>OX411308.1:37802672-39074622 GCA_948150685.1 Rhaphigaster nebulosa | reverse complement strand
TATTTTTTTAGGGTCATTCCATGTCAAATCAACCAATAGTCTGGAACTTGATGGCTCAGAAATCAATGGTTTGAATTGGGAGGTCAATAAAGGTTAGGTAACTGCAACAATACGAATGCCGAGTATTTTTTTGTCCTGATATAATCTCGTACCTTATTTTTTTTTTCTTCGGGGAAACCCTGCATATAGAGACTTCTACATCAAATCCGCAGTTATCTGAGCTATCTTAATTGATAAAAAAACGTAAAAACCCAAATCTGGAGAGAGAATACTTCTGTTCTTAAGCGGTGATATATGTTTTGTTTATTGAAATGAGCAAGCCTTAGTTCAATCATTAGGTTCTTATGGAGAACAAACCCGTTTCAAATCCTGGCTTGGTAGAGTACATTTTATCTTGAATGAAAATGTTTGATTGTATACCTGGCCTACATAACCTCTTAATATAACTGTTATTTCTGGAACAATAACTCTTTTACAAGTGTGCAGCACCCGAGATTCATAATATTAAATATTTCGGCTGTAACGGGTCCGTTTTGTAAATAACTAAATTAGTCTGTGTAAATACTGCTATTTTTCATAACGAATCAGACAAGAGAATGGTGGTCAGATAAGAGATGGGATTAGCTTTATTTTAATTCGGATAGGGGATTCATGGGGTGAATAAGATCCGTCCGAGGTGACAAGGCCAACTCATGACTTATTATTAATTATTGCCTTAGTCAATCTTCTGGCATTGTTGGAGCATCAGGACTTTGGTCGGCTATCAGTATGGCTTTGTCGACTCTTGTTAATCATTACCACTGGAGAACTGCAGAATTAATTGGTCGAACCGAACCGGAGGACGTGCCTCCTCTGCCAGCTCCAGAGCCCGCATCTCTGAATAAGGCTCTCAGTTATCAGCGTTGTTCGTCACAATCTCGATGGAAGCCCCTACAGCTCTATATGCTCTTGTTGGTATAAAGTTCAGTTCTGTACGACAAACAACAGCTTCCACTAATTATGAATAGTGAATATTCTGTGATTTTAACTATCATTGATAAAAATATTAATATAGGTTAGACAAACAAGTAATAGACATTGCTGCAGTAGACACAAAGGACGATGGGCCTTTAAACCAACTCCCCGTAAAAAATCGCAACATCTAGAATTTGTTTATTATATGAGAACAGCAGATTTTATATTAACAAAAAGGCTATTGTAAATTCAAAATAAACAATTTTATCGAACAAAATATTAAAATTGAACATATTTGTGATAAAAAGTATTTTTTTTTTAAATAATAACAATCTTTTTTTCTTTTTGAATAAAATTTAAACTTTATGTTTATTGTTGGCACTCATTAAGAAGTATTGCCTCCGAAAGCTTTAATAACTGTTTCTATTTTTTTGGCATATTCATAATAAGTTTTTTATTAAAATCTGGAGGTATGGTGTCCCGCTACTATGATAGTAAACAGCCGTCTTTAGCATTTAAAATATAGTAGGAGGAGAAACCCCCAACCGAAAATTCCTTTTAAGTTTGTCTCACACATGCTCGATTGGATTAAGGCTTTTTTGTAACATTTCTTGAGCTTAGGTTTAACTCTCCCATTCCTCTTCTGACGGTGGATTGTGAGATTGATATACTCCTCCGAGTATCAGCAACCAAGTTTCTAATGCCAGAAATAGTTGAATTGCGTTTCCTGAGTGCTTTTTAATAAAACGGTCGTCGATGAAATTGGTGACTTTTTGATGTCCTGAATTTGGTCATCTTGAAGGAATCTCAGTCTCTCGATGACTTTTCATGGCCCTTGAAACCGTAGAGTATTGAATGCCAAGGCGATTAGCGACGAAAAGCCAAGATTTTCCTTCTGCATGAAGAGTACATATTCTTTCTGAATCATCGTGGCTTAAACAGGTCAGTGTCACACGATTAAAGCACAGAATAAAGAGAAACGATCGATGAACAGAGTAAACAAAAGGTAGAAACAGATCAAAGGTGGAATAGAAATCAACTATGAAAAACATTTAATCTTTCGTTTGTTATCAAATAGAGAGAAAACATAATATGCTTATTCCTAATATCCCTCATATAACTATTCCTATCACTAATAATAAAATAAAACGGGTTATTCTAAAAAACTAAAAAGTCGGAATCTGAAGTAGGATAATCTTGGTTGGGGGTGCGAACAATAAATAAACACACTAATAAGAAAAAAAACTTATTATAATGTGTGCACATTATAATAAGTTTTAAATATTTTATGCATCTGCTAATGTTTCTTATTTATCCAAGGATATTTGTAGTTTATTGATTAGTTTTTGTTTATTAATTGGATTTGACTCAGTTGTTTATTATAATTACAGCTATTAATTATTATATTATTAACAATTCTTCTAATTAAGGCTTCTTCTAATTATTTACCAGACAATTAAAATAATTAGATAGTAGGCAACACCAAATAAACGCATATATTCATTTATTCCTGATATCCTTCAAATTATCACTGTAAATATGGATCGTACCAGAAACAAACTGTGACCTAACTGTTATTATTAACAATTATAAATTTGTCACATTTATGGGCAATAGATAATAGTGAACTGAGTAATAATTTATTCCATATTTACAATGAGGAAATAAACAAATTAAATCATAGACAAATAAGTAAATAAAAATAAAATAAAAAATCGAGAGGAATGACGTATTTAAATATTTTATAGGTCAATATTTTTTGGTGCTATATGTAGCCATTCCAACTGAATTTCCGTTGAAATTCATAATAAATATCCATTATGAATGTTTTGTAACAATTAAATGTAAATAAATTACGGTTCTTTGACCAAGTGTTACTTGGTTTATGTCTCCGAAACTATTGGTTCTACGTCAAAAATGCTTTTGACCATTTTTGTATGAATTTTTTTCAGCTTCAATTTTTCTCAATTTTTCTACGAGTAAGAGTTTTCTAGAAATTAGGAAACAACCGAAAAAATGCGGTTTAGAACCCTCTGTTCCACTCAAGCTCAACTTCTCCCCTCTCCCCATAAGGAGTTTTTATTTCCTTCATTCTTAGACACCAAACACGAGCTATACCGATTTTCGAAAATGTGATTTTTTTCACTCGATTAGTCTTTTTTTATATAATCTGATGGACTATTAAGAATTTATTTTTTGATAATTTTGTCTATCATCTAGTTTCATAAATAAAATTATGAAGCATTAGTTTTCTTTTTTTTTCCGCTATTAAATATTATGTAGACATTTTTTTTTTCATGTTTTGTAAAAATCTTGATAATTGATAAATTAATTCTATATACTAAGGTGTGGATGTATTATTTTGGTTGAGTTGGCAGTATCATTGACCTTATAACTGATGCAAGGAAAAGTTGGTAAATTTATCAAATATTGTAAATTTATTTAGTTATGTTTACTTATATCTTTCATATGTTGTTCTTTCATTTATTTCTTCTTATTTTAATTTTTGTTTTTTTATTATCACGTATATAATTTTTATATATCATAATAATTAGTCCTGATGAAGGCCTTTAACTTAAGCCGAAATGTTGCCACACATTAAAAAATGTTTATACATATCTGTTTCCTACCCTGACCTTACCCCAACCAACTTTTTGTATTATTTTCCTTTATTTCATTTTTTTGAATTCGGTACAAAATGTTTTTTGATTAAATTTAATCGTTCTCTTCAAACATTGTTATTATCCGTATAATACATACTTCTAGAATAAATTTTGTTCATTATTTTTTTTTTCTATTTCATTCCAAGCAATAGGTTTTATTAATAAACCTTCGTTATGTACACCCAGCTAATGGTTTGGCTTGCGTTATGAATAGCATATTTATTCACATTATATAATAATTTATTTTAAATAAATAATATAATACAATCGGATCTCCTAATGGTAAAATAAATTAGTTTTAAAATAATTTAAATACTTCCTAGACCGAACGCAGTAGCTTATCCCTTGCCTGTGGGCAAAGGGCAGAAGAGAAAACAATATCATGAGACAGGGTTATGAGAAGCTGCCAACGACGCTATTACAGGAGTAGACGAACTCTAAACTGTGTGGCATAAAGGTGAGGCAATTTGGGAAATAATAAAATGGCATGGTCGTGTTATTAAACTAGCATTTTTCCTCCGAGACCCACAAGATTAGTTGTAATAAAGGATCTTTAGTGCACATGTTCTTTGCTTTTAATAAAACAACCAACTCAGGACATAGTGATTCTTATCCTCCTCTAAACTGCAATTTTATAGCTTCATATGATAGCGTATTTTTTGTTTTGGATTATGCATCCTTCACGGCAGACATAAAAAAGTGTAATAATGTTATAAGCATTTCCAGAGTGATGGATTCTTAGAAATTAGATTCATATGGTACGAAGTTCTTGGTCATTGAATAACTCGCTTATAGAGTATGACTTCCAATCATCGGAAATCATAAAGGAACAAAACGTTACCTTACTAATAGGCTGTAATGGAATTAAATTATTTAATTTACGATAACTGAAGAGAATTAACTGAAGCGTATGAGAATTCATAGATTGTAGCGTATTGACGGATGTCATATTATATACATAATAAATAAATTATTATGAATTAGGAAAAGTGTACTAATAACAATATAAAAAAAAAAAAAAATGAGGCAGACACATACTTGCTTAAACCTATTTGGACATAGCCATTCTGTTCGCTGCAAGACTGCAGTCCTGTGTAGTGTTTAAGATGAATAGGTGGTTTTTAGTTAGTGTAAATCTCACATTTTGTGGAATTTAAAATAATAAATAAAGCAGAATTCCCTTCCTAAGGTCATATTTTCTCTTATATCATATATGTTTATCCGATAATATCAAAATAGCACATGTGGAAAAAAAAAAAAAAAAAAAAAAGGTGAGACCCCCAAAATTGAGACTCCTGTAACACCAACTCAAACAACACACAAATTTCTAACCCTCTAATTCAATTTGGAGGGCCTTTAGAGATACGCAAAAAAAAAAAAACGCAAAAAAAAATAGTAAACATGCTGAAATTTTGACTGAAATTTGGAAGCAAAGTTCAAGGTGGAAGCACTTCTATGCAATTCTTCCCAGAAAAAAAAAACTATGAATACCGAATTTTAGCGGTTTAATCCTGGAAGTGCACAAATGTAGCGGGAGAAAAAACGAAGAAGAAAACAAGTATAGTTTGTATATATATATGATGTTTTGGGCTTAAAGCATCAAAACAAACAAATAGTATTGGATTTTAACATTATTAGTTATCACTTTCCACCAATCCATGCTGGTACTCCTCAAGTTCTTTCTCCTATCCTCTTTAACTTCTATCTTCATGACATTATTCATTCTCCATTTACCTCCATAGCTATGTTTGCTGATGACACGGCAGTTTCTTCTCAGCACGAAGATATACTAACAGCCAGAAATATATTGCAAGCTCACTTCAATAATTTAAAAGAATATTTTTCCAAATAGATGATTTGCCTAAACGTTCAAAAATGCAAAGCTAAAGTTTTTACTCATAGACCCTCAACAAATCCTCCCGAACCGGTCCTTTATGGGAAAAAATTGCAGTGGAATCCCTCTTACGAAGCAATAAGATAACTTAGGATTCATCTAGATCGTCGTCTTACATGGAATGATCACATCAATACTAAATTAACACAGACCTATGTAAGGTTGGCAATGCTCTATCCTATTATCAACGGAAAATCCAGTCTAAAACTAGAAACAACTATCTTAATATACATTACAATACTAAGACCATTATTGATGTACCGTTGTGAAGTGTGGGGTGCAGCATCATGTAAAAAACGAAAAAATTACAAACCCTTCAAAATAAGATTCTAAGAATTGCAGTAGATGCCCACTAGTTCATAAGAAATAGCCAACCAACTACATCGAGAGCTACAATATGAAACAATAGAAGAATTCATTTAAAAACGCTTCGTCAAATACCATTCCCAGTTACCGATATTTAAAGGTGCGATAACTTACAACATAGAAATTCCAATATTATATCCCATAGACTAAAGTCCAGACTAATGCAAGATATTCTGTTGTGAAGTCTATTATTATTTTATCAGTATATAAGTACATCATTTTAATTATTTATTTGTATTAGTAATACTATTATTATTTTTGTTTAAATATTCTTTGTTTTGTATTTCAAATTAGTTTATTTTCTTTTAATTGTATATTTATTTTATTTTTACTTATTATTTATTTTATTTTATTTTCATTTATTTTTTTCTTAGCCTTACAATATTATCTTTTTAATTTTGTAATTTTTCATTTTATCAATATAATTGCATTTTCTGTTCTAATTAATTTAGTGTTATAGTTTAAATCTAAGATTATTCCATAATTATAAACAATATGCGTCGTTAGGGGTCTCTTGTATCAGACTAAATCCCCACTTTGCCAATTGTTAAAAATATCCTTAAATGTTAAAAAAAAACCATATAAGGCTCTCCAAGCCGATCTGGAAATAAAGAATAAATAAAAAAAGAAGAGATTTTCCGACTATTTCGAGATTAGATACAAGTAAAATGTGCCTGAAATTTTTCCAACTTTTCTTTCGCTTTTCCTCTTATATATCTCGAATGGGAGATATGGATATGAATTTTCTCTGTTCAAACGATTAACCCTCTGTTTAGAGATTCGATGCATGTAAAATGAGTGAAAATTTTCCGATTTTTCATTACCTTTTCCTCTTTTATCTCGTAAATCGGGGAATGGATTACAAACTATTTTCCGACTGCTTAGAGGTTGGCTAAAAGTAAAATGAGTGTGAACAAATAATTAAGTAATTAAATAAATAATTTTTGCTTTAGTATACTTATTTTGTTTGAACACCCTCACATCATAGATAATAAAATAATATTTAATTATAATGTTTCATTTACTAAGTAAACGCAAAAATTGGTTCGGATTTCAGTTGACAATATGACTCACTTCATAAAATTACTGCCTGCCTTTTTAAAATTGATTCTGTAATAATCTTGTATCCAATAAACTATTCATGATTGGTCGGTTCAGAGCTGAATGTAAATTTAAGTAAACTGATATAATTTTAATATTTTTGCTACAATTTTACAAAAGAAAAGTTTAAAAACTGTTGAACGAGAAATATTAAAAATCCGTTCCTGAAAAATGCTAAAATTGGAGTTAGTCGTTTTATCAACTGATGGCACAAATAAAAAATAAAAAACGGAATAAACAAATATTTTCCATTCAGTCTTACTCTAAGAAATCAGAAAATATTTTGAACAATGTAAATCAAAACACCCTTACGTGAGATATAAGAGGCAAAGTCGGACAACTTTCAGTCATTTTATTTTTAGCCTGCTTCTAAGCAGTCGGAAAATCGTTTAACAGGGAAAATCCATTCTTTCGTTCATGATACTTCCATCAAATCTCTAAACAGTCGGAAAATCGTTTGATCGGAGAAAAACCATCAACCCATTCAAGAGATATAAGAGCACCCAGATCCTCAGTGAAAAACCTGACCACAACAAGATTTCAATTTCAAATTATGAAGTTGGAAGTAGCTAGATTTTTGTTTTCATTTCATTTCTTTTTTAAAGCAACGGAATTTTAAAAAAATAATTTTAATTATTCTTATAAACTGATATCAGTATTTGAAATTTGCTATACCGTATACCTAATATCTAAATGGACTGTAGATTTAATGTCTGGCCTCGGCGTGTGCAGGTCGTAAAATTTACGACTATTATCCCAAGATACTTTGGCATCAAAACACCATCCAATGGGCCCTCTTTATCTCCTCCCTTCTCCGCCCCCTCTCCTCCTCCCCCCGCCTTTTATTGGCAAATTTATTAACAACTATCCATTGGCCACACCGGTGTGATAAAGCTATTACTACATTATGTTTTCCCTAGAGCTGTTATTCGTTTTTTTAATTTAATGACAGTTTACCTTTACAAAAATCAATTACCAGATAAATACTTCATTACTTCCCACTGTCTATATCTTCATATGCGGCCACCATGAATGGCTTGAATGGCCATACGGTTTTACACCTGCATAAAAATATTCAAAACAATTATTGAGCAGATGTCTGTAGTGAACTGGCGACGTAAGAGAATAGAACAGTAAAATTACAGAGGTGTAAATCCTGGGTTTGTATTCTAAAGATGTCGGAAATCAAGATTTTATCTAAGGCCGCTGAGTTAGTCCTCTTTGTCTCTGAGAGGAAACTCACCCGCAGCTTTTGGATAAAATTATTGCAAGAAAATAAATAGCGCCGTAGGAAGAATCAGGTGGACACGCAATCAAATTTCGCTAAATTAATTCCGAATGGTCAGCGAATGTAAACTTAAAGCCTAACAGGGATGAAGGAGTATTCCTAATCAGTTCCAGAAAATATTCTCCAAGAGCAAATCTACTCTCCCAAAAGAAAAGGAAAAGGAATGCCACAGAGGACGCTGTTGCGCGTATTGTTTCCTTCTTTAGTGCGTAACTCCAAATCTGAAATGTAGCATCCTTACTATCTCCTCAATCAACTCCGTATCTTGAGATTGAGTCCGATGTGAGCAGAGAATGTATTTTCTGAAATAAAATCAGTAGATACACTCTGTGAACGGGAGCCCCTCCTATGACCCTCCCATCTTCCATAAAGTGGGAACCTGACCTTTCATTAAGTTAAAGTATAAGCCTGGCGGTTGAGCGTGAATGCTGCCCACATCTCCTCCTTGTATGATCGTTGGTCAAGAAAGAGAACATCTTTACCGTCTACTGAACCCTTCCTGGATTGCAGTGGCACAAATTTAATTTTAATTTTATATTATAAGTAACTTTAAAAATAAAATGTCTTTGTTGTTAATCACACGTTTGTAAGGGAATACAATTACGTTTATGTATACATACCACACAGATATAATTTAATGCGTTGTACCTAACAACGCCTCCGTACGGTATGTGTACATAAACGTAATTGTATTCCCTATTTTTATTCTTTTTTTTTTTTGTTCAGGGATATTTTCTAATTCTTTGTGACCATAATATTGCCAAGTTTATGTAAAACTGTTCGCCGTTAGATAACTTTGTGTTTGACTCCATTAAGGAGAGAGGAAAGAGGTTTAGGGGGAATGTTGTTCAGTTAACTTAATTGCAGAGCGGCTTATTGTTAGCCCAGTCCCTCACGCTGTCGGGTGGTCTGCTTGCTACACAGATTTAATGTAATCATCCCTCAGCATGTTCAACGCCACTTCTTTCATAATTGTATTAATGGAGTTTTTAAAAACTGTATTTTACACAGATAAATGATAAAGCGCTCGTTTAGAGTTTAAACAATTGTATTACCCTCTTTTTAACATAACCTCGCACGTCTAATTTCAAGTGTGTGTAACTTATGAAGATATATTAATAATTAAGTCCCGTTGAATAGTCAATAGTCTTATCTTTATACTAATGACCTAGATGTTTTGTATCTAAAACATCAAAACAACCAAATAGCATTGTTTTTAACCAGAGCAACCGGTTTTGCGAGAATTTTTCTAGTTTATTGACCGACCGTTTGAATGCCATGACAATCAGTGAAGACTCGATGTACGGTTGCCTGCCCTTGCTCCTAGTGGGACCGCGTCAACGACCCGGGTTATAAAACTGCAAGATGGTATTCTTATTTTCTTCAACCATTAGAAGCCCAGTTTTAACAAAAGTGCCTTCATGCTTGTACGGTTTTCTGGTCAGACCTCGCTCACACAGAATTTAACCGTTCCCTTCCGACAACGCACTACTCATGCGTATTTTTTACTTTATTTCACGCAGCATTCATTTTCGCCTCCATCGCTATTCTCAGGAATTTACGCTCATGCATTCTCTGTACCTGGCCAAATCATAGCAGCTGTGATGAAGAGACTTCATCGTGTAATGGTTTATTACTGCCTTGGCCTAAGCGGATCGTAGTATTTCTCACAATGTCTCTTCTCGTATTACTAGAAACTCATCCCTCTTAGGAATCGTAGCTATGGATGATGTGTTCAAAAGCAGCAGAAGAATGAGAAGAAATAGCTCACTTGGAAATGGAACCTGCAGAAATTAGACTACTTTCATATGTTGACTGTAGCATTACTGGCAGATTCTCAAGAAAAATTTAAGTGTAATATTGGCATAAACTGGGTGCTACAAAAAAACAGATTTTAAAATAAATATATTGTAACTTGAAGGAAAGCGATAGAGGCAAAAATAAAAAAGGATAGTGGAATAAAAAGAATAACAGAAGATTCTGATATATAAATAAAAAATAAGTAACTGTGGAATGATTATAAATAAAATTGTATTCTTTTTTTTTAATTTTATTTTTTAAACTATAGTTTAAATTATCTGTACTGTAAAGTTTATTCATTAACAAAACAACTCGGAAAAGATAAAAATGATAAAGAAGTCCATGGTTCAACGATCAATGAAATAATTACTTGTTGGTCATTCTATTTGTATTAATCTTATAAAGGTAGTTGGTTTAAAGAACTTTCAGACGTCTGTTAATGGTATTTTTTTCCAAGTTATCGTTTTGCTAAATGAAAATGGAACATACTGTTTCTGTTTGAATAAGTTAGTACCTAAATAAACTAGTGGTCATGTATATTTTCGAATATTGAATGTATTTAAAATTAACTTAAAATAAGTATCCTAGTTTTACGTAAGAAAAATAATGCATGGTATCTATTTAAAATAAATAAATAAAGGAGTAAAGGTGCATTTTTTCCTTTGTTATTTTTTTTCCATAAGTAAAACACAACATGAATGATGTGCATGTTCGTTTAATCAGTCCAACATTTCTTGAAAACTATAAAAAAAAAGGTTGTCAATATTTTATAATATTGGGGGAAACGCAATATATCTACAAGAATAGCCTCAGCAGACGGAGGGGAGGGGCTGGAGTGCTGTCATAGTGAAATATGGAACAAAAGAGCGAAGCACTTGGACAAAACGAGAAAGGCCCCATTCCCTCCCTGCCAGATTTGACAAGAGCCGGTCCTGGAAATTGAACCCTCTCGGAGAAATGGCTAAGGAGCACGTACTTAATCATGCCTGCCACCAGGCACCGCCATCTCTTACTGGATATCCTAGGAATGAATAAATTCAAAGCAGTAACGATTCCTTAGTACCTAGGTTTTGACCGCCGGCTATTTATATAACCCGACTGTCTTCCGTGCTACGAATCACCGGTAAAATACTACGGCCAAATACATCAGAGAAATATTTAGGAAGCTTTTTTACTTCCTTGTAGGAAGTAAAGGAAGTATTGTAATCGCGAAAATTTTCGGTTTTCAGGTTTCGACGGAAATATCCATTTTGACCATCCCTGAATCCATTTTGACTAGTTTCGTCGTGGCGTCTGTACGTATGTACGTTTGTATCTCGCATAACTCAAAAACGGTTAGCTGTAGAAAGCTGTAATTCTGTATTTAGGATTATTGTAAAATCTAGTTGTGAACCTCCCTTTTTGGCCACTACTTGATTACCGGAAGTGATACTTTACTTGAAGATTATAATTGATTTCCATCAAAAATTATATTTAATACTTCACAAAACTTCTCAAATTTAGTATTTATAATTTATATATTGATTTAAATAGCCTACTAAATTTCGGTCTAAATTGGAAAATAGGAAGCGGTATTTTATTTGAAGGTCATATTAGACTTTCATAAAAAATTATATTAAAATATAATGTAAATTATCTAAAATTTGGTAAATAGGACTTTTATATCGATATGAATGAATTTACTATATTTTGGTTAAAATTGGTGAGCCGAAAAGGGTACTTTACTTGAAGGTCATAAAAAGCTTACATCAAAAATTATATTTAAATTAAATACATAAATCATACGTTTCGGTAATAAAGGTTACAAACGCAATTTGGTTTCCAATCCACTTAAACATTTTTATTACTCGTTTTTAGTGTTAAAATTGAGTGTAAAATACTGGTTTTCATCCCCATTTGTGAGATGAACAATTTTCCAACAAGAGAATAAGATACAAGCTAAGTGGGTTCTTCTGCTTAAAATTCCGAAACTGTCGATTTCCTATACTTTATCAAGTGACATAGACAATTCTAATGTCGTCATAGAACACGAACAAATCTCTTAGGAACTTGTTACCTACTGAAAGAAAACGACATTTAATAACGGAACGAGACCTCCAGAAACAAGAGTATGTATGTATGTGTCAAGAGTATGTGTATGTCAATAGATGGATGTCGCTACGCCGAGCGTCGTTTTTGAGATACTGCAATCTTCGGAAACTAATGACCTAATTGGGGATCACTTTTTGAGCCACCGATTTATAGTTTAATAGACGTACAAGGAAGTCATGTGTTGTCCACATCAGATATTTTTATTTTTATTATCTAGGTTAATTTTTAAAGTATTTTTTTAATATTTAGTCCTGAAACATTCTTCTTATTTATAGTCCTTTAACGGTATAAATACATTTTAACGGATCTTGATCTCGATTCGTTTTTTTGAAAACAGACGTTTTGATAAATTCTTTGTTAATGGGGGTCACGTTTGGCTTGTGGTTTACCTTATCACTAATCTAACAAATACCAGAAATGACAACTAATGTTCAAGCGATATTTTTCAACGGTGTAGAAATTCTACTTGCATTGGACTGTCGAACAACAAATGGATTAGCCTGCTGTTGGTAAAAATTGAAGACTGATTTATGCCGGAGAGTAACAAATTATTTGATTTTTCTAATCTAATAAGACCATTATTTGTATTAATTACTCTTTAATAATTAATTAAAAACATTGCTTACGAAAACACATGAATGAAGTTACAAAAATTTTTAATCTTTGATTTTCAGTAATTCAAATTATTCAAACAATAAATACAAAAATGCTTTAATGGGGACACAAATTCCTTTTCTTTAATTTTTCTTATTACTTATCTTATTTATAACGCATTGCAATCGGTTTGTTTTTTTATACTCGTGTATCACAATATTCGTTCGTTGGTTAAAATAAATATTACAAATTTTTTTTATTTTTTTTTTATAAAATGGAAGAGTTGTAGCGAGAAGTGTAAAAAAGGATTTTGTCACTTACATGTTATGTTTTTTTTCCAAAGGCACTTTATATTTTCATCTGAAAATCGTTTGCATCTATAAATTTTTTTCTTTCCATCGATTTCATCACCAAAACTCTAAAGTTGACTTATGAATAACTTAATAATGAGACTTTTTATAAATTGTAATCAAGAGAAATGATATTAGTTAATTAGACGAATGATAAGTATAAAATATACAATAACTAAACTGGTTAATATAATGATTAGTGAGGATTAAAAATAGGATCTGAGGATGTAATGTTTTTTTTTTTTTTTAATATTATAGATTAAAGGAACAATGAAGCCTTGATGATGGACAATATGTGTCTGAAACTTCGCAAAAAGATGTGAAAATAAAGAAACATAATATAATATCCTATATAAAAAAGTTCCTAGACTAGTATTCAACGAAATAATGTATGCCTAAAAGACTTCGGTACTGAAATAATGAACAGAAGCCACCGACCTATGAGGTCCATTTCAATCAAATAGTTAACTTCTAATATTTATTAATATTGTTTGATGCATTTTAAAAAAAATTTCGCTTAGGTTGAACAGCAAATAATGGGTATTTTATCTTACAAAGTAAATAATACGTACAATAACATTTGTTCCTCGGAGACAATTAAATATCCCAGAAAGGAGTTTGGCCTCAAGATGGTACGATTCTTCATTCTCGGTTCAGTGAGTGTCCACATCCATAACGGCTCCGGGAAGATTTAAAGGTTTTGTGTCATTACTTTCAGTTCCAGCAGCTCAGGTCCAAGGAAGTTATTTTTCAAACAAGTGGTGATAACATGTTCTGCTTTATCAGAACTCTGGATTAATGATTGTTAGTTTTTAGTTGATAATTAATTTATCAATGATAATTTATTCATTAAAAAAAAAAAAAAAAAAAAAAAAAAAAAAAAACTGTACCATTACAATCCGTGACCCTTCTTGGGTGCAGTACTTGGTAAGGACTGTACCGTTTCTAAGCCAAAGGTTTTGCAAGAAAGTGATTTGGCCCAGATCACGCTCAACCGCCTGGTTTTTTCACCAATTAAGGGTACCCACTTTATAGAGGATGGGTGAGCCCCAGAAAGATCTCCTGATCCCACAGGAGCGATCATCGAATATTAATATATAGACTAAGGTAACCAAAATGAAAGGTGAGCCCCATCGTCTAAATAATAATTCGAAATTATGAAACATTAATAAAAGCTGAAGGTGTGTAATAGAACTCCTTAAAATGCATATCTGCAGAAAAAAGGGAATCTCCAGCCAATACAGTGTTCAGAAGCTTAAAATAAGGGGATTTGGAAAAAAAAAAAGAAGAAAAACAAAATTGCGACACAAAATTTTTTTTTTATTTATTTAAAAACGATTCCAAATTTTAATTCTATATAAAAAGATTTTGAAGTTTTTACTTCTTTTTTTTTAAAGACTTACTTAAAGTATGTATTGGTATTGAGTGGGAGGTATTATTTTGCTACTGGCTCGGGCTCAGCTGACGGCGATCCTGGGCTCATGGTCTCTTAGAACGTTTAAATTGATTAAGAACTCGAAGAAAAGAAGTTAACCAACTATCATACTTCATCTGTCTTAGTTGAGAGAATAAAATTCAAGATCTTAAGGCAGTGAAGCTAAAAGTTAATCGGCATTTTAATGTTTATATATATTTAAAAAAAAAAAATTATATAACAGACTGGAAAAAAAAAAATCATATTTCAAAAGACCATTCTTAACCATAGAGTTCATAAATCCAACGAAATACAATGCTTAACAAATTTAATATCTGCCCGCTAAAAAAGAGGCCTGCCTTAATAAACCCTACCACATTCCATCCACTCCATAGAGTTGTTTCCAGTCGGTTTGCCATTATTAAAACCCTATTGTGAGCAGAAACTTTAATTGCGAACGGAGAAAGGTTGTCAGTCGGCCGTTTCATTGTAATAATGAGCTATAACATCCCGACCAGAGGATGCACAAGAAATTGGTTTTTTAATTTCCTCTTTCCTCTGTACTGTTACAAACAGTAACTAATTACATTTAATACCTTTCTCAGGAATAACATACTTTTTTTTTAAACTCTTTGAAAAACGTTGGGAGTTATTGGTATTGTCTGTAACCTTTGAATATTTTAATTAAAACCCCTTGCAGAGCGCCATTACGTCTATACTATCGAATGTTTTAATATGCCTTTTTTAAAAAAGAATTTAACTGCTGAAAGATACTTTCAGTTTTTTTTTTCTTTTCCAAGAAAAAGCATCGGGATTTGGCTGGTCACTATTACCCTCAAATCCGAGCCGTGATGCGGCTTAGTCTCTTATCAGGATTTGGCTGTTCCCTTTCCATCGGGAAATAAATCCCTACACTTTGTTTCTGGCTTCAGTTTTTTCCTTAATTTTTAAAATAAATCCCTCTGATTATATGATCTCCTTGGCAAGCTAGTAACAGTATATACCGACTATCCACCTACACTCATCCTCTCCGTATATATAGATATAGATGTATATATAGATTACATAAAAACGAAGTACATATTATTGCACGACAAACGTAGCGAGTGTCCTAATAAACTCATAAATGTCATGAGTGTTTCGGCTAACACGTTTCAAAAATCATCATCATAACATTATTCATTTAAATCCCGTTGTATATATTTTTTGTATATCCGAAATATATCTATACTTTGTAATTAAGAAGATGTATATATTTATACTTACGTATGCACAGTATCAGTCGGCTATACCCCTCTCACTAATATCAGTATCAGTAATAAGAATTCAATATTAATATTTCTACGTTCACACCCATTAATATTTGCTGAATGGATTTTACGGGTAGACCAGTGTCTACCCGTAAAATCTGTTTCTGTCTGATAAACACGGATTTTCTGCAGGTATTTGATGGATTCTAATCGCCTATACCTTTTAAATACTTTTTAAACGACATTAGTCTTTATATTTCTAAAATAACCTATTAAATAAAACATTCATGATATTAAATAAAGCATTCATGATATTAAATAAAGCATTCATGAACTGGTTAAAAAATAAATGGTAAGTTTTTTTTTTATAAGTGTCATTTTTTCTTTATTTTTTTTTAAATATTTAAAGTTTTTGTTTTATTTTTGAGAATTTACGTCCGTTCCATTTTATTTTTTCATCATCAGGTTATAATTTTTTTGTATACATAATACCTACTATGTCTATTCCATTACTACTCATATTTATGGTCTTCCAGCCTTGCAACTACATCTAAAAGAAACTATGAAACACCATACTGGTATTCGTAATATATTTTTATTATATTTAACTTTCAACTTTTTATTAGAACCTGTCACAGAAGAGTGACAATCAGAAAATATAATGGTGATAAAAGATAGACATGGCATGTTCGGCAATGGAAAGGATGGTACCCTGCTTCACTTCTTCTCGGTCTGGAATTACTCCCCTAAGTCAGAAAAGAGATCTCTCATCAAGCTCCTTTTCAGTCTTCTAAAGGCCATGCAAGCCGTAGCCATATCGTTTATCAGTCTATTGTTATAACCGTGAAGGTTATTATGAAAACGGGAATAAAGAGTACGTATGTGTTGATCGATAGTTGGTTGTTTTAAGTCGGTATGTAGAATTTTGTTGTTTACGTACCAAGGAGCTTCTTTCATTATTCTTAAAATTTTGGATTGATACTATTGTAGTTTTTGCAATTGCGTCTTTTTTGCTGACCCGTAAATCTGTGAGGCGTCCGTCCATATGAGCTTTTAATAGGAATTTGTGTGTATTTAGGTTTTGGTCAATTTTCAGTTTTGGCGATTTAGAAAATACAGAGTATGATAATTTCAGTTATTTATTTAGGGTATTTCTTTTCATTTTTAAGTATATTAGTACAAATTAATATAGTAATATTTGAATTTTAATATTATTGTACGTAGGCCAACACCATCTTTGCTGTGGGTTGCCTTTAAAAAAATATATTTAGAATATAAATTATGTATATATATTTTTTTTATTTTTTTTTATTTTTTTGAGAAATCACTATCATTATTTGATTAAATTTATTAAATAGTAACATCGACTAGTTCTAATGTGTCTGAGATATAATTCATATTCCAAGCTTCAATATTGTTTTTTCAATATGATATTTAAAGAAACCGTCGCTTGCTAACCTTGAACTAAGAACGTGTGAGTGTAATGTCTTTGAAAAGTGGCATCGAAGTGACCCCTCCCAAAGCCACATAAGAGTGAGACCAAGCTAAGTGGGACTTCCCCTCGAGTTATTTACGACGAGGTGGTGGAGTTGCCCTCTTGCTCTATCGGGATATTTATCGCTGCTCCTTCTATATTGATATCGTGACCGCAACGGTGAAAAATCCAGACTTTCCTAGAGTTTTCCCGCACCGTCTTCCCCGCTCTTGTGACTATAGCGCTGTCAATACCCAATGGATATATAGTTTCCTCTATCCTGCTGAGCTGAGGGTTTACCCTTGGATAACAAAATTATATGATAAGCGTTCTTCTTTCGGCTCAAGAACGAAACATAACAAATAGGAGTTAATTAATTGATCGCCGAAGCTTAATAATTTGAAAATATTTTTTCTTATTATATCTATACTAATGTTTTCCAGTTAGCTTATTTTACCGACAACGACCAAAATTGTCAGGTTTTTTTTTATTATAGAATTTTCCCTTTCTTAGTAAACCGCTTCCCCTTTTGAGAATTGCTTAAATTAATGAACTTTCCTTTAAAATGCATTTTTTAAATATAACTACAGATTCATAGACTAAAATAAGACCGCTATAAATTAAAAAAAAAACAAATTTATTAATAAAATTCTTACAAATTTGATTGAATTGCATTATAAAAAGCATAGTGGCATTTCTCGGTTGTTTTTTTTTTCGATCTCTTTCAAACCTCTGCAGTTTATATATAAACATAAAAAATGAACAATCTAATGAAAGATGTAAATCGCAAGTATGTATTTTTTTTAATATTTGAAAATGATAAAGCAACGAAATAAAATTAAAATAATATAGAGGCATATAACTAAAATATAATAATATAACTAAAATCTTAAGTTCTTATAACCTGAAGTGTGTTATATGATTATACAATAATTTTTTTTATAAAATCCTGAAAAATTTCTTATGATTCTTTACTAGGTGAGTATTGCGAAAATTTTAGCGTCAAAATGTTCAGCTTCTAAAAATACTATACAGTATCAAATATAATTTTATTAATTAATATTTGTAATTAAATAGAATTATCGATTGATTTTTAACATAATTGAAATTACTATTACAATATAATTCATAAGTTATATTTAATTTATCTAGTGCACAATAAATCCATAATAAAACAACAGCGCAATTATTACTATATACAGTTTCCTTGAAATTCGATTGTTAATTACTAGGGCTGGATTTTGCAAGAGAACTATGTAATTATAATATTTATTTGTATACTGGTATATAAACAAATTTGTTAAATATCTAAAATAAATATCAAAAATAAATATCAAAGCTTTTTCCCTAATATCAGTCCGTGTTGAATGTAGTGATATGAATGTATACATGCACGTGAAAAACAAACACAAACATACCGCTAAAAATTGGTATTTGAAAGCGTAAATGTTGTTTTTGTGGGCAGAGTTCCAAACGAAGCCGAAGGGCTTCCACGCTGATGACTTGTTTGGCTATCCTACCTGTTTTGTTTAGGATAGCAATGTTTATTGAATTTACAAAATCTATGGCTATTAAATCATAACTTACATATCCTAATATTTACAAAATCATATTAATATTAATTATAATTGCTTAAAAGGAAAGAGAAAAATAATTTGTTTTTCGAACTGTTTTATTAATTACTAAAATGGGGGATATCAGAGAATTTGTGGTGATATTTTATTCTGTTTTTTAAAATATTACAGAATAGACTTCAAGTACTTAATATTTTCCATTGACATTCAGTAAAGTTTGTTACATTTTGATAAATTACGAATTATATCCTATCTAAATTGTTAATTAAAATTCATTTGCAAGGGTCTGTTGATAAATTCTACTTATACTATTACTACTATGTATCAATTATAATTTACAACCCTATTTATTATTAATCTTATTTTGTTATGTTGGAAGTTCTTATTTTTTTAAATAATTTTAAATTTGATAATGGATGTGAAGTCAGTTTCTTTCTGATTATATTAAATTTTATTAAAATTGATTTTCACATTTTTACATTATCAACTTTGTCAACATTTCGAGGAATTTCCTCATCTTTAGAAACAATATTACATTTCTATTTATAAATAACTAAAACTCTAACACTTAATCAAAAACTATATATACTGTATCACAAACATAAAATATAAAAATCACTCACTATTTGTCTTATTTTTCAATCTTTTAGTCCATTATAAATTCATTTTATATTATCAAATACTTCTCACAAAAAACTTAATAACAAGAGTGTAACAATCTACCTTTTTTATTACACTCTTGTTATTAAGTTTTGCAATAAATGTAATAAATGAAATAAAGAGTGGCAAAGCTCCTGCTTTGGATAATATAGCACCGGAGCTACTCAAGACTAATCCGGACGCGACGATATCCTTCTACCGGTTGTCACAGGGATCTGAGAGCAGGGAAAGTTCTCGTCGTGAAGCTCCCACAAAAGGGGGACACTAGGAACTGTAGCAGCAGTTAAGGAATCATGCTTTTTTCAGTGGCAGAAGCTTGTCCAGAGTATATAGGATCAAGGAAGCGATCGAGTCAAGACTCAGAAAGGAGTAGGTTGGTTTCAGGAAGCACCGAAGCATAGTTGATCTCATCAACACTCTGAGGATCATCGTGGAACAGAGTGGTGAGTGGTAGTCCTCCTTATACTTGGCATTCATAGACTTATGAAGCCAATACAAGTGGCTTACCCTGGAGAAGTAAGGAGTTCCCATGAAGATCATTAGGATTATTAAGGATATGTACATGGACTTGGACTATGGGGTTCTGTATGAGGGAAAATCGTCTGGCCCCATCAAGACAGATTCGGGTGCATACTGTCCCCAACTCTCTTTATCATCGTGCTCGACGCCATAATGAGAAGAGTCGACGGAAGCGGGGAATCAAAGGCTGGAAGACTTGGAGTTAGGGGATAATGTCTGCATCATGGCCCAGAGGTTCTCGAACATTACTATTTTTTTCTATACTCATATTTTATATTATCATAATTATTACATTTTTGTATATTATTTCTAAATTTAATGCCATTTTGGGTAATTTTCTTATTTATTTTCTCCTTGTTATTCTTCTTCTCCAATCGGCGCAACAACCCATAACTGGATTCTGGCCTCCTCAAGCAGCTTCCGCCAGTTCAACAGGTCAAGTGCAGTTGCTCTCCAATTCCGTACTCGGAGCAGGGTCCTTTCATCTTCTTCAACACCATCCAACCATCGCAGCTTAGGGCGGCCTCTCGGCCGTGTTCCGTGTAGGCGCTCATTAATCAGTTTATTTGGGATCTCATTAGTCCCCATCCTTGCTACATGGCCTGCCTAGCGCAGCCTACCAATCCATTTTTCCGACATCAGGCTTACCAATCAATGAGTATACTTCCCTGTTTTGTATATTTCTGTATACTTCTCCTTGTCATACCCATACCATATTTTTATTTTTTTTTACTTTTTAGGGTAAAAATTGTCCTCTAGAATATTATACATTGTTGTTTTTCTATTTTTTATATATTCATTATTTGTTACTTTATGCACCCGAACTATTAAATATTTTATTGTATTAATCTTTTTTGTGAACGGATGATTCGAATAAAAGTTATCTATTAGTAGTGATTAGTTTTTGTCCATTTTGTAAAGATTTTTTTATTTGCATTATCTATTATAATATCAATATCTAAATATCTAATTTTGTTATTTATTTATTTTTCTAACGTTATTTATCCATTTAGTTGTTCCAATAATTCTAAGTACTCATTTTTATTCGTTATAATTAATAAATCATCAATATATATTTTTTAATTAATACTGGTTTATTTTTTATTTTTCCTATTTTTTTTTTTAAATGAGACCATGTATATGTATTCCACTCAAGTTAATAGATAGTATAACGTTGATAAAGTTGATAATGTAAAAACGTGAAAACCAACTTTAATATTAATTAATATTAAAAAAAACTGACTTCACGCCCATAAACAAATTTGAAATTAATAATTTATATGTTACACAAATTTAATAGATTGTTTCGATAAAATATTTCCATTATCATAAAACCTTCGACTTTTTTTTTGTTTCATTACAACTCCGTTATTCTTATGACAAATAAACCTTAAAGATCTTTTCTTACGCTCGTATTAGTTTCTGGCTCATCTGCTCAAAAATATTTTTAAAATAATTGCTCAGTTGTCATATTAATCTAATGACTGAAAGACACATATTACCACAACACCAATCTACGATAAGACAGTTATGGAATCACAGATATATAAACGAAATATTCGTTGCGTGTAGTTATCATATTTATGTATAGTTATCAAAAATGACATAAATTTCGCTGTAGTCTCATAATATTTGAGTAGTAGATATCGACCATATACATCCTTTGCTTTTCCCCTTATACGAATAAGGCGCGTAAGTGTCAAAATAATACATCTTGTTTTTGGAACCTTTAACCATGCACTCCTCCAAAAACGAAAAAATATACATTGGGATAGAAGCATGTTCAGCCTTTCTCAATGTATCAATTCACTTCGAAACAAGAACACTATCCCTAATATTTTTAAATATTAAAAACAAAATTATTTATATACACCTACCATAGAAGGGTATTATAAAAAGGAGGAGTTGCACGACAATTTTATGTGAGGCATGGAGAAGGACAGTACCAATCAGTACATCTTTTCGGACTTGATTAATTTATTCAGTTTCATGCGTGGATCTCCCATCCAGCGCTTTTTTAGTTTCTACCTAATATCGCATTTCATCCATCTCCAAGCGTATCATGATTATTTTCAAAGAGGAAAAAATACCATCCATTCGTATTTTATCAAAAGGGCGAAAGCACAAGGATATGAAGTTCGAAAACTTTTATTATTCCTTTTATTATTTACTTAACAAGTAGTTAAGTAGATTTTACAGTGTACGCTAGCCCCTGGACTTAGCAACCGGTCAATGCCACAAGACTAAAGTATTGTGGGTAATGTATAGCCTGTTCGCCGCATCAGTCTTACAACTCCTAGCAAACAGCGTAAAAAATAGGTTACTAATTCCGAAAAATCCAATTGTCAGTTTTATTATCGTTTCCTGTATTTTTCGATATGCTAAATCCTAATCTTGGGCTATGTAATAAACTTTCCTAATGCATTTTGGGATATTTATAAAAAAAATAAAAATGTTAATAAAATAAAAATATTAATATCACCGCCCTAGGACAACATAGCATAATGAGTAACCAAAATTTTGATTTTGAAAATGCGAAACTATTGAATATTGTAAAATCAATAAAAAATAAAACTTAGTTGAAGCTATTCATGTTATAAAAAATATAAATTAAGCAGTAAATTATAAGACAGATACAAAAAATCTTAGTTACCACAATGCAGATATAATAAATAGACTAAATAAAATACCTAAATAAAAAATATATATATATAAAAATAAAAAATAGTACAAATAATTTTAAACAATATCTTAGGGAGATCTGGGAGAGAGGGGATAAAATAATGAAAATAGAGATAAAAACAAAGTCTAATTCCATCAAACGTTGCATTGTGAAAATGGTATAAAAAGGTAGTTTGTTACACTCTTGTTATTAAGTTTTTTGTGAGAAATATCTGACTGTATAAGATAATATAAAATGAATTTATAGATAAAAGACTAAAAGAGTGAAAAATAAGACAAATAGTGAGTAATTTTTAAATATAACAATTTTATTTATGAATATATAGTATATATAGTTTTTGGTTAATTGTTAGAGTTTTTAGTTATTTATACAGAGAAATGTAATGCTGCCTCTATAATTTTAGAATGGGTCGTCCTTGGTAAAGTTGTTGATGTAAGCATGTCAAAAAAATTTTTAATAAAAATTAACATAAAAAGGAAGAAACCGACTTCAAACCCATAATCAAATTATAAATTATTTAAGAAACGCACTTTTTTTTTTTCGCTTTTAATTTTAGAAGTATGTATGAAAACGAAAAAAATCGCCGTTTATCTTTTTTAAATTTACAATTTCAGCTCAAATATAGATCTTTAGATCTAATAATTTCCTAGATACTACACAAGAGATGTTTTAATATAAATAAAGAGTGAAATTATTTTACCACTGGTTCTATTATTCGGATGTTTCGTTCATTCGGATGTGCCTTTAAGCCATCCTCAGGCAACTATGAAAAGGCCCTTATTAAATTTATTTAAAACATATTAATATATAAAAATTTACACTTCAAACAAATAAGTTAAAATGCATACAAATGTAATTACATTATATTCCTGTCAGGACCATTCCAATTATACCTGGTAGTCACTAAAAATAATAAATATATAAAAATAAAAATAAATAAATATATATCAAGGTTAGGATCAAACTTTTTAGTAATTTAATATGTAAGAATGTATTTATATAACTCCTATTTCACCATAAATCAACAAAAATATATGAGATATTTTAAATTTTGTTTTCGACAATCTTTGATGAAAGAACAGATCTTGAAGATATCGTTTCTTTATTAAAATAACTACCTCTAATTTGGAAAAAATATTATTTCATCAATACCGTTGTAATTCTGCGAGAAAATATCTTATAAAAATGTACGCTATAAGAAAACAACAAACATAGCCAAGAAAATGTTTGGTTTACTAACAATTAGTTTACTAGAAAAGTATCTTAACAGTCTTGAGATTATGAATTCCGGTGTGAAGATTTTTTTTTTTTTAAATTACCTCTTAAGAACCTTTATCTTTTAAATTGAGAGTGTCCTAACTGTATAATCGCGATTAAATATGACTTGGAAAGATTAATGCATAACTTTAATAGGTTCCAGAAATTTCCATCAGCTTTGCTGTCATATGCTTTCGTTGTTTCGTCTTCCGAAATGTGAAAAGCAAACCTGGCGCCATCTCAGGGTAGTCGAGACAGCTAGGCCATAGTAACGCTCTCTGCAGGAAGTGAAAGGCATACGCTTATTCAAGTCTGAACATTCATGTCTGGAAAAGTTCAGACAGCCGGATTTTTCTTGAGAGCTATTAAAAACTGTTCCAACATTTTTTGTAGAGCACAAAATCTTCTATAACATACTTTAATAACATTTTTTTTCAAATCCTTTCCAATAGCAAGGTCTCGGATAAACAAATTAAAATTTAACTAAAATACAATACAAAAATAAAATAAATGCAAAAAAAGAAGTAAGTGGTTAAAGCAATTTAAACGCGTGAGTGGTTC
This sequence comes from Rhaphigaster nebulosa, assembly GCA_948150685.1. Lineage (NCBI taxonomy): Eukaryota > Metazoa > Arthropoda > Insecta > Hemiptera > Pentatomidae > Rhaphigaster > Rhaphigaster nebulosa. Next base: position 39,050,129 of record OX411308.1, on the reverse strand, counting down.
GATCTATCAGTGTTCAGCGTAAACACTACGCTAAAACTGCATAAAGACTTGAGCATACTTACCGTTCAAGATCATATCCAGACTTCGAATAAAATATTTCACTTCTGAGTTCATTTAGATAAACTCTAAGGATATAACTAACTTATACAGATTGGTTTCCAAAATAGAGATCCACAAAGGTAAAACAAATTGCAAAAGTTACGATTTTCTTTAATTTTCTTTATACAATGACCAAAAAGAGAATCTCTCCTTGCCTTCATTTTTAAAAACTGTAAAGCAGGCAGTCATTAGCAAACGGAAGTTGAATAAATTGTTAAAAATATTTTTTTTAAAGTTGTTTGTAAACTTTACATTTTTTTGCCTTTGTGGATCTGCATTTCGGTTAAAGAAAAGTGTTATTAATTGAATTGTAGTAAATGTTGTGCCCTACAAAATACAGTTGAAATAGTTTTTGGAAGACGCACTACTAAAGAGTTATTGAACAAGAACAGAAAAAAGTGACACAATTGGGGTCTTTCTGATGAGTCATATTAGGTACATAAAACATATCCAAAATTCACGAAAATCCATCTTTTCACGACCTGGCAACTGGTCTATCATAATATGAAATTAATAAAATGATTTTACAGAACATTATATTATAATACCTACAGTGAAACTATTTTGTAATGGTGTTAGGCATGCGATCAGAATTGATACTATAAACTGTAATGTAAGAATGACGACATAAAGTAGAACGTTTGTTGCTTAATTTGTGGTTTGAGAAATAATTATTCGTTTGTTTGATTTACTGATTTTTCTTAAGTTTTGTAAAATAGCTTAAATATTTTCAATATTTAAATGCAGACATCCTATTGACAAGTGTAGCTCATACGAGAGGTTTCGGTAGTATGTGAAAAAAAAAAAAAAATCATTTATCGTTTATTCCGTTTATCTTATCTTCAATCGGTTACAACCGATGCAATTAACCGGTTTTTAGAAAAACCGGATATTTTAAATGAAATAACTTCCCATCAAAACATCGATGACGCCGTTAATAGCAGTTCCTGGAATTCTTACAAATAACTGGATTGGGCAAAACCTTTTATTCAAGTAAATTACACATTTATCTTCGAGAAATAACCTAAAAAAACTTTATGAAAGTAAAAAAAACCAGCTAAAATCATGAAAATAACTGATTATGGCATAACTTTACAATGCAGACGCCTTATCTTTAGCTGCCGCCGCACTAGCGCCATTTGAGCAAACTAATTACTTTGGATTCAATTGTAAACTTTGAATTTATAGGAATTATTAAAATTATTACTGCTTTATTTATATATTCTTTAAAATTATCAATACTGCCGGCTTCCGGTGGGGTTTGTGGGTGGTCGACAGAACTAATAATTTAAAGACAAACCGAATTAAAGCAGTAATAATTTTAATAATTCCAATGAATTCGAATTTCACAATTAAACAAAAAGTAGTTAGCACAAATGGCGTTAGAGAGCGCTGGGGCGGAGACCACTACTGATAAGGCGGCTGCTTTGCAAAGTACCATTTTCCTTTTTAAAGGATGAATTTCGCGTTCTGTATTTATTTTCTCTTAGGCTATGAAAGCTGTAATTAAATTTTCAGCAATTTGTTTACATTTCCAAGTAGAAGTTAGTTTTTTGTTTTGTTTTTAAAAAAAAAAATGTATTTTAAATCGGTTTTTTCCTGTTTTTGGATTAAAAAAAAACAAACGATTATAACCAAGACTGTAAAACAAAACGTATAAATACCGGTTACCAGTTATAATAAACCAGTTTTTGGCATCCATAGCTCATGCTTTAATCTTGTCGAAACCCAAATCTGCAAAATCAGGCCTAACATATGCAATCCCCCCTATACGTCCCAGTCTACCTACCACCTTGATATTTACCTGTCGGTTCTGTGCTGAATGACTTTTTCGCGATTTTTTTTTTTTTTTATATTGAACTTTGAAAATAAATACGACCATTTCTATCACCGTTTTTCTGTGATTCCATACTTTAATAATATTCACAGTTAAGGTTATTGTGTCCGGATTCTAAATAATTTTCTAGACATGATTAGTTTACCCAATAACCTCTCCTTAGTTAACGATATTCAACTCGGAAAAGCAAAGGCTTTGATAACTTCTTTAGTGACTTTCTGATGAAAGATCTTTACTAAACTATTCATTCGATCTTGGATATTCGTTAAAAGGGACCCTATCTGTATTTTTAATTAGCTTTCTCTGGGGTCATCTTTAATAAGCCAAAACCCTACGGTTAAGTTTCTCTTTGACTCAGTGACGAAATACATTTGTAAAAAGAAATACTTTTTTAGTCTCACAGTGCAATCTTAAGAGGGATAATTACTTCTAGAATTCTATCCGTTTATGTTAGCACTATATATTTGAACGAATTATTAAATGCAAATATAAATAAAATAAGCATAAATCCTGTATTGATTAAAAAATAAATCATTGATTTAAAAAAATATGATGATTTATTAAACATTTAAAAAGCCATAATAAAAGAGTCATATTTACAATATAAAAACCAATGAACAACATTATAAATTTTTAGACATTAAAATAATAATAGATAACAATAGAAAAATTAAAATTTCTCAAAACATAATTGCCGTTAAAAATGTAATAAATGGAAGAATAACCCTCTCAGATAACGAACATATAAAGGAGTAAAAATTTCTACCCAAAAAGGAAAATAAATGAGCTATGGTATAATAAAATTAATAATAATGTAATAGTTAATGACAAAAATAACCATTCCGAGAAGGCTCGTACATACGAGCTCAAATATTAATGACATAACAATAATAAAATATCTAAAGTGATAAAAATATCTCTGTTATGCAATAACAGATTTTCACAAAAATACTACTAATAAAAAGGATCCAAAAACAACAGATAAATATAATAATACAGAACAAAGCATTAAGAGTAACAATACTTCAAAATGAACTAAGGGCTCGGATTGACAGACAAGATAAAAAAGACCTTCATAACTTGACAACATTTTTTTTTTTAAATTAGGATTATATAATGTTAATAAAATGAAAAAATATTTAAACAATATGAAGGATATAATAGCAACAATCTTAAAGCAAAATATGATTTAAAAAAAAAAAAATCTGTACCACTACTACATGGGCTCAGTACATGTCAAGGAGCGTATTGTTTCTAATCCAAATCTTGTGCAAGAAGATGATTCGTCCGAAATCATGCTAAGCCTCCAGGTTATTTCCTCGATTAAGGGTACCCTCTTTATAGAGGCTGGGTGAGCCCCAGGAGTGTCCCGATCCCACAAGGTCGATCTACGGCTGAAAACAGAGTAAAAATTATCTGCCTCAGCCCGCCTCGAACCCGGGATCTTGAGATTAATAGCATATTGCCCTAATCACTAAGCTTCCTCGCTCCTATAAAATATAATTTTATATATGTATATATATATATATATATATATATATATATATATATATATATATATATATATATAAAACTGTAAAGCTAAGACTGTGAGGGAATATGTATAGGATAGATATCGAAAAAATTAAAAACCTGGATTAATCAACATATGAATAATTCTAAAAATATAAATACAACTTTACTTGCCAGCGTCAATTTGATTTCAATAATACCCACAAATAATAGTTATTGTTAAACACCCAAAAAGTAGAAAAATCATTGAAACTATCTCTAACAAAAACATTAAACAAGCAGGTAATTTTAAAATTGTTTCTAGAAATCTGAGAAACCATTACACAGTAATAATTGGTTTTAAAAAAAAACAAATTTTTAAAAATAATAGAATAAAATAAATAATAGATTCAATAACAATAATAATAATAATAATATATATTGAAAAGATTACAGTTTATAATACAAATAGCTCAAGGTAATCATTTAGTGGTCATTGTGACAATGGATATGAAGGGACCTTCATTACCTAATAGGAATTTTTTTTTAAATTGACTAATATTGGACGAAAAATATTATGGATTATATAAGCAAGAAAGAGTGGAATGTTAAGCCTTTTTATAGTATGCTATAAAAAGGCTTAACATTTTTAATAACAAGTTTCTAGTAAATATGTTACTCATTAATGTAAATTAATTATAATTAAAGAACATATGAATAGTCAGATTACCTATTATTATCAACTTTTTATTGATGTATGGATGCGGTGCAAAGACAAAAAATTGTTAGTGGTTCGGCACTTACCCCGAAATATTTTTAGTTAATTATGTGAATTCAATAAAGGAATGTAATATTACAAGATTTTTCTTCACAAATTCCTAAATAGAAGTTGTTTTTTTTTCTTTTTTTACAATAGCAACAGTATATAAGAAATAGGATACTTAGTGAAACCCCTTTTAAAGCTAGAACTGTGCACCAACTATTAATGCTATGAATTAATGTTAATTACAGATCATGTTAATTTAATGCATACCATTCGTCAATATTCTTAACTAAAAGAAATAATCATTGTGTTCCAGTTTTACTTTAAATTGACCATTTATTTCTTAATTGTTATGCTTAATTAGTGATTTCCTAATTTATTTGTCAAGATAAATTATTTGCTTCACTTTCTGTCTCTTTCCCTCTCTCTCTGTCTTTCTCACTTCCTTTAGAATAATGAACTATTTTGAGTTTGCTATTAAATCTAATAAACAAGATTGATAAGGCTAAAATATATCTTTAATACGTTCTTTTATGACGATTACAATAGGTTATATTAACAGAGAATATTCATCAGAAATTATTCAATATTTTTAACAGCAGAAGGTCACTTGTGTGTTAGCCACTGGGTCAAATAGAAATAATCATCAAATTTTCGAAAGGAGATCTTTCCTTGTTAGTCGCCACGTATTTATAGGGATGCCTGCTGTAGTAACTTTTATTATTCTGTCGGAATTTTCTGGTAGTTTATTATGGAGGCGGAGTTATAATTTCGTATGTGTTCGTCGAATTTTGTTTGGTTTAAATCGGTAAAGTATTGTTTAAAAATTTTTTTGAAAAGTATAGTTTACTTTATTTTTAAACTTTCAGAAAGAAAAAACATTTTTCGCACTTTTATTATAGAAGGATTTGTTCGCTTGGATTTAAGAGCTGTAACATGGCGCACCTCACGTTCGGTAAATATTTGCCTCAAACTCTTCAATTTGGAATCACCTGTCACTTGATACTTAATGCTCTAAGGTTTTTGTGATTTTTATTTCATATTTAAATATCCGTTTCCGCTTGATTTCAAACATGGTTTGATATCTATAAATTAGAGTGATTTCAGTAATGTTGGAATAAAAATTAGCTAAATGTCCTCTTGGGACCTTAAGGGGCTCCTTTCCCTATTATTTAAAACTGCTAATTCAAAATTCAATGATTTTTACCATTTCCAATAAACCAGAGACGTAAAAAAAAAAAAAAACGGTTATCGTGGCGTAATCAAAATTTGTATGTACAGTTGTTTCGGTTTTAATGCAAAAAAGTAAATTGTATTTTTTTTTCATTTATTAAGTAATAATACTTTCCGTCTCAATAAAGGGCAGTGATAACAGTGAAAAAGTACATTGTTAATAGAAAAAAATTATTAAACCTATTTTTTAGCCTAAGGATTTGATACAGGTTTTAAATCCAGTTCATGCTCATATGAGTTTGAGGAAAGGACTCTGCGATTTATGTGAATTTTACGAAATTGCCATATTGGCTTGAAATTCGAGGTGTTACAACAAAAAAATCTGTTAAGCCATAAATGTTGTACAGAGGGTTGGTGAATTGAACGGAAATTATAGGTTTCTATTTGAGCTGAAAATGTGTTTTAAAAAAGTTAGAGAGGGTTGCATTTCAGAGTTCAGGGAATCCTTGATCATTGATTCCATCATTTGAACTCAACTCTGAACAAACAATTGGATAACTCTCCACGATGATTATTTTATATTGAAATTATAAATATTAATATATTCTCAAAAATAAATAGAGACTCAAATAAATAATTAAAAAAAATTCTTAAACTATCTAGAAAATATTTTAATCATTCCCTAATACCTTTACTCCTTATTACAATATTATTTTATAATATATTATAATATAATATATTGTAACCTTTTTATATATGTAATCGTTGACGCATCTGTTTGTAATCGTGTAACTTATGAACGACTTGACAGATAAATGTCATATTCATATATCAAACCAATATATATATATATAATCCGATATACCGCACTTTAGGCAAGTCGTGCGTGTAGTAGTAATCATTATAGGTTTTCGATAAATCGACAGCGGATGCAAACACAACCTGCATCAATACGGGCATCGTTCAATCTTCATACATTTGAATATGAATCAGTTATAGGATATTCATCACATTCTAAAATTATTATTGGCAGAATGGATAAAGAAAGTTAATATTGCCATACTTTTACATTAAAAAAAAATAACAGCTGAAATGTGTTGCGCAGCAGGAAAAGTTGTATTGTCTACAATACATCGAATACACCAACAGATCTGTTGAAACATTTTATAACTGGTCAGATATAATTATTCTTAATATATGTTGCATGAAATCCCGATAAATGCAAGTTTAGTTAGAAAATTGTAGTCAAGAAATGAAATTTAAACTAAGACCATCTAGTCGGGACGGCTAGTATAAGTATGATGTAATTATATATTGAACTATATTATATTATTATGATAGACTTAGAAAACTGTGTAAAAGTAAGGACTACCTAAATTTTCATAGAAATTTCCAAGCCATGGAAAGGGTTTAGATGAAATCATCCCTCTATCCAGTTATCTAATTTTTTTTATTTTTTTTTGCAAATGAGTCTATCACTGAGTCTATTGGTGTCGTTCTGTGCTTAAATTGAAGCTACAACTTCACCTATAACGATTTTCCTCGAAGGATAATTATTTCCCCCAATATTTAGCTCAACATTTAAATTATCCCTTTTTGGAAAAATAACAAATTTTAAATCACGTTCTATTTTATATTGAATTTTGAAAACGAATACACCCATTTCTACCGGCACTTTAATATGATGTCATATTTTTATTATATATACCGGGGGAAGATAACGTAGTTCTGTAAACCGTGTCCGAATTCTAAACAATTTAATCATAGATTTTTATCATTTAAACACACAATTGCTTTCTAGGCATAATTTATTACGCAATTAACTCCCTTTAATTAACGATTCAATTTATTTCTGTTTTGATTATGTATCCATTATAAGCTAGTTAAACCGGGTACCTAACTGAATATATGAATAAATTCCTAATTACTTCGCTGGTGTATAAATATATTTAGAAGATTTATTAAGAAATCCAATTTACTGAGACCACCGTTCCATCAAAACAAAATAATCTATTCAGCGATGTCCCAAATAAACATGGGCGACAGAAAATATTGAATTCAAAATATATCCCAGATCAGTAATTCGTTGATGGATAAATTATTTATTAATTACATCTTAATTTTGTAACAGATAATTTTGTGTTAGGGTGTTTCAGAACTTTAATGTATAAAGTTTCTATGACTAACGTGACATTATTTTCCCATATCTGCGCTGATTGTCAAATTTTATGATTGCCAGTAAACTTTCGAAAGGTGTTTTGTAGCTTGTGAACGAAACTACAATAATCTGACTCACTCCCCGATAGTTTAGTTAGCTATTACGAATTTGTGATTAATTATTTTTTTCTCCTTATTAACATAATTCATTACAATTTGCCAGCAGATAAACTAGCATAATGACATGTATTAAAAATTACTTAGAAACCATGAGGAAAAAATATTCAATTAAAAAAACCTACAATAAATCCCTCATTCAGATCCTTTTAACTTTTAGTTGAAGGTTTTGATTAATTCCTATGGTGAGCATACTCTGCATCCATGTCCAACCATTTTGTCGTTGAATAGTCTATTAAAAAAATTATTATTCCATGGCTGCTCATTTTTATAATTATACCATATAAATAATTATACCGTAGCTGCTCATTGCGTTCTTTCCGATAGCAAGTTTTTTTTTAATAAATGAATTTATAAGAATCGATGTTTAAAAAATGGATCAGTTCCATCGATGAAATACTTAGACCTAGTTGGTGGTTGTATAATCCTCATGATCAATATCGTGCATTATTTTTATATTTAAAATCATCTTTAACACATTCATACCTTCTCTTATTATGTCAAACTGTACTCCTTTGTATTAGCAATAGTAATATTCAATAACAGGTGGTATTTCCAGAGATTGGCATCCCAACTGGCACTGAGGCAGAAAATGATTCCAGGATGATCCAATATCCAGAGAGAAGGTGATCCTTCCCGATTAGCTCCAGTGTAAGGAGTAGGAATCCGTTATATTAGATGTACCTCAGCCTGTCTAATAAGAAACAGATAGTAAAATCTCCATAGGCCTCCAGTGAGTTGCGATATTGGAATTTCTATCAAAGCCTTAAAACACTTCGTGGTATTAGATTCCTTTCCACAAGATTAGCATGAACCTTGAAAATCATTCCAGAAAAGATGAATCATGAATTAATATATGATCCGAAAACCTTTGAAAAAAAATGAGACCTAGGTAGCACGGACACTTTGAAAATTACTTAGGAGTAATTCGTAATTTTTTTTTTAATCTTAGTGATTATTAATTATAATAAATTTTTAGGTTGAGGTCATTTAATGATGGCATAGTTGACCAAAGGAACATTTCACCTAATTTCAAACGGAGACTTCTTAAATTTGAAAATTCTGGTTTTTCTCAGTTAAAAGTTAACCTAAGTAGTTTCGTATATCGGAAGAAGTGGTTGTGGATCTCTGAAAACTTAGCGAAGTAAGTGAGAATCTTCCTAACCTAACGGTCTTTAATACTAATTCTTTTAGACACAAGCTACCCACTGAAATTATTTAAGTCCATGTGAACCGAAATACTCCTTAATGGTACCTTTTATTACATATACAGTAATAAGTTAATTTGCAGGGCGTATATGAAAAACAAATAGTTCATACCAAATTAAAGCCAAACGTTTATTGAACAACAAAATTTCTAGAAGTCATTCTTTTCTTTAGTTGGAAATTCCATGACAAAATTTTTCGTTCTTATCTTACAAACAATATTTTTCTTGTTAGTCAAACAATAAAAGGAAAATATCGGTAGAATTTCCGAAATTCATGTACAATGATGCTTCTTAGTTACTTAACACTAGCTATTCACATTAAAATTATCGATCATACTGTGATTCGAAAAAAATAAATTATTAATTATCCTAAATTAATCAATTCAATTTATGTCCATAATATGTGATGTTCGATTAAGTACGTGAATTAAAGTACAATCAATATGTACATCAGACGATTTGAAACTTCTGAAAAAAATGGATAACAAAACAAAAAAAAAACAGTCTATCAAATCATATAGACCATGATAAATCAAAAACTCAGTTGAATGTTGTGCTATATATGCAGAATTTAAATTATGAATTAAATATAAATCGTCCAGATTATTTATAAATTTTAAAGTATTAGTAATAAACGAAAGAGAACTTTATTAAACCCAAGAGCAATATAGATTTGCCGTTAAATGTTTATTGACTCACACATGAAACTAATAAAATCTCTCAGGACAATTTTATTAAAAAAAGGAAGACAAATATGAAATATTAACAAGAAAAATCGTTCCAATCATCAAATTAATAAAAATTTAAGAAATAGACAAATTTTAATCATTATTGAATTATTCTCTTAAAGAGGATTTATAGTCTTAATTAAATTTTAAACAATTTTTCAACACAATATCGTTGGAACGCTAGTGATATACTGCTTCCAGTTGAACACATACTGGATTAATGGGAATATAAATCGTACAAATTCAAGTTCAAACCGGAACCATTCATAAATGTGGGTATAATCTAGGACATACATTATCCTTTGGCTGTAACAGCCTTCAGAAAACTTTTTCATTTTGGAAATGAGCGCTGGTTAGATACATTAATGGCTAATTTTATTTTATTTATTTTTTTTTGACGAATAGCAACTGAAACGTAAAATGGGCTAGGTTTGTTTTTCCTTTTTAAACTTTTATTGACAAATATTACTACCTGCCGCTATCTTGGGCAGTAAGTAATAGTGATAACTATGAAACATTGTATAAAAAAAAAAATAATAAAATAAAAATAAATGAATAACCACAATCAAAATACATTAATGAAATATGAAGAATATAAAATAAAAGTAAAATAACAGTAAGTGGAACTAAAATATGATAATAAAATTAGGACTCTAATCACTTCCATGCTTATCAAATATTTCCACATTCGGCCTGAGGATCCCCGAACCTGCTCCATAACCCAGGTGTGGGTTAAGTCCATGAGATCCCATAGATAGAATCTATCTTATCCCGTAGGCTTAATAAGAGCACTAAAGCCGAAGTCACTCTGAATATGAGAGGAGAAAGTTCTGGCCATTTACCGGAACTCCAATTGTCAAATTCATTTGACATAATATCTCCTGGCCTTTATCCTTCATCGGTGCACCATTGCTCGATCTGGGAGAGGCCTATTTGGGATTGGATGAGGCATTTATAGGATCAGGATGGGATGAAAAAATGGCTGTAGTGAGAAACTGGGAATGAATAATAAAGTCCAGATAAAATTTTTAAAAGGGACAATAAAACGAAAGCTAAAATGGAAATAGAATATAAAATGGATAAAGAATTAATCATACAGAAATATAAACCATAATGAATTATATTTGTCGTATTCTTCTCAGTTTAAAAAAATTAAGCAAATGCTATATAAGTTCATTTACTTTCTTGTAAATACAGTCAACAACTATATTTGAATATTTTAACTGATACGTTTTTTTTTCTATTATCACTGTAATATTTGCCAAATATTAGTCAATTGTTGTTGTTCTGTCAACAATTGTTCTAGTGGAATCACCTACTTATTAATGGCATGTTGGGGATGAAGAACAATCCCAGCTATATCTCTTCCGAATCATTAGTCTGAATTGATAAATTATAGAGGCAGATCTTTTATCTACGTTCTTTCCTGAAACCTTTAAAGGGTCTGCTGCGTTTTTGGCGGGACAATTAAGTGTACCCGTATGCATTGTCTGACGATTGGCATAAATAAATCCGTATATAGAGCTGTGTTAGTAACGTGACAAGATGATTGGTAATAAATCAAAAACGTCTTAGATAGAAAATGCTGAAGTATTTGTATCTTTGTCTTATCCTGGTGCAGGAATGGAAGTCTTAGAGGGGTGAGTGCAAAGGGATTTAAGTAAGTGGCTTACTTAGGAAACTCCTATATCAGTATCAATCCGTTGTCGTCTAAGTAATGAGTAAAACAATTTAATTTCTGTTGGGATTTTTCTATAGTTAAAGATCAACAATTAAACAGCAACAAGTAAAATTGATAATAATATAAAATCTGATGTGGTGCACCCATTTTCACTTTCCACGCTACTTGAAATAAATTATATATACATTTTCCATGGCAACTTTTGTTTTTCATTTAATTAGACAACAATCTCTTTAATGTTTGCGTTTTTCATGATTCTTCATTACCTGCTAGATATGTTAGACATTATTTTTTCTAAAATCTTTTAGCCATTTTGAATATTTGGCATTTAAGCCCTATTAGACAATTTCAATGAGGGTAATATCTAACTGATATTAAAGAGCATTTAATTGTATCATGGATCGATATAACGAGTTTGATAAAATTCGTTGCTCGTTAAAGAGCCCATACTGTATATAAGTAAGTGAAAGTAAAACTTACTATCTAAGGTATTAAGTTTAAAACTTACTATTTAAAATAACTTTTTTATTGCACATATCTTCTTATACAAATTTTAATTTTTACATGGGTGATTTTCCTGTCTTTGTCTTTGTGGTTATTAAAATTAACATTGAGTCCATCTTCAGATTGCATTGAATTGAAAAGTTTTCCAATAGTAAAGGTTGACACCAAAACATTAAAGGGTAGCTTATTTATTAACTCTCCGTGTCGATATTAAGATTATGAATTTTTTCACTAAAAATATGCATTAACAACCAAATCGAGTTTTAAATAAAGATTTATTTTCCTTCATTCTTTCTTTATTATTTTTTTATGATGTCTGCTCTTAATATCAAAAGAGATCTAGCCCTTCTTATTTAAACATAGGAGATATAAAAGAGAATTCTGAATCTAAGAGAAAGAAAAATCACTTTTATCTTTCTATCGGTTCCCTTTGACAAGAACCTTTATTAGCTTTGGAATGCCTATTGGACGTTAAGAAGGTCTGGAAGGACTCATTCACAATTCCATTGGTTTAGCTCAATAGCCAACTGACCTAGAAGAAGGATCTTTAATAATCTCTAATAAGTTTAAACTTAGCGGCAATAACTCTCCCTCTCTGAAAGATTAGAACTCTACGAAATTCAATCGGGGATCAATGGTTTCAAACCCTTCAAAGTAAGGCGGTTAATGATTAATGAACCTTGGCATTAAAATATTGTTATAGGTAAATATTTAAATGTGAGCTTAATGCGTATCACGAATTAATTTGTATGGGGATCACTGACAATCACATGAGGCAAGCAGCTCCATGCCAAATGGAACGTGGACGAAACCCCATGTGGATTTTTGCGAGTGATGTGGAGCGGCTGGAATACCATCACGCCACATCAAACTTCTTAGATTTTGCGATAGTAATAATAATCGTTGGTCGAAGTATATAGAAAGAAGTATTGCGTTCGTGAAAATTTTCGAATTGGAGTTTTCAACAGAAATACTTGTATTAAAGTCCCGTGAGTTCAAATAACCAAGTCTCGCAAAATGGTTTGTGTGTCTGTCTGTGTGTCTGTGAGTCTGTGTGTCTGGGAACAACCTAGCTCAAAAACGAAAAGTTGTACGATACTAAAATTACGTATTTAGGGTGGGCACATGCATGTAATGTTACAGCAACTTTTCCGTCAAAATTGACTGACCGGAAATGCCACTTTATATGATCGATTTTACATTTTTTTACAATTTTCTCGAAAACAGCTCTAACGATTTTGATGAAACTTGCCTAAATTATTCTTCATAAAGGCCTTTAACATTCCATTTATATATACATCACCGATGAAATGCAGGGAAAAAATTTATGATAAAGAGAATATTTTATTTGCGCTTAACTTAAAAAGCATGCAATTCATAGTAAATTATGTGTAGAATCGTATTAAAGGTCAATAAAATATCTAAAAAAAAAACAAGTGTCATCAAAATCGGACCAGTATTAGCAAAGATACAGCGTAACTTATGAGGACTGCAAGGCCCTAGATGGATAACCGAGTGCATCCGAAAGGAAGCGGATGCCCCCGATCCTTCTCCCACCTATCCACCAATCTGTTGTCAACAACACGCTCTGTAATAATGTAATTTAAGAATACTAAAGCAGAAAATAACTTAATAATTTCTAATTTTATATTATTTAATGGAAATGTTTCCATGGAAATTAACCGAAACATTTAAAATATATTTTCAACTTGACAAACTTAAAATATATAGGAAGTGTACAGAATTGTTTTACTTAAATTGTTTAAGTAATTGTACTTAAATAGGAGAAGATGTGAAGAAGTGAATGCTGTTGAGTTTAATTCAATTATTGTTTATCTGAATTCTTTAAAATTATATTAAAAAGATAATTATTAAAGGTAAGGTAAGGTTGTGTAATTTAATGTAATAAACCGCAACAGATTTTTTGCTATTTATTTGTTAAAAATAAAAATATTATTAATAGATGATAAGCATTTTTAGTGAATTTATAGTTTCTAATATACTTAAAATTCAAATATTTTTTTAATATATATTTTTTTTTTGGAGGTAATATTAAATCATTTAATGTTCTTGAGATTGTAAAGGCACTATTTATATGGATGTAAACGGGAATTAATTATTAAGAGTTGTATTAATCTTTTAAAATATTTGTAGACTGTAAATGTTTAAAAAAATAATTTAATTAAAAATAAAATCGCAAATACGGGAAATAACCCTATCCATCCTGAGGTACGAATCGTACTTGCATTTCTACTCAAACACATTGGTGGATTGTTAGTGAAGCTGGTGTCTATGAATATTGAAACTTGGTGTTGTAGTCGTGTGCCTTCCATACCAGAATAAAACTCAAGACTCTTCTGACACTCCATTAATCTACTTTCTGTATGTTTACACAGACATATGCAGGGAACTTTCTGTATGTTGTTATGCAGATATGAATGGGACCGAATGTACTTTCAATGAGACGTAACGTGTAATGGAATGCACTTGACTACTGCACCAAGTTTCAATATTCATAGACAGCTTCACTAACAACCCACCAATGTATTTTGTGCCACATCGCTCCCTCCCCCTTTGGGCGGATAGGATTATTTCCGTAGTCTGGGTTTTATTTCTAATTAAAATATTTTAATGTTTTTAATTTTTGAAGTATTGGCAATTCGTATTTTATTGCATACATATGATCATAAACTTACATATGATATGGTGTGAAACATCAAAAAAATCGATAATATATTGAATATTACATAATTACATAATTCTTCTTTATTTTTAGCTGAAATTGTCAAATCTATCACGGGATCTCACTTAGTAATTTAAGAAATCAAACTTAAAAATAGATTAAGCCGTTCGCTCAAAAATCGGTACATACCCTCAAACGTACTGACCCATTGAATACAATGTTCTTTCAGTATTTTATGCTCAAAACGTTTCAAATCATTCACGGGATCTAAATGAGTAATTTGAGCGATCAAACTTGAAAATGGGGTTCTGTCTGACCATAAAAAATAGAACAATGGAGTGATCGTTAGTGGGACTTTCGAAATTTTCGTCTCCCCTAGCACTATAGCCGCTCCACTCCATCGCTCCATTGTTCCATTTGAAGTGACCGTCAGTGGCCACTTTTATAAAATCTTTGTGAGGTTTATAAATGATTTATATTTTTTCTATATCAACCTATAACTACACTTTTTCTGAGTTTAAAATTGATTTGATACGAGTATGGCATGTCCATAGGAGGAGACGATTAAAGAGGAGCTGAATGATAGATCTCCTTCCATAAACCCCTCAAAATCCCTCATGTGCCATAATAATCGCATCACCGAATTTACTGACTATCACTATTTTTGTAACAGGTACAACTTAAGATTAAAATGTTTATGAAATTGGTTTTATTAATTTAACAAAACATTATCTTGGTCTTACCTTCCACCCACATGTGGACTTATGTTTAAGCAAAACAAAAAAACTGTAAAAAAACAACCGAAATCGTATTCCTTTCTTTTTTCCTCATCGTCAAAACTGAAATTTATATAGAAACTAAATACGTATACATACATATTTAAACCCATATGGACTTTAGCCTCTGAGTATCTCCAGTATGAAGCACCCAAAAAAATTTATTGACTTTTACGTTGAATAAATGATGTATATTATTCACAATCATACCTCATAAGCTAAATGGGTATACCAATAGACTAATAAGGGAGACTATAAGGGAAACCCTCGCAGTAAGACCAACCAGGGATATCCTGGAGGAACGCCAGCTCAAGTGGTAAATGTTTGCAGGATGGACGACGATCGTAAAGCCAGGTGGCTACTAGAAGCAAGACCAAGGGGGCAGAGGCCGGTTGGCAGGCCGAGACTTGTATATAATGGTTATATGGAGATACTCGGGAGCGAGCGGGGCTCCTCCTTGATAGAGACAAGAAGAATGCGGCACGTACAGAAGATGGGCTGAAGCTGATCCACACCTAGCGGCACGACGGAGATAGAGAAAGAAGAAGAAGAAACTAAATGGGCATACTAATAGACTAATAAAAGATATGATATAGCAGGCATACCCATTAATATGATGAGTAGACTAAACAGGAGGGGAATGAGAGATCTCCTTCTTTGAATGGCCAAACCAATACAAAATAGGAGAAAGACAAAACAATTAAACAGCACAAAAGTAATGCTAATAGCTTGAAAATGACAAAACTACTGTACTAGACAAACATTGTATATTGAATAATCATAGTTTATAAGAGATTCAAAAAAACTAATGAAAGTGAGAAATAGTTTTGAAGCCTTATCAAATATTGCAGAAGAGACACAATCAAGCAATCACCTGTTCGTGTAAGGCTCCCACCAATCCACTTAAATGATGTATAGGATTATACTGCACTAACAACATTCCTGCAAAATGAAGTTGGTGAAAACAGTTTCAAATTCCACAACTAGCTTCAACATTAAACGGCTTCAAATATCCCGAAAATGAGGATATATATCGCTCCCTAGTTACTAGTTTAACATTTAATATCTAGCATATTAAATTGAACTTTTAATAAAACAATAAATAGAGTGGAATTATTATGATGAAATTTATGATGAACAAAAAATAAAAATGGAAATAAGCAGAATCGTTATTTTAATAAAATGACAGGATTCTCAGAAAAGAGATAAATAAAGGATAATTATGACAAAATATTGTAGCAAATATGTAATATTAATAAATATATAATTTATCTTTTCTCAATGAATTAAATTTAAATGATAATATTTTTGTAATTTTTAATGAACTAGTCATAATTTTTTTTAAATTATTTTATATGGATTGCTATTTATGATAATGATTTGAACTTATTTTTATGCGACTTATAATTGATAATGGTCTCAAGAATGGACAATAAGTACGAAATGTTGTCCGTTTATGAAAATAATGAGTTAAGTATGAAGCGTGTATGTATACGGTTTCTAAGGATGTGGACTTATGTTTAAGCAAAACAAAAAAACTGTAAAAATACTCTTATAGGATTAAATATATAGAAACTAAATCATACACAAACATACTTAAAACCATATGAACATACGCCTCACAGTATGTTCAGTATAAAAGACTGACTCAAAAACTGCATCTCTTTAATGATATATATTGAGACACATGCTCCTTGGTACAGAAATCCATCCATTTCAAAATAACAATCGGCCAAGAGATATGGGCTCTTTATTTTTCCTTCTAACATAAACAAGATATAGCTCCTGAAAAGGATAGAGATGAGAGATCTCCTTCCGTGAATCACAGTACTCAAATCAAATCTGGAATAAGATGCTGTTTTAAACCCATCCTTCCATATGAACTCAGCTTTAAATTTCTTATCAACAAATTTTCTGATTGTCACTATTCTTCTATTTCATGTCCGAATGGAAAAATAAGTTTAATTATTTTCTTTATACTTATTAAGCAGGAATAAGTAGGAATATCATGATAATAATTACTATCATTTTTTTGTTTTAAAGGGCGTATAGAGATTATCAGAAACATAGAATTCGGACGGCATGATTGTTTAAGTGGTAAGATTAATAGGTAAATAAATTTACATTTTTGTAATATTGAGCGCACAGACTTTATCGTGGTGTGTGTAATGCTTAAGCACGCATAAGAACGTGAAAATCTAATAGCGCTGGCATTAGTGATTTGAAATCGAGGTAGTAAATGAAAAATAACAGTCGATTGTTACAATATCAATTACATACAGTCCCATTCATTTTGACCGCAATTTAGATACGAAGGCAGGAATAGAAAGGTTGGAACACTGAGAAATTCCATTATGGACCTTTGGCCCGACAATATCGAGAGAATCTAATAAGAGTGATGGAGACGGCACTGAATGGAAAGTAGCTGCCGTTAGTTATAGATCATCTTCCGGGTGCTGTCCAAACTACCGTGCTCCACTTATCTTCCCCATCTCCTGCAGAAGTAGAGGAGATATATCTGAATGTCCTGCGAGTATTAGTCAACTGATAAGTAAGTCAGTATTTAATCTTGTATTATTAGCTTATCTAAGCTTCTATTTAAGCAGTACAAATGTCAATTAAAAGCATAATGTGGTATTCCATTGGATAGTTGTGTTCTTGACAGTAGGTAAGCCATTGTCTAAATCAGGACGAGAAACAAGCAAGCCTTCTAATTCTTTTTCGAATTTTCCAAAAATATTTTTACGAAATGTATCTTTTTAACTGGCACTTAAAAACTATCTCGATTTTTTTCTATGGTTTTGTTTAATTTTTTTACCAGTATTTTGGCTGAAATAGATAAGAGATTATTCCATTTAAAACATAATGTCACTATTATCTTAATGCCTCCACGAGATGTCGCCCCTATGTCTTTTTATTGGTTTATAATTCCTAATAATTCCTCCCCTCAACCTTGAAAGGATTAGATACGATATAGATAAATTAATGATTTTAGCTTAAGGATTAAACAACCAAATGACGAGCCCCCATTTTCAAAACATTTAGCAAAATGACAATTATTTTCAACACACCCCTACAATATTTCATGAGAAATAAAAGGAAAAGAACAGCAAATGAATATATCCATTACGATTGCTCTGAGGGAATATTCCTTTTTAATACTTGTTTCTGATTCGTTTCACATTGAGGGGATCAAAGCAGAAAGGCGTAAACATTAAAGCGAAAAAAAAATGAGATTCTTAGTGAAAAGGCTTCATAATCAATAATTCTTTTATCTCACCCAAAAGAACCCAACATAGTTTATTAGGAGCCCCTCTGGTAAAACTATTTTGTATTTATTAAATATAGATGGTTTTTAAAAAAAGGATATATATTTTTCTTGAAAATTAGTGACATTTTTTTGTTCCTTGCGCCGGGATTACGTTGACAGTAACGTCATACGTTTCCTTGCTGCCCAGTATGAAACAGATCTTCTCGAAAAGTTAGGCTCCGTGTCAGCCAGTGAAATTGTGATGTCCTTTATTGAAGAACAGACATCAAAATGGCGAGCAGCCATCTCCTCTTTATAGTACAAGTAAATTAATGGGACTTCCCAAGACTCCGATTCTATAGAGATGCTATTGGAGGTAATCATGTCCCGTAAGTATCCTGAAGCAGGTAACTGATTGTCCCCGAGGCAACCACATCGGTATGTAGCAGTGCTTTCAGCCTTCCTGGCATAAAAGAGATTTCTATTGCTTGCGTAGGCTAATCTTAAATAGTAGTCTTCGATATTTTCTGCTATTCTTTCAGCAGACTGATAATGCAGAGGATTCAATGATGGGATTTGTCTGCGGCAATTCGTAGCCATGTTTGGCCAATCTATTTGCCTCTTCATTCTCAAAGAGCACGCAATGGCTTGGATCCCATTGAAATCTAATTGAAGCTCCTTTATTTTTAAAATAATTTATTAATTTTCTACATTTTCCAACTTCTGTATCATCTTTATCCGTTGACCACAGCGAGAGTAGCTGTAAGTCGACAAAATTTTCTTGTCTTCTCTTCAGGTGAGCTTTTCCAGAGCAAGTTAAAACCACACTAAAAATCTTTTGCTTGCGGTTTTTTAAAGCGTAACGTAGCTATACTATAATTTATGCACTATTTATATAAATCAATCTACAACAAAAAAATCACTATTTTGTCTAACAAAACATGTTAAAAATAAGAAAACGCTCATATAAATGATACAAGCCCTCCATTTTTTCCTAGATAACGTTACTAATAAGCATGCTTAGTTTTATCATTCCTGTACGAATGACCGTTAATCAGCATGGTATTAATACAATATACTTATGATTGAAAACTAATAATAACATCAAGAATAAAATTAGAAGTCATTCTATTGAGAAATTATTCCATCTTATTCAATAAATAACAATGAAACAACAAAGTTTGTTTTCCTGAATAATTCGATGTCAGTTTTATTCATCATGAATAATTTTACACTTCTCTCTGAAAATATTTGTAATTTGCCGCATCAATGAGATAACCACTTGGGCATTTTTTTTTCAATTGAATTAAATTAAATTGTATTTTTGTATACATTCTGCACTTGATTGCATTTCTAACTAAATTATGCCCAACGAACGAAATATTATTATAGCTGGCTCAACATTATTTCATAAGATACACTTCCAGCACTCATCCTTCCTGGAACAAGAAGATAATTAAATCAGTCGATCGAGGAACGCTTCGGAGTTAGGTCGGTAAACACTGGCGAATAACTGGCTATAACTTCTCAAATAAACAACATTCCAGGAAGTGTTTAAATTCATCCGGAGTAAAACAAATTAAAAACTATACTGAATATTGGTTGGTACAATTTTATCAAGCATATTGTTAAACAGATATTATTTCAATAAAAATACCTAAATGTTTTCATCGATTTAATATTGCTTATTATATGAATTTCTATCTACTCCTAATTCTATTGATTTTTTAAAAGCGCGAATCTGATAGTGAGCCTAAAAAATAAATTAAAAAACAAATAAAATGTACTGATTGTATAAGTAAAAAAAAATCAAACAAGAAGAGAAATTTATTTATATGATGTACTACGTAGATAATGAGCACAGTGAAAAAACACTTAAAAGTAACCTTCGTCGTGTGATCTATGGTCGTTGTTGTTGTTTTTTAATTTTTTTTTAATTACTTTATTATCGTAAGGATGAAGTCTACTGTGAAATATTCTGTTTGCTGTAGTAATTTTAAAAAAGGATTCATGATGGGTGAAAAATATAAATTTAATGAGCATGAAATTAAAAGATGATTATCACATACAAAGGGGTCAAAAAGGGGTGGATACCATTAGCAATAGTTAGTTATAGGAGATCAAAGGGAAACATTTTTTTGACTGATATAAAGAAAAATTAGAATAGCTTTAAAAATTCTTATTAATAACAACCCCATCAAAGGTCAAAATGTAAGTAACAGTTTATAAATTAAATAATTCCGTGACATATCAGAAGACGATAAAATTGAAGGGAAGTAGAAGAAAATTAAGATGACACTAAGAAATGTTGTAGAAAATGTTATTATATCTAGGACATATAGTATAAATGGCTAGTATGATGAAGAGTATGACAATGCACTGCAAGAAAGAAACGCAGCAAGAAAGAAGATGCTCAATGGGAAAACGAGAAGAACTGCGAAGGAATGTGCACTGAAAAGAAAAATAACATGAACATTGTGTCGAAAGAAAAATAGTTCGTAATATATCGAAGAATCATCCGGCCAGTGATATACAAAAGCGAAAGGTGGGTCCTGACTCAAAAAAATGAACAAATTATGAAGGAGTAGGAAAGAAAGATCCTCCGAATGATATTTGGACCAGTGAATGAATCAGGACAGTGGCGATCCTGAAAGAATCAAGAACTAATAGAGATGTTTGGTGAACCAGATAGTGTGGTGTTCATCCAAACGGCAAGAATACAATGGCTTGGTCATATCGAAAGAATGTCAGCGGATCGTCTACCAAGAAGGCTGCTATATCAATTGCCGGAAGGAAGGCGAACGCAAGTAAGACAACGTCTTAGATGGCTTGATGTGGAGCCACACCTGCGCTGGATAGGGATGAGGAGATGGAGAAAGTATGCAGCTGATACGAACGAGTGGACGAGGATAATGTCGGAGGCCAAAGTACTACGGGGCTGTAGAGCAATGTATAGATAGGTAGACAAGTCTACCATAACATTACAAATCTGTGTTACTTTCATTGTGGTCGTGATGGCCGAGCCACGTTGGGGTAAGGGTCATAGTGTACCGCACCTAAAAGCGTTGTGGGTTCGGTTCTCAAATGGGTCAGCTAATATTTATTTCTTGTGGTTTCCGTGAAATGAATTATGTTATTCCTATATAAATGATATCGAGGTGACACCCTCTTGTAGCCGTCAAGGGTTGGATAAAAAGACCAAAAGGTCTACTTGCTGGATTAGTTTTCCTCCTCCCGACAGTTCTAATATACATTCTTCTAAAAGAGCGAAACTAATGACTTCTATCAAATACGTATTAGGCAGAATGATAAGTCGTATTAAATTTGGTGCTGTACTGGAGTTTTACTTTTATCGTTTACAATAAATATTTGTTAAAAGATAACTACTATCACATTTCATTTATGATAATTATTTATTATAATTGATTATTATAAATTATAATAATTAACATGAAGGTTTCGCAGACATCCAGATTTAAGTAATATAATATAATATATTCTTATGTAAAAACTATGGATACCTAAAGTTTGTTTATTTTATACGTTATCGCTTAGCTGTAACATTCTAAATTTCACTTATACTCATCCGCGTGGTCCTCATTAATATTTTGAGAGGTTTAATATATAACATCGATCTGTTAAAGGACAAGTGTAGTTTGGCTTCATTAAATTCATTTCTAGACTCTACTCGGAGGTCTACTCAAAACTTTTCATTTTGCAGACGCAAAGAAGCTATATTTTGTTATACGGACTATTTTTGTTATAAGGACCTCTCGAAGGACCTGTATCCTCGCCTAAAATAGTATTATTTGTAGAGCATTACAATATATGTATAAATTTTATCCTCCTCCTCTCCTCTTACCCGACCCACCCTTCGTCACGCGATTCCTAATAGGCTTTCTGGGCCTAATAGCTTCAACGGGTATGAACTCGGACACATAACACATTAAAAAGAATAGATTTTGTTTGACTTTGTGTTTTTATACTCTTAAAATTAATTAAAAATCATTTTGTAACTGATTTATAAATAGTTATTTATAGATCCCGGATCATTATTTAAATAAATATTTTGCGATTTTCAAGGATAAATGAAATATTTGGTTTGTTTGGTTGATTTCTCATTTAATTTAAATATAATTCAATATTTTCCAATTCTCCTACTAAGCAAATAATTTAGAAAGAAGAGGAGAATATAGATGGAAAAACAATTTTCCAATGAGCCGATATTTTAACTGAACTCTATGGTCTAGTCAACTGGTGAATAGAATGGGGTCTCGGTGAAACGTTCTGAAAATTTGCTCAGCTAATTTTTTTGGAATGCAGATAACGTATTTCAACTTTAATTCAAATTAATCTCTTTCGTACATAATATGAAAGCCAGGTATTTTTAAAGCTAAATTAAATAAGAGTAATTTATTTTTTGTTCCTAGCACCGTTTAGGCTTAACCATTCTTAGCCTAATGAGCTACAGTCAAATGGGAACCAGACAGTGATCTCGGTGGAAAGGTTAGGAGAAGTTCTGAAAATTTGCTTACTTGCATTTTTTATCGGTACTGATTAGGAATTAAACTTTGTTATCTCGAATCTTTCTCGGAAATAATTCGAGATAATTCATTCGATCATTTAAAAAATAAAGCGTTTATTTGCAGTATGAACTAATTATTTTTAATATAAACTTGGCTTATTGTAAATTATATCATCATAGGATTTTATGTATGAAAAAAAGTTAGCAAATATATCGTATTATTAATAAATATTCCACCTTTTTGTTATATTGTTTTAAAATATTTGCCATTTTTAAATAAATAAAGATCCGGGCTCTACAACAAAATAAAAATACACAGTTTCTCAACCAGTGGTCCACGAAAGTTATTGAGTGGTCCCTGTTTGATACATTTAAGTCTTTTCATAACAGAATACTGCATTTTCATTATTATAAAACATATAAAGTTATTTGTTTTAGATAAAGTAACCAATTTATAAGAATATTTTTTATTTAATTTCCATGGTGATAATCCGCAAAACATATTTCGATTTTTCAGTGGTCCGCGTATCTAAAGAGATGGAGAAACTATGGCCTAAAACATCTAATATAATATTAAACCAATGCTAGAGAGTAGCTTTATACTTTAAATTCGATTAATGTTACAATATTTCTGAATAAAATTATCCAGATTATTTACTAACTGAATCAAGCTTTGCCGCTACTTTTAGGCCTTGAAAGAATATCAAAACATCTAAAATATAAAATAATAATCCAACTGTCGATGTTTTGTGGTTAGGGGTTGCTGTTATTATTGCTGTACCGAGTTTATGGAGGGGATAAAATAAAACGGTCTCGGTCGCAGTATTACCATAAGCTGAATGTAAAAGTTATTGCTTGGAAAATATATAACTCCGAGTCAGAAGTGCAAAACCAAGGACAGAATAAATGTGTAGACTTTGACGTTTCCCTGTAAAACGGCGAATCTCTTGGACTGGGAACTTAATAACTATTACACTAAATTAATCATAAAACAAGAATCTTATTATTACATTATTAAGAATCTATTTATTTATTTTATAGTTCTGTAATAACACTTAGTACATGCTAAGTAACTTACTATTTTGTACAATATATGTTGAATTTTCGTAAAGTGTATAATTTCGTGATGTAATATGGATTTTATATATATATATATATATATATATATATATATATATATATATATATATATATTATATAGGTTCGGCGGTGTCTTTCCCACCGACCCTCTCAGGTTCAAGGACAGTGACAAATCGGTCTAGACCCGGCTATTTGACATCCTGGAAGACCACAACGCGATTCACAATTTAGGTAAACGGGATAGGGTCATTACTCCTATGTCCGGTCTGTGTGAGGCGCCTCCATTAGCCTGAAGG
This sequence comes from Rhaphigaster nebulosa, assembly GCA_948150685.1. Lineage (NCBI taxonomy): Eukaryota > Metazoa > Arthropoda > Insecta > Hemiptera > Pentatomidae > Rhaphigaster > Rhaphigaster nebulosa. The sequence continues at coordinate 39,025,701 of OX411308.1, read as the reverse complement.
GCCTCACAAACCTGGGAGGAGAGGAGGGATAGTCGCGAGCTGCGTGGATTTTCATCAGTCGGTCACACAAATCTGGGCGGTCACCCATCCAAATACTAACCAAGCTCGACGTTGCTTAACTGTGCTTACCTATTGCACTCGGCCATATATATATATATATATATATATATATATATATATAATAAAATTGGAGTCATTCTATTGAGAAATTATTCCATCTAATTCATTAAATAACAATGAAACAACAAACTTTGTTTTCCTGAATAATTCTATGTCAGTTTTATTCATCATGAATAATTTTACACTTCTCTCTGAAAATATTTGTAATTTGCCGCATCAATGAGATAACCACTTGGACATTTTTTTTTCAATTGAATTAAATTAAATTGTATTTTTTGTATACATTCTGCACTTGATTGCATTTCTAACTAAATTATGTCCAACGAACGAAACATTATTATAGCTGGCTCAACATTATTTCCTAAGATACACTTCCAGCACTCATCCTTCCTGGAACAAGAAAATAATTAAATCAGTCGATCGAGGAACGCTCCGGAGTTAGGTCGGTAAACAGTGGCGAATAACTGGCTATAACTTCTCAAATAAACAACATTCCAGGAAGTGTTTAAATTCATCCGGAGTAAAACAAATTAAAAATTATACTGAATATTGGTTGGCACAATTTTATCAAGCATATTGTTAAACAGATATTATATCAATAAAAATACTTAAAATGTTTTTTTTTAAACTATATTTTTAAATTCACACCTGTCCATGTGAACCAGTGAATGTGCTGGCTATGTACATGTCAACGTGGCATGAAAGGCATGAGAAAGATTAGTACCCAGCGGCACCTCTTCCTGTCGTGATAATCGTATATAGTTAGTCTAGGAGATCCCTTATCCAGCTCCTCTTCAGCCTTCTGCGGGTGTTGTCAGGCATGTTGGTTGTCGCCATATCTTGTATGAGTGTGTTAGGATGTCCGTGTAAGTTATCGTGAAATCGTTTGTAGTGGGTCCGTATGTGTTCGTTAACTGTAGGCATATTGAGGTCTGTATGTAACGTAAAGTTGCTGATGTACCAAGGGGCTTTGGTGATAGTCCTAAAAGTTTTTGACTGAAAAATTTGGAGTTTTTGTACGTGTGTTTTTTTGGCTGTCCCGTATATCTGTGAAGCGTAGGTCCAGATGGGCTTGAGTAAGTAAGTGTAAGTGGTCAATTTATGTCTAAGTTTCAATTTTGAACGTTTTGAAAGAAGTGAATATAACAGTTTAAGTCTTTGGTTTAGCGTTTTTTGTTTATTCTTGATGTGTGGGCCCCATGTCATTCTTCTGTCAAATGTCAGGCCAAGGTATCGAATTTTGTCTGTCTCCGGAATTACTACATTGTCGAAGTATATTGGAGGAGAGGTTTCATGTCGGAGAGTAAAAGTGATATGTTGTGATTTGTCTTGATTAAGTGTAATTTTCCAAAGTTTGCACCAATCCTGAAGTTTTGTTAGGTGATGTTGTAAAGTCTGTGAGGCGTGTGCTGGATTTTGATGTTTTGTTAGAATCGTTGTATCGTCTGCATGCGTCGCTATCAGAGTTTCGGTGCTGTTTGGAATATCATGTGTATATATGATGTAGAGCAGCGGAGCTAGTACTGATCCCTGAGGTACTCCTGCTAAGGCCGGTCGAATGGCTGATAGCTCTGAGCCTTGGCAGACAGAGAAAAATTGAATTCAGAAAGAAAGGATTGAAGAACACTGAAAAGTATTTTATCTTACATTATTATCGTAAGGATGAAGTCTGCTGTGAAATATTCTGTATGCTGTAGTAATTTTAAAAAAGGATTCATGATGGGTGAAAAATACAAATTTAATGAGTATGAAATTAAAAGATGATTCTCACATACAAAGGGGTCAAAAAGGGGTGGATACCATTAGCAATAGTTAGCTTTAGGAGATCAAAGGGAAACATTTTTTTGACTGATGTAAAGAAAAATTAGAATAGCTTTAAAAATTCTTATTAATAACAACCCCATCAAAGGTCAAAATGTAAGTAACAGTTTATAAATTATCAAGATACACGCTCGTGAATTGCCAGTATTATTAAAATTAGATAAATGAATAAGTATTAAAAAAAAAGAGAGGAGGGCAAAATTTGATTTTGTTTAGGAAAGAAAATGAAAGCTTGAATTATATATAGTTTTTTTTAATTTGTATAATGCAGTCAAAATGAGATAATTTAAAAACAGTTTAGGTGAAATGTCTCATTACTAAATTTGTAAAAAAATTATGCGATCCATCTAAAAACTTTAAAACAGGTCGATGATAGAATTTACTACAACTTATAATCATTGATATTCTTACGTAGCAATGATGCTTGAACCCAGAATTTTACAAATGCACAAGTCGTAAAACATTAAAGTTATAAAAGTAAGTCTTTGTGAACCCGGATTTTATTGCCACCATTATCATCTCTTCCGAACCCTGTCAAAAATCCGAAGTTACCAAATCGGACTGACAACCACGCACCACTAAAACGGTCTACATTTTGCACGCAATCCTTCATTTAACGTTTATTACGCTTTTAGTTATATTTCAGGCTTTATTCCATCATTTCAGTTATTCACAGTATTTATAATGTTAACTTAAAACGAATCATCATGTACCACTATATGCTGCTAAGTTTATTAGAAGCAGTATTTATGTGAACTCTTTAAAATTGTATTAAAAAGATAATTATTATAGGACGGTGAGGGAAAGTTGTGTGATGCGCGCACCGCACCAGATTTTTTAGTTATTGATTTCATAATTACTGCATGCTATATTTTTTTTTAAATTATCATATAAGTAGTAATATAATCACAGGATGAGGATTCATAGAGAAAGTCCGTTCTCCTGAAAAAATTATAACTTTTCACCACTTTTACAGAAATCAGCTTCATTTAGGGTCTTCCCGTTTTCTGCACTTTGTTAAGCAATAAAATAAGTACATTTTCATGTTTTTTTTTCGATTCAATGTGACTATAATTATGGCTCCGAAAAAATTGTTGAAAATTGAAAAAAGGGTTATTGTTTTTCCAAAAATGAAATTTACGGCATTTATTTTTCTTATAAACATTTTTCTTTGATAAAACACAGACATTATCTATAACCAGTAAAAATAAGTCCTATTATAGTTTGTCAGAAAATGGTTATTGTATGCTTGGTTTAAAATTTCCCGATCATTCTGCAGTTAAACTTCAGCCATTTATTTTATAAAAGATATTTGTAATTGAAAAAACAAAACAATAAAATGTAGTCAAATAAATTATAAACAAGTTTTGAAAAAAAACGTGAGAAAATATTAAGTTGTTCCTGAGAAATTGTCCTATGAATGAAATAAATCCATATGATCAGGAAGATTGGTTTACGTTAGTAGAAACAGCTTTGTACTATACCTCAATACTGGACAGTACTGCGGGTAGTGTAGAGCTTGTTCGCCGCATTAGTTAATATATTTTTTTATAATAGGTATTAATTTATTTTATAATTTTTATAATTAATTAGTAATTTATTAATCACGATCACCAATAATTAAATATTATTATAGCTAATTAATTGTTAGTCATTATAATCATTACTAATTATTATGAATTATATTTGTTTAGTTGCAAATTTTAAAGCTATTGTTTGTTCTCAAGATGTTTATTTTGCCCTTAAGATGTGACTGACGCTCCAAAATAATAAAATATAGATAAATAGTTATAAACCTCAAAGACCTCATAATTATTTAAAAATTTAAAAAGACACCTTATAAAAACAAATGTGATCAGAAAAGTGAACTTAAAACAATTATATTATTATTTTAGTTTGTCTGGATTCAAAACAAGTTATTTATTTTTCCTCGTCTTTTATATATTTTTACACTTTAATATCTTCTCAGTACCGCCTGAAGCAATTTACGGCAACCATTTCACCCCTTTTAACATTTTCATAATTTTTTTTTCTTTTAGAGTTAAGTAATTTTTCACATCAAGATAAAAGGCTCAAAAAAAAAAATGATTGTGAAAGCATTATTTCTCTGAAACCACATAACCGAAAATACTTATCAAAAAAAAAAAAATGTTTGATTAACTTAAGTTTTAATCACGAAAAGGTTTTAATTATCAGGCTGAACAGTTTATGTCTCATTTCAGTTGTATCAACTAAATGAGGAGACATCTTGGAGTGAAATGGAATGAGTTCCGAATATGAATGAAGCCATTTCGTATTCAACTGATGAATTGCCCTTGTAAAGATGAAACAGGAACACGCTTCAAAACAGTAAAATTAATTAGTAGAATTATTTCGATAATTTATGGCCTGGGCGTGAGAATTATATACATTTACATATTTTATACCTCATGATAAATTATTCTGAATTCTAGATAAAGTATTGTTCAATTTGAATTCAAAACAGTTTTCCATATATATATATATATATATATATATATATATATAGATTCCTAGTTAGTCATTTCGTCGTTTCATTCCTAGATAGTATATTGTCAAAAAAATAACTATATTTTGTAATTTATTTTTAACATCAAGTAATAACATTCTTGTACAGTCAGTTCAAATATTTAATTATTGAGAAATTAGCCTTGAAAAAAACATTTAAATCTGTATGAATGTGTTCACAGTTAAAATAAAAATATATATTTTTTAAGTGTCAATAATTTGTTTTCTATTTTTGTTTCCGATTAATTTCCTACTAAGAAAATAACGTGTGTTTATTCAAATCTATTTAAATTACTATCTATTCAAATTATTACAAATTATAAACTTTTATTCATTTCCTATGCAAATGAAAAATATTAAATAAATAACTTTAAAGGGAGAACAACTAAATGAATGTAGCAACTCTTGAGTAAAATAAAATAAGAAAAGTGGAATTAATTTTAAAACTTTTTTAATTAGATAGCTAAGGGTCAAAAACCTCGTATTAAAAAGTTTGCAATGGACGATAGAGTATATTCAAGGTATAAAGAGCCCTTTAATATTATTACTGTGTAGAAATTGAAAGAAAAGACTTATCTGGTTTTCATCTACTGTAAATAGTGGTGTTTTTTTCATTTTTAAAATTCATATTGTTCAGGAAAATTCATTGAAGAATTATTTTTTTTAGTTATTTGATGCATTAATATAAATCGATTAGCTATGTTTAGGCTATTTATGCCAATAAATTTATCATTTCAATGAATTACCGTAAGGTTTTAGCCATTAACAAGACCATTCGTCAGCCTAAATTTCAACCATTATAATTAAGATGTAATAAAAGTCTGAGCGTTATTCTAAAAAATCTGGAGCGGCGAGCGTATCACACAACTTTTACTTATCACCGTACTTCGAGCAGAAATTAATTTCTGCTCAAGAAGGACTAGTGAAATTTTAAAATTTTCTTTATGTTTTCGATGGAAACTAAATAGTATTTCTATGAAAATATTTAATTTCCATTGAATAATATAAAAGTTAAAATTATTAACAGCATCAATCGCTTAAGCTTATGCTATTTTCGTCATTCTCCATTACCTTCCACGAATTTAAACGTCAGAATTTTTCTATTATATTTGGCTTTCCAACGGCAAATTATACAGCTATAATTTCGGCCTTTCTAAAAAAAAGTCAAATTTTTCACAAAATTTGTCAATTTTTTTCACAATTGAATGTTCAAATAACGATTCCTGAAAAATTTAAATTATCATGACTAAATCTTTTATGAAATACAATCATCAGCAGCTGATCAAAATTAATATTTATATAAATAAAAAATAAATAAATTTATTGGCATGGCAGAATTACATATACTTGTAGGGAATGACATCATGACTATGAGAGAATTATTTCGTAACTCGTCAGCAGACTCATCAATTTTTTGAAAACCTTCATGTTGCACAAAATTCAGGGGGAATGTTGCACAAACTGCATCAAGGTCTATTTCAACTTTGATTATTCCTTTTATAAGAACTATAATTTAAAAATTAAAAAAAAAATATATATATATATATATATATATATATATATATATATATATATAGAATGGAAGCACCCAACTCTCTGCTCCATATAGCAGAAGCGGCATATGGAACAGGCCTTGAAAATGTGGAGCTTGACATATTTATTGACCTATCTCTTTCCCACGATTGTGTTGCTAATGGAATAATATATATTATTTGGTTTTCCTATCCTATGGGATATTTCTGGCTGCACTTTTCCATTTCCGCTCATCACAGTTCCAAGGTAGAAGAACTCATTCACGATTTCAAGTTCCTCATCATTACATGTTGCGTGGATTTGTTCGGCTCTCCTCCTTCTACTTAGGATTTTGCTTTATCTTGTATTAATATTCATGCCCTTCTTTCTGAGTTCTGCTTTCCACTCTATTAGGGCTTGTTGGAGGTTATGTGTAGAGTCAGCAATGAGGACTATGCCATCGGCATATACCATTACTAGGTCCAGTATAGTTTTCATGTTACAGTGGCCAATCACTGCTCTTGATGTTCTTCTCTTACATATTTTTATTATTTCATCCATGACTGAGGCTGTCTCCCTGCTTTACTCCTTCTTCCATCGGGAATCTCTTTAACTCCTGGCTATTAATTCTAACAATGCCTTTTGGTGCCTGGTATGTCGATTATATTGCGAGTAACAAACCATTCGAAACGTTCTTTGCTCTCAGGGCTTTCCATATTTCTTCTCTTGGTACTGAGTCAAACGCAGCTTTAATATCCAGAAAAGCAAGGTGTAAAGTTTAAAGCTTTAATATCCAATCATCATTCTTAAAGCGAAGATATGGTCATGGGTTTGGTGTCCTGGGCGGAATGCTGCTTGTTCATCTTCCAAATTTTCCTCAACTAATGGCCTTAGCTTCTTTTCTAGAATCGAGTTATATATTTTATATACCATCTGGGAGAGGCATATTGGTCTGTAATTACCACACTCGCTTGTGCTTTTCTTCTTGTGGAAAACATATGAAAGGATTGATACGCTAGTACTGCGGGATCCCGAAAAGAGAACCTTGTTTGGAGACTTACTAGACCATCGGCTCTTATCGATAGATCTGGAAAAGAATATAGATGAAATGTGGTCAGATATTAGATGCTGTATACTGGTGACCGCTAGAGACGTATGCAGAATGAAGAAAATTAACATGAGGAACAAAAAAAACAGAATGGTGGAGTGAAGAAGTAAAATGTGCAGTGGCAAACAAAAAAGCTTAAAAGAAGAAAAAGAAAGCTTGGAAAGAATATATGACAAATAAGCCTCAGCAAAAACTGGCCCATATATATTCAAAAGAGGAATATCTCAAAGCATGCTGTTAGGGAATCTAAGAAGAATTCCTGGGAACGATTCGGAAGGAAACTAGACCAGAATAATTATAGTGATAATACTCAATTTCCCTAAAGTCGTTATATTTTAACTTACCTAATCTCATTCCACCACAAAGCCAGACAGCTTTTCTCGTGTACATATTCTCCATGCCAATACCTATGTAGGTTGAAGAAGATGTTTTAAATAAAATATAAAAAAGTGTCCTATACATATCTTTTTTTCTCACTACATAATAATACTCACAATTCCATGATGTTGTGTCTGTAGTACAGAAGATACGACTTTTAATGACCCAATATTTTATTACTTGTTATTTTATTTGATGTTAACTATTATGTAGTAAGAAAAACTGGATTAATTACTTTAAAATAATTAGTAAATCAAGTCTAGTGACATTCCCTCATGAGAGAATTGCAGATGAGGAAATAACATAGTCATGCTTCTCATAAGATTTTTCCAATTAGAATGGCCATTTTTTAATAAAACAAATTAAATCGAAAGAATTTATGGAATTCTTATTTAAAAATTAATAGGATACTTTCCAAATCAAGATACTATTTGAAGATCAAGCTACAAAAATGATAAAGTTGGCTTTGGGCATTTTTAGGCTTTAGACATTTTTTTCATATAAAATAATATAACTAACAATTTCAAGGCCTAATAAAAAGAGGTGAAAAAGTTATATCGAGTGATTTGACCTTTTTGGAGGGAGGGAAGGGGAAATTACCCTACCACTCTTATTTCCGGAAATTTATTTTCAGCCTGGGAAAATATTTCTTTCTTTTTTTTTCTTATTTAGTGAATTATCGAATTCTTTTATAGTTCATATTTATCCATTTTTATTACTAGTAACAATGATAATAGGCTAGTTATTTCAAATAAACAAAATTAAAGGTCGTTCAGACGAATCCATTCTGAAAATTCGGAATTTAAGCCCGAAGATTGAGAAATCGAAGACAAATAAAATTCGACTTTTTAAAAAAAATAAGAACACCTTTTAGCTCTCAGTAGACTAATCTAAAACGTAAATTAAGTAACACCTTGAGTTGAATAAGTAGAATTATGTTTTACATCTGTGTTTAGTAAAATTTAATTGTATTTTTAAGATACCACAATCTGAGCTCTATTTTAACCTCATCTTTTTAAATTTTAATAAAATCTAATGTTTAATTATCACGGTGTAGAATGACAAATACTTCCATTAAATTAGGCGTAAAAGGTATTTGTTTCGCTCTTCAAATATTCCTTCTGTTTTTGTTTCTCTGGTATATAATTATATTCAAATCGTTTTCATTATATGATATATTTTTGCTTATTCTCAAAACTTAATAAAGATATTGTGTCCAGAAAAGGGATATATGTATAATATATCGGGAAAATATGGACGGAAATATTAACTAATAATTTAAACAATTTTCTTTCTTTATTTGGATTTTTCTGTCTTTCTCAGTCGGTAACTGCTCTATAAAGAGAGTTTCTTTTTATTTAATCATTCTTTTTTTTTCCTCTCCCCCTTCCACTGAATTCCTGAACCTTAATTAAAGAACAAGGCACATAGGGGGAAGAGGTTCCGAATACTCTTTCCTTCCTGTAGTGTTGTTTCGAGACTGGCCTAACTCTCGTGAATTTGATTAGCACAGTTGCCGTGAAGGGATTCTAGTGTTAGTTGCAACACCGAATATAACCTGTGTACTCCATTTAGAGTTCTATTTGTTCTTATTTATCTTTTCTGTTTCACGTATCTTTTATTTGTTATACTTATACAATGACCTTACATTATCTGGAAGTTTTCTATCGTGACAACTTTTTTTTTTATCTTTCGATTATTTATTCACACCTGCCTAATAGAAGAGTGAAAATATGCAAATTTGATGGATATAAAAGATATACGTGGCATGATACACTAAGGATAGTGCCCAGCAGCACCTATTCCCGATCCTTAATTATTCTTTTAATTCAGGAAAGAAGATCACTCCTCAAGCTCCTTTTTAACCTTTTCCTAATGGTAGTGTCAGCCCTACCCATAGCGACTATCACTCTGTTGTGATGTCTGTGTCGGTGTTGGTCGATAATTGGTTGTTCTAAGTCGGTATGTAGAGTTTTGTTGTTTACGGAACAAGGAGCTTCTGATATCAGTCTTAAAATTTTGTATTGAAAAGATTGCACTTTTGTAGGTGAGTCTTTTTTGCTGAACTGTAAATCTATGAGTAGTAAGTCCAAAAGGGTTTAAGTAGGTATGAGTTTGTATTTGTTTTCTGTAATATTTTATGTTTTGAAATAGAAAGTATAGTAAATTTAAAAAGGTTCTTGAACTTTTATTATTCAAATTAGAAGTTATAATTTAGATAATCTTTACACAAATGTAATTTTAAATAACATTAATTGATTTTGAAATTCGGTATTCGTTTCTTACTGGATGCATCTTATTATTTTTTTTTTTATAGACCTCTTATAAACAAAACATAGATACGATTTTAAAGCGTGATTCATTAAAAATGGTAGTTTTATTTTTGAGAAATTGTAAACTGATCAGCTTTATTTATTTTTCTATTACAATCGAGGTTGACATTTCTTTAGTTCCTAGGCTCAATTTATTACCAAAATGACCTCCTCTTGCTTCACGTTTTGTCTTAACATTCGATTAAAAATTTAAAATATTGGTAAAATTACGCTATAATTAGAAAGATAAGTTTTCCGCTGCCGATACAATCTGTTTGGTACGGCGGATCCAAGAAGAGGATGCTCTTTCTAAACGGACTTTGAGTTAATAGTTTCAGGAATTTTAAACTGGTGACATCAACCTCGAGAAAGGAAGTAATCATTCGATGAGTTCGATGTTGTGGCAGATCCAGCGAAAAGTACTCGGGAATGGGCAAGAGATTTTGGAGTTTTCCAATCCATAAATCGTGGGCTGCATAACTTGCGAAAAGTGAATCACTCACTAAGAATGGTTCTGCATGAGTTGGCCAATGCGACCACATTTTATTTGCTTAAATTTAACCACTTTAAAAAAAAAAATTCATTATTATTTCCATCATTTGTGTTTCATATCTTTGAATTATCCATAAAGATGATTTACGTAAGGTTTGTGTTATCTGAGTCATCCTCCGATTTCGGTACAATTTCAGTTACAGAGCTTTTTGAAAATGATCAACCATTTGCATGAGGATAAATTTTTTCCTGTTACTATCTTCCTTGAAGCCAGCATTTCCTTCTCCCTTTGAGGTTTCAATAATTAATGTGTATCTAGTTATAAAATATATAACGGTAGTTTTGTCACTCTGCCACAAAGCGAAGGCTATGAATTTACAAATCGATGGCACATTAAATGGCACATTTCACATTAAATTTTTAAAAATGTCTACCATTTTTTTCAGCATTCTATCGGGTATTGGTACAAAAATATAATTTGAATTTTTGATGGAACATACCAACCACCATTTTCTGCTTCTGTCACACAGTTTTTTGGGTATTCCCTAGCCCGTATTTGAAAAGCCTCCATAATACCCTCACAAAGAGAACTTTTGCAGCGCGAGGTGATCAGGCAAGCAGCTAGGAAGCAGATAAACTGTCGTCTACTTCAGTCTCTTCTAAAATGTGAAAGTGAATCTGAAATGTTTGAGTATTTGTATCGATGTTCACTCCCTAGAGCTCAACAAAATCAATACAAGATTTTCATTCATTATTATACATAGTTTCGTAGTATATCATAACCTCTCTACATATATGCCTATTTTTGTTTTTTTTTAATCTTCTCAGGCGTGCATAGATGGAAAACGGTTGATTTGTCGCTACCTAGGCGACCTAGGTCTGGTAGATTCTAATCTCAACGAAAATTCTAAGGACGGAGGAACTAACTTTGGTAGCAGGAGAGGGTCAAAGATTTTTCAATATTCACTATTAAATCACAAACAATTTATTTTTGCTTCCTCAGTACCTAAGATAGGGAAGCTTCGCATTTGAACACGAAATAAAAAAAAATAAAAAATATCCAAACTTCTCCAAGCGTTTTGCATTTCTATACTTAACCTAAGATATACTTTCTACCCACTTTAAACCATATTCATGGCGGAACTTTTTCAAACCGTGTTCATATTCCGTATTTTGCATTCCCATTACATATGTCACTCAGTAGAATAAGACTTTTTTTTTAAATCGATATCAGGAAGACTACAGTGCGTGCCTGCTTCAGAAACTTGTCACGGAGCAATACCTGAAGGCGATAAAATTCAAAATATCGAAACACTCGACCTTGACTGTCGAAAAAGTTTGATTACTGAATGGCACCAAATTTGGAGAATCTCCCATCTATTTTTTACTGTGTTTTTATATATATATATCATTGTAGTTGTTTAATTTATTATTGTGATCAACATATTTGTAATTAATTTTGTACATTCCACAGCATTATTTATTTCTTATCTCCGTGTGCTCAGAATACGATAGCCATAAACGAAGGGAATTTGTTCATACTGAGCCTAAAAGCCTAACAAATTTTATGACATGCTGTCTGTGTACAACTTGGACACTCTAACACCATCCCTATAACGATCTTCTGCCTCTGTACATATAGTTTGCCAAATATTGGAGATGAGAACCCATTTCCCTTAAACTAACGCAAGAACGTGACTTGAGAATAGAAAGAATTCAGTTCCGGCGACACAAGGAAAAGTACCATATCATTATCGGGGTGAAACATTTGGGTCAGGGTAAGATCATAGGTCTCTGATAAATCCATACCATGCTTCGACGTATTTATATTTTCCGACAACAGTTTATTTTATGTTAGTTAACTTAGGAGCAATAGAATTTGTTTTTGTTATTACATGATAGTGAACAGAAAACTAACTGATTGAGAAGACAAGCTTAGAAGAGTTTCTGGCATACCTCAACTTCAAATTAACTTTAAGAAGTGATCGAGTAACTGAAAATACAGTGTTTATCAATACCGAATTCTGAAATCTTAGAAATCCTTTCATGGAATACAGTTGACACATAATCTCTGAAGGATTTAGTTAGCATAATATTTTCTAAAGCATAAGCCCTCCTCACCCTGTGAACTAGCTCGCTCTGGAATCAGAGCTTAAAAACATGAAAGAAAGAGACAAAAATAGGTATTAAAAGTCGAAGGAATCTACCAGGACTGAATTAAACTGCCAGGAATTGTATTAATTAAAGACCTAGTTAGAGAGAGGCTTCTTTTTCTTCTTTGGCTTCCCTCTTTAGTGCCTTTCAGCGTAGAGGAGCATTCAACCAGGAATTCCATTCTTCCCTATTTCTAGCTAGGTTCCTCGCCTTTCGGAGGTCCTCCCCCCTTGCCCTACAGAGTGGTTCAATGTAGTCGAAATAGGACATCCTAGGGCGACCTCTAGGTCTTCTGCCATCAGGGACATATTCCATGGTCTTTATTGGATCTCTATGGTCGTCCATCCTGATAACATGGCCGAATTACTTTAGCTGACGAGTTCCTAGGAGCTCTTTCAGTGAGGCTATCTGCAGTTCGTGACGAATCCTTTCATTACGAACTCGGTCTCTGCTTGTTTTTCCAATCGTCCTTCGCAGAATTTCATTTCGGCAGCGGTGATTCTGCCCTCCTTTCGATCTGTTACTATCCAACTCTCCGCTCCATACAAAAGTATAGGTAGATATACTGTCTTGAAGATATGTAGCTTCACATTTTTGCCTACTTCTCTCTTCCCTACCACAGTGTTACATATCTGGTTGTAAACTACATTTGCCTTGTTAATTCTGTTGGATATTTCTGCGTCTACCTTCCCAGATCCGTCTATCACTGTACCCAGGTATGTGAAGTCTGTTACCACTTCTAATTTTTTCCATTACAGTATATGTGGATATCTTCCTTCTTTCGTCCAACTTGTAGGATCTAACTTTTGTTGGTATTTATAAGCATTCCTTTTCGTTGAAGCTGTTCATACCATTCCATAACTGTCAGCTGCTGCAACTTTTCTACAGAGTCCGTAATTAATACAACGTCGTCAGCGTAGAGGAGAAGCTGTATCACTACAGGATTAAGATTCCTACGTCCCAGGAAAGTCCTGTCCGTTCTTCTCTTACAAATGGATACCACTTCATCCATGAACAACAGGAACAGCAAAGGGCTCAGGCTGTCTCCTTGTTTGACCCCCTTTGCTATATTAAAATCATTTGATTGTAGACCGTTCAGCCTGACTATTCCTATGGCCTCTTGATATATAGATTTAATCGCCTCTGTCAGATTTCTGGGGATATTCTTCGCTCTAAGAGCTTCCCATATTTCATCTCGTGGAACCGAGTCAAAGGCAGATTTGAGGTCAAGGAAAGCCGGGTACACATTTTTATCCAAGTCCCAGAATTTCTGTGAGATATTTCTTAATGAGAAAATGTGGTCATGGGTTTGGCGGTAAGAGATAAATATAGTAAAATAAAATAACACACGCCTCAAAATTTAAAAAAAATTTAATGATAGACAGACAGATGTATATCAGTGTCGATGGGAAGTATAATACCCCAAGGTCTGAGAAGTGGCCAAAAAAGCAAATTAAGATTGTATTAAAAAGAAAACGAAACTTTTTTTTGTATTTAAACATTTTGGAGTTTTATTTTCAGTTTTATTTTTTTCAACAAGAAGGAAATCGGCTATTCCGAAGTAATTTTCTGGCTATTCGGCTATTTCTGCGTGAGGCAGAAAAAACTGACACATTTTGAAGGACTGTTATAAAATTAATCAATGTCTCTAGAAAACAAAAATGGTTTAATTTTAAAAAATAACATTGAAAATAGTTTTATCTCAGTGGTTTTTAAAAGTTAAATCTTCCAATTGTCAGCGGTTATAGACGTTCTCGGAAATTTTTCTTCACCCTTCGAGTTATTAGGTAGAGATAACTGATGCATTTCGGGAGGACACTGCGGGCGGCTTTTGTTGACTTCGGTGTTTGTTTCAGTCGGAAAAAAATCAATCAAAAGTACCTACTCTATTTTATATATTGAGCATAGGTCTTTATAAAAGGCCTTCTATGAATGCAAACTTTATCCATATAAGAAATAAAGAAAAGTCATTTTACAAAAAATTCAGATTATTAACAATAAATAAATATTCCATATTATATTTAGCAAATAGTGAAGGTAAAACTTGAATCACTAACACACTAAGAAGAAATGCAAATATAAAAAATTTCTTATTTTAGCTTCTGATATAATGAAAATGACGAAATGGCGGATGGCAATGACGAGTTGTTACCTGGTAATGACGGGATCATTCTGGAGTGTCTATTGCTCAAGTGGCAAATCTCATAACAATCGGCCCATGAGTTTCGTAAAAACGCCGCGAAAGGTAGACGAATAGATTGTTTTTATTCGATTTTCGGATTCTACCTATCTTGAAACGTAAATTTTATTGAAATTCAAATTAAATAAGATTTATTTATATTAATCAAATAAAAATATCAATTTAATAGGCATGTTCTAATCGTTTCAAAATAAGAACATTTCATAGCTAATACATTTTGGCAGTGCAAGCGAGTTGTAAAAAACTTTTTAAATTCCAACTTATAATATTAATAATATTTCAAATATAATAAATGTACACATCAAGCTATATGAAGCAATTTATTATTATGAAATGTTTAGAATATTAGTTCTTGTGCATGAACAAAACCCTTAATTTCTATTTCCATAAAGAATACTATAAGAATATTTTTGTTCCTACTATATGTATGTTAATGTTTACTTTGACTACTCCTTTTATTCCTTGTGAATTTAGTTGGCTTTATGGGGTCATTTATTTATATTTTTAAACCGCACGTGTAATAAGTAAAACTCATGATTCGTGGTCTTTTGATACATTACTGGAAAAAAGGTTTAAATGCAAAGGCAGCCTCCGAAGAAATTTATGCCAAAGAAGGGCAGTCAATTATCCATCGAAATACTGCTGCACTTTGGTTCAGACAGTATGAGCCTTGCAGATGAACCAGATCAGGTCGCCCATCGGTCGTTGATGATGACGTTCTTCTTGAATGTGTGAACCAGGACCTACATGCAGCTACTGGTGATTTTTTGGCCGTAAAGTTTTACTGTGAACATTATCCGAACTGTAATGCAGTTTTGAGTCCAAAGTACCCTACTTTGGTCAACAGGGACCAAGCCATATTGCAACACGGCAGATAGATATTGCACTATCAGATTATGGTTTGTTTAGATCAATGGCTCATTTTTTTAAAGGTCGGATCTTTAATAATTACGAGGACGTAAAAATTGGATATGAAAAGTTCTTTGCCTCAAAACCAAAGGATATTTAAGGGCATCAAATCCAATTACGGGCAAAAAGATGGGTGAAAGTAGTTGAAAACAATGGACTTTGCTTTGAAGAGTAGTATACAATAATGTTTAAAATATGTTATTTGAAATAAAGCTAAACTAATGCACAGGAACTTTTGTAACAACCTATTATTTACTATGTATATACAGCATATGTATACAGAAGGGAATTTAAGTATATATTCAGTCAAACCTACTCCAAAGATTGCTTAATTTGTCTTAACAAGATACAATTGGCTGGGTATTGCAATTTCGTTAGCTCCAAGTTGGTTAGCGATTACTGAAAATGCGATTACTGGAAATATTTTATGCGATTTCATTATCGCAGGCACACCATTGCCAAATGTCAATAACTCCATTGCCGTCTATGCAGTGCTAAAGTGAATACCAACCTTGTATGAAAGGAAGTAAAATAATCTGTCAAAAAGGGTCACTCAGGGGGTTCCTAAAACAAAGATGAAGGCATCTATAAAATAATACAACAGTCAAATTAAATACTTTAACTGGATTTTTCGATTACTAACATATTACACAACTTTTTTTTTTTTCAAGATTCAGAGAATTAATTTCCCCAAGAGAAAATATTTATTACAAAGAAATTTGAAAACGCAAAATTAAAACATCTTAATTATATTCACTCGATATACCGAAATATAAGTTTTGCCTAAAAATACGTTTTATGCTCTTATTGTAAGATTAAGAAGTATAGCTTTATCACTAATCTATGTTTCTAAATATCCAATATGGCGGTTCTAGTGCCGAAAAGTAATCATGGATTGTTTGAATTATCACTAGCCACACACTCACTATACATGCAGTTAAAATAGATTTTGGATGATGGACTAGAAATGAGATTTAGTAATTTAATATGATAGATTGAATATAAATATTGAGTATTGAATACTGAAAATGTAAAATCAAATGACTTACTTTAAGCACACATTTCAGGGATATGGAGATGATATTGTGGAAGTTAATTCTCGGTGACGGGATGTTGCGCTGTTTATGTCATGATATGTATAAAATAATAAAATAATGAAAGTATAAAAAGCTTCGAAACATTATCATTAAAAGATTCTATTAAAATTGAAAGAAAGTGAGGAATATTTTAATATTAATTAGATCTTTTTGGAAGTGGTGAGATATGGGGTTGTATTCATCGCCCAAGGAATTCTTTACTTTTTTTTCTATGGTTTTCACGATCTTAAAAGATGTGAGTGTATTCTGTTGTTGTTGTTTTTCATTTTTATAAAGCTAGAAAGGAGTTTTTCGATCAGGTAGTTTTTTTTTACTTCAATTACTTCAAATATATACATATTGAATTTGAGTTTGTATGAGCTTCATAGATATTTTGTAAAGTTCTAAAATTGAATTTAGTATAGTTGAAAAATTGAATAATAATCTATTTCAGAAGATACATCTGTATTTCTGTAAATAAGAAATTAACTCATCTATTATAAGTATATTATCAATGTGAAAGTATAATCCCATTCCTCATAGTAGTCATTTTTGGAAGTTTATCAGACTCTGAAGAAACTTTCCTGAAATGTTAAGAGAATTAGACGCGACCACACATTCGCCCTGTCTATGAATATCATTAACTCCTCATCAGAGGGTTAACACGATGGTCAAGTGTTTGGAAGCAGTATCTCAACATTCTGAAGCGGTGTGGATTTGAATCCGGCCTATGGATGAGAGGTTAACTTTTGGAGGTAGATCCACAAAATATAACTTTACCTTCACACTCTAAGTTCCTACTCTTGTTGGAGTACACAAGCGAATAAAATAAATTAAACGAACTAACGCCTTATCAAGTCTACTTGGCTCTTAATATATATATATATATATATATATATATATATATATATATATATATATATATATATTATGAGCCGTTGTATTTTATAATTCTTTTCGGGGTTAAAGGATAAAGGTAGAAGAAACTTTTGAATTAAGTACGAGCGGCCTACCGGCAATCTGTTCTCGAGACCGCCAAGTCCTATAATCAAGGAACTAATAGTTTGTGGTTATCTTGGTTAACATTCGGTTCAGTTCCCAAATCACGCTTAGTTAAACTAATGAACATCGCTAATGAGCATTCGTCAATCACGTGTGCCTAAAACTGCTAAATCTAAATGATTTAATATTTCTAACTGACAAAAAATGTATTATGTAATCGAGTCTGTATAAAAACAATAGATGCCAGATCGTATTAAATGTTTAATACTTTTGAAATGATAGCTAGATGTAAAAAATTATTTTAACAAAATAATTTGGGTTGAATAAATGTATAAAAAAAGTCTCAAATACGAAATTATTCAAAATCTCAGGATACAGACAGCTAGGAGTTTTTTTTTTTAACATTAGAAGAAAAATTAATAATTTTCGAATGGTTTATTATGGTAGTATTAATTAATTTTATTTTTTTGGCAGTTTTGTTTTACCTTCGGAAATATTTTTTTTATTTTCTAAGTCGGAAAAACCTGCTATTTTCTGGTTCAATAATTTCCTCATTTATATTCTTGACAGAAGAAAAAAAGGTAGCAATTTCGCAGCAATAGTTCAGTAGTAGGAAACTTTTCATGTCAGAAATATCAATCATCTATGTTGGAGGAATTCGTGCTATGAATCTAAAGTGCTAATGATTTTGTTTCATGGCTGAAAAAAAGTATCTCATCAAAGAACAATTTGTAATTTGAAATAATCATAGTATTACAAATTACGATGATACTCTTTGCATATGAAAAACATTCCTGAGTACTTTCATATTACTTTCAAGTATCACAACTACAACGAAAAAACTTAGTCCTTCCATGGAAAATTACCATTCCTCTAGCTTTAAAGACGTGAGGGGATATCTTTAACAAAATAGCTGCAGCTATTGATAAGAACTATTTTTAAATCAATAAATCAATATAAAACTATATCGGCACTATCACGTTTAACTAATGTAGGTGAAAAATCGCATTTTTGCTATGCATTATTTTTATTAATTTACCAGAAGCATTATTTGCAAAATAAAATCTTATAAACACAAATCAAAGTTCACCAAAGTAAAAAGACCCAGAAATATAAAAATTATTCGCAGTGGGGATGTTAATAGTAAAACGTATTTTAAGTACTTATATATATATATATAAACGTATATATAAAACGTATTTTGGTCTGTTGAAAAAGTACCTGTATTCACATTAGTTAGTTAAATGTTATGGTGAGGATATGTAATTCTTGTATTATTATTAATGTATATATATATATATATATATATATATATATATATATATATATATATATATATATATATATATATATAACGAATATATATATATATATATATATATATTCGTTAATATATTTATATTTATACATAAATACCGTTTATATTCGTGTATAAACGCCATGAGGTTAGTTATAGAGTTTAATGAACAAAATGAAGATCATTTTGTTTAAAAAATAAAGCAGCAGAACTCTTTCATTAAAGTCTTATTTTCGCTAAAAATAATATTATAAATACGAGGTAGTGAGAAAAAAGTTGAGACCCACAGAAGAAAGTTCCCTAACATACCGAAATTTATCAATACTTTTATATTGTTCTGCCGCTCCGTTGATCTTTGATACAGAAAACCCTTCATATCGAATTTCTGCTCATTTGACCAAAAGGGGGCCGCTGGAGGTACTCAAATGTAGCGGGGGGAAAAAATTGTATATATATATCAGACATCTCCAAAACCTCCATAATCTAGGGATTATGCAGCGGATAGAAAACGCAGTCCCACTGCTCACCGCCGAACTTCGACCCACTGCAAGTCTATTTTTTTCAGAGAAAATACGAGTAAAATGGCATTGAAACGGTTGAAATAGCGATATCTTTGCTAATACTGGTCCGATTTCGATGAGACTTCTTTTGTTTTACAGGTAATTTAATTTCCTTTCATATACTTCTTCGGACTCAATTCGGAGGGGTTTAAAAGGTGCGCAAATATTTTAAAAAATCGAAAAATCCAGGGAGATGAGGGATCCAAGTTGAGACCCCCAAAAGATACTTTCCTAACACCAACTCAATTCACATATAAATTGTCAACCATCTAAACTAATATGGTGGAGTTGTAGAGATGCGCAAAACTTTAAAAACCGAGAATTCTACTAAATTTCTTTTTACCACAACTGGCACATGTTATGTTTTATAACAAATGTGAGAAAGCCAAAAACCAGAGAGGAAAATGTTTAAAATTGATTTCGATATGAATTCGACCTGTTAAAGGTTAAGAATGCTAGTTATGTTATAGAGTCTTCGTTAGTTATTTTAAATCCTCAAGTAACTAACTTAAGTTAAATTTGCCCGCTTTTATTCCAAAAAAAAAATATATTTTTAAAACGTAAGGTTGCAACGTAGTCATGCGGGTGCATTATTTTACCGCTAATTTCATAGGTTAATCTTACTAGCTATTATAATTGCACCAAATTATCTTATTTTCTTTTATAAATATATTTTTTAGAATATAGCCAATGATTTAAAAAAATATTTTTTGTGTCTTTTTTTGTATATCCCCGACAGTTACTTCTAGTAATATCATACATACATACATACATACGTGGCGCAACGTCCCGTCACCGAGACTGGGCCTCCTCTAAGAGCCTCCACCAGTTGGCTCTGTCTTCTGATGCAGCTCTCCAGTTCCGAATGCCAAGTTCTGGCATCACTGACTACGCTGTCCAGCCATCTGATCCAGCCTTCATACTCGTCTTGTGGAGTGCAGTTCCTCGGTCATAAGTTTCGGTATTTCGACAAATAGAGAGCTGAGTTCCCTATTTTTCCTTCTCCTCCCTACCTCACCCACCTTCACTGGGCCGTAGATGCTCCTGAGGACTCCTCGCTCAAACACACTCAGCTTCATCTCATCACTTTTCGTCATAGTCTAAGCCTCTGAGCCATATGATAAAACTGGCCGTACGAGGGTCTTGTATATATTTATCTTGGTCTTCTTTGAAAGGTATCTATTTCTAAAGTGTCGGCCAAGTCCAAATAAGCATCCATTGGCAGCAGTGATCCTTCTCTGTATCTCTTGATTCATGTTATTCTTACTATTCACTTCAGACTCAAGATTTCTTAAGATTTTAACTCTCTCGACGTTAAAAGATACCACTTCAAACGGAGAGCTCAGATCCACCTCACCACCAACTTGGTGGTATTTGGTTTTTCTTTCATCGACTTCCAGATCAAGTCGTCTTTCAGCTGCTTCAAAGGTTGTTATCGCTTCTCTGAGAGCCTGCTCAGACCTCGCCATAATATCAATATCGTCTGCAGATCCGATAAGCTGGATCAGGCGATTGAGGATTGTTCCGCTGGCCTGAGTACCGGCCTCTCTCATTTAGTAATATCAGTGAATTAAATTATATAAAATAAAAGTATATATGATTTTAGTATATTGATATTTATTGATTAACCAGAAACTTCAAAAAGATTCCTTCCCTTGTGTCGTTGACGTCACATAAATTCGCACAGTTCGATTTTTTTTTTTTTTTAGCACATGCAAATTAAATAAAGCCATAATGAATGAGAAATACATCAAGATTAATTTGATCACATGAACAATAATATAGATATTTTGATGTGTCATTTTAAATTCATTGATATAACTAAAAGTAACTGGCGGGGGTATATAAAAAAGGATTCTATTTTTTTTTTAAGTTCTCCAAACCCATTTCTACCTCTTGTGTTATAACTAAACTCATTCACAAGTTATGCTATGAATTAGCAGATACAATTTCTACCTTATTATATTTCGCCTGTTTTTTGCCGACAGTAATCTTAGTATATTTCTTCTACCTAGAATAAGGAGCTATCTGTATGTATAGAACATTTCCCGTTCCTGTTTTAGAGGGAATTACCTTGTATCCAGCACGTTTATGTCCGAGAAAATGTTTTGCAATAAAAACACAACGTAAGGAAGGAAGCAATTTTCAACTTTACCAACCTTGTGAGAGAACCTGGTCCAAGCTCCAAGCTCTTCAGTAACAGCTATTATTGTTAAAACCTTTGCTCAATGTATATTTGCAAACCCGCTGTGTATTGGCATTCCTTCATTATCTCATATATTTTATTATGTCAAGTTTAGTGCAAAATTAAAAAGTTAATAAAAAAGGAATAAATGGTGTGATTATTTAAGGTTAAAAAAGTAATTAGTATCTACATAATAAATTAAGAAGAACAAACGTAAACACTTTACAGAATTAATTATGGAATATTGAAACAAGCACCCATTAAATTAAGACTTTGAAGCCATGTTGTTTTTGTAAACCAAATAACCACTTGTGTTTTTTCCTTGACTCTGAAAATTTCATTGCAAATTATTCATTTTGACCATACGAATCATATAAATTATTAGAGGAAATACGAACTCAGCCTAACACAATAGATCCAAAGACCCTAATTTAATCTCGCCAATGAATAACGTTTTATTTTGCCTTGAATAACATCTAATATTTATGCTCCAACACTGATACAGATGTCATCAGTTTCCTTATCAAAAGCCTGGAAAGAAAATTAATACGAAGAGAAGGGTAAAATCTGGTTAATATACAAGGCGGGGAAGAAATAAATGGTACAATTTGAAGTGTCGAAAAAAACAAAACAATTTTTCTAGAAAAAAAGCACATTTAAAATTGTTTTATTTTGGTGGGTTTTAAAAATTACGTCTTCCAAATTCCATGATTGACGTTTAAAGTTTGAAATTTACCATCACTGTTCCAGTCATTTATGGTAGAAGTGCATTGATTTTTGCCTGACCCTATCTTTTTAATCATCCAGCGAACGAGGTCGGTGTCTGGATATCTTGTCCTTGAGTTATACCCAGAGAAGAAAAAAGGCATGGAGTTAATCTGGTCACTGACCACGCCGATTTCTCCAAATCAACCCACAAAGGCATCAATCTGACAAAGGCAAGACTATTACGCTCGAAGCGGATGTGGAACCACATCTCCTGTGCGTCGATTTCATCCAACTTAGGATAGTCTTCAAGCCGTAAGATAGTCTCCAATATGTGCACATAACGGTCAGAGTAAATACTCACCTCAAAAAGGTGCGGGCCAATAACACTGGAGTCACCAAAAGCAGCCCACAGTGCCTTCCTGAAATTATGAAATTCGTGCTGGGGAATTTACGATAACGGCTGAGTCAATAGCTATTTTCAATGTACTTTTTAAAAATATAACCAGTTTTTTTTTTTCTAAAACATTGGTTTGATTTTTAGTGCCCATCGAAATGTGTCAGTTATTTCTGTATACACAGATTTACATATATACACATATTGATTTACAAACCATTATATATATATATATATATATATATATATATATATATATAAAATTAAATTGAAACAGGTTGGATTCATTAATGAAACAAAGACACACAATAGAGTTATAAGAGCCCTCCCTGATATTGGATATATCTTTTTATACTTTTATGCTCATCAACGAATAACACCAAATATCTCTTGTTAAATGCTCTGGAACAACGATCACCCGAAGATCAGAACTTCGATGAAGTTGGCTCTTATATGAGAGTTTATAATGAGAGTTTATAATATAAACTCGTATTACAAAGTTAATGATAAATAGGCATTCATTATATATTAAAATACATAGACGTAATATTATTATGATGCAATTTAATTTTGGCTTTATAAAATTATTCAGCAACTTATGAATAGTAATGAGAAATTTAAAGAAAAGAGAGAATACGATCCCACAAGTTAGTCGAGTAATTATTAAAAAATATGTCGCAAAAAATCTCTCGCCTCACACGACTTTCACTTACCACGCTACTTGTAAGGAATTTTAAAAGTTTAAATTCAGTTTCGATGGAAATATTTAGATTCCATTATATAATATAACAATTATTTTTATGTGATTATTTGCAGCAATTAGTTAACTATATGCGTTTCTCATTACTATGTATTACCTTCTAGGACTATAAATGTTGGAAATATTTTTCTAAGACCTTTAGCTTTGCAACGGTATATTATGCATCTACATAATTACACTTATTTCCGGAAATTTGTTTTCTGCCTGAGAAAATATTGCTCCTTTTTTCTCCTCTGGTTAATCATCAAATTCTTTCATAGTTTTCATTTAACAACTTCTATTACCTACTAAAAACAATGAGAGACTGTTAATAATTTCAAATATAGAAAATTTAAGGTACTTTAGAGAAAATAATTCGGCATTTAAGCGTTGTCAGACTATTTAGATGAGAATAAGGCCTAGCAAATATTAAAGAACATTTAATTTTACATTAATACAACGAGTTTGGTCAAAATCGTTAAGAGTCTTTTACGAAAAAATTATAAAAAAGTGTTAAATCGATGATATAAAGTAGCACTTCTGGTAAGTCGATTTTAGTGAAAAAGTTGCTGTAATATCACTGGCATTTACATTTATATCCACTAATTGTAAATGAGGAAAAAATATATAAAAATGTAAAAAATAAAGAATATATGATATAAAAAAAGATATTTGGAATGTTAATGCCTGATTATATTTATTTATTGTCAGCTACCGATTTTGTTTTTTTTTTTGTTTTGTAGGGCTTTGATCCCCCTTATCTGTGTACCAAATCGGGCATCCTGTGCGCCACTGCAATCGCGCTATGGGCGAAAAACGTGTTTCTGTTCTGTAGCCTTAATTAGTTTCCTAGAAGCTCTTGACCATCCTCTAAAGACGTATCTACAAAAAAATTCGACCCGTCCTTTTGCATAACCGTAATTGGTTATCATATTTAAACATTGGAGTGCTAGAGCGGATAATGTCTTAAAAAATGAGCTTCGACTGACAATTGATAATACCAAAGCAATGTTTTGGTACTTCTGATGATGGAAATACTGCTGGGTATTTTTTCCGGAACAGGGACGTCATCATTTTTATTACCTATATGTTTTCAATAATAAATTTTTACCAAATAAATGTTTATATCTGAGCTATTATATTTTTTCTTTGGAACCTCCTTCAAGACATCTGCTCATTTTTCGGAGATTACAACGTAGAATATAAACAAATGATTATAGAAAAATATCAAAACAATTAAGAAAAATATACATATGAAATAATAATTTATTTATAAAAATATAAAAAGAAAAATACGGAAATGCAAAAAATCATCACATTCTTGTCTATTTGGAAGTGTACATTTTATGGACAAACTTGTTATTTTATCGGTTATGTTTTCTGACTGAAAATATAGTTCTTAATTTCCTGGAAATCATCCACCGTCACATGCTTGGTATTTGATAAAGTGAAACATTGTTGTATATATTTATTTATTTATGTTTTTATGCATATAAATATTTATTAAATGTTAAATTGTAATATTATTTTATATTCCAATGTGCAATACAACTCTTGAATTGTATTTATTAAATAATGGGATCTTATTGTAACTCATAAAGTGGCCTGTAGGGGGTAACAGAGAGTGGTTGGTATAAACAAAAAGGAAACAAATTAAATTAAATAAAAAATATTAAACAGTTGGGGAGAATCTCTTTCATAATAAAATGTTTCTCTTTCCTTTCTCTAAGATTAGAATTTAAATAAATTATCAGGCGGTATATTTTAGTTACTTTTTAATTTTCACTGATTATTTAATTTGCATAGCCGTGAAAACAAGTAATAACGTTACAATCGCTCATCAATAAATAGTGATTGCATTTATATAGCGAATACAGGACGAATCAAAAACTGGTATTGCACTGCTTACAAAAAAGTTCTGTTTACATCGAAAATTATTGGATAATCCCAATCCCAAAGTAAACGCTACAAAATAATCCTGGAATTTAAAATTTAAATGGTAAATAAATGTAAATATAAAACTCCTGTTTTAAATAAATGAATCAATCATATCCTATATTACGTTTTAGTTAAATACTCAAATGAAGTTTTGTGATTTACAACTTTTATTAGGTTTTTCGTTCCAATACTGGTCAAATAATAAATAATTTTTGAGGAAAATATTAAATGTTCAACTGACACTTCCAAGAGTAATATTTATTTATTTTTTGACAATGGTGTTCACACATGAAATATTTGAAAATGGCCAAAAATCAGAAGACCGAAACGTCGTATTGAGTTTTTCTTAATATAATTCAAAGTTTAATTAATAAAATAGTTTTCTATGATAGATTATTGTAAATACTCCGGTTTAGTTTCACATGAATTTGGTATAACTATCACTTCCACCACATTACTCATCCTTGGAAAAGTTGAAAATTAATATCCGGCAGAGGAAGAAATTTTATAAATATTTTCATATTGCGGGTCCTTGTCAGTTTACCTGACACACGTCGTATACATGAAAAAGAGAAAACAAAAATGCAACCCACCTCCGGAATATTTTACACAAAAAGAATATTTATACAATCGCAACAAAGATATTTCGTCGGCGCAATCCCAAAGTGGCCTATCTGAAAATTTGTGAAACTTGGAAAATTGTATTTGGATTATCTTTGCTCGCCTCTGCAACGATAATCGTAGCTAATTTCTAAATTAAATTGGTCGTATTTTGTATTATTAATTAGTGACGTCACATATTGAGTTTGATCTGTTTTAGGCATTGGATATGGAATAGAAAACCACGTTTAAATGCAACAAAATTCCAAAAATTACAATAACGGCACTTAGGTAAACACCGACGATTCAATCTTTCAAAGCATGGCTTTTACTTTTGAAGGTATATCGGTTATTTTTATTTACATACAAATCTATAAAATATAAAAAGATTTCATAAAATTACCATAACGTATCTAGCTTGAACAAAACATAATGGAAGGATATTGGTTTAAAGAATGGGGTGACGCGCTGACCCGGAATTCAGTAAAGCAAATGGCCACTCTAAATGCAACTTTTTTTCTTTTTTTTTTTTTTTTTGCAGAGTTGCTCTGACTTTGTATTCGGGCCTCAGGATCTAATCTGATTTTTTCAATGCACTCTGCCCTTTCAGATTTTCATCAAAATATTTCTCTCGTATTCAATGTATAATAACGCTTTACACTAATACTGAACTCGCTATGCAAGCGAAAGTGTATAGTTATCTGAAACCTTATAGTATATAACAGTAGAAGTAGTATCAAGTAATAACATTATAACATTCTACAAATAGCAGTATCTGAAAGTTATCTGAACCAAATTAAATAAAAAGAACCATAGACATAATGCGGAATATAAGATTCATCTATGTTCTCTATTGCCATCGACATGCTTTCATTATTGATTTCAGATCCCTAAGATTTTGTTTTTAATTCCGATGTTTTTACTCCATTTGAGGCACAAACAGAAACTTATATCAAAGCTTATAATTAAAATATTCTAGTTATAGAATAGAGTCCTTTATTCATAGTAGAGACTTTCCTCATACCTCTTGTATGAAATGAGTAGATATTATACAATTTTTTAAAAATAATAATCACAGAATTTAGTAATAAAAGAAAAAATCTGGTACTGAGCACGCTTCACACAACTTGCCACCCTACTTGAAATAAATCAGTTTCCATTTAGCTTTCATGGAAATTTCGTTTAGTTTACATTTATTTCACATAAGCATTAGTAATAATCATTAACGACGATAATCAAATAAGTTTATGCGTTTTTCGTCACTCTCCATAAACTTTCACATATTATTATGTTAGATATTAATATTCATAAAATCTTCAGCTTTCCAACGGTATCTTATACATCTATATTACTACACATTTTATTTGGAAATATATTTTCAACCTGAGAAAATGTTACTTTTATATTTTTCCAATATAATTTGATATAACAAAATTGATCAAAATCGTTAGGGCCTTTTTAGAGAATATTTTAAAATGTGTAAAATTGACCATATAAAGTGACGGTTCTGGTAAATCGATTTTGGTCAAAATGTTGCTGTAACATCACAGGCATGGAATATACCTTCCTTAAATACGAAATTTCAGTTCCGTACAACTTGTCGTTTTTGAGCTAGACTAATTACATACACATACAGACTGTTTTGCGAGACTTTGTTATTTTGACTCAGGAA
This sequence comes from Rhaphigaster nebulosa, assembly GCA_948150685.1. NCBI lineage: Eukaryota > Metazoa > Arthropoda > Insecta > Hemiptera > Pentatomidae > Rhaphigaster > Rhaphigaster nebulosa. The sequence continues at coordinate 38,997,998 of OX411308.1, read as the reverse complement.
GAGGTTCCTAAAACGTTTTAAGTTCAGGGGACCTTAAAACGTATAAAATAAGGAAAACTCGGAATCGAAATTTTTAGCGATTGCAAATCATGTTAGATTAAAAACATAATTATTAATATAATATAAAAAAAAATAAAAAAAACAGTAACAGTTTTTGCTGATGATATTGCCGTCACAAAAAGTAGTTTAAATACCAGTAAGGCTATAAATCAATCGCAAATGCTTGCCAAAAAAATAGAGTTGAAAAGTTTAAACACAGATGTGAATATATATATAAACGAAGGGCGTAGAATCTTCGTTTGATAAAGGGAAAAAAATTCCATTAAAATTTAAAATTAATAAAAACGAAAAAAAAAACTAGTTAAAATATTGTTCATCTCGGAATTATATTTAACGTAAATTTAAGGTTTTCAACACATTTTCGAAAAAATAATTAGAACAGTAAGAAGCAAAACATACCGGCTAAATCATTTATTATCTACCTCAAGTATATCTTTTAGTTAAAAGGCTTTAATCTAAAAAACTATTATACGTCCGGCCCTACTACTTGGCACACCGTTGTTTATACTCGTTGTAAAGTCGACAGACGTTTGACAATAATTTCAAAATGGAGTATTGAGAATGATAGTCAAAGGAACTTCATTCGCAAAGTGTTAAAACATCAAGGATCCAAGAGGAATTTAAAATACCAAAAGTTGCGGATTTTGTAACTGAGTGCAATAAAATATTATTCGAATCAGTAAAATATCTGACAAATTCCATATCCAGTGAACTCACATCTTCAGGAGAAGGTACCCCAGCGTTGGCAAAATTATTTTAAAGTTAAATTTTAGTTTTAGATATAATTTTTAAGTTCGATACAAAATAAAAGGTGAACCCCATCACCTAATTATTAATTACAAATCATGAAAAGTTCAGAAATAATGATGAAGATGCAATATAGACTTCCTTAAAACGCAAATTTGCAAGGAGAATCTCCAGGCTATCAAGTTAGCAGAAGCGTAAACAAGAGGCAATGGAAAACAAATTTAAATCTTCCTTTATCAAGGGAGGAAATTCCGGGCTCTTTTGATTGAATTAAGTAGTTTGTTTTTGTAATTTGATGAGTATATATTTACTCAAATATTTAACACAAGCAGATTATTAATGCCAAGTATATAAATTAATTATTCACCGACGGAGAAAACAAGCCGGAAACTTTAACCTTTAGCGGACGAATCTTCCGAGTTATGAGCTTCCCATTATCGTCCGCTGTCAAGTTGCAGCTGTTTTGGTCTGCGGCTTTCCGCACATTACGATTTTGTGTACGGATGTTGTCGTGAGCTTCAGATTTATGTCAAGCCATTATGTCAACAAAGGAATAAATTTAAGCATTTACTGCCAGGACATTTTCCAATTTAAACTCGGTTCCTATTTTGTGATGTTTTGTTTTTCTGAATTATAATATACATTTACATCCAAAAGATGATTAAATAATGAACGATTCAATGACTTTTAAGTTATTTGACTCCAACGATAATCAAAGCTACCTCTGTCATTTGATTTCGTCTGTAATTTCGTATAAATATGACTTCAAAGCGGTTACTAGATTTTCGGTGCTATTTTCATGCGGTGAATAGGAATTGGTTCCATCCATAACAGCAATACCAGTATTCTAAACAGTATTAGATTTTCAAAATATATCCAGTTTCGAATGTTTTATTATATAAACTATGTTACAATTACTATTCACAACATATAATCATTATTTTGCTTACTCGAGAACGTGAATTTTCTTATTAATAATAATAAAAGCCTTAGTTCAACTTAAATTAGGAAACGACCTCGCACTAATACAAGCCTACCTACATATTTTGGGTTTTGAAATGTTTTTTTAACTTTTAATAATTGATTCCTATGTATTTTTTAGCGCTGAATCCGCAAATGAGCTTCATTTTTCCCATCACGTCAGGATTTTTCACAATCTGGAAATAAATGCAGATGAAAATCCTTATATCTGTATCTAAGCTAGGAGTACGAGATGCCTGTTGATAGCAGGTACATCTCCCTAAACCTCGAAACAAGTAATTCCGAATTTTCTTTGGTCAGATGTAAGTCTCAAACTAAATTCTTCAGCTCAGACTGTGAAAAAGCTGTCAGATTGCATAGAATGAGCCATCAAAAAAATTAATAAATTGTAAACAGAAACACGTTTTGAGTCTATTTTAAAGTCTCATATTTCCGCAATTTATTGACTTTATACAAATATTGGAATTTGCGTTTGCGAAAAATTTTCTGATTCAGGGGTAAAAGGTACGTAAGAATCAGTAATCAAAAACTAAAAAACACAACCATCGCTGGCTAATGTAATCGATTTCTTTTCCTTATGATATTACGATAGTTAGTGATTTTTAATATAATATAATATTTTTAATTTTTACTTAAAGAGATCCCTTAAACAGGCGAACGGGAGGTGAAAATGCAGTTTTCATGTAGTTTTCTCAGGACCTATAAGATATAAAGACATACTGCTGGTTCCGTTTCATTCCTCATCTATTCGGGAGTATTACAAAAGTTTTCCAAATAAAAATAGTTATTGGCAAATTATTTATTGCCACAAAATTTTGTTTTTAACTTCTGTATTTTTTTTTCTCCGGTCCTAGATCTCTTTTAGTTTCGCAAAACGCATTAAATAATGAAATAGATATTCTAAACAGATAGACTTTTTTTCATTTTAATTAGCTTTCTAGTTTTCAAAAGATACATAAGCAATAAAAAAAATATGACATTTGGAAATTGACGTTTTTTTTTTTTTTATGTGTTTTTTCTATATTATTACTTGGCCCATTGTTGACCTAATAATTTATTCTTGAAGCTTAGACAGTATGGAATAGTGGTTTTCGGTCTTAAAACCTTTTTAAAACGAAGATTTACAGTTGTGTTAACAATTTTCATCAAAGACTAATCAGTTTAAAGTGTAAATATTCGGTCTTTTGTTGGAGAAACTTGTTAAAAGATAAAGCGATTTTATAAAACAGTTAATTGGTCTTCATTTAGTTTAAATAAATCATTAATATCGAACCAGTGTTCAAAAAATATTATTTAAAAGTAATTATTATTTTCAGACTTTTAAAACCGAAGCAGGAGGGTATTAAAATAAAAATATTTTAATTAAATCTGAAGCTCATAAACTAAATAATAAATTTAATACAAAATAATTATGAGTTAATTTATTTTTTCCTGACAAAAAAGTTTCGCTTTCGCAATGATCTCACTTCAGTATCTAATTCGTGTTTTTCGTTTCATGCCAAAGGTTGTCGCCTTAGATTCGGTCCGGTCTTCACTTGCATTTGTTTCTGTAATGGTATTTATTTAAGAAGTGAGGGTTATTAGCCCACATCTCCCGAGTCAGGTGGAGGGACTACCTCCTCGGAGCTCCTTGACTTGCTCCCCCATCCGGGGCTGCTACCTAGGAAAGGTTATCCTAGGATGGGTATTGTTTTTTATCGTGGTCTGTAGTGTGGGGGTGAGTGTAGTGTGCTGTTATTAGTGTATGTGTATGAATGTCAGTGTACTAGCTCGATTTTATTTAAGTTTAATATGTTTGGACCTTTTCCATGTCAAGAAGTATTTAAGATAAAAGCTAAAAAATTGTTTTGTTTTTTCATTTTTGACCCTAGGGGTTCCCCTTAAAACCTTCTATGGTGTAATGTACTAACAAGGGAAGTATCAAACTTAGGTATCTCGGATTTTGATTACTTTTACAAATGGCATAAGGCAGGGTCTCCTCAATGCTTTTGTAAAGTGGCAAGGCGCAATCGATTTGAAGTTCTACGTGTAATCTGAGTGACCGTTTTTCTACTAGTAGTTCATGTCCTTGAATGAAATACTTTTTTTACATATCTGATGTTTATAAACGATCAAATATTGGATTCATTATTTTTTTTATATTAATTTAATTTAATTTGAAAATGCTTCCATTGAGCTATTTTTCTATAATCATTATTTATTTGTTATTTAACTGGGTTTTTTTGTTTTGTTTTTTTTATAATAAAATATTCCATATCAAAAGTTGACATTGATATTGAAATCAAATCGAACCAAATAGTAACAATTGTCATAAAATGATGAGGAGAGTTGTATAATAAGTATACCCATATTATGTATCTCGATTAAAAAAAAAAATACATATATTTAAAACTTAATTAAATAACAGTCATTAGTACAAATATTGAGGGCGTGATGACAGAACGAGATGAGTTGAGATTTAGCATTTAGATTTAGCCTACAAGGAGGACCGATTCCCAAGTTGTGCACTTAAAAGTTATCTGGGGCAGATCTAACGCTGACGAATTTCAAGGGGCTAAGTCTAAGTAGAACAGAATACCTTTACATAGCAAGAATATATGTTGGCAAATGTTAAAGGTGATGTTCTAAATACCAAAACCTAGCCAAAAAATATTTAGATTTTTTATTTGTTGATAAATGCATTGTTTTTTTGTTTGATAAGTCTACTGTACTAAGCTACCATCGATTATAAAAAAAATTATGTTTTGTTGTTTTAAAGAATATTTATTTTCTAAGAAAACGCAGCAAAGGAGTGTAACTCGAAATGCTTAACTTATACTCGGGGGTAACAATACGAATATAGATTTATTTATTTTATATATACAAAATATGTTGTACATTAATTTTATTATTAATAATAATAATAACCACCTTTTAGTTGGGCTATCAGCCGGAAAAAAAAGATGAATTAAATGAAGAGTGTGTGTCACACTCAACATGGATCATCTCCTCAGGTGTATTTTAACAATGTGCTAATTCCTACATCTGAGGAAGTTTTCTATTTGGGACTTCATCTGGACAGTAGACTGATATGGAAGACCCAAATCAGTCTGAAAAGAAAACAACTGGACAAACGATTTGGACTACTATACAGATTAATTGACAGACGCTCCAAATTATTCTGAACTAACACACATACCATCCACAAAGTTCTCTCACAGAATAATTTTTAAATATCCACAACAGAATGACTTGCAACACGATCCCTTTAGCACCAACACTTATGTCCATCACGAACCCATACAGCCCTCCCAGATTGCTTTCGAGGTCCAAGAGACTTGCTAAGCTAAGTAATCTGGATTAGCGCACATTTGCTTATAGCAAAAATTTTTTGCAGATGGAAAATAAATGTATTGCCACGAATATAGACAAAATCATAAAATGTCTTAAAAATAAAATATATTCAATAAAATACAATTTAAGGGGAAAAAAGGACATCAGATGACACTGGAGATCCTAAGTTGTTGTGTTGCCATAAGAAATATAGCTTAATTAACCAAACAAAATATCTTTTAATACACTAGCAAAAACTGTAATAAATTTATATATATATAAACAAGTCTTAAACATTTTTAATGCAAAACACTAGAACATAAAAAGAAAGAAACAGACTAAAAAGAACAAATATAATTTATATTTATATATCATCTTTGCAAATGGCCAATTAATGTACTGCCGCGAATTAAGATAAAATCATAAAACGTCTTTAAGCGTTAAACATATAATATGTTCAATCAAATATAATTTTAGAGAAAAAAAATATAGATCGAAGAATGACACTAGAGACCCTAAGCTTTAGTGTTGGTAAGGCCCTAAGTTATCTGTAATACATTTAAATATTTTAAATAAATATAGAAACACGTCTTAATCATTTTTAATACAAAACACTAGGTCATAAGAACAGACTAATAGGGACGTAGTCAGATTTGTCATTTTTAATAATAATATCCATTAATACAATCTTTCTATGGCGTTCTTCTTAAGTATAATCTCATTGAAGAGCTGTGAATTGGAGAATGGATAGCGAAACCCAGCAGCACGTCATCCTGGTCTACCGCCAATGTAAAGTAAAATCCAATCTTGTGGGATTGTGGGGCTGAACATCTGATTGGTGGGAGGTATGAAAGGGGTGAGGATTCTAACCCGATTTCGTTTTTTTATTTTATTTTTCAATAATGCTACACAACAGAAAATGTATTCAGCTTTAAAATACAGTAAACAAGTAAAATGAAAAATAAACCATACTGAGTTCTATTTCATAATAAAGTACTAACAGTAATAAAATAGGAAATGTTCGTTTTTAGAGTTTACATGTTACGAATCATTATTAGATAATAATAATTGTACCTATTCAATTATTTATTTATCAATATTTTTTTTTATAAAACAATTTTAAATGTTATCGTATTTCAACATTTCACAGTTTAAGACATAGTCGTAGTAAGCCATTAGCTCACTTGTACTTTTTCTGATGTACTTTATTTTGAACTTTATTACTATGAAATAGAAAATAAAGTACATGATGTTATATAATTGATATATATATATATATATATATATATATTATATATTGTTATAATATTGACAAGATAACATATAGAGTAGTGATATTAAAAAACAGTAAGTTAAAAAAATAAATAAAAAAATTATTATTATCTCATTACGATAAGTAACTTGTAACCTCTAAAAACGAAACTTCCCACTTGTACTTTTCCGACTTGTACTTGTGCTTCTGTAAATTATTATGAAATAGGGCTCTGAACGGATGTTCGATATAAATAAAATCAAAATTTATGTTATAAAACCACCAATGGTAACTTCTTGGTAAACATACTCTTTTAATTGCGTGGTATCAATGAATATTTGGTTATAAAAATATAATCCAAAACTAAATACAAATTAAATTTGGATGATGTAAATTATGTTTTAATCTATCAATAATTATCCATAAATACTTGAATATTTGATTAGTTGCACAATTTATTCCGTAATAGATAATCCTTCATTAATTACAAACTCCTTGTCCTCACACATCACTTGTTCGTATCTTTACATCCCGATAACCGATACTTCCCGATACTACCGATACCTCTCACCTACGTCTCGGACTATCTTTTGGTGGTTCATACATCAGTCGCTGGACCCACTGGATAATTATCTTTTTAGTTATGCCAATTCCCGCTGTGTTATTACTTTAAATACATTTTTTCATTGTGCGTATGTTTAGACTTTTAAATATATTAAAATAAAAGCAAAGTATTATATGAAATAGGGAATATTTCGCAAAATTGCGACTCTTGTATGAATTATAACAGTAGAACCGATGATGGTTAAGCTAAAATATATTCATATAATAAAGAAAAATTCTATTGAAAATTCCTAGAAGTTAAGAGTACCTAGGATAAGCAATGTCTACAAGAAACTTTATTTAAAGTGAAATAAAAACATCGTAAAAAGAGGAAACTCAACTCTCTTCTTTTATTAAATTACTCAGCCAGCATGCCACGAAAGATAGAAACTAGAATATACAAGACTACTTTACCGCCTTCAGTTCCTTATAGAAATAAAATGTGGATTATAGTATTCAGAAAAGAACTATCAAAGGTTTTTGAAAATAAACATTTGCTTTACATAAGCACTATCAATAAATAAGACTGGAGAAATTTTCAGAACCCTATATAATCCGAATAGTGGGAACCATCACCCATTGAATTTAATAACAATTTTAAGAATATACTAGAAATGAATGAACAAAAAAAAATTATCCAAATAATATTTTGATATCAGTTGATTTTGAATATCAGTGCTCATAATTTATCTCATTTCTTTAAAGATTGCATTTTTTTCCCGCATGGCAAACAGCAACATAAATTTCTATGATTATTTATTTAGATCGCTTAATTACAAAAATGCATTAAGATAAATTATGATTTATATTTCATAAGAATACTGTCTAAACTCATTATAAAGGTTTATTTTCTATTCAATTCTAATGTATCTACAAGTGGAATTAATTACAGCATACTACCTTTAAGAATAAGGTGTATATGCATGAGTGGTTGCAAAATCTTCTTATATTTATAAAGAGTAAATATCGTTTCCATTTAATTATATATTTATTATTTTTTATTATAATATTTTTAAAATCCTTCATAAATGTTTGATGAAATTAAATACAACAACGTTGTTGAATTCTGGTAAATAATTATGTCTTAAAATGAATATCAATAAAACAAAATATATGGGTAATAGTGGAAAAATCTATGATTTCGGTGATCTAGATATAACAGCTAAAGCGTTTCAATACGTAAAGAAATAAGTAACGCAATCATGCCACTGACAATGTTAAAAAAAAAAATTATAATTCATTAACTAGAAATCTTATTTATTATTCGTTTATTTATTTTTGTTGCACATGAAAATTGATTATTCTTAAATTTTTTGTGGATAATTAGCATTTTATTACAATGTCTTATATTTCTTAATTTACATTTTTTTTTCAACTACTTGTTCGCTCCTGTCTAACAAAAGAGTGACAGTAAAAAGATAAAAGATATGCCTAGCATGATAGTCATGAGGAAAAATAGTACCCAGCAGCACCTCTTCCCGCTCTTGAATTAGCCCTTTAATTCAGGAAAGGATATCTTTCATTCAGCTCCTTTTTAGTCTTTTCCTAACGGTCATGTCAGCTGTAGCCATATTGTCTAATAGTCTGTTGTGATGTTCGTGAAGGTTAACAGAAATTGTGAAACAGAAATAAAGGATACGCATTTGTTGTTCAGTTATTGGTTGTTGTAAATCAGTATGTAGAGTTGTTTACGAAACAAGGAGCTTCTGTTATTAGTCTTAAAATTTTGGAATGAAAAGAATACAGTTTTTGTAAGTGAGTCTTATTCGCTTAACAGTAAATCTGTGAGGCGTAAGTCTATACGAGTTTAAGTAGGTATGTGTATGTGTTTAGTTTTTGTCAAAATGTGTCTAATTTTTAGTTTCGACGATTTGGAAAAAAGAGAGTATAGCAATTTCAGTCGTTTGTTTACTTTAATTTAGCAATTAATTTGATGTTTATATTTTTTTGTAATTGCAGTTAATCTTTTGAAATTAGTAATACGTACGATTTTATATCAATTTATTACAAGATGGAAATGATTCGAGAGATTGAAAGGTATAAATAAAATAAATTGAACATGTTAGAAAATGTCTGCTTCGTCGAGATTAAAATCATCTTGAAGAGTACAGTTGATTAAAGATCTGATTAATTGGTTCTTCAACATAGTTCTACGAACTGAATTCGCCATTAGGAATATTCCCGTTCGCTTAGCGAAGCTAACATTAAACATACTTTATAATTCACCCCAGCAGGATTTTACTAAAATTCATTGAGTAGTTAGGAACCTCTTAAAACGATTACCTTGAAACCAATAAAGAGCAACTTAAACATAACTAATTTGAAAACGCTCTCAGGAAAAATTCTGGAGACTTGTAGAGGAGTGGCCCTGATGGGGGCTTGAATATTTTCCCTACTTATTCCTTCCCCCACCCCCAACCTCCTCGCAAGGGCTTAGCGGGCCAAATGCTCAAAATAAATAGGCAGCTTTTGTCCTTACACCGGGATTAGCCTCTCTTTTTTATTCTGTTTACCCGCCTAGGAAACCTTATCCTTATTCTTACCTCCTAATCCACCAATTCTATTTTTATTAAGTTTGGCCATCCTCTCTAGCTTTCTTCCTCCGGCTATTTCAATGCAAATTTATTCCTCCCAAGATAACAATAATTTCATATTAGCCCAGTTCTTTTCAAATATACCAATTTACTTGAAATTGGAATACTTCGGCGATGTTTTTCTCTTGGTGAGAGTGGTAAATATAAGATTTTTATTTAGTATCGAATGGTCACTATAGAATAATAATACCTGAAATCGTCCAGTATTTTTTTTTTTTTTTTAGACCTTACTTGTTAGCATCATTGATTGCAAGATAGTTTAATAATCATTGTTTGTATAATAATAATTGAAGTAGTCTATTTGTTTGCAGGGAATTCCAATTCCAATAAGCAATTTTATTTTATTAACTTTAGTTTTAATAATTTACTTTTTCGAATGAACGTTTGTTTATTTTTAGAAGAAAATTTGTTTATTTTTTCGATACCATCTTTTCCTTGTAAGGACTTTATGTTATTATGCATCAATGTAGTTGGAATATTTATAATATAATCACTCTCCACCGGATGATGAAGATTCACCATCTCGAATACATCTTGAAAACTAAATAAATAAATTTCTCTAAGGCGTCATTTTGCCATCATCGCGACGATTGAGAATTTCAGAAAGGCTTCTGAGGACCCAGCATGATACAATTTTATTAAATATCTTATTTTCCGATAGTTTTAAGCTACCGAAAAAATTTTCATGTTGTAAATAATCATAACTGTATCTGGTATTAAATTATGATTGTATTTTTCTTCTTGAGCAAACTTCCTTTTGAAATTGTCCTGAGCAGGCCATTTTGGAACGATTCCTATCGTGTAAATGTAGATTTTGGCATATTCCTGAACATATATGCAATATAGAATAGTGTAGGCGGAAGAATGCATTTATAAATATTAGTTTTAGCCAAAGATTTTATTAGGTTCATTGAACCTAATAAGTGATTGAGCCTATTTGCTTTAGCTCCAAATAACTTTTTCGGGTGGGTCGGGCCTTGGTCTTAAATTCAGTAGGCCCAGATTTTTAATATGACGAGCCACTATGGCATTAGAAGCTCCTAGTACGGCCGATAAGTCACGAGTAGTTTCATGTGGGTCCTGGTTCACACATTCAAGAAGAACCGAAGAAACGACCCGCCCACCTGATCTGGGTTCATCTGCTAGGCTCATATTCCCATTTTTGAAACGTCTGAACCCAAGTGTGGCAGTATTTTGATGGATAATTGACTCTCCTTCTATGATCCAAATTTCTTCGGCGGCTGCCTTTGCGCTTAAACCATTTTTCCAGCAATGCCTCAAAAGGCCGTGAATCACCATTTTTCCTTCTGAAATTGCACGTGCGTTTTAAAAATGCAAATGACCCCATAAGGCTTTTTTTATTGTATGAATAAAAACACTAGTATAACAAATAATAGGATTAATTATGAGATTTGGAATTAAGGACTATGCACAAGGGCTTTTTTAGCATCCAGCATATATTATATATATATATATATATATATATATATATATATATATATATATATATATATATATATATATATATAAAATCCATGTTATATATGTGAATATACATATTTATATTTAAACTGTTATAATTCATCTTCTTTTTTTTTCTCTATTGATTAAATAATTTTTTTTTCTTAAAGGTTCTATTTGTGTTTTTATTTATATTCAATCTTTCTTTGAAATATTTCTAAATATTTTGTCTTTATTTATTTTAAAAAGTTATCAATAGTTAGTTTTTCCAAATAAATGTTTATATGTGAGCTAGTTTATTTTTCTTTGATGTCTCAATTTTTTTTTTAATCCAAAAAAGACCACCATACGAGTACATATTATGGCTTCAACTGAGTTTTTTTTCAATAATAAAAAGGTGTACTGAACCTGAAGTTTAACGCTAATACCACCAACAATCGCTGCAATGTCCACCAATAACAATCCTGCACGGTGTTATTTATTACCTTCACCTCGGTCTAGCACTCCCGTTGGTTCAGTGCTATTTAATTTTTTTAGGATTTTTTAGGATCCCTATGCGCAGCAACTTTACATGCCCATTTCAACAGAGAAAAAAATCCTGCAGAATATGCCTTACGGTGTACAATTTCTAAATAGTTACATGCTCCATAAAAAAAAAAATTTAGACTCAATTTTTTTTTTTTTTAAGGCTGTTGGGTAATGATTTTTAAACACTTTACATTTTTCTTCTATCTTCATAAATGGCTGAGATAGGGTGTACGAAATCTTTAGTTTGCCGTCATTTTGAAACAAAATGGCGGGGTAACGTCGAGCCGCAGACGACGGGAATTTTTTTTTTCGATTTTTGGATTCTGTGTTACTTGAATCGTTAAACTTCACATTTTGAGGAGATTATTTTTTTTCTTGGTCGATTATTATTGAAAATGATAAGCCAATACATGTAGTTTATTGAATTGTGAATATTACAATAAAAGTAACTTCTGAATATTGGTATATAATATTGAAGTGAGATTGGTTGTATGGTATAGGTTTAATTCATTTCTGTAGTGATACACACTGAGGTTTGTATATGCACACACAACATGTACAACAAAAAATATTTTTGATCTATCTTTTTTTTTCTTTAATGCACGGCTTCCGCCGCTTATTACACCGCCCTTGTAATAAAGCGGCCTTCATTCTGCGAAGTGGCCATTGTAGAAGTAATGCCTCAAGACCGGGAAGTATTGCGGGTAGTGTATAACCAATTCGCCGCAGCGTTACCCTGCTGTGTTTAATATTTTTTAAATAATTGGATTCAACTCGAAAATTTTTTAAATTGTATTGATTTTTGTAAAATTAAAATCTGGTATAGTTAAAAAATAAAGAGAAAATATTATTAAAATAGTTATCATTAAATCATCTCGAAATAAAAATACTGAACTGAATCCGATGTACATTCGTTTAGTCGTTAGTAGAATAGTGTATTTTATAAAAAAAAAAAAAAAAAAAACTTCATAAATAAATTTGCAGAAAAAATAATTTATAATACATGACTAATTTTATAATAATTATTTAAATGACTACTAAAGACTTTTGTATAGTTTTATTAATAGTTATTGGCCAGTATTTCTGGCTTTTTAATATATATATATATATATATATATATATATATATATATATATATATATATATATATATATATATATATATATATATAGTCCTAATATATATATATATTAAAAAGCCAGAAATACTGGCCAATAACTATTAATAAAACTATTCATCTTGTCAATATTAGGACTTTCTTTTGTAATATTGTTATATTTAGTTGCTACTTCTATAATCGTAGCGAATTATTTTATTACAGACACTAGCCTAGTAGTTTAATTTGATGACGACGGCAAATGGATTGTAAAATATTAAATAAAAAATTATGAAATGATAGTTTTCTTTCTCTGACCACTCTTCTTCATCTTCATAGGCGCGACAGACGCACAAGGCGGTCCTTGGCCTGCTCAATCACTCTTGCCCAGTCTTGTCGGTCCGTAGCAAGTCTCAGAGACATGTTAAGATTTCGAAGGTCCTCTGAGACGCTGTCCTTCCATCTGCCTCGTGGCCTCCCTCGAGCTCTCACTCCTTCTGGGCAATCCTTATATAGCTCTTTGACGGTTCTGCCATCATCCATTCTATGGAGGTGACCCAACCACTTTAGACGTTGTAATCTGACATAGTCGGAGAGCTTCACATCGTCATATAGGGAATATACTTCTCTATTCTTTCTAAGACGGTATACCCCATTTTCTTTCACAGGTCCCAGAATGCGCCTTAATATTTTGCGTTCAAAGATGTCGATCTTTTCAGCTGCTGATTTTTTTAATATCCATGTCTCACTTGCATATGCTGCCACTGATCTAATGAGGGTTATATATAGCCTTAACTTGGTTAAGCGGCTAACTAATCTACTTCTCATAAGATGAGCTATTGCGAAAAAAGCTTTATTAGCCGCGATAATGCGTGCCTGGATCTCCTCCTCCTCCTCCAATGCTTCATTAAACTGTGCACCAAGATACTTAAAACTAGCAACACATTGGAATGTGTAGTTTCCAATTGTATAGCACATCTGGGGTCGCATGGGTTTCTTTTTCCTCAAGATCATAATCTTTGTCTTCTCTTCATTAATTTCTAGGCCAAATCTCCTGGCCTCCCTTTCCAGCTTCCCAAAAGCATTTTTAACATTAACAAGAGATCTTCCAGCTATCATCACATCGTCGGCATATGCTAATAATTGGGCCCCTTTGTAGAAGATATTACCTCCCTCATCCAGATAGGCTCTTGCTACTATAGTTTGAAGAATGATGTTGAAAAGTAGCGGGGCTAGAGTATCACCCTGCCTGAGTCCATCGTTTACCTGAAATGCGCTGGTTAACTTGCCATTGACTCTAACTTTGCAGCTGGTATCGTTCATTGTGCATATTACGAGTCTGATAATTTTTAAGGGAATATTCATCTCCTTCATTGCCTGGAACAATTCCTCTCTCAAAACCGAATCATATGCCGCCTTATAATCAATGAATAGTAGCCACATAGTGTTTTGTAATTCTTTCATTTTCTCACACATCAGTCGCAAGGAGAAGATTTGATCGATGGTTGATCTGTTAGGCCTAAAACCTCCTTGGTAATCTCCCAGCTTACGCTCCACATATGGCAGTATGCGGTTGTAGAGAGCTATAGAGAAAATTTTGTACGCTGTGTTCAGCAGGCTTATGCCTCTATAGTTCTTGCAGTCCGTTCTATCCCCCTTGTTTTTATAGAGTGGAACGACTGTTGCTTCTGACCACTCTTTCGGCATCCTCTCTACTTGCCAAATGTGTGAAATTAGTCCATGCATCTCACTAGCTAATGACCCATTTGCCACTTTTAAGAATTCTGCATGTATTCCATCTGGACCAGGAGCCTTATTGCTTTTTAACTTTTCCACAATAGCTTCGATATCCTCTTTATCTGGTGGAATATCTTCGTCGTCATCGCCAACACTCGCATAATTTACTGGTCTCGTGGCTTTAACCTCATGCTCAGATCTCAGGAGTGTATGAAAGTATTTCTTCCAATGTTCTTGCAGCTCTACATCTGCGACCAATAGGCGTCCATTTTCATCCCTTATAACCAGGTTGTAATTTATAGTGCCTGTTTTCTGCTGCTGGACCTCCTTGTAGAATTTTCTAGTCTCATTGTTGCTTCTGGCTTCTTCTATTTCTCTAACCTTGTCATTCATCCAGTTTCTCTTCTTAGACCTGATGATTCTTTTATTCTTTCTCTGACCACTCATTTCTTCCTAATTAGGTAGATTCTATTTTAATCCCGTATTAGATAATCAATAAATAATTAACCATTAATTTATTATATCTAATATTGAATTATTTTTAAAATATCGAAATTGATTTTAGTATTATTGTTATAATTAAAAATGTGGAAGAGCTTTAGAAATAATTTCTAAGCCTATATATATATATAGGCCAATAATAGTTATTGGCCAGTATTTCTGGCTTTTATATATATATATATATATATATATATATATATATATATATATATATATATAATTGGAAAATTTAATAGAGCCATTATCGCCGATCACCATAGCCCTAAACCAGTCTCAACTTTCCTTCTCAAATCTGTATAGTACATCGCTAGTGAGCAAATTCATAATTATCACCTCTAGTGCTTATACTTATTACTTTTTACAAGTACTGTGTTTATTTTTGTGCAATCTGTAGTTGCATTGAGATCAAATATCCATACTTCTCCACATGCCTCCTCCAATAACCTATTTTATCGCGCTATTTTATTCTCTCCACTTCTTTCTTTCGATAATCTTAAGTTAGGAAATAAAGTGTTGTTTTTTTATAAATCTAGAGTATCTGAGGGAAGTTATTCATTTGAAAGTAAAATATCAGTAATCAAAATCTAATGTCTTTTATAAAACGTGGCTAATAATATTTTTTAAATAATGATTCGCGGAACTTTTTTAATCTAATAATTTGGGTGGATTTTCTCAAAAGTATTTTCTACTATTTAACCTTGTAATTTTTTTTGTTAAAAAATAATTTATTTATTATAAGTTTGTATGTATATCGAAAACAGACAATAGAATTAACAAACCAGTTCAGAATGTAATGCATTGCAGTTTTGGACGAAAAATGCGAAAAAAAACAAACTCGTTAAAACATAGTAGGTCTTTAATTTTATACATGATTTGTAAATTCATTAGATTAATAATAATAAATAATATAATTACCTAAATAACTTTTATCTTTTCTAATTTGTATGTTTAACAGTTTTAGTTTATCAAATGAAAGTTTGTGTTACAATAGATGACTTTATTACGTGAATGACTTTACCCCTCCACAGCGAAATGAACCACCCTAACCACAGCAACAATTTTAATTGATAATGTGGTTCAGAAGTAAGAAATTAGAGCGAAATAAAATGAAAAATACTAGTCGTAATTCTAGTGGCAGATTGCGCTATTTTTAAGATGAAAAAGTAGTAAAGCTGAAGGTTGATAGTGTTTCCACTAGTACTTTTAAAATTCCTCTCAACCCGAAATTCCTCGTCAGCCCATAAACTTCCCATACTTTGAAAATCAAACCATTCTATGTCGACTTTCAATTCACAGTGGTATTTCCCACATTTAAATTCAGGATCTCTGTTTCTCTTGGAGAGAAACATGCGGGAGACAGTGGAGTGACCATTCGGATATGAATCAGTCGAACCAATCGCTCCGTAAACATTGCATGGAATTAAGCATCAGCTCGCCAGAACTTGTTTGACAGATTTAAAACGCATATTGACTTGGCGTTATCTATAGAACGCAGACAGGAAGACTGATAAGACATTTATAATTTTTTCAGTGAAATTAAAAAAAAAAATATGATATGATAGTAAAAAAATATATATTACAACCATCACTCTGGGCACCTCACTTTCCATTACTAATAATTTAAAGAGTTTAATCTATTCATGATCTCAGATTTTACAATAGTCAATTCCTATAATAATAATAATTACTACAAAAATTGTAAATTAAGTGAAATATAAACAACATTTTGCTCAATTTATTTGTTAGTAATTCTCACATGGTCATTTTCTCAATAATGGTAAATCATCCTTATATTCGACAAAGGATCTTAACTAGGCTTAATGAATTAAGTTAATTAACCTAAAATATTAACTATGACTAAATTTATTGTATAAATGTTTAGAAACGATTTGTCAATATTTTAGAATAGCCCTTTTTTGAATACTGTGTTCGACTCCTAAAAAAACTCGTGTTTCATCAGTACGTTCCAGTCGATTGAGCTCGTTGAGATTGATAGTGAATTTCTTTCTATCAGAACGAAAAAATAGGATTTTCATGAGGACAGGAATGGTACCAGAGAGGGCGAGAGACCACAATGTTGGCATTTGAGACATTTCAAGCTGGAGAAGCTTCTGTACATTCTGGAATGACAGCATAACATCAAAGACCGCTATGTCGTTTATTATGTTTACATTTATCAACTTCATTTTCCTGTAAATTTCCAAGTATAACTACAGTGGGCGCTCACTAAAAGGCGGGATAAATGAGCATTTAGCCATAATCTCGAATCGTTTGAAGATCGAATCATAAAATATGTCTAATAAAAGATGAATTATTTTTTTAAAAATTTTTTAATTTCGAATGCAAAGGAACTGTATTTTTTTTTTTAATTTTTCGGTTTATTTTCAAGCGATATATTATTTTCATGAGGATCAGATGCAGGAAGGACATTTTTAGACCGGCATTAATTATGATGTACATAAAACAGGTATACAAATTGTGTTTTCAAATACCTTTTTTAAGTTTTCTCCAAAAGATTAACTCAATCCATCGTTTTTTTCTTTTTTTTTTTTTTTTTAACAAAAACAACTTATGCTCGAGAGAGTTTTGCATTTTAGCACTTTACTATTGAGCTTTCATTTCGGATGCCTCGCTGACCACCACATACATTTATGTATTAAATATATATATGTACTGTCGTTCATCCAAAATGAATGGAGCACAACTCGAAATCATTTTCCACAAGGTAGTTAGTATTAATTCACTGTCGTCCTACTAGCATACTATTTGATACTCAAAGCCAATCACAACCTATTGTGAAAAAAGGAAATTCTTTTAAATGACAATTTAATTTATAATGAACGATTTATTTATATGATTAAAAAGAAAATACATGTAAACAATTTTAATATACATAACAATGAACTAAGAATAATAAAATATGAAAATATACAATATAAACATAAAAAAAAAAAATAAGATGAACCAAGAATAATTAAAAAAAAAGAATAAGGTGTGATAATTAGATAAATTTACATAATATAATTTGTTATTTGATGTAAATTGTGCAATAGTTTTGGACTTTAGATATATTTTAACAATTATATTAAACCCTGAAGATGAGGCAAACGCATCGAAACGTTGGTTCTAATGTAGAATACATGATAAAGAAATAAGAAAAAAAGTAATTCGCAATTACATTTAGTATTATAGCTGTATTTGTTATAACAAAAAGGCACTTGTTTTAGTTCTGCCCCTTTCACATAGTTGTGCGATTTGTTTCATTTAATTACAGTTTAAAAAAAAAATGACATCTGCAATAGTGGTTTGTATTCATTTCGCTCTTAAAAATAATGAACATAGTAGTTTAATCTTTTTTTATAAAAATTCCTAGTTAGTAGTATAAGCATCTTTCAACGACACATTCATGAGTAAAGTTTTTGTCTTTGCAGCAATAGATGATTGAACGAATTTTATTTTTCATAAAATGTGTTTTATAAGATAAAAAAGCAAGAATTGTATCGGATCACGGGTTTCTTAGGCAGTTGGAGTTGAGCTGAAACGGATAAATAATGTAAAGAGAGACTATCTGATTCCCTCTACCCCATACATCAACTCTGCATTGTGGTTGTTTCGCGAACATTTCATCTAACTGTGCTTCGCTGTTTATCGCTTTCTATACGCAAGTTATGTAGTTCGGAAATATTTGTCTTCAGCAAGTGAAATAAAATAGTAACTTATCAGACATAATTAGGAGATTGACTTGAATTCAGAACTAATTGGTACTCAGTAAATATATATATATATATATATATATATATATATATATATATATATCTAACTATATATCTGTAATATAACTTTTTTAGCTCAAATTTTTACCAGAAGTATAAAAAAATAAGTTTTTTCTTTCTTGTGTGTAACTTGAAAATTTGTGTTAATGAAATAAATTTTAATATGCATCTTAAACTTAATTAAGAGTAAAGTACCTATGATTTTGATTCTAATGATTTATTTTTTGGCGACCGCGGTTCGATCTTATGAGGCGAAATGTCTGAATTCTTTTTTTGAGTTTTTTTTATATCTTATTTAGTTTTTTTTTAGTCGCCTGAATAATGAGAAATCGAACAAAAAATCATTGGAAACAAAATTGTAGATAATTAACACTTATTTGATTTAGTATAAAATGAATTTCACAATTTATTTGATTAATACATGATTTTTAAGTTATAAGCAAAAAAGAAAGCAATATTTTTTCTTATACAATTTTTTTTTATTATTTATTTCTAGCCCTCCAGAAATTTTATTGAATATACAAGTACAAATAATATAATATATACACAAATGTATATATAAACGTCGCAGTTTTTGTTTTTACTATTGAGGAAATATACATTATAGCTATCGAAATTCATATTGTGTTTCGCGGGATGAATTTCAAATTCATGTCGCGGGAGTGCAGAGTGAACATTCGACAGCCCTTGGTTTAATCAGAGGTACTATGCTACTGAATTCCTGTGGTGTACCACGGTGGTTTCCAGGTACACACGTAGTAGCATCTCGAGTTTTGTTGACTCTACATTCAAGGTCCTTGATACCTTCAACTGTAAACTTTTGGAGATGTTCTGAAAATTTGCTGATATATGTTTTGGGAGTACTGATTATGAATTTCAACTTTGTTGCTCCAATTTTATCTCGAAAATATTTTTTTTAAATGCAAAAACCCTAAAAAATTAATAATATTGTTTGTTTTTTCTCACATAGCATGGAAACCATGCATTTTGTTAGCAACATCAATCTATACTAAATTAAACAAGAGAAAATTACCTACATTTTGTATTCTATAATTCTTTTCTTCCTAGGATTGGTTTAGGACATTTGCTCTTTAAAGTTTTTTAGGGTGCCGATTGCGAATTTTAACTTTTTTACCTCAAATTTTTACGGGAAGTATAAAAAAAAATAAGTTTTTTCTTTCTTACGTGTAACTTGAAAATTATGTGTTAATGAAATAAATTTTAACATGCATCTTAAACTAAATTAAAGAAGTGTAAATTACCTATAATTTTGATTCTAATGATTTATTTGTTTGGCGCGGTTCGATGTTATGAGCCGGAATATCTAAATTCTTTTTTTGAGTTTTTTTTTTTTTCTTAGAATTGCTCTCGCATGATTAATGAGAGATCGAACAAAAAATCATTAGAAACAAAATTGTAGATAATTAACTCTTATTTAATTTAGTATAAAATTAATATTATAATTTATTCGATTAATACATGATTTTTAAGTTATAAGCAAAAAAGATAGCAATTTTTTTTCTCATACTTCCTGGAAATATTCGAGATAACAAAGTTGAAGTTTGTAATTTTTAAAGTTTGAAGTTCCTAAAAAACATAAATAAGCAATTTTTCAGAGCTGGTCCCCATTTGACTAAAAGCGAATGCTCCTAAACGATTCCCCTGACGAAATTAAATATAAAATACAAAATGTAGGGAATTGACTCTTGTTTATTTTAGTATAGGTTGATGTTACTAAAAAAAAAATTAACGGTTTTCATGCTATGTGAGAACAAACGAAAAAAGATTATTTTCTAGTGTATTTACATTGTTTTTATATTTCCGGAAAAAATTTAAGATGACAATGAGGAAATGTGTAATCAGCCCCTCAAAAAAACATAAATGAACAAATTTTCAGAGTTTCTCCACAACTTTCCACCGAGACCTCTTTCTGGTCTCCAGTTGAGTGGACTACTAAACTTTTCATTTCACTAAACAGCATTCAAAGAGTCCGTAAAAATAGGAATCACGCGTCACCTCCTGGAGTATTATATCATCCTTTAAGTTTAATCAGCCGTATTTGTCTTCATAGACATTAAATATTCTAATAATTCACCACTGGTTAGAAAACAAACATCCTTGGGAACTAATCTTTGTTGACTTGCTTAACACGACTAAAATTATGTGAAGTTAACACTGATTTAATGTAATGCTTCGAAGGAACTCTTTCACACAATCTATGTTCTCAAATAGAAAGGACTACACATGAGATCTATTTAAGGAAGCATACATTACCAAGATACAAGTATCCCATGAGCTGTGTATCTGATTAGAATGAACTAATATTTAGTCCCTGAAGGCTAAATGAAGCCTTTATTTATTTTAAGGCATATGTACTTTTTGGATAATGTATTATTGACAGGTGAATGCCTAAAACCCTATGAATAATTAAATTCTGAAAGAGTAAAATATAAATAATATAGCAAATAATGTAATAAGCTTATAATATAAAAATACCTGAAAGAATTTAATGAAATTAAAATACAAGTTATTAATTTTCAGGTGTGTTTATTCAATACACTAAATATTAACTACCTGCAAAACAATAAGCAATACGTTTAACCTATGTCTTCCAACCACACTCGTAATTTTATGCACGACTTTAGGAATATATTGGCATACTGAAAAAGAAATCTACGAAATCAAAACGATAAATAAATAATATATGATCATATATTGAACTTATTTACAAATCAGGACTTTATGATGGAAAAATACTATTTGCAATTTTCATAAAAATAAATGCATTGGGGTAGTTGAAAAGAGAAAATTTTCAAAGCGTATTGGAATGAGATGTGGGGGAAGGAATGAAATTCCGAACGATCGGAGGATATGACAAATTCCGCGGTCTGATGAGCCGGAAAAAATAAATACAATATAAAGGTGGGGACGGATATGGCGAGGAAGAAAAGAGGAATCGTAGCAAAAAAAACTTCGTGGGTTATGATAGATTGAATAAATTGTCAGAGGATGGTTGGTAAAAAATACCTGTGAAGAGAGGAAGGATAGAACCCAAGAGAAATTGTGCTAGCTTCTGGGAAATGGAAGTATACCGTAAGATTCCTTGAAACCTTTTTAAATCTTGTATCGAGATACCTAAAGACAGACAGTGCAGCTCAACAGTCATAAAAGTGGTACAAAATGTAAGAGGTAGCTTAGAGCAACTGTCTTTCTTAATGGAAGAAGGAAATAAGGGCGTTTTGAAAGTTGATAAATTGCAACATGAAATTTGTCATTTTTTTTTCAGGAGAGTCTAGACAATAGTGACCCCAGGATATGTGTATCGAAATTTATTTTTAACATGATATTTTCGAAAACGTCTCAACACACAATGGTTAACTTATTAAAGCCAAGCTAAAACTTAAAACCAAGCATCGTAATACCAGGAAAATATTATATTTGAATTACGTATCCCGTATAAGAGATCATAGTCAATGGATCATTGATTTTTACCAATTTAAAAAAAATATATTTTAGTTAGTCTAGATCCTAAAATATTGGACATCTGCTCTCCGCTTTCGTTCCAATCGAACAGCTGCGCGAAAAAAATCAAAATCTTTCAAAATGACGATTTTTTCATAAATGTTATTATGCAAAAAAAAAGCATACCTATATAAGTGTTATTTTTTTACGTAGAATAAGAAAAAACACACTAGGGATATTAAATTTGCTTAGGCCAGTGAAAATTCCAAAAACATAATCATTCTAAGTTAAGCAGATTCAAAAAAAATTTAAATAAAAACTCACTTCATTCCAGATTTAGTCCCCCAAAAAATCTTATAAATCTCCAACAATAACAAATATTCCTTAATCAACTTCAAACCTTCATTACTCGTGCATACTTTGACCAAATTCAAATGTTTCTAATGATATAGTACCTTTGGAATTTTCTCTATTTCTTATGATAATAATAAAGTATACATTTATTACATCATATGATTTGCTTTATTTATTACATGCATTTGCCATATTTGAAGACAATGAATAGCCAATTGAAAATATTTCAACATTCAATAATCCATTTTCTTTTATCCCAAATTCACATTGATCTAGTGGAGTTGTGACATTTAGTATTTTTTAACAACCTTTTGGTGCCAAAAAAATTGAAGTTAATCGGTCGAGTTTCCTTGAATCTACGAAATTTTTTAATGATTTTTGGAAAAATATTTTGGTCCAATCAAATCGGTATATAAAATATCGGTTTGGGTGAAAAAAAAAGTTTTGATCTACTTTACTTGAAGCTACTACTAGCATGTTTTTTTTGGCTTTTTTGCGGCTTTGAAAATCTTGAAACTTAAAACCTGAAATCTTGAGGAGGCTTTTTTTTTCTTGGTCGATTACGAAGGTTGATTATTTTAAAAAAATAAAACAAAATTTGTTGTAAAAACTAAGTAGAATCAAGCATTTAATTTTTATGAAAATCAAATTTTACCATTATTATATCTTTATTTATGCAATTTATGTTCATTTTTATATTACACATTAGGTGGATTTAATAATTTGTACAATTTTATCATATATAATATGTTTGTTTTGCGTGGCTTATACGATCAATCACCCCCATATAACCCCAATAAAAATAATGTAAGATAAAACACATCAGAACGTAACAGTTAATGGTACCTGCGTTCAGGTTTTATACTTCAGATGCAAACGAAGCCGAGTAAAGAAAGATTGATGAAGGAGGGCAGAGTTTGATGGATTCGCTACCAAACTCTGAAAGCTGAGTTTTAAGAACAGTAGAGTTGGTTCTGGAGTACCATCATTCAGTAGGGTAATCACTCAAGGAAAATATTTTGAAAAAAAAAAAATGAAGGAAGTTCTAGGAATTTTAATAGGTTTGCATATAAAATCAGCCTTAAGACTTGAAATGAGCCTTACAAGGTGTCGAATCCAGGCGCCTGAGACCGCTATTTAATAAACTATCGGATAATAAGCAATTAATGTTCATTTCAACATTACACAGTAGCTGGATATAAATTGAAATGTTTTAAATCAAAAATATGATTGGGATTTTCGGAAAATAAATGCAGATTTTGATATAAAAATTGGTGCTATCAGTGGCTTATAAACTTTCCTTATATTTTATAAACCATAATTCAGCATTAGAAAAAAAGTTCATTATTTAATTTTCAATTGTAATATTAAAATCTTGTTGGTAAGTATCCAGTTGCCACCGCTCGGCACTGTCCGGTTAAAGGTTCTATTAAAACAGAGTATAAATTTTTTATTAAAATCAAAATCACAAAAGTTTACTACTAAAAAACTACCACTGAAGATGAAAATATTTTTGAGATTCTATTTATTCCTTGTTTACGAATTGATTTTATACATTTTATTCATAAACTTTATATCTATATTATATTAATTTATATTTATATTATATATTTTATTTTATTCATTCTTCATAATCGTAATGCAATGTCCCCCATTATACGCCCATTATTTGGCACTTTGACGCTCGTCCGAACTGATTTGAGTTACAAGAACATGATAAATGATTCTTACCTATTTTTTTATCCCCTTTTTAAAAAAAAAAATATGACCGCACCGATAGGGACTGTATTCTTCCATATAAATGCTGATTAAATAATTTAAAATAATCAAAGATATAAAAATGCGGTATGCGTCATTCGAATTAACTTTTATGTGCATGAACATAGGGGTCATCTGCAAATCTTAGAGTTTGGACGCGCGTCAAAAGCCTACAAGGCCTCGAATTATCATAATGGACATATTGTAAAAAAAAAAAAAACGCTCTACATTTTTTTCTAGCATTTTTCGCTGAAATCGACCGTTCAAATGCTTTTGAACTGCCATAAAATAAACACCCTGTATAATAAACTCTTTCGAACTAAAGCCCAAAAAATGACTGATTGTAATATTTTACAATAAAATTTCAATCATTAAATAAATAATTTACCATTCATTATTTAAATACAAGGCCAGTTTTACACAGCCTTTACACGAATTTAATTTTAATTGAACGGTTGGAGATGTAACAAATTGTATATATCAGAATAGAACACAGCTATATTATTCAGATATGATAATAGATACTACAATACCTAGATTAAACCATTGTGCTGATTGTGAGAAGTCTCAATTGCAAATTCATGATTATGTAAATGTAGAGATGAGTTACTTCTTAGCATTGCGTAACAAGATTCAGTAGCAAGTGAACAGTAGTAGCCTAGTGACATAACCATTACTTGCTATCTCATTATAAATTTGGTTTATTCCTTCATCATTATTTTACATGATACAAAACTATTTATTACGAATATAATTGTTGTTGAATTTTATATTAGATCGATAGCCGTAAAAACACATTGTTTTATAGAAATATACATTTTAACAAGACAGTTCGTAATCTGAATATTTTCTGAGTATTTTCTGCCTTCAACTCTCAGTTTAACAAACTGTGTTTCGATAGTATTTTTCTTATACCACTTTATTGTTTATTAGTTTAGTTTAGATATGATAATATCTAATAATAAATATCTGGTATGATTTTTTTTACTATCGTAGGTGCAGGGAAGGGAAAAAATAAAATTTAAAATAATTGGACAGTCTGCTTATTTTTGGGTGAGCATGTCACTGCTAAAATAAATGATTTCCATTGAAATTTATTTTATCTATTTTAAAGGGCGATAATAGGAGGAGTATTAAACTAATGATAGTAATTCTGGCGAAATGTTTCTAGTAAAAGTAAGATCTATAAACTTTGCCAATATTCATTTTTTATTATTTTTCGCGAAAAATATGATTAACCTGTTTGAGCGCGACCAACAAAACGTAGCGGTTGAATGATCTCATATATCGACGCTTGGTGCGTTATGAGCGATATTCATCGACTCACACTTTGGTGTCAAAATTGGTCAGCTTTACTCGCTTACTGCACTTCTGCCTTAATTCCTAATCCGAAACATTCTTTTTGTAATCTGCAATGGAAAATTTTGTCTGTTAAATGATATCAATTTCTGCTTTTAAAAATGTTTAGAAACAGAGCTATTAGCGTTTAAAAATAAGACCAAAAGCGTCTGAAAATTTTCTGTTCGAACGCTCCAAACGAAGGATCGTAATTCAACGTGAAAAAAAAATTAAAAATATCAGAAAGTTGCAAACTCCTGCAATATATCACCGGTTAATGTTTAAAATGTTACTCTCTTTCGAATAAAATAATGATAACTATTATAGGGTTAAGCTAGCCCGGAGGTTTGATGCCGATACTATTAACAATCTTTGTTCAGATATTTTTTTAAATTCAATCCACGTCAAAATCCAGATCAACAAGATCAGACCCAATACAATCATCCCCTCTACGTCTCGGTCCACTCCAAGCTTAACGTTGCACACCCATCGAATAATTCGTCCTTCATCAAGCACAAAAAGAAATATATAATGAAAAATGTATTCTAGGCTTGTAGAATGTAAAATAGATCCCTAAGTAAAATTTTTCTTTGCATATGCAACAAAGCACACCTGATTCAACTTACCACGAAAAAGGTTAGAAAAGTCTGTATGATTAAACTTGTTATCAACATCTTTTATCAGTGAATCGAATCGAACACTTCCTCTTGATTACATCAGAAAGCTTCCAAACTTCATTACGAAATTTTCCTGCAGTCAAAAGTTTGGATGTGCTTGTTCAGCATCCAAACTCGGTGCTATACTCACTAAAAGCTTCATGACTTTGGCAAAGGAACAGGTAAAAATATATACTTATATACTTTTTTCAATAAAAAACGTTGATCCTAGATGTGTACCTGTTTTATTTTCCTACCTGTTAAAATAAATTATCATTATGTAATTTTAATTTTTGATTAACGTATATATCTCAAGTTCATTGTTCTTATTTACTACTTTGTATTTATTATTTTATAACGTTTATTATATTTATACAATGTTATCATTATTAAATCCGTTATGAAATAAAAACATTATGTATATATATAGGGTATCCCATGACTAAAAGTCCATATCTTAAGGCCGTTGATGCCATTTAGAGTAAAAGAAATACGCGAGCAGCAGAGCTCAGACACTAAGGTCGTGTTTTCACTAAAATATAAAAACGCTGCAAATTATTACACAATGGTTTATTATTTCCACTTAGTAATATTTCAAAAATTTCTATTCTGTCCAAGTAAAAAAAATTAAGGAGTAGGCACCAAAGGGAAATAAATTTGAAGCATTTCACAAGATGATCGACGTGAGAGTGCTGAACTAGGAGTGTTAATTTAAGAAACTCTGTCAATGCAAGTAGGCTGTGATGTAAAATGATACAGACTATATATAAAATATAACTCTGTGTTTATAAATAGCCGAGTTATGGGATATAAGATCTTTAATCGGCAATTATTATAGATTTATTGTTTTTCTTTTTTTTTTTTTTTTTTTTTTTTTTTTTTTTTTTTTTTTTTTTTTTTTTTTTTTTTTTTTTTTTAATGCCTTGTTATGCTGCTTCTAAAACACCTTACATTTCCTCCCTATCTTTTTTATTCGATATTTGGATTCTGCGTATCTTGAAACGTAAAACCTCAAATTTTGAGGGGGGTTACAAAAATGTTTCCCTTGGTCGATTCCAAAGGTCTATTATTGAAAATAATAAACCAAAATTAAAATATTGAAATGGCGGAGCTCTAAAAAAGAAAGAAAAAAAACACTAACCAAATGGTAGGGCCGAAAATTTAAACAAGAACTGGCTGATAAAAACGTAAAAAATAACGGACCAATAAAAATTGTGTCACATATTCATATCAACTTTCGATTCTTGTATTTCGTTTTGGAAACGTTTGCGGACATAGGTTTATTTTTTTTTTTTACACTAAATGGTATCAGAAGCACGCTCTTAAAAAACCTATAATTTTCAATTCTGTTAATGCATAAGCCAGTTTAACAAATATTAAAAGAAGAAAAGATTATTGTAAAACTGGCAAAAGGAAGAGTTTAGTCCTGAAATCATGCACGTTTTATCCATTAAAAAAAAAAATAAATTGGTGCTAATATCAAGACAATAATTTCTTGGATGGGTTAACAAACCCATAATTTATTTTAAATTATAAAATTCGGAAATTTATGACGAACAGAAGCAAGACTCAGTTTTTGTATCGACTATAGTGTGTTAAAACAAAAAAATGATTGAAGGTGGTGATTTGAACCTTCAGTGCACCTTTCGCGGAGGAAACCTACGATGTGAAAATTGGAGAGGGTCATAAAATGGGTTGTCTGGAGGAAATGGAAATTCAGTCACAAAATGGAATTTTGTAGAGTAGGCTTAGGAAGTGAGTTGACTAAATTCTTATTATGAATAACGCAAGAATTTGTTTTCTTCTCAGTAGAAAACCAAATGAAAGTATTTATTTATCTGGAAAAAAAATATTGACTTGACTTCATTAAACCTATAAGGAATAGCATTAATAAAAATTCCATTGTGAAACTGAAAATCAATTATAACATAAAATTTCCTAACGAAATTTATTGAAAATGAATCACATATCTATAGATATCAGATCTTCATAAAATCATCAATTGTTGGTCTTCATTGAAATAGAAAGAAAAACATTTCGAAAATCCTGGATGCTGATATGATGAGACGTGTATAGGCACTCATGACGTCCATTAGATTACCACTACTCACTCTTGTGTCAAATGAGGTGGAAAGCATTGGACATTAGCGGAAGCCTATCGGCCTGAGAACGGAGATTCGAATGGAAATGGATTTGACTGAGTGATTTAGGAGGTTGATGACTGATGGCGTCCAAAGAGGGCCTTCATTATTGGCAGGTGAGCTCCATCGATATTGATCCCTTCGGCTTTGTTACCCCATCCAAGAAATAATCAACTTGATATTAATACCAGTTAGGATTTAGCAATTTCCCGATCGATCGGTGAACGAAAAACTAAGAAAATACACAGATAGACTTTAATAACATGGTAGGAACTTTATTAAATGAGTATTTTAAATATAACGGTTTTAAAAAATAGAGGAAAATTTAAGTGTAATTACAATATAATATATAAAAAAAATATATATATATATATATATATATATATATATATATATATATATATATATATATATATGGGGCGTAGGAGTGATGACCCTACCCTGTGTACCTAAATTGAGAATCGCGGTGGGGTATAAATGAATACCACATCCCGCGGCCAAGGATCTCCACGGTCTACAGTGCCAATAGAAAAAAAATTTATATGTATGTATATATATATATATATATATACACATATATATATATATATATATATATATATATATATATATATATATATATTATATACATATATATATTTTTTTTTTTTCGGTTGGCTTTTTTTTTAATTTATTTTTTTATTTTATTTTTTTTCGGTAGATCTTTGGCCGCCTGAACCAGCCTTTTCCACCTCTGCCTATCTTGGGCCACTGCTTTCCAGTTTGCTGCATGCAGCCTTTCGCATCTTTGTTGATCCTATCTATCCATCTGGTTTTTATATATATATATATATATATATTAAGTACCTTTATTAAAATTATTAACGTTGGGGATATAAATGGATTCCACACACGAAGCTTAGAGTCTTTAAAATAATGAAAACCATCTAATCTGGAAATATTTCGCCAATCAGACATGATCAGGACAAAAGAGAAAAAAAAAAAATCTGGTACAATGAAAGCATCACATGATCTGAGCTTAGCGCCCTATGATTATATATCGTAAGACATGTTATAATAATAATAACCTTGAAGTTAACTACTGAGTTGAACAGAGAATATTGTTGAGAATAGGACTAGCTAGGTAGGGGAAAGCGCAGTTTGGTCATAGCGGTCTGCTTTTAGACACACTCGGCTATTCATATATATATATATATATATATATATATATATATATATATATATATATATATATATATATATATATATATATATATATATGACGGCATCAAAATAAAAGGTACCTAGATATCTGGAAAGAATATTTCCAGCAGCTTCTTAACCAAGGGAACCCCACAAACGAAGAAGACATGGACCACGCGGAAGACCTCGACCCGCAAGAAGTTGAAAGACATTCTGGATGTAGAAATAGCTATCGACAGGCTTAAAAGAAGAAAGGCCTCAGGGTTGGACAGCATACCATCAGAGCTGTTTAAAGATGGAGGCGAAACTCGAAGAACTAAGCTATTAGAACTAATCCAGAAAATATGAGAGGAGGAAAGGATACCGGATGCTTGGAACTCTGGTCTAATATGCCCTATCCTAAAGAAGGGGTCCATGTATGAAGGTGGTAACTACAGAAGCATAGCACTCCTTCTAGTCATTATAAGATAATGACTAATTTCCTGCTAAACCGGATATATCCCCACTATGAAATTATAATAGGCGACCACCAAGCAGGATTCAGAAGAGGAAGGAGCACGCTAGACCAGATCTTTTATCCTAAAACAGTTACTCGAAAAACGTTGGGAAGTAGAGCAGGATGTGCACGCCTTATTTGTCGATTTCAAAGCAACCTATGATTCCGTGGGCAGAAACTGCCTATGGAAAATCATGACTGAGCTGGATATTCCCGAGAAATTGGTGAGATTGGCGAAGGCGTGTACAAACTACCCCAAATGCAGAGTCCTGATACAAGGAGATGTGTCTGATGCCTTTGAAGTTAGAACAGGTCTGAGGCAGGGAGATGGACTCTCGCCGAAGCTGTTTAACTTAGCCCTTGAGAAGGTGATTAGAACAACTTCATTCGAAAATGGAGGGGTGCACGTCGGAACAAAACACAAAATCCTTGCGTATGCGGACGACATAGCTGTCCTTGGAATCAATGAAGAGGACATTGAGAGACTTGCTAAGATTCTGTTACGAGAAGCAGAGCAAATCGGCTTGCAAATAAATGAAGATAAAACAAAATACATGATAACCGAAAAATCCATCCCAACAATAGTATCTGCGTGGATAGAGCTTTCTTCTCTCTCTCAAGAGTACTGAAATCCCGAAAAATCTCCAGAAATCTCAAATTAAGGGTGTACAATGCTGTGATAAAACCAGTTCTAATGTACGGCTGCGAGACCTGGGCTCTAATCGGCACCCAAGAAAGCAGAATCGAGAGATCTGAAAGGAAAGTCCTCCGCACGATAACCGGAGTGATATGGGATCAGAATCTAAAATCCTGGAGAAGAAAGAACAATAAAGAACTACTTACAGAAACTGGTCAGTCAATATCTCATGATATGGAGGCAAGGAGGTTAAGATGGGCGGGACATGTAGCTCGAAGCAATCCATCAGGACGCCTTTTCACAACGATGAATGCCACAATAGTGGACAAGAGATCACGTGGAAGGCCAAAAACCAGATGGATAGATAGGATCAACAAAGATGCGAAAGGCTGCATGCAGCAAACTGGAAAGCAGTGGCCCAAGATAGGCAGAGGTGGAAAAGGCTGGTTCAGGCGGCCAAAGATCTACCGAAAAAAAATAAAATAAAAAAATAAATTTAAAAAAAAGCCAACCGAAAAAAAATATATATATATGTATATAATATATATATATATATATATATATATATATATATATATATATATGTATATATGCATGTATATATTTATGTATAAATTGGACTAGTGTTAGTAAATATTACTGATAATTCGACTTTTTTAGAGAATCCAGTTACCTTTCATATGATTACACACATAATTTACCATAAAATACTTTTGGGGTTATGCGCAAATAAAAGTTTCTTTTCTTGATAACTTTTTGACCTGTATTTTCATAGTGAAAGTAAAAAAAAAAAAATCATAAAGACAAAATGCAGCACAGGTCACATCCATAGTCTAAATAGACAGTCCTTCACTCCAAGACATTTGCACACATACTGAAGGAAAAAGAAGTTTACATGACAACAATTGAGAATAAATAAGAGGATAAATTTAAAACAGCTGATCATCAGAAAACAGAAAATGTACAAAACACGATAATAATAAATCATAATGATAATAATAATAATAATAAAAATGAATGAAACATAACAAATAAAAAATAAATAGAAAATAAAAATGCAAAAGAGAGGAAATATGTTACATAGAAGAGCAAAAACTCAAAACGAGATATAAAGTAATTGTTAGAATATAAATGAAAGATTTCTTCACTCACGAATCACAAAGTTTCAAAATAACAGAAACCAACTTACCCTTCGAAATTTTGCAAATTCAGGAATCTTCAGGACAGAGCAAAATAAGATCACATGCATGAAGACAAAATTCAGCACATCAACAGTCTAAAAATACTCATTAACTAGAGACAGTACCTCACTCCAAGACATCTACATACATACCGTGGAAAAGAGAGGTTAAAAGATAAAAGCTGGGAAAGGTTGAATTAAATAAAAAAATGATCATCAGAAAACAGAAAATGAAATGAAACTAAATGAAAAATTAGAAATACAAATGAAACAGGAAAGTAAAAATGTAGAGGGGATAAATGTCCATATCAAGAATATAGAAGAGCAAAAATTCATTAACTAAATTATAAAGTTTTGTAAAGGATTTGTTTTTACATTATACTATAAAATTTGCGATGGATTCATAAATTCAAATTCTTTTAAAACTGTATCAATAAACCCATGAAGGTCTTAGATTTCATATTTATTAAAGACGGTTGTGCAAGGAGTAGATTCGGGCAGGATCAGGCTCAACCGCCAGGTTTCTCCCCAATTAAAGGTGCCCAGTTTATTGAGCTTGGATAAGTCCCGAAAAGGTT
This sequence comes from Rhaphigaster nebulosa, assembly GCA_948150685.1. NCBI lineage: Eukaryota > Metazoa > Arthropoda > Insecta > Hemiptera > Pentatomidae > Rhaphigaster > Rhaphigaster nebulosa. The sequence goes on along the minus strand of OX411308.1, from coordinate 38,965,571 downwards.
TCCTGATCGCAGGGTCGATCCGTGGAATATTGCGATATTTGCATTTATTAGGTATTTTTAACAGTCCCATCTGTTTTCCATTCGCAATTATTTTTATAACTATTTTAACGGATTCCACTTTTTTATCTACTAGTTATATATAAAAACTTTTAAAAAAATTAAATTTATGGGAATGAATTCGTTACGATTTTATCATAAAAGCTAAAATGGAGGGTGAGTTATAAACTGAAAATTTAATATTCAGTAATAATAAACTTTTAAGTGCTTTTTTTTTATAACACTTCAGCTTTAATCGTATTAATGGCGCAATTGAAATGATAATTAGAGACTTTCCCCTCAGCTAAATAGTTTTTAAAATTATTAAGATATCAAGCACGAATTATCCAGAAAAAGTAAAAGTTATTTAATACAGTTTTGAATCAACTTTTCATATATATATATTCCTAATTGTGTTGTTATTTATAATAATTCAAAAGGAAACTACATGCAGAAGAGAATGTTGAATAATACATAAATTATATATGAAAATTAGTTTTTCTTTTATCTGTGCTATACGAGACCTGAAAAAATAAAATTGGATCATCTTGAACAGGCATTCACAGAAGAGAGGAGACAGTAGGGTAAAATGGAAGCCTTAGTAGAAAACTGGTTTGAAACTGAAATATTCTCGTGAAGATTGCAATTTATTTAATATAGAATTTATTTATAAATAAATTTATTTAAGATGAAATGCTTTCTTCTTTATTGTTTTGTTTAATCATTTTAGGAAGAAATTATATATATCTTTTAGTTAACTTACGCTTAGTCAATTTATCTGGTCATTACTTTCCTACAAATTATCCCGTGTACTTTAGAATTATAAATTTCGTGCCCGGATGAATATTGAAAGTTGGTATGTAACCGAAACTTTTTTTAAATATTTAAGACAGCAATAAAATTTAATCCTAAGCTCAACAGAATACAAGAAAATTTCAAACTGCGAACCTAAAACTCGAAAATATTGGGTTGAAGCAAAAATAATGCAGTTTATATTTTTATTTATAATTATTGAAAATATGGCATATCTTTACTGAGTCAGAAAACCAACGTTGTAACGTGCATAGATAATGGTCTCCTGACCCCACAATTCATTCATAGTATGAGCTGGGCTGCGCAAACAGCTCATACTATGCCAGTGTTGAAATTCGTAAAAATAAATTTGACGAAAATTGCTCTTTGGCATTTTCTTGTCAAAGGCTTTAAACTGTAAAAAATTATTGTATTGTTTGAATTTCGGATGAATGAGAGGATATAGGATAAGGTTTATTATTATATATAAGAAATTAATAGTAAGGATTTGTTTTGTATACACGATGGGTTTCAGAACGAAGCAGAGGGAAAAACCTGCGTTAAATTTGCAAAAACTCAATATATCTAACGCAAAAACTAGGATATGGCATTGTAAACTGGAAATTTCGTTGTTGCAAGAGATAAAAATTTCATGAGGAAAAAATCTCACGTTGTCGATTTCGGTGGAAATCAATTAATCAATTATTTATTTTCTATTTTACTTGGCAATTAATTTAGAATGATCAGTTTAAAAAAAATATTATTTTTTATTGTTTTAAGTATTTTTAAACTGGTGAGTCTTTCTTAACTTAAGTATTTTAGTCCTACTTCTCGCGATGCTTTCCTATCAAGGAATCATTTACAGGGATTTAATCCTGTAATGTATTGAAGGTTAAAAACAAAAGTTTTGCATAATATCAATAAGTATTTTTACGAATTAAACTCAAGCATGCGACGAATCTTAATTGGTTATTGGAACTAAAATTCATAATTTCATCTTATGGTGTAAAAATGAATCTTCGAATATTTAAATCATTTTATTTTGACTTTTTAATTGGATAAAAATCAAAATAATGACAAATCTATGTGGAAAAATTAAGGCTTGAAGCAATTAAGGTTAATATAAAAAATCAAATTAGAAAGAAATCTAATATTTTAATAATTTTGTTTACATACTACTTTTTCAAGCTGAGGTCAGTTGCTACCAATATCTCTTTTCTTGCTAAATACCTACCTGTATAATTTGTTGTTGTAATTAATTAATCGTTTCAACTTTAATTTCTGGAATTCATAGTAATGTTTATATAAGTGTCAACATTTATTTTATAATTGAAAAATAATTATTTTTATTAAAATAATTACTTTTGAAATAATTTAGACATATCCTATTTTTTCGTTTTTTTTTTTAAATTGATATTAAGTGGTAATTTCAACTAACTTAAGTTTTCAAAAAAATTTCTGATTAATTATTTTTAAATATTTATATTTTTTTATGGAGAGAGAGAGTGGTTATGGATTTTACGACATTAAATGCCAAGAATATTTTATAGCAATTTTCTATCTCATGCTTAGAATTTAATTGAAAATTTGTTACCAATAAAAAATCGAGGTGGTCCATTTCAACCTCATGTTATTAAAATCAGTAGAATGTGCGACAAAATATTCACATCGAAATCAAGAGTTAAAAATGCCGATCTGTTTTTATTCCAATTGAGAGTGTATTTACGGAATGTAAGTTTTAAGAATTCCAAAACCATTTTGTTGATGGGATGGAAAACAATTGAAAGGTTAATTGAAAGCGTAAGTAAAATTTACTATGTAAAAGAATATGTGACACAAATTAACCAAAATCATTTATTTCAAAGGACAATAAATTATTGTTACCAATAAGCGTCATCAGTTCATTTGATTTATTACCTAAGCCTCAATAAAAAAATAATTAATTTAATAACAAATTAGAAGCACTAATAATAACAATTATTATTAAGAAGAATTTAAAAACAACAGAGCAGTTATCACTTGTAGTCGTTGATACAGTATAGAATTTTGTTTTTAATTATAGTTGATAAAATATACAAAATCTATTTTATCTGCATGCCGAGTTTGCTTGTTGACAAATCTGCACTAACTGCATGTTTTTATGTTATAAAATAAATACATGCTCTCGGCTGTTTCCGATTTCCCAGTTTATACTCTTGTCATAAAAATACTTTCATATTCATATTTTAACATTCATAGTTACCACAGCCCTCTACATAATTAATTCTATTGCATATCAAATGAACTTTTAAAACTTCTATGAATACAATTACATTTATAAAGCAGTGTTCCTCAATATTTTAGTATTTGCGACGCAATTTTCAATCACAATTTTCATCGCGCCACCCTCTCTTTCCCCTATACAATAATTTTCACTGAAATCGTTCTGTAATCATAAAGTTAGTTTCTCTTTAATTTAGATTGCATAATCACATAATGCATTTATCGATTCTAATTTTCAAATACATTATATATCAATTCAATATTCAATATTCTAGAACCTGAACCGAAGGGAGTCACTAATAAGTATTAATCATGTTTTTAATTTAGTTTTGATAAGTCAAATATTAAATACATTGTGTAATAGCTATTTATAAGTGTATCATACCTATCATTGTAAAGTTTATTTTAATTTGTCAATTAGATAAGAATTTTCGGAGCCAATCCAGAACAAATATTTCCATTTTTGCTTATATATATATATATATATATATATATATATATATATATATATATATATATATATATATATATATATATATATATATATATATATATATATATAATCATCATATCCTTCCTCATCGTCATTACTAATTTCAGAATTTCAGATTTTGTTTTACACCAAATAAAATTTTTCTCCAGTATAGGTTATCCCTTCCGGAGGACATTTTGAATAAATTTAAAGAACACTTTTGATTTCGGGAAATAATATTCAATCTCCTCCTTCTGAATATCAGAATACTGAGTCGTTAAAAAAAGAATCGGTTAATATTTTTCGGATTGGAAATATTTGCTATGGATTGGCTCCGAAAATTCTTATCTAATTGCTATGCGTTTTTTTTTTAATTAAAGAGGAAATCACGCAGCAGGATTTAGACATAAATTTAGTCCGATAAAATTAATAATTAATTAAAATAAAGAAATACGCTTAACAGATATTTTAACAGAGCAGTTCATCACCATTTGTATATTTTGTTTATTTCATTTTTTTTTAGATTAATGATAATTACAGGTAACAATACATATACATATACACTGTATTTTTAGATATTTATCGATTTGTCGTCGTCGAACTCGAGACTTTTGGTGTAGACTGTAGGGAACTGCCGCCGAAACTCGCTTTGTGCGTATGTATGGACGACCTATACTAGCTTTCGGTCTATTTACACACAGTAGAGTCGTGGCCGTCCAGAGATTCCCCGCAGTTAATAATATTCTTAAAGAAAAGATAAGGTTATTCACATCATAGTCTTCATTATCGTACAGTCTACGACCGTCTTACGACATTTACAGGCATTATAATTATTGTTTGTTGTTGTGAACACCCAAGCTTTTTTTTTTTTTTTTTTTTCATTTCTTGGTTATATGCATCGTTCGCTGGCTTTTAGTTCCTCTCGATTGTGTTATTTGTTCTTTTATTATTTTTTTTTTCGTTTGGGGTTTTGTTTTTAAGTGGATTTGTTTTAGTTGTTAATTTTGACTGATTTTATTTTTTATTTGGCCGCATAATGCAATAATGACAATCACAATGACAACTATAATAACCATAGCAATAGTCACAATAAAAAGTATAAAGATAGTAAAAAAAAAATTAATTTATTTATAAGTTATAGTTATAAATTAAGTATAGTTTTTATTTATATTCAAAATATTGACTGAATTTTCGTTATTTGTGGTATGAAAAAAAATTTATTTGCCTATAGTAACCTAACCTAACACAAAGATAACAATTTATTTTCACGGGCGAGCCGGGTAATGAGCTAGTATATATATATATATATATATATATATATATATATATATATATATATATATATATATATATATATATATATATATATATAATAAGTGCGTGGCCTTCATAATAAATGAGAAGTATTGTATTATCTTCATTATCATTATATATATGTGCGTGAGTATCTGTGTATTTTTAATATTTATAAGGTTATTCATTCTGTTTCCATACTCTTTTTTAAATGAAACTACCAACTTTTTTTTTTTCATTTTAACTGAACTTATGATTATTGCCCCTCATTTTCATTAAGATTTTTTTAAAAATATTTTACTTATTTGGAGAAGAGTAAATTTAAGATAAATTATTATTCAAATTATCGTAAATTTAAGATAGAAGAAGAGTAAATTTAAAGAAGAGAAGAGTAAATTTAAGATAAATTATTATTCAAATTATCGTAATAACTTTATTTGTTTGTGGTTATATGCATAAATTTTATGTTAGTATAAATTCAGATTTACTTTAATACAAATTTACAGAATTGTTCTTGATGTATTAGTTTTAATAATAAAACAATGTATGAAGCATGCCAAGAAAGAAAATTAAATTAGATTGCAAAGGACTCCCCATAGAATTGAAAAATGCAAAAACTTTTAACTAAATATAATCCTTTAGTACTTTTATTAAGGATTTTAATATATCTCGTAGCATTGCAAATACGGATTGTTTGGACAATTTGAATAAATAAGAAAGAGATATGAAGTTGTCTTCAGTGACTAAAACTCTTAGTGAAATTGTTAACTTAATTTCACTTGGTATTGCTTAATGTAAATATTTAAATCATTTAATGTTTACATAATCATAATTATATTATCAATAATATTTGTTGTATTTAAATTATATTTAAATATTTTTTATTCGAATAATTCTTAAATATTTAAATTATTATTTTTATTTGAATACTCATTTTTATTCAAATACTTTTTTTTATTCTAATAATACCTCAATTAAAATTTTATTAAATCACTGATTGAAAAATGATGAACATATTTATTCACTAAGTAATAGAATAAGGAATAAACGGGTAGTTAATTAGTCATTAAAAAAATATAAATGTTATTACTTTTTTAAAAATAAAATGTGCCCAAAATTGGTCAGTGCCATTGCGCCTAATAAAAGTCGAAGAGGGAATATCGCATACGATGTAGCATGCAATGTCGAATCGAAAGTCGAAAAGAGTGGACAAAGCTTAAGAGATATTTTATTTTAATTTTTTCAATGCATTTCGAAGTATTATGAGTTTTGATTTTTATTATTCTCACAAAGTTTTTACGTTTAGATCCTCTTCGTTAGTTGACCTTTTAATTAAATACTATTATTTGTGCAGAACGGTCGGGTGTTAATTAGTTGGAATTACAAACAGACCCATGGTAATTATTTAGTTAGTTAAGTTGAAAGCTTATTTCAGTAGCAGCATCTATTTGTTCTAGCCTCTTTTTCCATGGCCATTTTTTTCTTTTTTACTAGCTAACCCCTGCCTAATATATTCTCAGCTGGACTTGTAATTTATTTTCAAGAGGATACAGATTTATTAAATTTTCACATTGTAAAAAATAATCTGATGTTTTTCTAATTGATAAATCGATATTTTATTAATGCTCACTCATGGAATATCTATATGTGAAGCACAATATTAATTAGCCTTTGAATATTTATTTAAAAAAAATTAATCTTTTAATATTTTTTGCACTTCTAAACTTCGAGTAACTGTTTTTTACTTCGTTGTAGGCAGTAAAGGAAGTATTGTCTTCACGAAAATTTTCGATTCCCAGATTTCAACGGAAATATTTTTTCCTTATATCGGAATAAGTATTTATACTTAATTAGTGAAACATGTTTAATCAATAAGTAAGTGAACATGCTTTAATTTTAATAAATTAAAATATATAATTAATGGACAGTTATTATTTCTAAAAATATATTGCAGCTGTTTTACCTAAGTGAAAATTGATTTAGTAATAGCTAAAAATGCAATAAAAAATCAAGTGGAGGATATGAAACAGTAGGCCAAAATGTAAGAGAGAGGATAACATATAAATTATTTTAGTTTCGGAGTGAGTTCCTTTATAAATTTATTCCCACTTTAGCTCTCTTCTTGATTTATACAACCTTTAAAATTTCAAAAGAATTATATCCGTAATAATTCATACTTTGGATTTTTTCATTTTATCTTCAGAAAAGAGGGAAAGCAAATTAAGAAAGAAATTAATATTCTATGGTAAATCATTTTTTTCAAAAAATTATTATCGAGAAAAAAAAATCAATTTTTTTTAGTTCTCAAATTTAGACAAAAGCGAACTTCCCAGAATATAATTATACAATCAAGGAAGTAATTTATTCTTCAATTTACGCCGTTCCGAAGTATTAGTAACTCTAAATTATTTTTTTTTTTTACCGGAATCAGATAAATTATTAAGCCTATTTCTGAGTCAACGATTGTTGTAATCTTGGATTTAACCTTACGTTACTAACTATTCCAAGATGAGAAAAATGTACTTCCATTTCAGGTAGCATCATTCCACCATGTAGCCTCAGAGTAAAATTCTGGGTTCATTTTATTCCACATCTTACCTTATCGAGAGACAAGTTTATTCCAAGAATGTTCGTTGGATTAGTCGCGTATTAAGCTTAACCTCTGATCCATTAACCGGACTTGAATGGCAGTTCCTAAATCTATGATTAATATATTATCGGACTTATCCTTTCAACTAACTCACTCCTTGGATTCTATTTCGAGTCTAAAAAATATTATCAGCTCCAGTTTAGTCTCGGGATAGGTTCTTTTAATAGACATAACACTACTTCGGGGCAAGTTCAATTTATCTCTGGTTACAGTTAGTTTAGTCTAAAACTTCGGCCCTCAAGCGTAAATCAACCGGACTATCAATCTCCTTGGTATAAAAAAGCGTTTTTTAGTCGTTCTTTCTTCGTAGATGACTCAGGATCTCTCTCTCGTTTTCCTAACATCTATATTTTTTTCTTCTAAGCCTCACAGGTTATTTTTTGTATTTAAGTATGATATGATCTCATTTACAGCACATGGTGCATTTTAAGAAATTTTAAGGAGAAGACAAGGAGTATGTAATATAGACGAAGGCTGGTTGCTTACCTTTACCATTTCTGCTCTTATACATATTTGTATTATCTACGACTCTATAGCCTTAGGGAGAAGGCTTAAATTAGATACTAAACAGCCGTAGATACCCAAATTTGCGGGGTATTCGCTAACATCTTTTGCTGTCGCTTTTAATTTAAAGTTGTTTTCACCAACTTCACTTTGAAGCAATGTTATTAGCGCGGATAACATTATGTTATTCTGAACATCGTTTAAGTGAATTGGTGGGAACCTAGCACAAACAGACTGCGTTACACTTGACTGTCTCTTCAACATTTAAAACGTTTGATAAGGGATCAATAGTATTTTATGTATTGGTAACATCACTTACCTTCATTAATTCTCTTGGGTTCTGGTCTACGTTTATCGAGCGTTTTCGGCCTGTAAACTGCTCCCAGCCGTTGTTGATAATCTCCGCGTTTGAGGTTAAAATGTCTATTTCAATAGCAGAAGGCGACGGTGTCGCCGTTATTTGCGGTGGAACCGCTTCACCAAATTTCGCCGTTCCTATCTCTTCAAACAGTTTTTTTCCACTTGAATTGAAGGTGAGATTTAAGATGGGTTTTTTTTTTTCATCACAGTTTTTATATACCCGAGGTTAAACTCAGTGATATCCATCAATATTTTTTCAATCTCTGGTTTTTTCATGAATTTAAAATCAGTGTTAAAATAAATAAATTATAAAATGAGGCAGATTTTATAATTTAATTTGCCAGAATACCTATATGAAACGCGATAGATTTATCTATTAATTAATTTTTTTAAAGTACAACAATTTATTTATTTAAAAAAAAATAAAACCTGGTTTAAATGCCTAAAAAGGGTTTTAAATTAATAAGTAATAATAAGAAAGATGGAAAAAATACAATTCATAGTATTTATGTTTCATATCTTTTTGTAGCCCTAAAAATGACTTTGATGGATTCCACGAAACGTTGGCTAATGTAATAAAAGAAGGAATTCTTAATTTTTTTATTGTTACTATACCATCTTGAATGATACCTTAAGTGATTATATCTTTACAGTCAACCGTCACCTATCACGCATTTATCAAATCTCTTTAATATTATTTTCAAATGATGTGGGGAACCAGATTTCGATGTCTTGTTTGTGTTTTTTTTATAGTCGATTTCGTAAAAATTTCTAAATAATGGTGTAATTTGTTCCCTGATGGGGGAACAAGGGCACTAAATTCGCCTAAATCGTCATATTGTTTCGCGGGCTTCAGTTAATGGTGAGAGCGTGTGGGCATGTGAGGGGAGAGGGGATGGGAAGAGGAGCACACAGAGAGAAGAGCAATTTAGAGGCTGATGAATGTTGCTCACTATCTTATCAGAGCCGGCCTGCTTCTCTAGCTTGTCTCTCTAATGAAGTGTCACTCAGCAAGATCCTCTTGTCGCATCTCTTTTCCGATCCTATCGCTCCTATCCTATCACACTCGTCCGGTCAATAGAAAAACTCACTTCTTCAATTCTTATCCATAACAATGGATAAATGTTTATAATTGATAAAGTGTCTTACCAAAAAATACAAAAAAAAAAATCCAGTTCATCTACATACCAAAACAAATGAATAAAAAAAAGTCTAAAGAATATTGTGCTGTGACCCCCTATAACTTCGCCATGAAATATTTATTTACAAAATCTTTGTGTTCCTCAGGACTTACTTACTAGACGTAGACGACGCTACAGGTCGAGGTGACACTTGGCCTGCAGAACAAGATGTTCCCATCATCCCGTATCCTTGTAACGGTAATCTACAGTAGTGAGGAATCACACCCAGTGAAAACAACGGAAATAAACTTTTATGTATCGAGAATGTTATACAGACACCATTCTTCTTATAAAATGAATTCAACTATCTTATGTGTCTAACTGTATCATTGGGGGTTAATGTAAGAGTTGGTATAGCCAAAAAGGGGCAACTTTAATTCAAATTCGAACTTTTTAAGTGAGCTCATTGTTACATTTGTTGATACAGATAAACTAAATCTGAAACCAAACGAAATGCGGTAACAATGAGCCCGCTTCAAAAATTCAACTTTGAAATAATAATTGTCTTAAAGTTACCCCAGTTTACGGTACCGTCGCCTCTGGACCTGGGAATTAATATATTTCAGAGATTTTGAGAGGATGGAATTAAACTGGAAGCATGTTTACAATTGACGATAATGTTCAATGAATGATTCAATGATTCAATATTGATGAAGCTTTACCAAAATTGAATCAATAATGTTCTCATGAAACCAAATCCCTAAAGCATCAATTAATACATTTCAGATATAAGCATAAATATTTTATTTTATTAGTAATCCTTTCCTCAAATATGACCTGTCAACTTTGCCAACTTTAACAATAATTATTATTTATTTGTTTATTATTTATTATTATTTACCTTCCACAACATATGATCATTGGTCCGGGTGGGAATGTAAATGAGTAATAATTAATTACATTTTGATTTAAATATTTTCGATTATTCTATATAAATTAAAATAAAGATCAGTGAAATAAATGTATGAAATCAATTAAAAAGAGTAGATGGAAGGTTTGCATGGATAAAAAACCGATCGTGTGGGAAAGTATAGTTCTTCGTGCCAAATCGACTGTTTTCCCCCACCATTTTCCATCGTTCGAACCGACGGTTAGAATAGATGAAAATAACGATCATTTAGGGCCACCTTAAGTCATTATAAAGGCTCCGTTGTGCTAAGAGAAATCTACTTGATAACCAATACTACCTAGTTGATAACCAGGCTATCAGAGATAGATATTGTTCCTAATATTATTGAAAGAGACAATATATAGTTGTATAATCAGTTAAATCATAGTTAATAAACACTAATGGCTTAAGCGAAATCAAAACTACTATTCTCATGGTCGTTAGTTCAAGAGTCAAGTCCATTATATATAACAATTTTGTGATAATAAAGAAGTTAGAGGGATTAAATATTAACGTCAATTTCAAGAAGAAAGACTGTATTATTTTCTACTTCCAGAGAAACAAGAGCCTTCTCCCTAAGGCTATAGAGTCGTAGATAATACAAATATGTATAAGAGCAGAAATGGTAAAGGTAAGCAACCAACCTTCGTCTATATTACATACTCCTTGTCTTCTCCTTAAAACGCACTATGTGCTGTAAAAGATATCACATCATACTTAAATACAAAAAATAACCTGTGAGGTTTAGAAGAAAAAAATAGAGATGTTAGGAAAACGAGAGAGAGATCCTGAGTCATCTACGAAGAAAGAACGACTAAAAAACGCTTTTTTATACCAAGGAGATTGATAGTCCGGTTGATTTACGCTTGAGGGCCGAAGTTCTAGACTAAACTAACTGTAACCAGAGATAAATTGAACTTGTCCCGAAGTAGTGTTATGTCTATTAAAAGAACCTATCCCGAGACTAAACTGGAGCTGATAATATTTTTTAGACTCGAAATAGAATCCAAGGAGTGAGTTAGTTGAAAGGATAAGTCCGATAATATATTAATCATAGATTCAGGAACTGCCATTCAAGTCCGGTTGCTGGATCAGAGGTTAAGCTTAATACGCGACTAATCCAACGAACATTCTTGGAATAAACTTGTCTCTCGATAAGGTAAGATTTGGAATAAAATGAACCCAGAATTTTACTCTGAGGCTACATGGTGGAATGATGCTACCTGAAATGGAAATAGATTTTTCTCATCTTGGAATAGTTAGTAACGCAAGGTTAAATCCAAGATTACAACAATCGTTGACTCAGAAATCGGCTTAATAATTTATCTGATTCAGGTAAAAAAAAAAATAATTTAGAGTTACTAATACTTCAGAACGGCGTAAATTGAAGAATAAATTACTTCCTTGATTGTATAATTATATTCTGGGAAGTTCGCTTTTGTCTAAATTTGAGAACTAAAAAAAATTGATTTTTTTTTCTCGATAATCATTTTTTGAAAAAATTGATTTACCATAGAATATTAATTTCTTTCTTAATTTGCTTCCCCTCTTTTCTGAAGATAAAATGAAAAAATCCAAAGTATGAATTATTACGGATATAATTCTTTTGAAATTTTAAAGGTTGTATAAATCAAGAAGAGAGCTAAAGTGGGAATAAATTTATAAAGGAACTCACTCCGAAACTATAATAATTTATATGTTATCCTCTCTCTTACATTTTGGCCTACTGTTTCATATCCTCCACTTGATTTTTTATTGCATTTTTAGCTATTACTAAATCAATTTTCACTTAGGTAAAAACAGCTGCAATATATTTTTAGAAATAATAACTGTCCATTAATTATATATTTTAATTAATTAAAATTAAAGCATGTTCACTTACTTATTGATTAAACATGTTTCACTAATTAAGCATAAATACTTATTCCGATATAAGGAAAAAATATTTCCGTTGAAATCTGAGAATCGAAAATTTTCGTGATGACAATACTTCCTTTACTGCCTACAACGAAGTAAAAAACAGTTACTCGAAGTTTAGAAGTGCAAAAAATATTATAAGATTAATTTTTTTTTAATAAATAATCAAAGGCTAATTAATATTGTGCTTCACATATAGATATTCCATGAGTGAGCATTAATAAAATATCGATTTATCAATTAGAAAAACATCAGGTTATTTTTTACAATGTGAAAATTTAATGAATCTGTATCCTCTTGAAAATAAATTACAAGCCCAGCTGAGAATATATTAGGCAGGGGTTAGCTAGTAAAAAAGAAAAAATGGCCATGGAAAAAGAGGCTAGAACAAATAGATGCTGCTACTGAAATAAGCTTTCAACTTAACTAACTAAATAATTACCATGGGACTGTTTGTAATTCCAACTAATTAACACCCGACCGGTCTTCACAAATAATAGTATTTAATTAAAAGGTCAACTAACGAAGAGGATCTAAACGTAAAAACTTTGTGAGAATAATACAAATCAAAACTCATAATACTTCGAAATACATTGAAAAAATTAAAATAAAATATCTCTTAAGCTTTGTCCACTCTTTTCGACTTTCGATTCGACATTGCATGCTACATCGTATGCGATATTCCCTCTTCGACTTTTATTAGGCGCAATGGCACTGACCAATTTTGGGCACATTTTATTTTTAAAAAAGTAATAACATTTATATTTTTTTAATGACTAATTAACTACCCGTTTATTCCTTATTCTATTACTTAGTGAATAAATATGTTCATCATTTTTCAATCAGTGATTTAATAAAATTTTATTTGAGGTATTATTAGAATAAAAAAAGTATTTGAATAAAAATGAGTATTCAAATAAAAATAATAATTTAAATATTTAAGAATTATTCGAATAAAAAATATTTAAATATAATTTAAATACAACAAATATTATTGATAATATAATTATGATTATGTAAACATTAAATGATTTAAATATTTACATTAAGCAATACCAAGTGAAATTAAGTTAACAATTTCACTAAGAGTTTTAGTCACTGAAGACAACTTCATATCTCTTTCTTATTTATTCAAATTGTCCAAACAATCCGTATTTGCAATGCTACGAGATATATTAAAATCCTTAATAAAAGTACTAAAGGATTATATTTAGTTAAAAGTTTTTGCATTTTTCAATTTTATGGGGAGTCCATTGCAATCTAATTTAAATTTCTTTCTTGGCATGCTTCATACATTGTTTTATTATTAAAACTAATACATCAAGAACAATTCTGTAAATTTGTATTAAAGTAAATCTGAATTTATACTAACATAAAATTTATGCATATAAACACAAACAAATAAAGTTATTACGATAATTTGAATAATAATTTATCTTAAATTTACTCTTCTCCAAATAAGTAAAATATTTTTAAAAAAATCTTAATGAAAATGAGAGGCAATAATCATAAGTTCAGTTAAAATGAAAAAAAAGTTGGTAGTTTCATTTAAAAAAGAGTATGGAAACAGAATGAATAACCTTTTAAATATTAAAAATACACAGATACTCACGCACATATATATAATAATAATGAAGAAACAGGTAATACAATACTTCTCATTTATTATGAAGGCCACGCACTTATTATATTTATATATATATATATATATATATATATATATATATATATATATATATATATATATATATATATATATATATATATATTGTAGCATCTTAAAATAGGGCCCTTTTCTTTATTATATAATACCTTTAAAAAGGCCCTTCTGCTATGTCATTCACAATTTATACGTGATATATCTTAAAAGAACACGTTAGTTTAATTAAATACTAAAGATAATGTAATTCATTGTAACACGCGGAACAGCTGTTAATCAAGCCGGCAGAACCTTCTCGATCAAAGGCTGTGGACTACGGGAAAGGGGTAACAGCACGATCTAGCGACCGCCGGCCGAACTAGGCCGCCCGCCAGCTGCTAAACGACCTTCCCCATTGAGAGCTGGCATAGAAATGAAGCGAGCCGTGGGCTGCAAGAGTGGGTTGAGGGCGCCATCTGTCCGCCACCAAGTGAACTAACTCACTGTACTTTTAGTAGGCTTTGTTTTATCGACGATTAATTTATATCTAAAAGGGTTATTTATTTTTAGATGTGTTTTAAAATGTAATGTGATGAATATTGTACTTATACAAATAAAATAAGACCAAAAGGTGTACTGATATGGCCGAGAAAAATATATATATGTTAGACTTCTCGAAATAGAGATTACCCAGCAGTCATTGCATACTGGTATAAATAGAGCTCCGATTTAAAGGCCAGATCAGAACACCTCCGGGTCGAAGCTTGGCAAGACCACGTGTGGCTGTCCGCCAGTGTTCTCTTCCTCTCCCTCTCCCTCTCCCTCTCCCTCTCCCCCTCCCCCTCCCTCTCTCCCCCTCTCCCCTTCGATACCTCTATACCTTCCTTCCTCCTTGAGCGGTCGAGCTCGTACCCCGGTCCTCAGGGTCCCTCGAGATTGTCGGGCTCGTACCCCGGCACTCGGCCTCCCGTCTTTCCCCTCCCCCCTCGGGTAGTCGGGCTCGAACCCCTGCTCCCGGGCTTCCTTGCTTGCTTAGTTAGCGCCTACAGCTGCCGAGGTCCATACGTATCCCTTGGGACTAACCCCGGCAGCCACCCAACTGGGTAAGGGCAGCGTCGCACTGGCAAGCTACCCCTTTTCCAACCCTCTTATCTTTTCACCCTTCTTATAAGTACTTCAGGATCGAGGAGAATAGTGGAGAGTAGGTGAATTATTTGACCGAGAGTGATCCCTCTCACAACTCAGGTAACCTTACGGTGTGTCTAAGGTAACAGACAGCTAGAGAAGCGACCGACAACCAGAGGGCGCATCGGAGGTGAACCCCATAAAAATACTACATTTGGCATCCCTTGTGGGGACCGTTAATTGACCGAGAGTAACCCCTCTCACAACCCAGGTAACCTTACGGTGTGTCGAAGGTAACAGACAGCTAGAGAAGCGACCGACAACCAAAGGGCACATCGGAGGTGAACCGTCTCTTAAATATTACAATATATATACCACAAATAACGAAAACTCAGTCAATATTTTGAATATAAATAAAAACTATACTTAAAAATAAATTTATTTTTTACTATCTTTATACTTTTTATTGTGATTATTGCTATGGTTATTATCGTTGTCATTGTGATTGTCATTATTGTTATCATCATCGTTATTGGCGTTATGGCTGTTGTCGTTAATGCCATTGGTATTGTTGGTAGTATAACCATTTTGAGATTCATGCGTTTGAGAATGATTTTTCCAAGATAGGCGCCTCTTCTTGGCACTGGTTGCGGAACGACCAGAGTTTGATTTCTTCTTCATGGGCATTATGGGGCCAAATAAAAAATAAAATCAGTTAAAATTAACAACTAAAACAAATCCACTTAAGAACAAAACCCCAAACGAAAAAAAAAATAATAAAAGAACAAATAACACAATCGAGAGGAACTAAAAGCCAGCGAACGATGCATATAACCAAGAAATGAAAAAAAAAAAAAAAAAAAAAAGCTTGGGTGTTCACAACAACAAACAATAATTATAATGCCTGTAAACGTCGTAAGACGGTCGTAGACTGTACGATAATGAAGACAATGGTGTGAATAACCTTATCTTTTCTTTAAGAATATTATTAACTGCGGGGAATCTCTGGACGGCAACGACTCTACTGTGTGTAAATAGACCGAAAGCTACTATAAGTCGTCCATACATACGCACAAAGCGAGTTTCGGCGGCAGTTCTCTACAGTCTACACCAAAAGTATCGAGTTCGACGACGACAAATCGATAAATATCTAAAAATACAGTGTAATATATATATATATATATATATATATATATATATATATATATATATATATATATATATAAGCAAAAATGGAAATATTTGTTATGGATTGGCTCCGAAAATTCTTATCTAATTGACAAATTAAAATAAACTTTACAATGATAGGTATAATACACTTATAAATAGCTATTACACAATGTATTTAATAATTGACTTATCAAAACTAAATTAAAAACATGATTAATACTTATTAGTGACTCCCTTCGGTTCAGGTTCTAGAATATTCGAGACAAATCTATGCATTAATATTTTGAATATTGAATTGATATATAATGTATTTGAAAATCAGAATCGATATATGCATTATGTGATTATGCAATCTAAATTAAAGAGAAACTAACGTTATGATTACAGAACGATTTCAGTGAAAATTATTGTAATGGGGAAAGAGAGGGTGGCGCGATGAAAATTGTGATTGAAAATTGCGTCGCAAATACTAAAATATTGAGGAACACTGCTTTATAAATTTAATTGTATTCATAGAAGTTTTAAAAGTTCATTTGATATGCAATAAAATTAATTATGTAGAGGGCTGTGGTAACTATGAATGTTAAAATATGAATATGAAAGTATTTCTATGACAAGAGTATAAACTGGGAAATCGGAAACAGCCGAGAGCATCCGATCTCACTCTATAACATTAATAGGAGTGGACATTGTTAATGTTATTAATTGTTTGTTAAACTGTTATAATGCAAACGTAAGCGATACCACCAACATATCGAATAAAAGTATCGATACAATATCGAACGGTAAGTATCGATACCACAGAATATCCGGAAGTACCGAGTGCCACTGTCGTGCTTATATATTATAGAATAATATCTTATCCCCTTCCCCCTCCACCCACTCAGCCCTCGGGCTCAATAGGATTAATTTGTTTTATCTATTTTAAATATCCCTAATGTTTTTATTTTATAACATAAAAAAATGCAGTTAGTGCAGATTTGTCAACAAGCAAACTCGGCATGCAGATAAAATAGATTTTGTATATTTTATCAACTATAATTAAAAACAAAATTCTATACTGTATCAACGACTACAAGTGATAACTGCTCTGTTGTTTTTAAATTCTTATTAATAATAATTGTTATTATTAGTGCTTCTAATTTGTTATTACATTAATTATTTTTTTATTGAGGCTTAGGTAATAAATCAAATGAACTAATGACGCTTATTGGTAACAATAATTTATTGTCCTTTGAAATAAATGATTTTGGTTAATTTGTGTCACATATTCTTTTTATAGTAAATTTTACTTACGCTTTCAATTAACCTTTCAATTTTTTTCCATCCCATCAACAAAATGGTTTTGGAATTCTTAAAACTTGCATTCCGTAAATACACTCTCAATTGGAATAAAAACAGATCGGCATTTTTAACTCTTGATTTCGATGTGAATATTTTGTCGCACATTCTACTGATTTTAATAACATGAGGTTAAAATAGACCACCTCGATTTTTTATTGGTAACAAATTTTTCAATTAAATTCTAAGCATGAGATAGAAAATTGCCATAAAATATACTTCGCATTTAATGTCGTAAAATCCATAACCACTCTCTCTCCATAAAAAAATATAAATATTTAAAAATAATTAATCAGAAATTTTTTCGAAAACTTAAGTTAGTTGAAATTACCACTTAATATCAATTTTTAAAAAAACGAAAAAATAGGATATGTCTAAATTATTTCAAAAGTAATTATTTTAATAAAAATAATTATTTTTCAATTATAAAATAAATGTTGACACTGATATAAACATTACTATAAATTCCAGAAATTAAAGTAGCAACGATTAATTAATTACAACAACAAATTATACAGGTAGGTATTTAGCAAGAAAAGAGATATTGGTAGCAAGCTGACCTCAGCTTGAAAAAGTAGTATGTAAACAAAATTATTAAAATATTGGTATTTTATTTATTCATGTACTTCTATATATGAGAGAGCTTCTCCCGCTATAATCACCCAACCGGCCTTTCCATCTGTCCCTCCTTGGACCGACCTATGAAAAGTGCGGTTTGGGCCGGAAGCGCGGGGCGGTCCGGGGCGGTCTAGTGCGCGGGGTATAGTTATAAATATAGGAACGGACTTTTTAATTCATTACTTTTTAATAACTCCATTAAAGAGTTTTAATAAAAATAAACTGTTCACTGAACGATTGCTTTGTATTTTGTTGCCATAGTTAAACTGTATAGTAAATATTTTGAATTAAAAAATGACGTAAGTAAGTATTTACTGATTTCAGGTCATAGGGTAGTAGTTATTAAGCGAAATTATTGAAATATAGAATTTTTATTTATTGTTTTATATATATGAGAGAGCTTCTTCCTGTATAATCACCCGGCCGGCCTTTTCGTCTGTCCCTTTTTGGAGGAAATAGGCCGGTTGCAGGATTAGTTCGAAAAGCGCGGGTTGGGCCGGTCCGGGGCGGACCGGTCTAGTGCGCGGTATATCGTTATAAATATAAGAACGGACTTTTTAAAAAGGCCGGAGCGGAGCGGGGCGGTCCGGACCGGTCCCTAGTGCGCGCCGTGCTTTATCCGGAAAAATACACTTAGTTTAACCCGTATATTTCAAAAATGTTAAGTTTAAATAGCTCCCTCTGATATTTTATGATTCCTAATAATAGATTGATGTCTTTCCTACTTAAGAGAAGTTAATTGTTTCGTGTTTACATAACTGTTTGTAATTGTTTCCATATGCATGCAATGTTTTGCATGTAATTAAGTTCTGGAAATATAAAATTCATTTTTCGACATTTGGCCTTGTTTTCCTATATCCTGGACTGCTGTGTGTTTGTGGCAGATTTGGGAAATCACCAATTTATATATATCTATAAATACATTTTAGGCAAAGATTGAATGCGTAATAAAAATTATTTCCGAGATAATATGTTAGAGAAGAGAAAACTAACGAGCATAACCATTTTCAGCATGCATAGTCTGTTATAAATAATTTTGATAAATACACTTCTTACTGCTATTTGCGATTTAAGTTCATTTATTAGTGCCTACTACTGTTGATATCCCTCCATTTGTGTGATGCCCTCCAACAAATTGCCACTTTAGCTAGCAAAGTCTTGGGTAATATTCAAGTTCCAAGTCCTGGCGGCATTGTCGCCTTCCTTGTTACGAACAAAGTTTTAGATAACGTTTCCACGAAGTTTCAGCACAGAAAGGAACTACCAATGACCCAGTAAATAGAGGTATAAGTATGTTTAAGACAGCTCACATCTCAGTCACATAATAAATCTCTTCTCCGGTTCTGTTCTCGGGTTTGAATAAAATATATTTATTTAATAAACAACACAAAATATTACATTTCAAATTATTTGTGACTGCGAGTTATATGTAATGTCCAATATTCGTGGTTTGAATTAAAGCAGGTATTTTAGTAAATTGCTATACTACTCAATAAACAATTTTTGGAGAAATAAAAATAAATTTTGTATTGAAAAAGTGACAAAAAAGTAAAATTAATTAAGCCCTGTGTAGAACCTAAACGAGCAGGCCTTCAGCTATCAAGAATAAATGAAGGATAATATTTGTGGGCTCGATGAAGGATAGGAAAAAATAAACAAATAAGATTGTATACATCGAAAGTCTCTATCGCCTTTAGGCGATAAATATTACTGATATTACTGATTTTAAAAATGAATGGAAATACTTTATTGAACTTAATCTATTTTTTTAAATAACACATAAGTGTGTAACAAAATTTTACTATGTAGAAAAAGTAACGGAGCATTTCAGTGAGTAAGGCACTGTGCTGCAATCTCCCGAGGCCGTGTTCGAGTCTGGTTCTAGCAGATAATTATTTACTCTTTATTAGTGGTCTTGGATTGATCCTTGGGTCGGAAGATCCCTCCTCCTGGTGCTCACTCAGGGAAAAAACTGATGGATGAACGTTATCTTGACCAAATCCCTTCCCTACAAAAGTGTTGGCCAAAAAACAGTACATTCCTATCAAGAACTGAGTCCACGACCCTCATGGGTTGCCTTGGTAGAGGTTTTTTAGTATGTAGAAATGTATTTTAAGAATAGAGAATTTGGAGATATGTCAGCAGCCTCGTTTCTCTTTGCATTTTAAATTTATAATTTAAAAATAAATATAAAGCCGAATTATGGTGTAGTTCTCAAAGTGATCATATGGTATAAAAATTCCAAAAACTTATCCACTCCATCTACATTCAAGAAAACATTACAGAAAACTGTGAAATTTCAAGATCAATTTCGGTGTATTAATCGATATCGTTATGATGGCAAGAATTCCACCACCCAAAATTTAAAATCCGCATGACTAGGATAATAAAAAAAAAGTTTATATAAAGTTTTAAATATTCATAAAGGATAATTTTTTTTCGGTTGATACTATACACCCTGGAGATCTTTTGGCCGCGCGATGTGGTATTCATACATGGAAGACCACACCGCTATTCTCAATTTAAGTACACGGGGCAGGGTCATCACTCCTACGCCCAGCCTATGTGAGTTGCCTCCAGTAGCCTGACGTGCCTCACATACCCGGGTGATAAATTACTCGAATTATTAATTTAATTATATTAAATTAATGCCGGCACCGGGATTCGAACTCACAACCTTTGGGTTTGTGAGTTGCTGCGTTAACCCGCTCGGCCACCCCGACCCCCTTTTATAGGATAATAAACAAATAAAATTTTTATACACATTTAATTTTTCAGATAAAGTTGAAAAAAATATATTTTATGCAAGATTTTCTTATATATCCGTGAAAATAGTTTTATCTAGCCTTAACGATTTATATAAAAAAGATTTCTTTAATCATTTTTGCGTATACCTCCGCTTCTAGGGGTATGAGAAAACTCAAAAAAATCTCAAATTGTTCACCATGGAAAAAGCTACCACATGAAATATTTTTTAAAGTGTAAATTAATTGTTTATAACAAGTAAATTGCAAAAAAAACTATACAAAAATAATGTAGGAAATGCTGTAAGTACTGTAGGAAAAAATGAAAAATATTAATCAAAATATATTTTTCCAGATCTTTCCAACTATTACTGGAAAATTATGCCCTCTATACAGGACTATGAAGTTTAATCTAAAAACCGTCACAGTACTAGATAAATTAAGGTCTTTAAAATTGAGTACGAATACAAACGACAAAGCTATATTTTTATGAACCATCGTTTTGAGCTCTGAATGAGGCTATAAAACGAATAAAATAAGTAACATCTTGAAAATATATTTTTTACTAATTCTCCTTAATTACTTTTTTTCCTTTAGATCTTTTCTGCTGATACGCATTTACTTAATTTAATTATTTAAAGAAAAACTCAACATGTCTTTAGAAATTAAACGAGAAACATGGTAAGCTCATTGGGTAAGCCGTGGAGGATTCGCTCTGGTTTGTGTGAGCGTATTGGACGTGTTGGTCTGATTGGACGTGTGGCAGAGATGATGTTCTTCTCCGACTCTCCCTTGTAACTGAATGTCAAGCTCCCATGTTATTTGCATACGAGGCACACGTACAACACCACTCCTCATACCCTGCTGTTCTTCTAACGTGACTTTACTCGAGAACAAAGCATAGTTTCATAAAGGATTTTCTTATCGGAAGGGGGAAAAAACTTGCGATAGGAGAAAAACGTTTTTAATATTCGGCATTCCTTGGAAGTGATTTTCAATCGAATTATGGCGAAATTTTTATTTTATCAACCCACATGTGTTTATTTTATTACGGATATTATTTGAGCATCAGTTTAGCGATTTTTGTAAAATTCAGAAAGTAGTGGAGCCTTAAAAGTCGTATTTTTGGTCACAAATACCGTTAGAGTATTAATTTTTAAAAGGCTGTATTATTTTAGCTGGAACGGTATTTTGTTTATCCTAATTGGTAAAATTTAATGAGACTCTCCATTTCAAACTAATGATGAGATGGCATGGTCAGAAGTTATTAATAACATCCATTTCACATGAAACTTTATTAACTACGTTTATCCCTTTTGTTTACACATTCTGTTTGAGTGGGTTTTAATTTTCGATTTTAAATATGTCCTTAATTCTAGCTTAAAGACAACTACTTTATACTCTAGCATATGGCAACACTAGATAATTTTAATCAAACTTAATCATGTGTCTGTAAATTTAATTCATAGACCGATAAAAGGCTCAGACAAAGTTGGAATAACACTAAAATTTTAACATAAATGGTTTAAAAGTTAATGAGAATGTGGCATTATAACAGGATACGACGAATAAAATTAACAATCTTGATTGCGTGTTAGCTTTATTCGAGTATACGTATGATATATTATGCTGAATAAAAAACTCTCCGAATATATATGAGTAGGGCCTTTTGTTGATATGATAAATGATCACTCTGCTAAATGGCCACCAACATTTCAATAGGTTATTTGTTTACTAGCTTTAGTTGTTTCAATAGTTTAGTTTGATTCACTTCAATAAATAAAATATTCATAAACTGACAATTTATTGATCCAGAACCTGCTTAACAAGATACGATATTACTTACTCAGAGCCGCTTTTAATCCTGAATTTAGTATCCAAAAAAAAATAGTAAAGTACCCCAGTTGTGTGAGAAAATATCATTTGTAGGTTGTCCCTTCCGAAAGCTGTACGTCACTAGCCGCATAACAGTCCAGTCAACCTGGATAGGTAGAGTTATACTCCTTAGCTCTACTTCTAGATATTTTTTTTAAAACTCAAATTCTTAAGCTCATCTGCCACAGAATAACTGTGACAATCAGCAAATTATATATAATTATATTGGCAAGTTATATATAAATTCTTAAAGCTCATCTGCCACAGAATAATAACTGTGGTAATCAGCAAATTATATATAATTAGGAAATAGTTAGTAATCGCAGTTCATAAATAATTGTAATCAATGAACCTCGTTATTGTAGAAGTGACTTCAATTGATTAAAATTACATGAAATTATTATTTCATACCTGAACGTAACTCAGCGTTACAATTATCTTTACACTTTGATTAGCCTAATCAAATACTTAAATTCGTCAAAATTTAATTTAATATGTGCCTGATTTGATAAGGATTTGAATAGTCAGGACCACGATTTGCTCATGACAAAAGTAATAGTAGTGCCAGACACCAACGGACATAATCCAGGTAAGAATTGAAATTTAGATGTTTAACTGTGTTAAACCAAAGACTTTTTTTTTTTTTTTTTATTACGACTTTATTACAACAATTGTCATATGTCGTAAACTGACAGTGATTCCTTCCACTTTTCCCGGTCCTGGCAGTCCTCCTCTGTAAGCCCTCTGGCTGCCATTCCTTCCTGCAAACCATCGTACTATTTCTTTGCCGGACGTCCTCTTCTCCTCCTCTCCCTAGGAACATAATTTATCATTCTCTTGGGCCATCGATCTTCTGACATTCTCATTACATGGCCATACCAGCTCAGCTTTTTTGTCTCAATAGTGTACAAGACATTTCGGGGTTCCTGTACTTTTTCTCTGATCTCGTGATTAGGGATGTGCTGGAGTTTCGATATACTACAGCTACGTCTCCAGAAGTCCATCTCTATCGCTAGAAGTTTTCTTTCTAAGTTGGTAGTGATGGCCCATGTTTCTGAGCCATATAATGCCACACTTTTGACAAAGAAGTGGTAAAACCAAAGACTAAAACAATTATACACACTTCTTTTAAGACGATAAAAATTAAAACTTAGATAGAAATTGAACACTTACACACTAACTTAAAGCCCATTTGTACCAACGCTTCACAGGAATACAGGACAGTTAAACAGATACAGGTACTAAAACTTCAAATTTTTAAGTCAATAACTTTTAGGACTATATATAAACCCCCATGGTACATCAGCATCATTACTTTACATACAGACCTTAATATGCCAACGGTAAACGAACAAAAACGGACCTACTACAAACGATTGGACGATAACTTGTACGGACATCCTAAATTTTTTAGCCAGCAAATTCACTAGTTGTCAACATTTACATGTGTGAGTACAAATATAAAAGAAAAAAACGGCACAGACCTTTTTAATCTATTTGATTAATAAATGCAAATCACAAAAACAATTAGATAGATACCGCTAGTGCATAAAACCCTTCAGTAGAGCCCCATTAGCTGACAAGTAATCCCAGACAAGCACGTTTTCAGAGTTGAGGTCCGAATACAGCAGCTGCTTCCATTTAGTGGAGTGGTTAAGCCTCCATCTAGGGTGTACCACTGCTATGACGCAGTCCTCATCGTAAAGTCGAGGGTGGATTGCGATGGGCGGCCATTATGATGCAACTGGTATCTCCTCGTATAAGTACTCTCATTTCCACTCGGCTGCAAAGCTGCGGTATAATTATTTGAAGAACGTGTAATTTAAAACGAATATACTGAATGGGAAAGCAAAAGAATTTGTGAATGAATTGTAATAAACATTAGTTAAGTTATATTTTATAAATTAAAAATTATAATTATTAAATTATATCTAACAATTCCGTCAATAGAGACCGGATTTTCATGTTACTTAACATTTTATTCACTTTTATTTAACACGGTTAAAACCGATTAACAATCCATGGAATAATTGAGTTTTAATATTAATACATTTTGCGCAAAACAGCACGATTTTCATTTCTGTTGCATATTTAGCATTTTTGGAGTTAAATTCGACGATGTTGATTTTAATAGCATAAAACTGAACGTTTGCAAATTTACCATTATATATATAAATATATATATATATATATATATATATATATATATATATATATATATATATATATATATATATATATATATGTGTGTGTGTGTGTGTGTGTGTAAATATTAGTTGTTTTTAATTTTATTTTAGTATTTTTCCATCATTTATTAAATTTATAGGTTGCGTTTCCCTTTCATATAGATTTAGGTTAATCATAAAGTTAATACTATTTTATACCTACACAATTTTACAGATTTTGGCAACTGCAAGCTTTTGCACATTTTGGGTTTATTTTTATTGCAAGATAATCCCTTCTAAACGAGGTGAAACACTTATATATTTTTCTTTTTCGACTAAGGAAAAGTTTGGTAGAATGTCAAAAAAAAATATGTTGGAAGATTTCTCGTTTTTATTTTAGAGTTGGTATTTACAGTTTAAAAAAAAATATATATTTTCATACAAATCAGCTGTAAACCTCACTATATAATAATAATGTTTGCCTTTCTTACTTTCTCTCTGAAGTGAACTCTACATATCCCTTAAGTTTCGTTGATAAATATTCAATAGATAGAAAGAAAAAAAAGAAAGAAATCTGTAAAACCTTTCTCCCAGCAGATATTTAATATTAATGAAATCAGACACTCAAAAAAGGAGACGATAACAATTATTAAAGCTAGTATATAACGAACTGTTAACAGTTATTTACTAGCTCTGGTTAGTTTATTTCAGGTATGTGAAATAAGATATATGTGATATATATATACACACAAAAATGTGATCTGGTTAGTTATTTATTTCTGTTTTGAGACTGGTTTCTATTGATTTCTATTTAATACTATCGAATACTATTTTAATATTTCCTCTACGTTAAGTTTTGAAGATAATAAAATTACAATATTTCAAGAAAAAAATAATTGTTTTAATTACTACATTATTCAGCCGGGTTACCTTAACGCCTTCTGAAATCCGAAGTTTCAGAACTATCTTCCATAACATAGTAATTTAACACTTTTGAAAAACAATATTACACCATTATTCCTCTTTGCATTCTAATATTCTTTATAAAGTAAAGCCTTACGAAATATTACTATTTCCAAACTTATATTCTTAATCAATATATACCGTACAATGTTAATTAATAATTAAGGAATCCAGCTAAAACGTTTTGTATTTCAAAGACAGTTTTAAGTTTAATACTTGTAAACCTGGAAGAGTACTTTAGTATATTGCATAATAGATTATTTGAATAGGGCAAATATGCAATGAGTTAGGTTTAAATCCAGGTCCCCTACGAGGTACAAAGCAGGAGGCTGAGAGACGAGAGAATTTTGTATGCATAATAAATGATGAGAAAATACTACGCACTGCCGGCTTGATGGATCCTCTCCTTAAACCATCCATTGCTAATAATTGTGTTGGAATACAGAAGGGCTGAAGGAAATTGAGAATTTATTATTTAAAAAGATGAAATATAAATACAGTTACCAAGTCCCGGATTAATTTTAAAATTAAATGGAACTTCTGGACTTTCAGAAGTTCAACCTATAGAGATATTGTGCAAAGCACAAAGATATTAAAAATTTATTTAAATATGGCATTATTCATACATCAAGTCAAAGTTCAATTTTAAGAAATGATATAACACCAACAAAAAAAAAGTTATTGATTTTCAGGAATTTCAGATACTGAAAAGGCCAGTTTCAGTTTTATCCTCAAAAAGACGTTCAGGTAATCTGGAAAACCAATATTGTTTATGAAAGAAACTATTTACTCATGAAAAATATACTTTTTGTATATGAGATCCAAAAAATTCAACATATATAAGTTTTATAATGCTGTCTGAATAATGGACGATCCATAGCATGTTAAACTTTTTAATCGCATGTCACCAACCTTGAAGAATGGAGTAAAAATTTTAGGATTACAATTATAAATCTCATAAAACCCCATCTCATTCACCCTGCGTCGTGAATCTGCAACATTTTGTTCTAGAGCATCGCTTTACAAGGAGTTGTGTGAACAGAAGATCTCATGAACCAATATAGCCTTTTTTATTTTATTTTGCATCCTTCCTATCACAACTCAGATCTGATAAATATAAAAGTAATATCTAAGCATGCGTAAACCTCTTTCACCTCAGTTCGCCTTGTCCGCTTGTAATAACATCAGTAATGCAATTGCAATTCTCAATGTCAAAACATCGCCGGGATCCGACAGGAATCAAACTAGCGATATAAAAATAAATTCAAAAATAATCACAGAATCCATTGTATAATTGATCTTTTCTTTTTTAATTAAAAAAACAATCTCCTCATAATTATAGTAATTAACTCATTTTATTTTCCCTTCATCACTCTTCTCCTTGCATATTGACAAAAAAAAAAAATTATCAAATGCCCTCAAGGAATATTCATGTCAAAATTGGTAGGGCCAACCGCCATCTTACTACATACCATCTACAGATCCATCGATGTCAGGAGTATCTAATGGAAGATTTATGGCAAATATGAGGGAAACAGGACGTAACAAACAGAAAGACAAACGAAACGCCAAATGGTCGATTTGAAACAGGACCTCTCTTACGCTCGGTCAATAAATTTCAGAGAATCCGGCCCCCCTCAGTCAACAGTTATCGATAAGCATTTGTGGTTTTACAAAATAAAAAAAATAAAAATTATCAAATGCCTATGGGGCCAATAAAGCGAATCCCAAATTTAATCGGAATTAAAAAATAAAAATTCCTACAAGGAACATTTGTGCCAAATTTGAAGAAAACCGAACGACACGTTTAGTCGTAATCGCCTAACAAACAGACGATCGTGTTGAACAGGACCTCGTCAATAATATATCGCTTGTAGTCGACACCAGATCTGTCATACATTTGACAACAAAGCATGACAAACGTTGTAAGCTTCCAATTGCATACCAAAAGCTCATCAGCATGGCTAAAATCAATTTTATTCACACACGGAATTGAGCTATGGGTCCCAAAAAATCTACAATTCTCTTCCGAATCCATTATGTACAATCTGAAATCCTTCTTACAATTCTTAAAGCTCCTTCAATTTCACAATTGAAATTATCCATAAAGACTATAATATTCCACTTCCTACAGATTTGGACCTCAATAAATACCTATTCTTCCATTATAAACTCCATTCCCTTTATTTTCTAATTTTCCAAACTGTTTCCTTATAATGCTCAAAGAAGTCTAAAAAGAAGATCTCCTCTTCTAGCACTGAACTATCAGTGGAGTAGTAAAAATGGTGTTTATCTACTAGCCTCAGTCATGTTAGATCAATGTATCAACTTCATTACAATTTTAAAACTCAATAAAAAAATAAATCATAGAAATCGTCCCGTCGTTGAAAAAAGGATGTGTAACGGTTACATCTTGAGCAATTCAAAGAGATTTGATTAAAATAAAAAATGTCATAATTTATTTCCCAAAAATGCCAAACCTTTAAATCGTACGATATGCCTCGCTATTTTTTTTTTTTTTGGCATATGGCACATAACAATTATTTTTTCCATAATTTTAATGTTATTAAATAAAAGATCAACCCCAAAACAAACAAGAGGATTTATTATGTTCCAAAGGTCTTCATGGACTATTTTGCAAATATTAATCACATTAGCTAATCAAATATTTTTAATGTTGCACAATTTGTTCTTATTTTTTATTTTAAATGTATAATTACATCAGGACTTTTCGAACTATATTAATTGTACAAGGCTGGAAGTAAAGAGGAATAACAATTGAAAATACTATTTAAAATGTTTGATAGTAACATATTATAAATATAATTCGCCATCTAGTGAATAATAACAGGTAATTAACTATTTTGCAGTAATTTTTTAGACTAAAATAAGTGTTCTATAAAAATTTTAAAAAATCACGGAGGGAAATAAATAACTCTATTTTTACTTTCCGCACAGTTTCTAACATAACCGAGTTAATGTTGCTCTTCCATGACAATACCTAATATCTTCTAAAACTCATATAAACTTTACTACAACGCACTTGCTCATAAAGCTAAGAGAAAATCCAATTTCCATCAGAGGTGAAACAACAGGAAACAAACTGTGTTGTTTATGTCTACCAGTAAAGTTTCAGGACAACTACATATTGTCTACTATTCTGAAATAACTTTCAAGGATTATTTTAATGCACAGGGGAGGTTGAGTTAGAACTTGTTTCCCTGAGAGAAGATTATTTTCAGTAATAACAAATGTAAAATTATTATTTATTAACAACAAAGTAATCTTGAACATAAAAAAAGAAAATATAAGATTTGCAAAGTAATTTTAAATAAGACTATATTTTAGCATTTATAAGCATATCACCGTTGTATGATAGTATACGGTAAATTTTAAAAAAGGCAACTATTTAATTGATATACCTGTTCTATATAGGTGCGAAACGTGGGCGCTTGTCTTAGAAGAAGGTCAACACCTTAATGTATTTGAAAATAGAGACTGTGAA
Organism: Rhaphigaster nebulosa; assembly: GCA_948150685.1. Lineage (NCBI taxonomy): Eukaryota > Metazoa > Arthropoda > Insecta > Hemiptera > Pentatomidae > Rhaphigaster > Rhaphigaster nebulosa. The sequence continues at coordinate 38,936,070 of OX411308.1, read as the reverse complement.
GCTTTTTTGGCCTGAAAAAAATTAATCAACTGGAGACTTTTGAGGCTTTGTAATGCGGGGCTTTGGTGTCTGCGCCTTGTAAATATAATTAAAGTGGTAGCTTTGGGTAATATAAATATAATGGGCATGTTGTTCTGTTATGCCTTACAATAGACGAATCTATAAAATGTTAATTTGTGCTGAATCGAACGATTAACGTCGAAAGTGTTGACCGAGATGTAAATTTTTGATGAGACTGGCCTTGCGGATTTTTTTTTTTTTTTTTTTGTGGAAACGTTGACATTATTATGATGTTATGTAAACATATATTAAGCAATTGTTGGAGAATCAATATTGCTTTTCATTTTAATTGCGGATTTTTGCTTTGACAGGGGTCAGTGGAAGGAATTAGGCAGCCATTGATGGTCGTTTCTGCATTGAACCTTCGAAGACGCTATGCATTATTAATGTTATTATTATTACAATTTTGCTGATGTGTTAAATATTTCTTTCACTAGTTCTTCAGCATGACTATTATATTGTGACGTTTCTAATTTTTATCTTGTTTAGAAATGCATTGGAACGTCTTAATTTATTATTTTAGTTTGAGGGAAAAGGAAAAAAACAAAACAATTTTATTGAACTGCGATTTATTTAAAAGTAAAGATTATTTAATAAAAATTAGTAAAAAAAAACACGAAAAACCATTCACAGTTTCACTGTCCGTTTTCTGTTTCATTCTTAATTTTCAGCACTGTTCCTTTATCACCACAAACTCTAGACTGCTATACACGCAACTAAAACTGTCTCAAGTTCCAACTGCAGTAAAACTGTCCATCTGTTTTTATTTCTTTATATAAAGCTATGGAATCTTCTCGAAGCATCTTAGCTAGAACGTTCTCGAATAATCGACCACGGCCAATTATATCGTGTTTTCGACTGATCAACTGAGTACGTCACATTGTTTTATATAACGTAGCGATTTATTAATTTTTTTATGAAATATTTTTTATTTATAATTTTATCGAAGCTCAATCACATTTTCCCATATGCTTTCAATGTAAAACAATCAAATACGGAATCGAATAAAAACCGGAATTCCCTGAATCTAACAACCACAAGAAATTTATCCCTATTATTGAAACTCCGGTCACGCAGTTGTTTATAGTGGCATTTGGAATAGCGTTCCTCCTGAATTGAAGTACTCTCTGGCTATTTCTATTTTCATCGAGCTACCTGGATAGATAAGGAGTGATTGGTGGGAAGGACGCGATAGTCTGTACCAGCCTCTGATAACTTTCCTATTAGGCGAGTAATGGCCTGTAAAAGATGGGAGGTGTCTGATCCCGTCGAGGCCAATCAGCTAATGGGATATAGTCTTCTTCAAGCTGGCCCCACCAGGCCGGAGAATACCACCACCTTAATGAAGAACAGTCCTTTATAATAGTTAATCTATTAATAAATAATTTATAGTTAATTTGAGTTGTGTTTATATTAGAATTTTGAAATGTCACAATTTCGTAATTCATTTGATTTATTAGTTATAAGGTTTATGGTTTATTTGTAATTGAACTTAACTTTTGTAATTTTCAAATGTTTTTATAAAGACAGTACAATAATGACCCGGGTGATTGAAGAGCCCGAACAGTTGTAAAAATAAGTAGTTAAATAAACTTATTAGCTATAGAGATTTGTCAAATATTAAAATAAAAAAAAATTTAGAAGGAAAAAAACAAAATAGGGGCCGAAGAGGTGGTCATACTGAAAGGCACTGGTGCAAGTGCCGGATTTTCAACATTTCGTCTCTCTAAGCTCTGTTTGCTCTGGCCGAACATGTTGATAAATAAAAGAAACTCTACTATGAAAATCATTATATAATGGCTTATTATTTCCAAGAAGTTATATTTGGAAAATATCTGGTTTACAGTCCTTCATCATCTTTCAAATGATGTGTGCAGAATACTCTATAAAATATATCTATGTTCAGTAAAAAAATAATGGCAGATAAAAGAGCCTAATATGCAAAACTGAAACTTCTCAAGTCGCAACTGTTTTCTAAAGCAACGAAACTAAAATTATATGTTGACATCCGCATGATGGTATAGAAGGATCAATCCCTTAAATTATATGGACCTAAGTGCCGAAAACTTCGTGTTTGTCTCAAGATGATTACCGTAAACTGAGAATGTTCGAAAGTAACCGTATCAAAGCACGTAGACTAAGATGTGCAGAAAATGTATCATAATGGAGGATGAAATGGTACAGAGAAAATGTTGGAGGCCCACATCAGTGGAAAAGAATAAGGAGAAGACCAAGAAACTGGTGGAAGTGGATGATGGATAGAAGGAAGGATGAGAAAGATGCGAAGAAGCTGGGAGTCCGCAATTGAAAACTAAGGAGGCCAATGGTTTCACTGACCTATAGCGCCGGACAGTTAGTCTAAAAAGTTCAATACGCTATATCTCAGCTGACACTTGTTCGATTTCGCTTATTTTTTAATTTTATTTAGTAGCGAATTTTATTACATTTCGATTGCCCATATCAAAAACAATTTTGATATGAAAAGGCGGATTGTAATTTCGAGTTCCGAAGGTTAACCTGGGGTGACCTTTGGCTTTGGTGCCAAATCTCAAAAATATCGGTGCAGTAGTCTCGGAGAAAATTCGCGGGCGGGTGACGGACGGATTTCTTTTTTAATTCAATATTTGGCTTCTGCGTATCTTGAAATGTAAAAGCTTAAATTTTGAAGAGGCGTTAAAAAAAATTGTTGGCCAATTTAAAAAAAAATAAATAATAATAATTTCTAGCAACCAGTAATTCTTTATTTATTAATTCGCTCTGTTTTTTTTTGGATTAGGATCCCTTGATGTTATTACAACAATAGTTGCAAGCATATTTGTAATGCAGATTAGACATTTGCCAACAGTTTTCAGCTCTTAGTGCTCTTATTACCAAATTGTAGTTACATCTGTGAAGTTTATACCATCGATATATCAAAATTAATATTCGCAAATATGCAAAAAAAATCAATCAAGCCTTATTGTTTTTAATAGGATATTAAATATGTCACCAAGAAACTTTCCTTCGGTACTTGAAGCCTTATAATATTCAGCAGCCAAGGGCAGACTACTAGTTAGGTTTACGGTAAATTTCAACATAGAAAATGAATAAAATTAATAACTAGTATATATATAATGTATATAATTAATAACTATTTGATTACCTGGTATAATAGGCCGCTCACTGAAGTAATACTGGAAGAAAAAAAAACTCGGGATAAAAGGACCATGTCGTAGAGGAGGAAAGGGGAGGTTTTTTTACCCTTAACTGTGACGATTATTCCAGAAGATCTAACTATAGATGAAAATCACATTTTCGACGACTTTTGAGACAAATAACATACTCGAAACTACAGCAAAATGTAATTTAATAAGGGGCAACTTTCAAGCGAACTGATCTCGGCAGTCATATCATGTACTCCCGGAGGGTCTCCCGCCAACACTGCAGACCTCGTGACATAGATTAATAGTGTGCCGCGAAGCCCAGTTTAGTTTAAAGTTAAAAATAAAAATTATCTCGTTATTAATCGAACACCTCCTTCCCTCTCCCGTTTAACAATGTCTAAGACCTAATAATAATGCGCAAAAGAAAAGGAATGACTGTAACATAAAGTATTTAAATGTATACAAATAAGGTGTGAAATTATAACTTATTCAGTTTAAATAATTTTAGTGTCGACCGAATATAAGTACCAGGCTGCGTACCGACCTCGGCTCGGCGCACCATTCCATCAGATTTTCTTCGGGGGAAGCAGACAATGCCATTAAGGACTGCATCCAATGCCACCCATTGAAGGGGCTGAAGCTGGAATAAATGAAAATTGAATTTTATTAAGCATACGGTTAAAAAGCATGTCCTTCTCACGTTAAGAATTTAGGTACGACAATGGAAAAAATCCTCCAGGATGAAGATACTATAAGAAAACTTTTGGAAAGACTACATGGTTTGATAATTGTTGCACAATACGTCAATGGCACTTAGGGGTACAGGATAACAAAATAAATAAATAAGGTTAAATGATTAAAATATTAAAATGTGTTAACAGTCATGAGTTTTTTCATTGCTTATTGATTTTATTTTAATTTTCTCTTGACGGATGGGATAAATTCAATTTATTTAATTTTTTTTAAGCTTTGGTATTTGGAAAAGTCAAACAATATTTTACATATCCATTTCTGATTTAGTTCAGTAGATTATGGTGCAATAATAATTGTTTCAAGAGAACAATAACCTGAATTATGCAAATATTTTGGAGTTTTCTGGAAAGTTTTCAAGTTAGGATTGATCCCCTTTTGCATCGCCACGTCTCATATTTCTTAACACTTCAACCTTTTTATATAATAATACGTATTTTTTTCTACACATTTTTTTTCTGGATAAAGAGAGTTTTGCAACAACCATTGATTTTTCATCGTAAGAAAATAACGAAATGGATCTCTTCAGACAGATTTAGACTCTTCATTCTGACAATAAACATGTGTGAGTGCCATTATTACTATCTACTATAGGTACATCGCCATTTGAACACTATTTCAAATACTTATAAATTTTGTTTTATCTATATTTATGTCGGCACCTCAACTAACTTTGACCAATGTTGTTTTATTAAATTACTGTACTTCCAAACCTTATCCTTATACTTAATTATTAATTAATTACTTAATACTTAATTTCTTAATTACTTAATTATGCTTAATTATTATACTTAATTTATACTAGTTACACTTAATTACTTATATTTTTAAAGCTTTGCTTAATAATACCAAATCATAGTCGTGGTCTTTTTAAAAATATTTATACGTATGCATATGCATTTGAAGGTAACGTAGTTGTTTTAATTTTTTTAGCATGTATATTGTACTTGTCGAATAAATATTCAAATTTAACTTGTTATGTATTCCCACTTAACATACTAAAGGCTTACTTCAACAGATAACTTTTTAGCTAGAAAGTGCTTTTAAAGTAATGCTTTAAATTTCGACTTGGAGATACATTATTAATGAACTTCACTGTTTTCTCTTTCTTATCGGCGCTGTTTTGCAAACTAAATCATCTGGATTTCATTAATTTTTATTAATTATTTTCCTAAAGTTGGGGACAATCTGCAACAAAAGTTCATTTCATTCCTAAACTGTTTTCTCTTTCTCCTTGTTTCATAAGACCATTTATCACTGCCGTGGGTTGGATTGCTCTCCACAATTGATCTATTAATAATTGTCTTAACCCGGGCTGAGATATTGTTGCTTCACAATTCTGGCATGAACGGCCCAATTACTTTTTTGCGCCGTTTATAATTTCTTCGGTACATATTTTCTCAACTTCTAAAATTTAATTTTAAATATCATTCATTATTGCTAGTATAGTGTTTTAATATTTTATATTTTGTTTTATACTTATCCACTAATCATAGTAGTGGTTTTATATTTTGGATGATTTATTACTCGTATCATTTTTTTTTCGGTCAAGAACCTTCGTTTGTTTCACTAAAAAAAAAGTTGTCTACAAACTATGTAAATGGGTTCGAAAACTAAACTTGTGAATGTATTAAAGGGGCTGTACTAGAGCAGTGAATCATGCTAACGGAAAGATAAATTTACTTTATTGTTTTATATGATTTATTTTATTTTAACTTTAAGTTCTTAATTAACGACCGAATAGACTTTCCGGAACTTATAGCTGAGACAACATTAAAACTTAATAAGAAGGATTTCTAATGGTATGGTATGACTAATGTGACCAGACTACATTCATTGCGTGTTCACTGGATGAGAAAAGCTAAGACTGAGGTCATTACTGATGAAATAGTAAACTCGTTGATAAGATAAATTATTCAAAAAATGGGAGATTCAAAATTGTGTTTTGCTGACGAAGATGTTGAACATAGCTATAATACACGATAATCATATAAAATATAATAATTATAAGGCTAAGCGAAAGCCGAAGGTTCAATGCCGATTCCACAAACAATCGCTGCCGACATAACTCCCTTCACTGAAAACCGCCAAAACCCGAAGCCATAAGATCAAACATAACACAATCCTTTCAACTATCTTTCTGTCTAACCTTCGGTCGTTTGTCAATTAGTTAATCGCTGATTACTTGTTAAGGGATTGGTTCATTATTCATTCTAAAAATTTAACGTACCTCGCGATTCCGCATTATGAATCCTTCTAAATTATCTAATAGACTTCGGGCCAAATATTATATACATTACTAGGTCTTCGAAGACCTTTCACAGTTCTTTCTTTAACGCAAGCGAACACGTTTTGCATCCGTAAAGAACATCAATGGTAAAGGAAAAATAAGACCAAAACGACCAACAAAACAATAAAATTTTTACATTCCTGAAACTTTGGCCATAACTTCGGTTTGGTATTGAGAATCGAAATCCGCAGAATCTAGCAAAATTTTTGGAGCACAACCTTTCCTGGGAGGGGGGAGTGTCGAAACGGAGGGGCGGGATATTTGCAAGATATCTTGCACAAATTGAGTCGAGCAAGGTATCGTTTCTTCGAAACCACTCGATACAGTCAATAATTAAGTAGTTGTTCCAGTGAAAAATCTGACTTTTCGACTGAATTATATACACTGAACACCCTGTAAGTCTGGGAGAATAATTAAAGAGGTGATAATAAAATTCAAGAGCAACAAAGAATTTCGTATTGACATATGGTCCGTTTTCACACAGCAAGCAAGAAATTTATGTTTCGTATTTTTTTAAGTATTTTTCTTCTATATATATATATATATATATATATATATATATATATATATATATATATATATATATATGTACCGTCAACCGGAGTGAGAATGAAAGGGGCGAGAATGGCCAATGTAAATGTAAATTTGGCCCTCCAAGCCTCCCAGTTATTTTTTTTTTCTCATTTACTTGTGGTTTATGCGAGCTTGCTTAGTTATACACAAGTTTATATATTTTCAATAATTTTATCCAAAGATTTCCAAGAAGAAAAATATTATGTATATTTTGCTATGAAGAGTAATTTTGGTTATGTTGGCCAAACTTCTTTAGCTGTAACTACCTCCTTAAACCTTATCGTTTGTTGTGGTGCTGGAACAACTCATTCTGCAAATAAAGGTAAGGTTTTTCAATTAATTTGCTAGCTAAATGAAAATATTAGCAAATTTGTTAACTTCAGCGGATCTTTTCCGTTTCGAGTACCGCAGTTACTAACCGGTGATTTCTGTGATAATGTGTATTATTTTATGTACAATTTTATTTTATTTTTATTTTATTATTTTAATATGTATATGTATATTATATAATAGGGGCCGGGCGGGCTAAGGCGCTTGCAATGGGTAATCAAAGTTAAGCAACGTCGAGCGTGTTTAGTACTTGGATGGATGACCGCCCAGATTTGGGTGACCGCCTACCGGGGAAAATCCACGTAGCCTGCCACTACCCTCCTCCCCCGGGTATGTGAGGCCCGTCAGGCTACTGGAGGCAACTCACACAGGCCGGCCGTAGGAGTGATGACACCATCCTGTGTACTTAAATTGTGAATCGCGTTATGGTATTCCAGGATGTTAAATAGCCGCCCGGAGGTTTGGTCCATGGACGGTCTGCTTCGGGGAAAGAAATATCTCGTGCGCCTGCTGACCCCGAACAGCCATAATCCGTGGGTTCAGACCAATTTGTCACTGTCCTTGAACCCGAGAGAGTCGGTGGGAAGGACACTGCCAAATTGGCCCCAAAGGGACTGGCTATGGGGCAATTAGCAGCCTGCCGCTTCACCATGGAAACCATGGCTCGCAGCAACGTGAGGTTGGGTTACCCCCTCCAGGCTGTCTGAGCTTCCGCAAGCGAAAAAAATGTATGTAAGAAGACCACATCGCGCGGCCAAAGATCTGCATGTTCTATAGTGCCAACAGAAAAAAAAAAATGTTATACATTAAAGGATGTTGGAATTATAATTTACTATTTCAACGTGAAATTTTGAAATTCAGGTTTTAATTCATCATGAGAAGCAAACACCACCTCTATCGATTCCCGCTCACGATGTATCGTCAAAAATGTTAAAATGGTCTAAAACTCGACTAATTATGACGTAAGCACCTACCACTGAAGACTTTCAGCCGCCAATCTGGCCTTGGCCAGTGCTAAATAAAAGCCATGAAAATATATTGTAATTATTGTATAAAGGTTTTGCGGTCTTAATAAACTTCTTCCGTACTCAATAAAGAATAAAATTTAAAAAAATATTATTTGGTGAAAAAACGTTCCATGTGTTTACTGCCAAGTTTGCTAAATGGCGCTAACGCCTTTTTTTTTTTTTTTTTAAACGACATCGTTATGTCATAAATTGTTAAAATAATATTACAAAGCTTTCAAAACCATCGTCATTTACTGGTTGGTTAATATATTTATTTAAAAAAATCATATTTAAAATTGAAAAGTAAAGATATAAATCTTATATTGGCTTAGCACGTACAGAGAGGGCATAATACTAGTTATTTGTTGGAAATCGTTCAATAGCTTTCACTTACAAACCGCTAACAGAAGCCTTTTAAGATGAAAGGTTCTCTTAAGCAATTTATCATCATCCATTTCCTCGGCGTCACAACGGTCAAATTCTTCATGATTTAGTGATAAATGAGCGGTATTATTGAACTAGATTAGATTCCCGACTTGATTTTTAGAAGGTGTGGTATTGGAAAAATATTAGAAGATGTTAGCGTTTGTATCAGAAATTTTATCATTGGCTATTTTATGATTAGCACTCTACAGCTAAGTTATTAACTAATTATGTAATTATAATTGGCATACAACTATTTCGAGTATTTTTATTACTTCATAAAAATGTTTGTTCAAAAATGAAATTACGACATATATATCTATATCTACCAGCGGTCAATATCAAATTATACACCTATTATCGAATAATCGCTTCGCATTCAACAAAAAACCTGACTTACTTAAAATAATACGAAACATAAATTTCTTGCTTGCTGTGTGAAATCGGACCATATGTCAATACGAAGTTCTTTGTTGCTCTTGAATTCTATTATCACCTCTTTAATTATTCTCCCAGACTTACAGGCTGTTCAGTGTATATAATTCAGTCGAAAAGTCAGATTTTTCACTGGAACAACTACTTAATTATTGACTGTATCGAGTGGTTTCGAAGAAACGATACCTTACATTGGCCATTCTCGCCCCTTTCATTCTCACTCCGGTTGACGGTACATATATATATATATATATACATATGTGTGTGTAATATAACAAATTTTATTTTCTACCTCCTGTAATTATGTTAAGATTTGACACTCTAAATCGGGTTATAGGTCATATACTGGTTTCAACTACTTTCTTAAGAAGTTTTATTGTAGCGTACAGGACGTTTCGATTTCCAGCTATATGCATTGGACCCTCCTCAGCGCTTGAAAAATAAATTACAATTTATTGGTTAAACTTTAAATCCGTCCAAGCTAAATAATTTATAATATGTAAAAAATTTACATAAAATAAGCTCAACATACTAATTGTAAGTATGAGATATATTATTCATTATAAATTATTTGGATTGGACGGATTTTAAGTGTAACCAATTTAGTATAATTTATTTTTCCATTGCTGAGGTGAATTATATGAATATAGATGGGGATTGAAACGTACTTTATGCTACAATACAAATAACTTGAAAAAGTAGTTAAAATGAAATGAATGTATATTTATATGCATATATATACATATTTATATATTATTAACGTTGGAAATATGATTATTTTTTTTTGTAGAAATAATGTAGATAATTCAATGAAGTTCTACGTAATCATGAGACTTATCTGCTTACTTTATGGCTTCTTTTCAGAAAGTATTATTAACAATTAATTCCTACAGTAGCTTGTATGGTTTATCAGAGCGGGATTCAGAATTGAAGATTAAATCTATTTCTAATTTTACGGACACATGCAATATTACAGGTTTGCTAATAATTTCATGACATAAGAGACTTGAGGGGTTGACATAAAAGGGTTCAGAATTTTCTAAAGGGCTTCGGATAGTAATGGTTGGATGAGGGAGGAGATAATAATTCCAATAGGCCCCATCGCTCAATACCGTATTTTCAATAAGAAAACAGACCTGATTATAGATAAGTAGCTTGTCAAGCAGTGATCCTACGTAAAGGATCTAGCTGTAAAGGGATAAGTGGGTAGACTGAAAGCATTATTACAGGTCAAAAGAGTCAAGGATATGGATATGTCATAAATACTACTTCTTTAACTACTTAAAGGATAATAAAATATGGTAAACACAGTAAACAAATATATGTATATATAAATTGTCTTCTTTTTTTTAATTTCGCACATTGGGGTCAAAATTCAGAAACTTACAATTCTTATGATTTTTTTTGCTGAAACCGAAAAAATAAAATAATCTACAAGCACATTTTAAGCAGTTATTTCCGAATTTCCTAGGAATTTTCTAATCGTATGGCCATAAGCTTGTTTTGTTCCAATAAGGAATATGGTTAGTTGAGGAAAAGAAAAAAAAACTATTGAAACTAAGAAGGTAACATTATATAAGGTAGCAATTCCAATGTAAGGTAGCATTGTTCCCCTAAATAAACTATGGAACAGTTTTCAATGAAACTTAAGATTAATACAATCCGTTGTGATAAGTTAAGTAAATCAGAACCGATGTTATTTCATCCATTTATTTTATTTATTATTTATTTTTTTCATTCCAATCACTTATATCATTTTTCTGATTCTATGCCGAGGAATTATACAAAAAAAAAAAATTATTTGTTTTATATGAGTTTATTGTGTTTGAAACTTTAAATTATTTCAAAACAAAAGAATATGTTAAAATAATTAACCTAAAATTAATGAATATTGGCAGGTAGTTGATAAAACACTTTGCAACTTGAACAACTATTTATAATTGTAAATTTCGTTTCTATACTTTTAATTTTATCTTCTGCATTGCCATCAGTATGATGGTAAATTATAGTATTTTATTGTTTAATGATGCTATGTTTATAAGAATAAGTATATTATTTTGCAATTATCAATAGTGTGAGGAATAAGAGGGAATAATTCATGCATACCACATGCATTCAGAAAGAGACTCGCCTGAAAGGCCGTACGCGGAAGAAAGGCCTCTGTGACGGAAGAAGATATATGGCCTGAGTAGTTGTCACTTGATTGATCCAAATTGAGAACACCTTCCTTCATACAGTGGCCAACCATAGAACCATAGTCTGTCTGAGGCATCTTTCATCATCCTCGTTCGTCTTCCTCCGGTGTACAATTGACAGGTCCATCCATTCATCGTTTCCAGTACAAGAGATTGAACAGGATCCATGATCCTTTTGTGTCATTACATATCTACGACAAATCAAAAATCCTAATGTTTTTAAGGAATAACGTTGCATTTGTAGCTGGTTCGTATTAGTGGGCAATTTAAAAAATAAATTATACTATTATAAACATGAAAAAAAAATTAATCAATTTTTATATTGCGCATTGAAAAGTTTGAATGTGAACGATTCCATCTTGATACTAGAAATAAAAAAATTCATGAGCTCCAAAGTGCATGTAAACAATTATAATCTTTGCATCTTTGAATGTTTGCATAATGTTATCACTAGTTCCATTAGGTTCAGGATACCATTTATTCACTTCCTGACCAGAATTTCTTTTTCTTCAATTCAATGCAGAGTTAGCCAATTATTAATTATATTTTAATTTCGATGCGTTGTTCTGCTAGCACATCCAACCATGTCTTGCACAAGTAAAAATTTATAACTAGTATTAGCTTCGAATCTACAAGTGACTTGTTTCACTAACCATGAAGCAATACAAAATTAACGTATTATCGCAATATCATTAATAAAGTTTTAGTTATTTCGAAATATAACGACGAACAAGTATATGAAGGAGGAAATTTTTTAAATATAAATCAACTTGAGTATCTTTCAGTTAAACTGGTTACAGTTTAAACCGGTTACTAGTGTTACAGGCTTGATAAATAGCACGATTTATCTCCAAGAACATTGAGCGCAATTAGTTCGCTGAAATAGCTGCCGAGGCGGACAAGTGAACATAATTGATATAATCACTAGATCACTTGAGTAGGTTATCGCTCTTATTTACATAAACCTAAATCCTTTTAAAATGTTAGTCTTGTGATTAATCAAATGTTAGTCTTGGGCGTTTCCTTAACTAACAGAGCGTGGGTAGGAAGTGCTAAGTAGAAAGAAAGAATGCGGTGATGCACTGATGAGGCTCTGTTTTGAGAGTGGTGGTATTGGCGTGTCAATAATTTTGTTGAAGTAGTAACCAACCTGTTCTACTCAGAGTGAGAACTTCCAAATTTATTCCGTGAGTGCTACACTAGTTCCAAATGTTCAAACTTCGTTATGTTAGCTTAACTAACTACGTCTCAAACATGGCGTAAATTGATAATTACAACTGAAACGCTTTATTTACATAAAAAAGTCAAACACGTCCTGCAAATATTTTTATTATTTATTTATTTTTACGGGCAAAATTTACTGTGGCATCCAGAGCAAGGCCAGGTCCTTAATCATGGGCATATTATAATATAAAAGCATTATTTGGGATCAAGAAACAGTAAATATTAGAGTGATTAAAATTTTGAAAATTGTATAATTAAATCGTGGAGCGTTCTACTAGGTGTATTGAATTATATGTAATGATATAATTATATATATATATAGATGTATATATATATATATATATATATATATATATATAACAATAATAAAAAAGCTTAGCGAACCCGAAGGTTCGATGCCGATACCACTAATCGCTGTTTACAAACCTCGGTCCACCGACTACCGTCCAAATCCAAATTCATAAGATCACCATTAACGCAATCCTCGCAGCTACGTTTTGGTCTACCCCTCGGATGTTCATTTACTTTTTAAGGATTCGTTCGTTACCGAGCTCAAATACTTAAAAAGCCCATTTCAACTGTCGGGATGGTATCGCTTCGATTATATTAACAGGTTGCATGCTCCGTAATTCCGCTTTCTATTACCTTCTAAATTCTCCTGTGGACTCATCCTTTTTCGGATCAGATAATTTACGTAATAACTTATTTTCGAAGACCTTAAGGCGTCGTTCTTTCTTCAAGGTTAGTAGCCACGTTTCAAACGCGTAAAGAACAGTAGAAATGATTATAGTTTTGTAAATTCTAACTTTTAAGTTTCTGGACGAACATTGTTGATGGTCCCAAGTATTGTTGGTATCGAAAAATAACAAGAATTTCTCATCTTTAACGTTGCCTTTATATCCCTTGAATTTCGTTTTTTCTAGTTATCCATAGACCCTCTATATACTTAAATTACGTGTTCAAATCTATTCCCTTCTATATCACCAAATCGTCGCCGTTATGTAATCGCTTCCGTACATATCCATAATGCCATAATTATATGTAGCAGTATTCTTCTATCAAGTATTAGGAAAAAAAAATGTATTAAAAACTGGCATCAGATTGCTTTTCAGCACTTTGGAGAATCCCTATATTCAAATTTTCGGATAAATCTAAAAATAAAAATTATAAGGATGCCAAGAAGAAACTCCCCTCTTCCTAACGAGTCCGAGAACGTCGAAATCGGATAAACTGAAGACGAGTACAGAGCTTCATAATGAACCGTAATTTCGTGACTTAAAGATTTTAAACTTTGGAAATTAAAAAAAAAAAATTTAGATTGCGAAGATATTTTCAACATAATGATTTTTGGAGAACTGATTCAATGTTAGGACCCAAAAAAATCTTTAAGGCTTGTTTACTTAATAATTAATAAAAATAAATTGAAATTGATTTGAACAAAAAGCAATTATTTTTAATTTTTGGATTTTTGTATTCACCTTTTCAGTAAATTGTTCGATTTTAAGGAATCATAAACATGGTAAATTGTAATTATAAAAAAAAAAAACATCTTTATTTATATTATATAATTATTACCATTTAAATTTCTTCAAAAGATTAATCATTTTCTTTTCATTTTCAGCAATTATTATATCTACAAGTTGTCGGGACCTAATTAATGCCCATTATCAAGTTGCTAATCTAAAAATAATTAATAAATATGTCAGTTGACATTCGTATGATGGTATAGAAGGATCAATCTAATTAGGGAATCAATAATAATTTTTCAATCCCTAAATACATATGTCATTTCACTATATGATATTTTTTGGCATTTGAATACTACAGAACCACAATCATTCACTATTAAAACAATCCGAATATTTTTATAACTTCAAATGTGAAGCAACTACGCTTCTTTCGATTGTACATGATTTGACAATGTATTTTTTTTTTTAGGATAGAAACTTGATAATGGCAATTAAGGCTCGAAACGTTCTTGATTTAATGATTTTTTAAATAATAATATGAATTTATAAGGGTTGTGATAAATAGTTCCTATAAATTAAAAAACAAAAATATTATTACTATATATCAGTGGAATAAACTCTTCTATTATATAACAATTATCCCTTTATTTATTAATCTTACATTTCTTTATGGTATAATAATCAATATTGTATAAAACTTATCTTTTAGGCAATTGAATGAATTTATAACATATTTGTTAATCAGGCTCATTACTTATTATTTACAAAATATACCTTACATAGGAAGCTCATTATTTCTTAATTAATGCTTACATCGCTTGTGTACTGAAATATTCATGATTTTAAGATTATTTACATCCTTAATTAATATTTAAAAACTAATAAATAATACTATTAAAGTGTTTACATAATTATTGCGGAAAGTAAAAGATAAATTTGACTAGGTTTTATCATGATTAAAATTTTATTTTTCCGGCTCATCTTTCATTAGCAATTATGTGGATGGAAACACCCTTTTATACTGGCTGATGATGTTTGCTTTTCCGACGGAAGTTGAATACACCGGAAAATATGGTATTCCCAAAATATGGTAAATCCTTCCTAAGGCAGTATGAATGACCGAATTCTTCTCATAATTAAAATCCCCTTGTGAATAGCTTGCTACTAGTAAACTAGTAAATATACAACAGACTTCGCAGAAGTCGCATAAATTTATTCTGTTTCAGATTAGTTTTTCAAACTAATTACAATTTCAAACTTAAAGTCAAAAGACTATATACCCTACAAAGCAAGTTTCCATATTCCTCTCTTCAGAAAACATTGCAACATGTGAGGTAGTCCCAGATGCACGAGGCCTCACCCTTCTCTTTCTCCTCGAACATCTTAATAATCGTATAAGCAGTCTGTATTAAGATTATATTTGCGTATTGCTCTTATCATTGTGACGTTTCGGGATTTTTCAAACTTTTGTAGTTCATTCTTATAAATAATAAGTTATCATCGTCCTTAACCCCAGGAAAATTCTTAATCACTAAAAAAACCCAGACCTGTGGAACAAAACGTTCTTAAAAAAGAGCAAAACGTGTGTCATAATACTTTATACTAACGAACCGTAGTTTATTTCAGATTACCATAGGTTAATCTCTTTCAATAATAAACAATTTACCGTTCATTCTTTTATTTTTAAAAATAATAAATCTTCTTAATCAATAAAAGTAAAATTATTGTAAAATATATGACTTTACAACATAAAACTATTATATATTTTTAATCCACGTTAATTGATTAATAAAAAACTAATTGATAAATTAATTTCATAGTATAGCTCGCCCCCTCCCCCTTTCCCCCGGCACTGTTACATTAAACAAACAATTGATTCTGTATCGGCTACTTGATAGGCGATTCCTTATCTATTCATATTATAAGTAAGAAATCTCAATGTCTCTATATGTATATATAAATAAATAATATATATAAGTATAATTTTTTTTCCAGTTGGCAGCATGAAGATCTCTGGCCGCGGGGCGTGGTCTTCTTTACATATATTTATTTTTTACATGAGTACAGCCTGGAGAGGGTCACCCATAGCTCGATGGAAGGTCACTTTTGGGCCAATTCGACAGTGCCCTTATCACCAATGTACGTTCAAACATTTGGGTCCAAAATCCTGCCCTGGATTGATCTATACAAATTGGTCTGGGTCGACGCATTGTGGTTGTTCAACCGCAAAGGAACCTATATATCTCTGGATTTGTCTAATTCCTACCATTTCCGCAACTATGATACGTAATAGCCTGTTTGTCCAGCATAATAAATACAATAGGCCGGTGTTGCCTGTATAATAAAACGGTGCCTATATATCCGTAATATATGCACTACATCAATTGACTTATATAATATCTTTCCCCGAAGCAGGCCGTCAATGAATCAAACATCCGTGCGGATATTTTTAAACATCCAGAAAAATCAAAATGCGTTTCTATTTTTTGATTCTGTATATGGTGTACATGACTCCATTTTATATTTATATCATTATACAGGGTGCGGGAAAAATATATGTTTCCGATATTTTTCCCCTTTTAGAATTCATGCATATAAAATCAAGGCTAAATATTAAGTGCCATTTTAGTTACAGTATTTGGATAATTTTAATTACAGTTACAGTATAATTTTGGTCACCCGACTTTTTCCTTTGGGACTACCTCAAATCAAAGATATAAACTCAGAACAAGCAATTCGACTGGAAGTAGCTGGAATTCCAAAGGAAAGATAAGTATGTACGTAACAACGGCACCCACTTATTTGACATTAATAATAATAATTAATTACTGTAATTAAAATGGCATTTTATGTACTTTCAGATGAGATTTTATTTTTCAAATGTATCCAATATTTTTGCCGCACCCTGTAGTAAACAAAATAATTTCTTTCTAATAACAGAATTCCTCATAACAGTCACCCATCCATCATATAATTTTACTTATAGCATGCACGATTTAAGAATAAATAAAGGTAAATAATAATTGTTTATTATTTACATAAAACAGCAATAGCAAGCTATAAGGCTCCAGATAGGCGTTTGAGTGCAGAGATAAGGGTCCAGTATGTGACGACCTATATTAAGGACAGGCCTGCATTATGTATGCCTGTCTCAATAAAACCCCCTTTCCGACCAGAGTATCCAACCATTTTTATGGACCCTAACTCCCACGTTTATGTATTGCCATTGCAAATGTAGATTTAACCGCACAATCTCGAAATCAATAACAGGAACACTAAAACCGAAATTGTTCACTCCGGGTTCACCGAGACCGTTATGACTTACAAGTAATTGGATATTTTGTTTGGCGGGTTTGATCAAAAAATAATTATATAAAGTCTTAAAACCTATTTTAATTATCCTTTTTTGTTCGTTGTCATTTTCCATTCTATCTAGATCTTTTAATGTTTAAACCATTTATCATATTATTTATCAAGGAAAAAATAAAGTTAAATTTATACCAGAATTTTATAATGATAATTATAATTAATGACTCTATATGAATAAGACAGTATCTAGCAGATAAATGCATTTTTTTAAATGCATGATAATGATTATTTGATTGAACAAATCGAACTTTAAAAATAGTCCTTGCCTTGACCATGTCATTGTGGATTTTGCTATTTTTAATATTTGAGGAGGCTAAGGAAAAAAAAATTCGGACTTAGCAAACATTATTATGCATAGTTGTTATGCTTAATTATTACCCATATAACCTGTTAGCCTCTTATGTTTTATTGGGATAGCCTTCTTTCTCATTGATAAAATTGCTTCTGCATGGTCCCTGAACCGTAATCTGTGTAAAAATTTACAAAAAAAAAGCACAAATTGTGTCACCTTATCAGTTATCATCTTTTCTCCCAGTTATGTAAAGGTCAAAATTCGATATATGAGCTCTGAACATTCACCGGCAATATAAATGACTTCTCAAAGCGGTTTAATATTAACTAAAGATACTCAAATAATTTCACTCAATTATATATGAAATGTATTTTAAGAGAAAGCATCGCGATCATGAAAAATTTTAAATCCGAGTTTTTAAGGGAATTACGTTTTAAGGTCCCTTGAGTCCAAATATCCAAGTCTCGCAACTTGGCGTGTGCGTGGTTGTGAACAGCCCAGCTCAAAAACGAAAAGTCGAACAAAAGTGAAATTAAATATTTAAGTTAGGTATATGCCTTGGGATTTTACAGCAATTTTTTTTCTAAAATCGACTTACTCGAAGTACAACTTTACATCATCGATTTTACACTTATTTACAATTTTCTCGAAAACGGCTCCAACTATTTTAATTAAAATCGGTATATCAATGTACAATTATTATCTTTATTGTCAGCTAGGTCTTATCTTTATTGAAATAGCTTATGCTAAATTTTCAAAATGGCTATCTCTAAAGTACTGTTAATTTGGTTTATCTGAAATAATTGACCGTCTCTAATTGTTATTAGTAATAAAAAATAGGTAAATATAAGCTATGAAAGAATCTGATGATTAATTAAAGGAAAAAAAATTCCCAGGTTAGAAAGTAAAATTTCAGAAAATAAGAGCAATAATATAGATGTTTAACGTAGTGTTGAAAAGCTTGAGCTTTCATAAAAATTAAAATCTAACACATATGGTCGTGGAAGATAATGGGAGAGTGACTAAACACGCATAAACTTGAGTGATTGTTGTTGTTAATAATTGTAATTTTTATATTTGTTTTTAATGGAAACTAAATGTTTCCATTCAAAATTCAACTAGCCCTACTTGAGTTGAAATTAATTTCTACTCAAAGTAGGATGGTAAGTGAAAGTTGCAACTCATACTATTATATTATATATTATGATAAGTAAACAAATATATAAAATTCAGGAATAATATATCATCGTAACCATGAGGCAGAGCCTTTCACTATCTTCTTCCTGTGTTAAATCAATCATCCCTAAATCAATTACATTTATCCATATAAAAAGCAGAATATCCATAAAAAAAAACACTCATTCATTATACTGCCTCATTTATGATATCATATAAAGGTATAAGAGGTTTTAAAATAGACGTAAAGAAAGACTTCTAAAAAAACTGTTTCCTCGTTAATAGCTTTTTTAACAACCTGACTTCTTTCTTAAACGATGCAATTATAGAAGCTGCTTGGAATACATCAAATAAATGAATAGGTCGGGTATTTTAACTTATCAGTTTTGCAAATGAACTTTGGTAGAAAAATATAATAATCTAAATATTTTTTTATATTTTAACTTGGTTAAATAAATACCAGAGAATAAGCTGAATAATGAAATAAGGCTTGAGGAAGACAGTGGTTGTTCATCCTAATGGTTAATCCTCCAGGCTTAGAGTAAATTCTATAGCTTAAAACAAGAACACCCCATAACAAAGTTTCTCTCTTTAAGGGGAGGAGTTATTTAAAAATCTAAATAAATACATATACATATTCAAACTTAAATAATATATATATATATATATATATATATATATATATATATATATATATATATACAAACGGAAACTGACGGCATCAGAAGAAAAGGTATTAAGCATCTGGAAAGAACATTTCCAGCAGCTTCTCAACCAAGGGAACCCCACAAAAGAAGAAGAAATGGACCACGCGTAAGATCTCGACCCACAAGAGGTTGAAAACCAAGACATTCTGGATGTGAAAATAGCTGTCGACAGACTTAAAAGAAGAAAGACCCCAGGGTTGGACAGCATACCATCAGAGATGTTTAAAGATGGAGGCGAAACTCTAAGAGCCAAGCTATTAGAACTAATCCAGAAAATATGGGAGGAAGACAGGATACCGGAGCCTTGGAACACAGGTCCATGAACGAATGTGGCACCTACCGAGGCCTAGCACTCCTTCCGGTTGTATATAAGATAATGACCAATATCCTGCTAAACCGGAAATATCCCCACTATGAAAATATAATAGGTGACCACCAAACAGGATTCAGAAGAGGAAGGAGCACGCTTGACCAGATCTTTATCCTAAAACAGGTACTCGAAAAACGGTGGGAAGTAGAGCAGGATGTGCACGCCTTAATTGTCGATTTCAAAGCAGCCTATGATTCTGTGGACAGAAATCACGCTCAACCGCCAGGTTTTTCCTCCAATTAAGGTTACCCTCTTTATAGAGACTGGGTGAGGGTCTCCCGATCCAACAGGGTCGATCCACGGCTGATTACAGAATAAATAATTATCTGCAATAGCTGGTCTCGAATCCGGGACCGGGAGCTTTGTAACACAGTGCCTTACCACTAAGCTACTCCACTCCCAATAACATTTATATATTTACAAAAAAAAATTGGATTGATTTAATTATGTAAAATGTCCGAAAATGATAAACATGGTTTTAAATATTACCTAATATTAAATGTATCTTGAATATTAAATTTAAATTTTATATAATAAAAAATTGTTATTTTGATACCTATTATAGCACTTAAACAAATTTTGTTCCACTGCTCATTTTATTTGCAATGTACTAATTTTAGTGTTAGCAGTTTTTTTTTAAATAAAAAAATATATATCTTTTAAGTTATTGTCAATCTGATATGCAAACTATTTCACTTTCATATGCAAATGTAATAAACCATTTTGTAATATAATCTAACTTTGCTATAATCAATGTCAGCTTCTAAATGGTAAAAATATGAAATTACCAAATTTAAGAAAAATTATAATTAGATTTGACTAAGATTTCACCTTTCCATTATAATCATTGCATTTAATAACGCAGCTTATTAAAATTCAGTGGTAACGATGTTGTAAGTAAATCTGATCTTTACAATATGTGCATACATATACAGCGCTACAATTCATTTCTGAATCAGGGCCGTCTCCAAAAGTTTCCGCAACTCTGGCCGACTTGAAGTCAATAAATAAATGGTGCGTTGTGATTCATGTGCCTTCTCAAGAATCGTCTTAATATAGAAGATCTGGTCGGTGTTGGAACGCCTCTTCCTGAAGCCAACTTGGTATTGCATGTACATATGTATAAAATAATATATGAGTATAAAATATATATATTTAATAAGCTTCAATTCAACGGCATTATTATTGATCATTCATAGTAAATAAGTTGATGAGTGTATAAGGATTACTTATATCCAGGATATGAAATGATCCAGGAAATAAATAAAAAAATTAAAAAAAACCTGTACCACTACAACTCATGAAGGGTCTTGGGTTCAGTACTAGGTAAGGAACGTAGTTTCTAAGCCAACGGTTGTGCAAGGAGGTGATTTGGCCGAGATCACGCTCAACTGCCAGGTTAAGCGAACTCACTTTATAGAGACTGGGTGATCCCCACTGGGTCGATCCACGGCTGATAACAGAATAAATAAATAACCTGCCACAGCCGGCCTCGAACCCGGGACCGGGAGTATAGCAACACAGTGCTTTACCACTGAGCTCCTCCTCTCCTTATTCTGGAAATAACTGGTGCTAAATTATTGTCAGTGGTCGAGTTTCTATATTATTAAAACAGCTTAAACTAACTTAGGTTAAGGAGTTAATCTGATCGCGTACTGAACTATAAAAATAAAAACTCGGTCAAATCTTATATTTTTTATTCAAAATTCTAAATGTGTAATTCTGTTGTTTGTCCCCCACTACAGTCTGCACTAAATATTTTCTTTTCTATTTTGTAAAACTGGAATATTCTTTAAAATATATTTTCAGTTTCCTTTTGATAAAATATTATTGAGACTCCGTATTGGATTTTATTCTATTAAAACCTTTTAAAAAAAAAAGTTATGAAATGTATTTTTCGATTTCCATTTGAATAACATCTATTTATTGATCAAACGACGGCTTTTGAAAGTGATAATATTCATTTGGATCCATATTTTACATTCACATATGAGCAGGCAGAGCTTAAATTAAAATATAACTTATATTTCAGTAAAAAATAATTTTAAAATAAGGTTATGAGCACGATATAATTGATGATACAGGGCCCACGGGTGCAAATAAAGCAGCAAAATGATATGTTTTATATTTGCATTGGCCAATCCTCGATGATCATATCCAAAATTAATAACAAATGGTTGACCGTCAAATAATCAACTAAATGGATTACTATGTGAGCAGAATTTCATCCTTTTGAATAAATCAATGGGCGCAAATGTAATATTTCTGTGCCACACTTGACTAATGACAGTAAAAATGAGTTGGATCCACCGCAGGATTGTAAATGCTTACTTCAACTTCGTATATAAATAAATTATAATAACAACATTATAACATCCAACGTTAATCAGACTGCTTCTCTGATAAGTTATAATTATTGATCTAATCTATTATTTACCGGGGATAAGAATTTATAATCATAATTAATAATGAGATATAAACATTCATTGGCATTAGATTAATTTGGTTAATTACGTTATTGTTGTTTTCAGGCATATTTCACAATTACCCTCGTTGTGATGGGAAAGTTCTTGCACCAGGAAAGGCATTACTGGACGGGTAATGTGACTACTCCCCAAAGTGAATCTATGTTGGAAGATACGATATCACCAAGTAGGTCAAAATTTAAATTTTCATCTGTTGTTTAGAATAGAACTTATGGGATGATTAATATAATTCTGTATCTGTAGAGCACCAAGTTCACTTTTACTCGAAGAGAAACATCTGTTTAAACTGCTCTCCTGTAAAGTTAGAGAAATATGGCATACCTGTGAGGTACAGAATTTATTAAATATTTTATAAAGCTTACTAATTATATTATATATAACAGCTTTATAAGATTTGTTAATGGGATCACGAGACGTTCCCGTGTTTCCCACCATTATGCTGAATTAGGATGGCTCTTCCCCTCCTACCGTAGATTATATTTCCTTGGGACATTCTGTTATCAAATAATCAAGAACCATCGCATTTCCTATGCCTACCACCTCCTCCAATTCAGTTCATCTATCCACTCCCTTACCACAAAATCTCGGCCTTCTGGCCTCTATCTATACAACAGTTATACATCTATCTAACAGTTGATTTTTTCCCCCTCTTTTCTATGCGTAAGTTTTATCTTTTCTTTTTTTTTCTTATTACATCAGTTTTTTTTTCTTTCCTATCCGTTTTATCTTTGCATAGAATATATTTGTATATTATTTTATTTTATTAATATTTTTATTTATTTTATCTTTGTACAGAATATATATCACCATTCTTCATTTATTCTTATATATATATATATATATATATATATATATATATATATATATATATATATATATATATTTCATGTTTTTTTTTTTTTATTTCGTATCTATAATAGAATAGAATAGAAAGATAATATTATTCTGAGACGAATTCCCCTAAGAATAAATACAAACAAAATAATAACAATTTAATAGCTCTTTTGGCCATATATATATATATATATATATATATATATATATATATATATATATATATATATATATATATATATATATATATATATATATTATACATATATAATAAATATATATAGTATTTATTATTTTATACATATTTGTTATTCTAAAGGCACTTTGTTCCAGAATGTAGTTGTTTTTCAATTTCTATTTCAATTTCATTCTAATTCAATTTCTGTTTATTCTACCGATTGGTACAAACTTATATTCCAAAGAAATTGCGGCTTCTATTAAAAATGTCTTGTATGCCGACTGTTACCAGTGGGAACGAGGTACTTTCTGCTTGGAGTTAAAGTATATTTATCCCAGGTATCGATTTCTTTTCACGGTCAAACTTGAATTCAAATCGTTAAAATCTACTATATTTCTCTAACGTGTCCCATAACACGATTTGGTAACTTTGACGGCGAATAAATTTTTATTTCCTCAATTATCGACTTGCTTTTTTAACTATTGTCTCTGGCAATTTAAACTATTGCATTTTATGAAGCATAACAACAAGACTAGATGTTTTCCAAAAAAAAAAAAAAAAAAAAAACTAACTATGACCCATAATTTCTCTGAACCTCAGGTTTAAGCCTTACTATGCTTTGAAAAAAGTTTCCAAAGATTTTCCGTTCTTTATTTATTGGTATTGTTTTTTCTTATGGATGGCTCACTGCGTGAGGTTAACCTAACCGATGATAACCTGAGTTATAATTTTCTTGAGTTTTGTCTCGTCATTTGCTGTTCTATTTTCCTCAATTCGGTGATTTTTCCAAGAAGTTACGTTCATAACTCATGTTATATTGACTTTGAAATTCATGTTCCCCAAGGTATTCAGTGCTCAATTTTATGTTTTTGCTGTGAGATGCTTATTGATTGCTTAATCTTAATTGAACTTCAAATTTTCTATTACCAAAAGTGAGGGAAATAGATTTCATTTGAGCAGTGGTGGAACTAAACATTAAGGAAAAAGATTAAAGCAAAATGGCATTCAAACGTTTTTAATTTACTCTCAAAGCTTATAATTTTTATTTTAGTACAATCTTCCATATGACGCGTCTCTATTTAGACTGATCTGTATGAAGGGATTTTTCGCCAACATCGATTATGATGAATTAAATTTAAAATATTAAACAAATAATTGAGCTTTTAAAAGGATAACTTAAATTCATACCTTTTCCCAATATCTTTGCCTGATAATCAGCTAACATGCTAAGTATAGATCATGATAACGTCTTGGCCAAAGATTAGAATCAGAGTGGTAAAGTTAATGGCTTTTATGTAATAAGCAGGTTAAGTTGATACGGACATAATACCTTGAACTTCGTTAAGTTCTTATCTCGACGGTAGCTGAAGCTGTTTCTGAGTCAGCGCTTCTCCTTACTTGCCAGCAAGACCATTGCTACATCTGCTGCAGTCGGTCCATTAATGTGATCAATTACTGCTACTTTATCAACATTTATTTTGCTTAATATATTTTGAATTCTTATTTAATATATTTGCATTGTAAGTGAGACTTGGACGAATGACAATTTCTTTCTTTTCTTGGCATTAAACTTCTTTTTTTTTTATTAAGCATAGTACAATAATACTCGACAAAATTATATTTAAAAACAAAATTCTGCACTGTGACGTTTCGTATAATTATTGCCCTAATCAAACTTTATAATTTGTACTTAACATTAAATTAAATTAGATTAATATTTTTAATTTTAATTTATAAGCAATTCGTTATAAATATACTATATTCGATTAGATTGAATTTTCTAATGTTTACAAATAAAACATTTTATTTTCTTATGCAAAGCACATACAAAATAACTTAAGTTTATAATTTTCTTTAGTAACAGAAAAATAAATCCAAATCAAAACAAATTAACTGCTAAAATGCTTTCCTTATCTGTTACCTGCTTTAAAATAATATAGTTACAATTCATTGTTTAAGCTCTTGTTTACAATTTTATATTATTTTTACAGTAAATTAATTAATTTATTAATTAAGCATTAAGTACTTGATATAGTATTTAATTCTAAGAAATCGGATACTCCTTTGAAACTGCATTCTTTATTTTCTTAAACGGATGACCTTTCGGACGAATAGTCCATTCTGAAGACTGTGATTCAAGTATAAGTCACACTAAAAATTAGTTCAAATCATTATCAACAATAACAATCTATATAAAATCATTTTTGAAAAAATCATGTACAATACTTCTATGCACTCACTATTCATTCCAAATTACAAAAATATATAATATAACCATTTAAATTTAATTAAATAATAAAATCCAAATTATATTTTAATTGTTCCTACCTTTTTACTATAATATTCTTGTCATAATTATCCTTTATCAACAATCTCTCTTCTGAGAATTTTGTCATTTTATTAAAATAATGGTCCTACTTATATCCATTATCATTTTTTGTTAATGATTCCTGTAATATGATCTTATTTTGACATTATGGAGTTAATTGGATGTATTTTATAGGTAAATTATAATAAAAAACTATTGCTTACTTATTGTTGCAGTCTTCACCTTGTCATTATTTTCATTAGACTGTAACCAGCTGTATTTATTACTTATCAGATAGAAATTTAGCCAAATTCCACTTAAAGCTTTTATTTAATTCAATTTACTATTTTAGTTATTAAAAATTAATTTTATTGATATTATAGACTTGAGGCTTATATCTATTTTGGACGTTTGTTTCAAAATTAATGGTATTTTTAGTATTTTTATTGATGTTACTTGGTTCTATATGATTCCCTATTCTATTCTCTAGTACCTTCAAAATTCAAACACTATTAAAATTATGATTATTCAATATACTACGTTTGGGTGAATGCAATAGTTTTGACATTTTTAAGTCTATTAAGATTAATTTTATGCGGTTTAATTGTATTTTTTTAAATTTTGTGAAGCTTCTCCTTTACAGTATTTATTTGCATATTGCGTATAATTAATTTTGTATTTGATATATTTTTTTGTTTTTGTTCTCTATTTTATCTTTGGCATACACATAAACTTTTTTTTTTATAACTATACAAAAAATAGATCAGCTAGTAATAGCTACATTTAGCCAAGATTTCATGGGCTAGTTAAAGTTTACAAGCCAGAAAAATGTTTAAGGCTTAATTTGTTCATTTAATATTTTGTTTAGAAAATATCCGCTGAGTATCTCAAATAATATATCTGTTATAGTTAATCCGATAAGCTGTTTGTAAAAGTTGTTATTAAATTTAAAGTAATAATTATTAACGTATCATTTAATTTTGTCTCAAGATTGCGGATAATAGTTTAAATTTGCTAAAAATCTTTTTACGATTTTATTATTTAAATAATAATAATTTGAAGTTTAGTTTAAACCTGGTTAAGTCATTTTTCTAAGTAAAGATGATAAAACATCTTGGTTTTTGATCCTTCACCATTTTGTTTTAAGCTGGCGGATGGCATGTTGATACAACTTAAAGCCTTCTTAAGGTTCTTCATAAATAACAACGGGAAAAGGAGTTTCATAAAAATCGGTTCAGATGTTTTCTCGTGATGATGTGACAAAAAAATATCATTCAGATAGATAACAATTTACATATCTCATTTTATATGGAAGATTTAAGAACATTTTCCGAGCTTCCTTTCTGGATGAGCGTGGTAGACTGCAGCGGTGAGACCTGACGTCAAGGAACGGGAGAATGACCCCATCAGGTGCTGGGCTGGATGTTTGCCCTCGCGGCTTAATCAAGGAACAGCAGAGAGCCAATATTGGAGGCACTTGGTCCCCAGGGCCTCCTAGAGACCTCTAGAGCACTCGCTGAATACCTTCACCTTCTCTCACAAAAGGATTAGTTGTCCCACGAGCCGTTCGCTTAATGTTCAATAGTGTGACTTATGCAGATTTTAAAATAGGCCAATCTGTTATGAATAATTTATAAACGAAGTCGGGAGTTGGTGATACAATAAGTAATAAAGATGCCTTCGCGCAATATTTGGCAAGTTATGGCCGGGACAGTGAAAGGTTAAGTGTAGAGAATTCATATCGCAAGATCAAGGTGGTTGTCTTGTTTTTTAAATCAAGTAATGAGTGATTATCCTCTTATTTTAGTCGAATATATATAGTCCAAAATTTTAATAATAATTTAATAATTAAAATTCTAATTTAATAATAATAATATTAATTATAATAATATTAATTTAATAATCAATAATTTTATAATAATTTTAAAAAATATTTAAGGAACAGGAAGGTTCTGTGCCAGCACCACCTAGAATCGCATTATACCTCGCTACATAACACAGGCATTCCTCCATCTACCGAACCCAGTCACACAAATCTCATTTACCAGCCATAACACGATCTTCCTATGTAGGTCTTGTTGGTTAATCGATTAGTTCACCGGTATTTACTTTTTTCGTAAATAAAAACCTTTTTCGGGATTCGTTGATTACCTAGCACACCAACCGTCCGTTTCAACAGCCGCGATACTATTAATTCAATTTTATTTACCGGGTCCATGCCCTGTAATTGAGCATTGGGTCATTCTCATGACACCTATCAAAGTCCAGCCTTTTAACTTTGAGGTTGTTTTCACCTGCCTCTAATTATTATGGAGTTCGCTCCAATTTTCGTATAAATTTTTGATGAGTACACCTATCATCAGTAAATAGTGAATGGCCAAACTATTTGCAATTAAAGTAAATTCAAAATTCTCATGTATGTTACTGCCCATAGTGGCATTCATCAAGAACTTTTGTCTCCAGAGTATGGTGAAAACAAGTGCTCAAGTATGTTGTCAGTATGATTTCTGTTATAAATTCAGTTTGACACAAATTCTCTGGATTCCAGGGTAAACCCTGCTATCCAGAGAATTCGAATAAATATTTCATAACCTGCTAAATTATGAAATATTTCATTCAAGGTCAGAGGTTTTTAGGGTTTGAACCTAATATTAAACATTTACTGAATATTAATAATACTAAAAATAACAGTGGCAACATATTTGAGCTCTCGTTTTAACCATTCTTTGGAGACTCGTATAAATTCGTATAAATATTTCATAACCTGCTAAATTATGAAATATTTCATTCAAGGTCAGAGGTTTTTAGGGTTTGAACCTAATATTAAACATTTACTGAATATTAATAATACTAAAAATAACAGTGGCAACATATTTGAGCTCTCGTTTTAACCATTCTTTGGAGACATAAGTTCTTGATGACCTAACCATTTTAACTACAATTTACTTTAAATGCAAATATTTTGGCCATTCACTATTTACTAATGATTTATGTACTCACTAATAATATACACAAAAATTGAAGTTAACTCCATAATAATTTGAGGCATGTAAAAATAACCTCAGAGTCAAAAGATGCGAATTTGACAAGTCTCATGAGAATGACCCTATTGTGAAACCAACGAAATTCTCCAGCGGATTTATCTTACTTCGGTCCAAATATTCTACGCAATACTTTATTTTCGAAGACCTTAAGGCGTTTTCCTTTATTTAAAAACTTCCAGTCACAAACTTGTAAAGATTAGGAGGGATAACGTTCTAGTAAATTATGATTCAGGATTCTATAAAGTAAGGATGGATAGAGTAATTTTTTGTCTGAGATATAACCAGTATTTCCCGCCTTTAATATTTATTATTACTTCTTGAATTTCTTTTCGTTCAGAAGTAGACATTTCCCACCATCTGAACAGCCGCATAAAAGGAACTACCAGATAGAAATCCGGAGACTTCACGTTTGAGCGGGAAATTGAATTTATTTATTTAGGCTCACTGTTGAATTCGGACAATAACACGCAGCAAAAAGTGATGCGATAGGACATCCTGATTCTCCAGGAATTATAGTTATACAAAAAGAAAAAAGTTAATGTAGACCCCAGACACTTAATCTAGTTCAAAATTTATCAAGCATAAATAAAACTCTAAAACATCACTTCAGAGCATCATAAACTTGAATTAACATGTACTTAAATAAAAATTTCAAGAGCTTTTAGAATATCAACTTCTAATCGGTGGGCTTAGAGTGCTTGAAAACAAGAAAGGTGTAGTTTTTGTATATTTCGTTTGGTGAAAATCAGATGTAAACATTACTTTTCCTCTTATTTTCAACGTTAAACGGTCAAGATTCAAATTCTAAACGATTCAGGTTGAAAAAAATAGTGGTTGTTGGAGTAATTTTTCATGTTTCATATCGACGAAAAACTTCTTGTTTTTACTTCGTCGCACGAAGTAAAGGAAGTATTGTAATCGCGAAAAGTTTCGGTTTTCAGATTTCGACGGAAATATCCATTTTGATCATCTCTGAATCCATTTTGACTAGTTTCGTCGTGGCCTCTGTGCATACGTACGTTCGTATCTCGCATAAATCAAAAACGGTTAGCCGTAGAAAGTTGTTGAAATAGCTCTATTGTTAAAATAAAAAAAAATAGTAACTAAAACTACCTATTTTGCTTCGTAGGCAAAATAATTCTGTAGATTTATCGATAGAACTCCTCGAGAAATTTTTGGCAAACATTTGCGTCGGTAACCCCATTTTTCATTGAGAGTTCTGTTGGCACCATAACAGTTCTAAAAATTATCCTTATTCTTAAGCTCTAATGTTGATATTAAATGAAGAGGGAAACCAGAGGAGTTGGCGCACCATTTGTGAGCAGCCAATCAGAAGCCAGCATTTGGTCACTTGACCTATTGCGAGAAACTAGAAAGTTAGCCGTAGAAAGTTAAAATTTTGTATTTAGGATTATTGTAAAATCTAGTTGTGAACCTCCCTTTTTGGTCACTTCTTGATTACCGGAAGTGGTACTTTACTTGAAGGTCATAATTGATTTCCATCAAAAATTATATTAAAATACTATACAAAACTTCTCAAATTTAGTATTTAGAATTTATATATTGATTTAGATAACATAATCTAGATTTTGGTCTGAATTGGAAAACCGGAAGTGGTACTTTACTTGAAGGTCATATCAGACTTTCATCAAAAATTATATTAAAATATAATGTAAATTATCTAAAATTTGGTAAATAGGACTTTTATATCGATATGAATGTATTTACTATATTTTGGTTAAAATTGGTGAGCCGAAAAGGATACTTTACTTGAAGGTCATAATAAGCTTAGATCAAAAATTATATTTAAATTAAATACATAATTCATATGTTTCGGTAATAAAGGTTACAATCGCAATTTGGTTTCCAATCCAATTAAACATTTTTATTATCTGTTTTATGTGTTAAAATTGAAAGTAAAATACTGGTTTTCCTCCCATTTGTGAGATCAACAAGTATTCAGCATGAGAATAAGATATTAGTTATGTGGGCTTTTCCGCTCAAAATTTCGAAACTGTCGATTTCCAATGATTTATCCAGTGATATTGACAGTTTTATTGTTGTCACGGAACATGAAGAAATAGCTTGGAAACTAGTTACCTACTGAAGGAAAACGACATGTAATAATTAAATGAGAGCTCCAGTAACAAGAGTGTACTTTTTTTGTGTGTGTGTGTCAATAGATAGATGTCGCGACGCCGAGTGTTGTTTTTACTGTAATCTTCGGAAACTAGTTACCAAATTCAGTATCACTTTTTGAGCCACGGATTTATAATTTAGGCGTACAAGGAAGTCATGTGTTGCCCACATCAGATATTTTAGACTACGTGTGCAAATTTCTGCAGATTTTTAGATAAATCAAACTACAATCTCTCTATTAAATATATTATGGTTTCCTAGATCCTTTGTGTGTGGCTGAACAGCTCACCACTAAATTTAAATAAAGCAGCGAGATCGCAAAACAGGGAGGTGTGAATGTGAAGTTGATCCTCTGTTGCAGGACGGTACAGATCAAAGGTTCCATTAGTGACCAACAGTGTATTAAACATCTGTCAATAGCTAATATAGAACAGGGCTCGAAAACCGATGTGAGAATGAGAATGTTCCAGTGGCACAGGAAGCTCCAATCAGATAATAGAAAGAAAGCACATGCTAGATTTCAAAAGAATAATGAATTTCACCTATTGATGCTACTGATAGAATTCATTCAACTAAAGAAGCGTGTCACCTGGAAATAATCCAAAATTTCTATAAAATCGCATCATTATTACCATTGTCCTTTATTGAGACGGAATGTAATATTACGCAATAAAAAAATTATAATAATAAAATAGCAGCAATACTGGTATTATACAAATTATTCTTGTTTTTCTTTTTATTATATCCATCATTTATATTCGATCTCGAAAACAACTGGTCAGCCAGAACATAATTATAAACAAAATTAAACATATGCATGTAACCACCAAATACTGATGACTCCCTGTCGTCACTCTGGCCTTGAAAAGTACTTGCGGCCTAAAAAATATATTGTAATTATAAAAGTTTTGTCACCTTAATAAGCTCCTATTGTTCACAAGAAAGAATAAAATAAAATAAAAAATATTGTTACTTGGGGAAAAAACGTTTCGTGTGTTTCCTGAAAAGTTTGCTAAATGGCGCTTACACCTTTTTCAAAAAACGATGTCGATAAGTGTATAAAGTTTCGAAGTTATTGTATTTTTTCTGTGTGGAGCATATTTTTTTCTTCAGTCTAGCGTAATATCTCAAGACCAAAGGCTTTATTATTTTTTCCATAAGAAAACAAAACAAAATTGTACACTAAATAGTTGCATAACTTAATTATGTTATTGTAGAGTTACTTAAAGAATAATTTGAATGTAGCTCCGATTAAGCTGTAAAAATATCGTTTTAACCTGATTATGAACCCTCAACTCTAACCTAAGAATATGTACTTCGGATACTTTAAGCTTCGGATTATAGGTTTCTGTAATCTGATATTTGCATTATAGCTCACTGCCATATATAATCCTTTGCTTTTATTTATATGTTTTTAGAACAGATTGCACCAAACCTATCTGCCTTTATTTTATTATCTGCAATACTATATGTGATCTATTATAACCGCATATTATCGTTCTAGTTTATAACCACTAAACCACAAAAAAGTGAGTTGCAAACAACCTAAACTTGATTGATGTTACCTCTAATGGCTTTTGAAGGGAAAATATGTGATATGAAAGTGAGGTAATATGAAAATATGAGGGTGTTAACATTAAATTTGCGATGTTAATCAATATATTTTGAGATAATAATGAAGACAGTGACATTGGCCCGAAAGCGAGCCTCAAATGTTATGGTAACTTTTCGCAAAATGATTGATTAGTTAATTACTTACGTTGCTACGGTAGTAATTAATGTGGAAGGGTCGGTCATCCAGAAAGTTCCGAATATGATTAGCAAAGTGATGTCGCTCATCACTATTGAAAAAAATAATAATGAGGAGAACATATATTTCATGAAATAAAAGATTTTTGTTTACTTCATTATTCAATTCGATTCCAATTTATTTCGATTTTACTTAATATTAGGTTATGAGCTAATTAATTAATTATACACCCCATTGGATCAACATGCATAGATTGATTGTATTGTTAACTCAAACATGATCTTTGTTTAAGTTCCCAATAAATTTAAATAAGGGGCGATATTTAAATTTAAATATGCCCGATTCAAAATCTTTGAGTTTGATTTTTTCTGACTAGATAAGTGAGATGCTCCGAGATTTTTTTTTATTTATTATTTTTTTTTTTTACCGCTTCTACACGAAAGTACTAAACCTTCGGATTGATCGAACGTTTGAGGGACCAGAGGACAACTTAGATTGCTATCTAAAGTATCACCGACAATCTTCCCGACATTCTAGGAACAGAAGACAGAACAGTGAAAGCTTTTCTCAAGTTCATCGAGCAGGTTTTCCAAACTTTTCAGCTTCTGCGTTATCCTAACAGCAAACGTGTTAGCTAATAATCGGGTAAAACCATACTCGATAAATTTTCAGTACAGCTTGGTTAATTGGAGATGTATTAGTGAAGTTGGAAGAAACAACCGTCTCCCAAGTTATAACTTTAAATAAAGTTTTTGTGGCGACAAAAAAATTATTAGACGTGTAGATTATGCACATAGGTCGAAATATAATCTTGCTATTTTGTAATTATGAAATAAGTTTCTAAAAAAATAGATTGTCTTTTGTTTATAATTTAATTGGTTTAATAGTCTTTTACATAATTCAACAAATGTTGAGTATAGAAACCCCATAAGTCACATTTTGGGGATATTAAAAATTTGACAGATTTCCATTCTGTTAAGATAGACACAGGTTTTGTAAGCATAACCCCACTTCATAAGTCCGATGGATTTTCGTTGTTTTTTAATGGTGGATAGATATCTTTTAGTTGAGGAATGCCTTTTTTCAGCGGAGTTAATATTTTCCAGTGAAGGAAAGAAAGAATCATAAGCTGACTAATCTAGCCTGGATCATCATAAATAAACACATTTTTACATATTTATTAGTAATTTTTATATTCTACATTTCCGTAAACTTAATTGATTTAAAAAAAAAAACATAAGTCAAGCAAATTTAAATATAAACACCATAATGTCTCGAATTATCTTAATTACTAATATAATAGATACAGAGTTAATCGTATTTTAATTATAGGTCGTATTGGATTGCCTTGATCCATTACCTTTTGGCCCGGACTATTTTTTGTTGATTTTCCGAAAAGTTGGTCTCTATGACACATTGGGTTTCTCAAATCAACGAAAACATTGTTCAACCGCAAACCCATGTTCTAAATATATGTTGGACTTCACAGTGTATGCCAATAATCATCGGACCAAGCTTATTCATAGCTTCATTATAAATATATATTGTAGCACCCATTATTTTCCCATTAACTTCCAAATTGTTTACTATATATAATTTCTGAAATTAGTATTCCTATGAGGAAGGGCTTTTGAGGTCGAGTAGCACATATAAAACCAAAATGTACTGAAGCAAATTGAATTTCATTCCAAACAATACTACTTTCCTAAAGATAAATTTTTGATTTTAGCTCCCACCCTCAAGAAAAAGTTTTATTAGTATCAATACAAGTTCGGATAGTTTTATTATTTCAACAAGGGGAAGGGAAGCTTGTAAAACTGGGTTGTAGCCTGACTTCCTTCTTCGGAAAGTATTGCTTGTGTTTCCTCTCAGTTACAGATTTCAAACAACCCTTGACGTTTAAGGATAACAAGCTAATCCTTTTAGAGCATTCGGCGTCCGACCAGGGAACGGAGGAGTAAAACTTTTTCAGTTTTACTAAAAAAGAGTAAACCTTTTCCAGTTTTACTAAAAAAAAGTAAAACTTTTTCAGTTTCAGCAACAAAAAAATGAATACGCTGAAGTTCTTTGAACTTTTTACACAAGGATACTAATGAAGCATTACATGAATGTTCACATAATTTATTAAAATAGACGAATTCTAAATTCATATTTGTATAAATACCTAAAAATAAAATGTTTTATTCCACTGCAGGTAGATCCTTTATTAAATGTAAATAAAATGTTAATTAATTTTAGTATAGCATGGAGAGAATTTATGTGATTCCAAGTTAGATCTGTCAGTATTATGATCGTAGACATTTTGTCTTTTTAGACATCGTAACTTTTGGTTTATTATTTTCAATAATAGACCTTTAGAATCGACCAAGGAAAACATTTTTGTAACCCTCCCAGTTCAGCACTCTCACGGCGATCATCTTGTGAAAAGTTTCAAATTTCTTTCCCTTTGGTGCCTACTACTTAATTTTTTTTACTTGGACAGAATAGATATTTTCGAAATATTACTAAGTGGAAATAATAAACCATTGTGTAATAATTTGTCTTTGAACTTAAACAATTGAAAGTAAAATTCAGTTTTGAATACTGATTCGTTGGCAACACTGATAAAAGTGTGTTTGAACCAACAACGCATCAAAGTTCTATTTTTGTGATGTCTCTATATAAAAAAAAAAATAACAAGAATCATACTATTAGTAAGGAGATAGCATGGTTCTCTTATATAGTTATCATTCAAAAGTTCTCACAACAGTTACTTGATAGTAAAGCCTATCAATTAGATTTCATTGTGAGATCGTCGATAGTAAATAATTCTATATTTACTTTTTATTTCATTTTTTTAATTTGGCCGCGTCAGTCCTCGATGAACTCGATAAACGTGCAAACTTTATTTGCCATTAATGAATACCTAAGGTTTTTGCTAATACTAAGAAAGAGAAGGTTGCCAAAGAGACTACTCTACGGCCGCCAAGGAGGGACACGCCTAAGGGGAAGACCCCGGCTGCGGTGGATCGACGATGTCGAAGACGACCATAGCCGTACAGGTATAAGAAGATGGAGAAGAATGTCTGCCGATAGGGAAGCCTGGCGAAGATTTGTATCTGAGACCCAGGTCCTTTAAGGACTGTTGTGCAAATTAATAATAATAAAATAATAACAAACAGAAGTTATTTATCAATAAAAACTTAAAAATATTTATCAATATCATTTTAATTTCCATTTCTCAAGAGTTTTAAAAATCATATGAACCTTGAGGTACTACACCCCTAAGAAAAACCGAGTATAAACTAGTTATGCACAAAGCTATAACAAGTCTTACTCTTGCATTAATATGTTGATAAGCTTTTGTATACGAAATTAAAGAAAGATAAGCATGCACACTGCATGCAAGATCGCAAATCTTTCTTAGGATTTTAATGTTGATCATCATTTTTTCATGGAAGTATTAAAGAAAAGAATTATTATTTTATTTATATTTAACACGCTCATACAATCCCTTCATTCAGTCCCAAGCCTAAGAAAAAATATCATACAGAAGCTGTTAACATAATCTGTATTCATTTGTGTTAGGACAAAATATAAAATTAAATAAAAAAATTATGGGAGATGATGGTTGGTGAAGTCGAAAGAAATGCACATGTGCTTTATGTTAGCATTATATTATCATTTCACCATTTTATTTCATTTCACCATCACATGTTACACTTAAATGATGGCTACCACTTTTATAGATTTTATACCTTAAATTGCATGTTTATTCACTGTTTTATGTTTTGTTAATTTATTTTTACTTTCTTCTACATTTTTACCCGTCTGTGCTCAACACCCTGCCTATAATGGTTAATCAGACGATCTGAAGCTTATCTAATAATTGATAATTTAAATATTGTGACCAGGGGCGTAGGCAGAATTGTTTCTAGGGGAAGATTTAAATTATTTTCGAATAGGAGGGGATTTAAAAAGAAAAGGTCAAAATAACCACCGAAATGTCTATAATCGCCAAATTTGGCTTAAGTTTTATGAATAAGCATGAAAATTGAATAACAAATTTCCCAAAATATTACTCAAAATCCATTTTTTGATGGGTATGAAAATCATATTTTTTTTCATTTCGGGGGATATATCTCCCTGATCCTTCCTCCTTCGTAGGCCACTGGCTGTGAACCAATATAGATAATTCATAGCATTTCGCTATTTTAAAGATGCTTTTGACAATTTAATAACAAAAAAAAATGTATTTCGCCTCAAGCTTTACTCAAGATTTTTAAAGCAAATATATTTTCATCAACTAAAATCTATGTTTCCTAAGAATAGCATAGGTATGCCCTTCTGACCTCCAGTTAGTTCAAATCAATAGGAGTTCACTCAAATCAGAGTAGTATTCTGTAGAAAAATTGTTTGGCAGCTTTAAAGAAAAATATATTCACCCTATGTTGATAGCAGCCTGTGATCTCATACATATCTACACTGTATCATTATATTGTCTAAGCAATAATTTGAATTGGTCGTAACTGGTCGCCCAAATGTACCTGTCTATTGTTTATTTTCGAGAACCCTTAACGGCTAGTGTCAAAGTTCTTTTACGTGACCGACATAAAATTAAGTTAACTAACATAGATGGGAATCGAACTCATACCGTTCTGAACCGGGAACCCAAGGACTCTTGAACCACCTCGGTACCTCTGTGAAGTTGGCCTCAAAGTCAAAATTTTTAAATTTTTTTTTCTGATAGCGTCCCAAAGAATCTGTGTAATTTTCAGACATAGTTCTGTTAATCATATCACAAAAAAAACGACTAAAGATATCGAGGCCAACTTCAGACTTCTCGCAACTTTGAAACTTTATAACTTTTTTTCTATCAACTGAAGCACTTTGGTTAATAAAGATAATAGATAGAACTCTTAGGATGGTTACTAAAACTCTAAAAAAAAAAAAGGACACCAAAAATGTTTTTTCAAAAAACAAGACTGGCCACCCAAAATGATTTTTTTTTTTTTTGAGTTCTGACAACCCCTCAAAGAGTTCTAGAGATTTGTATAATTTAAAGAAATAGCTCTGTTGATTAAACCAAAAATATCTGATGTGGACACCCCATTGCTTCCTCGTAAGCCTATTGAACTATAAATCGGTGGCTCAAAAATTGACCCAGAATTTGGTTACTAGTTTCCGAAGATAGCACTATCTCAAAAACGACACTCGGCGTTGCGACGTTTATCTATTGACACATACAGACACACACACATTTGTTTCTGAAGGTCTCATTCCGTTATTATATGTCGTTTTCTTTCAGTTGATAGCAAGTTCCCAAGAGATTTCTTCTTGTTCCTAGACAAGTTTACAGGACAGTCTATTTCCCAAGAAAAGCATTAGAAATCGACGGTTTCAAAATTTTATGCGGATTTATCCTCCTACAGACTTGTTCAGCTCACAAATGTGGAGGAAAAAAAAGTATTTTACACTCAATTTTAACACTTAAAACAACTAACAACTTTTATCACCGAACCATATGATTTCTATATAAAATGTCAATATACCTATTGATGTAAGTTTATTATGACATTTAAGTAAAGTTAAGTAAAGCAAAGCCCTTTCGGCTCCTAAATTTCAACTAAAATCTATTATATTATTTATATTGATATAAAAGTCTATTTTACCAAATTTGAGATTATATTTTAATATAGTTTTACATTATATTTTAATATAATTTTTTATGAAAGTCCAATATGGCCTTCAAGTAAAGTACCACTTCCGATTTGCCAATTTTAACCAAAATTTACTATGTTATTTAAATTAACATGTAAGTCTTATATCCCAAATTTGAGAAATTTTGCATCATATTTTTATATAAATTTGGATGAAAATCGATAATGATCATCAAGTAAAGTACTACTTCCGGTTATCATGCAGTGACCAAAAAAAGAGATTCACGACTAGATTTTACAATAATCCTAAATACAAAATTTTTACTTTCTACGGCTAACTTTCTAGTTTCTCGCAATAGGTCAAGTGACCAAATGCTGGCTTCTGATTGGCTGCTCACAAATGGTGCGCCAACTCCTCTGGTTTCCCTCTTCCTTTGATATCAACATTAGAGCTTAAGAATAAGGATAATTTTCAATGAAAAAAGGGATTACCGACGAAAATGTTTGCCAAAAATTTCTCGAGGAGTTCTATCGATAATTCTACAGGATCATTTTGCCTACGAAACAAAATAGGTATTTTTAGTTACTATTTTTTTTATTTTAACAATAGAGCTATTTCTAAAAGTTATGAAGAACTATAGAAATCTTAGGAGGGCTTTCAGAACTGTAATGACAATTCAAATTTTTTCACTTTGGAGTGACAAGCTTATTTCTGGTGAAATTATTGTCGATTTTCGGTCTTTTTTTTAGAGTTACGGTAGTTTTATAGGTATTTCTATCCTTATTAACCAACGTGCTTCAGTTGATAGTAAAAAAAAGTTTTCTTCTTCTATCAGCTCAACAGGCGCTGATGCTGGGATTAGAGCCTTAGCCTGCTCAACAATTGCCAACCATTTTTCTCGATATGTCGCTTCTGTGACAGAGATCCTTAGCTGCCGAAGATCTTGTCCTACGCAATCTCTCCATCGGCCCTTTGGCCTACCGCGTGGACTTTGCCTTCCGGAGTATTTTCCCTACTGGTCACTCTGTCAACACTCATCCTCATCATGTGGCCAAACCATTTTAGCCTCTGTATCTTGATGTGAGAGGAGATGCTAATGTCTTTGTAGAGCTGGAACAGTTCGCTATTTTTCCTTCGCCACCACTGACCATCCTCACACACAGCCACCAGAATTCTCCTAAGAATTACTCGCTCCAACCTATCAAGTAGCTTGATATTTTTCTTGTTGAGGGTCCACGTTTCTCCACCATATGTGACTACCGGTCTTATTAGGGTCTTGTAGAGCATAAAGTTTGTGGGAACGGCAAACAAGCTTCCTTCTGATTAACCTTGAGATGGAGAAATAGCCTCTATTCCCAGCTGTTAATCTCTTTCTAACCTCTTCTTCCCCCTCCAGGTTATCATTAATAGTCCCAGGTATTGAAAGCTTCTCACTATTCCGAAGCTGTAGGTGCCTATTTCATAGTGACTCTGCCTCTGATCTAGCCTTTTGTTCAATACCGTGATCTTGGTCTTCTCCTTGTGATAATGACAACATCGTCAGCATATGCTAGAATCTGGGTCGTCTTGGTATATTGTTCCTTCCTCCTCTAGTTCCGCCCTACTGACGATTGCTTGAAGAGCAATATTGAACAGGAGAGAAGTTTTTGGACCCCCCTGCCTTAGACCACTTTCAACTCCAAAAGGCTCCGCCAATCCAGAACATTTTACTTGGCAGATTGTATTTTTCATTATGCATTTTACTAATCATATTAATTTACTGGGCAATCCCAGTTCATGCATGGCTACTATGAGCTTACTTCTGACTATTGTATCAGCCATCTTTCTTGTACATCTTCTTCCAGCATTAGCATTTTACCCTGTTCATCTTTGATTAGGTTTCTAGTTGGTTTGCTTTTAACATTATTCACCGATCTGTAGAATTTGCCGGATTTGTTTTTGCTTTTTGAGTTCTCAATGTCCTCAATTGGTTTCCTTTATGACTTCCTCTTCTTGCTTTTGACCAACCTCTTCGCGTGCATTCTGGCATCTTTATAGTCCTTGAAACTCCTCCTTGTTTCCCGACTAATCCATGTTAATCTTTTTTCATTCCGTTTCTGGATTGCCCGTCTGCTCTCTTTGTCAAACCAACCGTTACGTGGATGTCTTTTCTTTTCGCCACACACTTCTTTTGCAGCATCAGTCAATCCTCTTCTAATACGCCTCCACTTGTTTTCAATAGTTTCTGAAACTTCACCAACTGGTACGCTCATGACTGACCCAAGAAACGTCTCAGCAAACCTAGCATCCCCTTCTTCCGTCTTGAGGCACTCTGTGTTCCACTTCTCACTCCGGAGCATTTGTTTATTGGTGGCGCATTTTATTTTTGGGTGAAGTTTTATCAGCACTAAGTAATGATCGGAGTTAACGTCATATACTCTATAGAATCGTACATCATTCACGCAACTAAAATTTTTGGTGGATACCAGCACGTGATCAATTTGACTTGCTGAGATGCCATCTGGAGTGTGCCATGTTTCTTTATGAACTTTTTTATGAGGAGACAAAGTGCTCATGGATTGTGGGGATAGTGGGATAGTGTGGGAGCGTGAACACAAATCAAACTAATGTTCCTGAACAGACCTCTAGTTTGCATAGTCTCTCATTAATTGGTTGGAAGTCAAGGATTGCGGATTTTATTCTACTCGAGACCATAAATGTTACTCCAAATTCGTGTCTGTTTTCACTTCCTCTATATAGCGTTATAAAGTCATTTCCTTTAATATCACCCTTTCCAGTCCATCTCATCTCTTGTATGGCCAAAATGTCCAAGCAGCCCTTCTGCGACACATCCGTAAGCAAAAAGTTTTAGGGCTTCAAAATTTGCGAGAAGTGTGAAGCTGCTCCGCCCTCCCCCGTATCTTTACTTGCTTTTTTTTGTGGTTTAATCAACAGAACTATTTCATAAAATAATATAGAACTCTATAACTCTTAGGGGTGCTATCGAAACTCTAAAAAAAAAATTTGATTTTGAGGGGCCAACTTCATAGAGATCACCACGGTTGGCCATCACGGTCTCCGTTAAGATATGTTAAGATATCTTTACTTCTATGTTTTCTTATTTTATTTATTAATTTGTTTTTTACAATATAGATAAGTATAATATCATGATACTTTAATTTATAAATAATCGTAAGCATATGTTACAAATTAATATTGGGTTTTTTTTTCTTTTTTTTTTTTCTGTTGGCAAATGAAGCGTGGAAATGCAAAAGAGTCTAATTGTAAGTGCCTTCAGAAATTCGTTTCAGAATTTAAGTTTCAACTTGAATAATATTAAATAAATACGACTTCATTTATAAAAAAACAAATTTTTACTCATCAACTTTTTTTTTTTTTTCATCCTTCCTTGCCTCTCGGCATTACGGGTTTCGGAAGAATTACCGACCGATGTGTCTCTTCATCCTTAATGCGTGTCCCTTCTTAATTGAATATATTAAAATAGGTTGGTCCTACCATTTCCTTCCAATCCTATACGAAGACTACAAAGTATGGATAATTTTCCTGACCAACTAATTGAGGAAAATCACTCTTTGTAATGACATAGAGGCGGATTTTCCTCCGTAGTTCAATAATCAACAATGGTTATATAAGTAATTTATACATTTATAACAGTATTAACTAGGCACTTATAATTAAGCCTGTAATCGGGAAAAAAAAAAACTGATTTCAATTTGGCTGATGGCACTCAGACCCTTTTGCATTTCCACCTTTCAAATAATATAGATAACTAAGATGTAAGTTTATTTTTTATTTAATTTATAAATTTTATATTATTAAATATTTTTTTAAAGTGTCTTATAAACATTTTGTAAAACTATAAATAATTTAATTTTTTTTTTCAGCAACCATGGTTTTCAATCTTATCATACTCGCATGCTCCTCACTGGGCATTTTAACGTCTGCAATATTGATCTATGGGCTCTACCGTGTAAGTTATAAAATTATTTAATTTTTTTAATATTATTCCAATTATGTCCAGTAACTCAAGCATTTTAAATATATATGCCCCAAAACTTAATGCTATATTCTTATGTAGTTTAGAAACAATCTGGACATGGTTTACATTATCGCTAAAAATACTTGCACAATTTTTTCGGAAATTATATGGATTATAATAGTTAATACCATCCCAATTTTTTAAAATTATAATACATTTAACTCAATAAAAGAGATAAGATAAATTTTATTAATTATCTCTTAATTGGTTTTCACTGGATACTATTTTATATAAAGAAACATTAGTTTGAAAAACCTAACTTTATATTCACTTATGCTTTTTCAACCAAAAAAAA
Source organism: Rhaphigaster nebulosa (assembly GCA_948150685.1). Lineage (NCBI taxonomy): Eukaryota > Metazoa > Arthropoda > Insecta > Hemiptera > Pentatomidae > Rhaphigaster > Rhaphigaster nebulosa. Next base: position 38,893,544 of record OX411308.1, on the reverse strand, counting down.
AAGCAAGTATCAGCCGATTTCTATATAATTCAAAAACCATCGTATAATTACACGAAATAAGTACGCAAATTGTTTTGTTTTTTAAAATTAGATCTTGAAAAATTGATAGAACCATGCCTGTACCGATTTAGACAATAAATATAAAATATTATGATAAAAGAAATAAAGTCTGAATGAAAACCTGCCTAGGCAAACACAAAGTTATTTTGTCCTGAGATTTTCAAGCCCTTGAGGGTAAAAGAAAATAGAGGATAAGGGAAGATGGAATCAAAACAGTCAAGAATAAGTTCCATTTAAGTTCTTAGCAAGGCGTTACAGTGGATATGGCTTTTGCTCTAAACTTCCATCAATTTCTCGAAGTATTGTTTTAATTTGAACTTAAATCCCATCCGTAAATTCTAGATGTAGTTGGAAACTTTTGAATAGGCGTTCATTTCAGAGATTTGTATAAAACAGTTGTTCAAAGTTTTCCTGAATGCAACAAGTTTAAAAACTAAATTAATTGTTTGTTTCAATTCTTCTTCTTTTACTATCATGAAAAACAAAAAAATTATAATTAAAAGTTTATCTGATTACAGACCACAAATCTGCAGTCTAGACGAAAGAAAGGAAAAAAATATATAGAATAAAAAAACATAGAATAATTGAATTGCAAAATGTCGAAGCATAATTAATTTAAAAGTTAATTTATTTAAAAGAACAGAAAACTAAATTATGTCCAACCATTATTTTATTTTAAAATTTGTTATTTAATCTATGCACCTTATAGGTGAACTATTAGTAAATTACAATTTAATTATTCATAGATATATTTTATAAAATATTTAGGTCAACCGGCAATTTTATTCTTGAGAGAGTTCAATAAGCATCCAAAGAACAATAAATAAATTTCTTATATATATTAGACACTAGTTATAATTTATTAAATATTTGATAAACATTCTAGAAATTTCCTCAGAATTGAGTAAAAACTGTGTTTTACTTTTAAATATATTTATTAATTATTATTATAGATGTTGGCTGGGGTGGAAGGCGGATGTTTGTTGGTTACTTAAATGAATAGAACTTAATATGTTTCAGCTTGAGCTATTTTGGAAATTTCAGTTTATAAAATTTAACTTTATAAATGTAAATGGTACAATTTTAATATTAATATAACATTTTAACAATTTAACGTCCCTATATATTACATAGGGACATTCCAATCTATGTTATATAATAATAAAAATAAAAAAATAAATATTCTATAGTATTATCTTATAGGATAATAATATGATAATATTCCTGTGTATTATCCCTAAGGAACTCGGAAAAACAAAAAATTACCGTTGGTATTTTAACTCGTCTTATTCAATTCGATCCCAGGTAGGGAACTTCCAACGGAATACTGAATCAGATAAAGAGCCTCCTTTGCCAACGTACGAGCAACAGAGCCGCGGGGAAATTTCCCCCCATAAAGAACCATTCTGCAATTAATATGTAAATTGCCGACGGGCGGAGTTAAACTAAGATATCCTAACTGCGGCCTATATTTTAGACTTCTCTCTTTTCCCTGAAGATTAAAGTATCGCTATTAAAGAAATGGTGGAAAATTATTAACTTAAGATACCCAATTCTTCTGATATATTTATAAATGTTTATGGTATATCTATTATATTCCAAAATAAAACTCCCAAGTTTTGTACCTTTATACATTTCGCCCAGTCTTAAGGATTAATTTTTTTTTTTTTATAATAAGATCCTTAATCAAATATTTTAAAATACTTTATATTTAAGTTACTAAAGTAATCAACAAGAATAGTCCTAAAGCTGTATAAATTTAGTAAGACGAAAGTTTAGCATATAAATTTAGAAAAATACTGTTTTATTGAAAATTGTTTAGATATGGTTTGAACAATGGCTATGACTGAAGTATTCACTGCAATAGGAATGGTCTTTAATTAATATAAACCTGTTTTATTTTATCTTGTAAATCTATTACGATTAGAGATTGTCCAACGAAAATATTTTGACCGGAAGTCTATCCGCTTCTCATTTAAGTTTTTCCTTTAATACCAATATTTTGATCTTTGTTTAACCGTATACACGAAAATCTGATTCTTTAATAGCATGGTATTTAATGTAATAGCTTCTAAATCTTCACCAAACGATTGTCAGCCAATAATTACAATATTGTAATAAATTGCATAATTAAAGCTGCTTCATTCCTAACTACATCTATAGTTGTCTATTAAAATCATAATCATTTGTATGGAGGTGTAAAAGAGTGTCTTAAAACATCTTCTGAAATTCTTCTTTAGTAGCACTAGAATCCGTGAAGAATCCTGGCTTCCCCCAACAGCAACCGCCATGCGTCCCTATTCCGTGCCTCTGCCATCCAGTTTCGCAAGCTCAAATACTCTATTGCGTCATTGGCCACACAATCTGCCCACCGCAGTTTTGGTCCCCCAGCTCTGCGACGACTAAAAAGGGGCTCGGTCAGAATCTTCCTAGATGGTAAATCGTCAGCCATTCTGGCAAGATGTCCTGCCCGTATGAGCCTTCCAAGTTTGATGAAACGGGAGATATCCTGCTCACAGTGCCGGATTTACCATAAAGCCAAATGCCTATGGACCCCGCACCTACTTCGGGTACCATATCCCGTGAGAAAAATAAGTCGAGGTAGTTTTAATTTTCTTTATTAAGATTTTAGATTTATTTTTTAAGGACGAACAATTTCATAAAATAGGCTTATAAGGTACATAATTATTTTATCTCTAAAATAAAGCCAGATAACACTGACAGACGCAGAACGCTACTTCCCTCAGCATTACTCGGCAACGTTTCAACATAATTTCAGAACGCATTATAAATTGACTACACGCACTTTCATTATTTAGGTTGTCAGCACTGACCACTTCCAGTTTAATTTAGCTTTAAGAATAAAACTGGAGGATTTCCCGCTTCGCTCCATATGTTAAATCATGACGATATACATATTTTTGTACTTCATTTTTCATTTTGTTCAGACAAAATTTGTGTGGTCGTCAATTGTGTTAGTTTTTCGAAATGTTTATAGTGTTTCATTTATAAAACAATAAGGCACTTCAATAGACGAATTGTGCAGAATGTTGATAAAACGGCTAAGCTGCGTAGTAAAGATAAATGTAAAAAAACTAAGGTGATATCTTTATTATAGGAAAGTTAATTTTTTCAAAACATGACTTAATATTTGAATATTTTTCAATATGATTTTCTTACTGACGTTGATGATGATGTTGAATAGTGAAGTTAATAATAAATAAATCATTGTTACAACTTTAGTTTATTATCATTATAAACAAGTATCGCATTATCATTACATTGTAACCATTATCATTACCTATGAATTAAAAAAAAAAATAAAAAAATCTATACCACTACAACACGTGAAGGGTCTTGGATTCAGTACTTGGTAGGGACCGTACTGTTTCTAAGCCAACGATTGTGCAAGGATTTGGTCAAAAAAGCGTACCCACTTTATAGACGGTGGTTGAGACCCAGGAGGGTCTCCTGATCCCACAGAACCGATCCAGGTCTGAAAACAGAATAAAGTTGTTTTAATAAATAACATTTTAGTTGTTTTAGTAAATAAATTAAATTTTTAATAAATAAAATAAATTTTTTTAGTTGTTTTAATAAATAACATTCATTAGTATCGATAGATTAAATTGGTGTTTGTATAAAATTTTACCAAATTTTACCTACCTAATCTTCCTATTATATTTAATTTATTAATAGAATAAATTCTGTATTGAAGTGAGCAGCGGAGGTGACAAAATAGTTATTAGCTCTATACTTTCCTTCATTCTGCCTTTATTTTCGTTTATGCAATAAAATTTAGTGAAAAGGGGAGAGGAGCCCCGAGATTTACATTGCCAAGAGGCCTATAAAAAGCCTGATCCGGCCCTGTCTGCTCATGATATAAATCTTACAGCTCCCGATTGCTTCTCCACCTCCATTCATTTTTTTCAAACACACCTCCATAAATTCGGCGCAACATTTTCCGCTTGAGAGAGAAGCGCTGGGATCTCCTAGAGTCCTATTTCTCTCTCCACTTGTGGGGGGACAAGCCTAGCTCGGGGTTCCCCAGGCTGATTGCAAATAGTGTATATAAGTATGCCTGCGTTTAAGGTGTTTATTTTATTTTATTTAACTTTAATTTTAATGACTTTACTTTTTTTTCTAATTATTTATTTCACTATTATATAGTTTATTTAAATTGTCAATAAATACAGGGTGAATGATTTATAGTTATAGTTCTTGATTCCTTTTTATTTTACTTATTGAATATTTTACAATAAAAACAGTAAGAATAGAAAAAACGGACAAGTACTTCCCATGCCTTAATCCCAAAACGACCAATAGCGAATATTTCACTAGCCAAATTAAATTTTTCCGCTGTGCTAAATCAGATAGGTCTTTTACTTACAAAAGAGAAGACAAATAAATAAAACAAAGAAAAATAAAGCTATCGTTCGAGTATCGATTTTGGATCAAGCGTAATCACTAAGACAATTAACTAGCCAAAAGGCGCTGTAAGAGGAGTAGAGCGAGAGGAGGTGGACCTGCATAGGTCCTGGGATCTGGCAAGAAGGGACCCTGTTTTTCCGACTGATCAAATCGGTTCCCAAGCTCTGGCCATCCACTTCCACGGGGATGTTTTCCGCTCCAACGGAATGGAAAGAAATAAAAAGATAAAAGGCTTAGTTATTCTGTCTTATCCGCGGCTCCATCTCCTTAACTTCCTGATACTGGGGTAAGCGCCGAGGTTTAATGTTCTTCTGCGGTTGTCCCGCTTAAATATTCAACAGAAAACCATTCTCCTTCTGTTCGTACGGTCCCAGTGATATCCTGAAGAGCTTGTCCCGACCATCTTTTCCAATCTTCAAAGCAGTTCCTGGCTCAGTCGATTGTATTCAAAATGCGAGAGTAGATTTATATGCAGGGGCAGGAGTAGAAACAATAAATACCCCGGCTTGATAAAGATCCAATGTTGATACAATTTTCACTAATATTAAATTTCCGAATCAGAAGTTAACGAGGTCGTACTTCACTAAATACTCCAACTGTTGTCTCACTGTACTCACCCCACGCTATACTATTAACCATAATAACATTTATTACATACATCAATTGTGTTTTTAATGGTTTATTCACTTGTTTCACACTAATATTTCAATCGGCTAGCCGATTAATTTTCCTTCTGAGGCAATACTTTACACAATATATGATGTTAAAAAGCGTAAATGATTTTCCTCCTCACGAAATCCAGGAACACATAGCAATAAATTTATAAATCAAAAATTTGACAAAAAAATAAGAGAAAAAGAGAACCCACGATAAAAAGAGAACAATAAATGAAGAAAAAAATATGAACATGTCAGTTTATAATTTCTAACTTTGTACTTGTCCATCCGAACACGCTCAACCAAAGCCTTCTACAGTCTGGCTGGTCCCTCCAGTCCTGACGTCACCCAAGGGTTTTCCCTCCTCTGTCGTAAATCAACAGCAATACTTGCAATACTGAATATTTTATGTCTATTTGCATAAAGGTGCAAGTACTCTGAGGGGGGTTTACAATCATTTTAGAAAGTTTGAACAAATCAAGTATACCTAGAACAACGTCCGTTTGGTATTTCACAAATATTTTACTAGATAATTATCCTTAATTAAAAACATATGACGTCAAACATCGCATAATAATAAAGGTTAATGAAGCTAAGTAAAACAAAAAAAACATAATCAATACTATTAGCATGGTTACGTTGAATACGATGCTCAATAGCTGCTATAAATCATAATAGAAAAAAAGGTTAAATCAAATTAAATATTTTTATATTAAATATTTAATGTCTATTTGCATATAAACGTGTAAGTACTGTAAGCAAAAATTAAAAATTTAGAAAACAATTAAATAAATAATTTTAACAAAAATAGAAACTTTAAAATTTTCCAATAGTATTTAGCAAATTAGTCAAGTTAACCTTTTTTATTATGCAAAGTGTGACATCATCTGTCTTTAATTGAGGATATTCATTTAGTAAAATATTTGTAAAAATGCCAAACGGACGTTGTTCTTGGTATACTTGATATGTTCAAACTTTTTAAAATTATTGTAAGCCCCGCATCAAGAAAAAGTATTTTTAAAAAGAAAATGCCTTATTGTTACAATAATGATGGGAAATGCGATCTTAGGTCAGAACAAATAGATGTTATCAACTAAATAATTAAAATGTTCAGAAATATTTTACTAAGAAAAATATTTCCAATTAAAAAGAGATGGCGTAGAGTCACACCATCTCCCAATAAAAAAAGAAAATGTGACAAATTTGCGAAATGCGAGTAGTTATGAGAAAATTTGAAAGTTTCTATTTACCCATAAATTATTTATTAAAAGATATATTTAAATATTCAATTTTTCTTCATCGTTTGCATGGTTTATTCTACACTTCTACGTGAATAACCGTAAAATATTTAATTTTTTGGCTTATCAGAGAACTTGAAGTAGTGAAGTACAAATGACGGCTACAGACTTCCACTACTTTATATGAAAATTTGTAAAAATACGAAATATATTATCCCATCATTATAAACTCGTTATCCAGTTTCTAAAGAATTATTAAAAAATATTTTATATTGACATTATTTATCGATTCCAGTGTGAGCATCAAAGAAGGATTTACTGTTTAATTAGCGAGGCACAACAGGTTTGTTAAACAAAAAAAAAATTGAGTTATATCGTCAAATATTGCACTCTGTCTTAATTAAGGATAACAAGTAATAATGATGAAGGAATTAATTCATATTTACAGACAACATAAATAAATCAAATCATTCTTTAAAAGATAAGATAGACAAATTATTGTATCAACTAGTATCACAATAAAATTTTAAACACAGCATTGGAAAAAAAAAGTCCTGATGATGGGGGCACATCCCCGAAACGTTGACATTGATTGTACTTGTGATGTGAACACGCAATAAAATTATTGAAAAGTCATAATTGCTCCTCTTTTTATTACGAATTTACTGTTTAAGTGGGATAGCGCAACAGATTTGTAAAAAAAAAAAAAAAAAAAAAAATAGAGTAATTTATAGTTTTTAATGTCAAACATTACACTCTGTCTAAATTAATGATAACAAGTAATAGTGATCGAAGAATTCATTCATACCATATTTACAGACAATATAAATAAATTAAATAATAGAAAATGTTGATTACTAGAAAAAACGAAATTCAAGAGGAAATAAAGGCGCGGATAAAGGTGGGAAATGCTTGTTATTTTTTGGTATCAACATTACTTAGGTCGCGCATTTTGTCCAGAAATTTAAAACTTAGAATATACAAGACTATTATCTTGCCTACAGTTCTGTACGGGTGTGAAAAGTGCCCGCTAACCTTGAAGGACGAACAACGCCTTAAGGTCTTCGAGAATAAGGTATTGCGTAAAATATCTGGTCCGAAAAAGGATGAGTCCACGGGCGAATTTAGAAGGTGATAGAAAGCGGAATTACGTAGCATGCACCCTGGTAATATAATCGAAGTGATATCATCGCGACGGATGAAATGGGCGTGCAAAGTTGTTGGGCTCAGTAACGAACGAATTCAAAAAAAGTTAATAAACGCTGAGCCGACTGGTAAACGTCCGAGGGGTAGACCGAAACGTAGGTGGGAGGATTGTATCAAGGGTGATCTAATTAATTTGGGTTTGGACGGTAGTCGGTGGACCGAGTTTTGTAGGCAGCGATTAGTTGTATCGGCATCGAACCTTCGGGTTTGCTAAGCCTTTTCTTATTATTTAATAGCGAATAAATAAATGAAAAAATAAAGAAAATTAAAATTAAAGATAAAATAAAATAAAGATCTGAAAGCACTTATACATATTTGCAATGGTGAAAAAAAAAAGTTTAAACCTTATTATTATGTATCATGAAAATGATTTATTTATATATGCATATATATAAATATATATATATATATATATCAATATATATATATATATATATTGATTTAATGTAGAACTTATATATTTAATATAGAATTTAATATAGAACTTATAATATATATACATATACATATCAATATTTATATATTGATTTAATGTAGAACTAAATGGATAACAATTGAGCATCAATAGAAGAAAGAACTAAACGAAGAACTCTTGAAAACTGGAGGTTGAGATTCTGAATTTAAATAGGGTAGCGAGCTAAAGTATTTTCCCTCTGTGATGCTCAAATACACTTTCCACTCGGTTAACCTACACTCTCCACCGACGAAAAAGTTGGACGAACGGTAGCCCTGAGACGAGAGAGGAGGCCTTTATTACGCAACTAACTGACCCAGTTGTAAATTTAAAAAGGCGCCCTCGACTGGAAATCCGATTATTTCCCAAGTTAAATTGACCCCCAGGAGGCAAGCTACCGATGGACCTCCCCACCCTCCCTCCTCCGCCCTTTGACCACCGCCTCTCTCATTACCCCTCCCTTTGAACATTTTTAATTATACTTGGGCTAATAGGAACCTTTTGTAAGGGCAATCAAGTTAATGACCCAAAATACACGGCGAACACCTTTGAGAATGTGCCAGCGATTCTAGGACTCGTTGAGCAGCAAACTGTCATATCGTTAAAAAAAAAAAAAAAAAAAAAAAACACTATGGTATTTGTTTAAAAACAAGGATCCAAACAATAAAGGAACGAACCTGAATAGCACAAAACTTTATAATTTTCATTTGTGATTTCAGCCTAGTTTAATTGAAATTTAGTTTATACGTTGATTGATATATTTCACTTCCAGTGCTTTATAGTAAAAAAATTATTGATCAGGCGTTTTCCACATTCGCTGGTGTTCTTTTCACATCCCACAAATACCGCGTACAATCGTCTTTGATCCTACATAATCTTGCACAGGTCATTGAAAAATACTTATACATACGACAAATTAATTTTTTGCTGAAATATATTTAAAAAAATAATAAATGTCCAGGAAAAGGATGCCGTTGGGAGCTATCCTACATGTCATTATTATCTATAATTGTCAGATCATTGCTGAATGTCAACTAACTCATTGGTATGACAGGAGCATATTGATAATTAAAGACAAAACCAAAGAAAAAAAAAAATGGTAAATAAACTCCTTCTAAATTCTGATCAGAACCAGATGATTAGTTTTAACGTTCCATTTTCTGAGGTTCATTTTTATAAATAATCTTTGTAGAATTAAGATAACAATGGAGAATATTTGGCCATCTAAGTTGTTCGCGTTTGACACCTATCAACTGCATAAAAAAACATTAGCTCGTGCGACATATCTTCCTCATCTGTATTTTATCCCATTAATCTTCAATTTAATTGTTTATTTGTTTTTTTATGTACTTTCTTCTTTCTTTTTTTTCCCCCAAAAAGCACCGCTGAATTCAACTGAACAAATTGGTATTTTGAGATAAGCATTATTTTAATTTTTTTATAAACAATTTGTATTTAATATTTTTTCTGGTTTAACATTTTTAATATTAACATTTTCTTTTACTTATTAATTTCCAAATAAACTTTTCTTAGAGCTGAATCATAACAAATCATTAAAAATAGGCTATTTATAGATGAAATATCTGCCCCAGCACAATGGCTTCAGAGCATCACTACGGATAGCAGCCATTTTATAGTATACCAATAGCATGCTATAGAAGCACTTACTTTTTATGAACAGCAAAAATTACCCTAGTATCTATTATGCTAATATTAATTTCAACTACTTGATCCTTCCAAAATTGACTCGGCTAATAAGTGCGATGAACAGTGTCCGGTATACTTGAGAAACGGAATGATACGATTTATTACAGCGGGTACGAAATACATCATATGTATGGCACTCACTCCTTTGCCAACTTATCTTAGACTTAAAAACCCATTAGTCCGAGAATCTTCATAACTAGAATACTTGGCACGTTCCATAACTATTCAATTGTATGTGTCTATGCCCCAACATAAACTACATTGGAAACTGAGAAGACGAATTCTACGATTTGCTCGAGATCTTTCTACATCCTAATTAAGATATACAAATTTTTGCTGGTGATATGAATGTCAAAGTCGGGCGTAAAGTATCTCAAGAACGTTATACCCCCACCGAAGCATTTATAACGGAACATGGAGGTCGCCGGCTGGAGAGACCACTAAACAAAAGGACCACGTCCTCATATTATCACGTAATAAGTCGAACCTAATGGTTGTTCGAGTTTACAGAGGAGCAAATGTGGAGTAGGATCACTATCTTCTAAGAGCTCATCTAAGAGATTGTTAAAATACAACATGCCGAACGAAGAAATTGAACTTCTCGAGACCAGAAGATGAGGACATACGGAGGAGATGCGAGGGACGTGTGGAAGAATGCCTAAAGTTTTTGCAGGTTTCTCCGGACAGCAGCATTGACAATCAGTGGTAGGGGATCGAAGATGTTATTTCGGGGGTCACGGAGGAGGTAGCAGGAAAGATAGCTGCGTAGCCCCTGATATAACAAAGAATGTGCTGATGCCAATATAGCCTAAAACGAAACCTACAAACTAATGTTTTACGAGCAAGCAGAGCAGAGTATAGACGTAGAAGACCTTTAGAAAACGGATTACTTCAGAGGTAGAAAAGGTTGAAAAAATGTAAACTTTGAATACCAGCAACGATACTAAGAAATTCTACAAGATTATTAACATTGGAAGAAAAACTTTTGAACTCCGACTAAATGCGTGAAGAGCAGAGAATGGATCTGTATTAATTGACGAAAGTAGAATCCTGGTTAGATGGTGCCAATACTTCCAAGACCTCCTTAGCGAAAAAACTCCGTCGGAATAATCCCTATCTCGTCTAGCTCCAATTGAAGATCTACATCCTCCCGACAAAGAACAAATTATAGCATCCCTATTCAGACTTAAAAATAATAAAGGATCAGTCTATGAGGGCCTTGCAGCGCATTTCTTCAAACCTTATAAGCTTGAAGCTTGATCAAGACGCTTCAGAGCCTCCTAACGTCTATTTGGGCGAAGAAAACGATGCCGCAGAGCTGGTGCAAGACAATAATGTGCCCTATTTACCAGAAGTGAGACCAGGTCGGGTGTAGTAACTATCGCGGGATATCACTGCTGCTAGTTACATGTAAGGTTCTTTCTCTTGTGCTCTTTGATCGTTTTTTTCTCTTGGCTGAAAGAATTGCGGGACCATATCAGCTGGCTTTCAAACGTCAAAGTCAACTGTACATTAGATTTTTACTCTGCGACAAGTGCTGAAGAATAGTTCAACAATTCAATATCCTTAAGCATCATATATTCATAGACTTTAAAAGTATCGACCGGAAATAACTCTACATTGTCCTTCGAAGAACTCGGAAAACCCAACAAGATTCGAGAAAGGGGGACTACGAATTCGAGAAAGTTGCCGAATTTGTATATCTATGAATTGGCTAACGACGTCTCAAGAAAAATAGGGTCTTATATCGGCAATCCAACAGATTCTTTTATGGCTTACGTAATCATACGTAAAGAAAGGTCGAGGTTGCGATGGTGAGATGGAATTGCCCACGATACCTGGACATTGCTTCGAGTACGGAATTGGTTGGTAGCAGCACAGGACCGGGGCACATGGTGTAGGGTGATTCAGGAGGCCATTACTCAGCAAAGAGTTGTTGCTCCGCTGATGGTTAATATCAATGAACGCCATCTCATGAATTTGACCAATTAGGCGCTCTGTTGAAATATTATTGTAAACAAAAATGTATATAAACAAAAAAAAAATTGATATTATTAGTCATTTGATCTTTTTTAACGCCGAAGGTTGGTGATGATGTCCTATTTATCCTTCAGTTTGCGACCAGGTGGCTACATCAAATAGATGATTATGATATGGAATATACGATGAGAAAACTTCTTGAGGTGTAATGACAGTGGGGTCTGGAAATAACGTAAATACAAAAAAATGGAATACATGAATTTCAACTTTCCTGTTTCTGCTATCTGCTTGGAAGACTAGGCGACCCCGCTAACTATTTTAAAGTATTTTGGAGGAATAGTAGATATCTTCGGTATGTAAAGGGATGTATAAAGTATAAAGTAAGTATGTATAAAGTAAGATCACACATGCGAAAAATAATTGGTCTTCTCAACCTTGTACCACAGAACAAAAATGTTTCTCTCCAAACAAAAAAAAAAAAGGATAAACCTGTCCTTTCTCAAAAGAATAGCTTTATATGGGCCAGAGTCATGGACGGAGAGAAAGGCATACGCAAATATAATATTGGTCGTAGAAATGGATTTTTGGAGAAGAAGCTGTGCCATATCCAGGTTGCGGAGGACTCTGAGAGAAGTAATAAGTAGGGGCTGAAGTAAATACTTCAGCAATTTTCGGCATTAGCGAAAGAAATTGATGTGGTACGAACAAATGAATAGTAGAATAATCTTTTTGAAATAGTGATTTTAAACATATTTGGGCCCTGTGTACTGATATACATATTTCAGTTTTTGTTTATCCTTTTGTAACCCTTAGTATAATGAAACTTTACACAAAATTTTAACTTGATATTGATTAGCCAAATTTTGCATGCAAATCCGTAATTAGTGCCGTAGTAAAGGAAAAATAAGATGATCAAAACGTTTTCGTTTAAGTAAAAATGGAGAAAATATCTATAATTTACAGACAAAAATCAAATATGAATCCTATTTCATTTTATAATAATTAAACATTTTATGTTAAATGAACTAGAAATTTATACAAGATTCGTGCTAGGAGAAAGGAAATAAAAAATCTATATCATGATCATAAATGCTATGGGTATTCTATTGTCGATTTAAAGATTTTCTACTTGATTACATGTAGTAATCTTATCTATCAAACTTCTTATAAATAATACTATAACGTGCACAATAATGCATAATTTACTTCTAAGTGTAATGGATTCTCTGGAAGGCCTCCCTCCATTGTTATATTCTCAGATAATTGCGAGAAAAAAAAACTATTTCCCATCAAGCGAGGGGGTTCCTTGCGTGATGCCTGGAATTGTGAAACAACAGCCAATTTTCACCAACACTCGTTTGCCAGAAATTACGTATAGTTGAATTTGCTGTGTTCGGTTTGTGAAAACACTGGTTATTATTCTGCAATCAAAAGGATTGTTAGCCCATTTCATTAGTGAGGTTTGTTTTCTCAATAAGTCTTGTTCCACTGGAAGATTAGTAGACCTAAATGGGTTATACTTTTTCTGGTATATCACATTAAACCGCATGGGTACCTCTACTTTGAAATATGGCATACAATAAATAATGCATATAAATTTATATGCATTTTTTTTTTTTTTAATTTTTTTTTTTTTTTTTTGGCTTAAGACTTCCATTGAAGTCCTATACAGTATATGCATTTAAAATGTTTTCAAAATTTTATTTTGCTTCTGCACCCAGCACCATGAAAACAATAAATTATATAAATTAGAAGTTTGTAAACCAAAAACCAGGCATTCAATTTAACAAAATCTTAGAATGCACTATAGTGGATGCAATAAAAGAAAATAAATCTATCATGAATTACAATCAAATAGAGCATCATTAAATTGGGGTTTGTTAAAAAAATATATATATGTATTTTTTTTAAGAAAACACAAGTGGTCTCAGAAAGTCTAATGCTACAATGAGTTTCTGCTGGGTAGAAACTGCATTTATCTAAAAATTTGTTTAAGATGCTTTAATGATTCCCCAGATACATTATTAAATAATCTGGAACTGTTTGCTAAATATCTAGAGTAAAAAGCAAGCCGTTCTATGTTTTTTAACGAAGAAAAGGTCGACGACCCGATAGATTGGCTTGAATTTTTCAGAGCCATTATTCCGAGAAAACTATTTAGTCGGATTATTGCTTTAAAATGCAAAATGCTTTGCTAGCTTTGTTTTTAGTTCCCATTTACATGATAACGACCTACGAATCCGGGTTAACTATTTCCGGTATTAAGTTCGGGGTTAACTTAATCTCTGTAACAGGGAGATGATAAAATATAATTGAAGAAAAACCTAGCTACAGTGCTATGTTATCTTTAATTGCCAGATGCTATCCGTGCTTAGATATTTTATGTACTCTTATTAGTTTAGCTTTCAAAAATACATAAATTCTTTAGTTTGTGTTACAAACAACGGGAATTTATCCAGAAATCCTTAAACCTTAGCACTTATACGATTTACTTTACATATGCTTCTTCTCATCGGACGTTTTTAATGGTTTAAACCGCTGGATTGCTAAGAATTATGTTTCATCCAAGCACGGGAGAAACTAAGACCATCTTCGTCGGTTCCAAAACCTCCCTTAATTATATAAGGATAAACTACCTCAAGAATTATTTATTTTCACAACTCTATTAAAAACCTGAGGTTCTATCTGATCATCTATCTTGGGAAAAAAACCATACCTCCCAACATATGAGTAAAACTATAACATTTGAAATTCATTACTCATTAAACAGTTAAATTATAATTAAGATGATAAAAGATTTTGGTATTTATTATATATTTTTAATATTTATTCTTAATAAATCATTCCCACGTCCTCTCCTTAGACACTGGTTCCCAAACTCTCACTTAAAAGAATCAATAAAGAAAAATAAACAATATAATTTGTACATTCATAAAACATTGGTCATAGCTTCGTCCTGGTTACAGGAATCGAGATCTACAGAGTCCGCCCGAATTTCGGAAGGATCTCTCTGGAAGGATCGAAATGGGGGGGAGGAGAGGGAGCGAGATCTCGCAAAATAATATGCTCAAATTGCATCGAGATGAAACATTGATCATACCTTCGTCCTGCTTGTAAGAATCGAAATCTGCAGAATCCACCCAAATTTCGAGGGGACAACTCTCCCAGAGGGAGTGGAAATGGGGAACGGGTTATTCCCAAAATAATTTGCACAAATTGCATCGAGTGAGTTATCGTTTCTCATATTTTTTGTTGTTTTTGAAACGAATGAGACCCTCATTACGATACAGTCAATAGTTAAGAAGTTATTACTGATTATAAGTAAAAAAACACAGGTGGGGAAAGATAATCAGTGGTGTGGTTTCTGTTATTAAATTCAAATATGAGAAGTTGGAGATAACATAATTATTACTTTTATTATTTATGCTATTTTATATTCTAACAATTATCTCTTGCACTGGCATAGAACGTATTTAAATTATCAACGTTAATTTGTTGATTTACTGATCTTTTTAGGTTTTTAGTTAAAATATTGATTCTGTTATCCTTATTAATATTGTTGTTTTTATGTATAATGGATGCATTTTTAAAATCGAATTCGAGTATGATTATTGAAGTGTGTTGTGATAAACCGGTTATTAACTTAGATTTTGTATTTTGAGAATTGTAATTTTATTTATGATGTAGTATTCTGCGTTCGAACAGTAGTGAAGTTTACCTGTAATTTGCTTTTCATGCAATTTTTACAATTTATTTTATTTTTATACCGTTAATGTTTCCTTAAGTATAATGTCCTTAGTTCTTGAGCATATTTTATCTGATCTGTTAATTGATTTTTTCACATTTTATATCGGTTGTCATATTGTTTGCAATTAAGCGAAGATAAGTCATATTTGTACAAAAGATCCTCAAAACGTCGAAAAAATTATCGGAGAATACTAGTTTGGTTTTAAACGGAACCGTTCAACTATTGATGAAATATTTTCCTTACTGCAAATATTATAGAAAAAATTAGAATCTTAAGGTGTAACTCATCACCTTCATAACGATTTCAAAAAGGCTTATGTCTTCATTGAGCCCCAGAAACTGTATGATATCGTTATTGAGCACAATACCAAAGAAGTTAGTAGATCTACTATAGTAGGGATGTGCATGTCCGAAACATTAAATAAAGTTAGAATCGGTAACAATTATCCTGAATAGAAGTTTAAGGTTTGTCCAGGTATAAAACAAGGTGATTCCCTTCCACCTGTTCTATATAATTTAGCAGTAGGATATGTCATTAGGAAGGTGATACGTTGTTATAGATTTGTGGTACAGGCGTCGAACCTGCGGTTTCGCTTAGCCGTTTATTTATTTGAATGCTAAACAGAAGTACAATAGTAAAATAAGTACTAGGTGATTAACTTCTTTAGAAACGGAATTTAAAAACCAAATAAAAAATATCTTTTTCTGTTGTAAAACGAATAGGTATAAAACTAAACATACATTGTTCCAAGGGCCGATAAATGTCAGGGCAGAGCGGTGAATGAGAAGGCACAAAAGGCGGCAAAAACAACACGAAGCCTAACGTGCAACATTAATCATAGCCACGGGACAAGGAGGATTAATGAGCAGGCCAGACAAATAACTCCGATTCAGCCCTCTCTCTTGCAATTATTTCTCGGTAGGTGTTCCTCTCAACTGCCCCACTTAGCGATGTAGCAAGTCTTTGAGGGGTTAACAATCCGCGGATAAAACAATTGTTTCATCCACGGATTGTTATCCCCTCAAAGACTTGCTACAACCGCCATTGAGGCCACTCGCTAAGTGGGCCAGTTGTACATATATATTTAATTTATATTAAATCTATCCCTCCACTTTTAATTCTAGAATATCAGAATGAAATGGAGGACACCAATAGGGTAACTTGAAGTTAGTTCAAAGCGTATTACCGACTTTGTAAACTGCCGGAGTATTCCTCCAGCAACTTCTTTTTAGAAGAAATTTTAGGACGAATTCATATCATCACTTTTTTGATCCCCGATGTGCCCCGAGCTATACTAATCGTAAAAAAAAAAAGTTTTTATACAAACTTCCAAATTTCTCAGAAGGAAATCATTTTTATTTTATAAAACTATTCAAGTAAACGTTGTGTAACGGTTCGGATCGCTAATAAGTTCGTTCCACGAGACCATATTTATAGTTGAAGTATGTTACCCATTACAGCACTTGCCAAAACTAATCATGTCTCGCAATCGTCCGAAACGCTCTTTTTTTTACTTTTGACACTTTCTGCTTTTCTATTGCCAATACTTAGCGTTCAGAAATGGAAATGGACTTATTTCAAAGTCATTTTTATTCTCTACAATGTTTACTTAAATAGTTTTCTAACAAAAAACACTTTCCTTCAGAGAAACCTATAACTATGTGTAAATAAGGATATTTTCTCCTTTTTTTTCTTTTTTTCAATTTTCCCTCTCGGAGCCCATCGGGTCAAAAAATTGCACGATATGAATTCCTCTTGAAATTTTATTTCCTATCGAAATCCTTAAAAAAATTACTCTACGGAAAAGTTCACAAATTCGGCAATATTCTTCAAACTTTATCTTTATCCAAATTACCTAATTGGGATCCCTCCACATCTCATTCTGACATTCTAGAATTTAAAGTGGGTGGAGGCAGGTTATCTGTTTCTGTGGTATCCTGTGTGTATGTATCATGTTGTATATATTCACACATCCGTATATTGGAAAATCAGTGAGCCTACACCAATATACATATGGAGGCTTGGGCAAAAACTACTTATTTGCATTTTTAAGAAAAAAATACTACACCAACGTGTCTGAAAATATGTTTAATAGGAAGACGATGGATGACAATAGCGTACAATGTCTCTATGATTCCACTTTATGCGGTGCCTGAAAAATAACGATGATGTTGATAATACAAAATTTTTTAAATGGCGTAAATCCTTCAAACTTAAAGAGATTTAAATGCATTTTACGAGGTATTTCATAAAGGTTCAAAGACTATAAATGTGAGTAATAAAAAATATGTGTTATCTGTAAAGCTCAAATTTTCACCGCTCATCTGGCACACGCGTCGCATCAAAGTTGAAAATCAATAGCAGTTGTTGAGCCTACAACTCTTCTCTCTACCATTTTTTGATTAGATCATCCGTTTGAAGCATTTGGGCAGCATAATATTGGAGATTCTGTTAATTTTGTGGTAATTACGCTGCTGCCTAATATTTAAGAATATGAGTGGTCTGTATGTTAATATCGTAGATTAGTCTTTTTGGCGGGTCCGTATAGCTACAATAGGCCAATTTGAGTTTATTTACTAGCTATGAGTTTATTTATTAGCTACTACAATCCTATATGAGTTTTTCCAAATTAAAATTAATAATTAGGAATGGTTATCATGACCACAAACAACCATTAAGAGACATCGAAAAAATGATAGTGGATTACTGAAAAAATCCATTTACTAAAAACACTGACTGAAAGGTATTGCTTAAAACAATCAGATAGGTTTTGAAAATTAAATTAAATCGTTATAACGAAATAAAATAATTTAAACATAATTGTTTCAAAAACATAGGTCATTAATTTTAGGCACCGTGAAAGAATGTTAGATGCTTAAACGGGACTGAGCAGCAATTAAATAAAATGGAAATCATGAAATGGGAAGTTTAAAAAAGAAGAGAAAAACAGAAGACCAAGAATAAGTGAAATGGACAAAGCCTGGCAGGAGACGATACGAGGGAAGAACAGGCCTTAGCCAAAGAGAAATGGAAAAAAAATGGAAGAATTGGGGTTGAGGAAAGTATTATTGAAAGAAAACAACAATAAAAATTATGAATTCTTTCTTGTGCCTCTTTTAGTGTTCATTTTTTTGTTTTAGGCAATTTTCTATTAAACAAATAATTAAATCAAATTATTATAATTGAGCATTCTGGCGCATTCTTAAACTGATCTACGCAGGGCTACTAAACGTGAAGCGCCATTTCTTCAGGGATTATGGAGGTAAGAGTAGAAGGCGAACAGAGTAACTATAGGATCCCACCGTAAATGAACGTTCTTTGTTTTCAAGAACTAATTAAATGAGTTATCATTAATCTTTTTTATATGAGCGACCGACCAACCAAGTTCAAATCAACTTTGTGCGGCAAATGACCTTTTTTAGTTAATGTTTTTGGAATGCAGCCAGATGTTCACGAAGTTATGATCGCCTTTTTTATGAGGAGGGGATGAAAAAAAGTGTTGCAACCCTCTCTAATTCGAAATCATTAACTGAAGATCACCCATTTTTTTAACATTAAAAATGCATTTCCATTGTAGCATGCCGCGAGCAGTCCGTTTGTAAACAACAAAAGGATTGCTATGAGATAAAATAATGGTCAGGTTTTGAATATCATTTTCAACTTGAGTTTATTTAAATCGATTCCAATTCGAAATTTTTGAAATAAGAATAGTGAAGCTTATAAAAAAAAAATTACTATCAACCACTTTATATAAACATTTGTCAGCAATGCTACTTTCCATTTTTCGAATTGGAACAAGTTTTATGAACAAACTATTGACTCTGCAATTGACAAATGAATCAAACAAGGTCCGAATCAATGATCCGATTGGCTATCTTTATGAAGAACTTGAACAAGAACTAGATGTTTTTATCCATTTACTAACTTAAATACTCTACTAATTTAGACATTCATAACAAGAATTTATCAACTTAGTATGACCTAAAGAACAAGAACAAAAGAGAAACTACAATCATTACTTTTAAGTACTCTACCTCTTTTAATATCGGAAATGACAAGTCCATTTAACTATGTAAAAAATAAATAAATAAAATTAAAAACACCATTCAACTCAAACAATACCTAGCGATGAGGTAGTTAGCAGTAGTTGGAGGTTTCAATCCCCTTCCTCGGCCAAACCACTGGCCCGTTGACAGATGGAGTGCTCACTAAGTACACTAATCAGATTAGCCGGGCACTCAGCTGAACGCACTACCCCTGCCCAGAATATGGAATGGCCGATTCCCCTTTTAAACAATTTCCACCAACTAAAACAACATGGAGTTAAGAGGCTACAAACAGCAGCCTAGTCTTTTAACACCACCTGACAGAATTTGGATCACGGAGATTTGAGGAGAATTTAAAGTCCTCAGAAAGAGCTATAAGGACGGATCAACAGGTAAATCATCTCATTTAATGAACATTGAGGCTTATTTTTTCTATCTTTATTGAGTTTAACACCCTGATTTATTCTCCGAATTGTATAGGATTAGCGGATTATTTTGTACAGATATCTAATCTATTCGACGCAAAGAGAGAAGCACTTTATTCATTTAGTGAATCTTTCAACAGCCTAACGCCAGCAGACGTTCCACAAGGTTGCCAACGCTAATATAAACATTTCGATGTTTAAGAAGTCATCGTATAGGAGAGGGACAAAAACTGCATTTAAAAGTAATTATATATATATATATATATATATATATATATATATATATATATATATATATATATATATATATATATATATATATATATATATATATCGTCCAAGTATTTGTCACATTCTGAAATTTATTGTGTTGCATAATAAGTGAAAGAATAAATGGTACAAGATAAGAGATCGTGAGGTGAAGACGGTGGTAAATTCTATTACTATCCAAATTCAAAACGTCATGAAACAATGGCGGACATCATTGGGGCATGAAAGGCCAACGCCCAGCGACCACAAGCAGTTCTGGAAACTACTGAAGAAGGATAGTAGGAAGAGAAGCTCTTCATTACTCCATGAGGGTACTAAGATTCTGACAGCAGAGGAACAGTCAACGAAGTTCGCGTATCACTACGGTAATTTAATAAAAAGACGGACCAGGATCTTGTACTAAATGCCATTAGTGGAAATAAGCAATAATTATATATATGTATCCCCGAAAGAGCTGAAGGCCATTCTTCATCGTCCAAGGAATAATAAAGTCAGGACGGGATACAGACTATATTTCAGAAGCAATTGTCTAGAAGAGGTAAAGTACATCTGACAGATCTATACGAATCCTATCCTAAGAAATAAAGGAGATAAAGGACTCTAAAGTCTCTTTCATCATAAAGTACAAGTATAAGTGATAACATATTAATAATAATGGAAAGATTTGTTTTTCGAGGTTACAAGTTACGTATCGTATTTAGATAATAATAATTTTATTCGATTTTTTTTTTTATTTGCTATTTTTAATATAACTATTTTAAATGTTATCGTATTTTATCATTTTACAGTGTTAGTCATAGGTGTAGTAAGTCATAGGTTAACTTGTACTTGTACTTTTGTACTTTATTATGAAACAAGGGGCAGGTTAAGATACTTTTCTGAAGTATGAAAACGAGCTATCATCGACTACAAACCAATGAGCTTCCTTTCACATATGGGTAAGTTATTTGAGACAATTGTCCTAAGCTATCTGAAAATCTATTGCTCGGAAATTGCTTTAATCCCAACCGGGGATTAAGTTGGACCGACTTCCAAGTTGGCCTCTTTCCGGATCACAATATGGCGAAACATCAAGCGGAAATAAGGCAAAATACGGCCAAGAACGAAGTGACCGTAATGATTTCGACTGACTGCACGGAGACGTTCGACTCAATGTCCCATGGGCTTCTATGTAACACATTACAGGACAATCAGTTCCCAAAGCAGCTCTAACACTACTGCGGTCATTTCTGAGCACCGTTCAAACAGGGGACGGATCGGCGTGGCGGCACCGGAGACGTAGCACTCTCCTCCGGTGTCCCCCAAGGTTCTGTGCTATCTTCAATACTATTCTCAGTTTACACGGCTGAAATTGTTGGAGTGAGTTATAAAAAAGCTATTGTAGCGGCATACGCCGATAATATAGCGATCTACAGTAGCTCCATAAACGGTTGATGGCTGCTTCAAGGGTCAAATTAAAAAGGAGAGGGGCTAAAGGATTACACTGTCATTCATTTATCATGACTTTCAAAAGCCTTTCTCTATTTACACTGTCATATGCCTATTTGAAATCGATAAAGAGGAGATGCATGTCTATGTTGTATTTATGGCTCTTTTCCAATGCTTGCCTAAGAGAAAATATTTGGTCTATTGTTGACCTTCCTGGTCTGAAGCCTCCTTGGTATTCTCTTATAATATTTTCAGATAATTCTGTCAACCTTTTATATAGAAGCACTGGCAGTATCTTATAGGTGGTACTTAATAGGGAAATGCCTCTGTAATTATTACATTCGAGCTTGTCTCCTTTCTTGTATATTGGGCATATTGCTGCTTTTGTTCAATCTTCAGACATTCTTCCTTCCATCCTTATGTCCCAAATGAACTCGTAAATTTCTTCCAATAGTTCAGTTCCACCATATTTCAACATCTTTGGGGTAATCTCATCCAGACCTGGCGACTTGTGATTCTTCATTGACATTATTATGTCAATTATTTCTTCTTTCTCAGGAGTTTCCACTTCTTCTCCTCCTTCCTGTGCGTTCCTCAGGTATTCACTGAGACCACTGTTCTCTTCTGATATTTTTTCGGCGGTTTTTGTGTTTAGTAATTCTCTGAAATACTGGTTCCATCTTTCAAGAAGGGCTGACTTTTCTCCAATCAGTTCTCCTTCTTTCCCTCTGCATAATTCAGCCGTAGCTTGGAATCCTTCCCTTATCTCCTTTACACCTTTGAAAAATTTTCTTGAATCTTTGCTATCCCAGGACTCTTGCAATTTCTCCAATTTTTCTCTTTCTTGTGCCCTCTTCTTCTGGCTGCACAATCTTTTGGCTTCCCTCCTTTTCATTATGAAATTCTGTAGACTTCCTCTGGTCTTTCTATTTAGCATGTTCTGTCTCGCCTGGTTTCACTACTTCATCACTCTCACACAGTCATCGTCAAACCAGTCATTTCTACGTTTTGGTTCTTTCTGTCCAAGCACTTCCTTTGCACTTTCTATCACTGCCTTTTCCTTTCTATGCACTTTCTATTGATGCACTTTTCCCATTTATCATTCACGTTTGTGTTACGATGTGTCTGTTTTCCAATGAGAACTTCCCTTACTTTGTTTTTGAAGGCTTCCGCTATTTCATTTTTCATTAGCTTTTCTGAGTCATATTTGGTTGTTCTACCTCATTTAATTCACCTGACGGCTTTTGATAATAGCAAACTTTTACCATATGGTGGTCTGTATCACATTCCGCTCCTCCAAATGCCCTGACATCTCTGATAACCGAAGCATGTCTTGATTCAATGAGGACATGGTCTATTTGATTCCTGGTTAGGCCATCTGGCGATACCCAGGTCTCTTTGTGTATTTCTTTATGCGGGAATTTAGTGCTACTGACGATCAGTCCCTTTTCCATTGCAATATGAATCATACGGTGACCATTATCGTTAGAATAGTCATGCTTGCTTTCTTTGCCTATTTTGGGTCTAAATGCCTCTTCTATCCATATTTTCGCATTCAAATCACCTATCACATCATTCCTCGAGATTAAATCGTATTCTCTTTCCAATATTTCGTAGAAAATATCCTTTTATTCTTCTTCACTATCTTCTGTGACACTTAAGATTGTCATTTTGAAAAATCTTCCTCTGAGTCGTACAGTGCAAATTCTTTCATTCATAAGTTTATTCTGTAGCATTGTGTGCTTGATTGATTTCCTGATGAATCCAGTTCCTCTCATGTTTGCATGGTGTCCACTGTTGATAAGCAGACAGTTCTCCAAGTCTATGGTTTCTACATTCTTCTAACGTATCTCCTGCAGAGCTGCGATATCAATCTGATATTTATCCAGTTCCCTCTCCAGATTTTTTCTCGATCCAGGTCGGTTCAATCCTCTTACATTCCAAGAAGCTATATTAAGTACATGTTTCCTTGCCGGGGTCAAATAACCATTTTTGACAGTCCATATATCCGAGGCTTTATGTTGTTTTCTGAACTTTACGGTTTTTGCCAGTTGGTGAGTAGTTAGCCCACTGATAACACCTATAACAGAAGAATTAAAAAACCTTAAAATTTCGGATGTCGACTGTCTGGACAGAGAGATATACAGGAAAACACTGAAAAATCTCACCAATATTGGAAGAGAAAAGAGGGTGGATACAAAGTGGTCTGAAGAAAGAAAAGAAATTCAGTCGAAAATCATGAAACTGCGATGGGATGAAAGAAAATCAAGACTCCCAAAGAAGCCTAACCAATGATATTCGCATGGTCCTTAGTGGCCGGTAAGTGATTAATGAAAAATTAAATTAAAAACAATAAATATTTTCATACATGAATATATATATATATATATATATATATATATATATATATATATATATATATATATATATATATATATATGTGATATGGAAAATATGGTTCAAACGTTCTATTTTAAGGTATTAAGCCAGAAGTGATCTATTGATAACATTATCAAACAATAGATACTGCAATTCCGATTGTAGATGCTATTACATTTTGAGCAGTAGGTATTCCATAGCACGGTACCCTAGAGACGGAACTAGACCGTAACATATGAGGGGAGGGTAATCGGTAGGACATAATGACAGTTTACTGCCGACCCCTGAGGAACACCTGGGCCCCGATATACGGTAAGTACTCCTTCAAACCTACCACCTTAAATCTTACGCTCCAATACTTAGCGTCCCATCCTCTTAGCTATGTTTATGCAATATTTATCATTTGGGGCATAACATCCATTCGCCTTCGTAAAATTAATGTTACATAAATAACGCGTATCAGAGGATTATGATCTTTACGTGGCATTGGCACTATTGGAAGCGATGTCCTGCTAATTAAAAAATTAATACAAATTAAAAGTGAATACATTCATATTATGATTAAGAGATAATAAATGTATATTTCTAAGCTGATATTATTAGATGCTGGTCATAATGAAGCACACAAAAAAATTTGTTGATAAGCGATAAGATTTTATGAAAAATTAAAAGAATATACGAACAGACTCACATTAGACATTACAATTACCCATATGCCAAGGAACAATCCTAAAGGATAAAAAGAAGTTCGGGAAGAGACTTCCTAGACTAAAAATGAATTAATTGAAAGAGACAAAAATTGATACTAAGACATACTTAATTGGAAGATTAAATAACAAAAAAAAATCACCTAAATCCCGCCTTACATTGTCAACATTATTGAAGCAATATTATTTAACGTGGTGTATATATCACATGTGTCAATATTATTGCTACATTATAAGGAGGAGTATCCTCCCTCCCCCGTTTTCAATATATTGACGGAATTCGATATTGACTCAATAATATTGACTGTGTAAGGTTGGCTTAAGATACCTCAAATACTAGTAAATAACCAATCAACGTTTCTCCATTTCAGGACATAAAAGTAAATCGCATAAATACAGATAAGATACATCAAATCTCATATCAAGAGTTAAAAAAAAAAATCAAATAGCGAAACGTTGACTGGTTAGTTATTAACAGGTGTTTGAGAGACCTAAGGATTCTTTGTTGTTTTTTTCAATCTTGAAATATTAATAAGAATCAATATTAACCATGTCAGTAGTAGATGGCAGATGCAATTCTCCGTTACACATCATGTCATTTATTTTTATTTTTTTTTCACGATATCGCATTCTCTGTTATATTTGTTTTATCAACAGTTAAATAAAACAATAAAGGAAAAAGAAGTGCATATTTTTTTCTCTTTCCTGATATTTTGTTGGTCGAGTTTCAAGAAGTCTTCCATTCCCAATTCATTAGACCATCATCTCCTAGATTAAATTCAAAGATCATTCACATTTATAATATTTATAAGTATATTAATATTGAATATAATATTGAATATTAATAGATTACTTAGAGGAGGCCAGGAACTACTTCGGGTTATAGCAGAACAGAAATGAAGTATTAATGTTAGGTAAAGTCAATATTTTATTTTCACTCTTCATTATTTTTGTATAAATGTCTTTAAAATGAATAGTTTTTGCTCTGGTAATTTGTTGTAAGGAAGAAAACCCTACTAAAATAGACAGTTCACCCCATCTCCCGACATCTACAGGATGAACTTTTTAAAAAAAAAAAAGTTCAAATCTCTATTCGCATCTGTCAAAGAGTGGCAATCAGCAAATATAATGGTGATAACAGATAGACATTGGGAAGAATAGTACGCAGCAGCACCTCTTTTCGATCTTGAATAAGTCCCTCAATTCAGGAAAGGATATCTTTCATTCAGCTCCGTTTTAGTCTTCTCCTAATGGTCATGCCAGTCGTAACCATATCGTTTATCAGCCTGTTGTTACTTCCGTGAAGGTTAGTATGAAAACAAGAACAAAAAGTACGTATGAGTTGGTCGACAGTTGGTTGTTGTAAGTCGGTGTGTAGTGTTTCGTTTTTTTCGTACCACGGAGCATTTTTGTTGAACAGTAAATCTATGAGGCCTACCTCCTAGATACGATTAATTTGGTATGATTTGGAAAAAAGGGAGTACAGTAATTTCAGTCATTTATCTAGAGTCTTTCTTTTCATTTTGACGTGTGAGCTTTACAAAATATTAAATTTATTATTAGTTGAAAATAAAAGAATAATCGCAGCGTGCAAATACTTCCAAAGAGTTTTTTTAATTAATATTCAATTAAGCAAGCAGTTTTCATATTTGTATACATATAATATAATTTAATTTTGTAATGTATTTTTTACTTTCGTTAAGTCGGGTGAAGTTCTTATTATTTTCCTATATCAATTAGTTTTATGAAAACTTGGTATACTTCTTACCACAGTTGTATTTGAAGAGGTAACAAAATAAAAAAATAGAGAGGCGAGAAATATAACTTCTGAGAAAGCTGGAATGAAAAATATAGGTTTATTATTATACTACCGTAAATAGCATTCCTGGAAAAAGATGTGGCCCATAAAGAAGCAATACGACATTTTATAAAATTAAAAGTCAACTATAAAGATCTGGTTTTTTTTTCATCTACATATGAATCTCAACCGTTACTGTATTGTGGCCAGTTGGAAAAAGAGGTTCGATTTTCAAGGAGGCATTTGGAGCACAGAATTAGTTGTAACCCGTGTAATACATTTTATATAATTATAACACAAAAGACACACACGAGCAAGCCCTCACACCGTCTTCAGGGTGTGTGCCAAGTGAGCGTAATCTGTTTGCTCCTCTATACAGGACTTGGTCGTACTAGGATGTACCTTTAGCGTAATAGCTATCAACGGCGATATCTAAATTAGACATTCCCGAAGAAGAAGCCGACATCTAGCCTAAATGATGCATCTTAGCCACGTGAGAAGAAACAAAACCCAACAATAACACAACTTAAAAATAAATTTTGAGAATTATATTCCACAGTAATATGTATAATAGTAGGAAACGGCTGATCTATTCGTTCGTCTTCTTTCAACACATTCGTAAAACAGGTATTTAAGGAATATCTAGAACAGCGGATGGTTATAACAGATGAGATCTTCAATAATACAGAATTAAGCTGAATTTAATTTAAACCGGCATAACGAAAACTGAAAACATGCGACGAGTACCTTCTCCTCATCCGGATTTTAACGTCACGTCTTCTTGCAATCAGGATTAAGATAATAAACTAATTCAGGGTTTTCAGATCCAGGATTGACAACAGAGAAGGCTCTAGAAATGAGCACTATTTGCTCCATTGCATTTAGGAGTAATGAAAAATTTCGTCAAAGCCATAGGTAAACTTTCTGATAGATTCTTATAACTGAAATCGAAATTCGCGAAAGCCAGTGATGCTAAACTGAAAGAAGGAATTTTTATAGGACCACAAATAGGGTCATTAATGGATGATGAATATTTTGAAGGACTCTTAAATCCACTGGAAAAATCAGCCTGGCAGTCTTTCAAAATTGAAATTTTCTTGAAGAACCATAAAGTAGAAAACTACCGTGATAGAGTGGCTGATCTTCTGCATTCTTATAAAGCTATGGGATGCAAAATATCTTTAAAATGCACTCTCACACTTAGACTTCTTCCCGGAAAATCTTTGGACTGTCAGCGATGAGTATGATGAGCGTTTTCATCAACAAATTTCTACAATAGAAAAGATATTCTGGGTGACTACTTAGATAGACCAAGTTATAGTTAGACAAGAAGAGATGTTCCAGATGCAAAATAGTCTCGAAAATCGCTATTTGCCACTTACTAGATAAGTCAGAATGAGTAGTTAATAAAAAAATTCTGATGAATATCACATAAAACTCCTGCCTGATTGGAGAAAAACTCAAAATGTATTTGAATTCAACATGAAAAATACTTCTAGAATCGTTATTTTTATTATCGTGAAAGAAAAATAGTTTTTTTTTTTTTAGGTCAGTGTAATATTTAATTGAAATATTTAACTTTTATTAAAATGTGTTAAGAAGCATGTTGCTAGGGCCTTTTCCTGCCTTTTAGATGGAACACAAAGTTGATAGCCCACAAAATATTTGTCTTTTTAAATAAAACATTCCTATTTGCTTTCCCGTGACAATTTACTTTTTTAGAAGATATTTACATTCCACAGGCACACATCTAATGATTTTAACAAGTTCTTTGTTTAAATTAATACAGTTTATAGC
Organism: Rhaphigaster nebulosa; assembly: GCA_948150685.1. Taxonomy (NCBI): domain Eukaryota; kingdom Metazoa; phylum Arthropoda; class Insecta; order Hemiptera; family Pentatomidae; genus Rhaphigaster; species Rhaphigaster nebulosa. The sequence goes on along the minus strand of OX411308.1, from coordinate 38,865,214 downwards.
TGCATTGAATGTTACTGTCCAGTCTACTTGTCTTCAGTATCTTATTCTGAGCCCAGATAGTCTACTATCCCCACTTTGACTAGACACTAAAGGACTTTGTCCTTATTGCGTTAAGATAGTAGATAAGTCGGAAATTTAGTCGTAATTCCAAAGATACTAAGAAATTACAAGTAGCTTGATGTAGTCACAATGTAACAAATACTTTAATACTTTATTGTACTATAAATAAAAACCTTAATTGTGATGGGAAACGTTATTCGTCGGAAATCGCGGATCCATTTTGATCTTGCGCACTGTTTGCCATATCTGGATGGCACTAATCTTAAAACTGTACCGTCGCAAACTCGTATTCTTCCTCTTAAAACAGAAACGAGTTAGAAGTCAATAAAGATATATCGCTCGTTCAGGCTCGATTGCCTCCTAACACAAACGATTTTTAAAAATATTAAAAATGGATAAATAACTATCAAGCCTGGACTTGATCCCGTAGAAGAAGATTGAAGTGAATTTGCTAATTTAATTTATTATAAAGTCAGAGATTTATGTTTGATAAAGGATATTTCAACCAACCTTCAATTTTTCGTAAATTTCTTTTTCGCATTCCACATTCTACGAGTATATAAAGATTTCATTTTCATCAGCTGATATCGATTGTACATATTAGTATATCAAGAACAAATCATATTGTATAATGTGAGAAATGTGAGAATAATGAGATTTTTTATTTGTACGGCTCTAAAATGCTCGTCCTGTTAACAGTGATTTTTTTTTACCGCCCTATCTGATATTGTTGATTACATAACATTGATGTTAAACCGGAAAAAACAATAAAATAGAATATCATCATTTAATCAAAATACTGTAGGAACATCAATGTTTGTTTATTTCAACTTCGTCTATTTATTTCGGTATAAACCAGGCGGACACGAGTCTATGGGAGACATTTAGTTTTCTCATTCCTCCTACATCTGCAGGACTTATGCTTCATTGTCCCCGAAGTAACCATCTGGAAAGATCGAGGAAATATTTAGACTGCCTCTCTTCAATACTATGCACTTGCTTGCTCCTATACGTTCCTGATAATTACTGATATAAATTGTATCTAAAACTGAAATAATGGATTTTTATTTTGTAATATTTTTTTTCTTATTTTTATTATCTATGTTTTAACTAATTTCTGTTCCTATAGTCTGATTTATTTTATCATCAAAATTTGAGAACTTAATTGAAAATTGGAATGTACTTAATTGTTTTACATGACGAAATAGATTCCTCTAATTTTCATTGGAAGAGAAATCTATGTAAAACATGTAATGCATGACAGATATACTTAAGTAGCAAATAGATTACAGTAAAAACGGCCATCAAGCGGAAAACATACGAAAAACTATTACTTACAGATGACCTAAAATTTCAAAAAACGATCTTTTTCTGAAACGAAATTAATTTAATTAATCTCATTAATAATTAATTTAATATTTTATCAGTTAAGTACCGTATGACAGGATCCATATCACTATTCTTTTATTTATTTTTTTAATTATCATTCACTTCTTTAAATAATTTAAAGAAATAATTTAACAAAATATACTCAACCTCGCAACACCTCAACATTACCTTCAGTTATGCAAAAACACCTCTTTCTTAAATTAAGTATAGTTTATTATTCATGAGATTTATCTTTTATGATGAGCATGTTGTCGGAAGCATATACGACAGGAGGCCTAAAAATCAGTAAAGCAAAAACTGATTATTAGAAAAACTGAAAAAATGAGTGTGATAGTGGAAACTCCTCACTAAATGTTGGGGAGGTGGCTTTCGAAAGGGAACTAAAGCAAAAAAGACATTGATGAAAAGGTCATTGGAGGTAAAAAGATCATATGGACTTTAAATTCTGTTCTCTGGAATAAGGACGTCAAGCTTCAAACGAAAAAAAGACTCTGCTATTCATTTATTGTAAGTACTGTGCTGTATGCCTCTGAAACCTGAACTATTCCTTGAGACTCACCAAGAAAACTTCTATTAATGGAAATGGATTTTTGGAGACGTAGTTGTAGAATATCTGGACTACGACACGTTCCAAATAATGCCATCAGGGAGAAAATAAAAGAACCTCTTAACATTCTATACTCCATTGAGACAAAAAAACTGAGTAAGTTTGGGCAAATCATGAGAATGTCGGATGACTGATGGCCTAATAGAATACTTAAGCAAAATGACGGCAGGGTTTATTAGGCAACGACATATGAGGTGGTAATAAATCCGTTCGTATATATATATATATATATATATACCTTCTTTTTTTTTCTCATCTGTCAAAAATGTAGACAATCAGTGAATTTTCTGACTAAACATTTGATATTGTGGTATGATAATATTATATTTATTTGTTTTGAGGGCAATCCCCATAGAAATAGAATTAGCCAATACAGTAAATGTCATATATTATTGCTCAACCCGATTTGAATAGATTCAATTGGCCTCTATCCGAGACTAATCTTCTTTCCTTTCAAATGTCGAACAGGTACCAGATCGATCAGGTTACAACCTAACCATATGTGATTTGTAACATTTGGTTCAAGACAATAGACGTTTTATTTTTATTTTTTTCTTAAGATCTTGAGGCGCTTTACTGCGACTATTGTTAACCTGGAGCAATAGGTCTCGATTTTACAAATCTACAAGCTAGAATATCATTCTAGACCCTTCCTCCAAATATCACTGTTCAACAGTCAAGTATAACCCAAGGACCAATCCCTCTTCTAGAAGTTCAATGTTTCTCAAATTTCATTTGAAAATCCTCACCCTCATGTGCGGCGATGCTATCCTATCATTCCTCAAAAGTCATGGAAGCTCTTTGTTTCACCCCTCGATGATAAACTAAAATGTTTGATGAACTGTTTTGTCAGATTTGTCTTTTGTTTCCCAGGGACTCATAAAAATTCTCTTACTGTGCAGAATTGCTTACCCTTCTTGAATTACCCTTCCTTTTGCAGACAATCTAACCAAAGCTTTTTCCTGTTCCAAACTTATTCCATACAATCTTTATCATTTGATTTTGATCTACTCCAATTCATATCACCTTCATTCTGTAGAAAGTCTAGACCCTTCCCACAGAACTGCAGCATATGATAAATTTTTCCTCCTCATTCTTGTAGAATTCTTTCCCTAATATCAATCGTCATCTCTTTCAAAACATGCAAATCCCTTTTTTTCCATCGACAAAGAGATTCAAAATAAGTTTTATATCATCAAACGCAATAAACATCAAAAGGTAGTTGTAATTTCACATTAAAAAATGGGAATACGGTCCGAACAGGTATTTTTTTTACGCTGCTTACGATCGCTGGCTTGATTTCTATTTAGTTGTAGCTAGAATATTCGAAGAAGAATATTAAATTTACTCCTAAACAGCAGAGTAACCAACACCCCGAGGCAAACATCCAGAGGACGTTCCTATCCAGTCCATAAAAAATGTTTTCTCCCTCCTACATTTCACACTAGAAATACTAACCACGAAATATTTTTTACCAGATATTATTGTTAATAATAACAGATGTAAATACTACTATAAAACATGAATTTTAAATATAAATAAATAATAAAAATGAATCTGGACTTGTTATTTATATTTTTCACAATTAAAAACATTATTGCTTATTAAAAATGAATAAAATAAAAGGTTATGAATAACATATATATTTGAGGTTTTGGGTAACATATATAAATAACAATTTAAGATCTATTTAGTACGCGTATTTCCAGGAAAGTCTTCATTGAGCAATAATTCCCAATAAGCTATATGGCCGTTAAACCTGAGGTGCATCTGTATTAATGAAGACCCTATCATACCAGGGGTTATAGATTGATTCTCGGAGTGACGATAGATCTTTACTCTTAACGATTTTCTGTAGCGTTACAAGATTTCTCTTGATTTTAATAATGACAAGGTCATCAAATACTAAGTTGACACAGACGTTTTTCGGTGTTTTGTACAGTAGAATAAAATTGTATTGAAAAAGTAAAAGCATTCAGCTTTATCCTCAAAGTATAACCCCTCGTGTTGGACTGTCTTGAGCCACCTATCAGGCAACTCTTGAAGACCTCGCAGGTATCAGTCTTTATCTTTTGATCCGAAGAACTCGCTAATACAGTTTTCGATTTTCTCCTGATTATTGGACAGTCTCTCCTCAAGAAAATGAGCCATTGAGCGAAACAAGTAATAGTCAGAGGTGAAGAGGTCAAGACAGTATGCAGGGTGCGGTAGAAGCTCTAGACCATCAAGTTCATCAATTTTATTCAAAGTTATTCTAGCGGTATAAGGACGAGCATTATCTTTTGAAGGAGGACTCTCTTCTGATTGACCAGGGCAGGATATTTCTGAACTCATTGACGAATTTTCATTAACTGTCTAATATGATTGATATTGGACAATATTATCCTTGATATTATATAACAAGCACCAGGTGCGAACAAAAGATGGTATAGGACGAGCAGGTTGGTAGAAAGATAACTGACAGGCGATGACAGATGTCACCACAGCTTTTCCCTCAGATATAAGAAGTAAGATAATTTAAAAACCTACCGAGAAGTGGGCAGTGTGACAAAGGCGAGAGGTGGTTTGTCTTGGAAGACTTAATCAATTTTAAGAAAACAGTCCCTCTTGGGTCCCGGCTGGCCTCGAGGAAAAAGTGGAGGCGTCCTGGGAAGGGTGTCATTCGATTAGAGCTACTTAATGCTTTCGCGGAGACCGGACCATCCAGGGAATGTCAGGACAAGGGGTGGAGTTCTCCGTTGAAATCCCAGAATTTTCAATCTTCAAAATTTTCAATTTTCAATGAAAAGGGTGATGCCCACTGCCGGGGATCTAATCAACGAACAACGTCTTTGACCCCCTCTTTGGAAGAACAAGGGAGAAAGGGGAAGAGAATCTGAGGAGGCTGGAAAAAGAGGACTTCTTGGCTGATCTTGCTGGAGGGCTGACTTCGAGAAGGAGAACTACTAGGTCTTCCTCTGAAGATGACAGATGCTCTCGCTCCATGACTTAGGATATGCAGGGGGACCCGATGCTCAGAGATGCTGAGGGACCATCAACACCAATTATAACAGATAAGAGATCTATGTTAGAACAGTTAATGGCTAGTTAATGGCTGAATCATTCACCATGGTTAACCGTTTATTGTAACAGTTTATTATTTTAATTTTGAGGAATAAAGACGTTAGAAAGGAGGTTGTTCTTTAGTAACCATGCCCATTATTAATTTGAATATATTTCATTAAGGATGATAGCAATAAATTTGATTAGCATTATTATTAAACTTAAAAGTAGAAACATTTTCTTGGTTGATTATCAAATAATGGTAACTAGACCCTTGGAGAGGTGTCCAATTTAGAGAACAAAGTAAGTAATTCCTATGTATTCATAATCTTACATAACTTTGAGATAATCATCCTCAATGATTGCCCAATGGCATCCCTATATATAGACTAATATATTAGCAGCTAAATAGATATAAACTCAACCTAGATAAAACATGGCATGCCCTTTCAGTAGCCTTAATGTTCCACTCAGATGGGCGCCCAGAATGTGGTTCATCTTCATGGGTGGTGTCGCAGCTGTTGAAACGGCCAAACCAACGTTGCGCAGTCCTTCATTCGCAACACCCTCCCTCCACTTCACATATTTTTCGAACAGCCGCTCCAGTAAATCTTTGTTTCCAATAATGCCGAAAAAGTACACGAATTTCAATTTTTTCTGAATTCATATTAAAATTTATTGGTTTGAAAGAGATACGATAAGTGAGTGAATAATTTTTGTTTGAAAGGTTCTCTTTATGATAAACATGGCTAGTTAAGGATTAAATACTGATACAAAACAGGACAGATAAATAAACAAGAACTTCAAGAACCGATAAAACTGTTGTGTAGTCCTGGTAATATCGGATCAAATATTCCAAAGCTCTCCAGAAGTTTCCTCAGCTGGCTTGGTTAATTATATTTCAAACTAATAACCGGTTATTGCTACCCAGCTGCAGAAACTTTAAAATGAATGGTTTGACAAAGCGAGTACAATCCTTTGTTGAGCATTTTATTAGCCAGGTCAATGTCTGCTTTAAAACATAATATAGCCCAGGAATGGATTCGACTTCTAATGTTATCATAAAGTGTGGGGTATTTCATTGTAAAAATACTAGTCGCTTATAGTACCTGGCTTGTATATTTCCCAATTCCTGAATGTGCTTGGTAAACGACTAATTAATTAGTAAATATTTGCGTACTTTATCACAATTACTCAGTCCTTAGTATGAAGTGCTAATTGTAAATAGATAGGGATCGTATCTGAGAATAATAATCCGATTTAGTTGGACCATACATAATTTACTTTGAAGGGAAATCCATAACTAATTCTGGATTTCAAAAGACACCTATTGAAAATTATTGAAAATTTCCCAATTCCGTTTTTGTTTTGTTGAGTAAAATTATGGAAATTAATGCATTATATACTAAATTTCAAATAGAATGACACCCAAAAGTCCTTCTCGGTTTCAACGCCAACTCCGTGAATTTATTTATGCAAAATTTACTGAAACCTTAAGGATTGTTTACTCAGTTTCATGTTCTAATATATAGCAATCACAAATACTTAACGTCAGTTCTTCCGCTGCAATTAACCACTTATAGAGGATAAGTTCCCTTAATCTAAGTTTATGAAACCCAGCTGTCACAAAAACCCACTTATGCTATGACCTAAGGGGATACCCTAAGCCATTGTCCAGCTTAGTGCGGCTTACAATGGCCTGGAACATGCGAGGGACAGATTATCACAGCCCCCGACAATCTGGTTTCCCCGGGGGGGAAGGAGGGAAACAACTCGACTCGGATAGTTCTAATAGGATTAGAGATGAATTTCTGTAGAAATGGGTTGGAAACAAAGTTGGATTAATATTCATAAATCTATTATTTTATTCACCATCCATGTATCTGAATGTAAACATATATCATTTAATGATGTAACAAAACTTTTTAGATTAAAATAAGTACATGCTCAACTTATTAATTTCTTATGATTAATAATAATTAATTTAATTCTGTTTATTCAGGATAACAAGATACTGTTAATCCCGTGGATATTAACTGTCATGGTAACTTCTATGGTGGATTTGACACATTCCTTCTTTCTCTTCACAACTGAAAAGGTAATTATATTAATTTTTCTAACCGAATTTGTAATTATTTATTTTTATTTATTTAAAAGTTTTTTGAAGTTAATTCACGCAATGTCGGTATTGGTTATACATGGGTGTGTATATTAGTTATATATTATATATTATATATAATATATATTAGTTTTTTTTTTATATTTTGTTTATTGTAGACCTGACGATTTTTGATCGAAATATTGGATTCTATATTCTGAATTTCTAAAATGTGACATCAAATTCGGTTTCAATGGCCACAAATCCCTGAATATACATAATATTTTCGAATTTATTGAACATATTAAACTATATCTTTTTTTTTTTTTTTTTATTGATTTCGTTTGTATATATATTTTTAATAAGAATTTTTTGTTTTATTATTAATAACTTTGTTAGTCATTTATTTTTTTTCCAATGCAAATTTTAGTCGCAAATATAGGCATGAGAGTCAGAAACTCCAGTTCGTGTATTTGTCTAAAGTCCATATCATCCGCCGGAACAATTATATAAAGAAGGAAATATCCAACCTGCTGAAGAAGAAAAAATCTAATTGTATAGTCTAGATTGGGAAGGCTCGACAAGGTTTGTAGATAGTGCGACAGAAAAGGAAACATTAGTAGTAGATCCTACAATGAAGTTCGATACGAATGATCAGGGCGTCAAGATCCAAGTAGAGAAAGAGGACATTTATATAAAATGCATTCCTTACTTACGAGAAAAGTTTAGAGAGGAATTCGACGAAAGAGGATTTTCAGTCAAAGGGCTTCGGTTCGGAAGTTGGGGAACCATCCCTCTTACAAGAAGCAATTTTATGAAGAAGCTGGGTGTTGGAAAAGGAGGGTTACAGAGCATGGAAAAAGCCATTATTCTGGACTCACTGGGAATCCTATATCATCTTCTGTATCAAGCCTAGGCTTCGTTTTTTTATGGCCGTAAAAAGTCTTAATATTTTGTATGTATTCTACTTGTCCCATATAAATCTCTCCTATTATTTTTAAATATTGTCTATTAGCCTTATGGATTAGCTACTTCATTTATTACATTACTTAGCATGATGTATATCAACTTCTGTAAATACATACCTTTTTCATAGGGTTATACTAGAGAAATAAGACCTAATTAACCTGGAGGTTGAGAGCTGATATCTCCGTCTACAAACCCCTCTCAGCTGAACCCGTCGAAACCTAAATCTTCATAATCTGAGCCAACATGTTAATCCCGTCTATTAAATAATTTCAGTTCCCACGATAGCTCAATTATATTTACTGGGTACAGGTAACTTAATGGCATAGTATGTATACTCCAAATTTTATCCTTCATCGAGGCAAATATTCAACACAATAATAATTATTTATTATTCGTTTTCGCTGACCCCTGGTAATTAGCAATTAGTCTGATAGTTATGCCTCAAGACAGTGAAGCATTGCGGGAAGTGTATAACCTGTTCGCCGCATCAACACTATTTAACAAACCGCTGGATTTGTTAAACCTTATAATTATATTTTATCGTCCATGTGGTTCCAGGAAACAAGTGATTAGCTCAAGAAACATATATTGCGGACCAAATACAATTAAAATTAAATAAGCAAACTTTATCATTAGGAGGCTATTTAATTTTGAAATAAATTTGACCTGCCTTATTTCACTGATTCACTGTATTTTCCTCATTTCATTATATTTTACTCCACATATAATTATTTAAATAATTAATGAAATAAAATAAAAATTATATCATTCGAAATAATTTATACACGGGCAAATCGCATGAATACTGTTTTTTTTTGTTTTCCAATTTACCAGCACAATCAACGGTAAAAAAAATATAGAAGGCAAATAATAATCACACATATAAATATATATAGTAATATATAATATAGTAATTTATTTTTTAAACTCATTTTATTGGACTAAGTTTTCTATAATTAATGTTAGTTTTTCTTTTTTTGGTATACGACAGAATTTACATTGCATTTATTCTTTAACCAATAATAACAAAAATATTAGTGCCAGCTAAGTAAATTTAATCCCAAGGGAACTCTCACACTACTTACATCAGATATAATTTACTGCACTAAATTTAGGAATATTGAATCTAATGAATTAAAAAGAATTTCCAACCCTAAAAGTACTAACGGAAGTCATATTGTTGAATTTATATTCCTTCCTTACATTTTATAAGTGCAGATTGACGACAAACGTTTTATAGGTATGTATAATTAAAATTTTAACCATAATTGTGTTTACATGTATTTTATCTAAAATAGCAGAAGAAGTAAAATGTTTTTCTAAATAGATAAAAGTATTTTTTCATAAATTTTAAGAATTTATTTATTGATAGCAGAAATTATTATTTGTTTAATTAATGTTCAATAACATTTTCTATTTATTGACTATAGTTTTAATTTTTCATTATTATTTTTTTTTCAGATGAAGTTCGAACCGACCACGGCTATTTTGTTCACGACAGATTTCTTCCTACTAAGCCTGAACGTAAGTAACCTTCTGCATTCAAATAGGCTTCCTTGAAGACGGATGGAATAAATTAAGTCGACCATTTGAAGGTGCAATCCATCTGCTTTTCTTCCTTTCGCCGCCCTTTTGATCATGGACCATTTATTAGCCTCTCGGGCATTCTGCCTCTCTCCTCCCCCCTCTCCCTCCCCCTCCCCCCTCAATTGACTAACTATAAAAGTACCTCCTGGCTCCCGACATAATGCGGTTCAGTTTACTAGGAATGGAAGAGCTGCACTATTGCCAGAATAAGACTCTATAGAGTCAGGAGTCTCAGTGGATCGTTATATGTGTTTGTCTGCTTTTTATTGGGACGAGGGACTTCACATTAATACAGTGTTTTCCCCCTCTTCGATCATTCAGTTTGAAATAATGGCTTTTCAGCAAAAACACCTCAACTCGGAAAGCGGCGGCAGTAAAATAGTCCGAATGCAAGTGAAGGGCCTTTCTATGCATTAGGGAGGGATTTTGTTTGATATCATCTCATCTGGGTCAATTTAAAGCGATTTTACGTAAAGCAATATATAAAAATTAAGAGGTTATTGACAATTAATTCAATTTATATCATTGTTTATTTATCTCCGATGGTAAACGATTATTTATTCCAATAATCCAGAAAAAAAAAATTTTCCTTTAATTATGAATTTTCATCGCTCTACACTTTGTTGACAATCAGAAAATGAACTGAAAACAATAGGAAATAACGATATGTTACGCATGGGATAGTGCTCAGTTGCTCCTCTTCTCTGACTTGAGTCAGTTACCTTAGTTAATTAAAGAAGGAGATCTCGCTTACAGCGCATTTTCAGTCTGTTCACTTGCATCCTTGGGCATGTCAGAAAAGAAGGTTTAAAATTAATTTATTGATCAGTTAGTAAAACATAAAGAAATAATCCATTCGTAGCAATCCAATAACAGTTTTATGCAAGGAAATCCCAAAGTAATTATTTGTTCCAGACGCCTCGCAGGGTATCGTCTATCGGATGGAAAGCGAGGTTTAAGCGGATTTTAGTGGGTATGCAATTTATATTGTTAAAATATATATATATCTATTTCGGACCAAAACAGCAGCATGAAGAGTATTTAGGTTATTTTATGTAGTTTTATTTATAACGAGGAGCAGTGAAGATTTTACAATGCTCAACTCATGTCCAAATAGCCCTTGTGATGAGCCCAATATAAATAGCCCCCATCATGAGCTTTAGTAATTAATTGGAAGTTTAGAGCATTTGTCTAATTTTGAAGTAGTCGAAAAAATTGAAAATATAAAAATTACTTTTTGCAAAGGTTGTTCGATCAGAAGCATTTACGAGGAATATATTTTTCAAAAAAGATTCTTCGAAATCTGTCGGCTCAACGTGCTTAATTGTAGCGATGTTTGTTTTCCTAAGAGATGAGATGAACTCGGAACGAGAAATAAATTGTAACTGATAAATCGATTACTTCAAAAGGAATCAATTTTTTAATATGTTCAATATATCAACTTACAAAAAAAATACAAACAAGGCGATAATGGTAGGAATCGATAGTCTAAGGAAAATATTGAAACACTCAGGAGTAGATAACTCTTAAGAAAATATTTTGTCTACCAACGACGAACTGTGAGGCGCGCCACTGGAATGCCGAGGTGCTGCCCCAACTTGCTTGGCCAACACGGACCATGAACCCAGTTTGGAATCAGTAGAAGCAATGCTGAAGGTCAGACGAAATGTTTCACAAAACAAATGTAAATCTAATGAGTTTAAGATTTTAAATGTAAATATATTATGGGTAGAGATCATATTAAGTGCAAAATCTATAAAATAATCTCGATTCTATTCTAATTAGAAAAGAATGACGAGCTGCCATCATGCATTGTTCTTACCCAACAATGCAAAGTCGTAACTTGTGAATTCGCCATTAAATGGGATGCATGATATGGATTTTGTCAGTGTTCGGTAGTGGAAGCTAACTAGTACAAACACAATAATAGAGACGAGAAAATATCTGTTATTAATATAATAATTGTTACAAAGACATAGTTATAAGGTCCCTATGACATACTTCATATGGTAACTATGATACCTAAGTCCAAAAAATCAAAAATACAATCTTTATATCATTAAAAATCACAAAAAAAAATCAACGTATCGCTCTTGAGACATCTCGTAAGTCATAACAAGTTATCATACAATTATATAAAAGGTTTGCAAGATTACTGTTTTTCGTTTGCAAGCTCTAATCGCGAAAACCACGGAACAAATATTTACCAAATTTTAACTTTATCATCTCCATGGTTCCTAAAGGGTTTTGCAATAATAAAATCAATCGGCACAAATGACGCAAACCACTTTTTCCCTGGAGGGTAGCGCCAGAACAGCTTCACCTAAATGCCCTTTAACTATCCATACATGAACTATATTCCCCATAAAAAGAAGGAAAAAGTTATGAGGGAAAGAATATATTATTTGCGCATAAAATATTATATTGCGCTTGTTGAAAAGATAATTGAATTCCCTGCAAAACAAAACAAAAATCGTAGAAATTGGACCATTATTAACAAAGATACAGTGTATTTAACATTTAACCAATGTTTTTACCTACCGCTGCAGTTCGGAGAGGCTGCAGAACATCAGTGATCTGCTAGATAAGTATTGTGTTCGGATCAAATTTTCGATGTGCAGTTTTCAACATTTCTACTCTACTCGAGCCCCTGATTACAAAAAAAACAACAACGTATTTTTGGTCATTGGTCCGTCTGTGTCACGACTATCTCTTGAACGGGTAAACTTATTCTATTTTGAACTTTGATTAATTCAATTTTTTAACACTATATTTATTCATACGTTAATTTTTATCAAATTTTCAATTATGTTCATTTTATCTATATATATACTCAAACCAAACCATAGCGAAGCATTGCTGGTACATCTAGCATATCCTATAAAACGATGGTTGGGACGAGAAAATAAATATATAGAAAATAAATTCGTAAAACGCTTTTTCTTCCTCCTTTAAAATTGGTTTTTATACGTTATGAGGAATCACAGCTTAAGCGACATAATATCGATATTACAACTTTCTATATCCGCATGATTACAAATGCTATGAATAGAACAATTTCCTGTCAAGAAAACCACAGGAAGTGAAGAAACCACAAGACTGTGGTCTTCCAAGGTGGCCTCCCCAACTTTCTGGAATTAGTAGAAAGGATGTTAAACATAAAATTGGCATATGACTTCAAAAGTATAACAATAAAAATCCGGATATAAAAGGGAAGACATCGGTTGTTAAACAATTAGGAATCTTATTTTCAAAAGTGGCATTTTTGGTACTTTTGGCATCTCTGTTATATTATTAATATTAAGATGGAATATTTACGAACACTTTTATAAATTTTCGATAATTACTAAGTAAATAGCATACTAACCTAATTTCAACTCTTTAAGCCCTACGATACAAAAATAACAACTCCTCAAACAAACTAACTAAAATACATAATTTAGAAAATACAATTCTAATTAATTATCATGTACCATATAATATTTCCATGTTTTTTTTTTCAAAATTAAATTAAATATTAGCAAGTACGACTATGTTCTTGGAGTGTTGAGATTGATCACAAGAATTGTTTAATAACGCGTCAGTTTAATTATTTGACTGTTCCTAGACAGATATTTCCAGGTAAAGAAAGATAGCTCTTTGCTATAGAAATTTCGAAATAAGCTGTTACATTATATAAGCTCTTATAACGAAGCTTCGTATTTATAAGCTTATATTATACATAACTGAAGCTTTCTCTTCCCGATAGGGGTGTAAAACACCGTTTATCGCTTCTTTTGGGAGACCAAGCATGGTAAATTCCAGAGAATTAAAGGGCTTTATACCCTCACATAGCAGATTCACGTTGACTGACGCTACTTCACTTTTATTCGGGCTTTTCAACTGGCCTATTAGGCAGCTTTAAACTATATGAACTTCTTTCCTGCAAAAACATATTGCATTCAGGTAGTATATGCAAAGTACCAATTTTACCAATCTTATTATAAAGTTAATGAATCACACTTCTAATCAGCTCTCTCATCCAGCTTTTTGTTAGTCTTCTAGTAGCTATATCAGTCTATTTTTATGTCCGTGAAGGCTATTTAAAGGGAACGGATTTTCATGTAGATTAAATATAAATATGTACATATATATGTAATTATATTTTCAAAAATACGGAACAAAATTGATGAAAATCAAATAGAAAAAAAAATAGACGGGACCAGATTTATATGTGAGGTTAAACTTCTCATTTTTAGCATTCAGGTATGGGGAGTCTTTCCTACTCCGAAATTCTTCGAATTAATTATTTAAATGTTAACTACTTTCAATATAAAAATACTTTTTTTTTTAAATTTACAATATGATTTTTTTTGTTTTTTGAAAAACAAAACAAATCTCAAAACAATCTCCTCCACATATGTAAACATATATAATAACCTCAAAATATGTAAAATAAAAAATACATTATTTGCTTTTAAATTCAATGGTACGTAAAATGAAATGTCGAAGAAGAAGGTACAAGGATTAGAAAGAAATATGTAAATAGGTATAAATCCTGGTCCCTAGTTACATATTATGAAAACGAGAATCAATAGTACGAATATGTTGATCGATTGTTGGTTGTTTTAAGTCGGTATGGAGTTATATTGTTTTCGTACCAAGGAGGTTATTTTATTAATCTTAAAATTTTGGATTGAAAAGATTGTGGTTCTTGTACAAGTCTCTGACTGTATATCTGTGAGGCACACGCCCATACGGGATTTTAAGTAGGTATGTGCTTTTATTTAGTTTTGACGATCTGGAATTGGAGGAAGAAGGCTTTTATTTGTTTTTTTGAGAGATTTATAACATGTTTAATATTTCGATAATGGCTACAAATAATAAAAACATTATTTCACATTTATTAGCGACCTCACGTATTTATCATCTTTAGTTTAGTTTTCTCTCTGTTATTTGAATAAATCTATCTAAACGAAAAATTTCTGAGTCCTTTTTTTTTTTTAACTCTATGTAAGTTCATTGAATACATACAGTTCTAATTTAATTTAACTTATTATTTATCCTTCTATGAAAACATTCTTCAATGTTTAAAATACTTTAATTTAATAGGTCTTCATTGTATTTGTTGGAGAAGAAACCAATCAAAAGGAGTTAAGTTTCAATCAGACTAGGGTCTTTCAATAATGTTTAATCCTTTTAGTGTCAACCGAAAGTATCACACTTAAAGATGAATTTAGGCGTGCTCGCAGCCGAACAGATAGCAGTTATATATCTATCTTCAAATGCCATCCGAATTGTCTTTATGATGAAGAAGGAAACCAAAGGCTTCCTCAAGATGAGCATTTGGAACTGAAGCTTGTTTTACCTTAGAATTGCCGGCGAAAGAATATAGTGAGAATTGTTCTAAAACCTGTACAGACATTTGAATAAATCGAAAATTCCAGGTAACGATAGATGATTAAGAAAAATAAGGGATATTTATTTATTCTGGATGACCGATCCACTGAATATTCTTAACCATATCACATCTTCGTTTGTTTATTTGTTTTTTTGTTTTTGTGAGTTCCAACTAGGGCAAGAAAGATGAGTTATCCAAGAGGTTGCCAACCTACCCCAGCAGGGTATAAAGGTCGAGATTTATTATGAGGTCAGTCAGGAAATTAAAGTTAATCCGCACAGATCAGAGTCGAACCAGCTTGAGATGTTGCCTCAGCAAGCTCTGCCAACATATCATATGTTTATTAATCATATGAATTGTATCTTTGTATTAAAATCATGTTTTCAAGTCCAGAGGCATCATGAGGTACTACTCTGCAATGCCATTAATGCCGCATTTTTAAAAAATTATATTGGTCACATTATCTTCTTGTTATTATTTAATCAACAAAGTCATGGTTATTCTAAATGCGCCATGATGTGCCATGAATCATGTTTTACCTACATGTGATTGTTTAATCTGGGTTCATAAACTATAAATCGTCTTTGTAGTTTATTAAAATATCCCATGCGCCATTTTAATGTCCTATGTATATTTATATTTTGGCTTAGATATTTTTTAGTTTCTAAATTAATTTGAAATAGGAATTCTTTGAGAACATTTTTAATATTCAGAAAATTAAAAAACAGGCGTAATTCCTGTAATTGCCGCTTTAGAGCAGATCATATCTCATATTCGGGTTTTTTATCACTTAAGATGGTTCAGACTCCTGTGGAGTTGAAGTAGAAGTAGATTATTTCTATATTTTATACCTTAGCTAGAAAGTCAAAAATTTGGTTTATACATTAATTTATGAAACCCTCTCCTGTAATATTTAATGTTTGAAGTTAAGCTACTTCTGTTTTGAAGCGACGAAATATTAATAATAGATTCTACTGTTCTTTTAAGTCAATTGTAAAATAATGTCCTACATAGGATATTTTTTCACGACGAAGACGAAATTCATTGTGATAGACAAAGTATGAAGAAAAATTAAAGAATATTAAAAACGATTCTACAACTGAACTTTCAGGTGAATGACATTTCATCTGACGATTTATAATGAAGCGGGAATTAAAAAAAAGTTGATTAATTCCTTCATTATTCAGTTCATTTCGTCACTATCTGATACCTCTCTCTAACGAGTTTCCCCTCAACAAAGCTACTAATTATACTTAACGGAATGTAATTATAGCATTAGGATTATTCTCATTCCAAATGACACCTGTTGGGAAAATATTATTCCATTTATTTAACGAAAAAAATAAATAATTCGCAACGGTTCATTCGTTAAAATATTACCTTTGTAAAAAGGATAGGCGTATATATTTAATTATAATAAAAAAAAAGATTAAACCAATTATCAGCCACGAATACCAAAATTTAGCGGTTTTCTTAACCATCACTCATTTACTTTTATATTATTAATATGGGTTAGGATCCATAAAATAATCGAGCTTTATACACATCTCAATTAATACAAAACATTAGATGTTGGTAGGATTTCTTAAGTAGATATGATTTATTTATCATTTTATGAATATCTAGTAAACTACCTAGCGCTGAGGAGGAAAAAGTCCCTCCCATTTCGGAAAAAATAGAACAGGTTAATGCTTAATAAGACTTAGTGAAAGACTAAACGGAAGAAATAAGAAAGAAGAATATTGAAATTGACCAATCTGCCACACGAAATCTACAAAAGCTGTAAAAATGTTCACCTCCATACTGAGCAATTGTCTATGAGTAATCGTAAGTCAGGTTTACATATACATGCAAATTAATTAATGCAAATTTTTAAACGGCAGTAATGACGAATATTCGTGTTAGGATGATTCTGGATAGTCTAGATCGGAGTCGGTTTTTCAACACGAAACAAAGAAAACGCTTTCTCTGATAAAAATATATCAAACATTTTCTACCTAAGGTGGTTGAGGAAGTAATTTAAAATGTATTAAAATATAAGGCAGATGAGCAATATGTAAATCAAAGTAAGCAATTTTACAATGGGTAGTAAATCCGACTATTAAAAATTTGTTATAAATAAATAAAAGGCGAAGGTTCGACGCCGATACCACCAATCGTTTACAAACTTCCGTCAACCGACCACCGTCAAAACCCAAATCCTTAAGATCAGAAACAGACGATACAAAATCCCGTATTCTCTAAACTGCATATAACAGAATTATACATACCAAGTTTGGAATCAGCTTTTATTTAATTTAATCAGCCCCAGGCCAAATAGTCTAAAAGGATTCTGAACAAAAATTTATAATTTTTGTTAAAACATTATAAAACAATTATAAAACATTGCGCAGGTTAAGCAAGATTACGAACGAGTGGTTAGTAATTTATTAAAAATTAACCACCTACAATACATATTACACCTTTTCCTTACATGGTAACTCCACATAAGGACCTTTTATTAGATATACATGCTCCATATATATAATATATATATATATATATATATATATATATATATATATATATATAGGTTAATTAAGATAGTACGTATATAATATTGCTACAATGAGATTAGACTGTATATAGTAGTCTATGTAATACTGGCTGGGAGAGAGGTGTTTGATTCGTGCGGTAGGGCACTACGTGATCTGACTCTAGCTAGGTCCCTTTCACCCTCCCTTGTTTACCAACTCATTTATATTTTATAACTTTTTTAACCAACTCCTTTGTTTTACAAGAAAGACACATTTTCATAAGCATATAAGTGGCTTCCTTTACAGCGACTTAATTTTCCACCTCCTATTTCCAACATATTTTGTTATAAGAAAGGAAAGTCGGGGTAAGTGCATATAAGGGGATTTATTTCAAATCTCTTTGTTTGGGAGAGCTGCCTTCTGTGGGAATATGTAAAAAATAGTAAAATCCCCATAGATGGCAGCTCTCCCAACAAAATAAATATGAAATAAATCCTCATGTATAAACTTTCTCCGGTTATGCACTAACCCCGACTTACCTTATTTATATATTTTTAAATAATATGTGGATAGGTTACCAATCGTTAATCAAAAATGGCATTATTATACAAGAGCTGCACGCTGCAAATCAAGAACAAGAACCCAGCGCAGACAAATGTGAAGCAAGTTCCTGGTTTCAGCGATCAGAATTCTAAAAGCTCTGTACCTAAAACCGTCTGAATAAAAGTTACCATAACTCCTCAAAACAAATTATAAAGGTATAGCCCAAAATGATGGTAAATATAAACATTTATAATAACCTACCAACCGAATAATCAATCATCTCTAAAGCACAGGCAGTAAGTTAATAATTAGAGTTTTTTTTTTTTTAGTAAGGAATATTTTATATAGGAGTTTCATCTTAATATTCGTTAAATTGAATTTTTTTTAAGAAAGTATTGGCGATAAATTGAAAATTTATCATTATTCTATGTTATAATAATTTTTTTGCTGACTTTTGCTTGGAATATGCCCTACTAAATACTTAAATAATAACGCAGGTTATGGATTATTCGATACGTTTTTTTCGTTATATTTTAGTGGAAAACTGTTGGCCACCTATCAAGTTACGATGGTTAGTAAACAATTTTATTATTATTCAAATGATCAATATTTGAGTATTAAAGTCTGAGCCTTATTTATTATTATTTTTTTACCTCATATTAAAGGAAAAAAAGTAGTTTACACACTCCCTCAAAATTTAAAAAAGTCTATGATCCAATAATTTAAGGTTGACTTACTTTCAAGGCTCAATTCACCCTTTAATTTTTTTTTTTATAACAAATCCTAACGAGCACATATTGGAACCGAGTCTCCTTCGCTTCATTAATTTTCACAGCAGATGTGAATTCTGATTTCTGGCATTATAGCCTTTTTTATATAATGATGTATCGAAATATGTCTAATTTTCAGCCTTTTATCCATTATTTCTTAAATTTAAGAAAATCGAATTTGTTGAATCGTTGAACTGATCTGCTGAATATTATATACGCATAAACTGATTTTACTTTAACTGATTTTATTTCAAATATATATCTTATTTATAGAGAATGAGAATGGTTTAATAAACAGAGCTGTTTTCGTTCATTCAGTACTATTACAGAGAGAAAATTCTTTGACGTGTCTCACAACTTAGTACATAAATTTCCATTAAGTGTATTCTGTTACAATCTTCAAACAAAATGGCGAATGGAGGCACTGCTTGGGAAAATATCTCCTCTCACACGTTTTTTCTTACCACTTTGACTACCAAGTCCCACAAAAAAATACTTGCTGGATGGATCTGGATTGGTTGCATTATGAGATTTAGTAAACAATTCTATTATTTTTCAAATGACCAGCTGGAATTTTCTGGAATGGTTCTTTCATAATGACCTGTATATTTTTGTATTATTATTATATTTTCTATACAATAATAATATGTAATAATAGCTACATATTAGTTGTTGGAAAAACTAAAAAATGTGAACGAGTTACGAGTTTCCATCGTAACGTACACAGAATAGACACCTTTAAAACCTTGTTACAAAGTCCAATACACTGCATCTTTTCTAATACTTTATGCCATTATACCATTTAGATGACTTCTTTGTTTTGTTTTGTAGTAAATTTAGTTGCTTTTCGAGTGTTTGTATAGGATTTTCGTAAGCATTTATATTTTCTGAGGTATGCGCTGACAAAATTAATTAATTTTCTGCTTTTAGGAATGTACTAGCTTTAAGAAAAAAACTTCAGATGCTTCATCAAAATCGTTAGGGTCGCTTAGATGCTACAGTCTATAAAAAAAAATAACAGATTTATCAGCAATTGCAAATGGGGTGCCCGATGTTGAGCAGGTATCGAGGGTCGAAGTCATAAAAAATAAAAGCAACAAAATCGATCACCCCGCTCAAGAGATAATCTAGGTATAGAAATACAGACCCACTGTCTATGGCCGAAAATGCGTTGTTTTTTTTAGACTCCGTGGGCTCTGAAATATAAAGATCTGTTAAAAACTCTGTACCGAAAATTTAACCTGATTACAATGCCTTTCTTACCAAGCCACCACACATGGCGCTTAAGGCAAGTAAAAAATTTTAAAAAAACTACTTACTTCCAAAAACATTAATTCGAATAAGGTTTTTTAATAGAAACTTCACAATTTCCTGTAATCTCAGTTAGTTAATACAGTTTAAGGGGTGGGGTTTCCGGCATTCTTGAGATTATTTTGACAAAAGAGCCTCTTTTCGTACAACAAAAGCTAAATTAAACTGAAAATTCTTTAAGTTAAAATAAAAACGCTCTGGGCTGAAACAGAAAGCATTATATATTTTATATTTTATATACTTTTTTATATATGTTCAAACATTTAAATACAATCCTCAAACATAGACAACCCCCCAAAAAAAATGAAAGTACTATAGAAATACATATATAAATAAATATTTACATACTATATATAATTATATATATATATATATATATATATATATATATATATATAGTAGTTTCCATGGTGCAGCGGCAGGCTGCCCATTGCTCCATAACCGGTCTCACTGGGACCAATTCGGCAGTGACCTTCCCATCGACTCACTCGGGTTCAAGGACAGTGGACAAATCGGTCTAGATCCACGGAGTATGGCTGTTTGGAGTCAGCAGGCGCACGAGGACCTATATTCCTTTCCTCGAGACAGACCAAACCTCTGGGCGGCTATTTTATGTCCTGGAAAACCACAACGCGATTCACAATTAAGGTACACGGGGTAGGGTCGTCACTCCTACGCCTGGTCTGTGTGAACAGCCTCCAGTAGGCTGACGGGCCTACATACCCGAGGGGAGGGGTGATAACTTTTTTGGATTATTACTTTAATTAAATTAAAGTAGTGCCGGTGCCGGAATTCGAACTCACAACCTTTGGGTTTGTGAGTAGGTGCACTTTTGCAAGCGCGCTAATCCGCTCGGCGCGGGTTATCTTTTTTTTTTCCTTTAGTCGTTTACACAAAATAATTATTGACGTTCTTGCGAGCAATAATATTCCAAAACACTTATATTTCATTCCCATAATAATCTGATATTACTTCGTCTCATAATCCTCCTATGTCACACATCAAAAACTACTTTAAAACATATTTTTTGCTAGCGAAGAAAGTTTATTCAAGAGTGACAAAATTCGGGCAACTTTCAAAGTGCAAAAATAAGGAAATTAATTGGAGTTTAAAATAAACTAGTTTGAAGAAGAGGTGAGGAGACCTTTTTGATGTCTGATATTACTTTCCAAGTTCTACTTGCCTGAAATACGGCCCAAGTTCAGTCATCACGAAAACCTTTGGGGCCAATTTACAATCTTTAGCTGCCCTCGGGTCTTTAATAAAGCTAACCATCTTGGTTTCTAGCTTCTTGATTTACACAGCTTTAATAATCTTATTTATATAAACAATTAGTTTTCCAAATCTGGTAAATTTGCATTATTTTAATGGTGACGTATATAATTAATAAATAATAAAGATGAAATTTATTGTAATAATATATGCCAATAATACTAATGCTCAGCGAAACCAGAGACTCAATAGATATTTATATATATATATATATATATATATATATATATATATATATATATTGATTACTATGTTACATGCTCCATGCCTATTGAATTAGGCACACTGCATGACGAGCGACAAGGAAGGCCTAATGCGGCTTGATCCGCTTGTCTTGTCTATTATTAGCTGCGACTTCACTAACTCACAAGTTAATAATGTTATGGATATAGTTAATAAGTTATGGATTCCTAATATGGCATTCGAATCACTGGTCACACCATCTATTCACTGCAATCTTCAAATTCTTTTGCTTGCATGTATCTTCTGGTTTTTTCAGAATCTGGTTTTATGTAGGTGACTCTGTGTTATGGTCCTCTATCCTGCGGTTAGTTTCAGGTTAGTTGTAGTTAGGTTCCTGCGTTAGTTGGGTCGACGGACTGACTACCTGCGCACTTGCTGAAGTCCACCATTCCCAGACACAAGTATCACTCGGTCTAATTCATGCTCTTTAGATAATGGGTTTCTTAGCTTTGGATATTGATATTCAGATGTTTATTTATTAGCACAAACGAACCTTCTCTGTAAGTCTACCTGTAAATCGCCTGAGAGCCGAGGTAAATGAATTCTCCAACCTTCTATTAAATGTTATTCTCACTGTTTTCTGCTATCGTAGAATGTTCATGTCAAGCTGTGTAAAATTAAGTTAGCTCCTTAAAAACTTCTTTTTTTGGCGGGTTCCGATAATTTCGCTATTTTAGGTATATGAGAGAGTGCCTACAATAGAAATATACAACTGCATAATAGTTTAAGAATAAAATTCAAATGTATCAGCGTTCTCATATTTTAAGAAACCTTTCCTTATTTTGTGTCTTTTCAGATCAATTTTGAAATTAGGATTCAATCGATGAAGAAAATGGTATTCATGAGTTAATGCAGAAAGAAAGAAAGCCTCATTCAACTGGAAATAAGATAACAGTGAGCCGAATCTTCGGGGACATGAAGGGGGGCTCAGGATTCAATGCATGATTCAGGCGGAACGGATTTACGTTTCCCGCCCAATCCTCTATTCAGCCACTTTCTGAGAATTCCATTCGTAGCCACTAACTTTACCGATAAATTCAAAGCTCCTATATTACAGAACAATTAGCCAAATATTTATTCATCCATTTGCTTAGGAATCAATTGCCGTTTATTTATCCCTTGATGTCTGAATTGGGTAATTAGGTATATAAAATATAATTCAGAAATGATCAAATTTATATTATTCAGCGTTATTCTTTTATTATTATGGCTTAACTCCTTTCGAAACATTATATATTAAATGAAAAAAAAATTATCCTGTGACTAAAGTCTAATAGAATAAATTTATTAAAAATTGCTATAAAGGTCTAAAAATCAGGGCCATAATCATATATCATAAAAAAAAAATTAAAAAGATTCGTGGCAGATATTAAAATAATTAATAAAAGTGGAAATTTTAAGCATTAGGTACATTTGTAATTAAAATCCACTAAACATATTAATTTCCTTTAAATAAATATTTATATTTTTTAACAAAAATTTTAATAAGTTGGAATGATTGGATTTTGGCCTGGCGTGATGGAGCTAAGACCTGATAGAATTCCAACCGCCGCTCATTACTACAAAAAATCAACACAGGAAATCACTCTCACGGTCGTTTGGCGTGGAGCGATTGGAGTGGGGAGATGTCAGTTACCCCCTAAACAGTTTAATTAAAAGGGCTAGAGATTTCGTATAATGTGAATACATTGAGAGAACGTATATTGTGAGAACGTTGAAGGATTAAAATATGATAGGAACCAAGGATAAACAACATCAAGTCTTGTTGTATTGTGAAATATTGGTTATCTCCGGGAATTCCGAAGTAAAATTTTAAGAACTGTTCATAATTCTTTCCAGCATAGCTTCTTAGTAAGGGAAAAATAGACAAAATAAACAAAAAAAAATGTGTACATTCATGAAACATCGATCATAACTTAGTTTTGGTGGTAAGAATCGAAATCTCCAGAGTCCGCACAACTCCCAGGAGGGGTCAAAATTGAGGGTGGAATATTCACAAAATAACTTTCACAAATTAAGTCGAGTAAGGTATCATTCCTTATAGTTTCCTACTGTCAATAGTTTAGAAGTTATTCCTGATTTTCGGTTACAAATACAGAAAAATTATATTTTGCGGCTGAACTATCACATATATTCACTCACTACGAATACGGTGTTCGATGATAGAATCTTAATCCTGTACTATCTATCTAACTAGATAGTACAGAAAAAATAAGCCTAAATTGACTAAATGAATAACAATATTTGTAAAATCACGAAACTTATGTCATTATTTCTTCTTGATATTAAGAATCAAAATCTGCAGAGCCCATCCAAATATCTGGGGGACAACTCTTTTTTCTCGGAAATTTGTTTCTTTTTTTTTTTTTTGTCACGTTTTTTCTTGAATAGGAAGCCATCGCTCGAAAACTATTCAAGCTGATTAAGTTACTACATTGTAAATTAGATAAAATATTTAAGAAACATATTTTGGTTAAACTAAGCATTATTAAGGAGCTTTTGAAATGGACCAATGATGAAAAGTTTAATGTATATATTTTTTTTAAATCACTCGTTATTTATGAATGTGTTCCATCAAGTACGTTTAATCCCTTTAAGTGTCCATGCTCTGGTTAGCTTTTGTCTAAATTTTGCTCTTACCAGGAAGTGATCAGAATCACAACTGGGGCCTCTCATCCTTCGAACGTCAATGATATTAGGACCATGTCGATATTAGTACATGGTCAATTTGATTGACTACATCTCACCCTGGGGCTGACCTTGCGAGGAAATAAAGTGCTTTTAATTTTTAAGCATTTCATCTCTGTTCCATTTGAGTCAGTTGTATCATACAGCGAATGAGACCCAGTCACAGTTCTTATCGCTTCTTTCTTGCCAACCTTAGAATTGAAATCGCCTAAATGAATAACAACATCTCATACTTTGGTACTTATTCAACAGCAGTTCAATTAGCAGATCAATTCAAGTCATAAAAAGCTTCTTTCTTGCTTTCTTTCGCTTCTTCAGTGGGTGCATCAGCCGAGAAAATTGTTGTATTCCTGAATCTTCTTTTCAATCTTATTTTGCTAAGCCGATCACTTATTGGTTCAAAAATCAATAGGGATTCTGTCGTTAAGAAAGAATGCTGTTCACCCTGCCCATTCCTTACTGAGGTCCACTGTTATAATCGTAAACTCTTTCTTGTCTAACCATCCACTTCCGTGCCATCTTATGTCTTGGACTGATACTATATCAATCTTAAATTTGATCAGTTAACTGGCAGTTTCCAACATTTTATCTGCTCTAAACATGTCATCTGCATGAAATGTCATCATCTTTTTCTATTGTCCGTTACAGACCCCTTGGTCTATATCCGCTATAATCATCCGGTGTATTCTCTGTTTTGCTTTTCTGAAAAATATTTATTTTCCAATGCAGGGTCGTCAGCCCTGCGCTCAACTCCCAATCTGGAGGACCGGCTCGCCCATGGTCGATTTTTACTACCAAGAAGAAGTAATATGTTTCATGAATATACAAATTTTTTTTGTTCATCTCTTCGATTTGGGCTTATTTTTCCTTTACTACCTAGTTTAATACAGATTCCAACGTCAAATCCATAACTATAGTCGAAGTGAGTAAATATATGTGATGAGACAATGACAACTCGCCATTGTGGATAGAAATACAGCTAAATGAGTTGTGAAACTTTTATAAGAGACTTTAATGACGGCAGATTTGAATTTTTTTGTCTCTCCAGGAGATCAAACAAGACTCTAAGGTCGAGGAAATGGATTGAATTGACGGATAGGAAAAGAAACAATAAGTTACAATACAACTATATCACAATAGCTTTTGCAATATCAGGGTTTAAGGAAAGTTTTCTTTGCAACTATTAACCCGTACGCTAATTCTATTGAGACCCTTTTGTACCATCGAGGTGTGAAATATAGCCAATCATCAGATTATAATTAGTTAAGTCATTTTTGTAGATTGAGAAAAGGGTTGAAGAAAGGAAAGAGCCATGCGAAACCCCTCGGAAAACAGAAAGAGGTTTTGAAGCGAGGTATTTAGTTAATTGAAACCTTCTGCTTTCAGTTCTGATTGTAATAAAATCATTATGTAATACATGATTTAATGAAAAAATAAAATAGTCGAACGTCACAAAAATCGGAATATAACAAATTTTGCAAATAAAATTTATAAATGCTATCTGCCATACCATGATGTACAAACGATTATCAACCTTTGGCTGTCCATGTGCTATGCATGCAATATATACAAAAAATATGATATAAATATTTCGATGGAACTTAGGATTTACTTTTATAAGCAATATTATGGAGATGTGTATCCCTTTTTATGAAATTCGGCTTTATCAAAGCAATGGAAACAGGGGCGATTGAAAAGGCTCACGACATATGGGTCCCGAGGGAACAAAAATCATTATCTGGCCTTTTCATTCTAAAAATCACAAACAAAGATATTCCAGCGGGCTTTTGTTTTTCTCTTTCGTCCTCGGCTTCCGAGCTTATCAACCCTCATGAAAATGGATGATGCCTAATATAGATTCGACGCGTTTGTCTTTTTCTTTTTTGTTTAAATCAAGTGGACATGATTATGCATAAGGGAGATGACAAAGAGCATTGAACGCCAACCCGCGACCTTTGTCTCGGCGAAAGTTCCGAAGCCGCTTGAAGGTCACGGCCATACTTTGTCAAGGACACCTAGCGACTCATCCTTCAGATCAATAGTTACCGTTAGTTCTAATCTTAGTTTGAAAAATTTAAATCTGATTAGTCCAATAATAACCGTCAAAAATTTAGCAGCTTTATTGTCATAATCAATTATTTTTCATTTATTTTTATTATGAAATGATAAATTTAAAAAATAAGGGGAAGCATTAAATTACGTACTAGTGGCATCTCAATAAATAAAATATAGTACTGTCGTGTTTAATTTAATGATAAAAAAAATTCCAAGTTTAAAATTTCATATTAATCACAGCAAAACTGTAAATTGAAAAAATAATATCACTCAACTAAAGAAAGTTTATAATACTAAAACGAATAAAAAATAAAGTACAAATGTAAAGATAAGGAATAATTATTAGGTAGTGGATAACGAATAATTACAATGAGTCGTATCATATTTTCTTCACCTGAATTTTTATTCAGTTAATTTCTCAAAGTCCAAAAAAGTCACAGTTTAACAGGAATCTACATATTTTTCATAATTTTTAAATATACATTTAATGCATGAATATTCATTTTTCGATAGATTAATTTTATAATACATCTAGAATTTGTCGATAGTTCCTAAAAATGTATGTTGTAGATTTTTCTCTTAAATATATTTAGCTTTACTAGAATATTTCATAATTTATATACAGGGTTAGGCAGAAATTATTGACAAGTTCTGATGAACTGTAAAAAACAAGCCAATGTCTCTTGAAAAATACTGGTTATATTTTCATAAAGTACATTGAAAATAGTTTTATTTCAGTGGGTTTTAAAAATTAAATCTTCCAAATGCCGGCCATTAATTGACGTACTCAGGGATTTTCCTTCTAGTCATTTCTGTCACAGACATTGATTTCTTGTCTTTTTTTTTTTTTTTTTTTTTTTAATTTAATTTTATTTTATTTTATTTATTTTATTTTCCACCCTACCCTGCCTAGAAGGCAATACGGGTGTTTGCAGTAGTGGGATGTTATGCATTTCTGCTTAACAACACACTGCTGCAAGTAAAACAGATTACAGTAGTAATAAGTAAAACAGAGTAGCTGTGCACACAGCCTGCTCTTCGGTACTTCAGTTTGGCCACCATCATCTTCTTCCCATCCTGGGTCTTCTGTCCGGCGGCCTCTCTGGCAAGGTCCTGTCTCTCCTTCCCAAGGAAAATTGTGTTGGAACCACTATCGCCTTCCAACCACACACAAAGTTCTTGAAATGAGGATAATTCATTTCCGTCATCAGCTAAGGGAACTCGCTCTCCGTCAGAACATAGAGCCCTGTCTCCCTCAGTAGTTTGGCCCTCAGTGCCTCATAGGCAGTGCATGCTGTGATGATATGTTCGGCGGTTTCCGGTACACTACAACTGGGGCATAGGGGATCGATGTCTATACCATGTTTAAAGAGCTTCGCTCTGAAACTCCCATGCCCCGTGAGAATCTGTGAGACCCAGTAGTCCGGGAGGACCCATGTCGTTTCCAGTCGCGATCCGACGGTGGGAAAAAACTTCCTCAAGGTAGCCCCTTTAGTGGTAGTCACCCACCGCCGGTTCCATTCTTCTACTGTATACTCCCGAAGGATTCTCTTCCAACTGCTAGGGTCTGCATTGATCCTCACCCGGAGATCCGCCGGTAGATCCGTTGGGTCTTCCCTCCTTATCTTGTGCCGGAAGTAATCTTCTCGCAGCAGGAGGTCAAGAGGTATTCCTCCTGCTAGGACCTGCACCGCCTCATGAGACACCGTCCTATATGACCTGGTTACTCGAAGCAGAGCTATCCGCTGGATGGTCGCCAACCTACTCTTTTGCCTGTGCGAGAGGCTCTGATTCCAGGCTGGAGACGCGTACCTCAGGATACCCACTATAACTCCTTTATAAATGGTCATCGTTGCTGGGTATCTGAGGCCCCAAAAAGCGCCACCAATACGACTGAGTCCATTAAGGGCTATGGTCACCCTACTTCTCAAATAGTCCAAGTGAAGCGTCACATTGAAGTTTCTACCAATCCTTACTCCAAGATAGGTAACTACCTCACCCGGGCGAATTCTTGATCCTTGGATGACCATAGTTATAGGGTGAGCCCTATCAGTCGTACCTCTTAAGAGGATGGCCTGAGTCTTGGAACCCGCCATCTTCAACTTCTTTCGCTCGCACCATTCTCTTTTTTCTTGTCTTTAAATTATCACAGAACTAGGTCGGTGGTTTCAAAATGTTTCATTATTTTCTGCCCCATCCTGTATTTGTCTTTAGAGAAAACTCCCGTGCTAATAGATCTTTCCTCAGCATAACGTAATAATGAATAATTTACAAACAATATGTAAAATAATATAAATAAATTTAAATTAAAAATAACTATAAATATCATCAAATTTAACAGTATATATTAAATCGATATTAATAATTATAGACAAAAGAAATACAATCCTGACTTGGAGATACATAAGAAAAAAAGGTAAATAAATAAAAAGCTTGCCCTGGCTAGGAGAGAGTGGAGGAGGGTGATAAGAGGTCTAGGCGGCCAAGGATGAATAAGTAAAATTCCAGCACACATATAAAGTGGTAAATTCTAATAATAATGGAAACATAAAACAATAATAATACAAAAATATATACATACTTTAATATATACATATATAACTACTCGCGATTGCGATGTTACTATATTATTATTGATCGAAGCAGTTTCTATTCGGTGAATAAATGTATTAAAGGTACTTTTTGTTTCTGTAATAAAGGCTCTAATGCGGAGAACCTTTTGTAAATGATAATAAATGTTCCTGAGCGAAGAAATATTTATTGATTGTAGTAATTTAGTCAGTGCTAGTATAAACATTGCTTATATTTTGTAAATGTTGCTGAAACAATACTTTTCCTTACGGCATTTTCTCCTATTTCTGAAAGTCATTTGCCCAATTATATTTTAGTTTCTAATTCGTGTTGTCATTTTTGTTATATTCATTTATTTTCAGAAAAAATATCTTTCAAATAATTGTTGATGTAGATAAAACAATAATAAAAATAATCTCCTTGTTCAGTGTTAATAATAGTTCATTAATTTTAGTGAAATTTCTATTAAAATATCTTAAATATATATACAAGATTTAAAAATGGGTCGATTTAAAAATTTATATTAGTTAGATACTGTTTTAGTCTATATTTCGATCAAAATACAAGAAGAAATAAAAATTGATTATTTTTTTTCCTAGTTTTTATTATATTTCTAAACCGTTTTACACGATCCCTGTTACTAAATATAAAATACTGCAGATATATTAATTATTAGTATGATTGAAAACTATTATTATATTATTTCAACTTTAACTTTAATCTCCTTTATTTTAATTATTTACTTTTATTCTGATTATTTAATTTTTTTTTTCTATAAATATTGTATGAACAGTAACATATATCATTTTTATCTATCGCCCTTCCATTTGTCGGATAATCGATAGAGTTCATCACTCTCTAAAATAAAAAAAAATAAATGATGTTTTCTTGTGCATTCCAACTTAGAAAATAAATTACGGGCATAAACCACTTCTGGAGTACAATTACGTTGCAATATTATTTTTATAAATATTATTTTTAGTTAGATAAACGAATTTTAGGAACAATTTATTTCTTATTTATCTGAATAGTAGGACACAGTTCACAGCAAATTATTTATAGATGGATAGCTATCTGAAAAAATATATACTATGAAATATGTATACAGAGAAATAAAAGATCTAGCAAACTGAGGTTGGGAAAGGATACACCTTCATGAAATATTCATTGAAACTATTACCAAACTGTATCTCTAGCCAAGGGAGCGATGGTCAAGTTTTCCGGAAGGGTCGAAAGGTAGATAGATAT
This sequence comes from Rhaphigaster nebulosa, assembly GCA_948150685.1. Taxonomy (NCBI): domain Eukaryota; kingdom Metazoa; phylum Arthropoda; class Insecta; order Hemiptera; family Pentatomidae; genus Rhaphigaster; species Rhaphigaster nebulosa. The sequence continues at coordinate 38,834,865 of OX411308.1, read as the reverse complement.
ATCATATTTTTCTGCCACCTTTGATGTGGAAGGGTCTTTGTACGGGAGCTTTCTTCTGGTCTAGCGCAGCAGAAGACTAATGAAGGTTGTTCTTTCATCCCTGAATAATATTGCTCAGGCTAGAGATAAGTCGACGAGGGTGCTGATCTGTATCTTTTTCTATAAGAAAAAATATTTTGGAAGATAAATGACGCTGCCTACCTTCATGTACTCGAAAACAAATATATTCCTTGAAACATGAAAGTTTTCAAATTCATGGTAAGAGTAATACTTTGTATTAGTTAAAATAGAATTCATAAAATAAAAATAAGAAATACCCAGTCCGGTTTAAAGAGTGACTATTTGTTTTATTTTAAAAAAATCAATTCGCGATGAATTTAATATCCGAACATATTCCAACATAGCTTAGATTCACATTCTCGAACACGAGCTGGGTGCAAAAGAAAGTATTGACAGGAGAGCTCTCATGTTCCACAAACACTGGATTTTTTTTATCTATCTTTTGTCTTGGAGGTTCGTATGTCCGTAAAACGTAAGTAAAAAACAAAGGTAAGCAATAAATTGTTTTACAATGAGTAAATATGTATAATAATAAAAGACTTATGGAACTGGAAGGTTCGATGCTTAAAACACCACCAATCCCAGTCAAAATCCATCATTCTAAACACAACCCTCTCACCCGTAGGTATCAATATATCTTAATATACCTCTTGTAGACTCCAGATAACTAAATTGCTCATTCAAACGTGTTTCCTGTAAAGTATCTTTGATATTATGACTAAAATCGTCTCGAAATATTTTTCTCAAGAAATACTGGAGTGAATAAGCTGCATTTTTGGGGTCCTTGGTAATTTAGAAATACAAAAACCAAAAAAGGATTGGTGCGCGATAGACTGAAGAAATGTATATACTGGCTATTTTAGCTGAATAAAGCCAACCTAATATAACGGCATCTTTGAATTTCCATTTGAATGTGAGTAAAAATATTGTTATTGGAAATTTCAAATTGAATCCTGAATCGCAGAAATCACACAAGTCCATATTTATATTTATATATATAAATATAAATATGGACTTGTGTGATTTCTGCGATTCACGATTCAATTTGAAATTTCCAATAACAATATTTTAACTCAATTTTTACTCAAACTCAAAGATGGCGTTATATTAGGTTGGCTTTATTCAGCTAAAATAGCCTGTATATACATTTCTTCAGCCTATCGCGCACCATTCCTTTTACTCGCAGCGCTTAAGAAACGTCTACAGCTTCCTTAATGACTGCTTTGATGAGCTTAATACAACGCCACCAACACTAAATGCAAATTAAGAATCCTATTTAGAGCTAATGCCTTGGGCTAAAAGCATTTAGATCGTTAAGTATGTTTTCAAACGTGTATTAATGCAGCTTTCATCAAGCATTCATAAAGTAGCTAATTATTCATTGATAATGGAAGATGTAAATTGAAATTTATTTAATCAGGACTAACGAATAACAAGGTACTCTTTCATTAGTGCCTATCTAACGGTTTATAAACTAAAATCAAGATCCTATTTAATTCATTTATCTGTAAAATATTATGTGCATCGTGTATTATAATTATTGAACTTTAATTCTTTAATTTATGAATGGCTTCTATATATAATAACGAAGTACTGTTTCTTGAGCACAGGCTACACGAGTAGGTTGTCTGACAAGAATAACCATCAACTTCAAAGTTTTTGCACAACTTATTGAAGATCAGTTATCCATTTTATGAAGGTTGTGTGTACTCCCAAGAGAATTCCCTGATACCAAACTAGATCCATCAGAGTTGACTCAACAGAAAATAAATTTCCGATATCAGAAGGACTCGGAGTTAAGGTCAGGGCGTCTTCTATCATCTGAGGATTTTATTATTTTTTATTACGTATTTTTGATAGATATTTTTAAATTACAGCGTAAACAAAAAAAAATACAAATGAGAATCGATTATAATTATAATCGTGAAAGACGATTAAGCTATGCCCAAATATTTCAACTCATAGGCTCCTGCTGCAAGTCACTTTTTTCAGTATGATAAGGCCTGCTGGTCGGGATTCTCTAAAAATGTCGTATATATTTTTTACACACATAAGGGGAGTGGCCCTGTGTGCCCGTCGCCGATTTTAATAAAAAAATTTTGGGTGATTCCGCATTGAAAAAAAAAGTTTATCCATATCCTTTCGTTTCATCCAATGTGTCTTAGGAGCTGAGGAAAAAAATAAAACAGGCTTAAAATGCTTTATTTCATATCTCGTGTTTGGAGAATGATATCGACATGATTGTTTCAATTAAACAATTTTTTTAGTGTATATCAAAGGAAAAATATAAACATTAAAAAATAATTGATTTGTAGCCAAATAAACATAAAAATGTGTTTAAATGATTAAGTAAACTAGCCTTATAGATTTTTTCACACCAAAAATTATTAAAGATTTGGATTCAGCACATCAACAAATCTGAATTTTATTACTACGACAATGTTCATATAAAAGTGTTATATTTACTATTTCTTGATCACAAATAATGTTTTTATATCATGATATGTACATGATTACGAACCCAGCCTTGCTCGGACATACCTTGGATATTTATGTGTATTATAAAAACAGTATTCTTGATCCAGAAATAGTAAAGTTAAGTGATCCAATTTTTTAAAACGAAATAATTGAATTTTGGAACGAACTGAAGGGTATATTGTCTTATATGTAATGATAACCGTATACCGTATAGGAGTGAAGTATATTAACAGAATTTTTTTATTCAAATATTTTTTATAAATATTTTTATTAGCGTCAGATTTGGTTTTAGCACTTTGAATTTAAATTTTCGAGCGAATCTAAAAATAAAAATTTTGTCTCTAACCCTTTAAATTGTTTTAAAGATTTTAATAATCACTCATAAATCAGAAATCCTTTCAATAATTCAAACAAAATTTGGTTCATCGGTAAAGATTCTTAAACTACGCAATTTCCTTTAACAGTAATGTTCCTACGTGTTTTAGAACCAAAGTTATCCGTAAAAAACTTCAATTTTATTTTTATATGGTAATCACCTTTTTTTATCCAGACCATCGAAGATAATGCAATAGTTTTTTTTTTGTAATAATGTTAATTTTTATCCACAAAATTAATATTTTTACTCCAGTGAAGCTTATCATGATTCTAGTTTACTTTCCATATTAGCTATTTTTTTTAAGTTTATTTCGGATGGTGATGTGTGCAGACAAGGATTGTTGAAATCGGCATATTTTGTTATAAAACATATATTGTCTGGATGCCAACTCCAAAAGTCCTTGCCTGCACACACACGTGTATATATATATATATATATATATATATATATATATATATATATATATATATATATATATATATAAAAAATTACAAAATGAGAGATATAAACTTGAAAAAATTCATTTTTACAGACATGTTACCAATACGAAACAAATAATTTGAAATTTAAATAATGCATAGTTTTCAATGGTCAAAACCTAGATCATCAGATTACTAAAATTAAATTCTCATCATAATTAATGAATATTTCAACTAAAAAAGAAATCGGATTACGACCACAAACATTTCAACTTGAAAATAAGTTTATAACTTCAGCACGGATACAAGAAGTTTTCTGTCGAAATTAAACCTTTTGAATAATGAATTAATAACTGCAACTGCTCACAATAGAACTCTTATACTCTTGTAATTTAGACCATAAATAAAAGTAACCATAGGGTTTTGACAAGCACAGAACTTTTAACAACTTCTCCTAACAAGGAGCACTTCATTTAAACTTTAAAGAAAAAAATATCTTATAACAAACTTTTAGGGATTAATTAAACTCAAAAGGCTTACGGATTTCGTTCAAAAAAGGTCTTTGTGGAGAAAATATTACAAAAGGAAAAGGAACAAGTTCATGATTGCCTTTAAGTTATAAAATAGCTTAAAATTATTATTCTTTAACAACTTTAAGGAGTCATTTCCTTTGTGTACGTAATGATTATTGATAAAAAGAATTAATAAGGGTTGTTTAAAAATTGTATTGATGATGAGTTATAAAGTGACATAAATACTGTTAAAACTGGTCCAATTGTAACGAATAGCCCAACAGAGCAAATAATTTTGGGCATTCGAATTAGCTGACTGCAAAATTTTAATATTGGACGCAAACTGAGCTTTAAGTACAGGATTTGAGCTAAATAGCATAAATACTTTTTATGTAAATGAAGCGACACAAGTTTAAAAATATATAACTAATAATAAGTGGCGGTTATTCACATGAGCATGTGATTTCCCTACTTTTATACAAATACTTTATAATAATTAAAAAAATAGAAAATATTTAAAATATTCATTTGAGATTGAGGAAATGAACAAAAACAGAACACTTTCATTCTGACAGACGCTACACGCACATCTGGTGCAGCGATCCCCTTAAATTGTCCTCAGAGATGGAGAGGAGGGGGTACTGTCTGTTCTGATAGACTCGTGTGCACAAAAACTTTATGCACCACCAAACATAGCTCAGCACTTGGGTGCAAGGATTTCTTACAACAGCTAATTTAGATTACAAAAGGTAATTTTATTTTCCAATTCGTGAATTTGTTATTTGTTTTCACTATATCAATAAACACGTTAAAAAGAAATGCATTACTCTCTGTTACCTTTCCTCTCCCCCAAAAAATGACGCTGTACACAATTAGCCCTTTTAACGCCTTCTAATAGTTTTGAAACTGCCAACTTCAAATTAACTTAATCCAAGTAGTAAACTCGCAAAAATTGAAGGTGTCTCTGCTTTTGATTGGTATTTTCCAGTGTATTTTTGAGTTAGTCACTATGAAGATCATTAGTGTGAACCCCGTTACCACTATACAAGAAACATCACTGATAATAATAAAGCATTACAATAGGATACTTCTGCAGGTACTTCTGAATATAGTTCATTTCTTTCTTTTTTTTAGCAGATGACCATTTTGAAAGGGGATTTTTCTGCTACATCAAGCGTCCAACTTCACGAATCCAAAATATCTTGTCCATTTAGGGAATGACAGCCCCTGACCACTGACTATTGGGTCTATCAGCTGAACGTTGTACTGATTAATAGCAGCAATCATGATGATGGAGAGGAGATATTGAAGGTGAGGGGAGAGGGATACGCTGTGAGGACTCCTGAATTGCTCATTAGCTCAACATGCTCCGTAATCATTCCACTGCTAATTACGTTGCCCCCCAGCGCACGGCTATCAGCTTAGGCCTGATGATCAATCTCGTGGATGAGGGCACTGCCTACTCGTGCTTCACAACTTCAATCACTAAAAACAGACGATTGAATTTCCAAACATGAACTATAAATTGACTATAAATTGACAATACGAAACCAAAATCATTATATTTGTGTAATGTCTTAGGTAACAGTACTAAATCAGATTATGAATTCGCACAACTAGAAAAGGAAAAAATAATATATATATATTATTTGGCTTTTCAAATGAAAATTATAGGATCACCAGCTATTTATCCCAAAAGCTTTTTGTTATTATCAGTCTATGGCTTCAACACTCATATAGAAGAAAATAACCTTTTTGGAATAATGTGTCTGAATAGAAGGGTGAAATGGGATGCAGAATTGGGTAAGAGGCCGCTGATTCTCCCTCCTCCTCCTCCCTCCCCCCACTCAGCAAATCCTATACTTCCTCACATTTTAAAAATTGTTACATTTAATTCTTATATTATTTTATTAATTTTCTCAGAAGTAACAAAATGAAAAAAATAAAACATAGTATGAATATAACCCAGAAAAACTTTAGAATTATGTTAGTAAAACAGAGCAAGAAGTAAAAAAAAGAGATAAGAAATTATTTTTAGCATAAAATAGAAAAATTCCCTAAGCAGAGTATTAAATCTCTCAAATACAAGTCAACGTTTCGCCAATTCAAACATCATCAGGACAGAAAAAGACATTATCGTATGAATATAGACCAAAAATGGCACATCTCACATCAAAAGTCAATAAAAGATCCATCAACTAGAGTGTGACTTCCAGGCGTCCCAACACGTAATGTGTAGATCTGTTATGTTACACCACACAGTTCGGCAAAGGTTACTTCCCTTCTTAGATTATGTGTGTGGAGTGATGTGCTGTATATTGTTGAAGTTTTTTATATATATATTTTTTTTTTACAGTTAAGAGCTGTGCACTCTTTTTTCTGCATTCACATCTGTCTTTATCTGTCCTATTTGACGAAACGTCGACTGGTTATTTATTTACTGGAATACGGGAGACTTGAGGCTTTGTTTCTGAAATATTCCAAATATATGATAATATTAATTGTTTTTATTTTTTCGAAATTTCGCCCAACTTAGGAGGGGCGCCGTAATGCTCTTGCAATTTTTTTTTTTTATAAACCCACCCTGTGAGGCATAACAAAAATTAGAATTACTCTACCTTTTTAATATAAACATAATCTACTTTTTTCATCTTCTATTTCCTATACAACGTATTCGATCTGTGATTGAACAAAAACCTGTTCTCGTAGTTTAAGTTTTTAAAACTGAAAATAAAATCATATTCCTATCAGTTAACATCCGCATGATTGTATAGAAGGATCAATCTAGTTGGGGATTGATAAAAATCCAATCTAGATTTTTGCTTAAATGACCAAATAAATATCTCCAATAGTCCAATCTTAAATTTATTCCCATCTATAACAGAAAAAACAATTACTCACCGGCATTACCGGAAAAACCCTGACCCTTGAACCGTTTACCTAAAAACATGCTAACTACCTTTCGTTCATTGTTAGTTCAAGAAAGAAACCAGTACAAACTTTTCTGTTTGATATAATCCATTTAAACCTTGGTGAGTACCAACATGTATTTGATTTCTTGTCTTAATTAAATTCATAATTCATAAATGTTTTATAATATTGATTTATATTAATCTAATTTAATATGTATAATAATATCAAACTATATTTTGAATTTCTTATTTTTGAATTTTTTGTGTGCTTTTAGAACTGAGGATGAATGTATAAAATTCGAAACTAGTTTTCAATAAAACAAATATATAGAAGTGGCAAATAATTTATCAATCCCTAACCATATTCCTATCATTAAAATGAATCTCACTTTAAGAAAATTTCTAATTTATAATAGTTTATTAGAATATCATTCATCAAGGACAAACTATTTCACTATTTTTGGAGGAAAAAAAATCTAGTAAGATAATAAGACATTTTTATAGGGCACTTATTTTATTTATTTATTTTTTTGTTTTCGAAATTTAGAGTTGAATCAATTTGTCATTTACACCCGCGTAGTGCAGGGCATTTATGATCTCTTGCCAGTCGAAGTATCCAGTTTATAGGACTCAATAGGTAATTATTATTTAATCGTATTCTTCAATAATTTCGAGATAATCATCCTCAATGATTGGCCAATGGCATCCCTATGCAGAGTAATATTATAATATCACATGTAAATCAAATCAACCCGATTAAAAATAGCATATAAAATGGCTCCGGCTTGTGGGGAGTAATTACTGATCTATAAATGCTAGCTAATACATGGGCAATGACCTCTTGCCAACCGAAACATCTTATTCAAGAAAATATTTTTTATTAATATTCCCCTGTTAATAAAACAAAATAATTTAATTTGCAAGGAAATTAACAGAGATATAATAAGAAGGCACACTTATAAATACAAATTTTCCTCAACAAAGAAAACTAGCATTCGTGATTTAAAGAAAATAGCTATAAATTCATTTAAATTCATGAATTCGTTTTAGAATAATTTAGATACCCAGATGTATACAGTAGAGTAGAATTAATTCTCCATCAGCATTATTGTTCATTGTGGAACAATAACTCTTTGTGTATTTCGCAGTATAAAGGGTGACTGCCCTGGTAGGGGTTGATATACTGCCGTAATAGTAGAATGGATGCAACTTCTAGCACTTAGCAAAATATATTACCACATTGAGGCTATCGATTCGTTCTAACAGACTGTAATTTCCACATTACAGGCTCATTTGGTAGCCCACGCCTACTTGCAGAAGGAACGATTCATTTTAAAGTGGACGTGACTTTCCTTTTGAGTTTCGAGAAAGTTTATAGCTTAGCCGAACTTGTCAGATCATTTTCATTAATGAATTATGATTCATTTGATCTTAAGGCCATCTCTTTTGTGCTTAAGTCACGCCTCTGATATACTAAAGTGTTGCAGGTTCAATACCGCAAGCACCTAAAAGATTTTCGAAGAGTTTGGTTGATGAGCCCCGGAAGAAAGGTAGAGAGAAAAGGACTGAAAAGTAGACTGAGAAAAGGAATTCCAAACGAAAAACTCGTTTTTCTCGAAATGCATTACGGATGATTCTCTCCCTTTCTACCGTGGACTCTTCTATGGTTAAGTCAATTAAACGAGTAGGTTTAGAAAATTAAATCCGTTGATACAATTAAAATGGTTCAGCAACAAATCTCTACGAAACTACCAATAATGATAAGTCAATGAAATATTTGGATATATATTATTTTATTTTTACCTATATATATATATATATATATATATATATATATATATATATATATGTTTTTTTTAATCATTTATCATAGGTATGTTCTCTGTCCTACCGTCTATTTGGTGTAATTAAGTCAGGAACAGTTTTTCCTGGATCTAGTATACCATACCCGATTTTTTTTTCTTTTTTAAGTTTTGTTTCATACTAGGTATGTATTGTCGCATATTGTAACAATACGATGTCAAATTTCAATTTTGTGACAAAACATAAATTTTGATGAACATTTTTCGTGAACCCGGCAGAAGTGTCTTATACCGAGCTCAGCAAACTATCTTTGACTGAAGTTATATCGAACAGACAATTTATGGCAATGATAAATATCTCAGAAGTATTTGCTATAATCCTTTGTTTCCAAAACCCAAATATTTTAGAATCTTAGCTGTCTATTTAAACATCTTACCATATGAATTAGTTTCTGTAATGTAAGGATTATGGGCTATTGATATCACAATATTGGCTAAAACATGCCCTTATTCTGTCTTCTAAATAACACTCCATTTCATTCTGATTAGCGAAAAATGCTAATTGATGTACAACCAATAAAGGAATTCAATTCTAAAAATACTTGTACACACAGAAAACAGAGATAATTTGTGACAAGGAAGTTATTGGCAAAGATGAAAATGGATCATTTTAAAGTGAACACATTTTGATACAACTGTGTAATCCAATCCAATATTCTTTATTTCTTCACCGAAGAAAAAAAATAAAAAAGAATGTCTACTTAGAAGTGCAGCAAATGTTTTTATATTCTACATCTGGGCATAATTCCTGCTCCTAGTTATTTTTATTAGAGCTTCTATTTTCTAATTCTATCTTCACATTTCTGTTGCGTTATAAATTGGAATTCTTCCTGATTCCCCCATTCAATTTTTTGTGTATTTTTTAAACGAAATACACTGTCATGTCAAAATTATTGCCATTATATGTGATTCCTCATGATCTAATGTGGAATACTTTCGCTCCTTCTTAAATCTAATTTTCTATAATTGTTCTTATTTTCTTACATTCAGTTCAAATCTGTCATTTTGGTGGCATAGCATTTATAAACAACATAAATTTAGATAAATTGTTTAAAACACATAACTAAAACTTTTTTTAACATTTTTATTTAAAAACCCTGATTTAATTTTAAAATAATATTTGAGCAAAATTTATTTTATTTATTTATTCACATTAATTAAATTTAGTGAAACTTCTTTTATTTTATCTTATTCCTCATACCTTAAAACACAATTTTAATTTTTTTTTTAAATATTATTTTCTAAGGCACGCTTTTATTATTTAAAAATGTTAAGTATGTGTAAAATATTTATTTAATTTATGGTTTAACATATGGAGAATTAGGTAAGATAAAAGTGGCTTTACTAAATTTAATAAATGTGAATAAAATAAAATTTGCCCAAATATTAATTTAAAATTAAATTATGGTTTTAAAAAATAATAAAAGTGTTAAGTATTTCTTGTAAAATATTTTCTTAATTTACTGATAATACTTCCGTACTAACCAGAGTGGGAATGTCAAGATTCGCGTCTTGGGTCCACCGCGAAATAAATATCAACTGAAACGGGTGGGAATCGAATCCATACGTTCCGTACCGGGCACTATGAGAGCCTCGCCCCAACGCTCTCGCCCATCACGGCCTCTATGGCATGATTTAATATTAATTGTGTTTTATAACACTTGCCCGAATATGTAAATTTTTTATCACTAGTTTATTACTATGCTAACTAAAGTTCAAAAAACCCATCATTGGCACTCGCATATCAGAAGGGATGACATGAGAGCTGAATATTCATGAGGATTAGGCCACGCTCTGTTAGATACTTTAGCAGATTAATGTTCGATGCGATTCAATAATTTATGGCCGATTTGACGCAACACTTCGCTAATAAATTCACCCTGCCAAATCGGTGGTCTGATATTAACACTGCTGTGCTCGATGGAAATGAGCTTTGAACTCCTCATGCCAATCCTCCGACTTCTTCAAATCATCTGGGCCTAAAATTGAATTTAAAATAATTATATGGTATATTGTAAATTATATTATATTTTCAATGAAGTAATAATAAGTGATAAATATATTATATTTTCATCATCGAAATTAATAGATGGATTAAAATTTCGAACGGTCAATTTTTCACCTATAATTTTCCATTCCGTGTTTTGCGTCATACCCCTATCTTATCTGTCGATTGTTTTCTAGTATTCCAAGTATCAACAGACCAAATTACATATTTTATATTTACATATTTTACAGAATATTTTTCACTAATCTTGACAAAATTCAAACTCTGCTTTCTATGCTTATCCTATGACTTTAGCTTGAAAATTTAGCGCTGTGCGAACTAGAACTTTTCGTTTAGGAAAGCCTTGTTTAAACTTTAACAGTATTTTTGGTTTCAGTGTATCGAATAGAGATTCGGTGATACAAGAAACCTTACATATAAATATATAAATTTGTTTTTGGATTTCTAAATCTACGGATTTTATGCAGTTTTTAAGAATGAAAATAATATGTAACTAAAAGAAACATTTTACTGTTCAAATGTAAAACATTAAAATAAGTCCGTCATGAAATAAGAGTCAAGCACAGGTGGTGCCTCAATGGCTTCAAGAATTTTTTGTTATGAAAGAAAGTTTAAATCTTAACCAACGGATGTTTCTTTGACAGCATCACTTATAGCAAACACACAGAAAAGAGAAAATTTTAATATCTTAATGAACAAATGAATTTTTGATAGATATTTATTGATTGTATAGATATTTAAAAAATGTGCAATAGTTACCAAGAATGTAACGAATTAAAATGATATATATATGTGTGTGTATATATATATACACACACACACACACACAGATATATATATATATATATATATATATATATATATATATATATATATATATATATATATATATGTGTAAGTTTCATACTATTTGTTTTTAGGTTTACTGTCTGCTCTGCGTTGTATCACAGTATCAAGAATATAAAGCAGGAAGGGGCACAGCAGACTTTGAATACAGCAATAGGAGGGTAAGTAATAAAATACCCCTTTCAATTTCAATATATTTTTCTCTCAATATTTTATATGTGTGTATGTGTGTCTACATAAAGGTAACCTCTACCGCTTATTTCCTTAACCCATTAAAAGATCGGATACCAACTTACCCGAGGATACCGGGGAGCTCCAGAGAATAAATTAAAATATCTGATGTGGACAACACATGACTTCCTTGTACGCCTATTAAACTATAAATCGGTGGCTCAAAAAGTGATCCTGAATTCGGTTACTAGTTTCCGAAGATCGCAGTATCTCAAAAACAACAATCGGCGTCGCGACATCCATCTATTGACACACACACAAATAGAGTGAAAAACCAGTATTTTACACTAAATTTTAACACTTAAAACAAGTAATACAATATAATAAAATATAATTTTTGATGTAAGCTTATTATGACGTTCAAGTAAAGTACCCTTTTCCACTCACGAATCTTAACAAAAATCTAGTAAATACATTTATATCGATATAAAAGTCCTATTTACCAAATTTGAGATGTTATACATTATATTTTAATATATTTTTTGACGAAAGTCTAATATGACCTTCAAGTAAAGTACCACTTCCGGTTTTCCAATTTAGACCAAAATCTAGTATGTTATTTAAATCAATATATAAGTTATAAATATTAAATTTGAGAAGTTTTGCATAGTATTTTAATATAATTTTTGATAAAAATCAATGATGACCTTCAAGTAAAGTACCACTTCCGGTGATCAAGCAGTGACCAAAAAGGGAGGTTCACAACTAGATTTTACAACAATTCTAAATACAAAATTTCAATTTTCTAGGGCAAACCGTTTTTGAGTTATGCGAAATACGAACGTACGTACAGAGGCCACGACGAAACTAGTCAAAATGGATTCAGGGATGGTCAAAATGGATATTTCCGTCGAAATCTGAAAACCGAAAATTTTCGCGATTACAATACTTCGTTTACTTTGTACAAGGAAGTAATAAAAAAAATAAATAAAATAAATTGTCTACAGCATACGGATTCAAACATTTGCCCTTGAGTTTTGAATCTAGTGCGTTGCCCATAGCATCATCCTTATTCCTTATATGTATAATTATTCTACAATCATGCAATAAAAAATAATAACAGGCTTAGTGAACCCGAAGGTTTGATGATGAGACCACCAATGGCTGTCTACGAATCTCGGTCCACCGACTACCGTTGAAATCCAAATTCCAAAGATCACGCTTAATGCAATCCTCGCGCCTACGTTTCGGTTTACCCGGTTTGCCCTCGGACGTTTATTCGTCGGCTCATTAACATTTTAGGGATTCCTTCGTTACTGAGATCAACAGATTTACTAGCCCATTTCAACCGTCGCGATGATTATATTAACAGGGTGCATACAACGTTGTTTAATCTCCTAAATTCTCCCGTGGACTCATACTTTTTTTGTACCGAATATCCTATGCAATACCTTATTCTCAAAGACCTTAAGTTATTGCTCTGCCATGTTTAATACCCATACAGAACAGTAGGGAGAGTAATAGTTTCGTAAATACTAATTTTTAAGTTTCTGGGTTCTGTAATTATCATTATTATCATATTATGATATATTGATCATATCATCATTATTATCATCGAATTCTATAATTATCATCAACAGCCTCCTTCGCAAGGAGGTAACAGATGAGGGAAAAAAAAATAAACTGTAAATAAATATAAAACTGTTAAGAAATTATAATCACTAATGAAACTATATAAAAATATAAAAACTAAAGAAATAGATTGAAATGTGACAGAGATGTTAATAAAAGATTTACTGTCTGAAAAACTTCCATCTTTGTATTCCAGCCTACATCCACCCATGAATTTATATAAAGCTTGAATTGGTAAAGGAATAGTTGAAGTGTTGTGAGAGTTTTCTCACAAAGCAGACTTTCACTATTAAATGAATTTAGTTCACATCACTGCAGAAAAACAGACGAGATCAGAAAATATTAAGTTCAAAATTATAATATTTTTTAATACATTATCGAATTATCATTAATTTGTATTATTATTTTTTGGAATATTAAATATTAAATTTTTAGTATTTAACCACAATAATCAATCGATAAAAATCGAAATCAGACATACATACGTTCTTGTCTATAATAAGGTTACACAAAATTACACATATCTAATCAAGGTAAAACAAAATCGTATTAAATTATAATCAATATATTTTGAACGAGTCTAATTCTATTCTAATGTAGCACAGCGAAGACATTAAAATTACAGTTTTATCTCGGAGAATCTGATTATGTAGAATGGGTAACCTATATGACACCATAATAAAAAACTATTAAACTGGGTTTATAATTAATTTGGTTTATAACAGTTTGTCCACGCTCTAAAACTGTTCTAAATCAATTGAATCCAAACAAACATTTTTTACCTCGGTCGCATTCGTTCGAGATTAATCCATACCACTGGGAAAATATTCTCATCAATTCAAATCCACGGATTATGGAGATAAAGGAATACCAACATCGACAGGGCATATTAATCCCTTTGGGAGGGAATACTATTTTACTGAAAAAAAAAAAGAACGCAATATTATTTTCAACAAATTCTTGTCAATTTGAACATAATGTCTATAGAGTATAGAGTTGTGGGATGTTAAAAAATAAAATGTTTTGAATATTATTCTGTTTTTAACATAAAAAAATAATTAGGAATTATAGTTAATTTGGTACAATGCATTCCTTCAATTGTCCTCTTCCTCAAATTTAAATAATTCTGACAATTTTTTTTTTTTTTTTAATTTATTAGGAATAATGTACTTGGAGTGAGCAATTTGAAATTTATAAGCACCTGTAACAGACACCGCGTATATGTAAAGGGCACTACAATGAATTACCGAAACACTAATACTTGGTAATGACTGGTGATCAAAATCATTTAAAAGGAAATTCTTTATTAATTTAAAAAGCCATTTGTCTGATCCCTAATTAAAATTTTGTATTTTTTTTCTTTCTCTCTACCAAAGTTGGAGAAACTTTATATTTATGCAGGAAGTGATAAAATGTTATGTCGTCAGGATCGAAAATTTCTATTCGCGGTTTACATTTTAAACATCCAGGGACTAATTTGTTCTCAGCTCATGGTTTTCACTTATTGCATAATTCAGATACTAACTCTGAATGGACCAAATGATCCGAATTGAACGAAAATCTCACCAAAATGATCGTAAATCTAAATGATTAAGTTCTTCCAGCAAAAATGAATGAGTTTATGTTAATTATTGAACATATTTTTACCTGAAAAACTAATTGTACGAATACTTTTTTTTTTCCATCTGTATATACCTTTTCGCCAAAATCGACCTCCCGGAAATACAATTCTATATAATTGATTTTACACATTTTACAATTTTCTCGAAAAAGGCTCTAATAATTTTGAACAAACTTATTATATCAATATACAATTAAATATTCTTTGATATCAGCTAGGTATTATCCTCGTGATATAGTCTGACAGGACTTGGTTGTGGAATTTTCAAAATGGCTTCCTCTAAAGTCAGATAATGAGGGGCAGGTATGAAATAATTCGTGGTAAGTGCGAAATAATCTCGCTAAATCCAAATCCAGGACTTCTAAGATCTTTCCTTTTGTGAGCATGAAGTCTAAACAGTGATGTATCACAAATCAGACTCGAGAGTTCGATAAAGTGAAGTATAACTAGTTGTAAAGATATCAATTCCAACCTGCTGATTATGTTGGACCTTTCAACTTCTGCTGTTCAGATGTGTCGATGTTTATTCACCTTCCATGTTTCTCCATCTTCAAAGTAATTTGTGATTTAGTTTTGTATTTTTCAAGTACTTGTCAAAGTTGCTCCGGCAAAACATGATAGTAGGGGTAATTGCAGATCTCTGCTGAGGTACTAGCACATGTGGCGTACGCATATCTCAGCTGTCATGTTTGGCCAGCCGGATTAGCGCATTTCCTTTTTTCAATACATTCATACAATTATATTACACATTCCACTTTCATGACACTGAAAATTTCAAAATGTGAACCTCCGACAAGTTTTAACTTTTTCGATTATTAGAATAATAATTTAGATTATTAAATTAGAATAATAAACCTCCGGAAACGAACTATTTTGCACTTGTCACACAACCGCTACTGCTTGAATATTGAA
Organism: Rhaphigaster nebulosa; assembly: GCA_948150685.1. Taxonomy (NCBI): domain Eukaryota; kingdom Metazoa; phylum Arthropoda; class Insecta; order Hemiptera; family Pentatomidae; genus Rhaphigaster; species Rhaphigaster nebulosa. The sequence continues at coordinate 38,819,056 of OX411308.1, read as the reverse complement.
TCTTCCAAAAACCTTAAACGCAGAAACCCCTTAAGGCAGGGGCAAATAAAATCGTAAACACCACATTAACCATCTTTCATTGTTAGTAGTAATAAATACTGGATAAATATAAGCTATGAAAGAATTTAATAATTAACTAAAGGAAAAAAAAAAGAAAGAAATATTTTCCCAGTTTGAAAACAAATTTCCAGAAAAAAAGTAATAACCTAGATGTCGAAGTCGTTTTTTGAAAAAGGCTTAAGCGCCGAAAATTTAAAATTTAGGTTTCGATTTATTATGGGACCTAAACACCACCTCTATAGATTCCCACTCTCAATATATCGAGAAAAAAAAATTGTAAATGGTCTAAAAATCGACTCTCAACGACGTAAGCACCAAATACTAACGACTCTCAGTCGTTACTCTGGTCTTGACCATTGCTAGAAGCCTTAAAAATATATTCTAATTATGAAAGTTTTGCCACTTGAATAAACTCCAACTGTACATAATAAAGAATAATTTTTTTTTTTTAATATATTGTTATCTGGGGGGGGGACGTTTTACGTGTTTCCTGTAAAGTTTGCTAAATGGTGCTGACGCCTTTTTAAAAAATGTATAATATACCGTTGAAAAACTAAAGATTTTAGAAAAAATAATACCTAACTTATAAAGTTGTATAAATTAATATAGAGTGACGAAAAACGCTAAACTTGAGTGATTGTTGTAGGTTAATAAATATTTCATTAGATTAATTAATAATTTCTAATTTCATATTATTTAATGGAAACTAAATAGAAAATTTATTTTTATGGTAATCTATAAATGTAGGGTTAAATTGTCGTACTGCAATTGTTAAAAAATCTATTTTATTGTAATTGTATTAATTCTTAAAAATTATTTTTAAAAATGGATAATTAGAATAGGGTTTGAAGTGAAATATGTGTGAAGCACACACCGCACCAGATTTTTATTTCAATAATCTTCCAGTAACTTATATTTCAAATATCTAGAGTTAAATAATTTTACGATTTTTGTTATCTAGGATTATTTCGATTTAATATTAATATTTCAAATTAAACAGATATGAAGAAATCAGACATTTATTAGTATAATCATTAACAATTTTTAAATAGAAAGTCCCGAACCGATTCGCCTTCTATACATATCAGTTGTGGCATATAAGATACCTCAAGGAATCTGATAGCCCTTGAGGCTTGATCCAGGTTTAGGGAAAGATATCACGCATAGGGGATAATCTCGACGACCATAGCGTGTTGCAAGCCATAGATCCCACCATCCATCTATTATGATTATACTAAACAAACAGCGGATTGTCAGAGATCTCAGGGGCAGACGCTGGTCAAGGTATACTGTTCAAATGTCTGATTATATAATAAACGGTAACGAAATTGATGTGCCTTATACTTTAATTAACTACTTATATTAATTCATCAAATGAGCCCTATGTTTTTAGATATTTTTTTTTCGCATAAAACATACACCTATCCCATCCCAGCTTAAAAAAATGTTATTGTTGTCATGGCAATAAATATACACTAATACACTAATAACAATAATACCATTATGTGACCTTATAAGACTCCATTTTCACTATTTAACTCTAGCATTCCCGACATTTATATCTAATGAGACAATTTTTCAATTTAACCATTGTTTTCATTGGGCAGAAAAGCGTTTACAATAATTTCAAAATTGAGTATTGAGAAGAATAGTAGAAGTTTGGAACTCCATTGCAAAGAGGTAAAACATCAAGGCTCCATGAGGAATGGAAAATGTCAAGAGTTGCGAATTTCCTAACTGAGAGGATTACAATTTTTTTCGAATCAGTAAAACTAATAACGAATGGGATTCAGTTCAGTGAGCTAAGGCCTTCTGGAGTACTCTAGCACTAGCAAAAATTATTTGAAAGTTAAATTTTAGTTTTAGTTCGATACAAAATAAAAGGTGAACCCTTCACCTAATTATAATTACAAATTATGAAAAATTACCAGAAATAATGATGCATATGAAATAATTACCTCCTTAAAATTAAAATCTGCAGAAAAGGAGAGCCTATAGGCAATCTAGTTATCAGAAGCGTAAATAAGGAGACTATAATAAAAAAAAAAATATATATATATATATATATATATATATATATATATATATATATATATATATATTAAATAATAATTCAATATAGAAGTAATCCTCATTAAGGATGCTAACAAATGCTAAACTAGAAAAGTCGATGTCTAAATGGCTGTTGTTAAAAATTCTGATTGAATTTTCGGTGACCAAAAAATGAACGCTAGCTCACATAAAAGAATAAAAGGGTGGAAGTATTATAAGCATGTATAATAAAGAAATTATTGGAAAGTTTTATTATGAGTCCTGAAAAATCAATTCAAGGTACATTTCAAGGAAATGGCTGTTGTAAGCATGGCTGACGAACGAAACCAATTTCAAAAGAAATTATATTTCCTCAGGTTATTCAATTCCATTCCATTTTTAAATAAATGTACCCAGAAATAGGAAAAGGGGGAGGGGTGGCAGGTGGGACTCGTTTCCCATCTCTTATAAAATTGTGCACAACCACTTCTTAGATAGGATCTTTCGATACGACTTACAAGTTTTTAGGAAATCTGGGAACCTTATCGTCTACTCCGGGATGTTATTTGAATTTTCTCTAGGATTTTATGGAAATTTTACCCGTACTTTTCAACAGCAACATGGGTAAAAATAAGTATTTCAGTAGCTGAATTATTAGTACATAATGGAATAGTATCATAAAACTTCTAAGAGTCGCAAATTGATTTGGATGGACATGAAAAGTCATCCAGATATCATTTAAGCACTTCAGATATCTAATATTTTAATATATCACAGAACATCACACTTCAACAAACCTTCAAGAAAAAATGAGATTAAAGCGCGTTTGAGACCCAATCAAACAAGTGAGACTCATAAGTTAAGTAAAGACGCCTCAAACTGAACTATAGTATAGTTTTTGAAACATGGGTTGACAATCTAAAATAAAAACAAATAAAAATACAAAAAAATAAAAAATAAAAATGAATAATTTGCATTCATAATGTCTGATAAAAAATAAAACAGTGTACCTACTGACGCTATATCTCAACTTGGTGTCAGAAATTGGGATGCTGCGCAAAGAAACAGAGAAGACTGGTAATATATGTTGAGGCAGGCTTTGGCTCAAAAATTGGGCCGTAACAAAACATATTAATGCTAATATATACCCATTCATATATACCCACTAATAAAATGAATGGATAATTATTTGTCATGTTAAAATAAAAGCAAGGCAAGGAAAAAAAAATCACATTAAGGATTGTGTTTATATTGTGTAGTTTGACTTTATACTAGCCCAAAGCAGAATTATTTTTAAAATATTCCTATTTTAAAGAATCTAATTATTTTTTTTATAAATCAAGGAATATTATAGGCTCCACTTATCAATCTTTCTACAAATCCGTCACTTGGAACCAATCATGTCCCTTGTTTAATGAAAAGCTTTTTAATAGCGATTTAAGAAAATGTATACAATTATATGGAAGCGGAACAAATTGTAATAAAAAGTTTTGAAGATGGAACCCGAAATGTAGTGAATACATAAACAACAAATATGAAACAACGGAAGCTTTAATATTACTAATATACCTCATGATTCTATATTAAAATAATGAAAAAAAATTTCTAGTCTACAAAAGTGTCAAATATCCTGAATGGTAACTATTGATCACCATTCAATTAGTTAGTAGCAATAAATGAACAACGAAATAAATTCTTAAAAATAATGCTAAGTTGGTAAACTTAGTAATTTCACCCAAATCACACAGTAGAAAAAAGTTTATTAATTATTAGTTTTAATTAATTCCAATAAAATAAATAATTATATTGAATAATCAACAGTTGACCATAAAACTTTATCAGGAACCGACGTTTCGACCCGTTTTGCAGGTCTTCTTCAGGGCTGAATAAACAAAATACAAAAATAAAAATAAAACATACAAAAATGGAAACAACGATGAATTTGTAAAAAGTTAAAAGATGAAACTGATAGAGTAATAACAACAACTAAAAATAAATTAGTAAATATTGATATATTAAGCTGTTTATTATTTAAACTAGCTATTATAATAATAATAACAATAGATAAACTAAATGAGAAATAACAATAACTAAAAAATTAATAACTCTATTAAATAAGTACAAAGGGGAATAAAAAAAAAAATAAACAGACAAAATTTAGTACCTTGAAGCTCAAAGAGATGTGGAGGAGTGACTTAGCAAAATTAATTAAGGAGGCGGTGTAGGAGTAGTAACTAAGAATGTCATTAATAGTTATACAGAGAAGGCAGTGGGGAGGGGTTGTCATTATATATGTGGGTTGATCACAAAAATATATGAAAGAAGAATTGAAAATATTTGCCAAATATAATATTGAAAATATAACACATATATATATATATATATATATATATATATATATATATATATATATATATATATATATAAGATATATTGAAAATGTATATAAAAATATGCATTCTGTAGGGGATTTAATGAACAAAAAATATTTATATACAAAGGAATACTGATAGAAAGTTTTCTTCAATGCCCTTACATAACTCAAGAGTGAATAGTTAATATTACTCTATTCGTTTCATCTTTTAACTTTTTACAAATTCATCATTGTTTTCATTTTTCTCACTGTCTTTTTAATTTTAATTCATTCGCTGTATATACCTTTGTTTTATTTTTGTATCTTGTTTATTCAGCCCTGAAGAAGACCTGCAAAGTGAGTCGAAATGTCGGTTCCTAATAAATAGATTTTTACCATTTGTGATCCATTTTTATTTTTTTTTATTTTATTTTTTTACCCCCTCCCGGACCATCTCATTTCTTCATAAAATAAATAATTAATTGTAAAAAATGATAATTCAATTTTATATTTCAAATAATAATAACAAATATAGAATTATATCGTTGTAAGTATTGCTAACTTAGCATATAGAATCAAAGGTGGCTTGCGTTCAGAGCACTAAGCTGAGAAATCCTCCAATTGGAAACTAATTTCATTTGGGGTTACCCTGGTCACGTGTTAAAAGGGCGGATCTTATTGGTTTAAGGGTCCATAGTCTATCGAAATAAGATTATGTTTCATCCAATTGATCTTTCGGCGGTATCTTTGTAATGGAATAACCCCATCTGGTCGAATTCAATAGGTACTTGTATTTTAACAAGATTTTCAAACCTACCGAAAAAATCCTCGAGAAAAGAGAAATCAAATATATTTAAAAAAATTAGCAACCGATTATATATAAGTATGTTTGAGGTAAACTGTGGTATGTAACATTTTCTAAATTTTGCAGGAGAGAAATAAGAAGTTTCAGATCATACTGCATTGTTTGTTGTGGATAGAGAACAATTTTTACATCTGAAGTGTTGTATATTTAGATTATTCTTATTATTATTATTATTATAATATATATATATATATATATATATATATATATATATATATATATATATATATATATATATTCTTATTAGTTTTTTTAATATATTTTTTCTTTTAATAATTTAACAAACCGGAAGCACTGTTAGCTATGAGGGCCCAAATCTAGTTAACCTTACTTTTTGTGTTCAAAATACAAAATCAGACGACATACAACAAAGTCTATTTCAATATTGAATATTTATATATACAATAAAGAATATTTGTCATTAACTACTTATTCTTGAAGGCTTTAAAAGTATTTTTATCATAGTTTTTATTTTTTGGACATTTTCATTAATACATTCATACTTCATTATTCTGCATTTATTTTATGACATTTCGTACGAGACTTTGTCTAATATCGAATACATGTTTTATGAATCACCTTTTTTTATTTTAGGAAGTTTTCATATCCTAAACACATGGAAGTTTACTTGTTATGATCACTTTTTTGCCCAATTTATTTTTAAAACTTTTTTTTAAACTTAAATATACATGTATATGTGTCTCCCAATTTATCCAGGTGCTGCTGACTCCAGTCAAAAGCTAAAGTAAAATTTTAAAAAATATTTATAAGTTGAAATTTTAAAAAACAAAGAAGTGTTAAAATAAATTGGACAAAAAAGAGATAATGACAAATAAACTTGATAATTTTAGTATTGATAATGATAATATTATGTTTGATGATGGGCAAAGTCCGAAACGTTCTGAAATATATACAGAATAATGAAGTATGAAGGTATTAATAAAAACTCCCAATAATAAAATGATAAAAAAAAAGGGTACTAATGTATATGAAGGGTCTGTTTAAGTACACGATAAGCTTCAGCTCAATTTTCATCATAAATATTTTAGTCACTTACAGATATATTTAAATACATGTATTTTTCGGGTACAAGCCACTTAAAATTCATTATTCACGTCGATTTCCCAGTCCATTCACCTTTTTTCGGCCCAAATTAATATGGACAATACTTTATTGTCGAAATACATGAGGCAAAATAAATTCTTCTTGCCATCCTTTTGTTATTTCTGACAGCATCATAGTTCCGTTGTTGCTAAATAGCAATCGATTACATATAATCATATATAAACCTTGCTAAACACATTTAAGTAATCTTCTTCCATTCCAAATGATTATAATTGGAAATTATATATATATATTTTTTTTAAGAAATTGAAGAAAATGTGTAGCTCATCTAAAATGCAACTAAATGCAAACTTTATCTAAACTATTATTGATATTATTCTAAAAAAGGATTAACAAAATTAAGTAAATTTTAATTGGTTTTATTAAAAAATTGGTGTTATTAAAAACATTAGTAACCATTAATCAAATTGGTTGTTAAAAGAAATATTTTTGTAATAAAAAATAATTAAAAAAGAAGTATTTTTGTAAAAAGTGAATTTGAGTACTTTTCTGTTACAATAGTTACCACAACAAATCTCTGGGTTCTGATCCTTTCCGTTCATTGAGTGGAATGTATAGGTTCATTGTGGGTCACAGTGTTGATGTCAAAAGATCCATGCCAAAGACAGTGACAGTCAATGCTGGAAAATTTGGTAGTATTAATTGACAGTATCTGAACCTGTTAGGATGTCCAAGTCCTTGTATTTAAAGTCTAGCGAATAACGCAGCTTCTATTGTGCGCATTTCTCATGACCAGACGGATTTTCGTGTAGTAAAAAAGCGAAAAGCGTGAAGAGGCAACTCAAAATTTGCAAAATCGTGCAGAAGAACCCTAACAGATAATCGGTTTTAAAGACGTTACACACAATAGAATAAAATGTGCAATAACATAGAAATCTGGTCTCTACTTACGACATTAAGAACTGAATTCGTTGGAGGTCTTAAATTTTCAACCATGACGTAAAAGCGTTTTATTCTTTTTGTCGCATTGTCTAGTCCTTTAATTTTCATTTAGACTAATTAAAAAGGCTAGACTAATTCTCTATTCCCTTAAATTAACAGCCAGCTTTATTACCACTAATTTAAATAAAAGAGCGGCATTGCTTTATAGAAAAAAAAAATAAATAAAAGTTTTTACAGAGCCATTGGAGATGAGTGTTAGGCCTGACAGGACGTTACTTAACTACCAACCCCCTCCGTTCCTTCCCCAGCAACCCTCAACACAGCCCTCACTCACCTACAGCTAAATAAATTATCTTTAACAGACCTTAAGCCAAGGGCATTTCAATCCGATAAAATCGGACTGGACCGAGAATATAATAAGCTAAAGGATTTGGGTGAGCAAGGCAGCGGAAAATAGACTTTTAAGCCCATTCAACACGAAGGCTGCTTCATTAAGGCTAAATTTCACTTCATTTATTATAACAGTGTCACTTTTTTTCCTCCGGGCTGGTGCCTCATAAATTAGCATCTATAGGAGACCAACGCTCATTGATCTAAGTCAGTTTTTTGTTTCGTAATGATCTCCATCCGCTCAAGCCGTCATTTGCCAACTTTAAATAATGAGAAATCTTAGAAACTTGTGGGATGCTCAAATTATTACCATATGTATTCCGCATTTTAAGGTCTATGAAGAATAGTCTATAAATCTGCGATTAGATAGATTTGGATTCAGTCCCTGGAGCTCTGAAAATTTATTATATCCGGAGCGGGGTGCACCGAACTTCTTCAACATCAAAATGTAGCTTGAAAAAGAAGAAGAAACACGGGAACTGAAGTTGTGACGGGATGTGTTTGATCATCCGTTATTCATTTTTATATATCAACGCCACATTAGACGCCAATTCATTGAAGACTTTTAGAGTGATGGTTGGGCTATGGAGGTATGACGGAGATAGTTATTTGGTTGAGGATAAGTCAAGATAATATTATAATATACAAAACAAATTGAAAAGTATTTCTTGATTGAAAAATCTACGTTACATCCAAACCTTAAAGGCCATTTTCAGGGCTGCAGCATAGGCACGGACAAAAAAACTAAAGTAATAATAGAAAAATTAATGCAGATGAAAATGAATAGTGATGATTATGACACAATAATGAAAATAATAATATCAAAAGGAAAAATGAGAAAAAGTGAGGATAGAATAAATAATATAAAAAATATCTGGTGTGTTCCCTCACCCAACTTTTCTTACCGCTTTGAGTTCCAACAGTATGATAATTGCTTGCTGTATCTTCGCTAATATTAGTCTGATTAAGATTTTTTTTTTTAATTTTCTCTTTATATGTATTGTAATTATCTTTTAAATAAGCATCTGGAATGTTCCGGGAGCTGTATAGTCTTCGAGAAACTAAAGAAAACTGTGTCCTTAGGAACATGCACAGAATACTTTAAAAATTGGGAACAAAGTTCAATACGTCGCATCTTTGCTAATACTTGTTTGATTTAGATGATGGTTTTTTGTTTCATAGGGAATTGATTACTGTACGGAATTAGCTTTCAGATGACGATAGCATAATTCACCATACAATGCATTTATGCGCAAATAAAATTTTCTTTTCATCACATATTTTTCCCACAGAGATGTTACCATATGTATATAGATAGTTAAAGAGCTTTAATGAGAAGATTTTAGGCAAGTTTCATCAAAATCGTCGTGCCTTTTTGGCGCTTTAGTTTATAGAAAACACGTTTTTCGAATATAACATTTAGTAGAAAAGCATCGGAGGTTGAAATACAAAAAAAAATACAATACAATACAAATACTACAATACAAAAAAAAAATCTGTCCACCCGTTCAAGAATTAATCATGGGACAGACACTCTGACAGACCAATGGTCTAAAATGTGTTTTTAGGACTCACATCAAAATTTTGGTCCGATTGCAATGCGTTCCTTGTCTAGGTGATAAGGAAAGTAAAAATTAAACATAATCAGAATAAATAAATAAAATCTCATTGAAATTATTTTAAAATTAAAACGAAATATAAGTTTGATGATTTTATCTAAAAAGTTAATGAGAAATTGTCAACTAGAGCAGCCAGAGAGAGCTACTACTATAACAAACATTAATAGAGGAAGAATTGGGGAATATATTTATATATATATATATATATATATATATATATATATATATATATATATATATATAAGGATTAGAAATATATTTTTAACAATTAAATAAATTAACGCAAAGTAGACTTAAATAAAATAGACTAACAAACCATATTTTTTATTATATGTATGGTATACGTTCCTGAAAAGCCGAAAGTGAGAAATAACTTCTTTCGTTATTTTTTCTAAATGCTTTGTACCGGTAACAGTGACAGCCAAAGAACTGGATATACTGGAGTTATGTGGCTTTTATAAATTTTAGTTCGGTATTGCAGGAACACCAAGTTTCTTATAAAATCTGTTCTTATAAAATCCACTTTCATACCTATCAAGACATCTACTATTTGGGCTTATAAATATGACGAAATATTTGGAATCGGAGAGAGAGTGATACTTGACTCAAACGTTAGAATATCGCTGCAACCTGACTAAATAACCTTGCATTTAACCAATGCCACTGAAGTGGTGTCCCGCGAGAACGATGCAGCGAAGGGGTGAAACTGGAATATTTACCAATGCTTCACCTCAAATCAACATTTTTCGATTTTATCAAAACCAATAATGATATTTCAACCAATTTATTTTAATATAAATAATTCCTGGCTCGAATATGGGCGTTCTATCAACTGCATAAAGATATTATTATAAGAGACCTCCACGCCTAGGTCATAGAGCAGATTGGCTAAAGATGAAATCGACTGTAAGTTCACTGAGTCCTTACGTAAAAAGTATTTTATAACCCGTCCCTCAAATGTACGTGCTTCATGTTTATGTTATACTTATGCCGTTTCTCGGTCATTAATGTAAGCCTCGATAAAGTAACCGAATTATAACTTAGGTAAACTCGAAAATAATAAAATTGTTACAACAGTCAATTAATAGCATAAATTATCCGGGTTTGGGGTAGCATAACTTTTACTCAAGACAAGATGTGAACTTAGCTCAACAGATTTTACTTCGAATTTTAAACGTTCCAGATGGGAGTATTTGATCCTTAACACCGGACAAAACTGTGAATGAGAAGGTTTGTGAAACACTCCATTAAACCCATCATTCATCAAGCTTGATAGCTGGCTCATCAAACTACGATCGAATAAATTTCTCTCACTTTAGACACTTCTTGTAAAGTCAATCAGAACTCAGGCATTGTCAGAATTTCAAGTCTCATAGTTATCAGTGTTTTTATCCTTGGTAATTATTTCCCATACTAAAAAGTGTGCTTACTTATGTACTTTATTTTAAAATTATCATTTCATTGATTTATTGCTTACATTGCTCATTTAAGAACCATATTTATGAAGACTGTTTGGATAATTCTTTTTCTTTACTTAATGTTTTCAAATAAAGGTATTTTTGTTTGTGTGTCAGGTCTTATAGGGTTAAATGTTGGTTATAAACATAAAATATAGGCCAGTATTAACTATATTATACAAAAAAATCTTCCGCCCTATTCTGCCGTTTTGTTTTTTATAACTTCAAATATAACGAGTAAAAAGTATAATTATTTCAACGTAATTATTTTTTTTTATTTTATTTTTTTTTTGGGAGGGGTTTCTATATCTTATTGAAACCGTCCAGAATTTCACCAGGAGAGAATTAAATGATTTTCTGAAAGAATTCAATAAAAATAGGTTATCAAGCTTGAAAAATGGTGGGTTTAATGGAGTTTTTCATGAACTTCCTAATTCGGACTTTGATCCGTCTTTAATGTTCAAATACTCCTATGCGAGTTTTATCGTTTAACGTTTAATACTTACAATTAGTTCAATAAAACTTTTTTGAATTGAAAATTTAGTTAGTTTCATTAATAGGATTAAAATTGTCGAATTATTATAAAAAAGGACGAATAAATACAAAACAGAGACAAATTAAAAAATTACGTTGTCTTTCTCATCAATCGATTTAATCACTATCAACTTCATTATCATTTATTCATCTTCGTTTTTTTACACTTGGATGTTTCTTGCGGCACAACTGGATAAATAAAATTATAAACGCTATGAACAAATAAGTTGTAATGTAAAGAGCATGGCATTATTTGTAATATAAAATGGCAATGATTATAGGTAATGCATTTGTTCTCTTCTTTTTTTTTGTATAACCAACAATAATAAGGTAACTTTTTTTAATCAAAAGCGGTTAACTTACCGTCATACAATAGATTGGGTTTGGATTACCTAATTGTACAATAGAACTGAAAGAAAATACTAAAGTTGCGTTTAAACCGTAGTTGGTATTATTGTTACCAACAAATGTTGAAAACTTTTAGATAAACTTTAAATAGCAACATTTGTTGGGGACCACTTTTTCGTGTTGCCAACATTTCTCAAGTCGTCATCCGCATGCTAAACTAAAGAATATGAAATTCACTACTTTTCAGGAGAGCGAAAAAAACGTTGTACCACAACTTCCTCTGTTTTGGTACCATCTCCCTTCATGGTAGCCCACCCATTTGTGGTTCCTCATGAGGTTGTAGCTCTTCATCATATAATAAAACATTGTACATATAATGAAATACAGAACCGAAATAAACCGGGTATTGTAATCTAAGTACAGTATATATATACTTATTATAAACAAATAAATGATGTTTTAAATAAAAGCATAATTCGTTTTTTGCTTACAAAATTTTGTCAAATATCTGAAAAACAATTTTAAAATAATTGTTTTTTGTTGAGTAAATACCTCTGTGTACGGGAGAAGGTCACAACCAAAATCTTTTACGCCATCCCCTCTTTGCTAAAATGACACAAGATGCTGCGGAGCTGAGTGAACAAGGCACGCAAACTTTGGGTTTTTTGTCAACTTTAGTTGCCAACAATGAAGGCAACAAAATATGTTGACAACATTTGTTATAAGCGAGTCTTAAAAGGCTGAAAAAAATATTAAACTTATTTGTAAAATATTTTATTTTAGTCCAGAGGTCATTCTCCAATTTAGGTACTATTATGGTCACAGAACGTTTTTAAAAATGATTAACCATCTGAAAGAGGATGATTTTTTATTTTTTACTATTCCCCTTGAGACCAACAATACCTTCTCACTTTGAGATTCCAATAACTAACGGGTGTCTAGTTATAAAATATATAATGCTAGTTTTGTCACTCTCTATCACAAAGGTGAGGCAGTGACTTTACAAATCAATGGTACCTATATCTTTCACATAAAACCTAAAAAAAAATCCCTACCATTTTTTTCAACATTCTTTTGTATATTGGTACAAAACATAATTTGATTTTTAGATGGAGCACACCAATCACCATTACCAAATACCATTTTTTTCCTCCGTCACACAGTTTTTGGTCACTCCCTAGCCCGTTTTTGAAAAGCCTCCAATGTACCCTTAAAAAAGAAATGTTTTAGTTACAAGTGATCAGGCAATACAACTAGGAAGCAGAAAAAATGTCGTCTACTTTGTTCCATTCTCTTAGATCTTTGTTTTCTTTTTATTTGCTATAAACCTTCTTTTACTCTCTGATCTATCCCGTATTTCTTTTTTCCAGTGATCCCAAACTATTTCATAACTTAAATCAACGCTTTTATACAAATGCAACAAAAAACTTAAAAACTAATCAAATGTTTACATTTTATTAAGTATCAAAATAAATAAAAATATACCGATAAATAACAATAGTAATAAATATATTTTTTAAATAAATAAATAATAATCATAATAAATAAATAATAATAAAAAATAGTCCTCCAAAATCAAAATATTCACTGGCGTTTTGCATTTCTATTGTGAACCAATGATATATTGACCATCAATTTTAAACTATATTCATGGCCGACGTTTTTTAAACCATATTTATGTGTATTGTATTTTGTTTATATTTATGCATTTTGTGCTCTCATTGTCACCACCTATAAAAAGTTTTTTTTTTTTAAATCTATATAACGTAAACTACGATGTTTAGTGTGTGCCAGCTTCAGAAAGTTGTCTATGAGCATTTCCTGAAGGTAATAAAAATTCAAATAATCGAAACTCTCGACTTCGATTTCTGAAAAAGTTTGATAACTAAATAGCAACAAATTTGGAGAATGGCCCATATATCATTGCAGGCGAATACCGTATATTCTCATACCTAATGCAACACACTACAGAGCTTTATAATAAGAAGTAATGAATCTATGAATGAATGAATAGCCCAACAGACAGAATAACCACTACACGCGCTGTTCCGATCCGAAATTGTATCGGATCGCAAATTGGAATTTAGCGGGTATTAGCAACAGTTGTGGCTAATATGGCATTGTAGCCAAGGCAAATTGGCCACACATCTGGTAATTAATATACATCTGCACCGCCAAGCCAGTACTCAAACAATACTAGCTCTAACTTGATATACAATAAATTATTATAAAACGTTATAGCTTTTAATCATATTAAAAGTTTGTAATTAGATGGATAATTTATTGAAGTTCAACAGTCGTTGTAAGCATTAGCATTGGGGGGATTACCAATTTAAATCCGCTTAACTTCACAATAACTGGTATCTTAACAAAGCCATTCACAGTTAGGGTCGTTCCACTTGATGCTGTAACAATTAAGCTCACACATAATAACTTCTTCTTGAATTGCATCTTCTTTAAGCGATATCTCAACCATTATAAATCCATCTATACGGATCCAAAGACTTGATACCAACCTTCAAACCACGCCTCTTGTTACCAACAAACACATTTATACTTTCATGCTTGTAATCTGGTTTTGCTTAAACCTGATGAAGGCCTATAGCGTCGGCACACATTAAAAATAAGTTTACACTTATCTGTGTGTTTTCTTCTTCGACCGCGCCTCCAACAAATTTCTCCTTGATTACATCTACGGACAGCAATATCTTCGCCATTATAATAGTTTTTTATTCTTAAAAAGGAATAAAATAAGATGCGTTGAGTGCGAGTGGACAAGCTGTCCGAGGTGTAGAGTATGTTTAGCGATAGTTCTCTTATGCAGTAGTTTCTGGGGTAAAGTTTGGATGTAACAACTTCACACTGAAAATGCGTAGATATATACTTCGAAATCAGCGAAATCATTCGAACGTCATGTTGACGTGATTTCGGGAGAAAAAACGTTTATTTTCAATGATCCATTTCATTTTACTTTATTTTATTACCTTTCTCGTTTCTTTATACTGACTTTTCGGTTTCAATCATATCAACCCTCTCTTTTCCACATTTTACCTCTAACCATTTCATGAAAAATTATTTTTTATTTTAACTTCATTTAGTTTTTATAAGTATACATACAGGTATACTGTAGGTATATGTATGTACATGTAAATGTACATGTGTATGTACATGTAAATGTACTATTTAATAATTATGTATCTATTTCATACACTTGTACTTATATATTTATATATTTTTGCTATATTTATTTGCTTTAGCCATTTTTTTATACTTCTACTATTATGTTTTTATAGCCCTGACTGAAGAAGGCTTATAGAGTAGGCCGAAACGTTGGGAAACATTAAAGCAGTAATAATGCATTACTATAATAAATTCATATCTCCATCCGCCATCTTATAGATTAATCCCACTTTCAACAGTTTCTAATTTTAAAAAAACTATTAGAATCTTTTCAGTTAAAACCTACTGTTTACAAGGTTGAAGTTTTCAGTCTATCATTGCACATCCAGAGTGAAAGATGAAATTTCTAACGGCAAAAGTTTGACAGTTGGATCCCAATCATCCCAAAGAGCAGGCTGCTCTCAAATATCAAACCAAAACAATAGCTGTTCTACAAGGAACGTGTGTAACAGGAAACACCCTGGGAGCTTCTTTGTAGAACTTCGTCTAAGGTTCGTCCTAACAAAAAAAAATGTTTTGAGTATACCCCTATCATTCTGGATGATCGATATTTATATTAAATTTATAGTGCACAAAATATGTAATTTTTATTAGAACGAACATTATGTCTAGGTTCTATGCAGATAATAATAAATAAATACAAATTTAAATTTGTTTTTAATTATTTGATTTGACTTGTTAGATACCAGGCGTGAAGTACACACCCCAGCCCACGGGAACTTCTTTCCTAAGCACAAGACGAGCCGTGACGTACCATGAGACGAAGGCTTCGCCCACAGGGAGTCCTCCGCGGCCGACCCAGATTGGAAGGAAGCACGTCCAGTGGGGCGGGGAAGCACCTCAGCCCGCACCGCCCCCGGCCATCATACACATGGAGTCACCCAAAGGTCAGCTTCTATCCTCATTAGAATATAAAATGTAATATGAATGTAGCTATTATTAATTGGTTCAAATAGATTCCTTCTCTCTGAGTATACCTATTATCAATAATTTTTTCCTCACTGCAAATCCCGATTTGGGTCATTCTTATAAGTAGAAAGATTTGCCAGTAATTTGTATATTACTTCAGATATAACTGTTTGTTTTTTTTGCTTTTTTTTTAACTTTTATTGATAATTAATTGCATCTCAGATACTGTTGTAAAAATATCTCATCGTAATTGTTCCTAGAACAGAAGAAAATTCCAATTTCCATAAATAAGGGAGTAAGCATAGCAGAAGGGAGGAGTGAGGTTGAGGAAATAATAACAATGCAGTTTAAAAAAAAAAACAATAGTTTTGTGGAAATATCTTAAGTTTCAATATTTTTTTAAATTTCATAGTTCAATTTTATTATAATTTATTAAAATAAATCAATTTTAAAGACAAATCTTCATACTATTAGACAGTAACATCAGACAAAACTTAACGAATAAACAAGGGATAATATACAACCCTCAGTGGTTCATTTACTTTGATTAAAACTGATAGGTGAAGATTTTTGTTCGTAATTTTTTGTTAAATTTTATTACGAAGAAAGGAATATGATACAACTTAAACAAATTTGAAAAGATATTTTGTATACAATCACGATATCATCTTTTATCACTGGCATAATATTACTAGTTGTGATTTACATATTTTATTATTACTGTTAATTATTAAAATTAATTTGGGATTTTAAAATATGTATAATAATTAATTATTCATATATTTAAAAAAAAGGAACTCAATTGATCCAAAGAAAAACAATTTTGTAAATAAAATTCAAAACAAATTTTATTAAAAATACATTGTAACCATTGTGGCGTTTCAGCCATTTTGAAACTTTTACATTCTTCATATATTTTATAAAAGCTTTAAATGTTAAGCACGTACTTTCCAGTATTGTTGCACTGTACATAAGGCATACACTTTTTTTTGTTTAGAAATAGTTTCTATTTTGTTTGTTTCTTACTTCCTTACAGCGGCGCGACAACCCGTTGGCGAGTCAGGGCCTCCTTTATTAGCCTTCGCCAGTTACCCCGATCTTGAGCTGCTGCCTTCCAGTTCCGGAGCATTTGTAGCTCTCGTGCAGCGCATGCCATGCCGTCCTCCCAATGAAGACTAGGACGACCAAGACGCCTTGTACCATATAAGCGCTCCGTGATTGCTTTTTTGGTGATTGCACTATCTTCCATTCTCTTCAGATGCCCAGCCCACCTAAGCCTTCCCAGACGCACTGCCTTGACTATATCTGCCTCATTTAGAAGAGCAGTTAATTCATTATTGGTCCTTCTTCATCATTCCCCATC
Source organism: Rhaphigaster nebulosa (assembly GCA_948150685.1). Taxonomy (NCBI): domain Eukaryota; kingdom Metazoa; phylum Arthropoda; class Insecta; order Hemiptera; family Pentatomidae; genus Rhaphigaster; species Rhaphigaster nebulosa. The sequence goes on along the minus strand of OX411308.1, from coordinate 38,801,940 downwards.
AACATAGATTGAACCGTGTTGGAGGATTTTGCACTCATGAACTAGAAGGACTTGCTCATTTCTCTTGGTTAAGGTCCATGGCTCTGAGCCATAAATTAGGACTGGGCGGATTAGTGTTTTATATAGGAGAAGTTTGGTACTTTTGACAAGAATATTGCTCCTAAAATGTCTTCGAAGGCCATAATAACATCTGTTGGAAGCAGCGATTCTTTTTTTGATATCTGTTGTTACATTCCCATCTATATTCATCTGGCTACCTAGGTAAATAAATTCATTCACCTTATCAAATATGAAGGTTCCTATCTGGATCGTCTCATTTTGCATTGCTTTCTGCCCTGTTTCCATATACTTCGTCTTTTGTTCATTGATCACAAGTCCTAGTCTTCTTGCTGGGCCTTCGGAGACGTCTCTGAGGGATCTTCCAACTATGTCCAGATCATCCGCATATCCAAGTATCTGAACAGTCCTATTAAATATAGTCCCAAATCTGTCAATACCAGAGTCTCTCACCACTTTCTCTAATGCAAGGATAAAGAGAAGGCAGGCCATCTCCCTTCAGTACACCTTTTCCATAATCAAACTCCCGAGGTCAGTCTGGATCTTAATCGTGCATTTAACAACTCTTCTTCTGGTCATTCTGCACAATCCTACATAAGCATTGTAGATTTCTTGTCTGTCTATACTATCATATTCATTTTTATAGTCTGCAAATAGATGATGGGTCTGTATTTTGTGTTCTCCGCCCTTTCTACACTCCAAATGTCAAGAATAAGAACAGATAATGCTTTAATGAATTCAGTTCCACCATGCTTTACTTTAGTAGCTCGGCCGAGACACCATCAAACCCAGCTGCCTCGTTGTTTTTAAGTTTTTCGATGTTTTCAAGTTTTGATTGATGCTCGAAGCAGATCTAAGCTGCTGGATGTTAGAGTTTTTAGGAGTGTAAATAACGACTTTGGCCACTTTTCGGTAATAGCGCGCTTAAGGGAACGCATATCAATGGTTAAAACTCAACGCACCCTAAGAGCGCAAAAATTCAACCTCATAAAACTGAAGGAAGAGAAAACCAGTTCCAGGTACTCCAACTTCATGGATAATAAGCTACGAGAGGCAGATTGGCCTGAAGATATGACTGTTGATGATAGATGGGAGAAAATCTCGGTGGCGATTGAAGGTATAGCAATAGAGACACAAGGCTTCCAGCAGAGGGAATCCGAAAATGTGTGTGTGATGACAACGCAACACAAGAATAGTGCCTATGTCTGTATGTTCCAAAGACGCAATAAAGGAACTGTGGAAGAGTAAAGAAAGCGCAGAAGAGAGGAAAAGCAATTGCATAGAAGGAAAGAGGCAGTGGAAAAAAAAGCAATTAGAGGATCTACAAACTTTAAAAGATACTAATGACATTCGGAAGTTTTACCACCGAATCAATCAGGACAGAAAATTTTTTAAGCCCTGAATAACTGCTTGCAAAGATGTTGATGGTACCTTGCTCTCTGAGAAGTCCCAGATTCTCGAAAGATGATGACAGCATTTTCAGGCTCTTTTGGAAGGGCCGAGCTAGTGTCCCAGCTACCCTGGAAGGTGGTTGAATTGAACCCCCAGAAGAGGATAATGTCACAAAGGCAATTGAAAAACTTTTTCGTTTTTTTTGTTTCGGTTTTTACTTCCTTGTACGAAGTAAAGGAAGTATTGTATTCGCGAAAATTTTCGGTTTTCAGATTTCAACGGAAATATCTATTTTGACCATCCCTAAATCCATTTTGACTAGTTTCGTCGTGGCGTCTGTACGTACGTACGTTCGTTCGTATTTCGCATAACTCAAAAACCGTTAGCCGTAGAAAGTTGAAATTTCGTATTTAGGATTGTTGTAAAATCTAGTTTTGAACCTCCCTTTTTGGTCACTGCTTGATCACCGGAAGTGATACTTTACTTGAAGGTCATAATTGATTTCCATCAAAAATTATATTAAAATATTATACAAAACTTCTCAAATTTAGTATTTATAATTTATATATTGATTTAAATAACATACTAGATTTTGGTTTAAATTGGAAAACCGGAAGCAATACTTTACTTGAAGATCATATTAGACTTTCATCAAAAATTATATTAAAATATAATGTAAAACATCTCAAATTTGGTAAATAGGACTTTTATATTGATATAAATGTATTTACTAGATTTTGGTTAAGATTCCTGAGTGGAAAAGGGTACTTTACTTGAAGGTCATAATAAGCTTACATCAAAAATTATATTTAAATTAAAAGAGAAATCATATGTTTCGGTAATAAAAGTTACAAATGCAATTTGGTTTCCAATCCAATTAAACATTTTTATCACTTGTTTTAAGTGTTAAAATTTAGTGTAAAATATTGGTTTTCCTCCCCATCTGTGAGATCAACAAGTCTGCAATATGAAAATAAGATATTAGTTAAGTGGGTTTTTCCGCTTAAAATGTCGAAATAGTCGATTTCCAATGCTTTATCCAGTGATATTGACAGTTTTATTGTTGTCACGGAACATGAAGAAATATCTTGGAAACTAGTTACCTACTGAAGGAAAACGACAAATAATAACGGAATGAGACCTCAAGTAACAACAGTGTGTGTGTGTGTGTGTGTCAATAGATGGATGTCGGGACGCCGAGTGTCAATCTTCGGAAACTAGTAACCAAATTCAGTATCACTTTTTGAGCCACGGATTTATAATTTAATAGGCGTACAAGGAAGTCATGTGTTGCCCACATCAGATATTTTTAATCTATGATTAATTAATTATTATAATATTACTAATAATTTGGTAACTAATTCATGCCAAATTATAACTGAATAATTACAACTAATACATAAAAGTGTACCAAAATAAAGCAAATAATCAAATAGCCACTTCACTAGTAAATTTTTACCTCAATATGGTGTTGTTTTTTTTTTATTTATCTTTATTTAATGGAAACCAAATACAACTTATTTTTATCATTACTTACTTAAATTCGTGTAATTAAACTGCAATAAAAAATTATTCATTTCTTGGTAACTCCTCTGGCTATAGCTTTCCGACACATTTTATAAAACTTGTAACTAAATTTAAGACAAATTAGATGTAAAATCAAGTGACTGGATTCAATTCCTCAAACTCTATTCCGACTGAATGTAGCCAAATTTAAAGGGAATAAAAAAACTTCGAATTCTATTACTATTTAGTATAAAATAAAATATGGATAATTTCAAAAATAACTAATTCTCTTCTCCAGCCGCAAGTGGTTTATAAAAGAGACGCAATGCGGAGCTGCTATACCCAGTCATAAGCTCAGCATTCTGTAAATTAATAATAAAATTTGATTGACGAGGTCATCTCAGCAAAAGGCTTCGACTTTATTTGTAACCTTTTTTCGATTTGTCAAACTCTTTATTTGTATTTGGACAACGCCCTACCTTGAACTGATAGTGAATACATCGCTCCTCAATTACAATTTGGTTTCAAATGGTTATAGTTGTTAGTTTGTAATGGTTTTTTGCATATATAAAGATTAATAGCTTTATTTTAATACTGTGAAGTTTCATTAAATTCTATGCAGCCGTTTTTCTAAAAATTGTGAGTGTTTTTATAACAGATTTAGCAGTTGCTGAGAGTGTGCGGTGAGTGGTGGGGAGCGCATATGGTGAAAAGTAAACACATATTGTTTTGTTGTTATGGAGTGTTTATTATTGATGTTCACAATAGGCTTTTACATATTGCAGTGAGTTTATTGAAGATAGTTATTTTATAACATCTTTATAATTTGTAAAAGATAATTAATCGAAATTCTTAACAATCAATCCATTGATTGTCCAAAATATATTTATTTTAATGCCTAAATCAATAAGAGATTTTCTAACAGTAAAACCTGAGACACCGAATAAGTCAAAGATAGAAAGAATCAAGAGGTCACGTTCATCACCAGAATTTTCTGAGGATACTGTTAAAGTTAAAAAACCAAGTTTTGTCAGGAGTATCGTACAAGAGATGGGAGGTGAGTTAGAAGTTGGTAAAATGTCAATGAAAGATCTATTAGCTCAGTTTAGTGCATTGATAGACTCGAAAGAGTTAGCAAGAAAAGAAGATATCTCTGAACTAAAATTACAAGTTGAAGATTTGCAGACCGAGAATAAGAATCTAAAAGTTGCGCTGGAAGATTTAAGAACTAAGAATGAAGTACTAGAAAATCGAATAGAATATCTGGAAAATTACACCAAAAGGAATAATTTATTATTTTCTGGTCTTGACTCTTTGAATGGATCAGATCAAGATATCATAATAAAATTTTGTGGTGATGTCTTGGGAGTGGAAATATCACTTAGTGATATTGTCAGTATTGTGAGTATTGGGTTGTCTAATAAATTGAAGAAACTAATTAAGGTAACTTTCGCTAATAATTACCTTACTGGGATGATTTTGAGAAATACCAAAAAACTTAAGGGCACTGGGTTTTATATTAATAAAGATTTTTCTTACGCAGTTAGACTGCGGAGGAGAATGCTTTCCCAATTTCGTAAGGAAATGTACCAAAAAGATAAAAATAAAAAGGTTTTTATCAGGAATGATACTCTATTTATGGATGGTAAAGCATATTATTGGGACACTAAGGAAAAGTGTGTGAAGGAAAGAAAGTCAAGAAATGCAAGATCGAAGACACAGTCTGAAAGAGGAGAAGACTATTCCAGTTCTAACACAGATGCTTCAACACCCACGGGCGTAAATGAGAATAAATAGCAGGTAACGGCTGTCTGTCAAACTAAATTAAAAAACAGTTACTCTAATATAAGTTTCAAAAATTTGAATATTTTAAGTTACAACATTTGTGGCCTTAAAAATAAAATTAAAGATAAGTTTTTCCTTCATTTTTTAAATAAGTATGATATATTTTGTTTATTAGAAACATTTATTGAAGAAAACCATGAGTTGGTTTATTCAAATTATTTTCAAAATTATAAACTATTATGGATTTCAGCCACTAGAATGGCAAAATTTGGAAGGGCGATAGGTGGTATATTGATTTGTTGTCGGAACGAATTAATAACTAAAGGTATTTGTAAATTTATAACTATTAATAGTGTTGATTTGCTTCAGATTAAGGTAAGCTCAAATTACTGTTTACATGTATTACCAATTTACTTAGGACCAAATAAATGGAAAGAAAATTTTTGCTTGCTTGAGGCTCTTGTAAATAATAATAATTTACAGTTTCTATTGTTGGGAGATTGGAATGGTAGATTGGGTGATGGTCAGGCTATTGAGGAAGATACGTTGGATCTGGGTTGTTTTTCAGAATCTAGAAGTTCAAAAGATAATGTAGTAAATTCGGAAGGAAAATCAATTTTGGATTTTTGTGATGATCATGGGTTCTTGATTTTAAATGGGAGATCTCCAAGCGACATGTTAGGGGAATTTACATATCTGGGTCCTAGGGGTAGCTCAGTAATAGACTTTGCTTTGGCATCTGTTAGCAGTATCAAGGTGGTTAAGGATTTCTCTGTAAGAAACGTAATTTGGTCAGATCATATGGCAATTGATGTCATTATACAATTAGAACTAGAAGAAGGAAGAGAAGAGCTTGTACCCAACAATACAAAACTAATTTGGAACGGTTCTAAATGTATCGATTATAAGAATAATCTGGAAAAGAGAATTGTAACTTGTGAAAATATAGATTTGCAGGTCCTGAAAGAGATAATAAGAGATAGTGCGAAGTGTATGCAGAGTTGTGGCAAGCCATTCGAATCGTTTCAACCTTGGTTTGATCATCATTGTTTTAAAAATAGAACCAGAGTATTTAAGTTATTAAATCTTTTCAGGAAAACTAGAGCAAAGATTGTACGGGAGAAATATATAACGGAGAGGAGAAAATATTTTGACCTGTGTGAACAGAAGTGTAAGAGCTATTATTTGGATACGGCCAATGCAATTAAAAATTCTAAAAATTCGAGTGAATTTTGGACTCTGGTGAATAAATTTAAAAAGAGAGGTTATAAATGCGGAGATAATATTGAAATGAATGTCTGGGTCAATCATTTTAGTGAACTTTTTAATCCGCGTCAAACTTTGTCTCATATCCATTATGCTGCTCCATTACAAGAAGACGTTAATCTTGACTGTCCTTTCAATATCAATGACCTCCTTTGCACACTGGTTAAATTTAAGAATGGTAAAGCACCTGGTCTGGATGGTATTATGTATGAGTTCTACAAGTTTGCTCCTAAAACACTTCTAGAATTGCTACTAGAACTGATTAATAATTATTTTGATAAAGGGTCAGTTCCCGATAGCATGAACGAGGCTGTTGTACTACCATTGTTTAAGAAAGGTGATCCAAATCAGGCTAGTAACTATAGAGGAATAGTCTTACAGGATACCATTAAAAAAGTCTATACGAGTTTACTAGCTGGAAGGCTAAAGTCGTGGGTGCAAGAGAAAAAGCTGTTATGCGAGGAGCAGGCTGGATTTAGGGAAGGTTATTCTACAATGGATAATATTTTTGTCCTTACCAATTTGATTCAATTGAAATGGCATGAAGGATTCAAGAAAGTCTATTGCTTCTTTATAGATTTCAAATCTGCCTTTGATTCTGTGGATAGGCATGCTCTCCTGTTTAAACTGTCACAATTGGGAGTTTCAACAAAATTTATCAGAGCTATTGCAAGCCTATATTCTGGCACCAACTTGTCTGTGTGCGATAAACGTGGTCGATCAACAACTTTTCCAACAATATCTGGAGTTCAGCAAGGTTGCAACTTGAGCCCTTTATTATTTACCTTATTTGTAAATGATATTAAGGATTGCCTGAGTGGAGGAATATGGCTTAGAGGATACAGAATAAAACTCCTACTATTTGCAGACGATATAGTGTTTCTTGCTGAAAATGCTTCGGTTTTGCAAAACATGATAAATGAGCTTGAATGTTATGTTAAAAATTGGAATTTGATAGTGAATTTATCCAAGTCAAATATCATGGTTTTTAGGAAGGGTGGAGGAAAACTTAGTGAACGTGATTCTTGGAAGTTTAATAATCAACCAGTCAAGGTGGTCAACCGATATAAGTATTTAGGAATTACATTGTCTCCCAGTTTGACACTCACAGATCACTTTAATAAAACGGCTCGCCATGCTTTGCTTGGTCTTAATAGTGTTTGGAATAATCTATTTCTAAATAAACATATTCCTCTTTTAGCAAAAAATGACATTTTTAAGTCTGTAACTAGATCAATTCTTACATATGGGAGTCAAGTTTGGGGCTACCGATATACTGATAAAATAGAAAGTGTCCAGAGGACCTTCATTAAGAAAATATTTAAATTGCCAAAAACTACTCCAAATTACATGATATATTTAGAGGCCAAAATTTCACCAATTCATGTTTTTACGTTTCAATTGCAATTTAAATACATATTGAAGACTCTAAATCTAGATGGAGGTCGTTTAACAAAATTGGTTGCAGAAGAAGTGATCAAAAGGAAACTACTATGGTTTAAGGAATGGATAAATTGGTCCCAGAAGGTCAAATGCAACTTTAATCCAGTTTTCAGTTCTGCTGAACAATTGGGGAAAGATTTGAAAGCATTGAAATCTAGCCTTATTATCTATTATGACACGTGTTATAGGGAAAGAGCTTTAAACGGCCAATATCACCAAATCTACAAGCAATTATCTTTTGATGTTGATTATATTAATTTAAATTTACCTATATCTGATATAAGTGTCATAATTAAAATTAGAGGCGAACTTCTCAACTTGAACTACAGACCATTCATTCAGGGACAGAATTACATTTGGTCTATGTGTAATATTGGAGAAAATGAAGATGTATTTCATTATTTAGGACGTTGTAAAGTCTTAGAGGGAATGAGGAAAAAACATTTTGGTGCAGTTACTGTCACTGAAACTGATATGGTCAAATACCTAAATGGCGAAGACTGGGCAACTCTAGTGAGTTACTTGAAGGAAGCCTATATCTACCGTTCCTTTCTTATTCAAAATTTTAATTATTAATACCTTAATGAGTATTTGGATATTATTGATTAATAATATATGTTATAAATAGATAAAACAGACATTAATTGGATATTATTGAATAGTATAATGAGTGGTATACTAATGGTTGGATATAAGTATATATTATTATCTGAGATATAATTGAGATATTATTGTAGGATATTATTATATAAGACATAATTAATGATTAATAATGGATTATATAAGATGTAATTAGATATTATTATTATTATTATTGGGTTGTTTGTGAATAAATTAGTTATTAACTTAATAAGTATTTAGATATTTAAAAATAAATAAACAATAATGATATATAATCATTTTCAAATTAAAAGCGCTCCTGACAGACAGCCGTAGCTATGTCAGTAATAATACTTTGAACAATTTTGTAAATAACATCAAATTCTGTAATTATTATTAATAAAAGTATTTTCTATCTATCTATCTATCTATTTGTATTTGAAGCCAATAAGATAGTTTTATATTAAACGACTTAATGGTATCAAAAAAAATTTTCAGTATCAGATCAAATAAATAATTTCAATTAAAATATTAATTATAGCTATAATACCTCCACTGATGAGCCCTCCTTGTCTTCCTACATCAAATAATCCCTCAAGAATTTTTTTATTTCATCTAAGTTAACAACTATTTATGTCGATATTCTTCTATTTCAATTTAAATTCTAATTGGAAATACGATCAAAACTTTAAAAGATTTCTTGTCATCTGGGGTGATAGTGAATATGGTATATTTTTTTTCTCTCCCTCCAAGATTATTTAATTTTCATTTACAATAACAATATATGCAATATAAATAAATATATATATATATATATATATATATATATATATATATATATATATATATATATTAGTAATTTAAATGTAATCTATATTGTATTTAATTAATAGTATATATTGTAATGTATATATATATATATATATCCTCGCGCGGATCTCATTACCGAGTAGGGGAGTGTCGGGTGGTGGATGTGGGGATGGTGGGTGGAAATTCCTTGGAAGTTCCTCCCGGCTAAGTCCGATGGACTCGCTGACCAACAATGAGATCGCCCCTCCAGGCTTGCTGGAGGGTGTGACGTAGGTTTGAACGCCCTACTCACATATTTCTAGTTCACAAAATACCACAAAAAGTCATGGATCTCTCTGAGGTAAAACGCTCATTATCCGGAAGTAAACTAGTCCCCCGTTCGGGTCTCCGGGTGGGGACTGCTTCAGGGGATTCATGGCGCAAGTTGAAAATCAGAGATTTAGGTATAGGGACGTGGAACGTAAGAAGTTTGAATACAGCGGGTGGGTTAAAATCGGTGGCAAACGAGGTTAAGAGATACAATGTAGATATCGTGGCACTGCAAGAGATTCGGTGGCCAGGAGAGAGTTCGTTAACAGAAGGGAACTATTCTATTTGGTACGGTGGGAGCGGTAATTATTGTTTAGGTACTGGATTTCTAATAAGGAATAGATTGCTCTCCGCATTGAGGGACGTAAAATTTTTTAGTGATAGGATATCTGTGGCCATATTTCAGGGGCGGTAGTTTAAAATCGCGCTGATAAACATACATTCCCCTACCGAAGACAGTGATGATGAAGTTAAATGCGAATTTTATGATAAACTAGAGTGGGTATATGATAAACTACCTCGAAACTGCATGAAAATAATATTAGGGGACGCAAACGCAAAGGTGGGAAGGGAAGAAGTATACTATCCGACGATCGGTAAAGAAAATTTGCACGAACATAGCAATGATAATGGGATCCGTCTAATAAACTTTGCTATCTCGAAAAACCTAACAATCAAAAGTACTACGTTTAAACATAGGGATATTCATAAGTATACGTGGACATCGCCGGATTCACAAACACGCAATCAAATTGATCATGTTTTGATACAACAAAGATGGCGAAATAGTATAATTAACGTGAGGTCTTATCGTGGAGCAGAATGTGGGTCAGATCATGAATTAGTAATCGCGAAACTTCGACAAAAACTTAATATAAAAAAAAGGAAAGAAAGCCGTATTTGTTCCGAAAATTTTGATCTAGATAAATTGAAAAACCCTTCAATTAGAAATCAATTCGCGGTAGAAATCAAGAATAGGTTTGAAGCCTTGGAATCTTTAGATGAGGATCGCGAAGATGTAGACAAGCTATGGATCGGAATTAGGGATAATATTAAAGAGGTAAGTAATCTATGTCTTGGAAAAAGGGACAATAAAAAGAATAAACCGTGGTTCGATAATGATTGTCTAAACTTGTGCGAAAAAAGAAGAGCCGCGAAACTAAAAGCTTTGAATAATCCAAGCGATAACAATGTTGCTAATTTCCGGGCCTTGATGAATGAAACGTCCAAATTCCTCAAAAATAAAAAACGAGAATATCTTAAAAACAAAATAATAGAGATAGAAACTAATAGAATTGAAAACAACGTAAGAGACATGTACAAGGGTATAAACAGATCGCGTAAACAGTTTGAATCAGCAATGAATGGAATTAGAGATGAAAATAACAATATCTTGGCCGATCCGGGGGACATTGTGAATAAATTTAAAAAACACTTTGAAAGTATTTTGAATTCGGGAAATAATAATCAATCTCCTCCTTCTGAATATCAGAGTGCTGAACCGTTAACTGAAGAACCGAGTAAGGAGGAAGTCGAAATAGCCATCGGAAAATTAAAATCTCATAAAGCAGCGGGAATCGACAACATTTCCAGTGAAATAATAAAAGCGTGCGGTGAAGCTGGAGTTTCTAAAATACATTTTTTGGTTAAAAAGATCTGGGAAAATGAAAAAATGCCCGAAGAATGGAAAGAATCTATACTTATTCCGATTCACAAAAAAGGTCCGAGGACGGAGTGTAATAACTATCGCGGAATATCACTCCTCCCGGTATGTTATAAAATATTCTCGTTGATCCTAACTAGTCGAATCACGGAATATGCCGAGGAAATTATCGGAGACTACCAATGTGGTTTTAGACGGAACCGATCAACTATCGATCAAATATTTTCCTTACGGCAAATATTAGAAAAAAAGTTAGAATTCAACGGTGTAGTTCATCAGCTTTTTGTGGATTTCAAAAAGGCTTATGATTCCATTGATCGCCGGAGACTGTATAACATTTTGATTGAGCAGGGAATACCGAAGAAGTTGGTGGATCTAGTAGGGATGTGCATGACCGAAACATTCAATAAAGTTAGAATAGGTAATTATTTTTCGGAGAAATTTGAAGTTCGCTCGGGGTTAAAACAAGGCGATTCCCTTTCACCTGTCCTATTTAATTTAGCATTAGAGTATGTCATTAGAAAGGTAATGCTTACCGAAAGGGGTTTAGATCTGGGTGGTAGAATATCCGTGCTGGGGTTTGCGGATGATTTGGTATTATTAAGTGAGGACGCGGAAACTATAAAACTGAATACAGCAACGTTGATGACAGCTGGGAAAGAGGTTGGCCTCAAAATAATACGGATAAGACGAAATATATGGTTAGCAATAGAAACAGAGGCGATTTTGAGGATATAGATATAGGAGAAAATAGGTTTGAACACGTTGAGAAGTTTAAGTATATGGGGTCTGTGATTACTAGAAAAAACGAAATTCAAGAGGAAATAAAGGCGCGGTTAAAGGCGGGAAATGCCTGTTATTTTTCGGTGTCAACATTACTTAGGTCGCGCATTTTGTCCAGAAACTTAAAACTTAGAATATACAAAACTACTATCTTGCCTACAGTTCTGTATGGGTGTGAAACATGGCCGCTAACCTTGAAGGACGAACAACGCCTTAAGGTATTCGAGAATAAGGTACTGCGTAAAATATTTGGTCCGAAAAAGGATGAGTCAACTGGAGAGTTTAGGAGATTACACAACGCGGAATTGCGGAGCATGCACCCTGTTAATATAATCGAAGTGATATCATCGCGACGGTTGAAATGGGCTTGCAAAGTTGTTGGGCTCAGTAACGAACGAATTCCTAAAAAGTTAATAAACGCTGAGCTGACTGGTAAACGTCTGAGGGGTAGACCGAAACGTAGGTGGGAGGATAGTATTAAGAGTGATCTAATGAATTTGGGTTTGGAAGGTAGTCAGTGGACCGAGATTTGTAGACAGCGATTAGTGGTGTCGGCATCGAACCTCCGGGTTCGCTAAGCCTTTTATTATTATTATTATTATATATATATATATATATATATATATATATATATATATATATATATATACATTACAATATATACTATTAATTAAATACAATATAGATTACATTTAAATTACTAGAGGATAGGTATGCTTTTATACTAATCGAGGTGCGGTTTACTTTTTTAATAAATAATTTCTAATGGACTTTCCCAAGTGATAAGTAGGAGAAAATAAGTAGAAACAAATTATATATTGTAGAAACAAATATTAGAGAAATCGGTGTATAGCAATCAACCAGGTAAATAAAATTCATAAACATGCAAAAAAGTTTTTTTTTTAAGCGTTTAAGACGTGATTTTTTTTGTTTTAAAGAAAAATAAATATAGTAGGTAAAAGCGTTTACAGAGACGAAAAAAATGAGTTTTAAACAATTGAGATCGGTGGAAACTTTTCCCAAACAATATTAAAAACCGCGAAATACAGCCATTTTTTACAGAGCTTGTAATTGGCGCAGGGACTTGTTTTGGGTCTTAAATTGTGGCTTGTTTTGGTACCTATCTACAATAAAAATTTTACACAAAAAAAAATATTATTTTATTAAAATTAAAAATTATTTTCATAAATTTTGATTGTAGATAGGCACTACCAAAAGCAACAATTTAATTTCCTGCGCCAATTACAAGCTCTGCAATAAAATATACAAAATGGCCATATTTCGCGGTTTTAAAAAAAAAATTTCTGTTGAACGATTTCCATTGTTTAAAATTCATTTTTTTCTCTGTAAAGTACTATTTTTCATTTTTATTTTTAAAAAGCTTTTCACATCTTGAACTTGAAAAAAAGAATAAAATACTTTTCTGCTGAAGAGTCCAATTATGATTTTCCATGAAAACTTTGTGAAAAAGAGTTTTTTTAAATGATAACAGAATTTATATGATATTTCTGTTCTAGATTCTGTCTCAAGCGACTTAAACTGCAAGAGCGGAGGGAGTCCAAGCGAGGAGGGCGGTTCATCTGTGGATTGGCCGAACAATGGGAAGCCAGGAGTAGACACCCTCCCTCTCATCAACCCTCCTCCCTACGAAGAAGTGGTATCCAGGCCACTGTAGGCACGAATTCATCCTTTCTAACCAAAAACAGGGATTTTTATATGAGCTGATTTCCAAACAAATCCATATGCCCTCAACGTTGGCTAGTGACTGGTTGTGTGATGGTAAAATGTTCAGAAGATTTACGGCTGCTCTGGGCCAAGTTAAAATATATAGATTGGCAAAGACAGGAAGCCAAGTTGATGAAGGACAGGATCAATCGAAATTAAAACCCTATTTTTTAAAGCAACCTATTCTATCTAAACTAAGTCTTATTGTTATGCTGTTTTGTGTATTCGTATCAAAAGGCTGACTCGCTATGAGAGACTATATTTCCACATTATAATTGTAAATAAACTATCATTACTGGGCTAGTTTATTACCATTTCTAGCATATATATGATTGTTTTTCAAATTATTATAGAATGGTATGTAATGGTGAAAATGTGAAACTTGCCACCAGATTATGTTATTTGTAATTGTCTAATGTTGGATACTTCGTTCTATGAAATTGATTCGTGGAGTAATAAGATGATGTATTTATAAAATGTGACCATGCACACATTTTAGCACACTTTCACTGAATATTTAAGTGCAATATCAAAGGTGTTTTAAAAATAAATTATATCTAAGAATCATTATTTTTTCCTATTTTTTTTTAATGTGCAAGTGTATGTATAGTGTGAAATGACATTTCTGCATGTTCCTTTTTAAAGTAAAATGTAAAGGGGAATCTCTATGTATCAAACAAAGGTTCCTTGGAAAAATGTTTATCGAATTTTAGAATACATAGAAAAAATGCAATTTTTCAATATTTAGAAAATGGAAGCATGTGTTAGAATAAAACAGGTAAAGTAAATATTTGTGTCTGTATGAAGGAAGTATAATTTCTAATTATATTATTTTTTAATTAATTTTTACATACTTTTTAACTGAAAATGTTTTTAAATTAAGTAAATAAATATGCGAAATAAATCTGTCATTGGCATTTAAAAATCAATAGGAATATAAAAAGAACAACTGACTGGAAAATTTAAGTTAAATATAAAATGAATGAATATTTTTTTAAAAATAAAACACAATAACATGAAAAGTAAAAAGAGATTTGTTGAAATTAATTAATATGGATGTAATAATGTAACGGGCATAGAATGCTTTGTTCAAGTCCAAAGAAAGCGATCGGGGGGTTTTTCGACAGTAAGAGGAGTGGGCAAGGAGATGCCTTGGCATGCCTCCTCTTTAACCTTCACCTTGAAAAGGCTGCCAGAGAATCAGGAATGCAGACTATAGGCACTGTATTCAACAGAACAGTTCAGCTACTAGTGTATGCTTATGATGCAGACATTATTGGCAGATCATATCAAGCTATATCACTAGCACTCTCGAGATGGGCAAGACGTCTCGGCCTGGTTGTCAGCCAAGACTAGACGAATTATATGGTGTCTGATCAGCCCCTCCCTCCTCCGACAGATTGGTACCAAAGTTGCATTTGGTCCTTAGATGTTTGAAGATGTGTCGAAATTTATATACCTTGGTGCACAAGTGACGTGCGAAAACAGAATCTCGGCGGAGACGCAGAGCAGGATGATTTCAGCGAATCGTTGTTATTATGGACTCCACTCACACCTATCTAGCAGACTTGCCTCACAGTGCACCAAGGTGGTCTACAAAACCCTCATCCGCCCTGTTTTGATTTATGGTTCTGAGACATGGACTACTACAAAGGCAGATGAAAGAGACCTCCTTAATTTTAAAAGGAAAATCCTTCACCGAATCTATGGGTCCAGATGTGTGAATAAGACAATGGAGAAGGCATAGAAATAAGGAAATCTATAGCCTCAATTACGAGCCTGATATAGTTGCAATTATCAAAGGGGAGAGATTAAGGTGGGCGGAACACCTGAGTCAATCCTGGAGAAAATACTACCGGAACAGCTGCTCGGCCGGAGCAGAGTTGGGAGACCCAGGCTGCGGTGGTCGGACTGCGTCGCAGGTGATTTAAGGACCACCGGATTAATGAATTAGATGGTGGCAACACTGAATAGGGACACATGGCGATTGCTGCTGTAGGCAGCCAATACTCCCTTGCGGATTGTCTTATAATAATAAGAAGAATTCAAGGCTTTTGAAAAAAAATTATATTTAATATTTTCAGTTAATTATAATGTATTTTTTAACCCTCACAAGAATTAGTCCAGTTATAACTTTTAGAAGAATGAATGAAAGTTAGGATTAAAAATTTACATCACATCTCCTACAACATACTATCATTTCTAGTCAAGGACTTTACTGGGCATAATATATCAACCAGCTCTATACCTAAACTAGAATATACCTCTAAATATAATAACAATCAGGCTAAAACAATAAAAATGTTTAAAGAGGATTTTTCTCAGAAAGGTACAGTAATTGAGCTAGGGCCACAGCTGTAACCTCTTTCCAACCAAAATAATAAATAAAAAATCACATTATTACATATTTATACATAAAAAACTTGTTAGATCCTAAAACATGATATTCGCAAAGTTTCTCATTGATCAATGGTAGAGTACTAAAATATTGTTTATGTATGTTCCTTTTTTCAGGAGTTCTAATAAATTGTATCAAAAACAAAGTTAGAAAAAAAATCTATTCATTAAAATTTATAATACAGCTAAGTAAATTAAGATATAAAATGTTTCAAAAATAAAATTATCTCAGAACATGTTTAACTATATTTTTACTGGATTATTACCAATAAGTAAATAAAATAACTGAAAACAGTTTGATCAGTCTCTCTGAAGAAGTCACATGGAATGATAAGAAGAAGCCTAAGCTTAAAAACTATATTAACTGAAGTGTATTATTCAGTAATGCAACATTTGCCAATAATATTTAAATAGGTATCAAATAATAATTTTGTTTTTATAGTTTGACATGAAAATAGCTATGTTTAGTCCTTTAGTTCAATTTTTAGATGGAAGTGAATAGTCAGCATTTTTAGTAATGAGGATTTAACAAAAGCATAAATCTTACACGGTTAAAAATTAAGGAAAAGCAAAAATCACAAAACAAAAGGTAAGTGCAAAGATGATTTTATAATGTTCAACCTTTAAGATGAATCTTGCACAAGCCGGCTCATTGAATGAGACAAAGATTTTCTGAAGTTTCTGATAGTAAAAGCCCAGCTTTAACAGTTAAAGAACTCACAAAGACAATAAGATTAGCCCATTCTATAATCAACTAGCATCTGCATCAAATTGAGAATTTTCAAAAAAGGAAATTAGGGACTTAACTACCTTAATAAGGCAGCAGTTGCTTCCTGGGTTCATTCCATCTCAAATAAGTATATGATATTCATCAGGTACTGACCACACAGTCTCCCTAAAATAATATAAACGTCATAGTACTTTATTAGTACTTCTACCAGTGCCATAACACTCCAAAGTGCCAGTGGACTTACCAATTAAACCGGTAAAAATATTACAATCCAGTATGAAAAAGTAATAGTTGACCAACTCTACTACTTCATCTAAACTGTAGCTGACATCTAGCCATAAAGCATTTTATTTAATCAAGAAAATTTTCATCATTAATGAAACTACAAGAAATGAAGTAACATTAATTTGCTTGTTTAATATACTCGGTATTTTTAAATTATTTTAATTAAGAATTTACAATGCTTTTGTAACAACTTCAAATATATTAAAACATTGATGATGATTTTTATTAAAAGTAAAGCATTATGAAGTAATAGTCTGGGGCCGAGAACAAAAAACATCTGATTTCAAGAAAACTTTTGATCGTCTCGGTCAAAAGTACTCCCATAATATAGTAGAAATATGAAGGCCTGCCACCCTAGATCGGTTGTAATCAAATTTTATAGATCAACGAATTCTTCATTTTTGTAACTTTTTTCACATTTTCCTCAGTAACTTACTGCCAGTGCATTTTAGGTAAGACTTTGACATATCAATTTAAATTTCCTGTAGGTTTTATATGAAGTATTTTTTTTAAATTCAGAACAACTGCTAAGATACATAATAACCAACTTTGTAAAGGATTAAATTTCCAACAATATCTATACAAAATATTTGTAATTACTCTCAGCAGATGCCAAGAAATAATTTCCCTTTCTCTAAAATTATAATTATTTTAATATTACTTGGCATCTGTTGAAAATAATTACAAATATTATGTATGAATCTTGTAGAAAACTTAATCCTCTAAAAGATTGGTTATTATGCATTTTGCACTAAAGTGCCCAGAAAAATAGTTATTAATGTGAAACCACGGAATATCTAACTTTTTGTGTTTTTTTGACATTTTGCAGATTTGTATGGTCCCGTATCTAAGTAGCTGTTCCAAATTAAAAAAAAATACTTTATATAAAACTTACAGGAAATTTAACTTTCTTTAAAATTGGTTATGTCAATGTTTTGCCTAAAATCCACCAGGAGCTAGTTAATGAGGAAAATGTGCAAAAAGTGACGAAAACGACGAATTCTTTGATCTATTAAATTTGATTGCAACCGAAAAAATTTCCACTATATTATGGGAGTACTTTCGGCCTAGACAATCAAAAATTTTCTTGAAATCAGACAGGTTTTTTGGCCTCGGCTCCCAGACTATGAAGTAGATACAAAACTTATAAACTAAAAATTTGCTAAAAAAACTAAAAGAAGATTGAAAATTATAAAATAAAAAACTTATAAAAAAACTTCTTTGGTCCCCAATAATAAAATAGTAATTCTCACCAATACACGATCAATCCTACAGGCAATGAGAAGTCGACACAAAGCCGAAACAAATCTGAAAAATTTAGCTGCAGCCATCAAAAGCGTGGTCGATGGTGTCGCAGAATTAGTTTTGCAATGGATCCCCGGGCACTGTGGGCTCGCAGGCAATGAAAAGGCTGACTCTCTGGCAAAAACAGGTTCATCGATGCAACAATATGATCCCTCACTAACCATAGATGAAGCAAAAACCATAAACAAGGCTGTCATCAGACAAAGATGGCTGGCCTCACATCCAACACTCAACCCTCAGGATGACTACTTCCAACTAAGCAGAAAAGAACAAGTCACCATTTTCAGAACAAGGACACAACCTTCTTAAATCCCACTTATACAAAAAAACTAAAAATAGCCCTTTTATGCAACTGCGGAGAAAATGAACAAACATCAGACCACATACTAAAATCCTGCAAACTACTAAAAAATTTGCTTGAAAGATCTCGCCAGTGTCACTGGAGAGGAAACTTTACGAGAGTCTAGGAGATCTTGAGAGGACTGCCGAGTTTTTGTTCTCATCTCCTGGCATGGTCATTTAAATGGAGGTAACGAGGAAGAAGAAAAAGAACTAAAAATGAATTAGTTCTACAGCATATAATAAAAATCTAGTGTTTCTTTCTAGAAACACTATGTAGGAGGAGCCTTTCATTTCCTCAGATTAACAAGTAGTTACTTAAAGCAATGAAAAAAAAAAAGGTTGTGAACCATTAAAAAAAATGTAAATCAAATATAGACAAATTTGAAAACAACGAGCAATATAACCCATAAAATAATGTTCTTATTAATCAAGAAACAACAAGCTAGTGCTCAATATTTATTTCAGGTTTCATATGCAAATTTTTTTTATATAAAAAAAAGGGCTCTTTAGTTAAGCATAAGAAAAGATGAAATAATATAGAAGGTGGAATAAGCATAACCTAACACCAGACTTACAGCATGGCATGAATAGAATAGAGTAGTTTTAAGAGCATTATATACAAAGCAGTTCAAAAGGTTTTACACATAAATGAGCCCTTTTTCAGTACTAATAATTAAAGTTATATGTTGATAAACTATAGTTCCTTAATTTCTTTAGTCACATGATTCATCTTTCAACTGATATACACAGAAAGATTATATATTTCAAAGCAGTGTACTCAGACTAACAAAAATAAAATAGAAATAAAGTTTACTGGGTTTGGCAAGGAGAGTAATCAAAATAAAAATGGTAGGGATCAAAAGATAAACGTAATCTAGTTATTAAGCAACATACGACCTGAACTTGGAAGATGAGAAAATTATTAAATGGATTTAAAAATGTATATTTTGAAAATAACTGTCAACATATTAAAAATAAAGTATAATAACTGAAAACTATTCTTAACAAAAGCAAATTACTTTCACTTAATATTACTTCTCAATATATACAAAATAATGATTAATACTAAAATCAATATTTATCACAATATTAAAAATAAATATATACAAAGAGTAAATGTTCATAAGTCAAGGTTTTTTTCAAATACCCCTTTTGATAGGTTTAGGAACAACATACAGTTTGAGAGGTTTACAAAGCTCAAGATAAGGGTCGACTCCGTAATGAGCTCTTTGTGTCATGTCTCCTTCAGACAATTCAATGCACAAGGAAATCTCTACATAACATGCCTCTGACCAAACACTATGGCTCACCAAAGCCTGAGTTAATAATCGATAATCACCTTCATCATTTACTGGTCTTAAATGTGATGCAGCAGGCACAGAAAAGTGTGTCTGGTGATCTGGATAATGTACTCGAAGCCTCAAAGTTAATGGGTCCTTAAGACCAAATATTTCAGCATCAAGCTGAACCGCCATAACAAGGCCTGCAGTAAATTTTAAAGGAGCATCAGGTGATGTTGTTGGACCATTAAGATATGCATGACACATTCTTACTTTAATGTTAGGTTTGGGTGGTTGAATCATTGTAACATTAGCCAACAATGGCTGTAAACATCTCGCAACAGCACCAGGTTTTGCATCTTCTAATGTACTCATTACATTTAAAACACCTTTACAAAACTCATTTGGAACAACACGATTTTCCATTAAAAATTTCTGCGTTTGTTCAACTTTATTTACAAAATGGTCACATAAAGCTAAGGCAGATAGATTTGAAGCTTTTACAATATAAACCAAGTGAAGGGCAAGAGCTTTAAGTTGAAACTGTTTTACAGCAGCCAGCTCATCTTTTTCTAATCCTACAAAAAGATATTGCATTTTTAAACATAATGACAACAGTTGGGTCAGATTATTTTTTATAGCATTTCCTTGAATAGTTGTTGCAGCATTGGAACACCATAATCTATCTTTTAAAATTTTTCCCAAAAGAACTTGGCAAGATATGAACATTGTAATAAACTGTGCAGGCCCTGCGATACTTGAATCTATCTTAGCTAAGGTATCAAGTTGGGGGAGTACACTTTGGATCATTCCTGGGCGAGCAACTGAAAGACTTTCCACCAGCCGCCATAGTAATTGTGCACCTGCATCAGTACTAGCAGGTTCTAAAAAGTCTACTGACTCAGGAAGTGTGAGATGTGGCACAAGAGCAGGTAAGGTAACCCTTAAGTAACTATAATGCTTAACAGTGTGTTCCTCAAACAATTGAAGCATTGTTGGACAATTCTGAGCTGCATTGAAAACTAAAATTAATAGCGTTATGTAATGAGGATCTTCAACATCTGGTTCTGGTGTATCAAAAAATGGATGAATACCAAGTAGTTTTGGAACCAATGGCAATGTCAGATCAGAGTGTTTTCTACCTATTTCTTTAACACATCTCCAAGTTGACTTCTTATCTTGAGGATACTTTTTCAAATTGTCTAATAAACTTTCAATACACATTTGAAGACAATCTTTGGTAGATAAAACACAAGCAGCTAACATTCTATGAAGACCCTCTCTCACATCAATAGAAAAGTCTTCAAGTGCACCTAAAATTGTTTCTAATTGATGTTCACGAAGAACTATATGATGGGACATAGACGTTAAACTGTCAATGGCTTTAATTCTTACTTCTTCAATCTCGTCATTAAACATATCAACAAGAAAATCCAAGCTGAGAACAGCGAATTCAGGATGAGCTATTGCTAGAGCACATAAAGCATCAACAGAAGCACTTCGAACTTCCATAAATTCATCTTCTAATCCCTGTACAAAGGCACCACAAGCTCCATTTGAGAAAACTGAAACTTCATCCTTATGCAACAGTTCTTTTGGGGCATCATCGGCCCATTTTTTACCTGTAGACCATTCACCACTAGTAACAATTTCACTCGATCTTTCATGCAATGATTTTTTTTTCCTCATATCAGACATTAATTTTTTATCTAATGTTTGTGTTAAGCAATCCATACTAACATCTAGCATTGTACCCAATAGTTTCATTGCTGTATGCCTTACACCCATACTCAAATCATTTACTGCCTGACATATTTTTGCAAAGGCATCATCAATTAACCTACTTT
Organism: Rhaphigaster nebulosa; assembly: GCA_948150685.1. Taxonomy (NCBI): domain Eukaryota; kingdom Metazoa; phylum Arthropoda; class Insecta; order Hemiptera; family Pentatomidae; genus Rhaphigaster; species Rhaphigaster nebulosa. The sequence continues at coordinate 38,780,415 of OX411308.1, read as the reverse complement.
TCTTGTCAGATTTTGACACTTTTACCTGATTTTCAGCATAGGTATTACCAAGATAGCAAACAATTTTCAAAACTACATCCCTCACAATTTCATAATCATCGTCTAAAGCAGCACAAACGTCAGAATACAACGAAACATCAAGTTTTTCTCCATTTTCATGTAGCATTACAAGGGTTTCCATAGCTGCACATCTTACTCTAGCATCTTGACTATAAATAAAATCAGCAATCAGTCGTGTATTGTCACCAACATTTAAACTTCCAATTAACTGGAGACAAATTCGTTTTACATAGTGATTGGTATCTTTAAGAAATGTTTTAGCCATATTAAATATTTTTGTAATAGTTAAACTTGTAGGTGGGAGCAATTTAGAAAGTGTTAATACAGCCATAAGTCCCTGGGCTATAACTTTATGAGAGGATTCCTTCATTACAAGTTTCATAACATAATCAGTAATAAGTTCTACATCAGCATCAGGCATTTGGCCAATCGTACAAAATAAAGCCAAGACTTTTGCTCTAACAGCAGATTCATTTTGTTGGTTGAAATGGTCATATAACTTTTTAATTGTGGAGGCGAAATCTTCTGATTTTAACTGCAGAGAGTCAGGGATTCGAAGTAAAACTTGAAGAGCCTCATTACTGGTTTTACAATTTTCCAAAAGGCCAACATAAACTGTGTCAGACGCTTGCGGAGTTTTCTTCAAAAGAGATAGCTTGAGTCTTTTTCCAGGTGGTTCTATTACTTGGACTTGCGAGCCATATTCAGCTAAAGCTCTTTTTTTTAGATGAGCAGCCATTATTCTTGTTTCTAAAAAAAATAATACAATTTCATAAATCCATGCAATTAATTATAGAAATCATGATCGTTAAATAAAAATAAATATCTTGCAAAACATTATAATCATGATAATTAGGATAAGAAATAGTAAATATTGAAACATTAGTATTAAATAATATATCATTACAACTTGAAGAGGCAACTCAATAAATTAAAATTATAAAATGTGTTGTTATTAATCGTTAAACAGAATCAATGATACATTACTAAGTAATTATATAAGAATTCAAAATTGAAAATTAGTTACAAATGAGAGTCTTATAAAGAAGAAAACCATTGAAATGGTTCATGCTGATAAGGTCATCCATTCCAGGGCCAGGGTTTGATAAGAAATTTAAGACAGCAAGTTAGGTTAAAAATGAAATGTATAGAAGGTATTGAAAGAAGATACAATATTGGGAACATCATGTGGAAATTGAATGTGCCTCAAATAACAGGAATGACAGTACTTTGTATAAAATTATCAATGAACACCTTAAATAGTATGCCAGATTTTGAAATAAAGGTTCAGAGCCAGAAATCGTATAACTACTCTCAGTTCCCTATTTATTGAAGATTGATTCATAATGGAAGTTAGTAGAGCCAGGCTTAAGGTGTCAAACTCTTAAGGTAGAAAAGTCTCCAACTCCATTGAGCTTCCAAGTGTGGAATAAGTGACAGATACCATTAAGAGAACCAAAGAGCATCAAGGTGCTTAGAAAATGTGGCATCGAAGGTAAATAGACAATTTGTCATCACAGTCAAACAAAAAAAAAACATTCAAACAATTTTATTCGAATATTTTCTCTTGATGAGTACAAAACTCTTCCTCTGTTCTGCAGCTAAATATTAATATCCTAACTCATCCTTAAAACTTTTGATGACAAGACTAACGGCTAGCCATTCAAAAGCGCAAATATTTACCTCACATAGGTGTTGGGTCATCACATTTGTTATGAGTTGCCACACTGTCATAAATCATAAGGAAATTACCGAGGTTAGACACATTTTTTCTACATTGTTAGTGTAATAATATTTTCTAAAAACATTTTTTTCAAAGGAACATTAATCAATATTCCTACTTAATATAAATATAGCGTTTATGATTCTTCATCTTTTCTATAGTTTAGTTATGACTTACTTTTTTTAATATCAAATCATTCAGTAATAGGACAAACACATTAATTAGTTTTCTTTGTACAACTAATTGGTTGGTGGAAAAGGAATAAACTAGTTGGATAGGTTATATATACAAACCAACGAGGTATATCGTAGTGTAGGTCCAAAATTCGAAAATAATGTAAAAGAAATTAATTTGAAATTACTTAAACATGAACGAATGAGTAATGCATAAATCTAAATTTAGATAATCTATGATGAGGTAGGGAAGAAAATAAAATACCGTTATTTTATTTTCTTAGCATAGCTCACTGAATTTTCTATTCAAGCTTTCTCATAAATCCAATAAGTATTTTGTTTTCAAGGTTTCATGTGTTGGAGGATAACATGCCATATTATTGATATATTCAAAATAAGTTGCAACAAAACGGGACGAATCTATTATTACGGATCACACTATGCGACATAATTGGCCTGGCATCCTCCTCATGATCTTTGGAGAGAAGAAACCAAAGCTTATTGGTGTTTCTGTTCCTAATGAGATTAAAAAATCTCAACGTGGGGTAGAAACAGCGGAAGTATCGAAAATTACGACAGAACTAAAATAACTGTACGGTTTAAAAAATGTAGTGGTAGCCTCTTATCATAATTTCTTATATCGGGTTACAGGTTTTAATCCGTTCATTAGACGTCAGATAATTGATCCCTTTTTGATCTCAACTGGGGTCCAGATGTTTTTCGATTTTCAATTATGAATATTCTGTCAAACTGAATCCAACGTTTGAGGTACTCATTTAACGCAGAATTTAATGTTTTTTAATTTATAATAAAATAAAATTTTCAGTAGGGTGCACCATTCAGATGTTATAGGCCAAAACTGAAAAAAGTTAAAAAATTTGGGAATTTCCTCCCCTCCCTCTTGGCTCACCACTTAGAATGGGGCAAATTTAGACTTCTATTATGTGACGTCTAATGAACAGATTAAAACCATTTCCAGTTTTCCAATTCTTACTTCCAACCAGGGTCCCATGTTAACTTGCCTACAGATTGATCAGGTGGACTGCCTACAGATTGATCAGGTGGACGGCCGACGATCGCTGAGAGATGCCAGCCATTTTTTCTTTTGATTTAAAATACGTAATCGTGGTAAAAGACAACATTTTTATTTACATATTATTGCATTACACATTATACATTATTGCAGTCTATAACAGCAGGTACAGCCAGCTGGCTGGATGTGTCATACACAGTTCAAAACCAAAAGAGCCAGAAAATTATGTATAATCATAACAGCAGCAACTTGGAGATGCTGGCACCATTAATGAACACTGCCTACACACCTTCCAATAAACTCTGAATCTATTTTCTCAGTCTAAATAAAATCACCTTTAGTCTCGGGCTATACCTCCTATGCTTACTGGTTAGTTTATTGTTGATAAAATTTCCAGTTGACCCTTCTTTATTTTGCACAATACTTAATTCTTCAAAAAATCTTGAGAACCATGTTTCTAATTCATAAAGAAAAAAGACAATTATTCCTGTTAATCTCAATTTCTACGTTGTTAGTCATTTGGACTTCAAACTGTTTCAAATAGAATTTATAGAATAAGACTCTATTAAAAATTTCTAACAAATGCATCCTCACTAGGTTATCTTTTGTTTTTACCTGTTCTATTAAAATATGCGTATAACTACTAGCAGTCAATAGAATTAATTAAAACCTTATTGAAAAAGATGAATAACTGATGAACTACTTCTTGGTGTTCTAATATTTTCCATATTATACATAACTAATATTTTCTTGGCCCTGATGATAGCCTAAAACATTGACATACAATTAAATAAGTTTTTCTATTGGCAAGTTCTTCACTTACCGCACCTCCCCCTCTCCAACATCTCCTATAATTAGTTCTACAGACAACTACACTTCCACCATAAAGAAGGGAGTATTTGATCAATATTTTTTTATACCTGAATCCACAACAATCGTTCCTCACCAAGTTAAAATTAGCATAAATGCTTTTTAAAATGTAAGGGATGAGGAGATTTCCTAAAATTTACAATCTATTCTGAATCCCTTTTATTGAATTGGAATGATTATACTGTTCTTTTCTTCTTTACATTTTTTGTTGTTCAGGTACTTTATCTTAATTCTAGATCTTTATTATCCATCGATGTATTTTATAATTGCCAGCTTCTTTAGCACTCAGACAAGTTCTCTGAAAATACTTGCGACTCCTTCCCAATTACTACTTAAGACTTCCTCTTCACTGGGTTCTTTTATCAGTAGTTGGTGCTCTAGTACGCAGTAGGTAGGCTTGGTTGCTTGCCAAACTCGAAATACAAATAAAGTATTTTCAAAGCTATTTAATATGGCTGCTAAGATTTAGTTATTTACATCAATTCATCATTACTTGTTCAAAACATTTCCGAAAACCACAAATTACTTTGTACATATACCTTATTTAATTTTTAAGACTATTAGTTCTATTTTCTCTGATTTCGATATAGTATAAGATACTATAAGTTTTATTGTTATTTTTTAATAACTTTAGGTAGACATTTTGTTCATTAAGTTCTGAAAATATGCAATAGAATGAATAATCATTAAATAGAAAAAAAAAAAAAACCTTACCTGTTTTGTAATAATTTTCTTATAAGATTTGTGAAGTGAATCTTCCATGTATTTTATTATATCTTGCATTGTTAATTTGTACTATGTTTCGAGACAAATGCCTCATCTTCAGGTCATTGTATTGCATGGATTAAAATTAACACTTTTAACATTGTTTAAATAATCTAAATTGTGATGAGGGTCACATAATTTTCCATTTTAACTAAGATTCACTTCACAAATCTTATAAGAAAACTTTTAATTCTTTCTATAACACCGATAAATTTAAAAGTTAATAATTTTATATTACGAATATTAGTAAAACTGTAAAAAAAAAAAAAAAAAAATATTGGTTGTATTTCGACAGTTTTAATCAATTATTCATAAAATGCATATTTAAATGGTTTATATACCAGTCTTTTTAATGGGACAAAAATAACAAAAGATAAATTTAAAAACCTATTAAAAGATAAGGAATTTAAATAATAATAAAAATTCTACAATTTTCATTTATTTCAAAGTAAAAAATAAGATATCTTGCATTGCCCTAAGTTATAATTTAAAAAATAAATAAAAATAAGATGGACTAATTTATATAACAAGAAATAAAATAAAACATTTATAACAAGTCAGAATATATAGATAATTGTTTTTCAAATTATTGTTATGGAAAAACAGAAAATAAATTGAAGATGTCTTTACATTAAATTCGGAATAGGTGATAAGTTCATTTTAGTTAAAAATACATATACAGTATTTGCAAAGCAATAATATTTAAAGGCACGTGAATAAGAAAACTGTTTAGGGGAGAGAGGGATCAAAACAGAATTGATTGGATTTTAAAATGAATTGCAAATAAATAAATAATGTAAATAAATGCAATAAATAGGAGAAATGGCCTATCACAGAAAAACAACTATGATTGATTAGGAGAATGTTTGAATTTAAGAGGCCGCAGTGACATAAATTTGTCAATTAAGTCTTCAGTAACCTTCGCTCGTCTCTGCTGATGTTCTGTTACTATTGGTGTAAGAACATCAATTAAAATCTTCTTCAACTCACCAGTCAGCATTTCACCAGACTCATAGCTCTAGAAAAATAATAAGTAATAAAACTGACTGTTTTCATATTAACAGTACAATTGAGTTAAATAAATCATTAATTGTCCAACTTAGGATTTAATTTTAGAAAATACCTAAAAATATATATATATATATATATATATATATATATATATATATATATATATATATATATATATATATATATAAATTAATATAAATAAAAATAATGATAAAGTTAATAGAAAAAAATTTCTTATTTGTAAAGAAATATTTTCACTTAGCTAAATAAACAAATGAGACCTTTTTGATTTCTTCAAGTTTGTCGCCATCTTCCATGAAAAACCTCAAGTACTGATACGATATGTCTACTTTTGTGTTACCACCTAATTTTTTGTGTTCTTCAATGGAAGCCTGTCCTCCAGAAAATGCATACTTATTTATCTGAAATAAAAGAAAAATATGTTTCTTTGATTCTTTCATCAATATTACTTCAGGAGTTATCTAATAAATGTGGTGGGTCGCTGAAATAAACATAGTTTTAATTTTTATTTACTATATTAGTTAATATTAATACAAAATAAAAATATATGGATACAAAATATACAGCTTAAACTCATGTAAAGTTTCTGAAACCAATCATAATCATAATAAACCCAAAATGTTCTCTTTCATGGAAATTAAAGAAAAAGTGTATAAGAAAAACTCATTATGATTGCAGCAGCTAAAGAAATTTGTGTAGAAGTAGGTGAAGGGAAGTATGACAGTAATCATACACACATTTCGATCATGTCACTGATCAACAATGATGAATTAAGTGTATTACAGAATTCAACTTGCACCTCTTGTATTAAAAAAATTAGTAGTAGTAGTAAAATTAGTAGTTGTTGTATTATAGTAGTTGTATTAAAAAATTAATATCAGTTTGACATAAACAGTTTTAAAAAAAAATCATACTTTATGTTGGCAAGAATTATGTAGGTGTTTACCTATTTAGCCAAACATTCACGATCCTACATGTAGGACTACAATTGGACTGTGAATGGGGGTGTAGGATGTTAGTTGGTTTCTCTGATCGTCATATAAGCATCAGAATAGAGTATATAGTATCATGAATAGAGTTATCGTCCTACTAAAAAATCATGAACTAAAATTGTTTACTATTATATTATTAATTGTTATCAATATTTGTTTACTATTAGTCAGTATTGCCAGGTTGGGCTTTTTCTCTCTAGATTTATGGATTTTTTTTTTATTTTATACTACTAAATGCATTCATAATTTTGTTCTAATTAGAAACTAAAAATTTTAATGATTAGAAAACAATTGGTTTAAAACACATCTTCAGTTTTTTTATTACTTTATTTTACATGTATTTCCCAAACGTGCAGTGTAGGAAGCTAATAAGCTAGTGGCCATATATCCCTCATTATGTCACTGTGACGTTCTTTCGTTGGAACTGAACTAAAATATTAAATAAATAATGAGATTAAACCTGAAAGATGACAAATTTGAACTAACAATTTTGGATTCTAGTTTAATAATTGAATGTTTATCTCAAATTTATCTTTTTTTGTGTTGATATATCTTGTTTTTTGTTGTAATCATTAATTCGACCTGGTGTTTCAACTAGTATAACTAATTTAAGTTATATTGACTTAAAGTACATTGGATATCGTTTATAACGACCCTGAAGGGATTGTCGGTTTTCATTATAATAGCCGGTGTTCATTATAACCGATACTAACTCTGGAGGATGGAAAATACAGGCAAAATACAAATTGCCAAAAACAGGAATTACTTTATTTTTATTGTAAGTATGAAATTTAATGATTTTTATATAATTTACTTTTTTTATATATAGATTTACATTTCGACATAGGAAGTTGGCGGCCCCATCGCTGGGTCATTTTATACCACAATCAGCCACTGGTCCTCCAAGTTTGGGGAACACCTACACTTGCACCACATTTATCACAGAACTCAACTGCATTAAGGCCATTTACAGTAAACACTCTAGGACCACCCATTCGGGATAGCCGCTCCGGATGGAGAAGTATGTCAGGCTGTTTAAAGGGGATTTTTATTTGTCTCTACCAGGACTTTAGTACCAGGCGAGGTTCGCACCTGTCCAAATTTGCAATTGGAGGAGTACAGCTCACTATAGTCACAATAAATTCACAAAGGTCACTACAACCGCCCCTTATCGCCATCTCTGTTCCCAGACTAGTAACAGACTCTTTCACTTAGAGATGTAGATTTACCTCCCTTAATAGGCGGAAACATTAATGCTCACCACATTGTGTGGGTAGCTTGGATACAAATGAGCGAGTGGGGGCCTTGCCCGAATATATAGCTTCTACAAACTAAGAGATACTAAACAGTGGTATCAAAGCTACTTTTGTCACTAGAGTTAGTAGTGAGGTTAAAAACATTACACTCGATTCAAATCACATTAAGATTCTCTGTAGAGACTAGAAGATCACAGCAGACATTACTCTGTTTGATCATAGGATGACCTCACTTAAAATTGACTCTGAACAGCTCCCTCTCTCCCTGAAAATAAATCCCAGGAATACTGACTGGAATCATTACAAGGAAAGGTTGAAAGGACCCCCATATAACTAAATGGGCAGACTTTCAACCAGAACTCAAACAGACGAGGAAACTATACTTTTTAAGAGAACAGTACTTGCTGTTTATGAGGAGACCTGCCCTTTAAATTCAGAACCCAGGAAAAAGATTAGGTGGTGGTCCATTGAGTTTACTAAGTTACAAAAGACAATAAGGAAAGCCTATAATAAAGCATATAAATCAAAGCAAGAGGCAGATTCGTACCATACTATCTCTAGCTTATACAAAAAATAAATTAGGAAGCATAAGCAGAATGGCTGGCATAAATTTTGCGGTAACATAGAAAGCACACCTGAAGCCTCTCGACTTGTTAAGATCTTAGGTAATGGTGACCAGCAGTCACTAGAGGCCTTAAAGAAACCCAATGGTCTGTGGATATCTTTTTCCACTTAATGGAGACCCACTTTCCAAGATACAAGACTATTAATTTATACAATCCTCCAAATGCCAACTTTGGTAGAGAGATAAATGACAATGAGGAAGATTGAGCATTAGCGGAGTCTATTGTCACTGAAAGGGCCATTAGGTGGGCTATCAAGGTGCTCAAGCTGTATAAGACCCCAGGCACAGATTTTCTTTCGTGCATGCTCAAAGAGGGCCTCAATTCTCAGTTTCCTCGAATCAGAGCACTACTTAGAGCCTCTCTACATTCCGGAATCGTGGAGAAAATCTTCAATAGCTTTCATTCCAAATAACAGTAAGAAGGGGATAGCAATAAGGGATTCTTTGCCCAGGCATTTGCAAATGACCCCAGGCATTCGCGATCCTCATCACAGGTAAGTTTATTACCACCATCTTTGAGCGCATACAGGTTGCATGCGACATTGTTTAAATGTGCTGTGCTGAAATGAGACTTTCAGTTATAGCTAACTTAAAAATTGAACAGACAGTGGCAGACAATTGGAGAATCTACAGGCCACTTAGAAATAGCTGAAGTAGTGGAAATAGTTATCAATTCTTCATATATTGTTGTCCACCGCTTGATAGAACCCTTATTCTAGACTCTAAAGAAAGCTACTCATACCCTAAGTCACTTGACTGGGAACAAGGATCAGTAGAAACTCAAATAGACAACCTACCCTGTGTTTCACGGATGTATCAAGGAAAAACTTGACTGGTTTAATGGGTGCTGGATTCTATTAAGAGGATTTAGACATTAGTTTAAGCATTCCATTGGATAAACACTCTACTGTATTCCAAGAAGAAGTGTATGTGATATTGTCCGCAGTAACGTGTTCGGAAGTTATTAGCTGTAACAGGACTGTTATTACTATCTACTCAGACAGTCAGACAGCTCTTCAAGCCCTGGAATCCCCTAGGGTGATTTCCGCACTGATAAAAGAGTGCAAGCAGGCATTAGAGTTACTGGCTTGCTTTAAGAATCTGAAATTAGTTTGAGTTCCAGTTCAGAAAAGAATCGCAGGCAATGAGAAAGCTGAACAGCTTGCAAGAAAAGATGCTGAGATCCCTATTTTGGGGCCTGAAACTTCACTAGGTATCTCAAAAAGAAATCAGCAAAAGGATGTCTACGATTAAGTCTGGAGAATAGCAGGCAAGGAGTTGAGAGAATGAGGAGTCTTAGACAAGCTAAGTTACTAATCAAAAAACCCTCTCCTAGAACCAAGCGACTGCTGGGCCTCAACAGAAAGGAACTCCGACTGATAATCGGAGTACTCATATGTCAATGCAGGCTTAAAAGAAACCTAAAGATTTGCGGAGTAGTAGGTGACAAGATCTGCCACTTATGTTGGCAAGCACAGAAACTGCCCTACACTATCTAGCAGACTGTGACAGTACGTCATTAAGGTATAGACTTCTAGGATCTAACAGAATCTGATAACATGAGGCTTCCTCCATTAAATGGACATCCCTTCTGAATTTCATCAGGAAAACCAGAAGGTTCGACATGGAGGAAAAATAGGTTATGTCCATTGGTCATCTCTGAGGTTGGGAAAAAGGTCCACTAGGCCCACTTGTGAGACTCTGTCCCCCACCTTTACCAGTATCAGTATAGATTTATGTATCTATATAGCACAGTATGAAATGAGTGTAAGAAAAAAAACGTGGATTTGTTAGAACGAACTTTAGACACAGGCTAAGCTCTACAAAGAAGCCCCAAGTACAATTCCTCTAACACAAGTTGCTGATAGATCAACATTGTGGGTTTGGCTTCATATTTCAGGGCAGGCTGCTTCTGGGATGATAGAAGTCCAACAATTAAAATTTCTGGCATTAGCAATTTTGAGTTGTGCCACTTTCATTCTGGATATGTGAAATGTAGAGTAATTTTTTATTTCTACACTATTTTTCTGATAAAATTTCTCGATTATAGTATATAGATTGAGCATTTAAGAACATTAAACTTGTTTAATAAAAATAATCAGTTATGCAGGACTGTTCGAGCATTTGTTTATATTAATAATATATTGCAGGCTCAATAACATCAATATCTTTTTTGATGAAGTCGCTCTGAAGGTCATTCTTTTACTAGTATAAACTTTGGTCAAGTACAAATTGAGTCCTTGAAAATGTTTACAAGGTTTATTTTGATTTTAAGCTGACTGCCTCTTCCCTTTTCCACTGCCGCGCAGTTATAACCAATGTTTTTACCCCTAGCTCATTGCGATACGAGTTGCTATAACTAATATGCCGTTACAAGCAATGTCGTTAAATCCAAATTCAAGGGACCTAACAATTTAGTTGCTATAGCCAATTCATCGCTATAACCGATGTCCTTATATTTAGCATTTAGTGTAATACAAGAATGTATAAATCTTGTAAATAAAAACATGTAACACGAATATAAACCTACAATGCAAATAATAGAAATTATGAATTATTTGCACCTTAGTTTTTATCTGCTTTGGGGTATCTGTCAAGAATATGGCAGTATTCGAATCTGAACCTGACATCTTTGTATGGGCACCTTGTAAAGCAGGAATGAAAGTCGAGTGCAAAAGAGCAGGTTTTGAGAAACCAAGTCTGGGAGCCACATCACGAGTCATACGAAAATAGGGATCCTGAAAAATAAAAAATAAATAATTTATAAGTCTCAAATGCTGAATAATTTTTGTACAATAAACATTCATGTAACATCACTGTTACAAAATTTTAACTATAATAATTTTATCACAAATATTCTTATTATGAGTATAATCACACAACTTTGTAATCAATATATAGATACAGGAAGCTATTGTACATTTGAAGAAGTCATAATAAAATTATAATTAAATTACGAGCAATTTTTTTATTTTAGTAAATAAAAACCAATGCCCAGTCCTAACTACAAATTGTAATAAGGAAAATGCTTTGTTGACAAAATCTAGATTCTAGCACAAATTTATTCTATTTATTTCTGACACAAGTTCAGTCCATAACCTACATCCTATTTCTTATTATATACACAATTTCTTACTGAACACAGACAGAACAGATGGTTTCGATTGCAATGAACAAAAGGACAGATACATACTAATTAAAGAAATTTTAATTAAGTTAGATGAACAGTCTTATATAAATACTCATAGTAATGTAGCATTATATCATAACTATTAATCATATGAAAAATAAATGAAATCATTATTTGTAAGTCATAGATTTGATGATAGCTCAAAACAATTGTTATCAATATCGCTTATAAAGAATAGAACAAAATAATTCCCTAACATAAGTTAATAGTTAAATAATACTTATGATATTTTTAACATTACCTGATCTATTGCACATGGAACCAAGCATGGTATTTTATTATTTCCAAAGATAAAAGGAAAACTAGTAGAAATCGCTGGTGCAGCTTGAAATGCTGGAAAACTTATTTTTCCAATAACATCACTATCTCCAAATCCAAATATACCTTTCACTTGATTGAAAGTAACACATTTTTCAATTCTTACGATATTTTCATAAAAGTTGGAGCATCGCCTAAAAATTAAACTTTGTTTAGATGATATAACCACTCAAATTTTCAATTAATTATTTCTTCAGTAAAGAATGATACGGATATTTGAGTTATGTTGATACTGTAAACTGATTTATTTATATACTTTTATAAGACTGGGAGAAAATAATCAAGAGAATACATTTAACAACAAAAAAGAATGCAAGCAAGGATTGCATAATGGCTTATTCTTTTATATTTTGATTAGGTAGGTCATGAAGGTTTTTGGCAAGTAAGATTGTTGACCACATCTTGTATAACCATTAGTTTAGAAACAGTATTTCCTTAGGAAGTACTGAACCCTAAACTCTGTATAGATTGTAGCTGTGCAGTCTTGTATATTGTCATTAAACACCCTTCCAACCAGGCCCAGATAACATGCCTGTCCTTTACACTAATGATTTTATTAAAACACTAAACTGTGCTATGCCAAATTGTAGCAATAAGTGTCAATGGCACAATTAGGAGTAGCAGTATGGGTCAAAAGTACATTCACAAGAGCATAATCAATAAATTTTTATTACTGGCTTGTACTCTTGAAGAAACATGTCCCCCTAACTTTTAGTCTATTGCAATTCTTATGAAAACAATAAATTTTAAAGGGACACTGATGAACTAACAATAAAAAACTAACACATAGAACAAGACAAAAGAAACAATGTATCTCTAAATAGGTAATTGTTATATTATATAACTAATTACTGTAACACCTGTAATATACCAGAAAGTATTATTCATTTATTGGAATGGATACCTCATCGGAACAAGATTTTTTTTTTTTTTTTTTTTTTTTTTTTTTTTTTTTTTTTTTTTTTTTTTTTTTTATGCAAATTGATTTGGGAGGATTTTTTCAGAGAAATATTTAGTAATAGTTCTGCAAAGCTACTGGTGGGCATGGCCACTTGGCAGGTCGGCTAATGTTTTTGGGAGGGTCTGTTCATCAAAAGATGAATCTGCTTGAAGTAAGATTAGTAGTCGATATCAAAATCCAAAATCCAATCACTCCAACCTTATGTTATTATTTAATATAGTTTATATATATATTAACGATTTAAGATAACATTTTCAGTGTTTCTTAAAATTATTTTACTGAATTTATAGGTTGTTAATGATTTATGCCTGGTTTAAGAACTTATATAATTTATGATAAGGCATTTATTTATTCTAAAATGAGATCTTTATTTATGTTTTCTACAATAGTTGAGGGGAATATATTATTTCAGGCCCTTTACCTAATTTAATAAAATATTAAAGTTTAGTGCTAAAAAATAATAGGAATAAAATGAAAGATAATTATGAATACTAAAAGAATTAAAAAAAAAAAAAAAAAAAAAGATAATCACTTTAAATAAGTAAACAAATTCTATAAAAACAGGAATCATAAACTGTTTTTCCCTAATTTCAATAAAATAGTCAATAAAATTATAAATCGAAAATGCAAGAGTTAAAGGTAAATAAAGTATCACGTCATCCCATAAGTAATGTAGGTATTTAATTGGGTGATATAAGGGGTAGAAAAAAATCAATGAAACACATACAATGTAAAATATATTTACCATCTTGTTAAAAGAGTTTGCCATCTTAAAACCAAATTTTATATACCTTTACTGAAAAATTGGTTTTGAATTAAAGAAAGACAACACCTCGTTTTTCATTTCATCAACTCAATTCATGTTGCTGCCGCTTAATGGGTTTTGGAGACTGCGAAAAAGGTGATAATCCGAAGGCGCTAAGTCAGAAGAATATGGTGGACGAGGAATAATTTTCCATCCAAAGTCCTTCAATTTTTACATTGTTTATTTTGCAACATGGGGCCTCGTATTGTCATGGTGGAATAAAATGCCTCGTGTATTGATAAGTGAGGCACGTTTTTCCTCAATTGCCCGCTTAAATTGATCCAGATGATCTTAGTAGAGATCTTTAGTGATAGTGTGGTTAAGATCAAGGAATGCATGATGAAGGATTCCTTCCATATCCCACAAAACAGACATCATTACTTTTTTCGGATGAAGTCCTTCTCTCGCTTCTGTTCTTGGTGTTACTCCAGGACTTCACTGTCTAACATTGCGATATAAAACCCACTTTTCATCTCCAGTTACTATCCTGTGGAAGTGGATAAGATTCATGATCTAAACGAGGGAGGAAAGAAAAGCAAGTGTTCACCCGCTGTTGCAAATTAGCGACACAACTCGTGAAATTTCAGCACAGACTAACTAACTTTTTCCGACAAAAACATGACAAGAGTACGTAATGATATAATAATCAAAATATATAAACACAATTCTATTGTAAAGGAGAGATTAGTAATATCAACATAGACAGATTTTTAAAAATCTACCGACATTACTTAAGGGATGACCTGATATAAACAAGTAAATAATAACTAGCTTAAATTTGTTCTCCCGCCCAAAGATTAAAAAAAGGGTGGAATCAATATTTCAATAGAAAGGTAAAAATTGAATGCATAAAATAACAAATAAAGTGATTGTGATTGTGTCAATGGTCACCTTAACAGACTCAACATTCAATGTACAGACCATCCCAACAACTTTATTGGCCGACCAGCCATATCCACCAGTAGCTCTGCGGAAGTAAAAAAAAAATATTAATTATCTTTTCAAACTCTGCTAAAAAGGAACATATTCAGGGTTTATCACTTAAGCGTGTGCAAGTGCAAGTCAGCAGTTGTGATCTATATGATAAAGCTAAACTAAACAATTTTTTTTAGTTTTTGGTATTATTACAGTTCAAGATCATCTTTGAACCATTAAGTAGTTCAAAGCCGATGATTTCTGCTTGCTCAACAGATAAAGAAACTCCCAAGAGGGTCAGAAAAATAAAAATTGTGTTGGTCAATCTTAATAAGAACAATGGCTAAACATCTACAGCAACTTATAATAACATAAAGATCCGGTACTATAAGTGTGGTATAGGCTAGTGAAATATCTGTAGCAAGGAGGAACAGCAACCTAAAAATGCATACTTCTAAATCTATACTAAATTATATAAAAATCAAGAACATTTAAACAAATGTAAGAAAAACAACTTAAAAGCGAAAAATTCTTACCCTATATATGTTAAATTGCTGAAAATAAAAGTCTTTTCCACATCAAAACCACAAGCTATGATATCTTTGGTGTTTTCCCTCGCTAACTTTTTGGCTTCTTCTAAAGTAAGGTCTTTCCATAGAAACTTTTCATCATCAGTTAATTGAATAACTAAAGGAACATCAAAAACATCTTGAAGCCACCTTTGAATTAAAAGTATATGGATGAATGTTATAATGAATATAAATAACATTGTGAAATAAAATTCTGAAACATTACTTTGTAAAGATGAATGGAACTAAATGTCCTATATGCATGGACTCTGAAGATGGACCTCTCCCAGTATATATATAAAAAGACTTTCCTTGCTCTACGATATTCAAAATACTGTGGACATCTCGATGTGAGAAAAATATTCCTCTTTTTAAAAGATGATGCATAGGTTTACCAATAACTTTTTCAAAACGATCCAAAAGTTCCTGATCAACTTTCGAACTACCAAACCTCTCTGAAAATTGTAACCATATCTTCAGTTTTTAAGACAATATGCTAAACATGAGAGGTGTTTTTACCACAACCCTTACTAATGAGCTTGTCATAATCAACTCCTTCTTGAGATGTACTCGTGACATTCCAGGGATCGACGATATCTTCCTCTCCATTACTTATTTTTACATCGGAAACCTCTTTTACAATTTCAGGATCCATAGTAATTGTCAGCTTATCACTAGCCCTACCAAATTTTACTATACTAACCCTATTTTGAGCTGGAAGGTAATTGATCGATAGTAAAGATAAATATAGCAAAGAGGTAAAATTAAAAAAAAAAAGTTGTCATATTGCTTAAGCCTCATAAAGTAGGAAAGATGAGTGCTAACTACATGAAATAATAATTGAACAAATTAATTAATTAAAAACAATCAAATTAATAAAAATGGGTACAACTTTACAATCGGGTCGCATTATCAGTGACAGCATCCGAATTTGCCCTAAAGCAATTCATTCGCGGTCCAACTCAGTAGGATTACGTTGAAGGACAACAGAATTCATTCGTCCTATAAGGTATTCCTCACGGTCCTATAAGGTATCCGATCAGCTATTCTAATCTGTACTCATAGCCTATCAATGTTTAAAAAAATAGGAAAATGTCGCAATTTGTCTTGCTATGGCGTTATTGGAAAACAAGGAAAAAAAACTTTGGGCGAAAACAATGTTTATTAACCGAATAAATGACAGTGATTTGAAATTTTAGATGAAACAGATAGGAAGGATAGTAAAAATTACTTAAGAATGGATAACAAAATCATCCCTTAGTATAAGATAAGGATAAATGATAAAAAATGTACTTATATTTGCATCATACGTTTTTATGTATTCTTTATTGTATGCATCGTTGTATTAATTTTCTAGAATGCATCCAATACTTTTATTTATCCAACAAAAATTAATCATTGAGATAAAATGAATGCAGAATTTTTAAGTAAATAGCGAACTAAATAATTCAACGAAAAAAAGATAAATAATAAAAGAAAATTGCTCTCATCATCATCTATTCCTCCTGAAGTCAGTGGCAGTAATTGTTTGAATAATCGATACTACCGATAATTTTTCATCGATAGTTCCCAACCATCGACTTTCGCCCATCCCCTACCCGCTATTGCTGCATTAGCTTTTTCTAGCCTCATTAGTGCTAGCTGCTTTGTTTTAAAATTTTAAATTTTAAAATTTGAATTAATTAAATTCATTGGAAGTATTAAAATTATTACTGCTTTAATCAGATAGTATTTAAAATTATTAATAAAAGTTTCGGAGATCTGGAGAAGTTGTACCTAAAGCAGTAATACTAGAAATTACGGTAAGACCCCGAACTCAATTGAAAAGGATCCGTCGGGGTTTTGTTTATCTCTTGAGGGAACGTAGTGGGCGGAAGTCGATAGTATAATAATTTTTAATAATATCTAATTAAATTCCAACGAATACGAATCTCACAAAAGTTCGAATGCAGGCTCTGATAATGCGACCCGATTGTAAAGTTGTACCGCAAATATTGTTAACAATACCCAACACCCAATTCGCGTTACATAAAAACACACTGAAAGCATATGGTGCTAGCAGAGAGATTATAATATTATCACCTCCCTGGATCCTCGTCACCTGGCAGATAATCTATAAATGCGCCCCCAGGTAGAAAAAGGTTGAGGTCTAAGGATGTTAATAACCCTATGAGGGTGGAAGAGTATTGGAGATCACAAACGTATCCAAATGCATTGAGTAGACTGAGGCCGGAAAGGGGATGAGATCGTAATGAGCGGCCACAACCACTGCGCCTCAATCTTCCTACATTTGAGTAAAATCAACAATTTTGTGTCAATTCAAAGTTAAAACAGGAATTTATTACTATTTCTTTGCTCTGATATTATGATATAATTGATTATTAATTCGTCACTCTGATGTTTTATTACCTATTACATCACTCTGATACTATGATGGAATTTATTACTATTTCTCCATTCTGATATTATGATGTTATATAGGATAGATTTGGAATAGCCCTAGAAGGACGGAAGAGTAATGGAGATGGCACATCAGAAAATAACTGAGGTCGAGTGGTGGAGATTAACCTGCTTGTGCGGCCATATTGCAGTGCCTCATCTTTTGAAGGATTGTTTGTTTTGTTTTTGGCGTTTTGACTTAACTTTTAATCATTGTTGTTGTGTATACTCAAACGGAGGAAGGAATGTTGAGGCGCAATGGGCGTTCAAATAGATCAGATGATTTATTTTTAATTATAGGTATCCACAAAGAATTCTGAATCATCACCATAATGTATGTTGGGACTTTTGGTTAAAAAAATCTTCATTTATTAGGATAAAAATTGTAATCAATAATATTCTACCAGGAAGTGTTACATAAACATTAATTTAATCTTGACACCGTGAGTTAATAGACTATCAAGAGTGTGAAATATTAATAAATTCCACCATATTAGAGTGAATAAACGAAATAGTTAATAAAATATCAGAGTGACAAAATAGAAATAAATTACATCATAATATCAGAGTAACAAAATAGTAATAAATTCCATCATAATATCAAAGTGATGAAATAGTTAAAAAAGTTATCAGAGAGGCGAAATAGTAATAAATGTCGTTATAATATCAGAGTGAAGAAATATTAATAAATGCCTTCATAATATCAGAGTGGTGAAATAAATTACATCATAATATCAGAGTAACAAAATAGTAATAAATTCCATCATAGTATTAGAGTGATGAAATAGTTGATAAAACATTAGTGACGAAATAGTAATAAATTCCATTATAATATCAAAGTAACGAAACAGTTAAAAAATTATCAGAGCGACTAAGTAGTAATCAATTATATCATAAAATCACAGCAAAGAAATAGTAATAAATTTCTGTTTTAACTTTGAATTAACCCAAAATTGTTGATTTTACTCAAACGGAGGAAGGTATGTTGAGGCGCAATGGGTGTGGTCGCTCACTCCGATCTCATCCCCTCTCCGGCCTCAATTCACACAATGCATTTGGGTACGCTTGTCGTCTCCATTACTCTTCCTTCCTCCTAGGAATTACAGGCTGGTTTAACCGAAAACCTTTTTTTTTTTTTTTTTTTTTGGTTTAAACCGCTTAACCGAAAATAATGTAATAACCGGACAAAAAAACAAAACAGATTTACAGATTTGGAAAAGAAAAAGAAAAAAAAACAATTGTCACAAACATCAGTAGTGAATGGGCAGTGTTTTTTTTCTTTTCACTTTCCGTTGTGAGCATATGATGATTGAGGAAGGGTTCCACCCAATCCAAAATTCAATTGCAAAATGTACATATGTTGTCTCTTGAACAGATGTGCATCAATTTATGATCTAAATTTAATGAATCCGGAAAGAAATAAGCGAAAACGTATAAATACCATTAACGTTATTAGATTCATAAAAAATATCAAGCATTAAAAAATATTATAATTCTTAAAATAGACTAGGGTTGTCGTATTACAGGTGTACATTTATGGTTGTCGAACGTATTTCTGCAAGATACCAAGATCACTTTGGTCTGGTTTTCTTTCCGACGATTTTTTGCCTATTGGTTACGATAAATAAGATACAATCTTTTTAATAGTGTATAAGTTCCGTAAAAAAAAATTATAAAATTGGACACAAGAGCCAAAAACGCACAAAACTTAGGAACTTTTTTTTATATACAAGAAACTACAAAAAACATAAATGAGCAAAGAAAAGACAAGAAAAAAACATTGAACATCAAATTTTGGTTTAACTAATTTCAACTATTATTTTGATCCAAAACCATATGTTATGATATGATAAAAATACCTTGTTTTAAATGTGATAACCATTGCATTAGTATGTAAAATAAATATTTTTTTAAATTAGGTATTTCGTTTTTGTTTAACTAATTTCGACTATAATTTCTTATCTAAAACCATTTTATGTTGTAAAAATATTGAATCGAACGTTTTGAATTGAATAATGATTGTATTAGTGTAATAAAATTAATATTGCAATATTTCATAACAAAATTATCTTTGAAAATTATATTTTGTGTTTAAACGCCAACTTCTACTTTATTATTATTATTTATTTTTTTTGCTTAATATAAAAACTAAAATGTCAGCTACCTACAGTTACCTGATCCAATTTTTGGTTTATTATTTTCAATAATAGAGCTTTGTAGTCCGCGAAAAAAAAAGTTAACTTCTCTCACCTCAAAATTTGAAGTTTTACGTATCAAGATACGTAGAATTCAAATATCGAATAAAAAAGTCCGTCAGTCAGCCGTCTGTGGCTTTACTACTGGGACGAATTTTCTTAAATTTGACGCCATTGATCCTCGGAACTCGACATTACCTTCCGCTATTTCGTTTCAAAATGGCGGCTGATACGCCCATAACTCGGCTGTTTATGAAGATTTAGGAAAACTGTAATATGTTTTGGTTTGTGTATTTGTTTTTTTTTCATAGTTAATCAAAAGGTAATAAAATTCTCTACAAAAAAAAAAAAAATTATCGAAATCGGTCAGTATCAGCTGAAATATAGCGTATTGAACTTTGTAGACTGACTCCCCGGCGATACAGGCCAGCGTGGCCTTTGGGCTTCTGAGTTAGCCATTGCGGAATTCTAGCTTCCTCGCATCTATCTCTATTTAACTCTTTCTTGGATTAATCCTCCAGCTTCTTGGTCTTGGGCACACAAGATATTTTTGATATATTACTATGTGTTTGGAAATAATAAACCATTGTCCAATAATTTGCAGTACTTTTTTCTCTGAAATTAAAAGAATATTATCCTCCCCCCAAAAAACAACCGAAAACCAGTTATTTTGATCAGAAAAAAACATCCGATTAAACTGTTGTTGAAAAAAAACCCTGAATAACCGATAATCGGTAATTTTAACACAAACCGACATCCCTATTGGGGATTCCTGTTCTACAGACTTAGCTAATTACTTATGAAAATTTGCTTCAGTCATTAATGGCCAGTTTAGAGTTCCTTAATATCGGAATATGTAGGTCACCATTTATGATTTCTGAACAGTTCAGTCTTCCATAAAATAATGAATTTGAAATTTCATGATAATTCTTATAATAATTCAGATAAGCAAATCGTTAATGATTATTATTATCTAATTACATGCATAAAAAATATATATATCCTAGTGGCCTCAACACTGTACTCTCCCCTCCCCTCTTACTCTTACCCTCTTGAACACGTTGAGGTCTATACTGCTGGAATAAGTTCGTCTGTTAGAAATTGATTTATAAAATGGCCAACACCGAGAGAACTTTTATCATGGTTAAGCCCGATGGAGTTCAGAGGGGCTTGATAAGCAAAATAATCAAACGATTCGAATCCAAAGGCTTCAAATTAGTGGCTATGAAATTTATGTGGGTAAGTCATTTTTATTTCATTTATTTTAATCTTAGCTTTTATTATCAGTCTTATGTGATAATTGATTCAATTTTTAAAGTATGTTTTATGTAATGATTTATATTTATATTTTTTTTCTATTAAAGGCTTCTGAGGACTTGTTGGAAAAACACTATCAAGACTTAGCAAAGTTGCCCTTTTACCCCAAACTTATCAAATACATGAATTCTGGACCAGTTGTTCCTATGGTGAGAAATTTTATTATGTTCCTTAGTTAATCGCTATTACTTATATAACTGGTTATACTTGCTAATTTGATGACCAGTGCAGATCATATTTTTTAGGAATGTTTTGGGGGTATTCCACTGCACTAGGAAATTTTTGTCTAGAGATTTGTTTTAGATTTTAGTGAGTTTCCTTTTTGTGAATTTTATTCCTCAGACTTAGCTCGTAACAGTATGAATGTAGGCTCCTAATAAAGAATATAGTATACAAAAGCGTACACAGTGTTGAATTTTAAATAGCATTTCAGGTAAGGGAGGAACAGTATACTTTTTTCTGTTTTTGTTCATGTACATATTTCAATATAGTAGTGAATCCTTAGTTATCAGTTTCAATTATGTACTTTTATCTAAAATCCTTTTCAATAATGACCTGTGAATATTTTCTGCATTTATTGTGGCTTATCAATTTTGATCTAAATGTTTAGTAGAGACTTTTTCTCTACGATTTTTCCAAATACTTATTTATTTTTTAAAGCAATTTCAATTTAATTCTATAAATGCCTGGTTTTGATTTAATTAATGTTCTAAGCGGTATTATATCAATTTTTAAAGTTTTATCTTAGTGGTTCTTAATAGGGACAATAACTTTTTTCAAGTATGAAATGTGATCATAGTTTTCAGCATCTTCAAATCAAATTTTTTTTTATTTTTTATAATGTTCATATATATTTATATATTATTATACCAAATATACAATTTAAAAAAAAAATTAAAATGCTATAGTTAATTCGGTCACAAATTTATAGATTATGGAGAATTCTGGGGTTTTAGATTGGTTAAGAGGAATAAAAGATAGTCATAGTAGATAAAAAGCTATTATTGATATTACTTTAATCTGGTTTCTACCACCTAATTTCAGTATTGTGATTGCCAATATTGTACTGTTCACACTGATGTAAATCAAGGGCTTTAGTTCTAAACCCAATGCTACCGCAAGTAAAACAAGATGTGTTTATTATTGTTTGTGTTTATTTGATTAAATTAGTTCATTTGAGAACTAATTTTATCTTTGAAAAAAAAGTTCATAAATTGCTTCTCTATCTCTATTCTAGACCTCTGCAAATTATATTAACTCATGGTCTTAAAAGAGTTAGTTACTAGCTGAAATAGTTTTAAAACTTTTTGTGCTAATGATAATAACAATGAAAGTATAAGTTTTTTAATAAATCTGTTTGTTTTTTTATAAATCAGAATACTTTACTGTTTTATTATGATAAAGTTGTAGCATGTTAAATATTCTTATACAGCAATTCATATGTCCGTGCCACTCACTACATTTTTTTTTCCATAGTAGTAATGCTTCTAGAGATCAAAATCAAAAGAGATCTAGAGAGTAAAATTTATATACATGCTCCATGCTTTAAAATCATATGGCCTTAAATAAAAATAAATTTATCGTTTTTGTTTGCATAATTTAATTTATGTTTCTGTTTTAGGTTTGGGAAGGTCTAAACGTTGTTAAAACTGGTCGTCAAATTCTTGGTGCTACTAATCCTCAGGATTCAGAAAGGGGATCTATTCGTGGAGACTTGTGCATTCAAGTTGGAAGGTATGGCTATTTTTATGTTTCCTATATTTTATTAAGTATTTTTATACTCAAATTTTTGTTTTACCATTCAATATTTAATTATCTTATTTTTAGGAATATTGCACATGGATCAGACTCCGTAGAATCAGCCAAGAGAGAAATCGACCTCTGGTTCACACCTAAGGAGCAGATTGATTGGACTCCAGCATTCCAGAATTGGGTTTATGAAGATTAGTTTTTGTCTGTTCATAAAATATTTATTTGTATGTTCACATTTTACACGTGGAGTACAATTCTCATACTAAATAAATCCTCAATTTTATACTTATATCGTTTTATATCACCTTTTATCATGATAATATACATTTCATATCCAATACTCACTTCCATTACCTATAGAGAAATAGAAACTTCTATATTTATTTTCTATAAATTCAACCTGGTAACTTTTAATGATTATGGGCAAAAGAGCTGTAAAAAAACAAGCAAAATGTCCTTCAATTTTATTGCGTTAATTGTGTACCAATAAATGGCATAAAATGATAATGGAGCAAAATGGCGATGCTTGTTATCTGCTTCATTATCTTGTTTTTTTTAACGTTTATATTTGGGTTACATTTTACTTTTATCTGAGTATTTTTTCTCCTTATGTTTCTGATAATATCA
Organism: Rhaphigaster nebulosa; assembly: GCA_948150685.1. Classification (NCBI taxonomy): domain Eukaryota; kingdom Metazoa; phylum Arthropoda; class Insecta; order Hemiptera; family Pentatomidae; genus Rhaphigaster; species Rhaphigaster nebulosa. The sequence goes on along the minus strand of OX411308.1, from coordinate 38,756,798 downwards.
TAAAATTGTTTCCTTCACAATTATGAATGGAAAATAGATTTCAATAAATGCATAGTTTCACATGCTTTAGAAATGTCAATTTTTTTTTTAAGTTTTGAAAAAAAACAATTTTATCCATGAAAATGGCTGAAAGCCATCAGTTATGCCATTCTGCTTTCAATCCATTGCAGTAATTACTTGTGGAGAAGCTCTTCTTTTGAATAACAAATAAACTTTTATCCCTTTCTCATATGGGTTTGTTTTCGTATTAAGTATTAGTTTCAATCAATGAAATGCCCCAAATAAAAGAACAGAATTGTTTATTTTTAATAGCAAAGGATTGTGGTTAAAAAGGTCCTTTGCCCTAGGTCAAATTCCCAGTGTTAGAGTGAACAACCCTTTACAAACCAATATCAGTTTAGAAAAGTTAGGAATCCAGAGCATAGCCTAAGAGACAATAATATAAAACCTTGAGGTGGCACATCCCTATATTATGTTCTTCAATGGAAGGGAGGAAGGAGGTTTTTATGTTTTAGCAGAGGGCATAAAATTATTTGTCAATTAATGTTAAACAATCAAAATGTTTATTGTATCTGTTCTAAACTAGTCAAGAAACTTTTTTGTTTTCAGTTCTACCATTTAGCTTGAAGTATCTATTTATTATAGAAAATGTCATGACCTTAATGAGATCTAACACAATATTTACTTTTGCTCATTTTTTTTTTATTCCCTTTGCTCGTAAAAACCTAATAATAATAATAATAAAAGGCTTAGCGAACCCGAAGGTTCGATGCCGATACCACTAATCGCTGCCTACAAATCTCGGTCCACCGACTACCGTCCAAACCAAATAATATTAAAAGGCGTTCGTAAAAGCCTAACCTTTAATAAAATTTTTCTTGATTGTCTGGTAAGATGCATCTTAATAATTCTTTTTATTTATTTTACGTGGTTATTCTACATGATTTAATGTTATTAAACGGTTCAACGTGATTTAACACCAATTCTGATATTTGCAAATGTGAACTATGGAATCAGTACCGGTCCCGGCGCTCCAATGCAACTTTCTGCAACTTACATTTTTTTTTTTTTTTTTTAACATCTTTTAATTTGTTTTGTATGCATATTAATGCTTGTAGGATTTTGGTTAAAAATGAAGCTCCATACTATTTTATTGTAAAGTTAATTATTTACGTAATTGAAACGATACATATTAAAATACAATAACGCTACATACTTACTAAATTATGGTACAATTTTACAATCGGGGCCCTGTTTCATAATAAAGCACAAGTGCAAGTAGACCTATGGCTTCACCATGGCAGACAAAATTCAAAATCCACGTTTATTTTTCATCCAATAATTAATTTTTGAAGATGATTTGTTTCAAGCGCACTTGAACCTATACATCCCCTAAATACCAAAAAACTTTGTCTGCCAAAATTAGGGGGTGTGGGACCGGCATGCAAAATTCAAAATCCACATTTTTCGTCCAAAAGATGCTTTTTCCATTTGTACCTAATTTTAATCACCTTTTACGTTAAAAAAATCTTTGTTTGCCGAATACAGGTGAGTACGAACAAATGGAAACTCAAAACGTTTCGTCAAATAAAGGATTTTTAAAGTTTTTTTTTTTTTAATTCTATTTATCTTTTCTGTACTATTATCAGAATAATATCGATATTTATTCTAATAATAATATCGATATTATTCTAATAATAATATCGATATTATTATTAGAATAATATCGATATTTATATTATTTATTTAATTTAAAGTTTAATTTATCTCATGACTGCCTGCCTGCCGTTCGCATTTTTCGGAACGTAAAGGGTATACAGTAGTATCACGCAGTGTAGGACAAAATTTATTTCAACTAAGAAATGATTTAGTTAGATAGTAAAATTAAATTATAGTTATCTTTTTATTCGTTATTCGATTTGTTCAAATAAAAAATCGAATAATTGAATTGTAATTATTCGAACAAACTTAAACAGTCGGAAAATCATTTGAACATCGAAAATCTATTAATCCGTTCGCGAGAATGAAGTGTCAAAGCGAATGATAAGACGGAAATTTTTTTGGAAAGGATAGGAGGGAGAGAGAGGGATTATAATTTTTGTGTAAAACTAAACAGATTAAAAATGGTGTCACAGAGTGTTTAGTTTTTTTAATCAATTGAAATTATTAATTTGAATAACAACTAATTGATAACGGATGGTTCAAATTATCAGTCAAATAACGAATAATGAATAAATCAATTATAAACAATTAACGAATAAAAATGAATTCCTTATTTCTTAGTTAAATAAAAAAATATTCGAATAATGTCCTACACTGGTGTCATGTATATCATCTTCGAAAGGTCTAACTTTGGCAAAGTTTTTTAGCATCTCGGGGGTGTGTAGTTTTATGTGTGATTGAAACAAATGATCTTCAAAAATGTACTTGAACAAAAAAAAAAATCGTGAATTTTGAATCTTGTCTGCCGGTGGTGCAACGCCTCCACCTAATTCGGCATCTGGAGGATGTGTAGTTCCATGTTTGCGTGAAACAGATCTTCAAGAACTGTACTGTTGGACGAAAAAAACGTGGATTTTGAATTTCGTCTGCTGGTGCAACCCCTCCTAATTTTGGCAAACAATTTTTTTTAGGTATATACAGGGTGTGCAGTTTCTTGTGTGCTTGAAATAAATCTTCAAATAATACAATTTCTACATATTTGTTACCCTCTTTCGATGATTGCTACTTCGAAACGCCTTCGCTTTGAGTTGGCAGAAAGGTTCAGATTACTGAGGTTACAGGTTACTTATAGTCATTAGATAATAATAATTTTATTCAAATATGTATATTGAATTAAGGTGAAATGTAATTTTTATAAATAAATGCAGCTGATAATATTTCACCACAAGTTCTTTTATTTAGATGCAATGTTTCGACCTTTAAGCCATCCTCAGGCATCTCTGGAAAAGCGCCTTATTTAGTTTATTTACAACATAGCAAGATGTAAACAATTTTTTTTTTATATATAACCATATACCTACTTCAAAAATAAATACAATGTATACATCAAGTCCAATTATACAAGCTAGTCACTAAAAAATAAATAACTATAATAAAAACAACAATAATTAAAATTAAGGTTCGGATCAAATTTCATAGTAATTTAATATGTAAAATTTTACGTTGCATCTAAATAAAAGATCTTGTGGTGAAATACTATCAGCTGCATTTATTTATATAAATTACATTTCACCTTAAATCAATAAACATATTTGAATACAATTATTATTATTTAATGACTATAAGTACTATAAATACTAAATTATTGAATACTACTCTTCAAAGTAAAGTCCATTGTTTTCAACAACTTTCACCCATCTTTCTGTCAGTAATTGGATTTGATGTCGGCACCACTCCTTGGCTTTGAGGCAAAGAACTCTTCACATCCAATTTTTACGTCCTCGTAATTGTCAAAGATCCAACCTTTTAAAAAAATGAGCCATTGATCTAAACAAACCATAATCTGCTGGTGCAATGTCAGAGCTATACGCAGGATGAGGCAAACCGTTTACTCCTTACAGTTCCGATAACTTTTCCTCGGTCAAACGAGAACGGTGTGCAGGGACATTGTCGTGTTGCAAAATGGCTTGGTTCCTGTTGACCAAAGCGGTGATTCTCAAAGTACTCAAAACTGCATAAACTCTGTTTAGCTGTTCACAGTAAAGGTTTGAGTCCACTGACCGACCATCAGGAACAAGCTCAAAATGCAAAACACTTTCGAAGTTCCACCAAACACAAACATCACTTTTTCCCCAAACCGATCTTGGCGAACCACCGGTTGTGCAGCTTCACCTGGCCGTATCCACTGCTTATGTTTGCTTGTTTTTTTTTTTTTAAATATCCACTTTTCGCCACTTGTGATAATTTTTTCCAGATCCTTCTTTCGGATTTTTAAGCAAAATTTTGCACATATCAACACGCTGCTGGGCTTGGGCATCAAATCATCTTGGTCTGATGAAGAGCCACTGAGAAGCTCATTTTACGGTCGATAAATCACGAGTAGTTGCTTCTGGTTCCTGGTTCATAGATTCAAGAACGTTATCATCAACGACCGATGGGCGACCTGATCTGGGTTCTGCTGCAAGGCTCATATTCTCATTGTTGAAAACCCTGAACCAAAGTGCGGCATTATTTCGATGGATAATTGATTCTCCTTCTATAACAAACATTTCTTCGGCGGCTGCCTTTGCACTTACGCCTTTTTTCCAGTTAAATCTTAAAAGACCGCAAATCACGATTTTTTCTTAATAAAGCGAACTCAAGTCACAAGAAATTAAAGGATTGACATAAACAGTAGGAACCAAAAACATTCTTATAGGATTAATTATGAGTTGGAATTAAGGGTTTTGTTCATGCAAAATGACTTTTGTAACAACCTAGTATTTATATAAATGTTGTTCAATTTTTTTAATATACTGATTTTTAATGTGACTATAAAACATATGTTATTTACTACAACGCTTTATTATGAAAAGGGTGTTGTCCAACTGTATCGGGTTGCTATATATGCAGCATACTTTATATATCTTTATAGACAAATTTTTAAGACTTGAAATAAATATAGTATGATTATAAAGCACTTAGCAGATATATTATTATTTTCTCTCCATATATATATATATATATATATATATATATATATATATATATATATATATATATATATATATATATATTTTAATCGTTTTTATTTAATTTTTCATTTGCTTTAACTTTTTTTTCATTCTCAAAAACTTTCTATTCGCCCCTAATACACCTCTTAACGAATCACAATAAGATATCATTTTTAATGCATATAATTCAAAGCTTATGGCAATTCAACTAATACATAGAACTAAAACTGTATTAACACTAAAGTTTAATTATAATAAATAAATAAAATTTTATATTTATATTGCATATAAAATTAGATTAAAAAATTAACATCTGTACATTAATAAATATTTATACATATTATATAAAAACATAGATAAAAAAAATATAATATCTTCCATGAAGCTCCTAGTTGTTCTTGGTATAGTTCCGCGAGCTCCGAACCTAACGCCTCTCACGCAACAGTCGCTTCCTCAAAAACTCTCGCGGAACCTTTCCTCGAGGAAATATCCTTTTTTTCCCTTATCCATATTTCTTTTCTGGTCAAGGCCATTACTTTCGCATCATACAGTAAGACCCTGAATGATTGCCGACTTGCCTGTCTTAGGAAAAGCTACGATGTCAACATATCGCGTGGATCCATCCGTATCTGTGCAGTAGACCTTGTCGAAGTAGGAGAAGTCTCTCTTTTTCAGAAGCTTCATCAACTCGTATTTCACTCTGTGGTGAAGGCGTGTTATGAAGGGGGAGTTTTGGGGGCATTTTCCCAGCACATGTGCTGGTGTTTCAGGTTTTCTGTTACATTTGCGATAGGGGGACCCAATTTCTATAACCTGTCCGCTGACACCTGGGATTCTACGCAGGGGTGTATAATTGCTATTCAATTTCAGAGCATTAGACCATTCAGAACCCGAAAGTACTTGCTTATCGTAAATATATCTATTCGCTTTCAAGGTATCTTTAAAATGGTGAACACCAAACCCTGCCACCCGCAATTGGTCCATTTTTCAGATGAACTTTAGGTTTTGCCTTCAAATTTGCTATGGCATCATTAAACGTATTTGCATGACTTACGTGTTAGTAAACTTCGGGTGATATGTTGTTGAATACAAGCATCAACTTATTAATTTCTTCGGCTTTGGCGACAGCAATAAAGTTTTTTAAATTCTTAAACCAGTGTTCCCCAATGCTTACTAGCACAGAGGGTACACATGAAATATTTTTGGTATATGTAGCCGTTCCCTGGTGCTTGATGCTGAAATTGTGTTGAATTAATTGCAAAAAATAAAGTGATTATGTATACAGAGAGGTTTTATTCAACATTATGAAACAGAGTATACAGAATTACAATATATTAAAAACATATGGTATCGAATAAATTAAGATAAATTTATAACAGTATAGTTAGTTGATTATTAAGCCTAAGAAGAAGTGACTTACCACAACTCGTTCAATAATATTTGAAAAGTTATAAATTTTCGGACAAAATAATATCTTCGCTCCATGTGATTTAATTGATGTTGACTATTATCAAAAATAACTATTCTCATATTATTGTGTTTGCACAAACTGTTCGCGATGAAATTTTCCAATTTTGGATCATATAGCTGTTAATATATTTAGCTTAAGCTGTTTTTTACCCCTTGGGAAATTTAACTAGTTGTAATCTGTATTATAATGAATATGTTTAGTATCAGGATTCATCTTTATTTTCAAATTTAGAAATTTTAAAACATGTATCAACACAGTATGGACCGTGTATATTTTTAGTTTATTTTCGCAACGCTTAAATAAATATTTTCATCTAATTGTAATAAATAAATTAGAATGGGTAGATTAGAATTAGAAAAAAAAAAATTAGAATTTTTTCATTTAAAATTTAGGCCGAGTTAATTTTTGTTTGTTTAATTTCTGAAACGACAGAAATTTATTCTTGAAGAAAAAACGAAGTAACTTTCTATTTTTCATGGTATTGAAATATGCATAGGTATTGGTTAAAATGACCTTATCAAAGAAGACTATTGTTCCTAAGTGATGTAAGAGGTACTGCGATTTGGTCCGTGCTGTCTTCTTTAGCAGCTGTTTACTATTTAGTATGTCGGCAACTTGGATATTGCTTTGTGATCGGGGCAGCTATCTCGTCTCTATCATTCCTCGTAATTGTTTATTTACAATGAAGGTGTATGAACGTTTGTCTATTGTTTTTCAAATTTGTTTTTAAAGTGAAATAACTTTATTTTGATTTTTTATTTATTCCAAGATTGTGATGTAGTTTTGATTTGGTGAAAACCAACAAAGGTAAGAAATATATTCCATTTGTTTAACATTAATTAACAATGCAGTTAAAGTCTGGTTTAAATTCCAAATTCCAATTTTTGCACATAGTTTTTCAAACTAAATCATTCTAGTGTAAGTAGGTAATAGTATGAATTGTGGAACTGTTGTGGTTGAAATGTTATTTATTTGTTCAATAGCTGGAATATAGTAATCTTTGTTTTACTAGTGACTGTATTTTTTATTTATTTTACTTCCTTTGAATTCAATGTGTAATTGACTTGGTATTAATAATGTTGTGTGACAACCATTACTGAAATCTCTTATGTTATTTATGTTTATGATGGCATGTTTAATGTTTACGATTAGTCAAGCCAATGGTATGCTGTATCAGTTGCAATAGGAACCGACTTTGTGTGTTTCTTTTTGAAAAATTACTTTATATATAGTAGTTTTAAATAATTGTATCTTGCGATTTGATGATCAATAATAACTATGGTATATTCAATCACTGGAATTTTATTAGTCTATTCTGCATAAATTAATACTTCCTTTCATTGAACTATCTTAATTTAAAATCTGAGTAGTTTTATTAATGGTTAAAAATAATTTTGGATTTATTACACGAAAAGTTTAATTTATTCATTATCTTTTGTTTAGTTGGTTAGGTCTTCTTTGGATTTGGTGTATGCTTCTATCAAGTTTTCCTTCTGGAAGTTACAATAGAATCTTAAGTCGGTCTTGCGCAACGGCCCATTTATATATTTTTTACCAGTGCTTTAACTATGTTTCGCCACTGATTTTGCCATTTATATCAAAATTAACCCAAGTTATTATTATATTAATATTGTTTAGACTAATATAAACCCAATATGTTTATTTCTAATGTATTCCTCCATAATTAATGATAATTTACAAACATATCTTATCTGTGAATATTTTATCTTTAAAGCAAAGAAATTATGGTCTTGAACAACAAGTATCACTGCTTACAAGATGAAACTAACACTCAAGGTAGTAAAAATAAAAAGTCGAGCTTAACTCTTCTCACTAATTTGACTTCTCTTTAATTACAGTTATTTCAAAAAGCCAGTAAAGATTCTATTTTAATTACTTCTGATAAGAAACAAAATATATTTAAATAAGATAACATTTGAGATCATTGCTGTCATTATTACAATGTCCCTCGGTTATACCACAGTTGGATAGATCTATTATGTGGACTGTGATCATATAAGCTAAGAGATTTGGTCTTTATTACATTCAAAACCTAGAGATCCTAATATTTTACTTTTTTTTGCTTGTTTAGCTACCTATCAAGCATATACCATGGTATTTAGCAGGAGTGATGTGAAAAGAAGGAACAAATATGCCCATGATCCCCTGGCGGAAAATCCCAAAAGGTAAATTGGTAAATTTTATTAGTATAGTGATCTTATTTTTTAAGTATGGTGAAAATAATAATAATTCTGTTTATGATTTTTTTAAATTGTTAAAAATTTTTATCAATTTAGATACATTATTATTAGATTATTTTACTGTTTTATGAATATTTCAAAATTTTGACTACCTTTTTGCCTTTAATTTCCTTATTTTATTCATAATTTAAATTCTTTACCTTTGTGTTTAGAATAAAAGTACATGCCCAGAGGAAGTTTGCTCAGGGCTCAGGCATGAATAGTCCAGTTATGACTCCTATTAAAGAAAAAGAAAAAGCAAAACCGAATGGTGCGCCTTCACCTCCAGAGCTAGTACCTGTAAAGCGGCCAGCAACTGAAGATTTTCTTACTTTTCTTTGCTTACGAGGTAATCAAGTCTGGTTTCCATCATATTCAAACTTTGTATACATTTATGAAAAAATTGAAAATAGTCTGTAGCCATGAAGGTAGGGGCTTCTGAACTTTTTTGGGGCTATACCTCAACCTTTCAGAACCCAAATTAGGTCATTGATAGGTTTTAGTGACACAGGTTTTTTTTTTACCTGGTAAAGGTTGCAATACTGTTTGGAGTAGCTGTTGTAATTCTTCAGTTGACTCATTTTTCTTTTGAACAAATATTCTATGAAAAACTTTTATTTGAAAAACCTTTAGGGGTTATTTCTTTCCTTAATAAGCCAGTTAAGCTATGTTTGTTTCATGAAATGTAGATGATCCTTATAAATTTCAGTTTTTTTTTCTGATATACATTTATTATTATTATTTTTTTTCTTTTAACATGATATGTATTCAAGTCTCATCCATGCCTTAAAAGAACTTCTAAGCTAATTTATCTTGTAAAAAAAATGGATTGCATATATTTGATCTTCTGAATATGCAATTTATTGTTGCATTTTACTTAAATATAAACCCACATGAACTTGATATATTGTGTAGGAAAAGAAGCATTAAAGCTTAGTCTGATATATAGTAGAACCGGCAAATTATAACCACATTAGACGCATTCACGAGCAAAAATCCGATCAATTAATTCTGCCACGGACCAGATCTCTTCGAGTGGGGGAGAGTATAAATACAAGGTGGAATGGAATGGAGACCAGAAGTATCACTAAAAACCTGAGAGTTCTTCATTACATAGTAAATCTTGATGGAGGAAGAAAAATAAAACTACACATTGATCAACTTAAAATATTGGAAGCTAAACAGGTCACATTCGAAGAACCCTTACCAGAATATCACCACAACATGGAAAATAGTCATGAATATGATTTTCATCAGCCAAGACCAATGCAAGTACCAGAAGCAACACCAGAACCACAACCTATACCAGAAGCAACAACAAAACTAGAATCTATACCAGATGTTACACCAGAACCAGAATCTATACCAAACCAGATTGTGAAGCACTGCTCAGAAGATCCGATAGAATAAATAGATGATAAATAGATGACCAGATTACCTAAAGGACTATTTAATGTATTAAAGTGCCTCTTAAAACCTAAAATAAAATAAAAATAAAGGAAGGGGAGACTGCTGTAGCCTGATATATTGTAGGTTCTGAGATACTAGGTAACCGTTTGGGAACCTATTATTGATAAATACAAAGTGATGTGATTAAAATATAATATATTTTTAGATAACCATTGTGGTTGTTTACCTTTTCCTATCATAGGATGCTTTAATTTCTCCCCAGTGGATATTTAGCAACGTAATTAGCCTGGTCTTCTGAAATACTTTTTCTTGAAATTCATATAGCTTTTTAAATTTATCGAGCCATCCTGAGCTCTGTCTAAAATTCCTAATATTGCAGCACATTTAATCACATTAGCTCTCAATAAGTAGCCAAGATATAAGTTTATCATTATTTTTTCTTATTTACATACCTACTTATTTATTTAATTTTTAAAATTTCAAGGCTCCTGAATTTTTTAAAAATAATAATAGAAATTTTTTTATGTATCAAAATTCAATATAAAGGAGTTAAATTGTTTTATTAGTGAAAGAGTCATAAATGACAAAGTGGTTTTTTTGTCCAAAAACCATGTTCATAGGAATCACTGTGTGAAATTTTATAAATGATAAATGAACAACATATGAAATGAACTCTTGGTTATTTTGGTATTGATTTTTGATACTGGGTATCAATGAATTATGAAAACACTTACTTTTAGGTGGCATTTGATTTTAGATTGTAAAATAGATATCAAAGAAGAGTAAGGAGTCATACGCCCTTTTTCCAGAGACTTTATAAAATAAAGAAAATAAATTTTCAATATTATTTTATTTATTGAAAGTTGACCGTTTGGTAAATCAAGATGGAAATGATCCTAGGGCAGTGAATAATAAAATTTATCTTAGGTAACTATTTATTGAATGCCCAGTCAGTCTGTGCCTACTTGTCTGAGGTTGAGCCCTGTAGTATGTGGATCGGAACATGGGAATTTAATAAATATTTTATATTATTCTAGACCGCCAACTGTCCTCCATTTCCTTAAATTTTCAATAGATATAATGTAAATAAATAATAAAACGTATAACAAGCACTATTTTATTCGAATACAAATATATATTTATTTTTGAAAATGAAATCTGATATTTCTGTATTTTTCTAATAAAATGAAACCACCATAAGCATAATTCTAATGAAGAAGAACTAAACCTACAAAGAACAAAATATCTTCAATAACACTAAAAATACAATAAATGCAGTAATAAAATATGTATATGCATACTCTTTTTTGAATAAAAACTAATAGTCACTTTTTTAAATATTATACAACACAGACAATCAGTTCATCATTTTTCTTTAAAAAAATCATAAAAACAAGAAAGAAAATCCTCACTGAACCATCATTGAACTGTTCTATTAATGAGGGTGTGTGAACTGATCTCATCATTAAAACAGTTTAGTTAACTTTATAAATTATGATATGATTTTGAAACTTTTATAAGAAACAAAATGGATATCATGGATTCCAAAAATGCAATTTCCGAAAAAAGTTTTGTGTTTGACTGCGAATACCCTTTCTCCAGCTACCACCTCAATTTATAAGAATAATACTTCAAACTCTTCTGATTATAGTGTTTAAAACTATATAGATAGATAGATATGTAGATAGATAAAAGAACTTTATTCTGGGACTAGGACCCTTAAGAATAACATGAAGGAACCAATAAAACAGTAACATTATCTGGCCATAAGACTATAGAATACAGACCAATAATTAATTTTTACAATATCTTCTGTAAAATAAATAAGCAAATAAATAGGGTTTTTTTTCGAAAAAATATAATTGATTTGAGCAAAACAAAAAAAAAGAGGAAAAACAAGAAAAAAGTAAAAAAAAAACCACAGAGAAAATGAAAAATACAAAAATAATGAATTGATTAGCAAAGTTTGTACATTAAAATCTATTATCCACTTCTGATCCAGATGTTAATCCTAAACTGAAATTTCGCAATTAGAGAGCATCATTTTGGAGAGAAAGAAGGTGTTGGAAAAGGAGGGATTTGAATGAAGATAGAGAAGAAGCATGGCGGATATTAGAAGGAAAGGAATTCCAAAGAGTAGAGGAGCGGGCACGGAAGGAGCGTTCGAATGTTTTGGTTCTGTGGGAGGGAGTGTGGAGGTCAGAAAGGCGTGATCTTGTTTCCAATGCGTGGACATCATATAATATGATGAATAAGAATCTTGGTTGGGTGTACGGTCAATAAATGAACACACAATAAGAAAAAACTTATAATGTGTGCCTACATTTCGACCTAAGTTTTAGGCCATCATCAGGACTAAGAAAAAACAAGATAAAAATAGATTTAACAACAGTGGCAGTACCAATAATAATAAGAAAGTTAACAAATAGTAAGATGAAATAATAGTATAAAGTGTAAAGAAATATATGTTGATGATAGTATGTTAATATTAATGTGAAAAATAAGGAATATAGAAGAATATGTTAATAAAGTATAAACAACGTTATTAAAGTATAAAGAAAAAATGCTAATCATAATGTGAAAAATAATAATAAATGATAAAAAACAAAGAAAAATAAATATGTCAATGGATAGTGACAAAAAAGTTATTTAAAATTATTGTGAAAATGTAGATATATAAAATATAGAAAGACATATAAAAGGAATATAAAGAAAGATATAGTAAAATACTTAAAAAATTATAATTAGTTATTGTTATTATAATTAGCATAAGAATATGTTAATAAAGTATAAATAACGTTAATAAAGTATTAAGAAAAAATGCTAATTATAATAACAATAATTAATTATAATTTTTCAAGTATTTTACTATATTCTTATTCATACTTTTCCACGGTCAACCATATTCTCACCAATATAGAATATGATGATTTAAAAAGTAAGAGGACACTTGCCCAATCTATTTGAGGGACAAGTCTGCTTCAGACACCATGAGGGAATTACATTTTGAGGCTTTAGACATTTTTTCATATAAAATTTAGATCAACAGAGGGAGGTATGCAGGCATCAATTGTTAGTGTTATGGGTATCGATATTTTTTGTTTGTTAGGCTTTATTATATATTTGTATATATTTTTATATATAGAATTTTACTTTCTGTATGATTTGTAAATTGAGTTGACTCTTTATATCCTACTGTATATAAAGTACATATGTATGGTAATTAAGTCTGATTTCTTCTTTTAAAAAATATTGTTAAGAATGCCGTTAGAAAGTGCCAAGAATATATTATGTTTCAGGAACTAATGTTCTCCCTCCTCGGCTGGATTTTTTTAATGATGCATCTTTTGCTGAAAATCCTGAGCCATCTGTATCTAGTGTATCCAAACAAACATCAGCTTCACCCAGTGGTGTATGTATATTTTTTTTGCATGTTTGTAAAGTGTTAGTCAAATTTCCTTTCCAGAAATTTTAAACTGTTTTCAGTGTGATGGGGTGTTAACATACAATAGACCTTAAATAATTTGTTGCTGTATTGTAACATGTACATTATTGAAATGGTTAAAAGAAGATTGATTGAAAACTTATGTATGTATGTAACATTATAATTAACTGGGAATTTGGTATTGGCAGTTCTGTTTCGTCTATTTTTTTATATTTTCCATGAAACAACATTTTAGCCTTCATTGTAGGTCTTCATCGGGGCTTAAAAAATATATATGGATAACATAAATAAATGTAATTATGAATATGGTAAAAAAACTCACAAAATAAACAGGATGGTATTATACTATGACTAACAAAAAATAGATAATACAATTATTTGAATCTGGTAAGAATATATATAATTTTTTATGTAAGTTTATTATGACCTTCAAATAAATACCCCTTTCGGCTCACCAATTTTAACCAAAATCCAGTATATTATTTATATTGATATAAAAGTACTATTTACCAAATTTGAGACGTTTTACATTGCATTTAATATAGTTTTTGATGAAAGTTTATTATGACATTCAAGTAAAGCACCGCTTCCGGTTTTCCTATTTAGACCAAAATCCAGTATGTTATTTAAATCAATATATAAGTTATAAATACTAAATTTGAGAAGTTTTGCATTATATTTTAATATAATTTTTGATAGAAATTAATTATGACCTTTAAGTAAAGCACTACTTCCGGTGATCATGCAGTGACCAAGGAGGGAGGTTCACAACTAGATTTTAGAACAATCCTAAATACAAAATTTTAACTTTCTAGGGCTAACTGTTTTTGAGTTATGCGAGATACGCATGTATCTCGATATCACGACAAAACTAGTCAAAATGGATATTTCTGTTGAAATCTGAAAACCGAAAATTTTCGCAATTGCAATTCTTCCTTTACTGCGTTCAAGGAAGTATAGATAAAAAAACAGCTCTCCTTTCTTTGTTTTCAAATCCTTCTATCCTGATCCAGCCCATCCCCTAAATTTTTGTTTTGGATTATTCTGAATGTTTATTTACTCAAATCTTTAATCCTCATAGCTTCTTCAAAAACCATATCCGACCCCCTTTAATTTTATATTCCCTCATTCATTTCTTCATTTAGTGAGTCCTTTATATTCATTCTTTTATTTATGTTTATATTAATTTAAATTTTATATTGTATTCTCTATTTGTATTTTAGATGTACTAACCAGTTTTCTTTTTATCATCTGAATTGCAGATCTTTCTTTTATCCTGGCCCGACCCATTCCATAACGTTTTGTTTAGTGTTTTTCCAACTTTTTAGTTACTACAATATTTAATCGCCAATGCCTCCTCTTAACCCTCTTCCCAACCCTTTTACTTCTGTTATTTCATCCACATTCATATGATTCAAATTACCGTATATTTTTTGTACCAGCTCATATTTACTTTTATTGATATTCAAATTTATTTTTTTAGGGGTATCAAAGATCTGCAATATGGTTTAAAACATTGTTATACAAAATAAACAAAAATGGTATGTGGTACTATGACTAGACCATTATATTAATTAAAATCTTTTGTCAACTATTTCATTTATAACAAGAAAAATAGAGAATCAGAAATCCTGTGAATTTTCATGTATTCAGGAGTTTTTCGAGTAGCTTTTGGAACTCAATTGTTGTACATGTATAAAAATGATAATATTTTTGATTAAATTAGTAAAATACTTTAAGAAACTAATATATTTATCAGCAGTAAAAATAGAATGATTTTTCCAATAACTTAAAAATATTTTTTTTCCACCTTCTAACTACTCAATATGGACAAATTTCTGTAATTTATAAAATTTAAAATTTCTTTACAAGGCGGGGACATTCTGACTTCTAGCTTAGTATTTATTGTAATATATTTTTTCATTCGAATGATTATTTGTATTTAATTGCTGATTGAAAAAATGTTTAATAAATTTATTCACTGAGTAACAGAATAACGAATAAATGGATTATTCATTATTCATGAATAAAATAGAAGTTTTATTCATTATTTATTACTACTTTTCTGAATAAAATATTTTCAGCACTGCCCATCTGTAATACAAGTTTATTTATTTTCTCCCAATGAAATACAAATTATAGGTTTGTGTCTTTTTTTCATCTTGTTAATTAATAAGTTTGATTAATTAAAATGAGAAAGTAACACTAAATATATTAATTTTCTAATGAAAATAACACTAGAAGACAACTTATATTTTATTTTTTTATTTTATATCATCTCAAGTAAAAAAGCAAATAATATATTGCTTTTGGATAGTTTTAGATACAAATAAATTGTTTGTTTTAAAAAAATATATGACGAATGAAATAGGTAGTGATAGTAATGAAATAAAGAAATAATTTATAAAAGGAACTCACTCAAATAGTCATGGTGTGAGGGGATTAGTTAGCGGAGTTGAAATTGAAATTAAATGGAAAATCGACCAGTATGGATATAGCTTTGGGGGAATGGGGAAACTGAGTAAGTAATGCACTGGATTTCTAACTCTTGGGGCTCAGATTCGAGCCCAGCTGAGGTAGAGAATTATTTATTGTTATATTCGCCTTAGATTGACCATGGGATCAGAAACCCTCCTGGTGCACACCTAGCCTCTGTAAAGTGGGTACCCTTAATTTGGGGAGAAAAATGATCGAGCGTGATCCTGGCAAGATCATCTCCCTCCTTCCACAATCTTTGGTCAAGAAAAACTAAGTTCTTACCAAGTACTAAACCCAAGGATAAATCTTTTTATCACATTTAACACATATTTGTCTATTTCTTTTGTCATCAGCCTAAACATATTGGAGCTTTCTAAAATATTTACATTAGGTATGTAATCTTGATTGATAGTTTTAAAAAAATAATAAAATAAAAAAATTCATGAATATCAATCCTTTGAGGTTATAACTCCTTTAATCTCATTCTGCATTTAACTGGTTTAATTAACTAATCTCTATTTGAAACTAAAATATTTTTTTATTTGTATATTTTGTTCTAGGTTCAGAAAATCAAAACTAAAAGTTCTTCCAACCAGGAAATTAAAAAGAAAATACTCGATCGTCGCCCCCCAGTTACTAAAGGTATGAATAAAACCTTGAAATCTATTTATTTGTAATGAAATGTTAGGTTTGTATTAGTTAGTAATTATTCTGCAATTTGTTTTAAGATATTTAGTAGAATTAATTAGTATTTGGTTTGTTCATTAGTTATATTTATTTATTTTATATACATTTATATTAATGTCATTATGATAACTGTTTTTCTTTTTCTAAATTTTTTATTTGTTGGTTAGTTTTATACAGAATATATGATATATTGCACTATTGTATTTTTTATTTTGTAACAAAGTTTTAATTGAACTGATATTGGTATGGGCCTTTATCTGTTCCTTTGGGTGGGGAGGTAAGATTTCTAGTGATAGAAGAGAGGGAGAGGTTCAAAGTGGGGGGAAAGTAGGTGAGAATTGGACCAGTGATGAAGTCAATTTTGTATTAAAAACAATGTTGCTGAAGTATGTTCTGCAATGAGGTCTGTTTATTTACGATTTTGTAGTTATTTGATAATAATTTTGTCTTTATAACTGTTTATATTTGTTTGAGGAATTTGTTTTTGTTTATTATTATTCTTATATTTATGCATTTCTGTTTTAGAAGTTAGTTCATGATTTTCATTTATTGTTCTTAATGAAAATTTTTTTTTTTTTTATTATTTTCTTATTTTTTTATTCATGCTAACCATGTATTTAATTTATTTTTATCATATCAAATTTTCAATGTTTATAAATGATTGCAAAATGTACTTAGTGTGTTTAATTATATTTGGTTTAATTTTTTTTTTTTTGTTTAACTGTAGAATTACAATATTTTTTATTTATTTTAGCTGTTATTAAACAAAATTATGTAAATATATTAGTTATAAAATATATTTTATATTTTGTTATTTTATTTATTTCATTATGATTGTAGTATTAGAAAAAGATTTTTCTGGTGCTCAACAATTACTGGTTGAAAAGAATAAATATTTTATAAGTTGAATATTTATCCCCATTTAGTTTCTAATTAGCATAATGTTTATAGATATTGTTATTCTAATAATACATGTAGTTTTTAAGTAATATATAGTAATATAGTTTTACTTAATATATATTTATACCTACAATATCTATTGAAATCTTATTGGCCCTAGTTGGTTCAAGTCACTCAACTTTTACCCATTGCATTGTAAATTTTTCCTGCTTATCAATAAACATCAATTGTATAAATACTAAAGCCACCTATTTCCCGCCTATGCTGTTAAATTAGCATATTATGGAAGCAACTGTAAAAAATAGTTATTTTTCAGTATTATTTACTTAAAACTAATTTTCTATTCATTTCTTGTTACTCTTCTTCTCTATTACTGTTGCAGTGTTTTTTTTTTTATATTTAAACCAGTTTGTTTACTATCCTTGACATTCTTTCTAATAATTTTATAATAGTTTCTCTTTTAGACAATAGAAAATAATAATATCATCTTAAAGCAAGTTTGAAATATTTTAATTTTATAGACTAATAAACAGTATTAATTCTTAGTTTAATTCATGTCATGATATAGCTTTCTTTGCTAGGAGAGTATAAGAGATAATATTCTCTGTTCAAAAACATGAGCAATACCAGTTAAATGATTTTACTTTCAATTGATGAAGTAGCTGAAAAGCTTGAATGACAAAGCTTTAATAAAATTTTGAATAAATTGTTCCATAACAGACAGAATATCTAAGTATCAATATTACTAAAAATAAGCTTTGTTTTTTTTTGGGGGGGGGGGAGGGTTGAGTGAGCTTATAATGAGGTTGCAATAGTTTGCTCTTGCATGTAATAATTCACCGTGGTACTGGAGGTAGGTGTGATTACTTTTAGAAAAAGGATTCAGGGAAAATACAACTATACTCTTGTCTTGGCTTACTAAGTTTTCAATTTATAGAAAATTAGTGATCAATGTCTGGGTGGGATCAGTGCCAAATGCTTAGTCGTTCTAATCAATCCTAAAATGAGTTTCTGATATTTGTGATTAAGATAAATCAGAGAGTATGGATTGGCTTCTCTCTCAAGAATACTTTACTCTCTAGAATGCCCTTACACCCTTTATGGGGCTGCTGAAGGATTTATCTATTCTTTCAAGTTTTGGTATGAGGCAAACAAGTAATAAAGCTATGAAGATACCTTTTCCCTGTTCAATGATTTTGTTTTTTTTATTTTACTCCAATTATTTTATGTTGAATATTAATCTTGCATTATAGATTTTTAGTTTTCTGTATTTATACCTATTTTAACTTTCAAATTTTTATGTTATGGATGATATGAGCTTACGTTTTTGTTTAGTCTTTGTTGAGTAAGGTTAGTTTATATAAACTGCCGGAATTGCTAATTTGTGTTATGTCTTGAGGATGACAGATAGTTTGTAATTATTTGATTTTGATTTTGCAATTTTTTTTTTTTTTTACTCCCTTAAATTGGGTCAGTTCATTTCATTATGCTGTTTCCCATAATTTGAATTTAATTTCTTCTTTTTTTAAAGTTAAGTTTTGTCAATAGTTAATGACACCAAGTTTGATAATGCTCAAAGATAGATTCTCTTTAATAATAAATAGTAAAATCGTTTAAATTATAATTTAACAAATGAGTACATCCTTGTTTACTATAGGCTTTAAAAGTTACAATGGTAATATTGCTGTATGATAATATTCAAAAGTGCACTAGAAATTGTGAATGTTTTGTTCATTGTTATAAAATGAGCTACGGTGGGGACTTCAATGAGATTTTATTGAGAGGTTACACCAATAAATCTTTGTGTAAGAACCACATTATGGCACAACTGATTTTACTCATCTAGTATATCAATATAATATCTTAAGTTTATTGCAAAGTTATAATTCCTATTATATATTATGAACTTAGCCTACTGTATGCTAGGAAGAGATGAATTAAAAAAACAAATAAAAATAATTTAACTTGTTAAAAAAATAGCTTATTTTTATGAATCATGTGTGCCATGAAATAGCTGTTTATCTTTGGGTTTCATAGTCTATTATATTACCGTGAAGTCAAGGAACAAGCTTCTTTGCCCCGGCATGCTCCTTATTTTCTTCGCTAGCTGTTATTGGTTTAATTTATTTATTTTATTGTGAATTTTTATATGTATTATTAAAACTTTGTAACCTGACAAAGGCTCTGAATGATTTTGAAAACTTTGAATAGGAAATCATCTTAGAGTAGAATAGCTGTCAAGTATTTTTGGAATATGTAACATTATGAGTATTTTCTTGTTTTATGAAATATTCTGTAGTTTTAAAACAATTTGCCATATTCACCTAATATACTACATACAAATTATATTTTCATTCAATGTTCATACTTGTCTGGAAAGGTAAATAATTTTTTTTTAAGCAGATGAACATTGATGTATATTGTTTTTTGAAATGGTAATATAAGATTATAGTTATAACGTTAAACATTTCGAAAACTCAGGCCATTGTTATAGGTTCCAACTCCTTCCTCAGATCCAACGTCACCTTTCCTATTTTCTTAAATGATCACCCCATCATGTTCAGCTCCTCTGTTAAAAACTTGGTAATTAATATTGACCGAACCCTGTGCTGGAAACCCCATATCACCCAAATTTCCTGACTGTCAATAAGTACCCTTAATTTATTCCATAGTTCCCAACATCTTCTTCCACAACCAAACTGTAAGCTCCTCGTATCCTTTCTTATTTTCTCCCAGTTGGACTGTGGTATATGGTGGCCTCTCGATTGTACTCGAGGACAGATTGAAGTGAATCATTTAAGCTTTTTAAGATTTATCTTCAGTACCTCAAGGTGATATCATGTGTTCCACATTTATGGTGAGTTAAAGTGGCTCTTCCTCTCCATCCGGTGACAATATTTCCTCAGATCTTTTATATATCAGACCATCAACTCCCAGCATCCTTCCTATGTCTAGACTCCTACAATTTTCCTTTCTGACCTCTGTATCTCCTTCCACAGAACCAAAATATTCGGATGTTCCTTTCCTGCCCTCTCCACTATCCTCAGGAATTCCCTCCCTTCTAATACCCATTATGCTTCTTCTCTATCCTCATTCAAATTCCAACATCTTTCCACTTCTCTAAAAAATGCTGTTTTTATTGTAATTGATGTAAAAACTTACCTACTTTTACTATTGTATTTTTTTGGTATTTCTGTATTACTATAGTTTTTACACAGTGAGGAAAGCAATAATTTGTAGATATGCTGGAATTTTAATATCACTGGTATTAATCAATAATCTTGATGGTAGCCAATTCTTTGTTCAGAAAAATATTTATCACACAATTTGAGCAAAGTGGGGTTTGTTGTAATTTGATGACAAACTGGTGCTTTGTATTGTACTGCGGTTTCATATTTGTATATTTTTTATAATTCTGTATATTTTTTGAAAACTATATGATATCAGATTAATGTATTTACTTAATTACATACTGATAAACTCCAATGCAGATATATATATATATATATATATATATATATATATATATATATATATATATATATTTATTTTCTTTTGAAATATTTGTTTAAATTATGATGCTCTATAAAAAATAATCATGAAATATGCTACTATTTAATTATAATCTAGTCATAATTATTTAATTTTATTTTATCTATTCCATAAAGGTCATATAGAAAATTAAAAAATAGAAGATGCAACAACCCTGTTCATTGGTGAAACTTATTATTAATTTAACATGTAATTGTTGTAACATTTTTTAACTTTCCTATTTTCTGTTTCTTCTTTTTGAGTTCAAATGATTATTCTGCCAAATAAGCTAAAAGGTTCTAACTCCAAATAATTTTTTAAATACATTTTTGTATTTTACCCGAATTGCATTAAAAACTACTCCTTTTTATGACATTAGAAAGCACTAAAACTAATAATTGGACCTATAGACCAGTTGATATGTGACTCTGGTTTTGAAGTAAGTGTTGGAAAGCTGGAAATGGTTTTAATCTGTTTATTAGACATCAGATAATAATAACCTAAGTTTACCCCTTTCTAAGTGGTGAGTCAAGGCAGGGGACGGGAAATCCCCCCCCCCCCCCCCCAAATTTTCAGACTTTTTTCAGTTTTTGGCCTATAACATTTGAACAACGCACCCTAGCAAAAGAACTTCTCCAAAACTTTCCTCCGAGAACTCTGGCTCAATTGATTAATTTAGACATTCCGGCTCATAAGTTTTGACTCTCGTTAGCTTCAAAAAGGAGCATCCAAATAAAAAAAATTTAAGAATCAAAATTGTAGATAATTTACTCTTCTTTAATTTAATTTAAAATAATTATTTGAATTTATTCAAATAATGGTTTCTTAGTGTGAGCAAAAAAGAACAAAAATTTTTTTTTTTTTACACTTCTGGGAAAAATTCGAATATTTGAATTTATTCGATTAATACATGGTTTTCATACAAAATTTTGTTTGCTTTTTTTTGTATATCCAAGAAAAGTTTGAGGTAACAAAGTTGAAATTCCTAATCGGTAACCTAAAAAAAAACAAATTGACAAATTTTCAGGAATTCTCCATAACTTTCCTCCGAGAGCTCTGGCTCAATGATTAATTTAGACATTCTGCTTCATATTTTTCAAATCGCGTTCGCCTCAAAATGGAGCGTCCAAACAAAAAATCTTTATCAAAACTGTAGGAAATTTATTCTTCTTTAATTTTGTATAAAATAATTAATATTATTCAGTTGAATAATGCATGGCTTCCAGGTAGAGCAAAATTTTTTATTTTTTTTTTTATACTTCTGAGAGAAATTCGAGATAAAAAAGTTAAAATTCGTAATCAGTACCCTATAAAACACAAATGAACAAATTTTCAGAACTTCTCCAACACTTTCCTCTGAAATCCCTTCCTGATCTCAACTGAGGTCCAGATGTTTTTCGATTTTCTATTTTGATCTTTGTGTCAAACCGAATCCAACGTTAAAGGTACTCATTTTATGCAGAATTTAATGTTATTTAATTTATAATAGAATAAAATTTTTAGTAAGATTTTCCCCTTCCCCGCCTTGGCTCACCACTTAGAACGGGGTAAACTTAGGCTACTATTATCTGACGTCTACTGAACAGATTAAAACCATTTCCAACTTTACAGTGCTTACTTCTCACCGCAGTGCCCAAAAGGTCTAGATTTACTGGCCTACTAACCATTGGATTTAGGGCTTTCCAATGTCATAACAAGGTGTATTTTTTTGTACGATTGGTTACAATACAAAGATATATTTAAAAAAATGATGCACTGTTAGAGTCTTTTAGCTTATCACGGCTAATAGAGCTGTATTTCCTACTTAGGTTTTTTATTTTTATAAATAGAGCAGCTAATAGTATGGCATTTAGGTTTTAGAAAACAGCTGTTTCTATGTTTCATGAGAGATTTCTCATCTTTTGATAGGGCAATTTTATTTGCATATTGTTAAAGTTGTTTGTTTTTATTTCTTGATCTTAAATATCGATTGACACATTGATTTTATCTACAGTTGTAAAAATATAGAATCCTTTTACATTATTAATATCAACAATTAATAAAATTAACTTTGTTTACAGGAAATGCAATGAGAGCACGCACTGCGAGCGATGAACGTCAGTCCATTAGAAAAAAGGCAATAGAGTTACGAAGAATAGCTGCTCAGAGAAGATCAAAGCCTATTAGAAAAACTCATCCAGCCATTTTGAAAAGGTTGATAACTTAATTAACTTGTGATGTTCTTATGGCTGATAATGGGACTTGTTGGATAGTCTATTAATAATATATCAATAACATTCCTGGTTTATTTGTTTATAAATATTTTTAATTCTGTTAACTGCTTTTATTTATCATGATGTAGTGTAGATCGCATGAGTAATGATGTAAGATATACTTCTCTTTGAATATCTCAAAAATCGTTAAAAGTTTTTTTTATAAATTAAAACAAAGTTTTTTTTATAAATTAAAACATTCACTAGTGAAGTTTTTAAAAAAAAAATCTTGCAGCATCGGATTGAAATATTTGTACAATTGAACCTTAGTATATCAAACTTGAAAGTTTTAAAGTTTAATATTATTAAAACCTAGTCAACTTGAAGGGATTTCACATTTCTAAAACCAAGGGACTGCCTATTGTTTAAACAAAAAAAAACAAAAAAAACTTTAATTCTTTTCACCTGACATGCTTATTTAAACGATAAACATTATTCTATGCTAATTATATTCTCCTCTAATACATAAAAATCTGATTTTTCTTTTGTGTGAAAATTTGAAAAAATATCCTTTTCATCCATATTGAACAGATTGTGAATCTCATATTGTTTTAAACTGCCTTTTAGAAATGATATGTATCATTGAAATCATGCGTCTGAATGATTAGCTACTTTCTCCCAATGTAATTTTTTTTTTAGGTATATCGCTTTTTAAATTTATGGAGTCAGCCAGAGCTTGGTTGAAAGTTAAAAATTTCCAACATTGCAGCGAATCCAAATTTTATCCTTAAGTAGCTGTCTAGGCCACAGGCATGCTTCCATATTTTTTTTCTTACTTGCATAATTACGCTTGTTCTTGGGTATACATTTAATTTTTAAAATATCAATGCTCACGTTTGGTTGACTTGAAGTTTATTTGATGTACAGAAAACTTTTTAGAAATAAAAATTTAAGTTTCTTATTAAAAAATTAATGTATAGAGATTTTTGATTTATTGCAGTTAAATATATATATTGGGTCAGCAGTATTTTCTATATATTTTTATATATTATGCTACATTAGTGTTCTTTTAGTTACAAGCTCTTCTTTAAAAAAAAAAAATAATAATTAATATCCATAATTTTTATAAATTCTGCCAAATGAACTTAAAGTTTAATGTTCCATATGTTCATAACACCAAGATTAAGTAGTTTTGTATAGGTTTTTGAAAAAAAAAAATTCCTAAAGATTTTTATTAGTAATGTGATGGCGTCAGCTTTATCTCCCTTTATCTCATTTATTTTTTAAATAGATAATTAGCAGTATCTGTAATACCTTTCTCTTTTAAGGAGGGGGAGGTCGAAAAATGATCTAGTTATTAATGCAGTTTCTTCAAGTTGATTCGATATTTAACACTCAAATTTCATTTATAATAACTCATATTTCTGATAGAATTATGATCATGCAGCATTCCTAGAATTCTGTTACTAATTGGACTGAGCAGAAACTATAACTCTAGAAACCTTATGTTTTTATTTATCATTCCCACTACTGTATAAAGCTGTTGAATGATATTTACATACTTTCAAATAGAGGTAGTTACAATTTAAATAAAATACAAGATCTGAATCACATTTGTTATTCTTAAAAATTACTAACAGTGTTACTTATAATGCCATAAAAAATGGGTTAGATGAATCCGTGGAGTGTAACTTGAACACGGAACATAAATTAGTTTAGATCTGTAGTTGCAGTTATTTTTTGCAAGGTTTGCGTTTATTCTAAAAGTTAACAGCACTGCGTGTTCGATACAGGTATGTATAAGCATAAGTATGAGCACTCATTGGTTAATTGTTTTCTATACCATTTTTATGGCTTCATCAAAATTGAAAGTTAGAATCATTTAAGCAGTCATGTTGTTTTGGATTATGATAGGGTGAAAAAGAAGAGGATATTGGTGTTAGAATGATTGAAGGTTTACAAGTTGAAAGATTTAAATTTCATTGAAATTGAATCAACCTTTCACTCATTGCTTATTTTGGAAACATGCATAACGGTTAATAAGTTGATGAAGGATGAACATGGATTTATGTTCATCTTGTTAAAATAGGTGATGTTAAATTATGTTAAGAAGTACCATCAAGTTGACTCATCTATTCAGGATTTTTTTTTTTCTGTTTAGAACTGTTAGTTGTCAAAGTTGCCAAATTTATCTAGAAACCTAAACAAATAAAACTGTTGATTAACACTTATTACTTATTAATCGTTATCAATATACAAATGATTGTAGTTTGTCTGCCTATATCTCCTTCCTATTAATAGATATTTTCTCAAAACTCTTAGTGTTGTTCAGGATAAGACTCCAGGGAATTATTAATGTAAAAAAGCATGATAAAGTAACTGTAAAATCTTTAATATAATTTATTCTACAATATTTTTTAAGTGTGGGAATCCATTAATTTCATTGATACTTATTTGAAGTTAATAAATTGTAAATTGTAATATACACTTATAATTAGTGTGAAAAGAAATACTAATATCAATTGATTTTGTTAAACATCTTTGTTGAATTAAAATATAATAAGTCACTTTGTTTTAGACTAGGAGCTACAAGGCTTCGAGCAGGCCTTTGCAGTGAGGGGTAGCTTCCGACCAATCGATATCAGTGTTTCTTTTCACACTAATTGTACTTGTTGATTAGAATTTATCAACTTGAAATAAATATCAATGAAATTAATGGATTCCCACACTTAAAAGATATTGTTGAATAAATTGTATAAAGATTTTACAGTTGCTTTATCCTGTTTTTTGACAGCAGTCTTGTCCTAGAGAATATAAACAGTTTTGAGAAAATATATATTACTGAGAAGGAGACATAGGCAGTCAAACTACATTCGATTGCATAATGATTAATAAGTAGTAGGTGTTAATCGACAGCTTTGTTTGTTTAAGTATCTAGATAAACTTGGCAACTTTGTTTGACAGCTGGATCCTACAAACAGTCCTAAAAAGAAAAAAAAATCATGAATAGATGAGTCAACTGTTGGTGCTTCTTAACATAATTTAACATCTACAAGTGTGGGAATCCAGTATTTGATTGATACTTATTTGAAGTTAATACATTTTAATCTGTACTTACAATTAGTGCGAAAAGTAACACTGATATCAATTGGCTTTGATAAAAACATTTTTATTGTATAAATCTTTAAAAGTAACTTTGTTTTAGACTGGGTGCTGCAAGGCTTCGAGCAGGCCTTCGCAGTGGGGGACAGCTTCCACCAGGTAGTGATGCAGGAATTAAATCTGATAGGAAACCAAGAAGAGGAAGACCTCGAAGAAGGCGTAAGTGTTTTATTTTTATTTTTTTTAAAATGGTATCTACAAAAATATACATTAACAATGTTTTTTCCTTTTTTTTTTTTCATTGCTTAAATTTAAATAGCAACAGTTTCTTATAATTTATAACGACAATTCTTTATTCCATATTGAATCTAGGTGTCAATTTTTCTTAAATATTTTATGTCTGGTCCCTCGTATTATAAGTTTTCCTAGATAAAACTTTTCTTTTTATGCTTTAGATAATGAATTTCAGATTATTGCTATGCCTCCTTTATTTTTAAGGGTAAAATTCTTTATTTGAAGATTAGAAATAGTACTGATCAATTATAAATAATTAATCATGTTTTTATTTCCATGCTTTAAATGTTCTCTTTTGAAGAAAAGTTGTAAATGTCAAGTTGAATGACCTGGTGGTGTTTAAATATTTCATATCTTTATATCGCTTGCATTTCTGTAGAATAATTCTGTAGAATTTACTTCATGAAATAAAAAAAAATAAAAATTATGATTGAAATAAATTTATAAATTAAAAACAAATATATAGTGAAATTCCTTTTGGTATATTCTCCATTCGCAATAGCAACCCCATTTGATTGGAATTTTATGAAATCCTGTCCAGCAATATTGAAAGATTAACTACACTTCCCTTCAAAATAAGTGGTCCACTTTAAAAAATCCATTCTTCTTGTATGCTTTCCACCCAGGTCTCTACTAAAGCTGTCCTTAGCTGCTATGAGTTATCAGGAAGGTTTATTCTTCTCATACTTCTGCAAGTTCATCTCAGAGAAATTTTATCGAGAGTAACCTAGTTTCAAACTGAATTTCTGTATAATTGAAATATTACTGAATACAGATTTTCAATGTGTGGTTTGAATTAACATGGTGAAAAATAAATCTTAGTGTCAAAACAGTAAGAACTTTTGCTGAAATGAGTTTATGATCCACGCAATAGACCGTTGGACAGCACTAGAGCTTACTGTAAATTATCAAAAAGCATCGTTTAGTTTTTTCTTCTTCGTGACGTCTCATTTAATGCTGTTTTAAAAAAAATCTCTACTGTTTATTGGATTATTAATTAAATTGAACTAAACAACTAACTTAAATATTGGTATCGGTAGGGTTGCAGTAGGTAGTGGGAGTAGTAGGGTGTATAAAGGATAGGTTATGTTATAGGTTACAATCTATTGATGCTAGTGTAAAAAGGTTGTGGGTCCTTCACAAAAGTCCACACACATACACATACACACACAGGAGTGCAGCTTTAGTATGTTTGGCCACCATTACCTCTTCATTTATTTTTTATATTTCAATGTATATTTTTAACCATTGATGTTCAGTATTGATAAAAGTTTATATTTTTTGTAGTTGAAACCCATAAATTAAATGAATAATGAATGTTGAATTATATGTTTATTGATTAACCTGGCATTAGTCGTGGCCGATCTGAGAGATCAGAAATGGTCCTTTTTAAGTCTCTCTTATTATGTAGTGGAAGGCCTGCACCTCCATCCCTTCTATCTTCCTAACTCATAATCTACTTCCAGTCAGTGTGATTCACAGAACCTGATACACTTTTCGGGCGTTGTTTTGACGCATTTTGATCTCATAGATTGCCGCGATCAACAAGGTAATTCTTTTCATTTTAATATTTCTTTATTTATAAACATTTCGCGTAGAATAATAAATTATCTGTCATCAATTTTATGTAGGCTAAAAATTATATTTGTAACAAGACTTAATCTATGAGATCGCTGCGACTATTATTGTTGCTGAAACTTCCCAGAAAAGACTGCCCTGTGGGCCTTGTCAACACGAGAAAAGAACTTCTTATTTTTTAATATATTTTTCATGTATGCAACGCAACCTTATGTCTTCAGCACTGCAGTATGAGGTGCAAATCAAACTATAAACCCAACCATAGCAGTTCCTCTACGTCTGATGAAGAGTAATGATCTTGAGATTTAAGTCATTCGTCAATTCAATTATTTTATTTTATATTTCGGAACTATTACTTTATACATCTTTAGAATAGCCATGACTGAATAGTTCCTTTTGTCACTGTCTATTAGCAACTAAGAAATAAGTAGTTTTAATATTTAACAAAAAAATTTGTTATGATAAATTTTGTTTTCACTTTCTTCATTTATTGTCTATTTATCAGCGTTATTTATTTTACAACGTATAAATGAAAAAGCTACAATTTTTTTATTTAAACAATTAATAATATTCTATTTGCTATGAAAATTTATTTATTTAACTCCATCCAGTTTACGTTTTAATGTTTCTTAAACTTGGTTTATTTTTAACTTTTTTTGTGAATAGGGTGTATGAGATCTTTAAATAATAATTTCTGGAATTAGTTAACATTTTATAAGTAATCTAGTCCATGTTCATTTCATTCAATCAGTCGCCCTGTTCACATGATTTATTCTTGAGTGCTTATTATTTAACATGCATTTTTTATGAAGGGATGAAGATTGTTCAAAAAGAATCAGTTGATGAATCTCCTGAACGCAAAGGAGACACAGAAAGTGAAGAAAGTGATGAAGATTCGGACGAGCAGCCTTCCAAAGTGTCAACCATGAGGCTAAGAACACGGGGGTCTTCTAATTCTCCTGCTCAACCACCAAAAACATTAAAGTAAGCTATTTATTTTGATTCTTTGTCACCATATGGACTAATAAAAGGTTATATAAATATAATCCTTTCTAGTTCTCAATTTTAAAAGATTGTTAATATATTCACAATTTTGTAAAACTACAAAATCATTTTTACCGAGCCTACTGGTTTTACTTTTGATCTACTGGAACTGTTTGGATGAAGAAGCATGCCTCCTTAGCTCTTTATATTCATCCTAGATAAATATGGAGGGAGACATACTTATCTAATCAGAATGGATATACTAAGATTCATTTTCTGGGACTACTACAGAAATAAAAACTAGCATTCACTTCTTCACATCTCCTCTCACATGAGTACAATAAAACAGTTTTTTAAACAATTTTAGTACAATAATTCTGTGCTCTATCAATATATTTTAAGTTTGTCAAGTTGAAAATATATATTAAAAGTTTCAGTTTAGTTTCCATGGAAACATTTTGTTTCCATTAAATAATATAAAAGTAGAAATTATTAAGTTAATTCCTACTTTTGTATTCTTAAATTACATTATTACAGAGCGTATTGTTGACAACAGATTGGTGAATTGGTGGGAGGTGGTTCGGTCACATCTGTCTCCTTTCGGATGCGCTTGCTTATCTATCTAGGGTCTTGTAGTCCTCATAAGATACTCTATACTTTTGCTAATTCCGGTCCGATTTTGATGATTCTTTTTTAGTTTTTTAGATAATTTAATTATCTTTCAACAATTCTATATATAATTTACCATAAATTACATAGTTCTTAAGTTATGTGCACATAAAACATTCTTTTCATCATATTGTTTTTCCCTACATTTTCTTGTTGGTGTACTACATACATGAAAAGCTAAAGGGCTTTAAGGAGAAGACAGTAGGCAAGTTTCATCAAAATCGTTGGAGCCATTTATGAGAAAATTGTAAAATCCATGATATATTTGCCACTTCCTGTTAGTCCGGTGCGCTGTATCTTTGCTGTACTGATCCGATTTTAGGTAATTTAATTACCTTTTATTCAACTCTATACATAATTTACCATAAAATTAAGTTATGCGCAAATAAAATATTCTTTTCATAACTTTTTTCCCTTCATTTCCTCGGTGATACACTACATATATGAAAAGTTAAAGGCTTTTATGTAGAACAATTTAGGCAAGTTTCATAAAAATTGTTAAAGCCGTTTTCGAGAAAATTGTAAAATCTATTATATAAAGTGGCATTTCCGGTTGGTCGATTTTTACAAAAAGGCTGCTGTAACATCACATGCATGTGTCTACCTTAAATACATAATTTCAGTATCGTACAACTTATCGTTTTTGAACAAGGCTGTTGACTGACTCACAGACACTCAGACCATTTTGCGAGACTTGGTTATTTGGACTCAGGGGAACTAAAAACGTTTATTTCCGTTGAAAACTCAAATTAAAAAATGTTCACGATTGCAACACTTCGCTTCCCGTTACTATATATTTCATATATAGATAAGGAAAAATAAAAATATTAGTTGAGCCGGTAATGAACCCACACTGCTCCAAACCAGATGATTTGTGATCTTCACCTAATAATAGGCCAACTTGACCTCACTTTTAACCTAGCTTTGAGTTATTATAGTAGAGGTGATTGTCATTTAGTCACTGGAGTCTGCAAGACTTGGTTCCAATAAATAAGTTTGCCATGGTTGCCCTATATATTCAGTTATTTTGATCTAAATAATCTCCAAAGCAAAAGTTTTGAATTAGTCTATTGAAAATCTGGTTATGGAATAATTATAATGGTTACAATAATGATTTACAATATCATTAATCAAATTATGATCTATTGGCTTCTGTACCAAAGATTGCTCATTAGCAATCTTTTATTTTTTTATTGTTATTTACTTTCATCAGTTAATAGCTATTATTTATTAATGTTGATACATAGCAGCTATATAAGTAGAAGATTCCATTATTTCCATGTTCAAACTAAATATAATTTTTTAGTAAAATTTTTCTTTTCTTGGTCGCTTACAAAGGTTCATTATTGATAATAATAATACAAAATTTATCACGCTTCAAATTATTACTTCTTCTTCTTTGCCTCCCTCTTCAGTGCCTTGCCTCAGGCCATTTACGCCAGCCATCGTGGTACTTCGCTAGCGTTTTCATTGCATCCAGCTGCTTCCCTCTTTTTTCTCCCAGCTTGTTAATTTCGTCTAACCATGTTTTCAAAGTGAAACCATGTTCTTGGTTTTTTCGTTTATATCTCGAGAAATAGGGATCACAGCGATAAGATTATTCCATACAAAATGAAAGCTGATAAAATATCATATTCATTTTTTTGCTATCTCACGTACTTTCTGAGATATTCCCTCTTAAATTTCAAAGATTCTGAAAAAAATAACAACATTTTTTGCCTTATGTTTTCTCCCTCATTTGACTCGGTAACTCTTGAACCCTTTGTTCTATAAAAAACCATAAGAAATGAAGTTGTAGAGCATTCAATTTCCTTCAATAACATATAGCATCTTACTGTTGTATCTTCAACTATTCAAAAGTTACTTACTTCCGTGGTGCTAAAACCCGTGGTGGGACATGACCTCCTCAATTCAAATTTGTTGAAAAGTTAGAGCAATTTAACATTATGTGTAAATTCCGAGGTTTTGCAAAAAAAAATTGTGAGTGTAACCTTTAAATGCATAAAGGTTACACGCACAATTTTTGTTTGAGAAACTATGGTAGGATATTTGCTTATCTAGTTCATTTTATGCGGAATCTGAAAGTTCCCCTAAATCTAAGGACCTTTGGACCCTTGACTTTAACTGAAAACCATGATGGTACTAAATTATTAATAAAATATGTTAAGCAACACTATTTTCTTTTGGATTCTCCACTTGTAAAGAAGAATTTTGCAAGTCTATCTCCATTCTTAGACTGTGGGGGAATCTTCAGGGTGAAAGTTCGATTGAATAATAGTGTTCTGCCTATTTGTGCGAGACACCCTATATTACTTCCTTCAAAATCTCCTTTGACTAAATTGCTAATCGTTCATTATCACCAAACTTATCTTCATCCTGGTCCACAACTTTCACAATCTCTTTTAGTGCAAAATTAATATATCATTTCTGCAAGGCAGATCATTAGAGTAAGGGCCTCAAATGTACTAGTTGTTATAGGTTTTGTACAAAAAATTTTGCCTCTATATTTTCAGATCTTCCACCATCTCAGTTCGAACAAGGAAGAGAAAGTGTCACAAAAGAGTCTGGTCGTCAAAAAGGAATTAGTGTAAAATCATTCAAATAGCATTTGTTCCATGTGATTGGAGACCACATACTTACATTTGAAGAATGCAATACCCTCTTGATTAGAATAGAAGTCGTATTAAATTTAAGATTACTCTATTATCGTCCTCTGACAATCTTGAAGTTTTAATATAAGGAGATTTTATCATAGATGCCCATATGGTCGACTGGAAGTATTATAGAACTCTTCTCTAGAATTGATGGGATAGTAAGAGTTGTTATATTAAATACCGTAAAGGAAGATTTTGTTCGAACAGTCACAAAATTGGCCCCATTGCTTTCCTCTAGTTACATCTTGTACATAAATGTTTTGAATTTTTGTCCCAAGACAAAAATTGGTGGACGGTATGTTAATGACAAATTATAATTATATACTTTTATATGTTGTAAATATTTTATTATGGATTTTAATTAGATTTAGTTTAATTTGTTTATTTTTATTAAAAAAATCATTTGTTGTGTTTAATTTTTAGAATTTGTTGTACGTGATTAAATATAATTGCTGCAAATTAGTACTTATTAGGCCAGTGTTACCTAGTAACAGACCGGAATCTACATTTTTTGTCTCAAGTTATGCTCCATTATACTACCCAAGTTATAGTCCATTATACTACCTAAGTTAGCAGCTCATTATACTACCCAGATTCCGTCTATAGTATCATGACTGCCATTGCAGCCTTGTTGTTTGTTGGTAATTTGACTATTCACGGTGAGTCTGTCTTTTTTGTTAGTTACCCTTCATTAGTGGCTCATTATAATCCACCCAGATTCTGTCTGTGGTGCCGTGAGTGTCTTTGCGGCCTTGTTGTTTGTTGTAAATTAACTATTTATTGAGAGTTAGTGTAGATGTGGGCCCACCAATTTTTCGACCTTTCGAGAGTGACTGCGGTGTCTACAACATCTTAGCAACAGTTTAGATTGCTATTGCAGTGAGAACTAAATTCTGCCTTTGACCTATCGGAGTAGCATCTCTTCTCTTCTAGATTCCCTCGTCGAGCCTCTGTTCTATCGGAGTCGCCACAATCCTATTGCAGTGAGAACTAAATTCTGCCTCTGGCCTATCGGAGCAGCACCCCTTCTCTTCAAGATTCCTTCATTGACCCTCTAACCTATTGGAGTTGTCAGTTTACTTTCACAATCTTGTCTGTTAATTTATCTATTGTTTCCATCTATGTCCATTTATCAATTTTGTTAGTTCTATTTTTATCCAAAGACCTTTTGAACTAATATTTCTGTATAAATTGCTAAATGCTTTGTTTTTATTATATAATGTCAGTAGCTAGGTTTTCCAAATAAATGTTTATATCTTTGCTACTTTATTTTTCTTTGGAGCCTCATTCAAAGGACAGTTATTTTTGTGGTGACTTCAACAGCGTGGATGAAGTAAAACTTTTTTAAACATTGTGGTAGATATTACTATTAAACTAAAAATAAATATGTCATGTTAGAATTTTATAGTATATATCGTTAAGATAATTTAAAGTGAGCAACAGAAAGTCACAATTATTTACATCGTTTAGTGTTTTATGATAACCGAAATGAGAAAGAAAAATTGCTTTTGTAAATTTTCTTAATCTTCTGAGGAAACTGCATCACATTTTTTCTTGTTGATTGAAGTGGAGAAATATTCTTTGCTAAATTCAATATTTTTTCAAAAGATCTATTAATGGTTAAGATAGGAGCGATTGCTGATGGATAAATTTTATAACATTTGAAACAGTTTTGTTTGCGGACATGTAAAAACAACTATAATCAAAGGTTGATCATGTATGTTGACACACCGAACTACAACATTGCCACGTATTTGTGTAATCTCATCAGAAATTTGCATCAATACAGTTGGCGAAATACACTGCATTGCAGTTACATTATGAAGTGTGAAGTGTATCTGCAGATGAGCGATACACTGCTGCTCCAAGAGCTGTTGTGCTTTGTCACTCATTCTGAGTAACAGTCAAAATTCTCAATATTAATTTGTTCTTCATTTTTTATCCAAGTTTCTGGAAATAACAAAAATGAGGAAATACTTTATCGTGGAGATCAGAAAAATGAGGTTTTAAACTTTGTCTATTAAACGAGAACAGTGCAACATCATTCAGATTTGCATGATCACACAGTTCTTCCTATTGAGTTATTAGTCGAGAGTTAGAAAGTGTCTGCACTAGTACTCACATAGTTATTTAGTTCCATGAGTTTATTATGTTAAAAAAAAACTAGAATGTACTGTAGTATACGATGAATTTTCCTTTGATAGTTTCTTTCTTTAATGGGACAATATACCACTTTCAGCACACGTGAGAGCTCTTTGATTTTTAATTATAATTATGTTGAAATAACTTTAATAATAATTATTTGTTTTTATCAACAACCAAACATTTACGTATTATTGCTACTATTTGATTCATAAACCCATTCCATACAAAAACCCAATGATGCGCTCATCCCAGTCCCTTCTCAGAGACTGAGCACGCTATATTGTGCTCATCCTACCCATTGTCAATGACTGGGAGAGCTCTGTCCCTTCAGTACTTAGTGGTACTAAATGTTTATTGTTATTTAGGGGCCATAAAACCCTCTAAGTTAGCAATAATACTTGTATTCAATGTATAAAATATTTAATACACAGTTAATAGGTGAAGTGAATAACACTGACTGCGTGCTCATTTATCAAAAAAACTATGCAGATGCTGCGGTTAGATATGAATAAAGAGGAATACTAAAAATGGAATACTTCCTAATTACATGTATCACTTGCTCAAAATATTTGATTCGGAATCCCTGGTCACCTTTCTAAGTGAATTAAACTGAGAACATGCTCCACTATAGGTACTCAGTATAATGCCTATCCATTCTTTCGTAGACTCAGCATTTTACTGAGGTGAGCAGATACTCCGAATCAAATATTTGGAATACGTGCTCCACACTAGCAAGTATCCGTTGTGTAACTTTTCTTTATTCACATCTAACCGGAGCATCTGTTTAGTTTTTTGAGGAATAAACATGTGCTCAGTTTTGGTTTACTTCACCTATTATGTACACTACCTATATAATATTATCTATTATCTGTATCAGCAAAGGTATCTGTACATTAGGGATTGATAAATTATTTGTCAGTTCTATAAATTTGTTTTATTGAAAACTAGTTTCGAATGTTATACATTCATCCTCAGTTCTAAAAACACACAAAAAATTCAAAAATAAGCAATTCAAAATATAGTTGGTATTATTATACATATTAAGTTATATAAATCAGTATTATAAAACATTTATGAATTTAATTAAGACAAGAAATCAAATACATGTGGTACTCACCAAGGTTTAAATGGATTATATCAAACAGAAAAGTTTGTACTGGTTCCTTCTCGCATTGTACTAATAATTAATGAGAAATAGGCAGGATGTTTTTAGGTAAACGGTTTAAGGATCAGAGTTTTCCCAGTAATGCCGGTGAGTAATTGTTTTTTCTGTTATAGATGGGAATAAATTTAAGATTGGACTGTTGGAGATATTTATTTGGTTATTTAAGCAAAAATCTGGATTGAATTTGAAGGATTTTATTATTTCAAGTGCTTCATATATATTTAATTTGAGACTGTTTTCAACGTGATGTATTAATTTAACTCCTGAGTCTTTGATGAATTTATGATTATTTTCATTTAAATGAATTGCAAAGTTGGAATTATCTGTCTTATTATTATATGCACTTTAATCTCTGATTTAGTGATCTTCCAGTTTTTCCCGTGTATTTGGCTGCACAATCATTACAATTTAGTTCGTATACTCTGCTTTTTTGAAAAGGGTCTATTTTGTCTTTAGGAGAAGAGAAATATTAGGATAGGGTTTTTTCTATTTTAAATGCAGGGTTTAATCTTAGTTTTTTCAATTCATTTCCGACTTTGGTGGATATAGGGCTGTAATATGGAATCAAAACATAATGTTTCGGGATGGGCCTATCTTCAGGGATTGTTGAATAGATATCATTAATTGTCTTTTTTTGTAATTGTTTTTTTAAAATATGAATGATAGTGGTTTTTTTTTGTTATTGAATATTTATTGTTTTTTGCTATGGAATATATTATTTCAATTTCTTTATTATAGTTTTTTTTATTTAATGGTATGTTCAAAAGACGGCAAATCATGCTATTAAAGGCTGCGAGTTTATGTGCTATCGGTCTCCTAGCACCATTGTTTATAACGACATCCGTGTGGGTGGGTTTCCGGTAAATTCCAAATTCATGATGTTTTTTTTTTTACTGAGATTTCTAAATCTAAAAAGTTTATGGTTTTGTTTTTTTCCAGTTCTACTGTGAATTTAATTGAGGGATGACTTTCGTTTACTTCCTTTAAAAAATTATTTATTTGTCTTGTCGTATCAGACCAAAGGCATATAATGTCATCTACATACCGATACCAGTATATGACATGCTGAGCTAGTTGAGAATTATTTGGCTCAAGAATTTTTGTTCTAATTTGTCCATAAATAAATCTGCCAGAAGGGGTGAGAGAGGGGAGCCCATCGGTAAGCCTTCTTCCTGTTTGAAGAATTTTCTATCAAATTGAAAATAATTATGTTTTATACAAATAGACATCAAATTGTAAAGGTCTAGTTTTTCTAGCGGTGCTAGATTCGATCAGAAGATTAACTCTTCTAAGGACTGGTCTTATAGGGATTTCCGGTTTGTGTATTTTTGGTAGGCCATATAGTCGGGGAGGTAGCGGATTCATCTCAATGAGAGTGTATTTTTTATTATCCGGTATCAATATGCTGTTTTTTATTAACTATCGGACTTCAGTGGCAAATTTATTCATGGGATTTTTGACATTAGGAAAACCATTTTTGTTTATGAAATCATAAACTTTCTTTCTATAGTTATCTCTTTCTAGAATAAATGTTTTATAATATTGATTTATATAACTTAATATGTATAATAATATCAACTATATTTTGAATTGCTTATTTTTGAATTTTTTGTGTGTTTTTAGAACTGAGGATGAATGTATAACATTCGAAACTAGTTTTCAATAAAACAAATTTATAGAACTGGCAAATAATTTATCAATCCCTAATTAGATTGATCCTTCTATATCATCATGCGGATGTCAACTGTATCTGTACATATCTCTTTTGTCAAGGAAAGCTTGTTAAAATATGGAAAATTCAGGGAATTTCTTCTCGCTATTTTGCTAGACACCCTGTAATTGCATGAAAAGTATTATGCTAAATAAATGGTTCTCATTCTAATTTGTTTGTTTCTTCTTTATTATAATTTCTTCCATTTCCTGTTTGTTTTTATTACATCCTCTTCATTTTTATTTTACAGTGTTTCATCTCGTCCCAGCAGAAAAACTAAAGAAGCTGCTACTTTATATATGGAAATGCTTACAAAAGATTTAAGAAGCCCTGATGAAGAGTTTGATGGAGATTATATTAAAAATTTACCTGAATCTTCTAATAGTACCAAGAAAGGTTTGTTTTAAGATTAAATAAAATGTATATTTTATTATTAAATTATCATTCAACAATTTAATTAATTTTCTTTTAATAGAGAAAGAAGATGATTTTAAAGTGACACCTAAGAAAACTAGGCAACAGGTAAAAGATGAAAAGAATAAATCTGGAAAATCTCATAAAGACGTAGCTAAAATTAATATTAAGGAAGAGGAGGACAGTGAACTTGATGAAGAAAATGAACCCCTTTTGACTAGAACCCAAAGAACTCAGAAAAAAGATGTTTCTAAAGTAATTGCTGAAACAAGTAACAGAAGAAGAGAGTCTTTTAATAGATCTGTTGACAGAAAAAAGGCTGAGGATTCTCCCAAAAATTTAAAAAGATTGGCTGGAAAAAGAGAACTTAGAACTCTAAAGGAAAGAAAAAATATGAATGATGACAATCATACTACTTCAGAGGAAGAAGAAGAAGTTGGAAAAGTTTTTAATGACAAAATTAAGGAAGAACAATCAGAAGGTAGAGGCTCAGTAGAAACAGTTAGCAAACCAGTTATTTT
Organism: Rhaphigaster nebulosa; assembly: GCA_948150685.1. Lineage (NCBI taxonomy): Eukaryota > Metazoa > Arthropoda > Insecta > Hemiptera > Pentatomidae > Rhaphigaster > Rhaphigaster nebulosa. The sequence goes on along the minus strand of OX411308.1, from coordinate 38,718,552 downwards.
AAAAAGAAATGAACAGAAGAAATCTGGAACATTAAAGCAAAGCCCAAAAGATATTAAAAAAGGAAAAAGGTTTTCAAGTTTTAAAAATTCAGTTGAAAGCAATGATGATACTGTTACAACTAAGAAAAAGAAAGGACCAGAGGGTACTGAAAAAAAAGTGGTAGATCGTGAAGAAACTGATGAAACTAATAAATCCAAGACAATTGAACGTAAAAAAATAAGGAAACTAGTAGAAAATGAAGATCTTGCAGAACCTAAACATAAGTCAGAAAAAAGGTCTAGTTCGCTTAGCAAGGAAGATAAAACTAAAGTAGCTAAATTATCTAAAGAATCAACAAGCAAAGTTACAATTAAAGTAGAAAAGGAGAATGAAAGTGATCAGGATGAAGAAAATGAACCTCTGCTTAAAAGGAGTCAAAGAATGTTAAAAAAGGACAGTGTATCTTGTGAAAAAAAGACCACTCCAGGACGAACTTTGCGAAGTAATGAACCGAAAACTGAAATTAATGCCAAAGACTATCCCAAAAAAAGAGGTAGGAAAAGTTTGAAAGTTAGTAAAAATTTAGATGAAGATAATATAGAAGATGAAGTATCTATTAGTAAACCAAAAGATGTTCTTCCCAAAAAGGTGTTTGAGGAAAAAACTGAATCAAAGGAGGCTGTTAATAAAGAAGTGCAAAAGAATACTAGTGAAAATGAAAAGAAAAATATAAAGGACGTTACTCCCAAGAGAGGAAGACGTGTTTCGAATGTTAAAAATGTTAACTCTGAAAAAGAAGATTTGAAAGAAGCGAACGTTAGTGAAATTTCGAATGCAGGCAAAAGCAATTCGGTATTTGAAAAAGGGCTTGATATTACTAATAGGGTTAACATTACAGAACTGAGGTCAAAGAAGTTTAATGATGATGTCTCAGACAGTAATTTTGCTGCCAAAGCTAGAACATCAAAAAAATCATTTGAGGATCGAAAAGATATGGACATCATCAACAAAGTTAAAATAACAGATTTGAAAACAAAAAAAATAGTTGAAGATGAGAAACCTATTGATGTTACTAACAAAGTAAAAATTATGGATACTAAAGTTTCAAAAAATGATGCAGTAATAGATGATGATAAAAGATTTGATGTTTCTGGGAAGACAAAAATGGCAGAACCTAGGATGTCAAAAAAATCTATTGCCGAAAACAAAGGGATGGATGTTACTAATAAAGTAAAATTATGTGATCATAAAACTACAAAAAAGGTTGAAAGTGAGAATGAAATAGACATTATTAATAGAGTGAAAATATCAGATAACAATGCACATAGAAAACTTGAGGATGATGAAAAAGAAGGGTCTAACCAAAAATCTTTTGATCCCAAGAAGAATAAAAGCTTTGACACGGATGATAAAAATCTGAATAACACCGAATCTGAAAATCTTAAAGAAATTGAACCGAAAAAAAGAAAGAAATTAATTTCTGTAATTAGTAATACGTCAGATGAAAAAAAATTAAAAAGAGTAACACGACAGTCATCTGGAGGACCCTTAGAATCTGAGGAAGTTATTTATGAAACTGGGGATCCAAAATCAAGTGTATCTGAAATCCATCAAAGCGATTTGCTAAAGGAAGAAGCTGAGAAGTTTCAAACCAGAAGATCAAGTTCAGGTTCTAAAACCCAAAGTAAGAAAGACTCTGAAGGAAAATCTTTAGAAACTATATCAGTTGAAAAAGTCAAAGTTGCTTCAATAGGAAAACGGAAATCTGCTAGTGATAGAGATAGTTGTGATACGATAAACAGTGAAGGTAGTGCAATTGTAGATTGTAAAGTTGTTTTAGAATCTTTGGAAGATGCCAGCAGGGATGTTCAGAGACCTTCAAAGAAGCTGAAAATAACTTCAAAAGATATGAACACTGAAAATCCACTAATTGATAGTAGAGATGATAAACAACTAACAAACAATGATTTAATAGCTGCTGATTATGAAAATAACATTACAGTTGAAACTTCTGGCAACAATGAAGTAGAACTGGCAGAGGATAAAAAAGAACATAGAGATGAAACCCAAAAGCCTAAACAATCAATCAGTGAAACGTGGAGGCAAGCATTTAAAAATGCAATAATACCAAAACCAGGCCAGCTAAGTCCTGTACCTCATACGGTCAAGCCATTTGTTAGACAAAAGATCTCAAATATTTCTCTTTTAAATCCATCATTCTCTAACAAACCTGCTGAAACTCCAGATTCTAAGCCCAGTGATAGTACTAATAAATCTCAAAAGCTAACATCCAACTTATCACCTTTCAAAGCTATGATAGCCAACCAAAATCAAAGGAGTGTTTCTCCTGATATAAAAAAAAATTCTTCTCCTGTTCATAAAATTAATTTTGGAGGACGAGACAGCCCTCTCAAAAAATATGATGAAATAAAAAATGATTACAAAAAACAAGAAACCCCTGTTAAAACTTTCACTCAACTTCAGTATGAAAAAAGAAGTTCTGAATTTATTAATAGTATTTCTGACTCAGTATCTTCGATTTTACCAGGTTTTGATAGTATAAAGCCATTTAAGAAAGAAATAAAAAAAGAAGAATCCAAGGATTCAAAAGGAGACACCAGTGATAATCTATCAACAGCATCCTCTGAACCCATACCAAAACCACCTCCTGAAGGTAAGCATTTAAATCTACCATTGGCAGTTGAGCATACTTTGCGAAAAATGTCACCAGTGACAGTCAGCAAGAAGCCTATTGTCAAACCTGTGATAACCTCTTTGGATCGGAAACATGAGAACGCTGTTTTAGCTAAACAAAAGCATGCACCAACTGAAATAAAAATAGAAAATCCATCTGATATTTCAGCTTCACCTTCTGTCAGTGCTAGTTGTTCCCTTCCATCAAGAGATTTGATGGTCAGAGAACCATCAGACATCAGTTTAATGGCTAAAAAAAAAGTCAGCATGACTACAGAAGAGATTAATAGATGGCTTAATGACAACACTAGTTCTGGAATAGAACATAAAAAAGACTGTGGGATCTTAGAAAATAATCAATGTGAATGTGGTTGCGGTTTTCGTTCCTGCAAAGAAGGCATGGAAAACAGCGTTGGAATGAGTGAACTAGTTGCCAAAGATGATGGAAAGATAGACCATGGGGTTGTAGAACCTCCAGTTCAATTGAAAGAATTAGACCAAGCACGTAAATATGAAGCAGAAACTATTTCTACCTGTAAAGTAGAAGATTACAAAGAAAAACTTCTAACTAAATCATCCATTTCTGAAAGTAAAATGGCACCTCCTAAACCTCGAAAATCTTCAGGTTTTGAAAAGTTCAAAAGCAATAGATCAATGACAGATGAAGAAATGTGCGATTATGATTTTAGATTTGATAGGACATCTACCATTTCTCCAAGAGAATCCATGTCAGATCTTTCATCAATAACACCAAGAGATGATGGCTCTAGCTCCTCAGAAATGCCAGAAAGAAAGATTTTTCAACAGAGACGGTTAGGTACCAAAAGACCTTCGTTATCAAAAAGTCCTAGTGCATTTTCTGCAGAAAATGAATCTAGTGTTTATGCATTCAAACCTGATCCCCCTCCAAGTAAACCTTTTCGACGGGGTAGAGGAAAGAGTGGTGATAATGAAGATGGACCTTCTAGTTCATCAATAGCTGTTCAAGTCAATATTGAAACTGAAGCTGTCCTGGAGTGTTCTACACAAACTGATCGCGAGAATGATGAGAATGAGGGACACTTATTTTATATACCACTTCCAGAGTGCCAGGTGGAGAGGGGGTTGCCTCAAGGTGTTGCAGTAAAGTTGGATACTGAAGGACCGGACCAAAGGGTCATCATGAGAGCTAAACTGGTCACAAAGCCAACTAACAACTACTCCTTGCCTTCAAGTTCAAGGTAAAGTAGGGCATGGTTGCTTGACTTATTTTATCTTTCAAATGTTTTATTTTCGATTTTTGTTGCTCACATGGTTTTTGTAGCTGTCGATAGTTTCTTGAAACATTAAGCATACAAGGACTCGAAATTATTATCAGAATTATTTTTATGAACTAGTTGTCATATATACTAATGTGATCAAAAAGTAAGGTGAATTTGTTTATAAAATGTAAATTCTTTATTTATTCTTCCAAATCAATTTCATCCCCTTCAAAGTAATCCCACGCTTTTTCCAGTCCTCGAAACAGTCGGAATAGTCTTTTTTCGGTATAGCCTTCAAGACCTTCTTCGATTCGGTTTTTATCTCCTCAATCGTGTCAAAACGGCGTCCCCGCGTTGGCCTTTTGAGTTTGCTGAATAGCCAGAAGTCGCATGGAGCCAAATCAGACGAATACGGTGGTTGCGGAACGATATGAATCGAGTTTTTGGCAATAAAGTTGCGAAGAACCAATGCAGTGTGAACTAGTGCATTATCGTGATGAAGGAACCAAGAGTTGTTCGCCCATAATTCCAGCCGCTTCAGACGAACAGCTTCACGCAAAGGACGCATAACGCTCAAATAATATTCTTTGTTGACAGTTTGGCCCGGCGGAAGGAATTCAGGCCTTCCTAATGCCCGGGAGTTTTAAATGACAATTTCACCTAACTTTTTGATCACAGTAGTATATATATTTTAATTATTATCTTTGTGGTATCAGTAGGTATTTTTAAACTAATAAGCAATGTAGGCTTACAGATTTATTAAACTATATAAATACTTGCTTTACTATAATATTAAGGGTGATGATTATTATGTCTACTTTTAGCTTATCAGTAACAAACTTGATATGAGCACAATAATTTGTTTGTTTAATTTGATGTAATGCACGATAATTTTAGTAACTAAAATCGCTGTCTATTTATAATATCTGGTGGTATCACATGTGTTGATGGCATAAGCAGTTCGATCTGGCGTTTTACATGTGCAGATCGCAAGGGGTGGCTTATGCACTAATCATCTGAATTCTGGAATATTTAAACAAGGCTTTGTAGTATTATTGTATAAATAAAAAATTAATTTACATAATGAATAACTTCAAGTTAACTAACTAAAAAAAAAAAAAGAGTAAGAAGAATGGTAACTTATTATTAATAACTTTACTTCTTACATAGTCATAGACTGCATTATGAATTTAATTTGCACAAAAAATAAACTATGCCTATCTAGGGAGGTGTGACAGATATGAGAAGGGTACTTCTGAGGACAAATTGTAAGATTAGGATTTCCATCAGACAAGCTGCAGACGTTTAGCAGGCAGTAAGCTGGTTGAGGACGATTACATACACCTCCTAGGTCTACAGTAAATGAATTGAATTTTGAATAAATAATTAGTATTTATTTATTAATCAAAAATGTTGAAATAAATTTTATTATTAATTTATGAGAAAGACATAGGAGATTAAAATATCTACAGAAAAAGAAATGAAACAGTGTAGCTTCAGCACATGAAATTAATAAAACTAATGAAAAAATAAACAACTAGACAGAAACACTTGGTTCAATATTACCGAAGAGTATTCCTTCCATAGTCCAGGAAACAGAAGAAGAAAAAAGATGGTTAAGTTACAAAAGTTCATTAGATATTAATTTTTAGTTTTGTTTTATAGGGTGAGCCCGTGGATGAGGGTGAGCCCGAAGAACAAAGTCCTAGTTCAATCCGGCTCCCACATTACCACCCTCTGGTGCACAAATTATCTTACGAATTCCATGACTTTCTAGTTATTCAAATCTTCATGTCCATATTTTTTAGAGGAAGAAGTTGAGATTATAAACTGTGTAAGGTAAAATACAAGAGGTGAAGTGAATAAAACTGAGCATGTACTCATTACTCAAAAAATTGAGGAGGTGCTCTGGTTCGATGTGAATAAATAGAAGTTACACAATGAAATACTTTAATACTCTATTAGTATTTATTTAAAACAGATTTTCGTTCAAAACTAATTTTCTTTATTATTATTTTACTATTCTTTTAATTATTATTTTTCTAAGAGCTACCATGTGCTAATCTTTTGTAGACTCAACATTTTACTGAATACCAGCTCACATCACATGCATTCTCACGTTTTATTCACTTAGAAAGGTGAGCAGCTTCTCCTAATCAATAGTCAGTCCATATTTGTGGATCACGTACTCCATACACTTAGTAAAATAATAATTAAAAGAATTGTATAATAGTTACAAAGAAGATTAGTTTTGAACGAAAATCAGTTTTAAATAAATAACAATAGAATATTTAAGTATTTCATTGTGTAATTTCTATTTATTCACATCAAGCCAGAGGACCTACTCAGTTTTATGAGGAATGAGTATGTGCTCAGTTTTATTCACTCCACCTATTGTGTTTGCCAACACAAGTTTTTTTCTAATATCAAGTACTATGATGGTTCCAAACTTGAGTAAATTTTTAAAAAATGAAAGCATTATGATTTGTTTTGTTTTACTTTAGTAAAAAATGTCTAAGTAGTAGTATATATTGCCATGTTTTTAAGCACAGAAGAAAAATTTTTGGTTTTTCACTATTGACTAAATTTGAATTATTTGACCTTCTGCAAGCAAAAACTTTGTCTTGGATCAAATGGCATCATTGGCTCCAATAGACATCCCTCTACCGAAAATGCAATAAGTTTCTAATTCGTTGTTCTGTTTTTTTTTTCTCCAAGGAAAATATTATGTTCTTTTCAATATTGTATTTACCATTTTAGATGAATAGTTCTGGGAATCTGAAAGAGTCTCCCTGTATAAATCACTTGGAACGGTAAACAGAATATCGGAAAAAACACAAAATAGTCCTTGGAGATAAAATCCAGAACAAGGAATATGGTAACCCAGAGAAAAAGCTTAAAAACTACATGTTTCTGAAACCGTCCCCAGTATAGAGTATGGGCTTATATCCTCACAATTACATCTGTTGGTTTTCCCCCTTTATTTTAATTTGAGAACTGTGAAGCTTTAATTTTTCTGCCTTGTGGTTTCTGCATGGGCCATTTCAACACGACACATTTACTGTGATATAACCAGATATTATGTTGTTGTATATAAATTATCACCAATTTGCTTAATGATTAACATATTATATGTTTGTAAATGTGCAGTTTTCTGTAATTAAATGTGTACTAACTTTAAAAAAAAAAAAACTAACAAAAAAGGCTATGTCAGATTCAATTTTTTAAAATTGAAAAAGGAAGTCCGAGTAAGTTATGAATTATTATTTTTCCCTGAGTTTATCTTTCAAAATTATCTCTTCACTTACTAATCCACTTTTATCATATAGAATTATGAACCAACAGAAATATAAATAAATAAGTAAAAAAACCTGTACCACTTGGAGCTCACGAATAAGGGCCAATACAAAGCTTTGGCAACGGTAGATTAAGCCTGATATAGTTCCATTCATCCAATGTTACAATCTATGATGGATCGAGCATGTGGAACGAATAGGCCCAGAGAGATTTCCCAAGAAGTTGGTTAGACTGAATGCAGAAAGTTAAAGAGGGAGACCTTATCTAAGGTGTTTGACAATGTTGAAACTTTGTTGAAAGCGCTGGTAGCTAGCCAAACTAATTTGATGAAATAAGGGTAGGCTTTTAAAATAATTAAAAAAAAAACCATAATAAGTAAATATAATAAACAAATATGTTACAAAAACCATTTGGTTTGCTCCTATATTTATTCCCATATTTCTTTGTAATAAATTCTAGTTTATTAAAAAATAAAAAATCTCTAATAATTATTGTTTTGAGATAAATAAATGAAATCTTAAATCCTAGAAATGTGTAGTGGTCTATATGAAGATGAAAAATTTGAATTAAAAGTGAATTTCTCGAGTAAGTATTTTTTTAGAATGCTTTTGTTAAATATTAAATATAGGTAACAATTAATTTGAAAGCCTCAATTGCCACCTCGTTATTTAGAACAGTTTTTTTTTAGATCTATATAATTTTGATCAAAATATCAGTGTTAATTAGATAATCTAGCCTCTGTTTTATATGATTTTTAATTCATTCATTCTTAATACATTTTATTTTCACTGTTAACTTTTTTTTTATTGCATGAAATTAGTATGTGTATCATTGATGCTAATCTATTACTTTATGGCTAACAGAGTAAATATTGTTGATAAAAATTGTCAACTCCAATATTTTTTTTTTCTTTAAAGTCTAAGAGCGTTCTATGTTGTGTAAGATGCTGGGTGAGAAATTCTTAATGATGTCATGCATGATTTCCTCTTTTTATTATATAAGAATAATCTGTTTAGGTTTTTAATCTCATAATTATAATATTAAGAGGAATAAATTACTGAATGGGAAATTTTCAATTGAAAAAAAAAAATTGATTAAACATGGGAAACTAACTGATAGTTCATTAGGAATGTTCTGTCTTAATTGATATCTTGTTGAGCTGCCGGGTTTTGCTTTTTGAATAAGATCAATTGAAAATTGTTTTCCTTCTACAGAGCCCTTGTTACTTCTGGCCGCAATTCAAGCAAACAGAAGCCTGAACAGAAAGTTAGGCCACTTTGGTCTGGTCGTGCCCCGATTGGTACAGTACAGCCAACCTTGAGAGAACAGCGAACTAGCGATCAAGGTACCACAACGAGCCTCGAGAAAGGGCAATCTATTCAATCTTCTCAATCCAATCAAACCACTCAAATAAATCAGAACAGTCCAAAGGGCCCTGATAGTCCCAGGATAAAGAAGTGAGATTTTAAAATATTAATTTATTTTTAGTTTAGTGTTTTCCATGTTTAATGATGTTAATTTTGTTTATTCATTTTTTCTATATATAAACTAGCTGTGTACTAATATTTTCACTGTTGTGTGTATGTTGCTTCAGACTAGCACTGTAGTGTACAACTAACTGTTTGCATGTCAACTAGCTTTAACTTATGGGATCTTTGATCTCTCATAACAATCTGTTTAACTTAATAATTATTCCATTGAAAAGCTAAAAGTTTTGACAAAAGCGAAAGGAAATTAATATTTTTTTCATTAAAGTTAGTTATTTAAGACTAGTTTTGATTGCATACTAATCAGTATTATAGTGAACTCTCCCTTATACTTCTTCACACTGTGATGGGATGATAAGAGAATGTGAAAAATTTTATATTATCTTTGAACTAGGTATATTTTGTAATCCATATTAATTAATAATAAGACTTAGCGAACCTAAGGGCTCGATGCCGATACCACCAATCATTGCTTAAATATCTCTACCCACTGAACCTCATCTAAACCCAAATCTACTAAGATCAGATAACACAATATTTCTACGTAATACTACTCGGCCAACTCCTTGGACATTTACTTGTTGGTTCACCACTGAATATCTTTTTTAGGGATTTGTTAATTATCCATCCCACCAATCCTACATGACCATTTCAACCACCAGGATGCTATTGCTTCAGTTATATTAACCGGGTGCAAGTTCCGCACTGAGCTCGATACTGAGGATTTCAGTTACCACCAGCTTCATGAATGTTATCCGCTGTAGATTGTGTTTTCAAGAAATCGTGCTCTGGATTAATTGATCTCCTGTTGTCTGGTATATCCAGGAAGCAGATTAGGCGGTATGCTAATAGATCTTAAATTTTTTATCCTTTGAGATCTTAATTGGTCTATATCTTAGACCAATGGAATTATCTTTCCTCAGTGGGGAGTTAAAGAAATACTAGAAGAGGTCTGTGTGATTTTTCAGTGTTGCCTTTTTACAGCATTCCTTGAAGTTTAGGAATTCTCCTTGAATTTTTTGCTTTGGGAAAAAATCGGGGTTATGCTTGAAAAACAGCCGCATCAGGAATAGGAATTTTTATTTTTTATTCTAATAATTCCATTTTTTCATTAGTACTTGGCAATATGTGTATAAAATATTGAGAAGAGTGTTGATGTCGCAATTATTCCTCTTGCCATCTCCAATTCAAAGAAGCCTCTTTCCATTAATTTTGCACATCACTCCCTCTCTCTCTCATATATGTATTTATTCTATGTTCTGTCTTACCTTACACGGTTTGCTCTGCCTGTTGCTAAGTGAACTAGGGATATTAAGGATTGGTAAAATAGCGTATTAGCTCCAACCAATCTAGCTCCAAGGTTCAATTTCAAACAATTTGCACTTGTCTTCTTATAATAAGTTTGCTGGTTCACCCCTTGCCCTTATGGCCAAGGGCTGAACCACAAAGATAAAGGATTGCCAGGATTCATTTGATTTCTATAATTATGATAATTTTGTTTTATTATGCAAAATAAGTTTGTGAGCCATATTGTTGTGAAATGTATTCCTACATGTGAATTTTATTTATTTAAACTTCAAATTAATATTAGTATATTGATATTAATATTTTCTGGTTGTTTTTTATGTTTGGCAATGCATTGTAAGTATCGAATTAGGTTACAATTTTTCATTATCAAGCAGCAGGGATACAGCCCTTTATAATTATTCAAATTCATTCTCAAGTCCGAATTGTACGTTTAATCAGTAGCCGATCAAATACAACATTTTATGGTTCTGATTTTGTTCTAAATTTAATCCAATAAATTGATGAAAAACACCTTGAATTTTAGAGCCTTGGTGTCCTTGAAATAAGCTTTAATTTTTGCTTGCTATATTGCTGGACAGCATGCTTGCTATATTGCTGGACACCATGCTTTGCAACCACATTTGAGAAGCCATCCAATCTAGTCGCCTTGTTGAAAGCAAATTCAAATTTTTGTCTCAGTGTTCCTTGGTGACACCTTGAAAATATGATTGCAAGCATTTAAAACGAATCTTCTCTAGTAACTTTTTATATTTCATAAAATTGTAAAATATTGCAGTTGTTAATATAGTGAAATTTATATTTTTGATAGTTGCCATTTTTATTGACGTTGATTTCCAAAAGATATACTAAAGAACAATTTTTTTGAAATCGATATTTTGACATATTTGTATTCTAATGGTTTAGTTTCATCCTTTGTCCGATTTCATCTAAAAAATGTTGAAGTCCTTTGAAATCATGTTTGAAAATTACAATTCTTTCCATAAGATAAAAGATACATATTTCATTTCATTTCAAAACATACTAAAGCCATCTCATTCCAAAAGGTACTGTATCCTATCTGAAATGATAACCTTTCTTTTAGTTTCTTTCAAAGGTTACTAATTTCCTATTTGATAGCAGAAGGTCCTAATTTCTGTAATATTTTAGCATTATTTTTCTTCATATTTGTGACTTTTCATTGGTTCAGTTAGTACTGCTTAAATTATCACTATGATTGTGATAAGTGGTTGTAACCTGTTAATCAGCTTTAAAATTGTTTTCAATAATTTAGTTGCGTCGCCTTGGTCCTTGTATGTAATCTTATAAATTAATTTTTTTCATAATATTTCTGCTTGCAACCATATAAAGTTGAATTAAAAATGTTCAGAAACTCATATTTCAATGGAATAATGGAAACAAATTTTGGGAACAGTTGGATTTTTACATTCCCTGTCCCTCCGAATAAAGGGAGGTAAAAGGGTATCTGATCCATCAAAATAGGACAAAAACAATGTGAAAAAGCTGAAACGATTCCAAAATAATAATAATAATATTAACTTTAAGATATCGCATACGCATAAAGAAGTTATTTCGTAAAATGAAAATGAATTGACAATTTTTTGTGAAAAATACAGACCATTAATGAACACAGTGAATGAGTGGAAATTTATACTTCATTACATTTCAACAAGCATCCCCACTCGAATTAAAGTTTTGGAACAAAATAGAAATCTAGTACTTTTTTAAAGAATATAAACTCTTTCAATTAAATTAAAGCTGAATATTTTTAAGAAGGTTTTTAAAATTTTAATGTTTTAGTTTTAAAATTTTAGGTTTTTAAATTTTTAAGAAAGATTTTTAAGAAGGCACTTACCTATATACGGACATTATGGTTTCTTTATAGGTCAATACAGGCTAAATTGAATTTAAAAACTTGATAATATTATTCCCAGAATGATATTTTATTTATTTATGGAATAAAAATAAATAGGTCTGTATGTAATATAATAATTAGGTTAACAGTCTTAAATATTATTTATCAGTCTCTATTCCTAAATATTGTTTGCATTCAGTTTACAAATTAATATTATAAATATAAATAGTTTATAATTTATTATAAATAAATTTGGCAGATAAACAAAATTAAATAAATAGTAAAAAAAATAATCACATTTTATTTAAAACATACGATTTAATCAGACAGATCATACCAAAGTTTATGAACTTGTGTATTATTTTACAAACATTACCAGTCAAAATAATAAAAATAATTTTTTTTTAGCTTTATGAAAGAGGTTTTATTCTTTCAAAAACTACTATATCCCATTTAGTTCTTGCTGAAAAGTACTTTATTCATATTATATTGTCAAAAATTCATGAGAAAAGTGTAATAAACTGCATAAAAAAGTTGTTACAATTCTATAAAAACAATTTAACATTGTTCGGCAAAAATAATCAGGTAAATTGGTTCAATGACAAATTAAGGAGAGATTTTTGCGTTTCCTATAAAATTTCATGAAATGGATTTACTACCTTTTGGAAATCATCGTCTCAATTATAATTGATAAATAAGAAATTTCTGGGCATGTATCCTGTAAATATAATCGAATTAATAGTATCGCCATGGTTGAAAGGGACATGCAAAGTTGTTGGACTTAATAATGAATGAATCCCCAAAAAGTGAATTAGCTCTAAACTGATGGGAAAACCTCTGAGTTTCGATCATCAATCAAAATGCTGGTGGGAGGGTTGTGTTAAGGCTGATCTTGCAGATTTGTGTTTTGAGGGGAGGTCATTGGAAAAAGGTATGTAGGCAGCGACTATTGGTAGTACAACTTCTCCTCATTTCTATTCAATGCTTCTCTTTAATTTTTTTTTTTTATTCACCTTGCATCTGACTTAAAGTTAAAAAATGGTTTACTATATAACACTTCTGTCTTTATCACTATACAATTGTTACTGTAAATATATGATATATTTACAGTAACAATTGTATAGTTTTATTTATAGAATGTCTTAATGCTCCTTTATGAAAAATATATTTTATTCAATTGAATTACAAAATATTTCAGTTTATCTAAACCACAGAAAGTAGATGAATTTCCACTAAATGGCACTCCTGCAACACTTGTAGAGGCTCCAACATTCTATCCTACTGAAAAAGAATTTCAGGATCCCCTCGAATATATAGAACATCTGACACCTCTTGCGCAATCTTTTGGTATTTGCAGGATAGTGCCACCATCAAGTTTTAAGGTAAAACCAAATTTCAAGTTTTGATATTTCTAATACTATTATTTGTTAAAATAAAATATTTAGAAATGGGACAGATAGAATTAATATATTCTTATGAAATAAATAAGTACCTGCTGATTTAAACAGTAGTTTGGCGTACCGGTCTCTTTAAAAAATCATTGTGATAATGATATTAACCTTGAGCTCTTATTAATATGAATTAATCATTCAACTGTCTTTTGTCTTTTTTCTCCTTTAAAGCCTGAATGTAAGGTGGCTGATGAGATGAGATTCACAGCTTATAATCAATATGTCCATAAAATGATGGAAAGGTGGGGTCCAAATGTGAGAGAAATGTCTGCTATCAGAAAATATTTAAGAACACAAAGTATTTCGCTGGTGCAGGTTCCTTCCGTAAGTATTTATTTTATATAGTTTATTAATGATATTATTTCTTATTTTATATATCAATGATAAAAGTTCTTATATTATATATCAATGATAAAAGTTCTTATATTATATATCAATGATAAAAGTTCTTATATTATATATATTCATGATATAATTTTTTTAATTTTTCTTCGACATGCCTGTTAGTAGAGCCAAATCCCAATTCTATCCTAACTGCCACCTCCTGCAGTTAATTTCTCTTCTGTCAAAGACTTCTTTGACTTCTACCTCCCAAGTCTTTCTGGGTCTTCCCTGATGTCTTCTTCTCTTGACATTATTTTAAGATGGGAGTCTGGCTTTGGCTGCAAAGCAGTGCAATTCAAATCTATGACAGTTCTCGATCATGCTCGGTTAAAGTGAATTAATTGAAATCTGTCTGTTGTGATTGTTATTAGGGAAGACTTTGTCAAAATCTGGTGGTATTCTGTGTAGTAGATGTGGAACTATATCAGAAAATATATTCATCTAAAATTCAAAATTTCTTACAACAAGTACAAGCAGCAGGGAGGTAAGTAGTAGTGGGGTTGTTCATACAGTAACCTGTTGAAAATACATCTGATTTCTTCGTAGCAGAGGTGACCTTGGATCAGACATCTCCTCGACCTACTTCAGATCAGCTGTTGAGCAGCATAAACTAAAAAAAATAAAAAATCAGTTCATAATATTTCATATTATAATGGCACCTTCAGTAACTCTAGAAGATATAATGACCTAAATTAAAAGAAACACAAAGGAGACTGAATCTATTGGAAACGATCTCGGTCAAATTAAACAAGCAATTTTGCAAATATTTTATTGATTTCAAACCAGCAAACTTAAACCAGCTGTATTAGAAAAAAAAGATACTAATGCAGGAGGAATAAATAAATAGTTTCAGAAGGGAACTAATTAAAAATAATAACATAATCTATAAAGTACCTGAACTGCAAAGAGATCAGTCTGAAGACGTCTACAAAACAGTGCAAGACCTATTCAACTTATCAGAGACAAACTTATTCGTAAAGGAGATTCCCCACTGCCGGAGGCTAGGGAGAGCCCAGTCCCCTAGACCAATTTTTATATCTTTCATCACCTATAAAAACAAAATGAATTTCTTTGAAAAAAGGGAGAACCTCAGTGAATTAAACCTGTCCATGGCACAAGACAACATTATTGGGTAGAAAAAGAAGAAAAGACTTATACCTACGATGGTCTAAAAAAAATACAGAAAATGGATGACAAATCCATAATTATTATAAATAAGATATAATAAATAAAAAGAGATACCCTATACTCGCTTGAAGAGCTACAATCTATAATAAATCCTTCAGATTTTCAAAATCCCACTGAAAAAACCTATCACTGGATGACGATAATTCTACTAAAAGAAAAGCAAAAGATAAACTAGAATCATTTCGTTTTCTTCCCCGGACATCTTCCTATTGATAGTAATTTAATTAAAACACAATCACCGGATTATGTAACTCAAAATACATTTAAGGAAAGCTACAATCTGGAACACTTATCCTGCTCTGTTACATTTTGGAATACTCATGGCATTAATAATTTCTTTTCAACTTGCACGGCAACATCAATCTTCTGTCTCTACGAAACCTGGCAAACATCTGATACATTGAATATTCCGTCAAGTCTTCAAGACTTTACTCTAATTACATCTCCAGCTATTAAGGAAAAAAGCAGAGGAGACGGAAGCGGTAGACTGGCTTTACTATACAATAGAAATGTTTGTAACGTAAAGACTCTAGATAAGTGTAAATACTGGATATTTGTCCAAGTAAGTTTAAGTAATAACTGCTCATTTATTCTGGGTTTTCTAAATTTTAAACCCACCATTAACATAACATATATTGTTGATATATTTAGAGAAACTTTAATTTCAATTAAAAATAAATTTAATAATATTTTAATCCTTATCGGAGGAGACGCTTATTGCCGACTGGGACTGCTCAAGCAATATGATGCTGACTACTTATTTGGCATGCTCTTCACTGGATGCCCTATCAGCTTAGATCAGATAGATAATGATAAAGGAAGAAAATTAAATGAACTTTTCGAAGTCGGAGGTTTTCTTCTCCTTAACGGTAGGGCTCCCTCTGGCTCTCCCGGTAACTTTACAAGCATTCATTATAAAGAGCAAAGTGTAGTCGATTTAATATGTTGTAATCTGAATTTTCTACACGAAACTCACGATCTATCAGTACTTGGTTTTTCATCCCATTAAACCTCCCGA
This sequence comes from Rhaphigaster nebulosa, assembly GCA_948150685.1. Classification (NCBI taxonomy): domain Eukaryota; kingdom Metazoa; phylum Arthropoda; class Insecta; order Hemiptera; family Pentatomidae; genus Rhaphigaster; species Rhaphigaster nebulosa. The sequence continues at coordinate 38,702,652 of OX411308.1, read as the reverse complement.
TAAAAACAGAACTACATTTGGTGATAGAAGAATATAAGGTGGATAAAAACCACAAACCAATATCTCGCACTCAAGTTATCAAATGGTAACCTGAAAAAGCTCTGTTATTCAAAGAATCAATGACCCACTCACCTCGAGTCGGAGATCACCAGTTTGATAATGTTGACCATATATATGAAAATATAGTCCTAGCAATTCAAGAAACCGCTAGTATCTACAACTGGCCACAACAACTGCTAGCAAATATAAAAAAACCAGCAACTAACACCCATGGTATGAAAACGAATATAAAACCGCGAAATATAATTTCAAAAGTAAATTTAAACTGTTTAAAGAAAGTGGCTATGACAACACCATAAAAGCTGAGTATATAAAAGAAAAATATTTCTATGGAAATTTATTTTAAAAAAGAAGGCTGAGTATAAACTTAAATTAATCAATACATTGGGTAATCATAAAGAAACAAAAAAAAATTAGTATACAATCAGTCATTTTAGAGTTAAAAAATTCAATTCAAACACAATTCCTCCTGAAAAATAGAACGAATATCTTAAAACTTTCTGTGGGCAGAGATGCGTAAGTCATGATTTAGCTCTAACAATAATAGATCCATTATTAGACCGGGAAATTACACTAGATGAGTTACTTTCATCTTTAAATAAAATCAAATTCGGTAAAGCTCCTGGACCAGATAATAGACCGAACAAGTTTTAAAACCTTCCTGGAAACTGGCAGTTATACCTTGTTTCACTGTTCAATAGAATTCTGACTACCGAAAACTTTCCTAATTAGTGGGCAAAAACAAATATAACCATGATTTATAAAAAGGGGACTGTAATCAACCTGAGAACCACCGGCCCATTTCCTTAATGAACAGTGTTCTTAAGATTTTTACCGAAATTTTGTTGGATCGATTAACAGTATAGGAAAATGAAAAAGATATTCTACCGGAAACACAAAATGGATTTGGTAAAGGAAGATCGTTTTTAGATAACCTGTTTCTAATGAACTGCATAACTTAATTGAAATTAGAATATTCTGATAGTGATTTATTTGCTATTTTTGTTGACTATAGACATGCTTTTGATAGCGTAAATCATAATATTCTATGGCAAAAATTACAATCGCTGGGACTAAGTGGGAAAGTTGTTAAACTTATTAAAAATCTCTCTGATCGGGCTGCAATAAGAATAAAAATAGAAGGAATGCTACCTGATGAGATAGGTGTGACCAAAGAAGTATTACCGGGCGAAGTACTTTTTGCGCACCTTTTTTGTCTCTATATATCTGATATTGACAATTACTTTTAAAATAAAGGGTGCTACCATTATTCAATTAAATTCGAAATTTGATGTACTTGGTTCCCGTTATGCAGACGATATGGCCATCTTCTCGTCTTCCTACATCGATACCTATAAAAAATTAGAAATTCTCTCTTTATACGCCAAAGAAAATCTTTTAGTTGTAAATCTTATGAAAACAAAAATCATTTACTTTCACAAAGGCAAACAAAAAAAATTAAAAAAGTTTAATTATCAAGGAGAACTTATAGAAACAATTATGTATTATAACTAATTTGGTGTATCTCTATCCTCTTCTGGTGTTTTCTATCAAGCATGTAAAGTCGAAGACAGCCTGTGCTATAGGCTCAGTAGTAGATATCTATAGAAAATCAAAATTACAATCTTTGGGAAGTAGGCTACTTTTAAATAAAGCCATAATGCATTAGCACACTTTTTTACGGTATAGAAATTTATGGCCTTAGATATTTAGACACCATCGAAAAATATTTCAAAAGGCTATTCAGCTTAAATAGAAATATTCCATTCTAGCTCATTAGACTAGAATTTGGCCTGGAACATTCCACTATCGAAGTATAAGTTCATCGCAATTAGTTCATCTTAACAATAGTGTTATGAGGAGTGAACAACAAAGATTGTGTACTCTATGTAATTTAAATGCAATTGAGGATTTATACCACTACTTGGGTGTTTGTCCTATTTTACAAGAATATAGGGCCAAGTATTTTTGGAAAAAATTACTGTCGTCATAAACTAATAGATTTATTAAATGGTAAGGATTGGAACAGTTTGTACCAGTACCACATATCAGCTTATGGGTACAGAATGTTTCGGCAATACAACACATAATATTCTTCTCCTATATATAAATAAAAATCACAAAATTAATAAAAAAAAAAAATAAAAAACCAAGTGTATTTAAGATAAATTATTAATAAATTAATTAAAAATAAATTAATTATAAATTGGATGTTCTTTGTTATTAAATTGATATGTAATGTATTTAATTAAGAAATTATTAACAAAAGGATGTATGAGAGCTGTTTTTTTTTTCTTTATGTTTCTTATTGTATAACAATTGTATATATATATATATATATATATATATATATATATATATATATATATATATATATATATATATATATATATATATATAGGCAACTCTTGGCAGACGGTATTATACCATGTCCACAAAGGCTTGTCAGAGAATTTGTTAGGATGTAAATTTATTTTCAATAAAGCTTTTTTATCTATCTATCCATCTATCGAAATATTAAAGCATGTCGTAATACTTATAATGCCAGACAATAGAATTACCAAAATTTGCTATGAGATAAACACCAAATTCGACCATCGACAAAATTTAACTGTTTCACCTAAATATTTTAGATATAGCCAATAGCTCACTCACTATTTGAAAATAACTCGTTTATTCTCCAAAGTAATATTACAAAAATCCTAGAATCGTATAAGAAATTACTGCATAATAATGATGTTGAATCCTAAATAGTAAATCAATACAGCCTTTTCTACAATATAACATATATCTATATAAGTATTAACACTAATAATGTTTATTCTATTGTTTAGCCAAACCAGGCTCTATTTCCATGGGGAAGTCCCCAAAGACAAATAAAATTTCTATTCTATTCTATTCATTACTTTGAGGCCCATGTCAACTCTATTTTCTTCTAAGCTTTTGCTATGTCTTGTTTCTTAATCCTGTCAAACACCATAGTCTGTCCACAAAGCAAGTATGAATCTCCTCTTCTCTCTGAAAGTTACCTTATATTATTTGGGCACCAAGGTACTTGAAATATTGATATAATTTCTGATACCTTATATTAATAATATATTTTCTTATATTATATAATAATGATGTAATTTCTTATATATTTCCTTTATTGCTGTATCAAATTTTATGATTTATAACTTTATAAGTAATATATTTTATTCTTGTAGTATTTACATAATCAATATTTTATAAATATTTGAAGATCATTAAAAATAAAGTTAATTACGAAAAGTGGATAATACCTTGTCATTAAATTTAAGTAACATGTCTTGTATTATAATTGGTTACAGATTGGAAGTATGGAAGTAGACTTACCGAGATTATATCAAACGGTCCAGCAGTGTGGGGGATTAAAAGAAGTAATTGAGAAAAAGCGATGGGCTCGTGTTGCTGATGCAATGCGTATACCGAAATTGGCTCAGGATAGAGTTACCAAGTTAGATGATATCTACTGCAAGTTTCTCTTGCCATATGATACACTTTCTCATGGTAAATTATTAAGTAAATTATTTTTAGTTATAGAAACTCTCTACACTTAAAAAACTGACTAACTTTTTATATTTGAGTTTGCTAAAATGAAACTGGCGTAGTTCCAGTTTGTACAGTTTTGAAATATGGATTGTTTATAAGTGTTATTAGTGTGGGGTGTAATCTCTCTGATGGGCCATTTCTTAATATATTGAGGACTCAGACTTTAAATCATGCATGGCTCACTGCTGAGGTGTTAGATGAGTGAGAGGATCAATTCTCAGACTCATTTAGGTTTATATGATTGTCTCAGAGATCAAGTATGATCACCAGGATACAGTATTAGGGATCAATGTGATACCTGTAGAAAAAATGAGAATCACTGATACTGGAGATTTAGCCGGCCACCTGTGGGTACTAGAGGAAAGGGTAGGAACTGAGATACCGGTTATCAAGCCGGCCATCTCTGAGAAAGAGAGAGACGAAAAGGTAGGAAGAGAAATGAGAACACTGGCTTCTAGCTTGACAAAGTACTGGGGTACCTAGATTGCTGGATGTTCTGATTTAGCCAATTTGAGAGAGTTCTATATATAGTGTGTGACTATAGTTCTCTAGGTAATTTTTAAACTGAGAAGTGTTAAATTTTTTTTTTCCTGATTAAATCAGAACATCCTTTGGTCTAATTTCTATTGGTATAATAGCAATACATTTCAAAGTTTACATTAAAACATTAAACATAAATTATTTACATAAAAAGCAATTATTTGTAATTGCTATATTTTTGTTATAGATCTCAACTGGAATCGTATGTGACTCATTATTTTTTAGGCGTATAATTTTCTGCATCCTCTTATAACTAAAAGACAGAAAAAAATCTGGTGCGGTGCGCGCATCACACAACTTTCTCTTACCGTCCTATAATAATTATCTTTTTAATATAATTTTAAAGAGTTCACATAAACACTGCTTCTAATAAACTCAGCAGCATTCACTTCTTCTCCCACTTAAGCACAATAAAACAGTTTTTTAAACAATTTTAGTACGATTCTGTACACTACCTATATATTTCAACTTTGTCAAGTTGCAAATATATTTTAAAAGTTTCTGGTTTAGTTTCCATGAAAACATTTTCTTTCCATTAAATAATGTGAAAGTAGAAATTATTAAGTTAATTTCCGCTTTTGTATTCTTAAATTATTATTACAGAGCATATTGTTTACAACAGATTGTCGGATTGATGGGAGGATATTCGATAGCATCCATCTCCTTTCGGATGCGCTTGGTTATCCATCTAGGGTCTTGTGCTCCTCATAAAATATACTGTATCTTTGCTAATACTGGTCCGATTTTGATGATTCTTTTACTGTTTTTTAGATAATTTAATTACCTTTCATACAATTCTATACATAATTTATCATAAAATGCATACTTTTTAAGCCATGCGCAAATAAAATATTCTTTTCATCAAAACTTTTTTCCCTGCATTTTCTCGGTGATTTACTACATAAATGAAAAGTTAAAGGCCTTTATGAAGAATAATTTAGGCAAGTTTCATCAAAATCGTTAGAGCCGTTTTCGAGAAAAATGTAAAAAAGTGTAAAATTCATGATATAATAGCTAATTCCAGTTAGTCCGATGCACTGTATCTTTGCTAATACTGGTCCGATTTTTATGATTCTTTTATTGTTTCTTAGATAATTTAATTATCTTTCATACAATTCCATACATATTTTACCGTAAAATGCATACTTTTTAAGCCATGCGCAAATAAAATATTCTTTTCATCATAACTTTTTTCTCTGCAATTCCTTGGTAATTTACTACATAAATTAAAAGTTAAAGGCCTTTATGAAGAATAATGTAGGCAAGTTTCATTAAAATCGTTAGAGCCGTTTTCGAGAAAAATGTAAAAAAGTGTAAAATTCATGATATCATAGCTAATTCCAGTTAGTCCGATGCACTGTATCTTTGCTAATACTGGTCCGATTTTTATGATTCTTTTATTGTTTCTTAGATAATTTAATTATCTTTCATACAATTCCATACATATTTTACCGTAAAATGCATACTTTTTAAGCCATGCGCAAATAAAATATTCTTTTCATCATAACTTTTTTCTCTGCAATTCCTTGGTAATTTACTACATAAATTAAAAGTTAAAGGCCTTTATGAAGAATAATGTAGGCAAGTTTCATTAAAATCGTTAGAGCCGTTTTCGAGAAAAATGTAAAAAAGTGTAAAATTCATGATATCATAGCTAATTCCAGTTAGTCCGATGCACTGTATCTTTGCTAATACTGGTCCGATTTTTATGATTCTTTTATTGTTTCTTAGATAATTTAATTATCTTTCATACAATTCCATACATATTTTACCGTAAAATGCATACTTTTTAAGCCATGCGCAAATAAAATATTCTTTTCATCATAACTTTTTTCTCTGCAATTCCTCGGTAATTTACTACATAAATTAAAAGTTAAAGGCCTTTATGAAGAATAATTTAGGCAAGTTTCATTAAAATCGTTAGAGCCGTTTTCGAGAAAAATTTAAAAAATTGTAAAATCGATTATATAAAGTGGCACTTCCGGTTAGTCGATTTTGACGAAAAAGTTGCTGTAACATCACAGTCATATCCCTACCTGAAATACATAATTTGAATATCATACGACTTTTCGTTTTTGAGCTAGGCTGTTCACATACATACAGAGACCATTTTGCGTGGCTTGGTCATTTGGACTCATTGGACTTTAAAACGTGTAATTCCGTTGAAAACTCCAATTCGAAAATTTTCACTATCGCAATACTTCCCCTTACTATATACTTCATATATAGGAAAGGGAAAATTAAAATACTAATTATATTCACATAAAAGCATTGATAAGCTAATAAATATTCTACAAATTAAAAATATAAAGTGATGAAAATTCATCAAATTTACAGTCAAAACTTATTGAGGTGATACTTTCTTTAACATAAAGCGATCGTAAAGGAAATGACGACGTATTCATTATAATGACTTCATAACAATGCAAACTAGTTATTGGATACACTTTATCTCTTTTCATGGCATCACCATTTTGCTCGTATAGTTGAATCTTTTGGAATGAGAAAAAATACTTTAGCTGGTGCACTTTTCGTAGTGTTTTTATACATAAGCGCAAGACAATACTTATACGAAGGTTTTCGCTCTTGTTCTAGGGTTTTACTAATCACAGAATTAGATCAAATTTAGCAAGTTCCAACCTGCTAAAAAGGGAGCATTTGAATAGCTAAAATATCTTGGCCAAAGAAAATATATTTTTTTAAAAATTTAATAAGAATGTTTTTATGAACGATTTAATGTCTTACATAACTTTTGAGAAGAAAATAATTTATTTAAGATATTTTAAAAAATCATGTATTTACCCTATTGGCCAAAGTGTGTTATTTCATTTAAATATGCAGCTCTAAGAGAAGTTATTTAATTTGTAATTACATTGTGATTGATAGGCATTATAAATAAAAATAAAAAGTTGTACCTGATAGTATATACTTATAGCAGGTAGCATATGCTTCCTCCAATAATAATATTTAACTAGCTAAGGTCCAGTACTCGCAAAGATAGTAGTCATGGGAGTTACCAATTTAGACTACTACAATATTGTTGATTTTGTCTATTTGTGATTACATGGTTAACATAATGTAATTTATATTTTATAGAAGAAAGAAATAAATTATTAGAAGAAGTTGAGGATGAATGGAAAGAACGCCAAAAGAGGCTAGCTGCAGCTGAAGAGGAATCAGGGAGTGCAGATAATAGTAGTGATGAGAGTGAAACTGATGACAGGGATGAGTGTATCGCTAAGGTAATTTTGAACATTTTTTTTATATTTTGTTGCTACATTAAATCCTAAGTTTAGCTTTCTCTTCATCACTAGATATTGTGTTGTGTATATTTTTAGGTAGAATGATCATATTAGTGTCAACACCTTTTTACTTCCTTGTACTCAGTAAAGGAAGTATTGTAATCGCGAAAATGTTTGGTTTTCAGATTTCAACAGAAATATCCATTTTGACCATTCCTCAATCCATTTTGACAAGTTTCGTCGTGAGGTGTGTACGTACATTCGTTTGTTCATTCATACGTATCTCGCATAACTCAAAAACAGTTAGCCATAGAAAGTTAACATTTTGTATTTAGGATTATTGTAAAATCTAGTTGTGAACCTCCCTTTTTGGTCACTGCATGATTACTGGTAGTAGTACTTTACTAGAAGGTCATTATTGATTTTCATAAAAAATTATATTAAAAAATAATGCAAAACTTTTCAAATTTGGTATATAAGACTTACATATTAATATGAATAACAATAATAAATTTTGGTTAAAATTGGCAAACCGGAAACCGGTTTATGTAAAACATTTCAAATTTGGTAAATTCGAGTCGAAGGGGTACTTTACTGGAACGTCATAATAAATTTACATTAAAAGGTATAGTGACATTTAATACCGAGATCAAATGGTTCGGTGATAAAGGTTATAAACACAATTTTTTCCACTCTAATTAAACAGTTTTATTACTTGTTTTAAGTGATAAAGTTGAGTGTAAAATACTTTTTTTTTCTATTATATTTGTGAACTGAACAAGTCTGCAGCAGGAGAATAAGATATAAGTTAAGTGGGTTCTTCCGCTTAAAATGTTGAAACCATCGATTTCCAATGCTTTACCTAGTGACATAGATAGTTCTAATGTTGTCAAGGAACACGAAGAAATCTCTTGGGAACTTGTTACCAATTGAAAGAAAATGACATATAATTATGGAATGAGACCTCCAGAAACAAGAGCTTGTGTGTGTGTGTGTGTCTGTGTTAATAGATTAATAGAAACGACGCCGAGTGTCGTTTTTGAGATACTGCTATCTTCGGAAACTTGTAACCAAATTCAGAGTCATTTTTGCCACGGTAGACAATTAATGAACACATGTGATTGAAACGAGGAGGTTATGTGGAAAGTTTGAAAAAAAGGGTTAAAAAATTGTTTGACAACGTCTAAACGGTTGGCCTAGTTTTATGCATCCTTATTCTGTGGAAAGTTTGAAAAAAAGGATTAAAAATTGTTTGAAAACGTCTAAACGGTTGGCCTAGTTTTATGCATCCTTATTCTGTATTAAACCCATTGGGGTGGGATATTAAAGAACTGAAGACTGATTAAGGCTAATAATGTTTTGTTTTTTTTTAGAAAAAATAAAAATATTTTTAAAATCCTGTTACTAGATGAAATGGCAGTGTCGCTGGCAGAATCTCTGTCTTACAAGAATAGTGTGGGTTAATATTTATTTTTTATTGGTTCTATAAAATGCATCTTGGCACTAACTCTTGTTGCAAGGTAGCAACTTCGAGGCCTGGGAGTTGATAAAAGAGACCAATGAAGGGTGTTAGCCAATCAAGAGGGAAATCTGTTTGGCTGTTGCACTTTCATGCCAGGGAGGAAAAAAAAATTGTAATATTAAAATCCATTAAGGGTGTTGTGTTTTGTATTCTTTAATGAAAAAATGTAAAAAAATATAATAGTTTTATGGGAAGAAATGTAGAGATCAGAAGGGTGGGAGCGAATTTAATTTGGGTTGTAGTTTGATGATATAAGGAGGGAAATGTGATTGGATAATGTGAAATAAAGCTCTTGTTTTGAAGGCCAGGGAAAAGCTACTTCAACCTGGTATAGTGCTTTGAAAGGAGGAGGAGGGTGCCTCTGAGAATTCAGGAAAGAAATCAAAGAAGATAATTTATTAATCTTTCCAGCCTAGCTTGTGGTTCACTAGTCATCTCATTGTAAACCACACTGCTATGGCCGAAATAAGAGAAAATTAGTGAGGAAACAAAGTTGGCAAGTACAATTAGGACTATCCTGTAAGACTATTACAGGAGGGATAGAATTGTTTTAGGATGGGAATTGAAAGACAGAATACTTGAGAAATGTTTTTTTTTTCCATGAGAGGTTTTGATCGAACATGACTCCAAGGTTTTTGATGAAGCCATGCACTGGGAATTGGCCTAGGCTAGGAAAATGCTTTAATTCTTCTTGAAAGCATTTTCCTAGCAGAATAGAAAACGATATAAGTGTAGAGATCAAAGCCAGAATAGCAGCTGGTAGCAGATGCCTTTTTGCGCTGAATAAAGCCCTTAAATTCCGAGAATTGTCTCGATCTGTAAAAACCACCATTTATAAGAGTAAAATAAGACCTGTGGTAACATATGGGAGCGAGAGCTGGGTTTTGACTAAGCAGAGCGAGATGATCTTGAAGGTTTGGGAAAGAAAGATCCTCAGAAAAATATTCGGCCTGGTAAACGAGCAGCATGGTCATTGGGGAATTAGAAAAATTAGCGAGCTCGAACAACTTTTTGGTGAGCCTAATATTGTGACCATTATCAAAGAAGGAAGACTGACGTGGCTGGGCTATGTGCAAAGGATGCCGGATGAGAGGCTACCAAAGAAGATGATGAATAGCAGGCCAGGCGGAAAGAGATTGAGAGGAAGACCGAGGCTGAGGTGATTGAACGACGTGGAGAACAATCTGAGACGGCTGGGAGTGAGAGGATGGCAAAGGAAGACGGAAGAAAGGCAATTCTGCGTGAGGCCAAGGAGCGAAAAAGAGTTTCCTCAACTTGTAACTACAGAAAACTACTCGTACTACAAAGCCTTTGTGAACGGGTGGAAGACGGCAGTTGGTCCAGCCCACTTCAATCTGGGGAGAAGAGGACCTGTTCCTGGGAGGCCGCCGGAAGATGAAAACGACGTTGTAGTGTCCTAATTCACTGAAGAAAGACTATTTCATAGTCATATATTTCATATATCATAAACTGATAGTCCACATTTATCTGCTTCCAAGCAGAGGTGGGTATATGCATTGTACTTATGTTATATACCGCCACTGCCAAGCCCATATAGCCGAAAGGCTCGGTAGGGTTAAATAAATAAGTAAATAAAAGTGCCATTTAGTTAGTTAGTTAGGAAAATGCTATAATGGTCGTGGCCCAGTCCATTGTTTTATAAATCCTTTATTATAAATTGTATATTATATATATTATAAATTTGTTTAGGGAAGAAGTATGCCTCTATCTGCGTTCTTTCGTACAGCTAGAAATACAATGGCAATGTGGTTTAAAGATGGAGCTCCTTTGGCTGCAGAGGTGGAAGCTGAATATTGGAAGCATGTTTCTCAGAAAACATGTCACGTATGTGTTCATTCAGGTTCTATTGACTGTGCCACTTGGGGGTGTGGTTTCCCTACCACCAAATCATCTGCCACTTCACGGCATCCATGGAACCTGAAAGTTCTTACCAATAATCCTGGTAACATTCTACGTTCCCTCGGTCCTGTTATGGGTAATTATCATCTTATTTAAATAATTATTTAATGGGTTGAGAAATAAAAAATATTGATTTTCATTTTGATTGTTATTTTTCAACAACAATTAAAGTTTAAATTGGAAATCAAATTTTTTTTAATTTTATCACCACTTTATGTTAAATATTGTTGTCTACCAATTTAAATTATTTTGATGAATAACATACGTCTTTTCAAAACTATGTTTTATTTATTAATAGCCTGAAACTAAGGAAGCAATAATGGTTTTATAATGCAGAAAACTTCTTCTTTTTCTTGCTCTTGCTCTTTTGCCTTTCAGCGTCAAACTCAAGCCTCAGTCCACTTCATTAGCTTTTTTCACTCTGTTAGAAATTTCCGGATTTGCTTATAAGAATACCCAGATATTGGTAATTGATTATTACGAATCGTTGATTACGAATACCATGATCATTTCATTGCAGGTGACATTTAATACTTCTTTTCTCCCAATTTGCATTACTTTACTTTTTGCTTGCTCCATTTATCTCCATCCCCTTGGGATTAATTCCTCTCTCCATTCTATTACTGCTTTGTTTAGAGTCTGCTATTAGCACTATGTCATCTGCAAATATAAACGCCTGTGACAAAATAGGGAAGAAGTTCTTATACTCGACACTTGTCCAGGGAGTTCTTCTCTTACAGATCTTGAGAATTTCATGTTATAAAGAGGAGGGGACTTAGGCTGTCACTTTGCTTGACATCCTACTTAAAGGAGAAGGATTTGAACTTTCTTCCACTGAGGTGGACCACTCTCTTGGGTTCTGCAATTTAGATTAGTCGCGGTGATACGAGGAGGCCAGAAGCGGATCTCGACTGAGAGCCCAGTCGTCGGGAAGTTCTGCTTTGGCTTCTAGAAACCACGTGATAACACTATACTGAGCAGATCTGCACTAATTCAATGTACGATCAATGTTCAGTTGTGCTATCACCTGAAACACACTTCCAAAAATAAACAAAAAAAACAAAACAAACTAACTCCCTTGGGTTCCTGGTACGCTGTCTTTATAGCCTTTTTCAGGTTAGTAAGGGCCTTCTTGCTATACAATGGTTTCCAAATCTCTACACGCAGGATAGAATCAAATGCTGCCATAAACCATTTTTAATTAGGAATGAAGGGTAAATAGAAATTTATGCAAGTATGGCTATACTCTGATTGTTTTCTTGAGCAGATGTATTTCTTTCATGCTTTCTTCTTTTCATTTACTGCTTTTCTAACCTCCTCGTTCCACCAGTTGGACTTCTTTTCATGTGGTCGAATCTTTTTGGCTCCACAAATCTCTCTTGCAGTGCTTATGGTACAATTTTTCAAGCACAGCCAGTATTTGTCAAGTGTTAGTTTTGCATTGATGTTAATCAGCCTTTTGCCTACCCTTTGCCTATACCGTTCTTTCTTCTTATCCAGTTGTAAACTGTTTACCTGTATACTTTCATATTTCTATGCTTTCTCTTCATTATTATTTTGGCATCTGCCACTACTAGTCTGTGGTGGATACTCAATTTTGCCCCTCTAATTACTTTAACATCGGTAATATATCTTCTTAGGGCTTGCTATTAAATGAAATACTCTAGGATGCTTGAAGCATTTCTTCATTCCAGCACTGGGCTAATCACTCATCTGATATATACATGAAATTGTAATTATAATGTATTTGATCTCATGTTGTTTATTTATGAGACAATATGCTCTGTTTCTCTTACTGCTGTAAGATTACTTGACAATTTGATCTGTTTCTGCATGCTTTGTTGTGTTCTCTCGATTACATTTGAGCTCTATAGGTGCTATATCGTCTATAAACCTGAGAATCTCATGTTTCATTCTGACCCTGTCCATTTTTTCTAATATTACATTTACATGGGCCAAGATAAATAGCGTCAAGTGATCATCTCCTAGTTTCCCATTTTGCCTTCAGAAACTTCAATATTTCTTGTATTCGTAAGGCCTTCTGTCCATATTTGAACATCTTTGATGGCTGATTCTCCCTTTAGGTTATCTGGCTTATATCAACCTCTAGTAGACCAAGATTCTTCGTTTAATCGATTTTTAATGTCTTCATCAATTATGGGTTCTTTACTTGGTATCTGTAAAGAGTGCCTAATCTTTGGATGTTCTCAGTTTTCTTATAAGTGCATTTGCTATACCATTTTAAGTCTATTTTCTTTGTTTCCGTTCAGGTTCATTTTTTCTGCTTGAGACAAAGGAAAATTATAATATATTTTTTTGAAAAGCATGATATTTTTCCACTAAAACAAATAATATTCTAACTATTTTTAAGTAGTTTTTGTTCTTTAAATAAACCACAAACAATTTTTAATTAGAAAGGAAGGGTAAATAGAAATTTATGAATAATGAATTTATGAATAATATGGCTATATATGAAAAACTTTCTTGGAATTTTAACATGATTTAAAAAAATATGTTCACATGAGTCTAATAATTAATTTTAGGTATTACAGTTCCTACACTACATGTTGGAATGTTATTTTCTTCATGCTGTTGGTACCGAGACCCTCATGCTCTTCCATGGATTGAATACTTACACACCGGGGCAAGCAAAATATGGTAAATAGATTTTTGTTTATTTAAATTTATTTCTTCTATAAAAGCTCTAGGTCACAAGGGAAGGCATTTTGTATTGATCTCCATTTTTTTAAAAGAAAATAGTTGAATTTCCTGAAAAGAGGTAATTAGTCACTAATTGGTCTACTTCAACTTTGAAGCCTTGGGGGTTTTGTATAGTCAATCTCAAAAAGATAATTATAAGAATCAGCTAATGTTTTCACTTCAAAATTAGAGTTTTATTATAATTTACTAACTTGGCTTAATACATTGCTATTGTCTTCACTAATAATGGATGGGTTTCTCAAGAGAGATAAGATATCTTTGACAGCTCATGACAGCCATTTTTTATTGTCTAATGACATGAATCTTTGACAGGTGTCAGTAAATGTTCGGCATTTGTCAAGATGAGTCGCTATGTAGTTGAAAAGCGCATTGAAATGGTTGAATCTTATTACCAAAATAGCAGTTCCATTTGTAAAATGTTTTTTGCATTACGACAAACATATGGTCAATAAATGCCCTAAGGAGGACAATATTCTGTACATAGTGAAAAAATATAGAATTCAGTGATGGATCGGATAGGTGGCCTACCCTTTGCCGAAATATGAAAAACACCAAGCATATCGAAATTGTTGGCTGAGAGTGTGAAAGAAACCCTGAACTTGTGAATTCTATGACATTTCCAGCAAGTTTTGCCAAAGGACTTAGGTCTACAGATCTGCCAGACATCTGGTCTCAACCTGATGACACCACATGCGATACCGCCAGAGAAACAGTCGATATATTGAAAGAGAAATTTGATTGCTTTTTGATCTTAAGATTTGAGGACAATACATGGCCTCTAAGATCATGTGACAATGTCCCTTGATTATTTTTTGTGAGGTTATGTGAAATCATTGGTGTATGTGAACAAGCCACATACTGTCAAAGACTTAAATATTAACATAATATAATGGTACCATCAATGAGAGAGATCCTATTATATTAACATAATATAATGGTACCATCAATGAGAGAGGTCCTATTATGTTAACATAATATAATGGTACCATCAATGAGAGAAGTCCTATTATATTAACATAATATAATGGCACTATCAATGAGAGAGGTCCTATTATGCCAAAAAGTGATGGAAAATTGGACCTCTCATTTTCAAGCTACCATATGAAGCTGAGACAGTCAATTGAATCCTGTGGTATTCCATGCATAATGCCAAAAAGAAAAAAATATATTGCAATGGCAATGTGTTCTTATTTCAATTCAAATTTATCTCTTCTCCTGAAAAACTCTATATTTCATTAATGTCACCCCCAAGACTGATACTTCATGTGGTAGTGGTAGTAGTGGTGAAATTCATCCCCAAAAAAGGTTCGGCTTCTGATATCAAATAAGTTTTAATGTATTACAGATTCATGTTGAATCTATACACTTTTGATGATATAATATTAAAGGATTGTTTTGGTTTTAAATTTTACTCATATATATTGTCATAATTATAGTAAAAGATTAAGTTTTATTTACTTTATTTTTATTTTACACTTAGTCACCATATCCACATTCATGTTTTAGGTATGGAGTACCTGATTCTTGGTGTAGTGAATTAAGGCAAGCAATGTACCCACTCCTTCCACGCCATACAAGAGATCGTACAATATGGCTCCCTTCAGATACTATGATGGTACCACCCACTTACCTTCTTGATGGTGGAGCTTCTGTTTGTCGGGTTGTACAAGAGCCGGGTCAATTTATACTTGTCTTCCCAAAATCATTTACTTCTAGTATATCAACTGGCTACGTTGTCTCAGAAAGTGTCTATTTTGCCCAACCTTCTTGGCTCAACACAGCAGAACAAGTTTACAAGGTAATTAATATTTTTTTAATACTAATTGAGATGTTCTGAAAAAGTAAGAGATATCATTATAAATTTTCATATTCCTATGATGGGATACTATACCTATAAATAATTAACAAATAATATCTCTTCCTGTTTCCAGATTTGATTCTTCATATACCAATTCTATAGATACCTAGCAAACAATTTTATCTTATAAATATTTTTTTTTTTTGTCATTCTAAATTTTCAACAATAAATAGACAAAGCGAAATAATATTATCTGTCTTGCCAGTCTAATTGATGTAACTTTTTTTATGTAATAGTCCAGAATACTTGCTCCTTATCCACCTAAACCACTACTACAACCCATGAAGGGTCTTGGGTTCAGCACTTGGTAAGGAAGTACTTTTTCTCAACCAACAGTTGTGAGAGGAGATAATTTTGTCAGGATCACTCTCAACAACCAGATTTTCCTCCCAATCACGGGTACTCATTTTATAGAGGTTAGTTGTGTCCCAGGAGGGTCCCATCAATCCGAGGATTGTTGTAATAGAATAACTCTCCACAACTGACATAATTGAATAAATAATCTGCCATAGCCAGACTCATGCCCGGGCCTGGGTGATAGATCATAGTACCTTACTCACTGAGCTACACCACTCCTCATTCCTTATTCAAAACACGTGTTAAATAATCGACATATTTTGATGTGTATCCAGGATAAGGAGATAAAGGCTACTTTTATACTTTATTAGATACAATAATGTTTGTTAATTCTTGTATCAGTGTGAATTAGGTTGGCTAAAGAAAGCACGGCAATAAAGTAAATGAGGAATAATTTTAATACTGCTAAAACTATAAATTATTTTAGTTATCTTCGCTCTCCATGGATCCACTGTAATAAGTTGCTATTATTAATGCGCCTTTATTTGTTGGCCCTAACCCGCTTAATCGCAGGTAGACATTTACTGACTCAGATGGATATCGAACCCGCACCAGGACTGGGTGCTCTGAGACCCACTCCCTCTATGTTTGGACATTTCTCACCATTTAAATCATAGTTCTTCAATTTCCACATTCTCATAAGAGGTACTCAACTGAAGCACATATAACAATGGTGTTTATTTTATTTGTAATTTAAACTATAGCTAACAACAAGTGACTTCGCTTTTTTAATCTTAATAATTGAATGCCGATAAATTTATATTATTAAAACAAATTTATTAAAAAAATTTCTTAAATAAACTATGTTTAATTTTAAATCTCAACAAAGTTTAATTAGCTTTATTTGAATAGCTATGCATTAATTCTCATGATGCTGGATTAGACCCCTTTCCAGAACCATTTTTGTAAATAATTATCAAAGGAATCAAAATTCTCTATAGTTTTGCAATCAGAGATGTTGCATCTCTGATTGCAAAACTATAGAGAATTTTCATACAGAGGTTGCCTCTGTATGATGTTTTGTCTATTTGTCAACAAGATGGTTTTTGGTTTATTTCAGTACCTATTTGAGATTTGAAACTTTTATCCTATAAGTAAAATGGTAATAGTTCATTAAACATCACATGTAGATGAAACAAGTCATATTTACATTTCTATTTGAAGTTTATGCTATATTTTTTTTAGGATATTCTTGACAGCTGTGAACCACCTGTTTTCTCTTTTCACAAACTTTTATTCAATATTGCTAATGATGCAAGAGCTTCAGCTGAAACTCTAATGCAGGTAACTATTGCTATATTGAATTTATTTAACAATTGTAATACACCTAAAAGATGTTGATGCCAACAGCTGCTGTTGCCTACATACCTCTCTCCGTCGAACCCTGCCGAAACCCAAATTTACAAGATCACACTTAACGCAACCCTCACACGCATATCTCATTCTTACCCACTCAGCTTTGGTTACCTTTTTTAAAAATTCATTTGTTAAGACTGACAACTTTACCGTACCATTTCAACCATTTTAAAACTCAATCTTTACATATTAAATTTATTTACTGATATATAGTACTTGGATTTATAATAGTTAAGCAGATTCTATGGTTGATCTGCATTGGCTTTGAACACATCTTAGGTTGATTAGAAAGTAACGTAGGATTTTTTTATACCTGATATTTACGATTTAAGATCAATATACCCTTAAGATGATATTGGTTTACTTATATTAGTAATCCTCTTATAAATTAAGTTAGCATGTGTACAATTTTGCATCATTAAATGCATTCATTTGTATTTTTGACTTGGTGGAACAGAGTTAAATACTAATGACAGGATGATAAATAAAAAAAAAAATAACTACTTTCAAAAATAAGAAGATTTAGGAGAGAAATTAAATTAGTCTTTTGTTGATGTTGTTAATAAAGGAAGAAGATGCAATTGGATCTTAGTTGAATATTAAATTATAGATCAGATGAACAAATTGGTTGTGGTTTAAGAGTTAAACCCAATAACTTTTGATGTATTGGCATTTAGGGTTAACACATTTTGGATGGTCTATGAATTTGTTACCTTCGAGTCTGCTTAAATTTGAGATTATAATAATAACAAAATACTTAGCAAACCTGTAGGTTCATCGAGGTTATGGTGGTTGAGAGTAATAAGGCGTCATCTTAGCAATCTTGATTCTGCTGCAGTGCTGGTTCTAATCCGGCCTGGACAGGCTGAAATATAAATCCCTTAGAGTCGATGCCGATAACACCAATTTCTGTTTACAAATCTCCATCTACCGACTACTGTCCAAACCCAAATCTGTTAGATCACCCTCAACGCAATCCTCTCTCCTACGTCTTGATCTACCTCTTTTACTGTTACCAGTTGGCTCAGCACTTATTAACTTTTCAGGAATTTGTTCGTCATTAAACCCAACAACTTAACAAGCCCATTTCAACTGTTTTGATGCAACTGATTGATTATATTTATTTTAAATTCTCCAATAGACTCACTCTGTTTCGGACTGAATATTCTACTCAATGTCTTATTCTCGAAGACCTTAAGGTGTTGTTCTTCCTTTAAAGTTAGCGACCACGTTTCACATCCGTCAGAAGGATAATATTTCTGTAAATTCTAACTTATAAGTTTCTAGACAAAAGGAATGATCTAAGTAATGTCGAGACTGGAAGTAATGTCAGAATAGCTAGATAGAATAGAGTTTTATAGATAGAATAGCATTTCCCACCTTTAATGTGAATTTGAGATGAGAATCAGGAAAAGGAAGATAGCTCATATTTAATTTGGGAGTTGTTAGTGGATATAAGATAGAATCATTGTGTTTAAGATTTAGATTGATTTTTTACAGATCCTAAAAAGAGGAACATTTTTATTGTAGCTCTGATTCGATCAATGCATTTTAGGAATTTTGTGATGGTATTATAAAAGTAGCAGGGAGTTTTAAAACAAACTTGAGTGTAAACCATTAAATTAATTATCTCTTGTACCATAAAAATAAAATATTTAAACATTTTATGAAGATCAGGCCTTATTTTTCGACAAATTGTAGGAAATGTGTTAAATATTATGTAAGTATTAATACTTAGAGATTTCAACTTATTAATTCCATTAGATTTTTTATGATTTTCCATTTTATCAGAACACTAATTAATTGAGACCAGTTGCCTTTAAAGGTTTTCAGTTTGAAGAACATTTATAAACATTAAAATATTTATGAAACTCTTCCTTCTAATTTTAGTTATATTAAAATCAGTATAATATAAATTATTTAATTATTTTCTAATAATAATTTTTAAAAAATGATATTTTTTATAGCTTTTACATAAAAAATTAGAAATTAGATGTAAATATTTATTGAAATAATTTTAGTGTATTAATTAAAGGTATTGTCCTCAGTGTTGTTTTATCTTAAATAACAATATTTTATTTAAAGTAAAAAGTTGTATATTATTTTAAATTATACAAAGTAAATACATTGTCAAAGTATTAAGGCTGGCATACACGAGTAAGTTTTATAATCAAAGTGAGTTTGATCAAAACTTTGATAAAAAAACTTACTCATGCAAACCAGTCTTTATATTACATAATATATTTACTTTATCAATATAGATATGATTATTATTAACTAGATATTTTTCTCTAATTCATTTTAAGAATGCTTTAAATGAAGTTTTTATCAATAATTATATACTTTTCTCATATAGGTTTTACCAATGGTGAAGTCTGTTGTCGAACAAGAAGTTGAATCAAGAAAGAAACTAGAAAAGCTTGGCTTAACATCATGGGAAAGAATCCCATCATCTAAAGGAAGAAGAAATAAGAAACAAGAAGAAGAAACAACAGACTTGGAGTGCGATATTTGTCGTGGGGCATTCTTTTTGTCAATGGTATAACTGTAGATACATTTTTCTTCTTTGAATTGCTCACTGTCTTCTTGTTACATATGCATTTAATTACAATTTTTCGTGTGAAAACTAATGCTTACTGATTTTACTTACTTTTGTTTATTTCCTAATTTTTGAGTATTTTCTATTTTAGAAAAGTAAAAATTTTCATTAGAAATAAATATCAAGTTGTTATTCTTATGTTGTTTTTTCTTCTGCCTGAGGCAGAGGAAATATGAAAATTGTTAAAAAAAAAAATGAAAAATAAAAAATTGATATCTGATTTAATTTTCTCGTTTTAGGTTCCAAAATCGATTTTTTTTTCTCTTCTGTTGTCACTCTCACCTATTTCTAAAATATTGATTCTCCTAAACCACTTAATTAACTGTTATTGATAAAACTGCTGGGTTATATAACAGTTAGTTCAGAAAATAAAAATATGAGGAAAAATTTGTTTAATTGAAATTATTAAAAATCTTGGAGCGATGCTTAGTTTATCAAACATTTTTAGTGGAATTCATTAACTAATAAAATGAGTTAATAATTAATTTTCAGACAGCCAATTTCTACTAATGTGACAATTAATTTTCAGGTAACAAATTCTAATGAGGATTGCAGCTATTGCACCAATCATGCAATTGAAGTTCTCACAAAAGATCAGAGCCTTCTCAAGTATTGCAAAGTGAAATTCGCCTATGATGAAGTAAGCAATGGTTTTTTGTTTTTTAAATTTGATTTTACTTAATTTTTATTAAAAAAATTACAAGGCTCAGGAAGAAATTTTGCTTATTTATCAATAATAATTTGGAGAAAGTTGCCATTTATGAACAGTGTACTCAATTACTGAATTAGGAATTATTTTCGGGGTATTCATATAGAATGCTCTTTGTCTACTTTCCCAATTTAGAAGTCTGTTATCTTAATTTCTTTTGTCTAAAAGTATCTTTATTAATAGATTTTTGAAGTTGTAGAGTTTATTAGTCAGATTCTGTTTTCATTACTATATTCGTGCAAACCCTTGTTACAGTAATCCCTCATTATCACGAACTAGGTTAAGACGAAACATCGGATTATACCAAATAATTTCTAGTCCCATCAAAAACAATTCCTTTGCTGCATATTTGTTTAAGAAATCCCTAGTTAACATGAATTGTTTGGTTAATGGGAATCTCAAACAGTTTCAGCCAATGGTAAAGTGAAATTTTCAGGTAACATGGATTTATTCTGGGCACGAAGATTTAGTAAACTCTCGGTAATCCCTTACCTACGACATACTGCCTCCGGTCTCTTTTTCCTTTTTATTCATTTTCAACAGCATTCTTTACATTAAACATCCGTTTCTGTAAAAATAAATTAAAAATTTTTATTAAAAAAATTAAAAAGTTTTATTAAAAAAAATTATAGTAATAAATGGGCACTTTAAAGTTTAATAGTGATACTATCAGGAGTTTGAGTAACTATGGCTTAAAAAATAACAGTTATTCAGAGATAAAAAACAAATTAGAAATTTTAAAATAACTGATTAGAAATTTTGTTATTCTTGGATTCTTTAGTGAATCAAAAAGTTATGAATTTAATTGTCCTACAGTGAAAATAATAAACTAATTTTTTTTTTTAAGCTTGCTAATTTTTTTTTCCTGGCAAAATAGGCCACGTAGTAAAGGATTTGTATGATGCAAAATATGGGGTAGAAGCTTTTATTTTTTAACTTGTTTATATGGGTGCAACCATATAACAAACAAAGATGATAACACGGGTGACCTCCGGAAAACTTTTGGCAGCTAAAAAACCTAGAAATTTTAGGATTTTTTTCACCTATAATCCCTAAACGGTGCAAAAAAAAAGTTATAGTATAATAAATTAAAGAACATTAACTTCTGCATCTAACAAGTACCACAAAGTAATAATTCAGTTAAATGAAGTTGTCGAAAACCGTGGTCACAAAACAGCGATTTTCATATTTTCAACTTTTTAAAAAATGAGAGAGTACTTTATTTGAATCCGTAGTGTAGAAATGAGTATTCTTAAGAAAAAAATTCATAAGATAAAAGTTGTTGAGTATCAAATTTTTAAATTCGGTCAAGTACACCTCTAGAAAAATGTGATCTCCGGCAATTGGCATATTAGCACAGTAAAGATATCATTATGGATTGCAAAAGATGGAATAATTTTGATTTTCAAGTATGTTGCATGTATTCCCCTCTCGTACAAAATCCTTTCCAGCTTCATCCTTTTATGTTTTCTGTCATTTTGAAAAACTGCTAAGAAAAAGCATTTTCTTTAGTTACTCCTCAGTGACTTGCTTCCAGTGCATTTAAGGTAGGAAATGTGTCATTACCAATTTTAGTGAGCATTATATTTCTTGCAAGTTTTGTATGCAATATTTTTTTAAATTAGAAATAGCTATGGAGATATTGGTCATGACAATCTTCAAAAAAGGCTTAAAGTTACATTTGGTTTCGCCTTAATAACTATTTTTAGATGCAGTTTATTGAAAAATGCATAGTAACCACTCATGTAGAGGATTAAATTTCCTATCAAATTCATACTAAATATTGCTCTCAACCGATGCCAAGATGTAATGAAATAACAATTTTATAGAAATTGGACTGGAATCATCATCTGCTATTCAAATTATTTAATTATTATTAATACATTTAATTATTAATATTAAAATTCAATAATTTAATTATTAATCCATTAGGTATGTATATCACATATATAATGGAATTATGATGATATTATATTCAGGAATAATAATTTGAATAGCGGGTGATATTTTCAGTTTCCAGTTTCCAAAACATTACCAAATGCAACTTTTAGCCTTTTTTGGACATTTTTGCATATTTTCACGACCCCTTTCACTAGCAATTCTGAATTTGAAAATATATTATACAAATAAATATATATATAAGACTTGCAGGAAATGTAACGCTCTTTACAATTGGTGATGACACATTTTCTACCTTAAATGCACTGGAAGCGAGCTACTGAGGAAAAACTGAAAAAAAGTGCTTTTTATTAGCAATTTTTCAAGATACAGGAAAACTTAAAAGAATAAGGTTGAAAACTTGGATTTTTCACGAGAGAGGCAATACATACAACATACTTGAAAATCAAAACTACTTCATCTTTTGCAATCTATAACGATGCCAATTGCTGGAGATTGCCTATTTCGAGAGGTTTACTTGACCGAATTAAAAAATTTGATACTCAGTGGATGCAGAATTTAATCCTGTACAATTTGTGTATTGTAAGTTTTTCTCTTTCTTATAGTACTCATTTCCAAGCTTTAGACTCATAACTTCTGCTCAGTTTTTGACAAAGTTGGAAAAATCATTTTATGAGCGTTGTATTCGACCAAACCACTTTACCCGATTATTATATTGTGGTACTTTAATTTATTACACTGTAACTTTTTGAACTGAATGCATCATTTAGGAATTATAGGTGAAACAGCAAAAAGTCAGGAATTTTATTGTTCAAGTTCAGTTTGACACCATGAATTCTGTATACTTTGATAAAGAATAACTTTTGTATTTTAACATAATTGTGTTTTTCTTTTTTTATAATCAATAAGGTTCTATTTTTAAACAAATTATTTATTTATAGGAAGAAATGGAAGAACTTATAGATAAAGTGAAGAATAAAATAGAAACTAAAACTCAAAAGAAACAAGCTAAAGAAAAAGGGAGCTCTAGCGGATCTAAGAATTAAATTTTTTTAGAAACAAGTCTAGTAAACAACCAAAACTTTGACTCAGCCTAGTCCGTAATAGTCAACCTTCACCATTTTATTTAATAAAATATGATATTCCTATTTAGGTTACATCAGTATATCAATACATGTATAAAGATCTTAGTTAAGAAATTAAATATGTTTTGTAAATATTTGCCCTCTTTTGATAAACTGATGAATTTATCTATTAAAATGTAAATAAAACCTGGCTTGTTCTAAGAGTAACCAGTTAAAAGAATTATTATACCAAAGTATTCTTTTATATTAGTTCCTTACCCTTAAAAAAAAAAAAAAAAAGATATATGGATGATGGTATGTTGAAAATTGGTGCTTAGAAAGATGTAAACTTAAATAAAGCTTTATCTGACAATATCACAGAAAACGTGTTTTTTTTATTTATTCAGAAATTTCACTGATTATCATGAAAGATATATGTTTTTTAAAATGAAGTAACAGAATAAGTTTTCTATACTAATGCTTAGTTCTTCCCCGACTTTGCCTTAATTAATCATATACCTGTAGAATGCTTTAAATGTAAACTAGGTAAAACATTAGTAATTTATTTTTTATATTTGTATACCATAGACATGGTCTTTCATCACTAGTGGTTATTTAAATTCTGTATTAAAAATGCATTTTAAAAACTGTTAAATATTTAAAACATTTATTACATATTTTTAATATAGAGATTTATGTATATAAAGTATTGTTTTGCTTTTTATGAAAATGCTTGTTTTTTTTTTAGTATGGTTCGGTGACTGTTTGTTAGTGTTCTGAAAACTTGCAAAAGTTTTGAGTATCAACTGTTAACAAATTTCAACGTTTGTTTTCAAAACTGTCTATGCTAGTAATGTATTATGACCATACTTTAATTAGAACTATTTATAAAGATTTATTTATAAAGAAATATAACATTTATAACTGAGGAATTATAGATAAATTTGGAATAGTGAAATTAAAAAAAAAAATATATCAATTTTATTTTGTGTCGATTATACTTATGAAAGTGTAACTATTGTTCTCTTATTAACTAAAAGTAACTCCAATTGAAACTTAATTAATACTCCAAAATTATGTTATATAGTATTGTTTGTAAAGTATTTAAAATGAAAATTGTTTTAAGTATATATATAAATTTTGTTCATTGTTTATTATGTACATTTTTGGTTTATTTTGATATTTATGTAAATTGATTTGTATACTTACCATAAATTATACTTACCTATTTGATTTTATTTGTAGCTTTATTAATATCCTGTTCTTATTCCGTTTCCAGATTTTTGGAACTTGTTTGCATCTCCATGTTTTACACATTACTTTTTAAAATTTAATAATAATAATGTTTTGTACCTTTGTTTCTTAACTGACTAAATACTATAAGAAAATAAATTTTTGTGGGATGTTTTTATAATAATTTCACAAAGGGTTGTTTAAAAAAAAAAAAGGCAACTTGTAAACTATCATTTTTTGGTTAGCTGTTGAATATCTGTCGAGCAATTGTTGAAGCCTGTTTTTTCATTATTTACCTCACTGAAATCAAGATAAACCCAGTTTCATAAGCTGTTTTAATCTGGGATATTCTGCAAAAAAACAAAAAAAAAACAGGTTCTCTGAATAGAAAATTTCTTTCACATACCGAATTTCCAGGCTGAATACTTCTTCATGATGTATCTTCGACTACATATGAAGCTTCATGGAGTGAATGTACAAATCACTGATGATGCCAAATATGTGACTAAGAAACTTATTTCAGGCAATAAAACTATCAATAAATATTTAACATACAGAAAAACTGCTTTGTTGGACCATTCTGCTTATAATGGACCTTCAGGAATTCTTTAGTAAATTTCAGAATCAGAGCGAATTCAGGAAACCTCATTCCGTACTTAAAAGAACTACAATATTGAACCTACTGTCAGAATCCTGTGGCATCTCTTGTATAAAGTCTGATTAAAAGATCTGTAGAGGTGGTGCCGCAATTAGTGCAGAACCTAAAAAATACTTTGAATTGTGTAGAAAATCTATTTGAAGTATGCCTAGAAGGCTTGAGCCAGTCAATCTTAGTAAGAGGAAGAAATATCTGATATCAAACGTTAATTTTTTGTAATTTAGATTATTAATTTTTTTTTTAATAATGATAAACATGTATTTACTGAAACATAATAGAACAAATCAAATGATAAAAGGATAATAATGGGTTTTTATACACTTCCTGAATTTAATTATCAAGTAAATTAACATAGACCTGTTAAGAAAAATATTTTGGATGTTATAAATTTTAAGTTTGTAATTTGAGTTTTGTTCTTGTTTATTAGATGTTCAAAATCTGGATGGCTTTGGTCCCCATCACATTTCACTTTATAATTATTTTTTGAGTAACCAAGCTGTA
The DNA here is from genome assembly GCA_948150685.1 of Rhaphigaster nebulosa. Taxonomy (NCBI): domain Eukaryota; kingdom Metazoa; phylum Arthropoda; class Insecta; order Hemiptera; family Pentatomidae; genus Rhaphigaster; species Rhaphigaster nebulosa. The sequence goes on along the minus strand of OX411308.1, from coordinate 38,676,843 downwards.
AAAGATTAGAAACTTTGAGCATAAGAGAAAAAAAAACAATCTTAAAAGTTTCTTTTGCTAAAAAAATAGTTATTCAATATATAAATATATCTATATTAATTATAGGATACCAATTTTAATAGATATAAAACTCAATCAATAAAATTTGAAACTTGTGCAAAGATTTTTAAGACATATGAAGGTATAGTATAGTATAGTTTCAATAAACAAGGAAATGAGAAAGCCAATTTTGTATTTATTAAATTGTAACTGTTTTATCTGAAGCATATTCAACATCTATAAAAGATAAAATAATATTTAAAGAATCACATAACAGAACACTGCTCTAATGTGGTCCCTATAATGTTACATTTATTAATTACAACCATTCGAGAATTCTGTAAATTCTATTCCAAAACATTCAGGTGACTATTATACTTGAACAGAGCACAATTACAGAGTTAATTAATATATCAACTAGTTTAATTAAACAGCTATTTCAACTTTTACAACACTTATAATAAATTAAGACTAGAACTTCAATTAATAGTAAAACAGAATTTAAAATAAAACAAATTCATTAATATTACAATTAGCATAAATACTTTATAGATTACATATACATTTATTTTTTAAATACATCAATTTTCAAAATAACTATCTCGTTGTATCATGTAAAATTTCAACTTAGGGTGTGGAATAAATAAAATGACAATTTAATAATTAAAAATTAGCATAGAACTTCAATTTTTAAGTGGAATCCTTTAATATGTTTAATGAATATTCATTTCAAGATTAACCAGGAAAAACCTCCAAGCCTTAGAAGTTCAAGTTCTTTAATATCCAGCAGATATAAATCAACAACCAATTACCTCTTTTCAAGACTTTAGATTGTTTTCTAAAAGGCAGTGTTTGCGTAACGAAATAAAAAAAAATTATTTTCTTCCAAATTTCTATGAAGGTAATTACAAAATGTGTTCTAAGGAAAAATTGTATAGAAGCCGAAGAGCATATTTTGATTTTAATGAAAATTCTATTTTATTCATCTGCGTCTTGGAAATTTTATCCTAAAGCCTAAAGAATAAACATTTCATGTGATACAATATGCATACAGCCTGATAAAGATTATGCATAATAAATGATACTTTGAAATAAGATTGAAGCACCAGGAAGATAAGTGAATCAACAATATTTAAAGTAAATTTACACTAATATTTAAAAATTAATGCTATTTCCAGAACTGATGATGAAATAATTGATCTGTCTTTAACACTTGGAAATAACAATAAAAATAATATAAATCTTTGAAACCATGGTTGACTAGTCTCATCCTGTAACTCATTCAAAACATTTGATTCCCAAATGGATCACTATTAGAGCTCATGCTATAAATCTGCAATGATCCACTCTAGTTTGAGAAGAAAGACTATGATGGGTAATTGTGGAGCCAATTCTATGGTCAACCATAAAATAATAAAAACAACCAAAAGAGTGAATGTAGTATAAATTAAACAAAATAAATCTACAATAACAATAAATCTATTAACACATTCACTGAGGATGACGTGAACGTACATGTCATCTCCACCCTCTTGGCTGAGGCAGATGACATCCCCGTTCAAGGGGTTGTTACATTGCGATTAGATGGTGGTGACTTGTGCATTGCGATATTTGCCACATTCCTTCTCTCTCACCCTCACTTTCATAGTTAATTTCATATTACCTCAATTTTTTTTCCTAAATTTTTATATTTTTTTAAGAGGCTGTAATATTGTTTTGTTTCCCGTATTCAGTTTTTTAAAACATATTTTGCAGAGAGAAAAGCAAAATTTGGAACAATTTTTTTTTCTTCTTTATTTTATAACCATGACTTTTCTGATAATAATTGTTGGGACGTTCAGGTAAGGAAAGTTTGGGGAGATTTCCAACCAGAAAGAAGGAATTGCTGTTAAGAATAGGCTGTCTTGCTGGTATGGGTAAACAAACTCTAATACATGGTGGGTGACATGAACATTCACATCATATATAGAATCGATTTTTTTTTTACATGAAAATGCTCAAGAACTTAATAATTCAACTGACTAAAATCCGAAAAACAATTTTCTAGGGAGATTTAATCCTTTTAGAACCAACAACGATGTTTCCTTCTTTGTAACATTTGGGAATAGAGCCAACAAAAATGATATGAAGTATATAGTGTATGTGATAGCTTAAAATTCGCATTGTGAGATAATTTCATCGCGAAATAAATAAATACAAATTAAAACGACACTTTTGGTTGGCACTAAAGGGATAAAAAAAGAAGAAGAAAAATCCTGCCATTCAGATAATGCTATTAAAGGGAACATACCGCAATGAACATGTTAACATTATATAGTTCCATTAAAATAAAATGAAACATATAATTTTCAACTGTAATAATCATTACACGAGAAAAATTAATGACAATCCAAACACAGAAACTATTCATGGATTTTGATGAATAAGCATAAGCTTATGAGCATCACACATCTCAAAGAAAAATGTAATAGGTAATATTTTTTTTTTTTTTCTGTTGGCACTATAGACCATGCAGATCTTTGGCCGCACGATGTGTTGTTATTACAGACCTTTTGTCGCTTGCGGGAGCTCAGACAGCCTGGAGGGGGTCACCCAACCTCACATTGCTACGAACCATCGTTTCCATGGTGCAGCAGCAGACTGCCCATTGCTCCATAGCCAGTCCCTTCGGGGCCGATTGGGCAGTGTCCTTCCATCGGCTCTCTCGGGTTCAAGGACATTGACAAATTGGTCTAGACCCACGGATAACGGCTGTTCGGGATCAGCAGGCGCACAAGGTCCCATATTTCTTTCCCCGAAGCAGACCGTCCATGGACCAAACCTCCGGGTGGCTATTTAACATCCTGGAAGACCACAACACGATTCACAATTTAAGTACACGGGATAGGGTCATCACTCCTACGCCCGATTTTTAATTTCATATAAAATTTCTCTATTAAGATTGTGTTTTTTTCTACAATAGTACTTAAAATAAAACTGTCAGCGATAAATGTTTGATAACTAAACAATTTCAATGTTTAACATAGTATAATTCACTTTTTTCTACTCATTACATTTTTATTCAAGATAAGTGATGAAAGCCTAAAAAGTTTTCCGAAGCACATAAAAAATAGAACAGAAGAATTTATTCCAGGATGCTACCCAAGTAAAGCTTAAGTTATTGGTAACTATAGTTTTTAAATATATACAAAAAATTTACAGATCTCTTGATCTTGTTACACAATTTTTCTTTAGTAAATAAAACTTGAACTAGCTTCACTGAGAGCAATCTATCAACACCTAATTTTTTTAATAACTAATTTATCCAACCTACAATTGGAAAAAGAAGAAATAGAACAAAGAAAGGTTTGGCAACTATTTTTATAATTTATTTAACCCATTTCTGTCCAATGAATGAAAAAATTTAAGTAATTTTGATTTTCTATTGAATAAAAAATAAATTTTTCTATTGAAAACAAGTTACCGGTACCCTAAATAATGTTTTATAATTTATTATTTCATTACAAATGCTCCAGATACATATAAAAAGTAATGCATTTTCGAAACATTGCTTGGAAGAGGTCACATAAACAAAAACATACTCATTAAATTGTATGTACCTTAATCAAAAAATGTATACAAAATCATTCATCATTCAATTATAAGTGGAAATTTTTTTAAAACAAGATTTTTGTAAAGAAAAATCTTTGTAGTCTGGTAAAAAAATATTTTTTCATCAATAATATTTCGAAAATTAAGATAACTTAAATAATGATTTTGTTTCTTTTTAGGAAAAAAATGTTTAAATCAATATTGCATTTTTTGCAACTTTGAGCAGAAATGGATTAATCACAAGCAAATAAATAAACATTGATATTCTAATTTACCAAAATATAGGAAGCACTTACTTTACAAAATATATTAACAGTAATTTATTTGTTGCTGGAAATAAATAAATATTTTCAACTAAAAACAAACCTTATTAACAAATAAATAATAATATTTACTATGCAATAAAAAAATAAGTAAAGGAAACAATGGGAAAATTAATAGGATTGCATTTGATATTTTCATGCAGTTTTTAAATCATCACTGAGACAAGAATGATAATTTTAAATAAAATGGCATTTAAATATCTTTCATATATTTTTAAATTAAATAAGAATATTTGAGGCAAAAAAATTTCCAGAAAAACTATTATATAAGCTCATTTTGTGCTAGCAGTTGCAATTAAAAAAATAAATTTGTCTATATAAATATATATTATCCGATAACATTTAATAAATATAATTTAGTTTAGAAAAGATAGGAAGTTGTAAATAATTTTGTTTTTCTTCTAAATTATTTCAAATGAACTATAATCCTAGTTTTTTTTAATGATTTAATCATAACTTCACTTATGCAGTAGATGATACAAGGGAATACAAAATAAAGCAATCTTGGTGATAATATTTAAAGCCAATCACAAGATTCATTGCATCTGGTATGATCTTACTGTACATTAAATTTTATTGTTCTAAATAGATGTAAAACCTTTACAGGTCAAGGCAACACTTCTCTTAAATTTGATCTGGGACTGGTACTCACTCAATTGCCAGAGAACAGGAAACAAGGATGGATCTCCGCGGACACTCTCCTCAAGACTGTGCATGATTAAATTGCCTTATAAGGCCATGATTTTAGAGAGCATGGAAAATTAGGGCTGAGACAGTGTAGGCGAAGATCTACAAGGAACCAAACTCTAAAGACTGCTGAATTAAGAGAAATTAGGAAAGTCACTGCAATAGTCTCTGAGCCTATAGGAAGAGCAGAAAATAAGGATTTCATGTAAATTCTTTTCCTAACAGAAGTAGAGACGTAAAAGAAATCTAGTGAATCCAAGCCTTAGAAATCTTTGGACACAATACTGAAAACATTGAGTTAGGTACAAAAAAGTATAAAACTATAAAAATTTTAAGGAACAAACAAATCAGCAGTCACAGTGGGTAACCACTCTACAATCTCCCAACTCATCCTGAAGGGCCATACAAAATAAAAAAAATAGGTCATGCATAAGTGGATAATTGTTTTTAATAGAAGGACCTGAAGAAAAATCAAAGAAAAGAAGCAGATTGCATTATTTTTGAGAAAGGAAGTTGAGACCAGTGAAGTGTCGATTATTTTGGATATTATGGATGCTAAATAACTTTTTAAAAGGAAAGAAAATTTTCTCACGAAATTGGTCACATTTCATAAAAATTATGATGGAGAGATGTAGACAATTTAAATGATTTCAACTGGGGTGAGAATGGCCAGAATTGATCTTTTTGTTTCTGCACACGTACAGTTCGATTTAAAAAAAAAACTTCAATTCAGGTGATGTTTTACAGTACCGCAAGTTATATTCCTTATATTTTCAGATTTTTTAGACTAGGCATGCGAGTGAGAGAGCAACATATTTCCATGACCGTAGTCACTCAGTGCAAAATAATTAGGAGTGACTATAGCCACGGTTTTTTTTTTCTCATACAAACTCACATATTCGAAGGCTGGGGGTAAGAATAGCTGGAAATATAATTTTTAAAACTTCCTTGTAAAAAATTTTCTTTGCATGCTTGCTTTTCAAACTATTCATTGGTATGTGACTAAGAAAAATAAGAATAAAGAATAATTAAAGAATCTTTAAACTTTAATAATTAGTCTAATGTAAATTAAATATAAATTGCACCCAAATTAACATTTAAAAAATATATTATCTTCTTTCCATAATTCATAAAAAATTACAAATGATATTTCTGACTATAAAATTAGGAGATCTTTAAATTAATTCTCATCAAATCTTAACCATCCTCTTCTCCCTTTTTTTGGGGGGGGGGGGGATTTAGTCATTTAATGTATGCGTAGGTGCGCTTTTAATTAATTCTTCACAAATGTTTTTTTTTTTTAGAGATAGTTTGGATTACCTTACAATTCGGATTAGTGAAAATCCACTGTACATCACTAGATGTTTTGCCAACATAACAAAAATTACTCTACATAGCAAACCATATTTAATATAATTTTTTTTCTACATGAAAATGTAAGAATAAAATCATTGAAAATATATAAACATGTATACAATGATCTAAGCTCACATAAACCACAATTAAATGAGAAACAAAATTGACTGGGAGAGCTTTGAGGGCCAAATTCAAGTTTTTCCTATTTTTGACCATTCTCACCCTTGTTGACAGTACCTCGATATTGAAAAATGTATAAAGTAAATAAATTTACATAAAAGATAACCAGTTCAAATACCATTTATTAAATACCTGTCAAAGAACAATGAAAGTTTTATGAATATGATCCTTCAATGTCAATTCTAAGGTTAAAGTATGCCTAGAAAAGAATAAATCCATTTACTTATACAGAAGTGATTAAAGAGGCTACCTCGTTAAAATAAAAAAAATAATTAAGAGGTCAATAACTTGCCCATGCTCCTGAGCTTGTAAAAAGGACTGCTAAAAGTGAATCGATCCAATGGTTAGGTTCATGATACAAATGGAAATTCCATGGGAGCCAAGAAGTCGAGGCAGATCACACCTTGCACATCGTTAAAAGTGTAGAAAATGATTTTATTTATCATTCATGCCCAAGCATAATTTAATCCAGAGACTATTAAACCCTAGTTCACGAGTGGAATTAACGTTAACTGCCAGCAATTTTAGTATTTGGTTAATCAGGACTAGTATAGTATTGTGGATTACTTACCAGATGACTTGTTCCAGCAGAACCAAAAATCCCAATAATTAGGGAAGACCAACAAATTATAGCTTGTAAAAAGGCAACAGTAGTATTCTGGATAATAACTACTCCCATAAAATAATTAAAAAAAGAAATCATGAAAACCTATGAAGTACATTTTAATATAGTTTCATGTATAAAGTAGCTGTTCAATTATTTATTTGAAATCATCTTGTACATTTATTTCACTTAAAAATAAATGTAAGTCCTATTTTATTGTTTACTTCTGTTTCCGTTAATACTACTGGGTAGCAAAGATTTGGTTGGTGATTTGCAATGATTTGAAAATAATTCTAAAATTAAATAATTAAAATGTAAAAGTAAAAAACAGAGAAACCATATTTACATTGTTACGGAATAAGGATGATTCCCATGATTTTCAAATCATTTAGCAAATAACAAGGCAAATCAGTAAAAAACACAGATAAAAAGATTATTTTTGAAAAATTATCAAAATGTTTTTCCCAAATTTCATACTAAAGTTTCAAATTTATTTATGACTATAATTCATTTCTACATGAATGCAGATAAAATATTAAACCAAATATATTTTGATTGAAGCTACCTTTGGAAATAAGCGTTAAAAGTCTTCAGTGGAATGCCTTGGATATTTTGCAGGAAATTAACAATGTATTAAATCATAGATAATTAGATTTAACATAATCAATACACATCCATACTTTTTAAGTACAATTACAATGACCTGATTGGGCCATAAAATTAAATTCAGTCAATTATATCAATAATATATATACTAATGTACAAATAATAAAATCAAAATAAATAAATTATGAAAATGAGCATAGTGGAAGCTTATTTTTAAACAAAAAAACGACAAAATAAAACTTCTTATTTTAAGATAACATTAAATTATTTTCAAAATGGTAACAATACACAGGCTTGGTAACTATGTCTCAGACCTGGGAAGAAAGTATTTCAAACATTATTTTCATTTATTGATCTAAGTTGAAACTAAATTTTGGTTTTGTTTTTAAAACAACATATTTTAATTAATCTATTTCTGCCTAAAGTTGCGAAAACGCAATTTTGGGCAGAGATGGGTTAAATTATGTATGTATGTGTGTGTATAAATATATATATATATATATATATATATATATATATATATATATATATATATATATATATATATATATATATATATATATATATATACATAAGGTGTTTGGGTAAAGAAGTAATAGACATTTTTTGTGACTATCGGTTTAAGTGAAATTTCGCCCTTTTTAATGAACTTTACCTTTGAGAAAATGGAAATAAGTCTACAAAACCATGCCCACATCCTAGGTGAACACTGTTTCAGTTCATTAAAAAGAACAAAATATAACTTAAACAGATTGTAACAAAAAAATGACTTGTACCATTTTAGCTAAAAATCACAGATATGCGTGTATGTGTATGTCTATCCAATTAAAAAAAACAAAAAACATTTAATTGTTTTTCTTAAATAAAATTAAAAATACAACAATAGCATTACTTATTGTTGGATTGTTAGCTGACATTTTGACCAATATAACATTGTATGCCATCGTAAGGCACAAGAACAGAAGAACATTAAGGGTAGAGACCCTTTCTGCCTCTCCAAGGCAACTAATAACTCATATTAGTTGCTAGGGTGCTTATGTGGACATCGCCCTTCATTAGTTCTCGTTTTATCCTGATTAAGACTTACAATCTGAGTCAATTTGGATAACAATAACATACCACACATCTTTATAATTCCTCTTTTTGAGGAGTTTAATTTTAATAAAAAAATGCATGTATTGTTAAATATAGGACATATTCATTCTTTTTTATTTTTTAAAATCCACAATATTATTTTATTGTCAAACAATTAATTTGAATTACTGCCCAGGTCTGCTATAACTAATTATGTTTAAATGCAGATGCTGAAATGAGCATTACGAAAGCTGCTAACAGCAAATGTTCTACTTAATCTATTTCATACTTTTGTCTGTTCTTTCTGAATTGATGATTGACCAAGTTTATCACAATTACTTCGGGTGCATTAGCACAACTAATTTATGGCTATTACTATTTAAATAATTCAATACCTCTGATCTACAGAAATTGACATACAGCACAGTAGTCAAGCTTCTCCATAGAGGAGATGTTTTACAAAAATAGCCAAATAACCTAGGCAAGACCCCTGTATTACAATTTAAACAATACATCAAGAGAAATTTTTTTTTTTCAATTTTTATAAATTTATAGGTATTCCTAATCTTTTGTTAGTGGCATGGACATGAGAGGTGCATATTACACTGGAACTAGTGAAAATCAAATTCTTAGTTTAAGTCAGAGAATAAATGTTTTAGTTATGCTTTTAATAACAAGCATACCATAAAATGACAACTTAGTGAAGTGATCTTATTTTCAGTGATAATAACAATAATCACCTAATTTTTCAATTGGTTTCATCCAAACGTTTTTGTTTTATTTAAAAGTTGAAAAATAACTGTTTTTTTTTGCTTTAAAAGTGTTACAATAAATTTTTAAAAGATTGTTCTTTTTAAGTTTTAGCTTGACTTTAATTTTAATGGCATATATTAAAAAGGTTTATGGTAAAAATACTACGGTCCGTGATGTGTTTAGTTGCGTTGAAACAAAAGATTAAGAATACATCAATTTCTTTAATTAAAATTTTTTACTACACATTAATTTAATTGTGCTTTTTATTGTATAGTTCATACAATTCAAATAATAGTAACAACATAACAAGTTGATTTCAAGTTTGTTTTAAAATTTGAAAATGCACCTCTCGAGAGATTCAAAACTACTTTTGTTAATAAAAGGTGATGCAACTAACAAAAGGTTATTTTTAAATATTGAAAACATTATGATAATTGTTTTGTACCATTTATAGTAAATGTTTCTATCATCAAAAAAAAAAAATAAATAAATAAAAATATTTATTTTAATAAACCTAATGTTGATTTCAAAGAACTTCAAAATTTGGAATGTAATTGAACAAATTCATATTCAATTCAAAAAATTAAACTTATGACAAGTATGAATTACTCTAGTTATGAAAAATACATTTCAGGAATGTTAAATTTAACAAGAAAAATAACAATAAACATAAATATTATTTATGTTCTTTCATAATATTTATGATTGAAATACTTTCATCAAAATACTACAGATGATAAAAAGGAAAATAAATTTTTAACATAATTTTAATGGACAAATAAAAAAAATAAATAATAAATAAACTTAAAGCTTAAAAGTCGACCATTGTTTAAAATAATTGAAGGACAACTTAGTACGCAAACAGAACCAGGACTGTGGTCAAGAAATTCTCCATTTTCTACAATATACGCAACAGCAGCTCATAAATGATTCCCTTAGCTTGATAGTCATCTGTCTCTGGACTGGAGTACACTGAACAAGACTTCAGTAGAAGAATCATCTCTATTATCATCGTCATCAGATGATGCAGTAGCTTCAGCTAAAAACCTAGAATAAATTATAGAAATTAGCAATTTACAGTCATAGAATTGAAATAGAGAGTGGAAAAAAGCTCACATGCTCTTATGTTTTTCCATCATAACATAGGATCAGGGCTTGAGCATTAGGTAGAGATGGTTTTATAAGGAATTACTTAAGGGAATTGTTTAATCTAACAACATCAATGAAAGAAGGTCACAATGGGTAAAAAGGTTACAAGGGTAAAGAAAGCTCACATTATCAAAATAGGAGTTCCTATCGATCACAAGTGAAAAAATTAGGAAATATCGAGAGCTCTGCAAAGAATGAATATATTTATCTGGTTAGTGGAAATAAGTCTTACTGTGATTTGATCCTTGAGGGAACCCCAAGCTAAATAAAGGTTCAAGAACTTTACAAAGAAGTTGGAGTAATGCAAAGAGCGATATGGCTGGGAACTGTGAGCATTGTGAGAAATTTTAAAAATATATATTGGTAAAACTGTTTATTAGAGATAGATGAATTTATGTGGCATAAAAAGAGCCAAAAAGGGAAAAACAATAAAGGTACTTTCATACAATAGACTCGTACGGGAGAAAACTCTATGTGTTTGGGAACTGTACCTATTAATCAAGACATTAGAGAAAATGCCAAAGGCATTATTATTGGTAACTGTGAGAATTATTAGGAAATTCACCAACATCAATTAATATTAATATAATTTTTGGTTAACCACATATGGTTTCCAACCATAATATAAATATGCTACCACATTAAGTGTAAAACAAATATATATGCATGAATTTTTAAAATACCTCAAATAAATTATTTTCATCTCAAAAGTTATGTAAAACATTAAATCATTCATAAAAACATTCTTATTAAATTAAAAAAAAAAGTTTCCTCCCCGGACGGAATGCTTTTATTGAAAAATGACTACTACAACATTGCATAATTGAACGAATGTTTCTAGCATTTAAATTTTTTGTTATTGTTAATTTCTACCTCAATTTTTACTCCAACATAAGATTAAAAAAAAAAAGTATAATTTTTTATAATAATATAAATAGGTAAATATTAATTATTTTAAATAATTTAATTTTTTTGCAAGACGAAATTCGGGAAATTATTATTTTATTGTATTAAAAGCTTAGTGAAAAATATGATGTACAGTGCATATAAAAATATATAATATTTTCTTTATTTATTCATGTTTTATGAGTAGCTTGGTGTTTGCTCAATTGAGTAGTTTTAAACAAATTTCTCATGTCTTATTTCATTTAATTTACAACCATATAGTATATAGTTATAGAAGAAAAAGACTGATCCCAGGTACTTGGAAATATTTAGCAAAAAAGAGACAGAAGACTAGGATCGAGTTCGAGTGATCTGAACTAAATTTTTGCGATATCTATTAGCAGGAATAGGTACTACAAGCTCTCTAGAACGATGTAGGACTATTTCAAGGTCCAACTTCAGTAGCAGTTCACTGTCATTATCTGAAACACAGGCAGAAAAGGGTGGACTTCTACAGCAGTACACCGTCCTAGGGGTCCACCTAGCGCTGGACTTCTGCAGCAGTACACCATCGTTGAAGAGTTAATGGACGTCACTTTTCATGTCAACAAAGCTATTTAAACGGCTTTGTACAGGTTCTAGTGAAACTTGCTATATTTGATCTAATTATGTGATTAGTAAAACTATGGAACAAGAGCAAGAAAACCTTTGTATATGTATTGTCTTGTAACTATGTACAATAATACAACAAAAAGTGCACCAGATAAAGTATTTTTTCTCGTTCCATAAGACACAACTGTACAAGCAAAGTGGTCTAAAGTCTTAAGAAGAGATAAAGTATAACTAATTTGCATTGCTTTGAAGTCATTATAATGAATAGATTATTTCCTTTACAATAATGTTGCTTTATGTTAAAAAAAAGTATAATCTCTGATGAATTTTTATCACTTTAAATTTTTTATTTGTGGGATATTTATTTGCATATTAATGATTTTTATGTTATTATACTTAGTATTTTTTTCGTTTTAGTTAGAAGAGGATACAGAAAATTATATGCAATACAAAATAATGAGTCACCATATGATTCCCGTTCAGACCACAAAAGAAATATTAGATACAACAATTCTAACTGTATAATATTCTAACAACTGAAACATATGCCCAATTTACTCAATAAAATAATTAGTATTCGTATATTTGACGGCATTTGTTGATAAAATTATTTTTTCTGCATTTATAGGTTATGTTTAGTTTTCCAAATTAATACAGGAAATTATGTATTAAAAGAGCTTCAAAACTGAATTAATTATGAATTAATCATCGCAAAATTATCTTGCAGCTTTTACTCCTTTAAATTCAGTAGATATAAAATCTGGATTTGAAGAAAGGAAAAAATTATATTATATTATATTAATTAAAAAATTAATCCCGTCTATTCTTGGAAGATTATTCGATTGTGCTTTAACAAATCCTCTTTTAGTCATTAATTAATGATTTCACACAACACTTAATGAAAGAAACTGTGATATATTTCAATTTATCATCGATCACTAAAAGAAAGTACCCAGCACCATATGAAGTAGTTATGGTGACATGAAATTTGACGTCACACTGCGGTCAAACCGTATTTATTGCATTTTTGTTTAATTAAAACTTATTATTTAGCAAAACATTGGAAAGAAAAAAACTATTTAGGCTTTAACCAATAGCAATAAATATTAAAAAAATAAATATATTTGAACAAAATATATTGTTCATGCATATACCCTATTATAAGCAAGAATAAATACTGAAAAATTCGTTAGTTATTGATCAAAACATTATAGTGTTTCCAAATCAATTGTCCTCTTTTCCTTTTCAATTGTAATCTTTTCCATTCCAATTGTTACCTTTTTCAAATCAATTGTCACTTTTTCCTTTTCAATTATAACTTTTTCCATTTCAATTGTAACCTTTTCCTTTTCAATTGTAACCTTTTCCTTTTCAGTTTAAATGTAACTCTTTTCCATTTCAATTGTAACCGTTTCCATTTCAATTGTAACCCAACTGGACCCTGATTAATTATATTTTATTATTAAAAAATAATTATTTTAATAAAAAAAAAAACTTTTGAAATTACTTTGCCATATTTTTGGTGTATTACATAATCGATATTAAGAGCTAATTTCAAGTAGTAAAATTTTGTGAAAAAAAAATTGTTTATTTATTTTTAAATACAGTGGAACTTCTCTTAAACGGACATCAATGGGCTATGATAATTTGTCAGATTACTAGAAGTATCTGCTTATGAGAAAAAAGTTTTTAAAATACGGACCAGACTAAAATCTAAAATAGCATAATAATAAAGAAATAAAAATGTATAACTTAGAAAATGCAGCAAACTACGTAAAAGAGTTTGTAGTGATTAATTTTTTGTAAATTAAATAAATAAATTGTACATGTATGTAGTATATCTACATATATGTTAATTAAATTTGTATATACATCTTTATTTTATTTGACAGTGTTCTAAAAAATAAAGCCATTTCATCGCAGTTAAAATCTTTTGTTAAACAACCATCATATAACTATTTAATTTTTGCCGATCATTTCCTAACCACGTCGGTTTCTACTGATGCTCCTTCTCCACTAGAAGTTTTGTAACTTATTTTATATCACGCTTTAAATTTATCGACAGAAGTTTTAAATTCAGTTTGCCCTACTGCTTGGGCGACTTACAACTTCTTTTCACTTATTAAAGGTCCACTAATCGGTATGTCAGCCGTTCTTGCTCGAAAAATCCAATCATACACCAAATTATCAATTTCAAGACCTCCTGTTTTCAAAAATCATTTTTGAATCAATATTCCCCTGCTCTGCTCGCTGCAAAATTATCTCCTTTCTTTTTTTTTTTAGGTGCCATTTATTATTATTAATAACGGCCCTGTATTATTATTAATAACACTATATGCATTATTATAATCAGAATGCACTGTATATTATTCACAATAGCAGATGGGATGAACCTAAGATCATGTAACAAGTGAATAAAAATTATTAAAAAAGATTGGAGAGGGATATAAAAAAGTTCGTTGAAACAGTTATGATTTGTATAAATACAAAAAAAAGGGAACACCCAATCTGTGAAATAAAATTCTAAGAAATTATCTGCTAAGATAATTTCTATTATATTAGTTATATCCATCAGCCTTTGGAAGAAATTATGTCTTTTTTTCGTTCTACTATTCCCTAAAGAGAGAACTCTTCGAAACAAACAGAACCAAATCTGTGTCCGTGTCTGTTTATTAGAAAGTCTGGCAAATAGAAGTTGAAAACAATGTAAAGTAAATGGTAATGATGAAAAATTTCTGATTATGAAACGTCAGTTGTTGGAAGTGTCTATTTGGGGAAGTTCCACTGTATTTATTATTTATTTGGAGTTGGGGAATGTGGATTTCATCGAATAGGTGATCGTTCATTAGGTTTTCAAAGTTGATAATTTACTATCGAAATTTTGTTCGGCCACGAGCATTTCTAATTAATTATTAGTTTGCAAAATTATTCGGTATACGTATAGTTTAATATGTTTTCAAGGACGCTATTTCTGAATTTACTATTGGATTTTAAATCCCAAATGCACATTTTGATTTTCTGTTACTGTTGAAGTTTTCTGATATTGGACCCATCTATTAGCCTTTCGAGAGATCTGATTCCATTTTTAGAATTGGATTTCTGATCGAGCAAGTGCATTTTGAATTACCATTACAATTGACACTTTTTGGATACAGAGATTGTTTAATAGATTTTCAAGGTGGCTATTTTTTAATTTTACCATCGGATTTTTTATCTCATATACGCACTTCGATTTTCAGTTATTGTTAAGGTTTCTATGATTTAGTGATCGTTCATCAGGCTAACGAGGGATCTGATTCAATTTTTAGAATTGGATTTTTGATAAAGCATGCGTATTTCTAATTACCATCATGGTTGACAATTTGTCGGCATAGGTATCGAAAAACTGTTAAATGATACGCATACAGAAGAATTTTGCAAACTAATAATTAATTAGAAATGTTCATGGCCGAACAAAATTTCAAAATTATGAACTTCGAAAACCTAATGAATGATCACCAAATTGATGAAATCCACACCCTCCTCCTCCTCCTCCAAAAAAGTTAAATATTTTATTGGAGTGAGTTTTGGTTGACCGTAGATGTATATCTTAAGAAAGAAATTGGTCGGGGGGTGCGGTCAAAAAGTAACACTTTAATAATTAATATTTATATATTTTTGTGCCAACGTTTCGGCCATCTTAAAGGCAGAGAGGCGTGCAGTCGAGCCAGTTGGCGCTCGACTACACGCCTCTGCCCTGGAATTCCCTCCCTTCTAGTCTTGCTTCTTCTTCTCAATCCTCATTCAAATTCCACCTTTTCCAACATCTTCTCACTTCCCAAAAAGATGCTATTTAAGCAAAAAAATTTAATTTAAGGTAAACAAAGTTTATGATGTTTAAATGTCAATTTATTTTCTCTCCTTTTTACTTTTTTTTTTTTTTTTTTTGTTCAATACAGGTACATTTTTGATAAGAGAAGAATTCATTTTTTGACATCCGCATGATGATATAGAAGGATTAATCTAATTAGGGATTGATAAATTATTTGCCACTTCTATAAATTTGTTTTATTGAAAACTAGTTTCGAATGTTATACATTCAGTTCTAAAAACACACAAAAAATTCAAAAATAAGCAATTCAAAATATAGTTTGGCATTATTATACATATTAAATTAGATTAATATAAATCAGTATTATAAAAGTTTGTATACTCCGCTTTTTTGGAAAGGGTCTATTTTGTCGTCAGGAAAAGAGAAATATGAGGATAGGATTTTTTTCTATTTTAAATGCAGGGTTCAATCCTAAATTTTTTCAATTTATTTCCGACTTTGGTGGATATATGGCTGTAATATGGAACCAAAACATAATGTTTCGGGGGTTGTTGAATAGATATCGTTAATTGTCTTTTTTTGTATTTGTTTTAAAATATGATTGATAGTGGTTTTGTTGTACCCATTATTTTTTCCTATGGAATAAACTTGGAATGGAAAAAACTAGGATTAAACCCTGCATTTAAAATAGAAAAAAACCCTATCTTCATATTTCTCTTCTCCTAAAGACAAAACAGACCCTTTCCAAAAAAGCGGAGTATACAAACTAAATTGTAATGATTGTACAACCAAATACACAGAAAAAACTGGAAGATCACGAAATCAGAGATTAAAGGAACATGTACGTGCATATAATAATAAGACAGATAATTCCAACTTTGCAATTTATTTAAATGAAAAAAATCATAAATTCATCAAAGACTCAGGAGTTAAATTAATAAATCACGTTGAAAACAGCCTCAAATTAAACATATATTAAGCACTTGAAATAATAAAAATCCTTCAAATCCAATCCAGATTTTTGCTTAAATGACCAAATAAATATCTCCAATAGTCCAATCTTAAATTTATTCCCGTTTATAACAGAAAAAACAATTACTCACCGGCATTACTGGAAAAACCCTGACCCTTAAACCGTTTACCTATAAACATGCTACCTACCTTTCGTTCATTGTTAGTTCAATGCGAGAAGAAACCAGTACAAACTTTTCTGTTTGATATAAGCCATTTAAATCTTGGAGAGTACCAACATGTATTTGATTTCTTGTCTTAATTAAAATCATAATTCATAAATGTTTTATAATACTGATTTATATTGCATCTAATTTAATATGTATAATAACAACAAACCATATTTTGAATTGCTTATTTTTGAATTTTTTGTGTGTTTTTAGAACTGAATGTATAACATTCGAAACTAGTTTTCAATAAAACAAATTTATAGAAGTGGCAAATAATTTATCAATCCCTAATTCATTTTTTGTTTATTTATTTTTATTATTATTGATGTAAAAACTTATATACTTTTATTATTGTAGTTTTTTGGCCGGCCAGATGTGGTTTAGTTTAATTTGTTCATATTTGTCATTCGGACAGGACTTAGCCCAGAATAAAGCAAGTTTTCTGTTTCTATTTCTATATGTATTACCTGGCTGATGCTTCATCTAAAGATTTACTCCTGCCCCTGTTCCGGTTCGACTCTTTACTTCCTCTTTTAAAAACATGAAGACATATACCTACAAACAATAAAAAAAATAAAAACATAAACCATGACATTTAAAGACTGCACATTACCAACATTTAAATTTATTGTTTTAATGGTTTTTCAAGTTGAATTTTCGAATCACCATAATACACTCCTTGCTTACATATGTTATACTCTAATATTTTGTTTTCAACGCTTATTCAGATTTTTATTATGAAAAGGAGAAAACCTGAATTTGTGTTGATAACAAGATATTATCATTTCATTGTAACTTTGTAATTTTTTGAAATATATCTATATTAATAGGCAAGCAGTTTTTTTTATCTTACTGATTACTCCGTCTACATGCATAGTAGAGAGGAAATAGATATATCATTAGATAGGTATTGTCATGTAGATGTGCAAAATATAAACATTGTTTAAATATATTTCCATTAAGGCAGGCAAATTTATGTTTCTTTGTTTCTGACTTTCCCACGATTTTGACTCTCTTGAACGAGAGACCGATTTTGTTACTTTCTTTTTTGTTTTGTAAGGTTTGGGCCTGTTGTGCCTGTGTACCAAATCGATCACCCTGTGTGCTATAGCAGCTGTGCAATAGCCGAAAAACAATTTCTTCCACGGAGTGTAGCTCCAAAACGGCTCAGATTTTAATGAAGCTTGCCTCTAGTTTTCTCCTTAAAGCCCTTTAACTATCCATACAAGCACTACATCCCCAAGAAAAAGAAGGAAAAAAGTTATGATGGAAAGAATATTTTATTTACACATAACTTGAAAAGAGTACATATTTTTCTAGCATTATACAAATGCTCATTTGAAAAATAATTAAAACAATCATCAAAATCGCACCATTTTCAGCAAAGATACAGTGCACTGAACATTGTATCCATGTTTTTTTGTCCCTAAGTTAGGGAAGTACAGTAAAACTTCGATTAAGCGTCACTGCCGGTGCGAGGCAGTTAAGTGAATAGACGGAATAAAGTATTACCATTAGAAATATACCTTAACCTATAATAGAATTCAAGCGGAACACTGTATAACCAATATTATGCACTCATAAATAATAGCATAAATTTGTGAATAAATTGTTTCTTAAGCCACAACTCACGCTCCTTAAAACTTATTAGTTTATAATTTTTTAAAAAAACCTCCTATTCTCGTTCTTCACTTCCTATTGAACAATAATTCCGATATTTTGAGCCAATGAATGCATGTAATTAATTTACTTATATATGTAGTTGTCTTTTTAAAAAACTAGATTTGACTATCTCCATTATTTTATTATCTAATAATATATTATTAGATAGTAAAATAATAATATTTAATTATTACAGTATGTTATGCAAATATTTGTCTACTTTTCTGTTAATATTTTCTTTTTAAATTCTCATACCATTAGAAACTCCACTTTTTTTGTGTTCTACTGTACTGACGGATAAATGAGTGACAGTTAATTTAAGTTTTGCTGTATTTCAATCAGGCCAAATTTTCAATGAGCAGTTTTCAACGGTTCATCGCGTTTCAGACTCCCCTGAGTCCAAAAAACGTATTTTTGGTCCTTGGTCTTTCTGTGCCATGATTATCTCTTGAACGGTTGAACTGATTCTATTTTGAACTTTAATTAATTCAATTTTTTAATTTCAATTTAAATTCAAATAATAGTCGAACAAAACGTTTTCTGCTCATTTTAATTGTATAATATTGTATTTTTGGTTGAATTTCCACTAATAGACCATTGCAGTACATATTGATCTCCTTTTCTTAGCCTTCTAAAAGTAATCATGAAAAGTGCTTTCTTCGATCTTGGATTATTGGAAGAGGTTGATATATTGATACCTAAGAGCACAGATGTGCAATGTCTGTTCCCTACTACTTCTGGAAAACTCAAAGTAAAGTATTTATATGTTCATTACACCAGTATAATAATAATAATAAAAGGCTTAGCGAACCCGGAGGTTCGATGCCGATACCACTAATCGCTGTCTACAAATCTCGATCCACCGACTACCTTCCAAACCCAAATTCATTAGATCACTCTTAATACTATCCTCCCACCTACGTTTCGGTCTACCCCTCGGACGTTTACCAGTCAGCTCAGCGTTTATTAACTTTTTAGGAATTCGTTCGTTACTGAGCCCAACAACTTTGCAAGCCCATTTCAACCGTCGCGATGATATCACTTCGATTATATTAACAGGGTGCATGCTCCGCAATTCCGCGTTGTGTAATCTCCTAAACTCTCCAGTTGACTCATCCTTTTTCGGACCAAATATTTTACGCATATCCTCGCACGGATCTCATTACCGCGTAGGGGAGCGTCCCACGGGTGGCGGATGTGGGGATGGTCGGTGGAAATTCCTTGGAAGTTCCTCCCGGCTAAGTCCGATGGACTCGCTGACCAACAATGAGAGCGCCCCTCCAGGCTTGCTGGAGGGTGTGACGTAGGTTTGAACGCCCTACTCACATATTTTTAGTTCACAAAATACCACAAAAAGTCATTACACCAGTAATAAAAATAAATAAATTTCTATTGGCATTTGCTAATTTTATGGTCTGTAATTAGTAAGTATCAAAAGACATTTATTACTGGAGAAATTACTGTAGTAAGGAACAGACATAGTACATTTGTGCTCTAAGGTACTGATATGGTGTATATTCAAGGTACTAAGTGGTGCCAGATATCCCACGATCACAAAAAAAATCTGGTGCGGTGCGCACATTACACAACTTTCCCTTACCATCCTATAACAATAATCTTTTTAACATATTTTTAAAGAGTTAGCATAAACACTATTTGAAATAAACTCATCAGAATGCAGTTTTTGAAGTCTCCTCTCACAAAGTATAATAAATTATTTTTTTAAAAATAACTTTAGTACAATGATTCTGTACACTAAATATTTTTGGTTTGTCAAGCTGAATATATATTTTAAAAGTTCCAGTTTAGTTTCCATGTAATCATTTTTTTTTCCATTGAATAATATCAAAGTAAAAATTATTAAGTTACTTTCTTTTCATTCATTCATTCGGCGCTACAACTCGATGTCGAGTCTTGGCCTCCTGCACCAGCCTCCACCAATTGTTCCGATCCTGCGCTGCTGCCATCCAGCTCCTCACACCCAACATGGACATCTCCAGCCACTCCATCACTCCATCGAAGACGAGGTCTTCCTCTTCGCCTTGTTCCATGTATCACCTCCGTCATTATTTTCTTTGGCAGATCATTCTCAGCTATCCGAGCAACATGTCCGGCCCATCTCAATCTACTGAGCCTCAAACACTGCACCACGTCTGGTTCCTTAAAAAATCTTTGAGCTCCTGATTTGTTCCACGTCTCCATACCTGGTCAACCTTCACAGCTCCAAAGATTTTACACAGAATCTTTCTCTCAAAGATCATCAAATTCTGCTCACCAGTTTTGGAGATAGTCCACGTTTCTGAGGCATAAAGGAGAATTGGATGGATAATTGTTTTGTATAATAGAACTTTTGTGTCCTTAGTCAATGCACGGCTCCTAAAATATGGACTGAGGCCATAATAACAACGGTTGGCGCTTAGCACTCTTCGTTTAATTTCAGAGTCCACAACATTGTCTTGGGTTATGAGGGACCCGAGATAGATAAACTCGGAGACTTTTCCAATAGTATACTCTCCGATAGTGATTTATTCGCCAGGCCTGGGTATTTCCTCTGTGACCATGTATTTGGTCTTTGGTCTTTTCTGCGTTTACTAAGTTACTTTCTACTTTTATATGCATTGTTACAAAGTGTATTGTTAACAACAAGTTGGCGGCTTGGTGGGAAGAGGCTTGGTTGCATCCGTCTCCTTCCAGACGCGCTCCGCTTTCCATCTAGGGTTTTATAGTCCTTATGAGATATGCTTCGCCTTTTTTTATCTTAGCTAATACAGGACCGATTTACATTTTTTTTTTTTTTTTTAGGGAATTTAATTACCTTTCATATGATTTCATACATAATTTACCATAGAATGTTTACTTTTTGAGTTATCAGCAAATAAAACAACTTTTTCTCCTGCATTTTCTCATTGAGATATTACATACATGAAAAGTTAAAGGGCTTTAAGGAGGAGACATTAGGCAAATTTCATCAAAATGGTTAGAGCCATTTACAAGAAAATTGTAAAATTGATTATATAATTGGCACTTTCGGTAAGTCCGATGCGCTGTATCTTTGCTGATTGTTTTTTTGTTTTTTAAATAATTTAACTACCTTTCATATTATTCTATACATAATTTACTATGAAATGCATAATTTTAAAGTTATGCGCAAATGAAATATTCTTTTCATCATAACTTTTTCCCTGAATTTCCTCCGTGATGTACTAAATACATGAAAAGTTAAAGGGCTTTAAGAAGAAGACTTTCAGCAAGTTTTATCAAAATTGTTAAGAGCCATTTTGGGGAAATTGTAAAAAACTGCAAAATCAATGATATAAAATGCCACTTCCAGTAAGTTCAATTCATCAAAAAAGTTGCTATAGAATCAAAGGAATATACCTACCTTAAATATGTAATTTCAGTTTTGTACAACTTTTTGTTTTTGAGCTATACTGTTCACATACATACACACACACAAATGCACAGACTATTTGTGAGACTTGGTTATTTGGACGCAGAGACCATTAAAATGTGTATTTCCATTGAAAACTCGAATAAAAATTTTTTCAAACTTGCAATACTTTTCCTTACTATATGTAGTTCATATAAAAATAAAAGCAAAAATAATGGGCACAATATTCTAGTGAGTTTCCTAAAAAACCTATGATTACAAATTTAAACGGGCTTAAAAAATTGAATTTTCCAGGTTGATCAAAATTTTTGGATATTTTTCATTTCCCTGGATTTTCTTAACTAACTAGTAGACACTGAAAACGAAATTAGACATTATAATCATGTTTATTAATGTTTGTCCACTCTGTAGAAAAATGTGTTAAACAGTTTTACTATTGTTCGATGAGAGTGTAACATGGTAATACCCTAAAAAAAAAATTAATTATATTTAATAAATATTTATGTTGACTGACAGATGAAGTAGTGAGGGAGACACAAAATAAGCCACTGAAACACTGGATTGTAATTTAAGTAATTTTCAATTGCGACATAATCAGAAAAATGTTAATGATTTACAATAAAAAACACCGAAATACTACTGATTAAATTAAAATAATTTCATAAAAAATATATACAATGAAATCCAAATATTCACCTTCCAATAAAACTTAAAACTTACCGGCTAGACAAAATAAAAGTCCGATAAAGTTTAGTTTTGACATAACATCCCCATTCCATTCAATAGCTAAGGTTAATGTGCAAACTTCCTGTAACATATAAAAATAATTAAAATAATGCATTATTAAACTTAATTAAATTTGAAACGCTCTTATTATTTTATGCCATAATCAATAATTTTAAGAACATTATGAGGGGGAAAAAACACAAAAAATTACAATTGTTTGTTGTAAATTATTTTCAAAATCTTAAAATGTTTATATTAAGTGACAATGTAACAAATATTTAATAAAAAAAAAACCACAACAGGTAAGATAAGTCAGATTAAAAAAAAAAAAAAGTCACTCCTAAATTCAAAGTGTCCAGCGATAAGGCATGACAGAATTCAAGCAAAATTCAAGGATTTTAAGGCAGTGAACTTTAAAATTCAAAACGCTTTTCATCAATTTATTGGATTAAATTGAAACAAAATCAGAACCATAAAATGTAGTATAAATAATAAATTTGGTAGTCTGCTGATAAAATGACAATTGGGACTTGAGAATGAATTTGAATAATTGTAAAGGTTGTATCCCTGTTAGATAATGAAAAATTGTTACCTTATTTCTTATACTGAGAACTCATTGCATTGCATAAAATAAAAACAATTGGAAAATACAGCATGTAAACAATAATTTCAAGCGTAAATAAATAATATTCACTTATTGGATTAAATTTCATCACAATTTTATTCACAAACTTATTTTATATAAAATATATATTTTCTTTTCTTTTAATTTATTGTATATAATTCCATATAACCAGGGAAACATGCCAACTGACAGAGGCTATTGGAGGAGGACCAGACACGGCAATGGGCTGTATGCCATAGAAAGAAAAAAATTATAATAATAAACGGCTTAGCGAACTCGAAGGTTCGATGCCAATACCATAAATTGCTGCCTACAAACCTCGGCCCACCGACTGCCGTCCAAACCCAAATTCATTAGATCACCCTTAATACAATCCTCTTAATACACCCTTAATTAATACAATCCTCCCACCTACGTTTCGGTCTACCCCTTGGACTTTTACCAGTCGGTTCAGCGTTTATTAACTTTTTAGGAATTCGTTCATTACTGAGCCCAACAACTTTGCAAGCCCATTTCAACCGTTGCGATGATATCACTTTGATTATATTAACAGAGTGCATGCTCCGCAATTCCGCGTTGTGTAACCTCCTAAATTCTCCAGTTGACTTATCCTTTTTCGGACCAAATATTTTACGCAGTACCTTATTCTCGAATACCTTAAGGCGTTGTTCGTCCTTCAAGGTTAGCGGCCACGTTTCACACCCATACAGAACTGTAGGCAAGATAATAGTTTTGTATATTCTAAGTTTTAAGTTTCTGGACAAAATGCGCGACCTAAGTAATGTTGACACCGAAAAATAACAAGCATTTCCCGCCTTTAACCGCGCCTTTATTTCCTCTTGAATTTTGTTTTTCTATTAATCACAGACCCCAAATACTTAAATTTCTCAACGTGTTCAAACCTATTTTCTCCTATATCTATATCCTCAAAATCGCCTCTGTTTCAATTGCTAACCATATATTTCGTCTTATCCGTATTTATTTTCAGGCCAACCTCTTTCCCAGCTGTCATCAATGTTGTATTCAGTTTTATAGTTTCCGCGTCCTCACTTAATAATACCAAATCATCCGCAAACCCAAGCACGGATATTTTACCACCCAGATCTAAACCCTTTTCGGTAGGCATCATCTTTCTAATGACATACTTTAGTGCTAAATTAAATAGGACAGGTAAAATAGAATCGCCTTGTTTTAACCCCGAGTGACTTCAAATTTCTCCGAAAAAGAATTACCGATTCTAACTTTATTGAATGTTTCGGTCATGCACATCCCTACTAGATTTACTAACTTCTTAAGTATTCCCTGCTCAATCAAAATGTTATACAGTCTTTGGCGATCAATGGAATCATAAGCCTGAATTCTAAATTTTTTTCTAATATTTGCCGTAAGGAAAATATTTGATCGATAGTTGATCGGTTCCGTATAAAACCACATTGGTAGTCTCCGATAATTTCCTCAGCATATTCCGTGATTCTACTAGTTAGGATCAACGAGAATATTTTATAGCATACCGGGAGGAGTGATATTCCGTGATAGTTGTTACAATCCGTCCTCGGTCTCTTTTTGTGAATCGGAATAAGTATAGATTCTTTCCATTCTTCCATAAAAAATGGCAGCATTTTATTCAATAAAAAATAAAATTTTTCATTCCGTTTTTTAAAGAAAATTAAATTTTCTAGAATTTGAGTCCTAATAAAGCTCTTTACATTTACTAGTTCTTGAGATAATTTTTTTCTAAATAAACACTTTTTTTTTCTAAAAAAACCGTTTTGCTAATTTATTTTGAAAAATATCATAAAGACGGCATCATTTTGACGCAATTTACAGAAATATGGAGGGGGGAGGGTATATGGTAAGGGGGTTAGGTCCACAAACTACTACAATATTTTGAGTAGTCAATTCATTACCATTTTTATTTGCATTATTACGCTGTGCAATTTTATTTGTTTTAAATTATAATCCTTTGCAATTTTATTTCGTTTAAATTATAACTCTGTGCAATTTTATTTCTGTTAAATTACATCATAATTTTCTTAACAAAATAATTTTAGATACATGAGTGAACTTTAAACATCAAGAAAATCTTTCCTAAAACTTACTTTAAAAATACCAGCTACTGAAAGAGTGAGACTTGACATTCTTGAAACAACAAGATATTCAGACAACTCCATGGCAAGAGCCAAGAAACTTCCAAGTAAGATGTAACCAGCTTTAGCCCACACAATACTATAATCTCGAGGGAACACAAGAGCATTCCAACCTGTGATGGCATCACCAGCTGAAATTAAAAAATCATACATTAAAAAAGTATAATGGAATGTTAGTACAATTATTTAATGTTTTACTTTTTTACATCATACAAAAAAACAACATTGACCGCCCTCCAGGCGACCAACTTTCAATAACAAGTTTAAGTGCATAGTGTGCATGTGTATAACAACACCCAAACTAACCATTGGACTTAGGGATTTCTAATGTCATAAAAGGTGTAGTTTTTAGAGAAATTCGGAAACAGTACAAAGATGCATTTTAAAAAAGATTTGGAGTTAGGACCTTCTAGCTTATCACGGCAGAATATGTCTTTACTAATTCTTTAAACAAAGATTATATAAAACAGACTGAACTAATTTGTATTCCTAATAGGAAGTTTTTGTAAGTAGCAATTTTTTAGAAAGATCTACAGGTTAGGTGGGGAATGGAAGTCTCAAGTGAATTTTTGTGCAGCCTTCATAAAAGCTAGCTCTGGTATTAAGTAATATTAAATTATATATATATACTAATTAATACAATAGCAAGCTTTTACAAGGGCACACAAAAATTCATGTGCACCCTCCGTTTCCCACCTATGATCTATAGCATTAAAGAATTTTGACTTTTTCAATATCAAAAAATTTTGATAAACTACATTTTGTTTACAATTGAACAAATGCTCCTTTAGTAATACCTCCCTAACTAATATCTATTCAAATCCTATCAGTACTTTAATAGTTAACCCTATGAACAAGAGATAAAAGTGAAATGTGTCAATATTGAACTTTCTTTAGAAGTAAAACTTAAAATTGTAGATCTCTATTAAACAGATATAATTTTAAAGAAATTTCCTGAATGTTGAAAAATTGTATAGTAAAATATCATCAGGGGAGGGATTCATTTCAAAATAAAATGCAGAAGGGGTGACCAAAGTATCTAAACTAGCAGAAGAGAAATATATCACGGAAAAGGCAGGAAAGAATCCTTTTATTAATGTTCAATCCATTGCAACCGGTATCGCTACATCAACAGGAATGTGTTTAAGCGTATATTAATTAGAAATGTTCTTAATAAAAAACTTTATAAGGGCACAACTTCCAAGAAAAAAAAACCTTTACTTGTGAAGGAACAGAAAAAATGACTAAAATTTGCCCAAAAGTATGTGTTACAGTAGTCCTGAAGATCTACATGATTGGACCAAAATATCGGTTTTCAAGAAAATAAAATTTATAGTTTTGATTTTTAAGTCACACTCAATGATCTCCAGACAAATATATAAACCTTGTGTACAAAAACAGTCGACAACTCATCACTTGTTAATTTTAATAGTTAGAAAAATATTTTATTGATGTTAAGAGTTAGAAGAATAACCTTCTTTACAGAACCTTAACAAACTATGCTATCCACATGCTACTATTCCAACTTTTGTCAACTGATAATTTTCGTTTAGTTTCATTTTACAACAGTCAGTTATTTTTCAAGAAAAAATATACCCTTTCTAACCATACTATATCTTCTTACATTATTAGGCAACGTTTCGCATGATCATTGTCCATTTTCAAGCCATTTCATTCATACATTTATTTATTATTTCTTTTATAGCCTAGTAAAAACACACTATTTGTCATTTTTTCTCTCATAATTTCTTTCATCATCAATGTTTAATTTTTTTTATTCTAAAGTCTAATATACATAGACTGTCAAAGTCTGATGACATCAGATTTAGAGAGAAGTCCATGAAAATAAAAAAAATTAAATATTGACACATGATGAAAGAAGACTTTTTAAATAGCCAGAGTATGGTTGACCGTGGAAAATGTATGTAGGAGAAACTTGGTTGGTCAATGAACAAAAATATAAAAAAGAAAAACTTATTATATTGTGTGCCTAATTGACAGGCCGAAACGGCACACAATAAAATAAGTTTTTTTTATTTGTGTTCATTCATTGACCGCACTCTCGACCAAGCTTCTCCTAAGACTTTTTAAACTTTTATTTTATACTGCCTGTACCCTCACCATATATGTATTACCTATGAAAAGAATTGCGACTTAAACGCCCTCTCAAATTTTCAAGTTTTTTTATGTCTAACTTTTAAAAGATAATGGCCAGGCTAGACAAATGTCTAAAGAGGCTAGATCTATAAAATAGTAAAAAACACTATTTAAACAGTTTATTATAAACAAATAGTTGATAAGTTTTGAACAAATAACACATTTGAATAAAATATTGTAATACCATAATGCGGATGTCAACTCAAAATATTGTAATCTATTTTGGAAAATGTCAAGTTGCCAGAAATTTAGAATTTCTTTATTGCATCATTGATTTGTATCCCTTCGGTTTCATTATCATTCATGTCTGGAGGGTAATATATGGATTAATCAAGCACACATGCATTTTAATATTTGAGGACCATGGAGAAAAAACAGGCGGCCTTTTTTTTGTTCAAAATTGTGTTGCTGTTGGGTAAATATAGATGAAAGAAAACATTAAATTGCTAAATGGTAAAATATGCAAAAAAAATAATAATAAAAAAAAAATACAGTTCTGTACCTGTTTAAAATAGATTCGAAAACTAGTTACAAGGAGGAATAAAAGTTTATATAAAACTTATAATTTTGATTTTCTCTCAATCAATTATTTTGGACACAGTAGCCTTAAGCTCAGTGTTCTGATATCCTAAGGAATTACAAGCAGCTTTCGATTAGAATTTTATAAGAAAAGTGTTTCTTCAGTCGAGCCTGACACGGCCCTTTCTATAAAATTTGCGGTTGAGAGTGATGCTCTCACTCATCCAAGATCCTTTTTTTCTCCTAGATGTCCTATTGGGAAAGAAAAAAAATTGGATTGCCCTTTCTAACCTTATCTTTTCTAGACCAGAGATAATTATAAGACTGTAGGTGCCTATTTAGGCTATTTTATTATAAGACTGTGTGGAAAAACAATTCGCCTGACAAAAAACAAATCTTATTAATAAATTAATATAAATCAATGGCTCCATGTCCTTTCAATACAGCCATAGCAGTTGGTGTTATTTCAGATCTCTGTTAAATTAATCAATTAATTAACTATAAGAGCTTATTCCTCTCTTCATCCAGTTTTAATTGTAAAGCTTGGAGATCGCACAATAAGAAATTCTAGTTCTGTTAATATGAATCATTCTATTGTTGCTTTATCTAAACATGATAAATAAAACAAACGGTCTGAAAGAGATTCCTTAAATACATAAATTGAAGACATTTTATTTTTAATTTTGATAGCAAAATGCTAAAAGACACCATTCCATGCACTTCAGAAAAATTTCAACTTTCAGCAATGAATGCTAAGATTCCTTCTTCTAATCGAACATAATGTTTTACTTAACTACATATACAAAAAAAATGATAAATCTGTTGGAAATTTAGTATCTGATAAAGCTACATTTAAAAGTTTAAAGAACCAACCATAACTAACAAACAGCTGTTTAAACAGACAAGACAAGAAAAATTAGATAACTTTTTCAACATAGTTCATGGCTAGGTAGAAAATTTTAATGAATTAATTAAAATATATGATTATTGAATAATGCATAGATATAGTATATTAAAATAGAAACAAGCTTCTAGGCATTACTGCTGGATTTAAATATTAACTGTTATAAAAAGTAATTAGCTATTTCTTAATTAATACTAAGAGGTAGATGCAACAAAATAAATAAATCTTAAAAATGTGAGACCAGACCTAAAAAAAGAGCTATCTACTTGTTCTTTATCAGAAGGAAGCAAGTGATAAAGTTACAGTCAAGAGAAAGATTAACATTATGGCTTAGAGGTCTGTATAACATATTACCTTCAAAAATCATTACAAATGGCAAAATTGAAAAGAACATCCAAGGCTGAACATGATATAACATGTCTATTGGATTACTTAATCCCACATCAGATTTTTGCATAACAAACTGAGCTAGAGTCCAACGAAGCCCACTGAAAACCAATTATATAGATATATATACAGATAAACTAAAATGACCAACAAATATGTAGAAAAATAGTGATACAATACCTGCATAATGAAGCAAACAACACTAATAGAAAACCCTCAAGATTAAACTGAGCAGCTTTGTAAGTAAATAGAACAAGACCTCCTGATATCATAGAAACAGTTAAAAACAGCGACCAGGTCTAAAATGAAACTTCAACCTTAGAGAATACATAAGTCCAAGATTAATAAATATATTTATTTATAGATAAATTTTAATTTACCTTCTCTTCTAGTTTAAACAGTAAGGCAAATATAAGTAAAAATACAATTGCTGTTGATTTAGTCATTGTATACCTGTTGGGTAAACATAATTTAGGAAACATGAATATGGTCTACAGCAAATATTGTTATTATTTTTTACTCACAGAGATACAGTTATTAATTCAATGCCCCAATTAGAAAATGCTACATCCAACCCACTTGAAAGCCCTGTAGGAACTATTTTTCTGACAGTATTAGGCCAATCAAGTCGGATCCGTGTCTTTCCTGACCAACATTTCCAAATGCTTCGACATAAAGCAGCAGCAAAGAATTTGGTAAGAAGGTGAACCATCACAACTAACAACGGAAAATGGAAATCCTGCAATAACAATATAGTATAATACAATATTACTGATAAGTACCTACAGTTAAAATCTTATGACCAGTGTTTTTCGTAAACTTACAATAAATTAACTAAACATGACTTTAGGTTCAGAAATATAAAGTTCGTTAAATACTTACTTTCAAAAACCATCTCTGATAAAATGTAAGTCCTATAGATAAAGGGAAATAAATAAGTATGATTCCGGCAGAAGTAATTAAATTTGACAAGCAATGATTATTGGGAAAATTCAAATTCTTATCACTGTCAGTCTCATGCAAAACAACCCTTGCCATGTCACAGCACTTAGGTATTCAATAGAATATGAAATTCAGAAAACCTAATGCTTACAACAAAACTAAAGCATTGCCTATTAAACATTTTTTCTGTTCTCTTAAAGAAATTATGAGGGCCATGAATAAACTTTTGAAGGGAAAGGGTGATATGGAAACAACATCAGTAACAGATGGTAACTTTAAATTTTGTGCCACTAGCGAATATACTTTGGCAACATAGACAGGTGGGGGGGAAAATTATAGCTCGTCGAAAATTGTTTATCGAATTGTATGTTTCCATTTATCTTCAAGTAATTTATAAATCGTATGTAATTTTTATACTTTGTGTATAAATATCACATTTTAATTTTTTTTTTTTTTTTATTGGAAAACATGATAAAATAAAATCTTAAATAATACGCTAATGATGTAATATATCAATAAAGTCTAACTTCTAACGTTTATACCATATTTAAAAAATATCGTATATGGAGTATTGGGATGTTTTTGTCTGTTTTAATTACTAATTGATAATACGAGCTTTCTTATTCACTTTGGTGCCGCGTATTTCAAATAGAGAATATTAAATATTACGAAATGTTTGTTCGGCCTTTTTAAAACCACTCTGTTAAAAATCAACTTGATATTCACCTTATTAATGCATAAATCGCGTATGAACGGAAATCAGTTATTAATAATTTTCTTAATCAGTTATTAATGGTTAGCTCATATCATATCAAATTAATAAGTTTCCTCTAATTGAGTACATTTTTCTTTGTATGATAATGAAAAAGTTTTTTATTGGTTGCAAAATATATAAGTAAACCAACAATATTGGATGTTAAATAAGTATTAAATGTTGCGATTATTTTAAGAAACAAGAAAAAACTATTTTTGTTATAAATTTCCAAAAGTTTATGAGTAATTGACTAGAACTATGTTTCCCTGTCTCCATTTTTTTTAAATTTTGATTTCTTGCCTTCTGGTAACTGAACTGTGATTCTCATACAATAGTAGTGGTTGTTCGATTGAAAATATATGATATATATCCATATGATATATGGATTAAAAGATAATATACTTAAATTTATTGGTCTTGAAATTACTTTTTAGAACTTGAGGTTCTAACTTTTCAAAAAGTAGGTGATTAAAAAACCATTAACAAGCATTGTAATCAGGGCTAATAATTCAATAAGAAAGTCTCAAACCACAGGAGAAATAATTTGTGACATTTGAGATACAACGCAAAAAATGTTTACATTTTAATGGAACTATGTTTTTCCTACAGAATATGATAAACCCACCTGGGCCTACTAATAGGATTTATGAAAAAAGTTGATGAAATAAAAAATAAAAATAAATTAAAATGATGGAATGGTATTACTATGGGATAATGGTATTTCTATTGTTTATGGTTCAATAATTGTATTAAACAAAGGATTAGCAATGGAGGTTTCATACTATGCCAAAAGTAGCCATTTTAATTAACAATTTCTGCTTGAATGATTGACAGTTTTACTTCAAAGAATGTAACATAAAGATGTTTTAAAAACGATTTCTTTCTTTATGTTATTTCACAAACTATTCATTGCATCTAAATTAATGAATTCAAACATACAGTTTACTTATAATGAGTATGTACATGTATTTAAGAAAAATTGGTTAGTTCATATCAGAAGTGGATCCAGGATTTAATTTTGGGTGGCTAACATCGGGGGTCTGGGGATAGAAATACCTCATAGCAACAGGGAGGGGGAGGGGTCATTAACAAAGACAATTAACAAAGCTAGTTTTGTTACGCGTTACGATTTTAAAAGAGAACATATTGTAATTGCATAATTATTTGGCTCAGATCATTCATAGAAACAAAAATGGATTACTATAAAAAAAATAATAATAATGTTTTAAATTTAAAGCTAATATATAAATCCAATTAAATCACTCATTACATCGTTTTAAAAAAATAATTAATGACTTTTTTTTGTAGAAAACTAGCAGTATACATATTATATTCTAATTATGTATTTTTCTAAATTGATATATTTTTAAAAATAGTTTCTGAAATTAGATATTAAAATTATTATCTAGCTGCTAGATAACAAATACATAAGAAATATTACAAATCAGAACTGTTTTATTTTGTACAGAGCTATAAATGATGTCAGATTGAAATATATCATATTATACAAAGATAAAAAAAAAATAAGCAACTTCATCTAGTACCAAATTCAATTCAGCATTTCATTTGACAAAACTACTTTACAATGACAAAGAATTCTTTCCTTATTCTAATTTAATTACAACATAAATTTATCCAGGAAAACCTATTGAAAATAAAAAACAAAATAATATAGAATACTTGATGAAAAGAATCCATTAAATAAAAATTTCCAAAAACAGAGAATCGTGAAATATAGAAATACATATAATATAAAATTTAATTTACAATAAAGGAATTACAATTTACTAGGTCAATAAGGGATACTATAATCTTATTGTCATTGTATTTGATGATGTTGGTGCAGCTATTGTTTGCTGAAATCTGTTTTTCATGTCTTTTACTGAAATGAAATGGAATAGGTATTACAAAATGTTTTGTATTTTTTCCCGGTGATTAAAGCTGTATTGGGATGGTCCCACTCCTGAGCATCACAAAAAAAAAAAAAAAAAAAAAAAGATAGAGCCAAAGTGCCACTTAATTAATTTTTATAAAAAATGGATCAAAACAAAGGAGATGCTGCAGCTGAAAAGCAACAAAAGGTAAAGAAAATATCGATCCAACCTGCCAGATGAAGCAAAACAATATATATATATATATATATATATATATATATATATATATATATATATATATATATATATATATATATATATATATATATATATATAAGTGATTTAAAAACTGATTAATTATTAAAAAGATATTTAATTAATGGAAAAAAATGTACACTTGCATTGTATACTTACATTCCTTCATAATGCGGAAAAATTATATAAAGATTTTTTAAAAACACATGAGGTATAAATTTAAAGTTTAGACCAATCTGCCTTGAAGGTCTATCACAAATAACATTATCATTAAATTAACAGATCATAAAATATTTATGACAAAAATAACAACAACATAATAAAGGATGTTATTATTTTTATTTTATTTTTGCAAACATTACTTCATAATAGAAAATAAATAAGTAATATAAATTATTAACTTTACTTTAAACCATAATCTAGTTAAGGACTATGTAAATGTTGACAAATATCTCAATAATACTTATAAGTTATTAGATAAAATAAAAGTATTTTGAAGACAGATTGCATAATGGAATACTGAAAAAATTAAATATGTTTTAATATTGAAAAATTGCATAAAAGTTTTAAGGAAAAACCAAACTTTATCAACATCAAACCAGTTTCTCCAGAGAGCAGGAATTTGAAAAGATATTTTTGTAATCAAGGTGCAGATACCATGTATACCTGAATAAAACAGTGGTTTTAAAAATGATAGGTGTTTTTACTATCCTCACACTTTTAGTGTTTTTTCTATGAATTTTTACTGTGGAAGGAATGCTTTCTTCATATCCCATAAATCTTTCAGGGTTATCTTTTATCAGTGACATAAGAATGACATTAGCAGATGCTTGGCTCCTAGGGGTAGTTCCCCCTCTCAACCCCTTTAAACCTTAAAAATAAAGTTGAGGATGAAAATGTTTCATTCTGGTGTTGTAGTTTGCGGAGAAAGGTAACTATTATAGTGACATTGAATTCTAATATTTTTTGTACTCGTAATTTACCAAGATTTATCTCTTTTGTATATATATATACAGCTCAATATGTCCAGCCAATGTGGTCTCATATAATATTGTACTTTAAGGTTACAACAAATATATTATTGCTGAAAAGTGAAGCAGATCAAGAATGTTTTAAATTCTAATTACTATTACCTAAGTTCCCATACAAACTGAAATAATTAACATGAGTTTTGAATTATTCCAGATAAAAAACAAAAGTGTTTTTCATTTAAATTTTAATCAGAAGTATTCCAGAAGATTTCTGCATAATACTGGAATACTAGAATGAGGCCCATTGGTAGGTTCACTTACTGGACTCATTCCCCCCTCTGTTACCAGTACTAGTAGAATGAGAATAGTTCCAAATCAAAATATTTTTTTAAATTTTGAACCAAATTATAATGTAAACGTATAATATACTGATAACATTATGCAACGCTATCAGAAAGATTTATCATAATGTCTTATCCTGTAGGTTGGATGCTGAATGAAATAGAATAAATTTATTATAGAAATAAATAAGTCTATGCCATAATATATATTTATTATAGGAAAAGATATGCTAAATTAATTTATACTTTATTAGTAGTTAGTGTTATCAAGCTAATGAAAATTACAGAACCTCTGTGGTCATTAAAATTATAGAATATTTTTGTGACCAAGAAATTCTTTTCAAAAATTTGAACTGGAGTGAGGATCACTCATGTCTCAAATATTCATGCCCCTAGGTATTTGAGTAAATAAATTGTATTTCATTCAAGATAATTAATATTAAATAATGGGGAATAGATGTAAATATATTGTATTTTATTTTATTTAATTTGCTTTTAGATAGTAATAGCTAACTGCTTATATCCAAATTTTATTGGTTATATTTTTATTAAATTGTTGTCCCATATCAAAAATAATGAATAATTAATAGATTTTTTGTTATTTATTTTATAGCTATATTAATTTGTTTTAGAACACAACAATGCATTTGTCATTTTTGATATTACTCTTTGTTGGCTCATCTTTATCACGAGATGCAAAGTGGTTCTTTCCAAAAAGAATTGTGACAAGTGTTCTTCACCAGAGAAAATTAGTTACTAACTTGGTGCCTTCTTCATGTGTGGTTGTAGATTCAACCCTTCCAACTTGTAGAAATGTTAGAAAACTAAATATTAATCCATCCCCTCCTAACAGGTACTGTATAATGTTTTCAAATATGTAATAATATATATAATCACTGGAAGAAACCATCTATATATATGATCATAGAAATCATAAATAAATATGATTGCTGAAATAATATATATATATATATATATATATATATATATATATATATATATATATATATATATATATATATAATTGTTGAGGTAGTTTCAAATGCTATTTAGGAATTTATGGGATATTAAAGAAATAGATTAAATTATAAATAATTATAAATTACATCCACAAGTGAACCACCAGTACCATCTTACCCTTCATTTTTTTTAAATGTTATTTTTTGATGGAGTTATACAAAAGTAAAGAAAAAAAAACAAACTTGATATATACGTTTACCAAGAATAATGTCTGAAGTAACACATTTTGTCTGCTGTAATTATATTTGTCAATAAATTCTTACTATTATTAATATAAAGGAAAGAGATAACTTAGTATGTAAAGTATTGGCTTCTATACTGAACAAATGCAGATTAAATCCTTGCTCGGCAAGGATCTAATCTGCAATTTGATAGCAATTTAAGCAATTGCTGTCAAGATAGGAACCATGGTTTGACGCACTGTTCTTAGGTTCAATCATCAAAATAAGTATATTTGACTTAAGTTAGGGGATAAATCTGGCAGTTTCAGCACAGAGCTAAAAGTTTGTGAATCAGGCATTTCTACCAATGTCTGCCGCCTGGGGTCTTCATGAAATTTTATTTGAATGATCTTTATTTTATTATTATAATTATTATTGGTATCAGTATCAAGAGTATATAAATGGTTGGCCAATGTTTACTCAATGACCACAAAATACCTTTCTATAACAAATGATTTAATTATCTTTATAATCACAATTTTTTATATCTCTTTAAAAAATTAATTATATCATACATAAGACGTTCTTATCTTATTTATTCAAGACATAGTTTATATATTAGGATCAGAATACTTTAAACAGAACATAGAAAAGATTTTTATTATTTAATTGTTGTTAGAACTTAGTATTAAAAAAAATAGCAGAGTATCAATTTTAAAAACCTACTAAGTTGTTGTGGTTTATAATTTAAATGGGAAAAAAGTAAATCCTCGTTATAGCAATAAAATGAATTGATGTTACATTTTTTTGGGGGGTAAAGCTCAGTTCACTTTTAAATAATTCTGTTTAAAAAAAAATCTGCACATGCTTTAATATTGATTCAATTTTAATATTTTACAGAATTGAATCAACAGCAGTGCCAAGTATGGTTGGCCCAAGGAGTTTTGATTTGGAAGCTACTGAAACAGAAAGAAGTGGTTCTTGGGGAGGTATGTGGCTCTGGCCTCAGGAAACAGTGACACATACAGTTATTAATTACCATACAGTGAGGCATTACAATCCAGATGCCGTTGTTTCAATAGTTTTCAAAGGATGCCAACCAACCAGTCTACCGTTCAACTTATCACCTTGCGATAACTCTACCTCAAGTGCACCACAGCAAATGGAAAGAGAGCTTCATTATACTAATGAATGATAATATTTCTGGCTGTCCTCATCTAATGATATATATTTATAAATTGTCCATTGAAAATACCTTAATATTTAATTAATTTGGTGATTAATTAAATTAGCTTCATTAACTAATGAAACCTGTTTATTCACATTTTCCCTTACTAAAATACAACTATAACTTAGAACAATAATAGCAAAAATAAAGAAAACGAAAACAGCAATACAATCATGCATACTTATCATAATTTAATAAATAACTAGCATGGATTTCTTTGGATTTAAAATTTAATGCAATATAACATTAAATATGTAACAATCTAAATACATATACACATATCTAGCTACACAAAATAATACACAAGGTTTGTATTTCGGTTTAGTTATATTATATATATATCTTTGTAATCGACCAAGAAAAAAAAAAATTAAACTGTCCCTCTTCCAAAAATTTACTGTTTTATATGTCAACATATGCATAATCCAAAAATCGAATTAAATAAAAAATCTATTCGTCCGCCATCCGCAACTTTCTCTGAGACTACTGGGCTTTTTTAAAATTTGGATTTGGTACTGAAGTCCAGGATAATCCTCGGAACTCAATGTTACCATCCGGCATTTTGTTTCAAAGAGGTTTCAAGTGCCCATAACACAGCTATTTATGAAGATAGAGGAACAATATAAAGTGCTTTGGAATCATTATAAAATGCGATTAAAAAAAAAACTTTCTTGATCCTACTAAGTAAAGACAGTATTGCAAATAGGAAAAAATTTCGGTGTGCTGTTTTCAAACATGAAGGAGATATTTTACATTGTTGATTTTTTGAAATAGTGCACCAGTTCTCCAATACCACATACCTTATTTTTCCACAATAGTGGAAGAAGAAGATATTTGGTATTTTTTATTACATATCTTCTTCATCCTGTAAGCCTCTGATACATTTTTATTCAAGTATCTATACTGTTATTATCATGAGATTGAGTGAAAATCTAATACAGAACTAACCGATTCACAAAAAAATCCTCAATGGTTCTGAAAATTGACCTTCTATCTCCACTTTACATCAGTAGGGTCTCTATAAGTCTCTATTGGAATATAAAGTTTGTATTAGCTTTTCCTGAAATTTAAACAATAAATGGTTTAAAAAATTAAATAATTTTACAAGTTATAAGTATTTTCGTCAGGTAAATGTAAATGTTAACTTATAATCAGGAATCAGATTTTTATACAACTGCTTCTAGGGTTTACCAGTTTAATTTTTATTTATTTTTTGTCAGAATCAGTGCATTTAGACAAAATTAAAACCATTTATATTTTTGCACATTTTAAGTATAAATACAATGAAATATAATGAATATAATGAAATTTATTTGGAAGATAATACAAGCAAAAAATCTTATGGATCAAAAAGTTTTATTAACAATGCATAACTGATTGATTAAATGAGGAAATGTGAAAGGTTTACAAATTATCCATTACTTTATTTTTTTTTTTTGTGTGTGTGTGAGTAATTTTTGTTTTAAAAATGTAATTTAATAATTACATAGTCAAATTTTAATGCTTTCAGCTTTATCTTGTAATAAGTTAAGATAATTGGTTAATAAATGGTTACAATAATGAAGACTATTTCGTTATTTTATAGTTTATATCAGGTGGAGAAAGTTGTCCAACATAATCAAGCTCCTATGATTTATCTTAAAATGTCAAAAAAGAAATCAATGTTTTGTTCGCTTTTAAAATAACAATGAAGAATTAAAAATTGTGCTTTCATCAGAAAACAATGTCACATCCTCATCTTCTTCATCAATCCTTCTTTCGAGCTCTTCTTTTCCAAAAATTGAGATATGCTCTACACCTCGATTGTGTGGGTAATCATAATCCTCCACCTTAACTGGACAAGGTGGCATGTCTTTATTAACCGGGATGCAGTTCTCTGCAACCAAAGTTGCAGTCAATATGCTATCTGTATACTGTTCTACTCTAGTGATTCTTAATATTTCAGTAACAGTGTGAAATTCTCTAAAAAAGAATTCAGATGGATACCCAAATTGATTCAGTGGAATAATGTGGCGTCCTTCCCTTCCATGGTGTGATTTGTGGCATGATTCTCTACTTTTTTCAAGTACACCAATCACTTT
The DNA here is from genome assembly GCA_948150685.1 of Rhaphigaster nebulosa. Taxonomy (NCBI): domain Eukaryota; kingdom Metazoa; phylum Arthropoda; class Insecta; order Hemiptera; family Pentatomidae; genus Rhaphigaster; species Rhaphigaster nebulosa. The sequence continues at coordinate 38,637,847 of OX411308.1, read as the reverse complement.
TGTGGCTCTGTAAAATTGAGAAGATAGAAATATAATAATATAGTTTACTTAATTTTAAGTTGGTTTTTAAACATATACAATTTTTAAATTAGGATATTTTTATTCATAATAATAGATTTATCAGCATTGATTTTTTTTTTTTTTTTTAAATAAGTAGTAATGTTTGATTTCAGTGGTAGAAGCTATAATCTAAGGAATATATCTACAAATATCTTTATTTGTAATCAATTTCATATTACAAATGTATTTTTAAATACTAACGTATCAGGGGTGTCTTGTGCACTACTAAGTAGAGCATTAGGTAATTTTCTTTTATGTTCAACAGCAAAAAACAGTTACTTTTGTCCAGCATTGAAATTAAATCATCTATATTTAATGAAATTATAAATAAATATGAATATGTATTGAAAGATGTTGGATTTTTGTAAACTATGATAATATACATTTTATAACACAACATTGAAACATATTTGACTTGTATAAGCAACTTTGTGTAAATTTTGTAGTTTATCTTTTATTTAAATCAAGATAGAATTTTCATTGTATGGATATAATTGCAAGATTACAAAAACAAATCCTTAAATCTTTCAAATACAGTGAACTCTCAAAAATCCGAACCTAGGTAATTCGAACCACCATTAAAAAAAAAAAAAAATTATTTGTGACAATTTGATTTGAAATATGTACATATAACAAAATTGTATGCATTATAAACATCTAACGTGCTGTTAGACTTAAAAATCTAGTTAAAACACCAACTCCTTTTATTTAAAATAAAATCTAAGATTTAAAATTTGGAAGCGTATTTATTTTCTTGATTTATTTATCAATGGATAATAATTAACCTCTTATTTAAGTTGATCTTCAGTGTGAAATTGTATTGTTAACACAATGAGTAGTTTAAGCTATTCAAAAATATAATTACCTCTGAGTCATCAGTTTTCTTTCAGAGGCCTTGAAAAAGATACTTCCAACTTCCAAAAAACAAAAATTTCAGAAGATATCTCAAGAAAATAATTAAATAATCAATTTCTGAACAATGATTTATTATAGCAAAAATATGTTTAATAAATAATTTTGGTTTTTAAATTGACTTTTTATTAATGAAGTTACTTTTTTTCCTCCATATTGTCATCCGAATTTTTCCCTAATCCGAACCTCCTTGGTTTTAATTATTTCGGATCAGCAAGAGTCTACTGTACCGGTAAATAACTAATCAGTCAACTTTTCATTAATCCAAGACACTTTACGGCATAAATGGAGAGCAAAGACAGCAATCTCACGTCAATAGTACAAAAAAGATCCATCAAATAGGGACAGCAGGTCACTAGAAGACATTTCAATTCATAGTGCAATGTATGAAGCAGTATATCAGTAGAATATGCTCTTTTTTACTAATAGAATTTTCATTCATTTTTTAAACATTTTTGAAAATCAAAAATCATCTGAACACAAAAAACACTGCCAACATCGAATGATAAACAGAATTTAGCTAGAAAATTTCCAAAATCAATGGTTATTTTATTTAGATTTCTTCTTTACATTAAACATAACCAAAAAATTTAGTTTGAACAGTATTTTTCTAAAATAATTCGGAAAACCTTTTTTAAGGATATTTAATATCCTACAAATTTTAATATTGAACTAGTGAAAATTAAATAATTAATTAAATTGAAGCTACATAACATGAGATAATTTTTATGAAAGGCATATTCAAAATGATATGGAAAGGAAGAAATGGTTTCAAAACAACCTATTCTCTATAGACTACTCAAACTCTTCCACAAACTGATTTAAGAACACAAAAATTGAATTTAACGCCTTCAAATTACTGCAATTGTTGTTTGGAAATTTAATTACTTTGTTCAATAGTTTTTAAGTTTGTATCAAACAAATATTTAATGCAAAAAAGTCAGCTGATGAAGTCTTTACCTAATTTCATCATATTTGCTTATCTACGATATATAATAAATCGAAGGATTGTTTATCTTGAGAAATGAGAAAACTTATAATTGTCTAGATGAATTGTGCATGCATAAATAATAAATAACAGAATTAAACAAAAAATATTTGCCTGGAACACTAATTTTTCTAGGGCATTTGCCTAATTTCAAAAAGGTCTATACAGACCCTCCAATACAAACACAGCCAGATTAAATGGACTGTAGTCTTATCCTATGATCTATATAATATTCGGAACAACAAAACAATTTTAATGCTAAACATATATTTAGAATGTAGAAGCAAGTAACCTACAAATCTTGTTGTTAGCTACAGTATTCTAAGAACAAGGCTAAAACTGAACTTCAGCTACTTTTTCTTTTAATTTTATAATTATAACTTTTAATATAAAGTTTTATAATGGCAGCAAATTAAAAATATAATCATGTGAAAGGCAACCATAAAAAAAATAATTACATTTTGTTGAACTTACTCTTGAAATGGTGTTGGCAAAACAGGTGATGCCTGAATTTGTAAATTTGAGTGACAATAAGGAACTCGTGGATGTGCCTTCACACATATTGGCTGCTTGTGCAAACGTTTAGTAGTCTGAAAGTTGAGAGAATAAAGCCATGTTAGCTGATTGTTGTAATGTAAATCACCCTTATAAAATAATTTGGTTTATTATATTAAGTAGAGATTTTAAGCTAATTATACTGACAAAGACTGGTGGTAGTAATCATGGATAAGTTAAATTGAGGATGAATCGATACAATTTTTATCCACCTTCAAACGGTGCCAATTCAACTCCAACTATTATCAACACTATGATTATCGCACCAGATTTAATAAATCTCAGAGGGCCCACCCACACAGTGCATTTTAATAAAACTACTTTAGGATGTGTGGTATTAAAAAACTCAAAGTTTGTTAACCAAAATAAAAAAAGCATATTTATGCTGCATTGTCAAGTTTAACAATTAGATAAATTAAATGATAATGTATTGATAGACATTTCAATGATACATTAAAAACAGAAACAAACCAGTAAAACAACTATAGGAAACAGGGTTAGAAAATAATATCCATGAAATGAATAATAAATATAAACAATATTTTTTATTGGAATAAAAAAAAAAAAAATTGATCAACTAAATACCTCCACAACAATAGTTTTTGTAATTGTTACAGTCTCTTTAGAAGGCAGTACATAAGTATTCCCTCGTCGGATTCCTTTAAAATGTAGGGGATGAAATATAAAAGGAAGTGGCTTATGCTTCTCCACATTGTGATAATTATTCTTATGATATGCATGTTCCGACCCTTTAAGTTCAATACCACAGCAAAAGTTTACAATCACTAGCAAAATCAACAGCATTATGTCTAAAATAAATAAGAACATGCCATAAATTGAAATGACTTAAGAATTATTTCTCATAAGATTGGCACAGTTGAATTGATGTAGATTTGAAAAGGGAGGGGTAAAAAATGTTGGAAAGTGCTTCAAATAAAAAATTAACAAAATGAATCAATTGACATAACTTCATTAATTAATGGAATTTATTTATTGATTTATAATTAATTTACTGTTCATTTCGAGATATTTTTAAATAAATATAAAAAAATAATTAGTTAACAAACATAGTGATATTTGGGTATAAAAGTAAAATTATTAACCCATAAGTTGAAAAAAAAAATAAAAATATATATATATATATAAATTACCAATAGAATTAATTGATAACTTATTACCAGGCAACTTACAAACAATAAACTATGTTTGGGTTGGCAGCTAAATATTAAACTATGAACTTTGGCCGCTTTAAACTTAGCGCCTTGTATGTTCCAACATGTCAGTCCCAGCTTACAGGTCATTATCACGTAATTCAATAGAAAACGGATTGCTAACCTAATAATCGTCTTATATCACGCTTGTTCTTGCCCGTTCCATGTTTCCATATTTTGTAATTTTCACTATGAATAAGACTGTGCATTCGGATCTTTGTTTCCTGTTTTATGAATATGGCTTCCTAGACCATCATACTATTCAAGTTGGTAAGAGAATATTTTTATTAATAGGTGGATGCATAATTAATATATTTTAAATCTGAATTAAACATTGTAAATAAAGTGATAAAAAAATTAATCAAACCAAAGAAGGTATAACAGTAATATTCGCGGCGTTTTATTTACAGAACAATTTTTCTTTGTTTTTAATTCGAAGTAGTTTTTGATTGCTTAAAATCAAGAATTTCAATAATCTGACTTTTATTTTAATAATCAAACAATCCCGATTACGTACATTTTTATTAAATACTTTATCAGAGGGTGCTTATAAATTATTTCAGACATTTATTTCAGTTATGCATGTAAATGTATTTTCGTTGTTTCTGTAATGAGTTATATATCTGAAAGGTGGATGAACATTATGTTTTTGACTTTTATAAATATGACGAATAATTTACTATTATTTAGAAGCATTTTTATTGTAATCTATTAATTTAAAACTTTAATTTAAAACTACACATTTTATTTTTTTTTTAATATTCGGAATAAGGAATTATAGCTATAACAGTTATGGATAATATACTACAATTTCAAATACTCCACTGACTCTTTAGCCTCAACTTGAGATAGGGATATCTCCAACCCCATAAATTAAAAGTCAATTAAACAGTTAAAAAAGTTTTAAGAGGAAAAATATAACGACTCTTTCTAACTTGTCAAACTGGCGGAACTCTTCAATTTCCTTACTAATGAACAAAAGTATAAAAATAAAATACTTTAGGAAGAGATAAAGGAATCTTCAAATCCGGGATGGGCGAGTTATAATGCTTAGCGAAAAGAAATAATCGAATGAATTAAGTGAATTAAAAGGTTGCTAATTTATTTATTTAAAATAAATATTAAAATTAGCTTTTGTGTGAATAAAAGGCGTATTATTTAATACTCAGTTGACATCCGCATGATGGTATAGACGGATCAATCTAATTAAATTCTTTGTCACTTCTATAATTTTTTTTATTTAAAACTAGTTTGGAATGTTATACATTCATCCTTAATTCTAAAAACACACAAAAAATTCAAAAATAAGCAATTCAAAATATAGTTTGGTATTATTATAATACTGATACTGTTTTATAATACTGATTTATATTACATCTAATTTAATATGTATAATAATACCAAACTATATTTTGAATTGCTTATTTTTGAATTTTTTGTGTGTTTTTAGAACTGAGGATGAATGTATAACATTCCAAACTAGTTTTCAATAAAACTAATTTATAGAAGTGGCAAATAATTTATCAATCCCTAATTATTTAATACTGTTAAATTCACTACAAATTTTATCAATTAACTAGGGAGGAGTTTCCTTTCCAAGGACGGTTTTAATCACTGATAAAAAATACAAAACTTAATATTTATTTATTTATCCCATTTCGTTTCAATAAAAAACATGGAAAAAATATCATAGGAACCTTTAACGTTATTACTTAAAATATCTAAAATTCTGCTAAAAATTAAAAATCATGTCTTGAAAAATAACAAAAACTGCAAACTATAATAAGACAAATATTAAAACAAAATGAGAAAATAATGGCACACTACTACGGTGGTTGGTCATCCTCCAAATTTGGTGGTATTTAGTTATCAATATTTATCCACAACCAAAGTTGAGTGTTACGATTTTTTAAATTTTTATTCCCTTCAGAAAATGCTCTTTGACGACTTTCTGAAGCAGACACTCACTTAATATCGTAGTTTTTGTCATATGGATTTTTAAAAAAAAGTTTTATTCTAGAGAGCGACATATGTAATGAGAGCATGAATATGGTTTAATAACGCTTCTAATTATTACAAAATGGTTTATTATTTACACTTATTAAAATTTAAAAAATATCTCTTCTGTCCAAGTAAAAAAAAAGAAGAAGCCGGAGAATTAGTCTACGAAGTTCATTACGCTATATCTCAGCTAATACTGGTCCGATTTAAATGATTTTTTCCTTTTGTCGGGAATTTCACCAGCTTTCGTTTGAATAAAATAAAAGCACTAAAAAAAAAATAAAAAAATTGCGGACAGATTTTTTTTTTTTATTCGATATTTAGATTCTACGCATCTTGAAACGTAAAACCTTAAATTTTGAGGGGAGGTTACAAATTTATTTTCTTTGGTCGATTCCAAAAGTCTATTATTGAAAATAATAAACCAAAAACGACGGCTATGAATATGGTTTAATGTGTGTGGCACACTGACTTTGGCTTAGTAAAGAAATGCAAAATGCCAGTGGTAATTTTGATTTTGGAGGATTTTTTTTTTCTTGTTCACATACGAAGTTCCTCAACCCTTGGTAGCGAGGAAGCAAAAATAAAATGTTTGTGATTTTAACTGTGAATTGTTTGTGAATATTGAAAGAAAATTAAGCATTTGTCCCTTCTAAGAATTTTCCTTGAGGCTTGGGAGTGACAAACCAATAATTTTTCATCAAGGCACGCCTCAGAAGCTTCACAAAAAAATGAGATAAGCCATAAAACAGAGAAGTTCTGAAGTACTACGAAACTATGTAATGAACCTAAGTTTTACGTGATTTTGTTGAGCGTTAGGGAGTTACCATCAATGAAAATAATCAACCACTTCAGATTAACTTTCACATTCTGGAAGCAACTGAAGAGCCCAGATAATGGAACAAAGGAGAACACATGTTTTCTGCTTCCTATCTGTATTGCCTGATCACCTCTCAGAAAAAAATTTCCCTTTGCGAGGGTATATTGGCGGACATTCCAAAAACAGGCTAGGGAATGACCAAAAACCGGGTGAAGGGCGCATAAAAATAGTATGATGATTGGTTTGTTCCATCTAAAATTCAAGTTTAGATACATTCATTCTTATCATTGCAAGTGTTAATGGTTGATAAAATATTGAATCACTTGGTGCATTCTTATTTCAGGAGATACGATTAGTTTCAATTTAGCTGATGTAACTTGATTATCATTAATTATTGTGATTTAAATGACTTTTGTAGGAATAATTTTTCATTCATTCTGGAGAACCGCTACGTTTTTAAATTTTTTTATAGTTATATTCTGTGCAGGAAATACTTAAATATTTACTTTTTTTTGGTAATTATTAGTAGTAGTTAACTGATTGGTAACGGTTGTTACCAAACCATCAGCTACTATAATACTTCCAGTGTAACTCAGTTTCCTTGACAGTGCTACTTGTTTGTAACCTTTTTAGCAATGCTTTAGTAATTAGTTCCAGATGAGGCGCTTTCCCAATTACTATTAACCCACTCTAAAAATTTTACGATTTCCATGTTTCTTGCGTTTCGCTTAGTCTTATTATGGGCTGGTTTGTTAATTTATTGTATTTCCTTATTTCCTAAATTATTGTATTTCCTTTTTAGAAATAAAGGAAGGTATACCTGTTCTAGAATAATTGTAGATAGTTTAGAGATTAGTGTATTTTCTCAAAAATGTATTGCAGATGAAATATTTCTCACGTTAGGAGTCTATTTTATCCTATACTAATAAAAACCAACGGCGAGATCGATTTATAATAGGTATAAATGAGATACTCGGCCGTAAAACACGGTATCTAACATTTTTTGTGAATTGAAGATTTTAGGAATACCTTAGGTTATTCAAAGAATCAGTAGAAAAATTGTTTGTTTGTTTTTTTAAAAGAATAGTGTTGGTAGTAAGTTATTTTAAGTTAATGCTGGTTGAATCTAAAACATTGTAATTAACAAGCATTTATACACTGTAGAAATTATCATTTTTTCAGTTAATATGTATTTCATATATTTGTGTGTATAACTTTTGAATGATTTTTATGAGAAATGAAACTTTATCTTAATTAGATAGAAGGATTTCGATAATTTTGCAACAAAAATTCGATCTAGGAAAAACAATTTTCGTTGTGTATTGTTATTGTATATATTGATGTATATATATTTTATATTAATTTTATAAGAAATAAAATGTTATATAATTAAAAACAAACAAATAATATTTCATTTACTTACATCTATAATTTGTATTGTCTATTGTACGAGTTTTTTTTTTATAAAATACAGGATTTGTTAAATAAATTTTTTTTAAATATTAACTAGGATTGAATATATCTATCAGTTGTATATAAATTATATCATTATTTAAATATTCATAGGATTTAGTTAGTAAAATAATTAGTAATACATACCTAATGATTTTACATTTGGTTTAAAACTAATTTGAGAAGCACTAATAGAATTGAAAAAATAATAAAATTTTAATTATTTATCCTTTTAATAAGACAATATTAATTTTAAGGATAAATCTCAAAATACTTCTCATGTAAATCCCGACGAAGAATTTCGAAATTCGTGTTTTTTAAATAATTATTCCTATTGTTCACTCCTAATAAAATACTGCGGTTTAAAATGCAAATGGAACAAAATTAAAATTAGAATATTATTGAAGTCCACACTCAGCACTGTTTACATATTAATATCTCCGATTCTCCAATTTTCACAGTAAGTTATACAAAATTATTAATGAAAACAGCTAAATACATTTTTTCAAAATTTTGTATTCTTGCTGTTTTTCTTTTTTTTTCTCTTTTTGTATAACAATGTTAAGTTAAACAAGACACTGGATTACTAAAAAGTCAAAAAACTAACTCTGCTGATGTTAAGTAACTGCACCACAGCCTGATGACAACTCCTAAATCGAATTAGTTAAAGTCCCTGTTTCCAAATTAATTTATTTATCAAAATCAAACCGGAGGTAAAGTTTATTGAATTGCCTTCCCATACTTGTCTTTTAAAAGGTCAATGTAATTTCTTAATGTATATACCTGTATAACTTAACTATTTTGTCACATTTATTAAGAGTTAAATACATTTTAATTTATTTATTATTAAAATAATTACTTGATTAATTAATTTAAACTCTTATTTCTAATTAATGAATTATCACAACAGATTGTTTATTTATCTTTTGGGATATATAACTTTGCCAGCTTAATATTGTTTTTAATGATAAATAAAGATAATATCATTGGAGTTTGGAGGCATGGCTTCATCTCAAACTTTGGGCAATCTAGGCAAGATTTCTGATAGTAAAATTTAATTAAATAGATTACATTTTGAAATAATTTGGGAGCTAAAACAATGAAATCCATAAAATGAGTTTTGGTCAGGTTTCTTAAAAAATAGACCACTGTGCACAACCTCAGTCATGCATCCCCTCCACTCGGTACTCCCAGATAGTCAAGTAGGGGTTTTGGTTTCGCTCCAAATCACATGACCTTGAATCAACTTTATTTTAATTTTTATGACATGTAATCGATCAAAAATTGAAACCTGTTTGTTATCTCCTTAATAAATAGATGATTTGCCATGGCCGTATAAGACTTTTTTTTTAAGTTATAGTTTATGAAATAAAAATTAAAAATCCAATTAATCAATTAAATTTTGTCTTCAAAAATAGTTATTGGATATTATATTATAGTGAAATTATTGAATCAGCAAAAAATATTTATTTTCATTCAGCCATTTTCAAATAAATAAGCTAATAAATTTCGGATGAATTTTGTCGTTATCTATAGAGAAAAAAAAAATACTAAAAGTATGTGAGGTTTAACCTTGAGTGTAATTAAGATTTTGATTGATTAACTGATATAAATAACAGGTGGTCCTGAATTTTTGATCGGCAGTGTATATGTTTATAATGTACCCACTATGTATTATTTTGATTATCAAAATTAATTTTCAATATTTTATTTAGTTGGTGTGATACATGAGAACATTTAAACATAATATGGAAATTAGCTTCGAGTGCTGTGGAATAGACCAAGTATGTGAATATTGGATGTAAAACATGAGGTTTTGTTTGTTCTTGAAAAGAGAATCGTCTTTGGGTAGCTTCTACAGGGACTAGCTGCTGGAGGTTGTTAGGGGTGGCGAGAAAGAACTGCTTCCTCAATGTCGGTAACAGGAAATGGTGGTACGTGTCGACCAACCACTGGTAAGAACCATTAACCTCCATGGCCCTTGTTCGAGTATCATCCGAAGTAATGGAGATTCCCAACTCTTTCTTTCCAACGGACCATGTAGGGTTGTTCCAGTGCATTTAACTCTTTTACAAAGACAAGTTCCAATCCCGGTGTTTACAATAATCTTGTTATGATTATATCCTCGTATTCGAAAAATTCGTATTTCTGATGTGTAAAGTAATGCCTGAGAAAACATATCCACATCCAATAAATTGTTGAGTAGTTGATAAATCCCAATGAAATTCCCAGCCTGACTACTAAGAAGGTACTTTCTACTACGTAGTACAGTTTAGTAAGTCGAGTAAAGTTCCATATTGCTTGGGATAATTTCTTCTTAGAGATGGTGCATGTTAAAATACTGAAAATTGAAGTACTGCTTATAAAAATTTACTTATCCTATTCCCCCTCTTCCATCAATACATAACCTATCCCGAATCACGACTCAGGAAATATGGCCACCGTATGAGTTACGGATGGGAATTATATAATTTAATTTAACAAGGAAAATTAAATCCTTCATATTTCATATAATAGGTATATTTTTACTTTCTTGTACGCAGTAAAGGAAGTATGGCAATCGCGAAAATTTTCGGTTTTCAGATTTCAACGGAAATATCCATTTCGACCAATCTCTGAATCTATTTTGACTAGTTTCGTCTTGAAGTCTGTACGTACGTTCGTTCGTAAGTATCTCGCATAACTCAAACACGGTTAGCCGTAGAAAGTTAAACTTTTGTATTTAGGATTATTGTAAAATATAGTTGTGAACTAGACTTTTTTAACCTAAACTGTTTGGTCACTACATGATTACCGGAAGTGGTACTTTACTTGAAGGCCATTATTGATTTTAATATAATTTGATTAAAATATAATGCAAAACTTCTCGATTTTGGTATGTTAGGTCTGTGTGTGTGCGCGCGCGTGTTTGTATGTGTTTGTGAACAGCTTAGCTCAAAAACAAAAAGTTCTGAGAATCTGAAATTACGTATTTAAAATAGTTATATGGCTGGGATGTTACCGCAACTTTTTCGCTGAAATCGACTCACCGGAAGTGCCATTTTATACTCTCAATTATACACTTTTTTTTTTCAATTTTCTCGAAAACGGGTTTAACGATTGTGATGAAACTTGTCTAAAGTTATCTCTTCAAAGCCCTGTTACTTTTATTTATTTAATAAATCACCCAGAATATGCAGGGTTGTGACTAAAAGAAAATTTTATTTGCCCATAGCTCAAAAAGTATGGATTTTATGATAAATTATATGCAGAATTATATAAAACGTAATTAAATTCTCTAAATAAGCAAAAAAGAATTATCTAAATCGGACTAGTATTAGCAAAGATTCAGCGTAATGAACTACAACAGTGTATGTGAACTGCCTTGCTCAAAAACAAAAAGTTGTCTGAAACTGAAATTATGTATTTAAGATAAGCTGGGATACTACCGCAACTTGTTCGCAATTTTCTCGAAAACGGCTCTAACGATTTTGTTTAAACTTATCTAAAGTATTTCCCTCAAAGGCCTGTAACTTTTTATTTATGTAGTAAATCACCGAGAAAAACAGGAGAACAAATTATGACGAAAAGAAAATTTTACTTGGCCATAACTGTTTTTATGATAAATTATATGTAGAATTATATAATAATAATAATAATAAAAGGCTTAGCGAGCCCGAAGATTCGATGCCGATATCACCAATCGCTGTCTACAAATCTCAATCCACCCGCTACCGACCGAATCTATATCGGTAAGATCACCCTTAACGCAATCCTTCCACCTACGTTTCGGTCTACCCCTCGAGTGTTTACCTGTCGGGTCAGCGTTTATTAACTTTTTAGGAATTCGTTTCTTTCTGAGCCCAACAACTTTACAAACCCTTCGCAAATTTAAACAAATTTCAACCGTCGCGATGATATCACTTCGATTATGAGTATGCTCCCAATTCCGCGATGTGTAACCTCCTAAATTCCCCCGTGGACTCATCATTTTTCGGGCCTAATATTTTACGCAATACCTAATTCTCGAAGACCTTAAGAGGTTGTTCGTCCTTCAAGGTTAGCAGCCATATTTCACACCCGTACAGAACAGTAGGAAGGACAATAGTTTTGTAAATTCTAACTTTTAAGTTTAAATGCGCGATCTAAGTAATGTTGATACAAAAAAAATCAAGCATTTCCACCCTTTAGCCGCGCCTTTATTTCCTCTTGAATTTCGTTTTTTCTAGTAATCATAGACCCTAAATACTTAAATTTCTCAACGTGTTCAAGCCTATTCCCTCCTATATCTATATCATAAAAATCGCCGCCGTTTCTGTTGCTAAACATATATTACATCTTATGCATATTTATTTCAAGAACAGCCTCTTTACCGGTTTTCATCAACGTATTCAGTTTTATAGTTTCCGCCTCCTCACTTACCAATACCAAATCACCCGCAAAACCATGCACGGATATTTTACCACCCTTATCTAAACCCCTTTCGGTACGCACCACTTTTCTAATGACAAGCTCTAGTGCTAAATTAATTTGGACATATGAAAGGGAATCACCTTGTTTTAAATTCGAGCGAACTTCAAATTTCTCAGAAAAATAATTACCGATTCTAACTTTACTGCATGTTTCGGTTATGCACATTCCTAATAGATTTACTAACTTCTTCGGTATTCCTTGCTCAATTAAAATAATATACAGTCTCTGGCGATCAATGGACTCATAAGCCTTTTTGAAATCGACAAAAAGCTGATGAACTAAACCGTTGTATTCTATATTTTTTTTCTAATATTTGCCTTAAGGACCAGTTCCTTCTAAAACCATATTGGTAGTATTGGGTAATGGAGTGACGAGAAAAAGCATAAACTTTGTTGTAGTTGATGATTTCTACTTTTATATTATTAAATGAAAAATAAATGTTTCCATGGAAACTAAATGGAATTTCAATAGAAATCAAATGAAACATTTAAAGTTTATTTTAAGCTTAACAAACCAAAAGTATATAGTGCACAGAATTGTAACACTAATTGTTTAAAAAAATTGTACTTTTGTGAGGAAAGACATAATGAAATGCCATACTACTGAAAATATTCCAATAATGTTTATGGGAATACCTTGGAATTATTTAAGGAAATGGATACCTAATTATGATAGAGTGGTAAGTGAAAGTTGTTTGTTTGATGTACGCACCAGATTTTTATTTTACAAACGACGTTTTGATCCGTCTGGCGCATTTTCATCTCGATCTACAAAAATATTAACATTGCTAGTAAATTACATCACACAATTGCCTGCATTTCCTAGGTGATGTACTATATATATATGAAAAGTTAAAGGGCTTTAATTAGAAGGTTTTCAGCAAGTTTCGTCAAAATCTTTGGAGCTGTTTTCGAGAACATTGTAAAATCGATGATATAAAGTGGCACTTCCGGTTAATCGATTTTGACGAAAAAGACTTTACTTTTTTGAGCTAGGCTGTTCACAATCACAAACACACACACGCACGCACATACACACAGACCTCTTTGCGAGATTTGGTTGTTTGGACTCAGGGAACCTTAAAACGTGTATTTCCGTTGAAAACTCAAATTTGAAATTTTTCACGATCGCAATACTTCTCCATACTATATATTTCATATATAGGTAAGGGAAAGTAAAAAATAAATAATACAATTATAATGAAGGTCTTGGAGTTTTTTTCGTAATGATAATCTAATTTCGTAATTATTCAATTTAGGCCTTTTCATTATCTGTAAAAAGTTTAATTATCTTTATTTGCTTATTAAAATTAGTGGAAATTAAAAAAAAAAGTTATTATTCCTTCAAATATCTACAAATTACTTACATATTTTGTCAGCCCTTCTCTCTTGATTGCTTAAATAGGACTGACTGTTGTACTCTCGGTCTTTCTGGAATTTGTCTTGATATTATTATTACTTTGTTTTTATTTCCTAATTAGTCTCTATTAAAATTAAATTTAAATTTGATTTGGTATATTTATATAATGTTGTCCTATATCTTTTATATCAGATTTGAAATTTATTACTCTATTTATATTTTTTGTTTTACGTATTGATTCCGAAGTTTTTCTCATTTTATTGTTACTTGCTGTATTTAGAATTTCATTATTTCTGAAATCAAAATCATAATTATTTGTGGTACGATATTTTGCTAGAGCAATTACTTGGGTATTCTTTTGATTTTTAAAATTTGCTATGTATCGTTTCACACGTTTATTTAAATTTTTGCGAAGTGAAGAGGGATTTGGGCATTTAACACAATTGATTATATATATGACGTCTTTCTTATCATTTTTTTAATTTTTATTTTATCTGTCATGTTTATCAATCTGTTATTTAACTATAATTATTATATAGACCAAAATTGGGATCGTATTTTTTAAAAGTAATTTTGATCTTTCCTGTAGATCTTGGCATATATTTAATGTATAGTATTTTTTGGAGTTTAAGTTTTAATATGGGGTAATATCTGAGTAAAAAGGCCATGCCCAGAGAATCGGGCGTTTCGTCCCACTGTGGGGCATTTACACACATTTTGGAAGTAAATCATTGATATATTCGGTCTATTTAATTTATTGTCGATACAATTATAATAAAGGGAGAATTAATTTAATACAGCAGGTACATTGTTTAACCTTAAAATTCATAATTCCTAATTCAATTAATTACTTGAATTCTGTATAAAACCTATATATTTATATTATTTTTTTGATTGTGAACAAGGAATAGAAGTACCAACTTTTATGTGCGGGTTTACGATTACTGCTACAACCCAATAATGGGCCCGGACTCAATACTGGATAGTGGGATAGGGATGTATCGTTTCTTGACCAACTGTTATGCAGGGAGGTGATCTACCCAGGATCAGGCTTTACAGCCGGGTTTTCCCCTATTCCATTGAAGGATCGTATATCCATTTTATAGAGACTGGGTGTGCCCGAAGAGGGTCCTCTAAGCAGATGTGCCATTGCCAGGCTCGAAACTGAACCCGGAAGTGAATAGTCTAATGCCTTATCCACAGGAACTATCCCAATGCCATCGTCCGGTTATTTGCTTAGCTGCTTTCTACATTTGAAAATAGTATTTTTTTTATTTATTTAATTCTTTTCATGCCATTTCAGTAACAAAAAAAAATGCTGCAGGAACTGATAAGATGTATCATAGTTACCATCGGACAACGGATTGCACTTTGACTGCCTATTATCTTCGCTCTTGGTATATAATCTCTCGAAACTTTGAGTTCCGATTTTTTTACGACTTTAGGCCAACAGCTACATATCATTGGAGTTTTATCTAAAACAGTTTGGTTGTATGAGAAACGTAGGGGTTATAAATCGGGTATGGCAACGAAAGAATGACATTTTTATAAATAACTTTTGAGATCTCGGTAATTCTAGAAATAATTTCAATTAAATTTATTGCTTTTTGGTATTTCCTTTACCTTAAGTAGTTAAATTAAAAGCAGTTAAATATATAAAAAAAAATCATATTACCAAATCTTCTTATATCAATCAAACTGACTTTATTCATCTCTAAACAACGGGTTATAATAACAAAAAAAAAATAATTATATTTTGTTCTTGAAATTATTTTATTAAATTGATAATGATAAAAACATCTCAAGGCCTATGTGATACAAAATGAAAAACATGAAGGTAATTTTCCAAATTATTGATTCAAACATAAATCCACCCCCAACTGTGAAAATTTGGCATTTAAAAGTTTTATTAATTGTATTCATTTTTTGTTTATTTTATTTTATTATGTTGTCTATGTGGCTCGCATACTATGCAGTTTCGAGTATCGGATAGAAAAATGTTATTATCTGTAGTTATACATGTGATGCTAGCTTTTTTTTAATCCAATGAATATTGCATTGCCTTGTTAAGTGCACCATAATACCCGTATATAGCTCGGGCAGAGTAAAAGTGACGTTAGGTTTTTTGCCTCTTGTCCCTGTTCAGTTTTTAAGAGGAATGGCCCTAATGAGGCGAGAACCATCCCCGCGCTAAGTGGCTTTGCCCCCGCTACTTAGCCTCTCCTCTAATCGCTATAAAAACCTCGGCGGCGAAGGAGGAATGCAAATGTAGTGCTCCTTATTACATCATTAGGGATGCACTGGGAATGCAGTTAGCGTTCGGGCACTTAGGCCCCGGGAAGGATCTAATCTGTTCGGTATTCGAGAATATGATGCCTCCAACAGATGACGATGGTTATAAGGGCGTAGGTGATTTGAGGTTTTCAAATCTGAGCATAACGGGTTTCCATAACTGATTTCATCTAGCAAGATGTTTCAGCTTATGAAGTTGATCGATAATAGTCGATTACTTTGCTTCACGATACATTATTTAAAGCATTATTTGATGACAAATCATCTAAATATATATGAAGCATACAAAAAAAGAAGCAGATAATCTACTGTAAAATAAAACGCCCATTGTCATTTAGTAATTTTTATAAGTATAAAAGCACTAGGTCGTTGCAAAAGTCTATGTGCATATAATAAGTCATATTTAAATTTCAGTGCAAAATCAACATAGTGAAATTATTCTTCAAAATAAAGGCCATCATTGTCAATTACTTAAACCCATCTTTCTGCCAGAAGTTGCATTTGGAGGCGATACCAGTCCTTGGCTTTCGAGGCGAAAAACTCATATTGATTATAACTAACCGGCTATTAACATCTCCAGTTCAGGCAGTTCAATTCTGGGAACTACAGCCTTTTTTGATAAGCCTAGATCAGGTTGCCCTTCTGAGGGTGTTTTCACTTCGGACTGGTTCCAGATGGCAGAGTTATTGACCTGAGCTTTACAGTAAGCAGCTCGAAAGAGTATGTGGAGTTTTAAAACAGAAGTATCCTGTTTTTGGCAACCGGAATAAAGCGATAGGTACCACTGGAGTACCACTAATTGGTACCACTCTTGGTAGGTACCACTCATTGGAGTTATTAAAATTATTACTGCTCTAGTTAGATATTATTTAAAATTATTAATGCTCACTACGCTCGCCCAAGAAATAAATAAAACACCAACTTTTCAGTTGAGGTCGAGGCCTTACCGTAATTTCAATTATTACTGCTTTAATTAGATCACAGCTGTCGAATTCCACTCGCTACGCTCGCTCAAGAGATATACAAATCCAAAAACTTCATTTTCAGTTGAGGTCGGGTCCTTACCGTAATTTCCTTAATGTCCTTACCGGCCTATCTAGAATGAGATAGGTCGGACACGTTACTCGGATGGCTGAGAATGATCTGCCAAAGAAAATAATGACGGAGTTTATACATGGAACAAGGCGAAGAGGAAGACCACGTCTGCGATGGAGTGATGGAGTGGCTGGAGATGCTAGGTCCTTGTTGAGTGTGAGGAACTGGATGGCAGCAGCACAGGATTGGAACAATTGGTGGAAGCTGGTGCAAGAGGTCAAGACTCGACATCGACTTGTAGCGCCGATTGATTGATTGTTACTATACACCACATTTTCACCTTCATTCGCACAAATGTCCTCGGCTGCTGCCTTCGCACTTAGGTCCTTTTTTCCAGCAGTGTCTCTGAGGATCACGAATGACAATTTTTTATTCTTTAATTTCGGTGAAATTTATACAACGGAATGAAAGGTAGAAACAGTTGGTATACATAATTAAATACAGGATTAATGAAAGGAAACAACGGTATATGCATTGTTTAAATCAGTGTCGATTAAGGATTAAAATACTTTTATGTAAGCAATGAATTTATGCACAAGACTTTAGTAAGGATCTAATAATTATATTATGCATGGGCTGTTTGACTTTAGTATTTTAGGAGAAGATGGTTCATGATGGGGATCATAATTCTACAAAAAATAGTATACAGTTATTTAATGATACCAAAGTTCCGGCCAACTTTTTAGACCTTATTCAGAGCTCCAAAGACTAGATGCAACTAAGATAAGAATCATTTAAGTAGATAGAATTAAAGTATGTATAAGCCATATGAAAATAATAGGTAAGAGTAAAAGATCTTTGTTACATTTTGTCTTCGAGGACTTGAAGAAGGCCTATAATGTGGACTGAAACGTTGGCAGTGGCGGATCCTAGACCTTGAGGGCCTATGGGCGATACGATATTGTGGGTTCTCCATAGATTAGGACGGGTGACTATTGAGAGGCTTGGGTATGGAATACTACCCTAGAGGAAATGGGAGGGTCGGGGAACTTTTGAAATAATTTGAAAATTTTGGGACAAAATGACAATATTTTATGCCATTTATGCGTTTACTCTCAATCCCCTTGAATTCAGCTCATAAATTTGCATTTATTACCAATTTTTATGATTTTTTTTTTGTTCAAATGTAAATTAATACCTTCCCATCAGCTCAGCGTTTTTTTTTTGTTAAATTTTGATTTCACTTTCGTGTAATCAAGGAAAGCGACATTCTTTCTACCGCTTATTTCTTGTGACTTCAAGTCCATTATTAGCTCCGTGCTTCTTTTTTTAAACAGGTCGGTATGCCACCAACGACTTTTTTTTTACACAAATAAGCTATTAATAATGCTGCACCACTCATCACGATTATCGCATGATTTTTCTCTTGTGGCAGAAGCATGTTAACAGCTACCTAGCATGCTAACAGCAAAATGCTTACTGAATGCTCGTGGGTTTCCTATGAACCACCGGATGTTCGTTGAAATAAAAAAAATAATAATAAGTATTTATTTTAAATTATAGGAGGGAATAGGTTTGAACATTGAGAAATTTAAGTATTTGGGGTCTAGGATTACTAGAAAAAATGAAATTCAAGAGGAAATAAAGGTGCGGTTAAAGGCGCGAAATGCTTGTTATTTTTCGGTATCAACATTACATAGGTCGCGGATTTTGTCCAGAAACTTAAAAGTCAGAATATACAAAACTATTATCTTGCCTACAATTCTGTACGGGTGTGAAACGTGGCCGCTAGCCTTGAAGGACGAGCAACGCCTTAAGGTCTTCGAGAATAAGGTATTGTGTAAAATATTTGGTCCGAAAAAGGATGAGTCCACAGGAAAATTTAGAGATTCCACAACGCGGAATTGCTGTTAATATAATCGAAGTGATATCATCGCGACGGTTGAAATGAGCTTGTAAAGATGGGCTCAGTAACGAACTAATTCATAGAAAGTTAATAAACGCTGAGCCGACTGGTAAACGTCCGAGGGGTAGACCGAAAGATAGGTGGGAAGGTTGTGTTAAGGGTGATCAAATGTGTTTGGGTATGAACGGTAGTCGGTGGACCGAGGTTCGTAGGCAGCGATTGATGGTATAGACATCGAACCCTTGGGTTCGCTGAGCTTTATTATTATTATTATTTATTTTAAGTACTTAAACATCTTAAATGTAATGCATTGACGAATGATAGGAATCACCAGAAACCAAACTGATTGTTATAGCCAAACGATCTTGAACACTGCTTGGTGAAAATCAGTATGTATTTTATAATGGGTATTATTTACTGGGCGTGGTTCATTGATAATTGAATTGTTGGCTGGATCAACATTGGATGTGGATTTTCGCAATTAATTTTTTCGTGGAATAACGTTTGCTGCGACTTACTATATGGGAAAGTCTGAACTTAAGTTATCCAACGTTTTACCCCTATGTTAAGCTCTGAAACTAACTGGTAGACTGTTTCGATCGATTTGTTTTGAGAACTTAAACCTTAAATTTTCCATACAGTGAATCACAACAAATATTATTCCTCCAGAAAAAGTAATTGTGAATAAAATATCATCCAACGTTAGTCCAGCCAACAAAGTATATAATTAAGTAAGTGAAGAAAGAAGTAGTGGCCATAAAGGAGAATTTACGGTAGCCCGAATAAAAAATGCTAAAAGAAGCAGTTCTATGAGAGGAGGCATACAAATTTTTAGGTGGGTAATTTCAATCTGGTATTCAAAAAGTGGACAGAGCAACACGGGTTTGCATTTTCAAAACTTACAATTTCGTTTCTTTTATTACACTCTTATTCATTATATTTATCTAA
Organism: Rhaphigaster nebulosa; assembly: GCA_948150685.1. Lineage (NCBI taxonomy): Eukaryota > Metazoa > Arthropoda > Insecta > Hemiptera > Pentatomidae > Rhaphigaster > Rhaphigaster nebulosa. Next base: position 38,617,856 of record OX411308.1, on the reverse strand, counting down.
TAATAAAGAGCTGTTACTGACCTGTTATCTAGATTTGCTGATCATTTTCATTAGACTATCATGTTTTTAATATTCCTAATACGTTATCGTCATCATAATAATACCTTCTTGGTTGGAATTTGGTTTGATATAAAGTATTCGCTTTGTCTTTATGTTTAATGATTTCTCAGTAGGTTGGTCGGGAAGATTCTCAGTTACGTTATAATGTGCTCAGATCTGTTTTCCTTTTGGAAACGAATATCCACGGCGAAAATGTCTAACTTTGAAATATGATCTAAATAGGAAGATTATTAAGAGTTCACAAGAGGCTTCGGCAAGACACAGGTGTAAGACAAGGAGATAGTCTGGCCTGCCTTATTTTTAATCTCTCTCTAGAAGAGATTCTGGAGTTCAGACAGAAGTGAACAGCTCAGGTAAATAATTTCATGAAAATGTATATTTTAACTGTCTGCAATTTAAAACAATGATATGAAAGGACTTAAGAGGGGAATTTACTATACACTGATTTTACTCCCCCAATTGCTTTTAGTTGAAATTTCACCGTGCATTTCGTTTTCTATAGATGCATGAAGAAACTGAGCCTATTTTCCATTGTAGTGATTTCAGAGATTCATAATGAAACTGATTCTGTTGATATCGCTAATTAGAAAATGGAGATAAATTCAAGATGATTGATTCTGTATCCCATTAAGTTATAGGATATCCTAGTTGAAGCTAAATGCCTAGAAGGAATTGTAATTATAGAAATTATAGGTATTAAGTAACAGTTTACTGAACATGAACTACGCTAATTTAAGCCCGGTACCACTCGCGGTTTATAACTTAAATTTCTTAATTATTATTCTTCGAAAATGTATTGAGTTATTTGTCATTTCGGCGTAAAACATTACCAGTTTTCGAATTAAAAATAAATTGCAGATGTTTCTGCAGTTTAATCTAGCACATGTTTTCAGGCAATAGGTCACTATTTATGATTTATGAAATTTATGATTGAATAAGTAACATTTGAGCTCTTCGCTTGAAGTAGAAAAAAAAAATGAATAGAAAATACCAGCGCAAATTGGACACCTTTCCATCCACCTATAGCAAGGATTTCAAATATTATGACAAATATCAAAAGGCTGAGAAGTTTGTATAAGATTTAATGATTGCTAGTTTTAAACTCCTCAAATCAATTATTACTTGAAGGAAATGACAGTAATTCAAGTGGTTTACATTTGGTAGTAGATTGTACATGATGTTTGTTTAGAGTAATGTTTCTAACTTAATACCTTCTTGAAGTTATAATACGCCAAGAAAAATGAACTTATACAAATCGATCATAAGCCAATTTATAACCATCAAATGGTATAATTACGTAATAATTCTATATTGCATACAATTTGAAATAATTCTTAAGATTATACACCATAAATCAATCTTCTATTCTACTTTTTCTATCTTGTAATTGCTCAGAAGACTACAGTAAAATTTTCAAATTATCTTAAAAATTGTATTACTAATTTCGATAGTAAGGCGTCTGACGAGATCATGAAGGAATTGTACAATATTTACTTCAACAATGCGCTAATGACGAGTCGGCTCAATAGGTCATACCATTTCTGAGAAGTACATACCTATTATGTACTTATATTATTATGTAACAATAGTTTCCTATTGTTACAATTTGAAATTAACTGAAAGTTTTCGTTGGAATCGTGGAATAGGTAGAGAAATTGGCGGCTTTTGCCAATATAGATTCAGGCTGAACCGATCAACTATTGACCAAATATTCTCCAGCCCAAAATATTTCCCTATTTTTATTTAATTAAGCGGTGGAATATGTCATTAAGAAGAGTATCCGTACCGGAAAATGTTTGACTTTGGGGAGTAAAGTAACAATGCTAATGATTCTGTATTGTTAAGAAAAAAAGCTGTTCCAACCAATATCCTTAGCATTATATAATAATGTCTAATATTTATCTTATGTCTAATATTTATGTCTAATATTTATTTTGGTATTTAATCAATATCCTTTAAGAATGCTTGGTAGGAATCTTGAAATAAATTGGGATGTAGAAAATATTTGTAACAGAGCCGGTGGAGACTTTGGTGATGCAGATATAAGAAGAAATATTTCGTTTTTATATAGAAGTATCTTGGATCTACTTATACTGGAAGGAAACTAATTTCAAGAGAAAATAAAACAACGGTTAAAAAATGGAAATATTAGTTACTTTTCTGTCCTAAAATTACTCAGTGCGCACACATCGCCCAAGTACCGGAAATTAATTATTTACAAGACTTATATTTTTTAGCGTGATTTAAACCAGAGCTGTCAGATCACAGAAGCAATAAGATAAGCAAGGTTCATATCGAAGCGATAAGACACTATACAGCTGTAAGATATACCAACAGAAGTTTCGTGAGCTCTTCGTCGAGTGAGGATGAAGTTGTTTTGAGTTATTGGTATTTGAGGAGAAGATAAAATAAGAGAAAGCAGTGGGTGCATCCATTATTATTGCGAAGCATAATTCTGTCGTTGTTACTGCTATACTATATCAGTGAGTAATCCCACAAGCATGGACGTGCTACCACTTCCTGAATGAAAGAAATTACAAAGATAATGTCCTCACCGTTTGGATTTGACATCTTTAACCTTTGAAAGATCGTTGACATGGATGGAAGAGACAACTTCCTACAACGTCTACTACGTCTCTTGATAAAAGTATCTTACGATAGATGTCGCAATCGTACAGATGTGAACTCATTTTATTCTTCCTTCATGTTTTTAACGAATCTGAATGATGCGTACGTACAAGAAAATTATCGCATATCGGTTACGAACTAAGATATGTACTGGTATCTTATCGCTCTGTTGTGAACCCAGTATTTCGGGGCAAAAAGGGGACTTATTTCATACCTAGATTTGGATCTGTAAAATGAACATGCCCTTAAGCCTGACATGAAAAATGCACGTTTGCTAACTTATAACAGCTTGAATACAAAATGGCAGCCAAAAAAACTCCACATTTTAGGACTATTTTTGGTATGTATGTATGAGCTCCTTCTTCTTGTGCGCTTTTTCGCCATGTTGAAAAACCGGCAAGAAAAAACTTTTTCAGTTTTTCCAAAATAACTCGCATTTGATCAAAAAATTTATCATTACCAATTTTAAAGAACGTTAAATTTTCTGCAAATTTGTATATAATATTTTTGAATATTCGGAATAGCATTAAAGATACGGGACCGTGAAAATCTGCAAAAATGTCCAAAAAATTGGATATATCAGTGGTTTCGCATTAGATATGGTTTATTTCAAGCCCACATAAAACTACAAACACTACTAGCATCTAAGGTGTCTGTAGGTTTAAAATATACTGGATTATAATAATCAAAACACTCTACTCTACGAATAGTAATGATAAAATAAAAAATATCCTACCTTGATAGCGTTCTGAAGTTGAACAAAAACAATAACCAGCTTCTTATTCTGTTGGTGAAAATACTGAGACAAATCACCAGCCGTCGCAACTATTTTACTATCAACATTCGACTGGGTGTTGCTGAAGTATTTTAAGATTTTTTTCAGCTGGTAGCAGTATAGCAGTAGCAGCTACGCTAGATACGTATAACTAAGAGGGGATGCGAATTTACTGGACAGGACGGATTTCGGGCATCTTACCTATTGCTTCATTTATGATAGTTTTTAAGTTTATATCCAATTTTTGCACTCATTAGTATTATCTTAGTAATTTATTATTTTCTAATTTAGGTGTGGAACATATGAACCATTTGAATTGTCCAGTGCCGATAAAAAATTATTTCGCCCTCTCGACCTGGTAAAGTATAGGTTAATAAAGCTTTTATTATGTTGCGTGTGCATATTATTTGACAAAGTAACGTGTAAATGCGAATAGAATTATTATGTTTAATATGTATTCGTTTATTCCGTCTGTTACTGATAATGATACTTGTAAAATATAGTATTGTTAGTCGCATTAATACAAAAGATTAAAAAAATATCATTTTAGTCAGTTTGGATTTTATTGATCTACAATCTTTATTCGTCAATTTTTTTCATCTATAATAAAAACGTTTCGAAATTCTGTATTTAAAGAACCTGAAGCCCACTTCCATTTACCTTATATTTAATTATGAGTATACGGCTTACTTGTTTTCATTTCTTTCATTCTTTATTTAATACTTGGAAACATTCTTGAGTTATTCTATGGCAGAATTCGTTCAGAAATACCCTACTTCTGGCCCTTGATATCTTCTTGTTCTGTAGCTGAGGTCTTCTAATAAGATTTCCATTGTTAGTATTTTAACGTTTATTTTATTAAGTGATGAATATTCATTTTAGCTCGTTAGATGTCGTCGTTTAGAATTCGATCAATGCCTACTGTTCCTTTCTCATTTTATATGATTTGAAGTACGTAAAACGTTTAGAGGCTAGATTGAAGATACTTCTATGAGTGGGGTATTGTGGGGAGTGGATAAGTGGGTAGCTTATATTTGACTAAATGTTTTACAAATATCGAATTTCATTGCAGATAGCTTTGATCAAATTAGGACTTTAAATTAATTCTAATGAAAGCCGATAAGTCGATAATGATTTATGTATTTTACGAAAATGATTTATTTACGAATTCAATAAAATTAATTAATATGTAATATTTATACGCCAGGTTTTCTTCAACATCGTCAAATCATCATATACATCTTCAAAATAATTTTGATAAACAATTTGTGTATGCTATAAAAAACAACCGAGGTTTGTACTTAGTCATCAGATACGATTAAAAGCAGCGGCTTTTTTCGATGTGCTAAAAAAGGATATGCTCTCTGGAAAGTGGGTTTGTGAAACATATTAATCAGTCAGTTTCCTCTGCTCAAACACTAAAAATAGAAAGTAATAATATCGAAAATATTTCGTTTGAAGTTGTCATGATATTATTGTTAAATTTCCTAATCGGGTGACATGGCCAGTCCTATATGGTGTATAGGATACAAACCAGGAAACTTCAGGAGCCAATTTTGCACTTCAAGAGGAACAAAAAAGTTTATATAAACCATGGCCCGATTCCGCACAGAAAAGCGAGAAAATTAAATTTAGTGTTTTTTTAAGTAAGTCACGTTTTTTGTTGAATAGGAAGCTTAACTAAATCCATAGTAAGGGGGCTTTCTGGTGGACCAATAGTGAAAAGTTTTATTTAATTTTTAAAATCACACTTTATTTATGAATGTTTTTCTCAATCCTCTGCTGGGCTATAGACGCTCCCACTTAAACTTGTCATTTTATTAAGCTTTAATTTCGTATAAATGAAGTTGAGGTTTCTTTTGGGATTGGCCTAGAATTGGCACCTGATTTGTCAAAAAGTGTGGCGTGGAATAGGCTTTCCTGACAAAGTGTTTTGAGAATGAAACTAATTAAATTTACTTTGTTTCTAGTGAATAAAATAAAAAACTTCTTTGTGAACTAAAACAAAACTTTAGCAAAAAAAAAAGTCCCTGTAAATAAATAAAATATGCATTGACAAATTAAAAAGAATAATATTTAAATATTTAAATGAAGGAAATAATTTATAACACTAACAAGAAAAATGCAAAATATATTTAAAATAAAAATATCGTTATTGAAATAAATTTTCAAAAATGCTAGGAAGGACGCTTTTGCCCTTTTTAAAACAACGTCTGTTGCTGCCTTATTATTTTGAAAAAGGATGAATCAACTGGAGAATTTAGGAGGCTACGCAACGCGGAATTGCGGAGCATGCACCCTGTTAATATAATCGAAGTGAGATCATCGCGACCGTTGAAATGGGCTTGCAAAGTTGTTGGGCTTAGTAACGAACGAATTCCTAAAAAGTTAATGAACGCTGAGCCGACTGGTAAACGTCCGAGGGGTAGACCGAAATGTAGGCAGGAGGATTGTATTAAGAGTGATCTAATGAATTTGGGTTTGGACGGTAGTCGGTGGACCGAGATTTGTAGGGAGTGATTAGTGGTATCGGCATCGAACCTTCGGGTTCGCTAAGCCTTTTATTATTATTATTATTATATATATATATATATATATATATATATATATATATATATATATATATATATATATATATATGCATAAATTCTGTTCAGGATTCTAATCCTTAGTGTACTGCATTTGTTTCTTTTTGTGGGATTAGATATTTCTAAAACTATCTAGTTTCCTATTTGTTGCAAAAGTTGTTTTTAAAAAAAATCATAGTCGCCCTCCTCCATCTTTAGTATCTGCAATGTAAATATCTACTCTTATAAATAGGTACTGTTTCGTTTCTTGGAATTGAACCTCGTTATTGTCTTGATTATTTCAGGCTAAATTATTTCTCGAGGAATCGGGAGTGGAAGATGAGGGCGAGATTAAAATCGAAGAGCCAGACCCTCGCTATATGAAGAGTGTTTACAGGGCAGACTACGTAGATAACGGTAATCGCTAGAGTTATATCTTGTATCCATATATGTGCAGTCTTGTGATTGATGATTATGTCTTTATTTTTAAATTATTTATTCTACATTGTTTTTAATCAAATAAATATTTGCGAAGTTGCTGTCACAGTTGCGATTCCATTCCTTAATAAGAAGTTTCGAACTATCATTAATTGGAGGAATCCTTCACACCTTGATTAAATACCGGGTTCCTACTTGGATTAAGTAATAAATGTCAGTTTTAAGCCATGCAGAGGCGACTATTAAATATGAATCTTGAGGCCCTTCTCCGCTTTTCAGTTCAATACATTTTACTGCTTAGACCGACTGTTTTTAGCAGAAATTTCATCTCAGCAGCAGTGACTTCTGCTCTCCTGTCTGTCTGTCGGTATCCAGCTTTCTGCGCCGTACAGAAGTATTGGTAGGTACACAGATTTAAATATATGGAGCTCAACGTCCTTAGCCCCCTCTCGCTTTCCTACATCATTGTTGCAAATCTGGTAGTAGACTGCATTTGCCTTGCTTATTCTGTTAGATATTTTCAAGTTAACTTTTCCAGATCTTTACATGACTGTTCCTAAGTATGTAAAGTCCGTGACGAATTCCTATTCCTCTCCATTGCAGTGGATATGCACATCTTCAATCTGCCTACCTACTTTTAATACCTTGCTTTTGCTGTTATTGATCTCCATCCCTTTTCGACGATGTCTCATACTATCAAGTCACTGCCTGCTGTAACTTTTCAACCAAATCAGCGATCAGAGCAATGCCATCGCCATAGAGGAGAAACTGCATCACCACCGGACTTAGGTTTCTTCTGCCCCAGGAACATCCTCTCTGTTCTTCATCTACCGATGGCCGCCACTTCATCTATATAAATTAGAAATAGCAATGGACTTAAACTATCTCCTTGTTTGATCCCCCCTTGTTATGTTAAAGTGACTCCAACCCGTTTAGCCGAACAACTCCCTTTGGGTGTTCGCTAAATGGATTGCTCTTTTCACAGCTTCCTTTGACCTGTTTCATGCCACCATTTATATCCGCCATTTATCTGGTGGTTTGTCTTGGCATTAGTTCTTCGACGCAGTTTTCTTTTCCTTGATCTGTGCCCTCAGCTCTTCACTCCACCATGAAGTTCGCTTGCCATCCTCTTTATTCCACAAATAAGGGAAGCTGACTGCATGATACTACTTTTTATAGAATTCCACAGATCATCTAGACTTGCGTCTGCACCCACTTCTTGGAGCCTTTTTCTCAAATCTTCTTCATATTCAGCTCTCTTTTGGGGGTCCTGCAGCTTCTTGACCTTTATTCTCTCATATTCTTTTGCATTTACCTTGCTTTCTATCTGTGCACCTCTAATCACTTTCACATCTGGGAAATGTCTCCTGATGTTACAGCTATAAATAAAATAGTCTATGACGCTATTGGAGTGTCCCTTAGTGGCTGAGAAAGTAATTTTTGAATCCGCTTGTGAGAAAAGAAGAAGTTTCCTAAAAGTAGGTCATTGTTAATACAGAACTCAATTTGGCGCTGTCCACTTTCATTCTTTATGCGCTCTCGACCATGTGGGCCTATCACTCCATATACCTTGAAGTGGTCACTGCCCGTTCTCGGATTGAGATCTCGCATTATCGCAATGCTTCTGTTCCTGTTCCTTGCTTTAACTACAGCTCACTCCAGGTCGCTATAGGAATGCTCTTTCTCCAGAATATCAGAGTCATTTGTGGGTGCATACACTTGGATTAGAGCCCAGACTTATACTTGCCGTGCTTGCGTTAAGTGAGGTGAAAAGGAAAGGCTCTGGTGAGGCTAAGATGGATAGAGGATACACTCTAGTCTATTCAGGAGTCCTCCCAGGACGCAGAGCGGTGGAAGATATTGGCGTCATGATGTAAGATGAACTATTCAAGAAGATGGTAGAATGGGAACCAGTAAGCCCTCTCACAATCAAGGAATTTTCTCAAATATATTAATTCTGAACAAAATGCAGTTGTTAAATATAAGATAGAGGGACCAAATATCGTCCAATTAAGATTTTTGTTTTTATTAGAGAACTAAATGGTGTTAAATAAATAATTAACCTGAAGACCTGCTGGAGATTGTATTTCATTCAAGATTATTGCATATTTTTAGGAATCGTTATTGGAACGTTCAATTGTGAAAAAAAACAACTCTTGTTTAACTTCTTTTTTTTTTTTTGAGAATGGTCCATATGGTCAATCTGGCACTGCTTGGAACTTTTGAGTAATTGAGACATTTTAAGACATATTTCACTAAAGCGTAAACATAAGCTGTTTTTTTTTTTCAGTGGATACTTTGAGGCAGATGTTCGATACAAAATCATTGTTGAGCACGGAAGATGTTGATGAAGGCGGCGCCCTGGTCAAGAGTGATAAACCGATACAACCCCTCACCTCTTCGCTGAGGGGTAGGTGAATACTTCCTGACTAGTTAGCATTTAAATTAGTTCACCTGTTAACATGCAGATGACCTTATGGCTTCCCTTGTTTCCGATTTAGCTTCCACCAAACACGTTTAACTATAATGGATTAGTTTGATTTTAAAAACTACCTATATTAGCTTCCTTATCATACTATCAAAAGTAAAATTTAAATCCATTAACCTATAATGCTGCATAACATCCGGGTAGAAAATTGATGGCCTGTTTACTTTTATGTTCCAGAAAATATTCTCTGGCTACTAAAACGCAAATTATTAATTTATTTTTTAATAGTCTTGTATAGTTTTTAAACAACATATTTTTCATAAATAATAAATAATTATTTAAATATAAGGAAATAATAAGCGGGCTATGATTATTATGCAAATTTACAGAGTTCGCAAGACTTGATTGACATCCCATTTAAAATGTTTGGAATTTAGAGGCGAAACTTGGTGGATAACTACAGATCATATCCAACGCTTTAACTTTCTCCAGTACTTCTCCAGCACACATAATTCTGTAATATTCAATGGAATGGGGTATATTTTATGATGGATTCTTATAGTAAAGCAGATTCTAAAGCGATATTATATCGGCGAAGATATTGATCCGAGACTTCGGAAAGGCGCTAACCACAAAAAATCAGACTTTTTCTTGATACTTTCCTCCAAAAATAAGCCTTGTATCAAAAATACCTCCATAGTAGCTTATTAAATTAGCTATAAAATTAACTCATGTGCAGAGCCCTACGTCAAGTTTTAAACTCAGATAATCCTGTTTCAGCATAAATGCAAATTGCCATTTTGCAGAAAAAATCGGGATAGAATTCTCTATGTTTGATGAAAGTTTCTTTGTTTCAAGATAACTCATTGCGCCAATAAAGGAAATGCACGACGATACAGTTGGGTTCGATTCCGATACATTCAGTGTAAAGGCAAACTGTCCATACTGTATTCCTTCAGCTCCAAAATTCGTACAGGCAGAACTTTGATGTCTCTGTTAAGGATATCATATGAAAGGATTACTACTGCTGAATACTTAAGAAGCCTTCACTGAAAGTATGACCCGTTCACTAATCCCTCTTGAGCTTATATCGAGGATTAACAAACGACACTCAAAATGCTTACGTTCTTTTGCTTACTGGTGTGCATGACGCGGAAAACTTGCAAACAATTTTTTTTTTATCATTTTTAATGTACTGCAAGAAACGCTGATGAAACACACCACACTTGAGAATTCTACCTTTTTAGTAAATGACAATTCATATTTATGTTCAAACAGGATTACCTCAGTTAGTACTTTACGTGAGGCTGTGTACACGGGTTACTTTTCACCTTATTTAAGTTACTACAACGTTGGAGGAAATAATAATTTATCTGAAAGAAATCTTTCTTTTTTTTCTTTTTTTGTGATTAGCAACTTTCCAAAGTCTCGAATCAATATTTTCACCGATATTACATCTCTTTGGAATTTGCTCTCCTATAAGAATCTGTCATAAAATATGCCCCATTTCATTGAAAATTCCGGAATGGTGTGCGCTGGACATGTACTGAAAGAAGTTAGGGGGTTGAATAGGAGCTCAAAAGAAACTTATTCTACGCCGGTGAGGTAGAATAAGTACTTTAGTACTCATCTTATGGACGCAATCATATTTCTGTTTCCGTTCGCATCCCTCTCCAAAGCCACTACATCCTCCTTATGAACAGAGGTTAGCTAGACCTCTTCCCGAACAGACTCTCTAACTCCGAGGACAATCCTGTCTACTTGAGCTTCAACTTATATGCGGAGATCCTCGATTCTCTTGAACAGATAATGTCCTGAGGTGATGAAAATTCCCAAGTGACTAAATACCACCATATTATGAAAGATCGCACTGGGTTTACTCTGAGGAAAATACAACCACAGCATTAGTTAGTACGCAAATATCAAGTCTTTGAAAGACCTTCAATGCAATACTCAAAACGTTCTTTGGTGGGCTATTGAGAGCAAGTATTCTTACATAGAGCAAGGATCACGGCGTTTCTATACAAGCAAGATCTTAGGATTCACTAGCTACATTAGATTAGGTTGGCACTGAAAACCATTTGCCCAAGATGGACAAAGAAGTGAAGGAAGGACGCTCTCTTATAAGAAGGAGAAAAAAGTTATGCAACGGCCTTTAAAACCAACAGAGTACTAAAAAAAAAAAAAGTCTACTTTATTTAGTGCTAATACAAGTTTGTGCACTAAAATGCCTTATAAGGGATGCTAGTCTACTTGAGGCGATTAGTTTCAAAATCGATTCAATCCACTTTTTTCACAAAATGTTATTATTTTATTTCACAAGTTCTCAATACACTATATCATCACCTAGCAAAGCCGTATTGGAAAAAGCCTCTCAATCCAGTATGAAAATGGGTTCAAACTCATGGGGTTATCTAGATCCTCTCATGGGGTCTCTTGTAAAAATTTTGATAATGGATTGAACCCGTTTTAAAATTAATCGCCTCATTTCAATTACTTTTCTTCATAAATTGTGAAAATTATATATTTGTGGGTGACTGTCTGGTGTGCATGAGATGAGGCTGAAGAGACTAATGAATTGTTTCATTAGATTCATCATCGGGGGTCTCAAGGAGCTCCCACGTCTCCAGTTGGTATACCGAGTTGAGATGACTTTATCCAGTGTTCCGACGGCAATACTTCGTAGGCGTCTATCTTTTCCGATCCTTTAGAACTAAAATGCCTCCGTATATCCTCAATTTGTTATCCCATTGTTCCTCTGTCCATTCTTTAAAAACCAGATAAATACCACAGCCCTTAAATCAGTATTTCTCTTTTCACAGAACTGCTTCCTTTAAAAAATCCTTTATCATTGGTGCCCCTTCCTTTTGAAATTCCTCAACCATCTCTCACTTCAATTACTTCTCCACCTCCTTAATTCATTAATCGTCCACAAACATGAAACAATAATAACGATTGTATGTCCATCATTGCAAATGCGTGTATTTGTAATTTCAGTATTTTCATTTATTTTACACATTGTTGTATTTCGTTTTATAATTTAATTATTTGATAGCAAGGCAATAAGCCAAACAAATGTAACTGGGATTGTGCATTTCTCTTATTCTTAGGAGACTTGGTATCCCAGGATAAAAATTACTTTTCTTTCTTTCTTTCAAAATCGTTGGATAACTAATCCGATCTTATTCAATTCAAAAGTAAAATATAAAAAGGACTGTTTATGAATACATAAATAATTCTAATAAGTTTAATATATTTAAGTAAATGGAAAATTCATCCATAGCTTTATGAGTATTCGAAACCCTTCGTTAAAAGAGAAATATTTCAGTGATGAGTTTGTTTTTTCAAAAGATAATTGTGTTTGTTTTCCGTTGTTAATTTTTGAAGTGATTGGGCCTGTTGGCTAATAATTCAGATTTTCTGCCATCTGGGAATGGTTGATTGTATTATCTTTTTTCGTCGGGGCCGGAAGGGAATTTATTTTGTCGATAAGGGATTTTATATAATGTTGACTTCCTGAGTACAAAATCGGTTGGATAAATTATTCCACGATCTGTAAGTTTTAAAAATATGTACTTATTTTTTTTAATTTGTTAATATTGTTAAAAAAAATTGAAACGAAACCCAGACTTCTTCAAGTTTTCGCCTCAATTGAGTTCTACCTTTAAAGGTAAACGTAATGCTTTGAGAAAGGAAAGAAAATGCAACAAAGAGGGATATGTTAGTGTTAAATTGTAAACTATTAAAGATCATACTTTTTTTTTTTTTTTTTTTTTTTTTTTTTTTTATTCCCCCTTCCTAGCCATTTCTGGCATACGGGGTTCAGGAGCAGTGGGGTAGTGCGCTGGGATAGCGCATGCCACTGCTCCCATAAATCAACACTTTATTATAAAAGTTCTTATTTTACAATTGTGAAAACTTAATTGTGGAGAAATTTTTTTTTTTTTTTTTTTTTTTTTTTTTTTTTTTTTCCTGCTACTGTGATGCAGCCCGGTGCGTGCTTGCGCACGTTAGGGCTGCACCTTATCCTCTGCCGCGCGGCGTGGCCAGCCCTTCCGGCGCTCTGCATCCGTCCGGTTCCAGTCCGGATCCGCCCGGTGCCGTCCAGCCCTCCTGGTCAGCCGCATCCGTCCGGATACTGGTCCAGCCCTCCTGGTCCACTGCATCCGTCCGGATCCCATCTCCTCCAGTCTGCATCCGTTCGGTATCATACCTCTTGAGGCTCACCGCCGTCGAGTGGTCTGACCCTTCCCAGGGTGAAGTGCTCAGGGCCGACCACCTCCTTCCACCCGTATATGAAGTCCTTGAAGGAGGGGTATGCCTCCTCCTCCATCAGACGGGGGAAGTCCGACTCGGCGAGGGCGAACATCCCTGTACTTCTCGACAACCTGGCTCGGTGTCCTTCTACTGCGGTGCAGTACACGATCACGTGCTCTGCAGTTTCAGGGACTCCACAGGTGGGGCACCGAGGGTCTATGTCCTTTCCGTGTTCCTGTAGTTTCCCTCGGAAACCTCCATGCCCTGTCAGCATCTGCGAGACCCAGTAATCAGGGAGGATCCATCTCGCCTTCAGCCTTTCTTGGACGGTGGGGAAGAACTTCCTTAGGGTTGCTCCCTTCTGACTCCCTATCCACCGTCCATTCCACTCTTCGATAATGTCCTCCCTCAATATCCTCTTCCATTCATTAGGGGTCTCGCGAACTCTGTCCCGGAGTCCCCCCGGTAGCGCATCAAGCCCCTGCCTCTTCACATCGTACTTTATCCTGTCCTCCTTGAGGACGAGGTCCAGGGGCATCGCTCCAGCTAGCACCTGCACCGCCTCATGCGACACCGTTCTATAGGCCTTAGTGACCCTAAGCAGAGCCAGTCTCTGAATTGTGGCCAATCTCCTTCTCTGCAGCTGCGTGAGGTGTTGGCTCCACGCTGGGGATGCGTATCTCAGGATACCCATGACCACGCCTTTGTAAATGGTCATTGTGGCGGGATACCTGATGCCCCAGAACGCACCCCCAATCCTGTATAAGCCATTGATAGACCGGGTCACCCTATCCTTCAGGTAGTCTAGGTGAGGGGTGACGTCGAATCTTCTCCTCATCTTCACTCCTAAGTAGGTCACCTCCTCACCCATCCTCACTCTCTGGCCATCTATGTCCAGTATGACAGGGTGAGCCCTGTCTGTAGAGCCTCTTACGAGCATGGCCTGGGTCTTGGATGCGGCCATGCTCAGCTTCCTCCTCACGCACCATTCCGACACGAGACTGGCGCACCTCTCTGCCTGTGTCTTCAATCTGGCTCTGCTGTTTTCGGCCACTATGACCGCCAGGTCGTCGACGTAGGCCGTGGCAAGGAACCCTCTCTCCTCTAATTCCCCCAGCAGCTGGTCGAAGATCATACTAATGTAACTGTATTCTTACATACATCAAATACAAGTCTTGCATTTAACACCAAAAAAAATCAAATTTAACGCTAGGGATATGCTCCTTAAGTCCTGATTTTATGATATATGCCTACAGTGATTTAAACATGAAAACTTTAACTGTTCTACAGTATAGTTAGACATGCATTGAAATGAGATGTGCTATATCTAGTATTCTAGTCTCATTAGGTATTTATATTACCAATTATATGGAATGGAACTAGATTGGCAAATATACGACAAATTATTGATAATGCCTTTTATTTAATATTACAATAAAACTTTACAAGTATTAATTGATGATACGTCTACCAGTTATCAACTGTAACTTTAGAGACTTAAGGCTTTCGTTTGGAATTTTTAATTTTTTTCCTGTAAGTTCAACCTTTTTATAGTGTTTCCGGGCCCTCCAAGATTCTATAAGACATGCAAATCAGAATATGAAGACACTTTTGACATGGTTGGGAGGATGATGTTCAACGAGTGTAACGTGGCCCCCCAAACCAAAACTGAGCCAGAGCCCCAATTAGTTGAATAACTTTCATTAAATAATATTCAGGGACTTAATTTTTAATATGTGAAATAAAAATAAATTAAGAATGGATCAAAGTTTTATAATTAGCAGACAGTATAATATGCAATTAGCATTATTGGATTATTTCCCTATGTTTTCCATATATTTTAAATTAATCCTGCAATTTACTAATGTACTATTTTTCATAGGAGAGCGTAAAAAAAAAAAAAAATACATTCTTAAAAATGCGTCCACTGTACTGAAAAAATGGTAATCAGATGAATGTTGTAGATGTGGTAAAACGTAAATTTTCAGATCATGTAATTTTTTTTAAGTTTTGACTGATATACATATTACATTACATGATATGAAAATTAAAATTCTACCATATCCACTATATTCATCTGACTTGTCTACAACTATCATTTTTTTCAGAGCGCAAGACGCATTTTTAAAAATCAATTTATATATATATATATATATATATATATATATATATATATATATATATATATATATATATAAAAAACGAGATGAAATTTTCATTTCTCGAGTTTATTGATTCAAAACCAAATAGATTCTTTAAACGAGGGATGTAAAACGTTGTACGTTGGAAGAAATGCATTCAATCTAGCCGATTTTAGAACATTCAATTGCACATTGATATTTCGAGTTTAATCAAAATCGTTTGAGCCCTTTTCGGGAAAATTGTAAAGGAGTGTAAAATCGATTATATCTAGTGGCACTTCCCCTAAATCCTGAACACTGTTTCTTTACTAATATGGTCCGATTTAGATTTTTTATTTTACTTTTTTAGAGAATTTTATTAACTTTCATATGATTCAATAAATAATTTATCATAAAATGCATATTTTTTGGATTATGCGCAAACAAATTTTCTTTTCGTCATAACTTTTTTCCCTACATTTTTTCGGTGATATACTTCATATATGAAAAATAAGAGGGCTTAAAGGTAAAAACGTTAGAGCCGTTTTCGAGAAAATTGTAAACAAGTGTAAAATCGATGATACAAAGTGGCACTCACTACACAGCCACTTAGCATTATTGTTAACTAAAAATAATATGAAAAAGAAACATAAAAGTCTTCCCTAAAATGTTGGTACTTAATTCATCAACACACTGAAATATTATAAAACAGATAATTTTAATGATAGATTTTTGATATTTAAAAAAAATAAATTATGTTTCATAAAAATACTTAATTTATCTTGTATTTTTATAAACGGCGTTTACAGAAATGAAGTATAGAATTTTTAAATCCACGAATGCGATATATTTTAGATTTTAATCAAAATACCCATATCATTTATTACATTATTATTTGCGAGCTTAGTTTTGAATAACATATTTAACAGAAAACCGAAGCCTACAGGTGGTACCCTCTTCTTGTACATTCACCTCAAGATATTATGCAGTGAATAAAACATCCACATTATCGGAAAGGGACGGTGTTGGACCCGTTGAGACGAGTGATTTTTTTTCACGCTGTGAAGTTGGTGTGAAAAAACGCCGGAAGCCATGTCAGCGTTTTTTACACGGCAAGTTGTTCACATGGGCGTATTTTCTGCCCTACGATCCCTACAACTTCCTTCCTATGGGCTCTTACCTCTTTTGCCCTATTTAACTTCTTTTTACATTTGTAGGGGTTTAGTGAAAAAAATAAAATACATTATATATATATATATATATATATATATATATATATATATATATATATATATATATATATAATATGTTGATATTATATATCAAATTATACTATCATGTGGATTCCAAATATATAAGTAATATATTATAATATCCAAATATTAGTAAGACACCTAATCGTACAAAAATGATAAATCAACATTAGTACAACTTTAAAAATATTAATAAAAATTAGACTAATATGACTTATTCTCAGCCTATAAGCTTTAAACAAATCACAATACGAAAGATTGTATACAAGTGTACTATATTATTTGATTTATTACTTATCTGGACCTTGGAGCTAATCTACGCTATGTCGACATGTTGCTCTATTACAATACTTGCATTAATGCACTCAGCTTATTAGTTGGGTTGCCCACATTGGCTATGCATGAAATTTGGCCAAACTGCCTTGCTGGTCGAAACATAATTTATTACGGAGTATAAAAAGGTTTATAATGAAAAAACTATATTTAAACTGCTCTATTTAAAAGATAATTAAAATGATATAGTACAGTTTATCTCCGAGGCCCAGGCATGTTTATTTAAATTTCATATAAACGCTGCAAAATCTACTCTATGTTTTTTTATTTCTAAAAAATTATATGAAAAATTAAAAATTTATCAGGATGATTTTTTAAATTAAATAACCAAGACAAGAAGAGGTACCGCTGGGTATTACTCTCTATCATGGCACAATATCTACTTTTTAACCAACAAATTCGCTTGTTGTCAACAAGGACAGGTGTGAATTCAAAAATAAAGCAAAAAAAAAAGACAAGTTTTTTGATATAATGATTCCAAAACACTTCCTATTTTTCCTCTATTGCCGAGATATGGGCCTCTAAAATCATTAATCGCACGCCATTACGAAACGAAATGGCGGATGGTAATATCGAGTTCCGAAAATCATTCCTGGGGTGACCTGTGAGGGCATTCTCTAATATCCTCGCTTTCATTTATCCTGGAAGTTTGCTTCTAGTATAATTTTAAAGTTATTCAAATGGACTATTTAACAAGACAATAAAGGTTATAGATCTATCTATTCGGCAATGCTAAAATGAAATATTTTCGCAAATTTGTTACTATTTATGTTTTTTATAAACATAAAGCAGATTTGTGGTATTCAGTGATGGCTATAGATGATTCTGCGGGTAGCAGTCTTCCGTAAGTTGCCATATTCTATAACAACTGAGATATCAGGATTCATATACAAGATAGAGCCATAATATTTGTCTACCTCTTCCTGTTTTGTTTTTTAGATTTTAACAATATTCTTTAGAGAGAGATTAACAGCAATACTGCCCAAATACCTTGGGTTGCTGCACACACAGCATATTCATCAATCCAATGCTAGACATAATATATATATATATCAAATTTCTTTGCAGGAAATCAGTAGCATGCATTATTCGACATTTTTTTTTTTTTTTTACAATAAAACTGAACTCATCTTTGCTATAATTTCTGAACTATCCGGTTATTGCTCGTTTTTGCCTATTTGTCAACTCTTCAATGGTCGAATAGCATAGCGCCAAAGAGATATTACCTGCATTTGAAAAAGATGGGAACTCGATCACTACTTGAAGAGAAGCATCGACAATCTATTTAACTACTCCTCATTGTTGATCAGAATTCTGTCTAAAGATCTAATCGCTGATACCCAACGCTCGATTGAATGTGCACAAAATTTCTGTAACTTTTCGCGTAGAAAAAATTTACCGGAAACAGTGTTAACCCTCAAATGTTTCAAAATATTCAAGGGATCATAACGAGAAATTGACCCATCCAAAGCTGAAAATGTTGGTTAAACCAGTCTAAAAAAAAAAATCGTTAGATAACCTCTAACAGACAGATTTAGCACATTTAATACAATTTATTTTTAGTATTTTGAGATCATAATGTTTCAAAACATTCACGGGATCACAACGAATAATATGAGCTGTGAAACTTGAAAATCAGTTGAGCCGTTCTCTCAAAAAAACGTTAGATACCTACTAACGGTCAAGCTAAACACAATATCGTCCTTGTGGCTTTGCTGTAATCGGGTAATGAGGAGAGAATTACAAGCACTGACAGGAACTAGAATTTTCTAGTGATGAAAAAGATTTTGGCTTGCGTTTTCAATCATGCCGATAGGGTGGTCGTGCGAAAAGTGCCAATACCTATCCGACGCCCATAATTGACTAAGCTAATTAGTCTATATATCCAAATCTGGGTAGTAATTCCTGAAACAGATGCCATTATTTGAATTGTTTCCTGTGCTTACGAAACACAAAACAAACTGAAGCTAAATGACCGTAGATTATTATTTAAAAAAAAATTAAACCGTTTAAAATTAATGCTCAGAATAACGATAAAACTGTTATAAATTTAAATAAATAAAATTATGCAAAACATTTTTTTTGTAAATACACGTTTACGATATCAAAACTGTTCAAATTTGACCAACCATTAACTCTTAAAGTAAATTTAAATATTAAATAACTGTATTTGTAGTCAATGTAAAGTTTTGTCAATAGAGAGTTTTTGATGCATCGATTTTAAAAAAGAAAAATTAATAAAAATATAAAAATTAGTGTTGCAGTTATTTGCAGCTGAGATTCATTATAACATAAAAACGCTGAAAATTATTATACAATGGTCAATTATTAATTATTATTGTTTATTTGTTAATTTATTATTAATTATTAATAACATTATTAAAAGTGTTTCGGAATTGGTATTGATTTGAGAAAAAGGGAAATATGATAAGGAAAAAGATAAGAAGGAGAATTTTTTAAAGTAAAAATTCTGTGTTACGATATTACTGAATAATTTCAAGGCAAAGACTCAAGTCTCTCAGAAGGCAGAAAATAACTAACCAGCCAACTTTTCGCCAATTTAGGCAAACTAATTTTAGTTCTGTTGATGCCTGAATGGCGAAACGTTTTCTGGTTAGATATTTACTGCTGTTTGAGAGACTTTTAGAGAAAACCCGTATAGACAGAATGTTGTTTGGTTTCATCACTAATTCCAACTATTAGGGATGAAAAAATATTCATTATAACTTTATCATACATATGTATGTAGCAAAGGTGGCTTCTCAGTCTTCTTATAAGTTATTATTCCTCTGTACTTTTTTTTATTTTTATTTTACAGCTCCTGACTCCCAGGATGTTAGTATCCACCACCTCACCTTTGCTCTCCCTCTCTTCCTTGTTCTGTGAATTGGCTGTGTGAGAAATATTTTTGATATTTCACCATTCTCCATTCTGGCGATAGGGCTTTGCGAATCTTAACCGCCTCAACTTCATTCCTTCCCCAAAGGCGTTGTAGAGTTTCTGGTTTTTGCGCCTCTTCTCTAACATTTACACCTCCGAAAAAAAGGTGAAACAATTTTCTTTCCAAAATAAAAAGCTCTTTTTCGTAGCTTTAGATGTTGTCTAGCGCCCATATTAATAAAGAAGTACGTAGCGCACCAAGGTTTTTATAGAGGTCTAGCTTGGTCTGCCTTAAAAATAACCGCTTGTTCAGCCCAAAGTAGCATTGGTTGGCTGCGGTGATGCTCCTAATCTCACTGTCGGTTTATTATTCTGAGTGACTATAGATTCCAAGTAAGTAAACTCCGAAACCTTTGCTAAGTAATGAGGCCCAATATTTACTGTCCAACGTGGCTTAGGAATCCCTTCTGTTACCATATACGTACTTGGTTTTGGACTCATTAACTACTAGGCCAGTGTTATGCTACCAGTCCTTTGTACTTAGTCACGGAATATATCCCTTTCCTTATTACTTTTATTGCTGCAAGGAAATTAAATTTCTCCCTAACCTATACGGAAGGGCTTGGGAAAGTGATGAAGTCGATAGGGTGAAGATTCATTTCCTTTATACTGTATGTAGCCAAAGGGTCGGAGATGCCTTACCCAGCTCTCGAGAAGCCTTGTAGTTAATTGGTCCCTTTCTGAAACCTAACCTATATTATCTTGCAAATTGAAATTATGGTTCAATCACGACTCTTCCGTCACACGTAGGGTATCATTTAATGGGTTCACGACGTTTAAAATATATTTGTTCTTGCATTTCTATGAAGTTCGGAAATCATAATTTTTAACTCGTTAAATAAATTAATATGATTCAACCCAAGAAATAATTTAAACCGTTTTTACTAGACCCTTTTGATAAGAAAAATAAAATGAGTTGAAGATACTTTATAAGGATTCATAGGAAACGTTTGATCACACATTCAAAGCATTGGGTACTAATGAATGTAGTTTGAAAAGTTTATTTATTTGATTTGTCGTCTGTGAAGATGAAAACAATAAAGTATGTTTTAGATTCTGGGAATAGTAAATCATAGAATCAATTTTTTTTCCCATCTAGTCTATCATACTTCATTGACTTGAGTAACTAAATATAACTACAGCTGAATTAATCCCTTATTAGTAGGTTTTAAGACCCTCTTTAACATTTGTCTTTCACATCTGGAGTTTTACTGCTTCACTAAATCAATTAACACTAGAGAGCTACAGGTATTTCAGAACAAATACCTACGAATCGTAAATAATCATCCGTACTGCGCTAAAGCATCTAAGATTTTTTTAAATATATATTCTAATTTTTTTAAATATATATTCTTTATTTCCAGATCGGCTTGAAGAGCCTTACATGGTCACATCAAATTAAATGCATTAAAATGACTTACGTACTAGAAACTATCTAAAAATCAACCCAGACATTTTTTAATTATATATTTTTTTAATTACATATTATGTACCCTTTTCACTAAACCTGTCAATTACTAAAATAATTAATTACTCAAAAACGCCTCGGCACAGATAAAAGAACCAAGATAACAAAAGCGTGAGCAGTAGAGCTCCTTAAGTAAGGTCTATTTTAAACTATCTTTAATAGTAACTAAAATACAAAATTGAAAATATCAAAATTGGCGAAACTCCAAAAAGGCACTTCTCTAACACAAGCTCAATCTTCAACTAAATTTGGAGGGGCTGTAGGGGTGTGCAAAATCTTAAAAATCGCAAAGGTTGGGAGATAAAAGCTGAGATTCTCAAAAGGCTCTTCTCTAACACCAACTCAATTCAGATACAAATTTTCAACCCTCTAAGTTTATTTGGAGGGACTCTGGACGTGCGTAAAACCTTAAAAAACGCGAAAAAACAAGTAAACATGTATACGTATATTTTGACTGAAATTTACCCACACTTCTATGGTATTGTTCGTACTATCAAATAGTATTAACTTTACAATAAAAAAAATGATGTTTTTGTAAAAAAACATTTTTTTTTCTTCCTTTCGTTTCGTTCCACATAACCACGGCAAAGCAAGTCAGGTTATTGAATTGACTGATGTATTTACTCGGTGAATTCATGTTCTCTATAATATTTTTATTTTATTTCCCATTCATTTCGTATAGCAACAAGAATGATGAAATGTGCAATATATAATTAATGTATTAAAAATAAAATTAAACTTTATTTATATAATTTATATATAATTAAACTTAAACCTTTCCTTTTTTTTTTTTTAAAGTTGTCTGTAAAAGTTTTGTACAAACTTTATTTTATGATGATGAATGATAAGAACAATAGTTCTGTCTTCTGTTACTCGCATTATCTTTTAAAAGTTAAACATAAAAAATATCAGATGTGGACAACACATGACTTCCTTGTACGCCCACTAAACTATAAATCGGTGGCTCAAAAAGTGATCCTGCATTTGGTAACTAGTTTCCGAAAATTGCAATTTATCTCAAAAACGACACTCGGCGTCGCGACATCCATCTATTGACACACACAAACACACAAATGGGGAGAAAAACCAGTATTTTACACTGAGTTTTAACACTTAAAACAAGTAATAAAAATGTTTAATTGGATTGGAAACCAAATTGCGTTTGTAACCTTTATTACCGAAACATATGATTTATGTATTTAATTTCATTATAATTCTTGTCTTAAGCTTATTATGGACCTTCAAGTAAAGTACCCTTTTCGGCTCACCAATTTTAACCAAAATATAGTAAATACATTCATATCGATATAAAAGTCCTATTTACCAAATTTGAAATGTTTTACATTATATTTTAATATAATTTTTGATAAAAGTCTAGTATGACCTTCAAGTAAAGTACCGCTTCCGGTTTTCCAATTTAGATCAAAATCTAGTATGTTATTTAAATCACTTTGTAAGTTATAAATACTAAATTTGAAAAGTTTTGCATCGTATTTTAATATAATGTTTGATGGAAATCAATTATGACCTTGAAATAAAGTACACACTTCTGGTGATCAAGCAGTAACCAAAAAGGGAGGTTCACAACTAAATTTTACAGCAATCCTAAATACAAAATTTCAACTTTCTATGGCTAACCGTTTTTGAGTTATGCGAGATACGAACGTACGAACGTATGAACGTACGAACGTACGTACGTACAGACGCTACGACGAAACTAGTCAAAATGGATTCAGGGATGGTCAAAATGGATATTTCCGTTGAAACCTGAAAACCGAAAATTTTCGCGATTACAATACTGCCTTTACTTCGTACAAGGAAGTAAAAATTGAAATTTGGGACGATATTTAACTCGATATTTAATTCTTTCCACGGGCAATGCCGTGCGGGTACAGCTAGTTTATAATAATGTAGGCAAACTTATTTTTCAATTCAATTACATATTCCAGTCTAAATAAATCGGAGGGAGAGGAAAAAAACAAAACAGATTTCCCAGTGTGCTAATAATTGAATATCTGGTGTTTCCACTCAGACGTCTTCCCTTCTTTCCTACCACTTTCATCCAAATTTCTTATGGGGTATCATTTTCAGCTATTTTTTTAAACTACAACAGATTAAAAAATTGAATACTTTTAACAATTTTTTTCTCTAAATTTTCTATTCTATAATTGATTATTTTGGAGTTTTTCTTCATAAACTGATACCAGCGTTAAAAAATACATAAATGTCAGTCTTAACACTGCAATTATTGTAATTGTAATTGGAAATTGCGATTACTTTTGATGTAATTGTTTGTCAAACAAGCGTTAGCTACTTCAGCTTATTTTTGTCTAAGTACACATAAGCAGTCAAAATTTTCTCATTTAATTACAAATATAATTAATTACTGCCCAACTCTGAAGGGAGGTATTTCGGTAAAGTCTGTTGGTGGTATCGGCATTGTACCTCTGGCTTCATTAAGCCTTATTATTATTGTGAGATGTATTACCAATTTGATTGCCTGTCAGAGAAAAAAAAATCCTATTTAATAAATAAAGAATTAACCTATAAATAAAAATATATAAATCAAGTAGTGAAGACAGAAAAAATATTGTAATACCTTCCTGGCAAAGGGAAGCGTGTAATGGATTTGCTTCTGAGGGAGAAAAATATTGCATTGGCAAACATAATCATAACAAAAATTAATGACTCGTAAAAAGCGCTTTTAAATAATATTAAAGTGAAAATAAAAAGATCGATGAAATAAATGTATTTCCTCTTCGTACCCTCCTCTCCTCTAGATTCGCTACTGTTTGGTGATTTTTTATTATAATATAAATTATCCTGGTAATTTTTTTTTTAGCTATTTATTCATAGTTTAATAGGTGAGAATTTTTCTCCTTGACTTATTTCAGTCTTCTGGTCACTTATTGTTTCTATTGTTCAATAATCGTCAGTTATAGCTCTAATTTTACTTTTTTTTTTTACTATTTAATTATTATATGACCCCTTGAGCTGCTTGATTATTATTATTATTATTGAACTAACATTCCTTATTGTATTGGAAAGTCATAGATATTAAAATTAGATTAGAATGTTGGAATTATTTAATATGAATAAATACATTGCCGCATTATTTTATACATGGGGAGGCAAGTTATTTTGTATTTCCGTAAAAGGAGAAAGAATTAACAGCTGATGATTCATTGTCGAATTAATACATTTTCACTTTCTCTTACCTACATATGAAATGCAGAGTAAGGGGAAGTACTGGGATCATGAAAAATTTCGAATTCGAGTTTATTACGGAATTAAACGTTTGAAGGTTCCCTAAATCGAAATAATCAAGTCTCGCAAAAAGGTCTGAGTGTGCGAACAGTCTAGCTCGAAAACGAAATTATATCGTGGATGTTACACTTTTTATTAATTTTCTCGAAAATGGCTTTAACGATTTTGATGAAACTTGCCTAAAATCTTCTCCTTAAAGCACTTTAACTTTTCATGAATGTATTAAATCACCGAAGAAGTGCTGAGAAAAAATTTATTTTGAAAAGAATATTTTATTTGAGCATACCTTAAAAAGTATGCATTTTATGGTAAATTATGATATGAAAGCTTATAAATTGTAACACATGAATAAATTACACATATGAAAGCTTTATAAAATTTCTAAAAAAAAGAAAAATCTATATCGGATCAGTCAGTTGTATCAGCAAAGATATCTTATAAGGACTACAAGACCCTGAATGGAAAGCCGAGCGCCTCCGAAAAGAGATGGATACGACCAAACTTCCACCAAGCTGGCAACCTGTTGTCAACAATACGCTCTGTAATAATGTAGGCACTTGCAATATCTAATTTAGCATTCTAAATTGTGCTATTTGTGTTATTTATCGAGTTTAAACAATAGAAAGTTAAATATCACAATATAAAAACATTATTCATGATAAATAGTAAACTTTAGAGTGATCTTTTTTTTAAAATTGCTCAATTTCAATTAAATTGCAATTCAATCGCTCGTAATTGAATTTTAGAGCGATATGCAAGGTCCATTGAATTATATGTAACGAAAACAGTATTGTTAGACGGAGTGAAGTATCTTAACAGAACTTTTTTATTCAAAACTGGCGGTAGTTTTTATTTTAACAGTTTGATAAATCCCTATATTCATCTTTGCGGGCGAATCTAAGAATATTTTTTTTTTACTAAACATTTTTCCCAGGATCTTCGTTTTCATTCATTCATTCAGGGCCATCCTTAAAATTTTTTTAAAGGCTCAAAAAATCGTCCATTAATCAGGAACCCTTTGAACGATTCAAGCCAAATCTGGTGTAGCGGTAAGGTTCTTTAACAGCGCGATTTGCTTTATCTGTGGTGTTCCTTCCAAGTGTTTTGGAACCAACGTTATCCACAAAAAACCTTAATTTGGATTTTATGTGTTAATCCAACTTTTTCATACAAACCTTCTAAGATAATGCTATAGTTGTTTATATCTATGGAAAGAAGAAACTTTCGATGGCGGCTACACTGAAGACGAGATATACGTAAAGCTCCAAATTAGGGATGTCAATAACTGGGCAGTTGTAATTGATCACCGTTTTTTTTTGGTTTTCTTACAATATGGTTATGATCGGTTGTTTTTTATTTAATCCAAAAACCGGAGAAAAAAAAGATAAAATTAAAACAATAATATATAAAATAAAAGAAAATCAATTTCGTAAAAAAAGGAAAAAAAAACCTATTAAGATAAAAAATTCAAAATAAACATCCTACGTTTTACTCCTGGTGCTTATACCTCCTTGCTGAAGTCACACGGATTACAAATACAACTAAATTTCTGTTGTTTCTTTCACGTTCACCAGTGGCGGTGCAGAGGTTTTCATTGTTCTTTTTAATTCATTATTACTCATTTTCTACCTCTGTCTCATTCTGAATTAATTCTCAAGTCTGTCGGTTTATTAGTTTCTAAAAAAATTTTTAAAAATTACGGGATGCGAAATTTATCCTTTGAAAAAAAAAAAATCCCAAGCTCTGTGGCCTTACAAAAAATCCTTAAAATTACAGCACTTGAAACAAGAAAAAGTTCTAAAAATTGAATTCTAGATCTGTTGTCTTCTTTACAACCTCCTGGCATTGCTGAACTCGGAACGTGAAAGAATAGCTGATAATTCTACAGGTTCTATAGCCTTTAATTTTTTTTTAATCTCTCAAAAAGCGACTTTGAAACATGAAAAAATTGCAGTATATTATCATTCTCACAGGCTCATATAAGTGATTTTGGAAAAGCACATCAATTACTATTAAAGCTTTTTCTAATAATCAATTATGCCAAGGATTTTAACTATTTGTTTACTTGTGTAAAGATTTTTTAGGTTACTTCTTGAAGATTAATGTGTGATTAACTTGAATTAAAGTTCTTGCCAATGACGGAGTTATTTGTAACAATTCCAGTAACTGTTAATTGTGAGGTCATAAAAAAAATCTTTCATAGTAAGTAATTTCATTTAAAATGAGCGGTTTTTACCAAAACCGGTTATTTGCGTCGGCTAAAACCGATCAGTTTTAAATGACCGGAATAACCGATAACCGTTTTTTTTTCTCACAAAAATCGCAACCCCTCCTTCAAATAGAAACTATATTTTGTGGCTTAAAGATTTTGAGTAAGGTCGAAACTGAAATTTTTTTGATCATTTTTTCAACATTAAAGTTTTTTAATGTACTCAATTTCAGAGCGAAAAAAATATGTAAGGCTAGTTTACTTAATAATTTAAACATTTTTTAAAATAATTTTGCTGTAAAAACCATGTCGATTTAATTTTTCACACTCGAGATATAAAATAAAGCAGTTTATGGTTTTTTATTTTTTATTATTCTGCTCCTAGACCAAAAGGTTGGGGACGTGTCAATTTTTTTTCAATGTAAAATCGCCCAATAAATTTTTATTAAAATCGGTGAAGGATAGATCGTACACTCTCCTTGCAAGCAAGATAATGTCGGAATTTTATCGGCACTTTATACCCCTTGTATTTTCTAATTTATTCTGAAAAGGAATACATTAATATCTGAAAACTCCGTCATTATTGAAGCAATTTATTATTATCGCTATATCTTAATTTTATTTTTATTTTACAAAAAATCTTGAGGGACACCGAATATGCTATATAAATACTAAGATTTAGTATGATTTACATTGAATCACGAAATGTGACCTTAATGTAATACAAATTACTATACCTCCTTTGTTATTCAGATATAGCTAGTATTTATGTAGCTCATAAGGCGAATTTAAAATTTTATTCCCAATAAGAAGCAACCCATTATTGAGTTTTTTTTTTTTTTTTTTTTTTTAAAGACATTGCCGTTTTAGAATTTAAATTCTTCGTTAGCCACTTTTTTTTAAATAATTTTTTTATTAAATCTCACTGCTGCCATTTTATTGAAATTATTGAATAATATAATCACCAGTGTATTTCATAACGGTATTAAGCTGGTGGAGCGTGGGCATACCGGTGTTAGTTATATGGCACTTTTCTTTTTATCTTATACCCTCATAAGAAAATCTCATTCCAGATGTCGAAATTGTCAATAAAGCGATTTATATTGGAAAAGAAAATTCAAAACTGAAGAAGTTTACCCTCCCCATCTGTACCCTTGAAGTTTGTTATAAGGAAAGTTCCAACTCTCGATGAAGGCAGAGCCGGAGGGAGACTTATTTCTGTATTATCTTCTTTATGTTCATTCCCTCAGGCTACCTTGTTTTCGCTTGCTATCCGTATCCTATTCGCATCATATTTGTTTAACCATGGGTGTCTCTATTTCAGCCCTTCGTTCTAAATTATACAGCGTTGGGACTTTCATCAATTAACTGGCGGATCTGGGCATTATTGTTTTCGAATTGGAACTTTACTTTGTATGATAATAAGACTACTTCTGAATTTTAAATTGCAACAATTGTAAATAGTGATAAGGCCCAGCGAAACCTGAGGTTTGACGCCTTTAGCATCATCATTCGTTGCCTTCATTCCTTCTACTGTCAAAACTTATGAGATCAAACTTAACATAATCGTCCCATTTACGTCTTGGCCTACTCCTGCTTCATTCACTTTAATGTATTAATTGTAATGTATCCTTTACTTTAACGCTAAGTAATGCTTGGCACTCATTACTTTTTTTCTTTTTTTAAACCAGCCAGCCATTAAAAGTGATCGTTTAAAATAATTTCGATAAGGCAATGCGTTACAGAACTAATAAGTTCTGGCGCCGAAGGGAGGTTTGATTTCCCATCGATAGTTCTATTTATACAATGCGAGTTTTGATCGTTCTATAGTTGGTGAAAGCAAATGTATATTTGTTAACACATAGTCAACAGACTCATCGATCCAGGACTTTCTTTATCATCTTGATAAAGAACATCACCCCCAAGAAATATATCTGACATGTCCAAAATATTCAAGTATTGCCAATGAATAAAAAACAGGTCGGTTGAAGTTGACTATATGAGGAAACCATCATATTTTCATTTCTTGTTTATGTTTTTATATCATTTTTGTTGTTTTTTAGTCCTGTTATTAATCTAAATTCTAGTAAAAACAGCGCATGAATGATTTGGTGTCTAAATAATTAATGAGGGGTTGATTTAAATCCGCCGAAAATGCGATATTGTTAATAATATCGTCCCTACCATCGAACCAAAAATCGAATATGTAAAAATGGGATTTTCATATTTGTCACTTTGAAACGTTCTAGGTGAGGTACGCATTGTGGAAAAGTCTTTAATTACTAATACTCAAGTTTTCGAGTTTAGAAATTCAAGACTTTGCCATAATGCGTTTTAACTATCGCGTCTTAAAGTGATGGATACGGAAATCCCATTTTTGCATATTTGATAGTTGGACACGGTAGGGACGATATTATTAATAATAAAATATATCAATGACATTCTCAGCGGATTTGAATCAAGTTAGTGTTTTTGTTTTTTTAACAATGAGACTTTTTTAATTTTAATTTTTAACAATCGGATACGACGATGGTGGTTGTGATTTTCCCTCAATAAATAAATGGAACAACGCTGTTTTTTCAGCACATAAAAAATAGGAACAGCTCGAGTGTGCAAACTATCCTGGCGTATCATTGCTGTCATGCGCCTACATCTCCAATAATAATCTTCAATGTCCTATCCACACCGTTAAGGCTATTTCCTGAGCGTTATATGGTGAGCTTAAAACCACGTGGTTATCTGGCTAGCTTAATAGCACATGGTTATCTGGCTAGCTTAATACGAGGAAGATATACTACAGATGAAATTTCCACACTCCGCAATATCCTCGAAAAGAATCATGAATACAAATTACAAACTCAACACCTCTTAGCCGATTTTAAATGCGACAGCATGTGACAGCATCAGGCGTCGAAAACTCTATAAAGCGATGGAGGAGTTAAGGATCCCTCTGAAGCTGATTCGACTGGTAAAAATGACCATAGATGTACGATGCCAAGTTCGTATTCAGTCGGATTGCTCATGTGAATTTCTTTCTGGCAAACGGATGTGTTGTCCGAGACTCAGGCATCCATACGACAGGCACGGTTTTTCTAGATTGGTCCAGTTGCCTAGTTATGCGGATGATTGTGACATCACAGTTTAAGGCCCTTTGCAGTTCTAGAGGGAGGTGGATAGTCAATGGGTCTCATAGTGAATAAAAGGAAAATCAAATGTATATTCACTGGAGTTTGTGGAGGACCACGGGAGAGGAGAACGACTATTGGAACTTGTACATTTGAGGGGATCACAGAGCTTACTTACCTAGGAGCATAAGTTAATTTTACAAATAAAGTATTGAATAGCAGCTGAAAATAAATGATATTTCGGCCTCCTTAAGTATATACGTAGCATTCTCATGCTGACCCCTTTATATTCAAGCGAAAGCTCTTAAGCTCTTAATTTGGCTCTATTAAAAATGGTGAGGTCTAGATAAAAAGAAAAATCGGGAACTGTATGATCTATTTGCCGATGTGGCTAGAGTTATTAAGCTAGGGAGACTAAGCTGGGCGGGCCATGTGGCAAGGATGGGGGAAACAGAAATTCCAGAGTCAATTTTGAACGAAGTGCTGCTGCATCGCGCTAGGAGAGCCGAACGACTTAAGTAACGGTGGACGGGTGGGATGGCAGCCGATGCGAGGAGCCACTTGTGACCCGAACTGATTGGTGAACGACTGTTAGGATAGAGCTGAATGGTGGAAGCCCAAGACCCGCTACGGGTAGTAGCGCCACGGAAGTGAACTGATATAAATATTCCTTTGACTAAAAGTTCCTTTAACGAAAAAAGGAATATTGTTCGACGTCGATGCCGTGAAGTAGAATTCAAATATCGATGATAGAACTCTACCTTATTTGTTTTCTCTCCGCCCATCACTTTTGTTTTATATTATCGATGCACTTTGACTCGTTGAAGTTCTATTATCGATTTCTGATATCGGTAACATCTGTTGCCTTTTCCTGAAACTTATGAAAGATGAACCTTAATTGTTAGCTGTAAATACTTTATTATGATCAGACGAAGTAGAACCATTGGCGATACAATCTTAAGTTTTGTTTAATAATCATTTCATTGAGAATGTTCTTTTATATCCGCCAGCATATATTTTTAATTTAATTGTTGTTGTTTGATAAATGTAATTATTTCTAAAATAAGCTTTGTTTAACGTCTTCGTTCAACCTTTAGGGGAATCAGCTCTTCATAATCAATTTAGGTACATAAGAGTTTTGAACTCAATTAGCTATAACAATAAATACAACTTAATTAATAAATTCATGAACTTTAAACTTTAATTTTGTATTAGAAAATTGAAATGTTTTCGATTGGAATTGTTATGCCCGAAGTTATGTCCCTCCAGTTGTTTTTTAAGTGATTTTTTTTGTTTATAGAGTAAATGTTTTTTATTGAGAAATAATGCAATCTGTCACAATTAAGGATATTAGTGGCATTAGTGATATGTGTAACTATTCATACCATAATTACAAGAATATGAAAAAAAAGAAATAGAACAAAGTAATTTTTTATTGAACTCTAATACTTTGGAACATCATAATGTGCTGTATAATTGCACGCATTCGGATCAGACAATTGGCTCTAAGCCTGTGTTTCTGTAATAGTTAAGTGCAACTATTATATATATACATAAATCTGAGTAGCCGAGCGGGTTAACAGGCTTGCTAAATAGCACCTGCTTACAAACCCCCCGGTTGAGTTCGTATCACGGTCTCGGGATTCCTCAGGCATTTAATCACCCCTCCCTCCGGGTATGGAGGCCGTCAGCCTACTGGAGAAAACTCTACTCTAAAGGAGTGATGTAAACCTACTACCCGTAAACTTCTATCAGGAATCGCATTGTGGTTTTCAAATATGTCAAATAACCATCCGGTGGCAAGCCTCCAAAGACCGTAGTCTGCTTCGAAGAAATAAATATGAGTGCTCGTGCTGATCCTGAACAGCCATAATCCGTGGATCTAGACTAGGGTTGGAACATCGAAAGGAAAAATATCGATATTCGATATTTTAATATATCGCAAAACCAAATATCGATATCCACCGACAATCGCTAGAAAAATATCGATATATCGAAAGGAAATTGATGAAAAAGCAAAGAAAGTGCATCAAATGAGTATAATGTTAAAATGTGAAGAAGGTTATGAAATAATATAATGATTATTATTTATAAAACAATATTTTTATTAGCCATGAATCATTATAAAAAAAAGATAGAAAAGAATTATTCTTCAAAGAAAAAAAAATGTTATTGAAGACTTTTAGCCAAATTTGATATATTATAGTCTTCTAGAAGTTATTCAATAATAAAACCTTCAAACTTATCAATTTTTTATTTGTCTCATAACTCTTCCGACTATATTGTCCATTCTCGAAACATTCGTCTAAAACCATGTAATTAATTTGATATACATTCAGTGCCATCATCATTTATATAAATCATCAATTTTTCTTTATATAGGATTAATCAACAATATTTGTAAGTAAATCTTATCTACTAATTATTGTTTGGTAATTAAATATTGTTTATTGTTATATTTACTGCTAAAACTCCAGAATGGTAACCGCAACATGGAGGATATGTAAATTTTTAGGATTTGGCTGATCTTAAAAATCTAAACCTTCGCCATTTTGGGGTTACGATTCTGGAGTTTTACCGAATAAAGGAAATTGTTAAAATAAAATACAGTAGAATCTCGATAATTCGTATGGTCAAGGGTTCGAAAGGTAAATATGAATTATCGAGATTTTCAATAATCGGCAATAAAAAATAGGAAATAACAAAATTGTATTAATATGAATGAATACAATATATATATATATATATATATATATATATATATATATATATATATATATATATACATATACATATATATGTTTATATAATTAACAACCCATATTTGATGAATACTGGTAATAATATTCCTTTTGTTATTGTTTGAAAAATCAGCTATGGAAGGATTCTCTGTTTCCGATCAGCGGTTATTTTTGAACTTGGTAGAAATCACGCTCCAATAACTACACTTTTTTTCTCTGAACCTAATAAAAGGTCAGGTTTCTATCTGAGTCCAAGCGAGCTTGATATTTTTAGCAATTCCAGTTCGATCCTTGGGCTGTGGTTGGGATTATTTTTTAAATATTATTTTTGGCGGAGTAACAAATATTTATTACCGTTCATGTTAGTATCACTCAGTCAGCTATTTTTAATGTTTAATCAATGATTAAGACATTAATCCTGAAATGATCAGGAAAAAATGTGGATAAAAGTTTATCTCCATTTTAACCAATGTTTTAATTCTAAAACGCATTTGTCAATTAAAATGATTGTTCGTTTTATTATTTTTTTATTTGTTTATTGTTGAAATAATCTTTTCTTTTTTAACAATGGTATTCGAGTTATTAAAAATAATTTCATAATCAAAAATTATAAATTCTACAAAATTAGCACCATTCCCAAGAATTTAGCAAAAAATTTAATATATCTTTTAATAATTTTTTTCCTAGAAACTTCCATATTTTTTTTTTTCAATTATAACTTCACAAATTTTTCCTTGAATTCGGTTTAGTAGTTGTCAAAAAGATATTTTGGGATGCTAACAAATAGATACTTTCGGTTTTATATGCTTTATACGTGAATGTTAACATATTTTATATCTATTTAAAGATTTTCCAAGTTGAATCCGGCCCTGATAAATAATTTGAACTGAGAGTTTTAAATTAAAATAAAAGCAAAAAAAGATTTAATATATATATATATATATATATTTTTTAATATCATTCGGAAAAGTCTACCTAAAATAGAAAAGTTAGATAAATTGAATATATTAATCAATTTACGATATAAAATATCTTTTGTACAATTTATTAAAATAAACGGAAAACAAGTTTTAAATTTCTCTTCTTTTTTTTATAATGTCTTTCGGAAAAGTTTACCTATAATCAAAAAGTTGGATAAATAGTATTAATTAATCATTTTACGATATACAATATATAATGTACAATTTACTTTACTTGAAATATCTTTAACTTTATGCCGGAATACGTTTTCTCAAAATTGAGTTTTTTTTTCACGACTATGTACCACTGCATATTCCCAAAATTGATTTTTGAATTATTATTTAAGAATGAGACAAACTTTGATAATTTTAATAAGAAATAGACATATTTTATATTATATTAGCTTTTATCTTGGCTTTTATTTTCACATTTGAATATGAGTTTTTTCATATTTTGTTTATCATGTTTGTAAGATCCCTCAGCAATTGGGCCGAAGTATTGGCATACAGTAAATGGTGCTACTCCACTGTGTGTTTTATTTTGACAACTCTCCCGACCATCATCATCCTTTATAGATTAATGCATTTATGTGTGTAAACATTATTTACATATTTACACAGTTGTTTACATTTATCAGTGGAACAATGAAAATAGTGAATCCGTCTATCGCGGTCACATCATTCATTGGATGTGATCTAATTACATATTCTTATAATTGTAATCTCATAATACATATTCTTATAATTGTAAAAGAATAAAATTGTCGCTACCACCTCTTTCGTTCACAGCTTCACAAGTTTTACAAAAAATCAAACACTTCCCTAAAAGAAAAGCCCCTGGTTATGATTAAATAACCACCGAAACGCTCCAGAAGGCGCCCAGGAAAGCCTTACTATTCCTTTCGACAATATACAACTGTATACTAAAGACAACTAAATTTCCTATACAATAAAAATCTCACACATCAAAATGATACGCAAAAGGGACAAAGACATATTCAATCCCTCTTCCTTCTATCCATACATTTGCTTATTGTCACTCTTTTGTTAGCAATATTATAAAATATAATTTTATGAACTAATTTTAAATATTCCAACACGGTAGGTGAATAACTGAAACAACCTGTGAAAAGACTGTTATGGAACTGTGCCATGAGTGATTTTTAACTGTAAGTGGTTACTTGCGAATGCAGTAAGTACTAGGATAGAAAGAAGGATTTTTTTTGATCAGATTAAATCATTTATCGAATTTTTAGTGCTTTTCTCCAGCATACAGGAGATATAATCTTGTTTCTAATAAAACAAAAATCACATTTCTATTCTATCTAAAATCACATTTGATTGATTTTTGGTCATGAAGAAGGTTTTCCAGCGGCAATGATTTTAATCGTTTCTTTAGAGGATGTGGTGGTGAACATTGACAGTGGTCAAAACATGGAAAAATCCCTAAATCGCCATCCTCTTAAAATGCCGATTCAAGTAAATCCCATCATTTTAGAATAGTTCACGTGCTCATTTCCAGGATTACATGGGAAATTGGCATTTTCGCAGTTGTTTTTGCTTAGCTCAAACTCTTAGCAATAAAATATATGAAGTGTAGAATTTGATGTCAAAAGTCTGAGTCACTTCATTTCTACTAATTTATCTTTGAATATGCAATAATTCTGTTAGAACATCTATTTGACATTGGGTGGTTGAAGGTTTTTTTTATATGTACGTTTTGTGCTTTTTTTGAATTGTTTAAATAGCTTTTTTAAAAGTGCGCATCTTTTGAGCGCGGCAGCGCGCAATGCTCTAACTTGTGTTTCTTAAGCTATCAGGCTTCCATTTGCGTGATGAAATAGTATCCAGCTGCGTAAATCTTCGAACTTTGTTGATATTTTGATTTTAATTCGTAAATGTATTATTCTGACTGAACGTTTACAGAAAGGGATCTCGGCGGAATATTTTGGATAAGTTCTGAAAATTTGATCATGTATGTTTATAAGTGGCAGCCAACATCTTATTCATTCTTATTAACCCCGAAAGGGGTTTAGATCTGGGTGGTAAAATATCCGTGCTCGGGTTTGCGGATGATTTGGTATTATTAGGTGAGGACGCGGAAACTATAAAACTGAACACAACAACGTTGATGACAGCTGGGAAAGAGGTTGGCCTCAATATAAATACGGATAAGACGAAATATATGGTTAGCAATAGAAACAGAGGCGATTTTGAGGATATAGATATAGGAGAAAACAGGTTTGAACACGTTGAGAAATTTAAGTATTTGGGGTCTGTGATTACTAGAAAAAACGAAATTCAAGAGGAAATAAAGGCGCGGTTGAAGGCGGGAAATGCTTGTTATTTTTCGGTGTCAACATTACTTAGGTCGCGCATTTTGTCCAGAAACTTAAAACTTAGAATATACAAAACTATTATCTTGCCTACAGTTCTGTATGGGTGTGAAACGTGGCCGCTAACCTTGAAGGACGAACAACGCCTTAAGGTATTCGAGAATAAGGTACTGCGTAAAATATTTGGTCCGAAAAAGGATGAGTCAACTGGAGAGTTTAGGAGATTACACAACGCGGAATTGCGGAGCATGCACCCTGTTAATATAATTCAAGACTTTGCCATAATGCGTTTTAACTATCGCGTCTTAAAGTGATGGATACGGAAATCCCATTTTTGCATATTTGATAGTTGGACACGGTAGGGACGATATTATTAATAATAAAATATATCAATGACATTCTCAGCGGATTTGAATCAAGTTAGTGTTTTTGTTTTTTTAACAATGAGACTTTTTTAATTTTAATTTTTAACAATCGGATACGATGATGGTGGTTGTGATTTTCCCTCAATAAATAAATGGAACAACGCTGTTTTTTCAGCACATAAAAAATAGGAACAGCTCGAGTGTGCAAACTATCCTGGCGTATCATTGCTGTCATGCGCCTACATCTCCAATAATAATCTTCAATGTCCTATCCACACCGTTAAGGCTATTTCCTGAGCGTTATATGGTGAGCTTAAAACCACGTGGTTATCTGGCTAGCTTAATAGCACATGGTTATCTGGCTAGCTTAATACGAGGAAGATATACTACAGATGAAATTTTCACACTCCGCAATATCCTCGAAAAGAATCATGAATACAAATTACAAACTCAACACCTCTTAGCCGATTTTAAATGCGACAGCATGTGACAGCATCAGGCGTCGAAAACTCTATAAAGCGATGGAGGAGTTAAGGATCCCTCTGAAGCTGATTCGACTGGTAAAAATGACCATAGATGTACGATGCCAAGTTCGTATTCAGTCGGATTGCTCATGTGAATTTCTTTCTGGCAAACGGATGTGTTGTCCGAGACTCAGGCATCCATACGACAGGCACGGTTTTTCTAGATTGGTCCAGTTGCCTAGTTATGCGGATGATTGTGACATCACAGTTTAAGGCCCTTTGCAGTTCTAGAGGGAGGTGGATAGTCAATGGGTCTCATAGTGAATAAAAGGAAAACCAAATGTATATTCACTGGAGTTTGTGGAGGACCACGGGAGAGGAGAACGACTATTGGAACTTGTACATTTGAGGGGATCACAGAGCTTACTTACCTAGGAGCATAAGTTAATTTTACAAATAAAGTATTGAATAGCAGCTGAAAATAAATGATATTTCGGCCTCCTTAAGTATATACGTAGCATTCTCATGCTGACCCCTTTATATTCAAGCGAAAGCTCTTAAGCTCTTAATTTGGCTCTATTAAAAATGGTGAGGTCTAGATAAAAAGAAAAATCGGGAACTGTATGATCTATTTGCCGATGTGGCTAGAGTTATTAAGCTAGGGAGACTAAGCTGGGCGGGCCATGTGGCAAGGATGGGGGAAACAGAAATTCCAGAGTCAATTTTGAACGAAGTGCTGCTGCATCGCGCTAGGAGAGCCGAACGACTTAAGTAACGGTGGACGGGTGGGATGGCAGCCGATGCGAGGAGCCACTTGTGACCCGAACTGATTGGTGAACGACTGTTAGGATAGAGCTGAATGGTGGAAGCCCAAGACCCGCTACGGGTAGTAGCGCCACGGAAGTGAACTGATATAAATATTCCTTTGACTAAAAGTTCCTTTAACGAAAAAAGGAATATTGTTCGACGTCGATGCCGTGAAGTAGAATTCAAATATCGATGATAGAACTCTACCTTATTTGTTTTCTCTCCGCCCATCACTTTTGTTTTATATTATCGATGCACTTTGACTCGTTGAAGTTCTATTATCGATTTCTGATATCGGTAACATCTGTTGCCTTTTCCTGAAACTTATGAAAGATGAACCTTAATTGTTAGCTGTAAATACTTTATTATGATCAGACGAAGTAGAACCATTGGCGATACAATCTTAAGTTTTGTTTAATAATCATTTCATTGAGAATGTTCTTTTATATCTGCCAGCATATATTTTTAATTTAATTGTTGTTGTTTGATAAATGTAATTATTTCTAAAATAAGCTTTGTTTAACGTCTTCGTTCAACCTTTAGGGGAATCAGCTCTTCATAATCAATCTAGGTACATAAGAGTTTTGAACTCAATTAGCTATAACAATAAATACAACTTAATTAATAAATTCATGAACTTTAAACTTTAATTTTGTATTAGAAAATTGAAATTTTTTCGATTGGAATTGTTATGCCCGAAGTTATGTCCCTCCAGTTGTTTTTTAAGTGATTTTTTTTGTTTATAGAGTAAATGTTTTTTTATTGAGAAATAATGCAATCTGTCACAATTAAGGATATTAGTGGCATTAGTGATATGTGTAACTATTCATACCATAATTACAAGAATATGAAAAAAAAGAAATAGAACAAAGTAATTTTTTATTGAACTCTAATACTTTGGAACATCATAATGTGCTGTATAATGGCACGCATTCGGATCAGACAATTGGCTCTAAGCCTGTGTTTCTGTAATAGTTAAGTGCAACTATTATATATATACATAAATCTGAGTAGCCGAGCGGGTTAACAGGCTTGCTAAATAGCACCTGCTTACAAACCCACCGGTTGAGTTCGTATCACGGTCTCGGGATTCCTCAGGCATTTAATCACCCCTCCCTCCGGGTATGGAGGCCGTCAGCCTACTGGAGGAAACTCTACTCTAAAGGAGTGATGTAAACCTACTACCCGTAAACTTCTATCAGGAATCGCATTGTGGTTTTCAAATATGTCAAATAACCATCCGGTGGCAAGCCTCCAAAGACCGTAGTCTGCTTCGAAGAAATAAATATGAGTGCTCGTGCTGATCCTGAACAGCCATAATCCGTGGATCTAGACTAGGGTTGGAACATCGAAAGGAAAAATATCGATATTCGATATTTTAATATATCGCAAAACCAAATATCGATATCCACCGACAATCGCTAGAAAAATATCGATATATCGAAAGGAAATTGATGAAAAAGCAAAGAAAGTGCATCAAATGAGTATAATGTTAAAATGTGAAGAAGGTTATGAAATAATATAATGATTATTATTTATAAAACAATATTTTTATTAGCCATGAATCATTATAAAAAAAGATAGAAAAGAATTATTCTTCAAAGAAAAAAAAATGTTATTGAAGACTTTTAGCCAAATTTGATATATTATAGTCTTCTAGAAGTTATTCAATAATAAAACCTTCAAACTTATCAATTTTTTATTTGTCTCATAACTCTTCCGACTATATTGTCCATTCTCGAAACATTCGTCTAAAACCATGTAATTAATTTGATATACATTCAGTGCCATCATCATTTATATAAATCATCAATTTTTCTTTATATAGGATTAATCAACAATATTTGTAAGTAAATCTTATCTACTAATTATTGTTTGGTAATTAAATATTGTTTATTGTTATATTTACTGCTAAAACTCCAGAATGGTAACCGCAACATGGAGGATATGTAAATTTTTAGGATTTGGCTGATCTTAAAAATCTAAACCTTCGCCATTTTGGGGTTACGATTCTGGAGTTTTACCGAATAAAGGAAATTGTTAAAATAAAATACAGTAGAATCTCGATAATTCGTATGGTCAAGGGTTCGAAAGGTAAATATGAATTATCGAGATTTTCAATAATCGGCAATAAAAAATAGGAAATAACAAAATTGTATTAATATGAATGAATACAATATATATATATATATATATATATATATATATATATATATATATATATATATACATATATATATATATGTTTATATAATTAACAACCCATATTTGATGAATACTGGTAATAATATTCCTTTTGTTATTGTTTGAAAAATCAGCTATGGAAGGATTCTCTGTTTCCGATCAGCGGTTATTTTTGAACTTGGTAGAAATCACGCTCCAATAACTACACTTTTTTTCTCTGAACCTAATAAAAGGTCAGGTTTCTATCTGAGTCCAAGCGAGCTTGATATTTTTAGCAATTCCAGTTCGATCCTTGGGCTGTGGTTGGGATTATTTTTTAAATATTATTTTTGGCGGAGTAACAAATATTTATTACCGTTCATGTTAGTATCACTCAGTCAGCTATTTTTAATGTTTAATCAATGATTAAGACATTAATCCTGAAATGATCAGGAAAAAATGTGGATAAAAGTTTATCTCCATTTTAACCAATGTTTTAATTCTAAAACGCATTTGTCAATTAAAATGATTGTTCGTTTTATTATTTTTTTATTTGTTTATTGTTGAAATAATCTTTTCTTTTTTAACAATGGTATTCGAGTTATTAAAAATAATTTCATTATCAAAAATTATAAATTCTACAAAATTAGCACCATTCCCAAGAATTTAGCAAAAAATTTAATATATCTTTTAATAATTTTTTTCCTAGAAACTTCCATATTTTTTTTTTTCAATTATAACTTCACAAATTTTTCCTTGAATTCGGTTTAGTAGTTGTCAAAAAGATATTTTGGGATGCTAACAAATAGATACTTTCGGTTTTATATGCTTTATACGTGAATGTTAACATATTTTATATCTATTTAAAGATTTTCCAAGTTGAATCCGGCCCTGATAAATAATTTGAACTGAGAGTTTTAAATTAAAATAAAAGCAAAAAAAGATTTAATATATATATATATATATATATATATATATATATATATATATATATATATATATATATATTTTTTTTTTTTTTAATATCATTCGGAAAAGTCTACCTAAAATAGAAAAGTTAGATAAATTGAATATATTAATCAATTTACGATATAAAATATCTTTTGTACAATTTATTAAAATAAACGGAAAACAAGTTTTAAATTTCTCTTCTTTTTTTTATAATGTCTTTCGGAAAAGTTTACCTATAATCAAAAAGTTGGATAAATAGTATTAATTAATCATTTTACGATATACAATATATAATGTACAATTTACTTTACTTGAAATATCTTTAACTTTATGCCGGAATACGTTTTCTCAAAATTGAGTTTTTTTTTCACGACTATGTACCACTGCATATTCCCAAAATTGATTTTTGAATTATTATTTAAGAATGAGACAAACTTTGATAATTTTAATAAGAAATAGACATATTTTATATTATATTAGCTTTTATTTTCACATTTGAATATGAGTTTTTTCATATTTTGTTTATCATGTTTGTAAGATCCCTCAGCAATTGGGCCGAAGTATTGGCATACAGTAAATGGTGCTACTCCACTGTGTGTTTTATTTTGACAACTCTCCCGACCATCATCATCCTTTATAGATTAATGCATTTATGTGTGTAAACATTATTTACATATTTACACAGTTG
Source organism: Rhaphigaster nebulosa (assembly GCA_948150685.1). Lineage (NCBI taxonomy): Eukaryota > Metazoa > Arthropoda > Insecta > Hemiptera > Pentatomidae > Rhaphigaster > Rhaphigaster nebulosa. Next base: position 38,576,514 of record OX411308.1, on the reverse strand, counting down.
TTTACATTTATCAGTGGAACAATGAAAATAGTGAATCCGTCTATCGCGGTCACATCATTCATTGGATGTGATCTAATTACATATTCTTATAATTGTAATCTCATAATACATATTCTTATAATTGTAAAAGAATAAAATTGTCGCTACCACCTCTTTCGTTCACAGCTTCACAAGTTTTACAAAAAATCAAACACTTCCCTAAAAGAAAAGCCCCTGGTTATGATTAAATAACCACCGAAACGCTCCAGAAGGCGCCCAGGAAAGCCTTACTATTCCTTTCGACAATATACAACTGTATACTAAAGACAACTAAATTTCCTATACAATAAAAATCTCACACATCAAAATGATACGCAAAAGGGACAAAGACATATTCAATCCCTCTTCCTTCTATCCATACATTTGCTTATTGTCACTCTTTTGTTAGCAATATTATAAAATATAATTTTATGAACTAATTTTAAATATTCCAACACGGTAGGTGAATAACTGAAACAACCTGTGAAAAGACTGTTATGGAACTGTGCCATGAGTGATTTTTAACTGTAAGTGGTTACTTGCGAATGCAGTAAGTACTAGGATAGAAAGAAGGATTTTTTTTGATCAGATTAAATCATTTATCGAATTTTTAGTGCTTTTCTCCAGCATACAGGAGATATAATCTTGTTTTTAATAAAACAAAAATCACATTTCTATTCTATCTAAAATCACATTTGATTGATTTTTGGTCATGAAGAAGGTTTTCCAGCGGCAATGATTTTAATCGTTTCTTTAGAGGATGTGGTGGTGAACATTGACAGTGGTCAAAACATGGAAAAAATCCCTAAATCGCCACCCTCTTAAAATGCCGATTCAAGTAAATCCCATCATTTTAGAATAGTTCACGTGCTCATTTCCAGGATTACATGGGAAATTGGCATTTTTACAGTTGTTTTTGCTAAGCTCAAACTCTTAGCAATAAAATATATGAAGTGTAGAATTTGATGTCAAAAGTCTGAGTCACTTCATTTCTACTAATTTATCTTTGAATATGCAATAATTCTGTTAGAACATCTATTTGACATATATGATAGTTGTGGGTAGTTGAAGGGCCTTTTTATATGTACGTTTTGTACTTTTTTGAATTGTTTAAATAGCTTTTTTAAAAGTGCGCATCTATTGCAATGCTCTAACTTGTGTTTCTTAAGCTATCAGGCTTCCATTTGCGTGATGAAATAGTATCCAGCTGCGTAAATCTTCGAACTTTGTTGATATTTTGATTTTAATTCGTAAATGTATTATTCTGACTGAACGTTTACAGAAAGGGATCTCGGCGGAATATTTTGGATAAGTTCTGAAAATTTGATCATGTATGTTTATAAGGGTGCTGATTACGACTTCAACCTCAAATTTTTTCTGGAAGTATAAAAAAAAAAATGCAAAAGTATTTTTTTTCTTTTTTTGCTCATTACCTAAAACCATTAATTTGACTAAGTGATAATATTCAGTTCACATTAAATTAAACAATAAAATAAAATTACCTACAATCATGATTCTAAAGATTTTTTTGTTTGGCCACTCCATTTTGAAACGAAAATGAGTCGAACTTAGAAGATGCAATGTAGTCCAGTCAAATGGGAACCTGAAAGGGAGTGGACAATTTTGAACAAGTTCTAAAAATCAGTTATTTATTCTTTTTCAGGTACTGATTGTAAATTTTAATTTTTTCCAGAAACTTAAATTTTAAAAAAATGCTAAAAAGCTCGAAAAAATATTTTTTTCATGTAGTTGCTTAACTATATCTACAACTGCATAGATGGGTATACCATGCCTAATAATGTCTTCTGTATGGCGACACTATGATATCAGCTGTTATTCAGCCTAAAGGGTTCTTCATGGAAGAAACCCAAGAAGCTGGAAAAAAAATATATCGAGAGTATCGATATTGTTTGTTCCGTGACAACATTAAAACTGTCAATATCACTAGCTAAAGCATTAGAAATGACAGTTTCTAAATTTTAAGCGAATGAACCCACTTAACTTACTATATATCTATATACTATATTCTGCTGCTGCAGACTTGTTCATCGCACGAATGGGGAGGAAAACCAGTATTATATGCCCAATACACTTAAAATAAGTAATAAAAATGTTTAATTAGAGCATAAACAAAATCGCATTTGTAACCTTTATTACCGAACCATATGATTTCTCCATTTAGTTTTAATATAATTTTTTATGTAAGTTTATTATGACCTTCAAGTAAAGTACCCTTTTCGGCTCACCAATATTAACCAAAATCTATAAAATACATTCATATTGATATAAAAGTCCTATTTACCAAATTTTAGATGTTGTGCATAATATTTTAATATCATTTTTGATGGAAATCAATTATGACCTTCAAGTAAACTACCACTTCCGGTGATTAAGCAGTGATCAAAAAGGGAGGTTCACAACTAGATTTTACAACAATCCTAAATACAAAATTTCAACTTTCTACGGCTAACCGTTTTTGAGTTTACGAACGAACGAACGTACGTACGTAGGTACAGACGCCACGACGAAACTAGTCAAAATGGATTCAGGGATGGTCAAAATGGATATTTCCGTTGAAATCTGAAAACCGAAAATTTTCGCGATTACAATACTTCTTTTACTTTGTACAAGGAACTAAAAACATATATCAATACTATGTTAAAAGTCTTTAAATTATTATTTTTTATTAAAATTATATTTCATCAATGCTCATATAATTTATTTCAACTATCCCTTTTATTTACCCAATTATTTTCTATATCTTTTGAATTATATCTTGAAATGTTTTACTCCTATTGAATCAGGGTTTGCTGCGTTCGATTCAGCGTTAAATAATACATTAAAACAACTCTCTTGTATTATTATTCAAATAAAGACAAGATGAGAGGTTAGTTTTTGAGCAAAAAGGCCGGTTTTTGACCAGACTGCAGCGTGTTCAGGTTCCACTTCGGTAATCTGAAGTTATTGTAGTAACGGCGCCGCGGCGTGCCGTATGGTGCACAGTGGTTGAAAATCGACTTTTTTTTTCGGAAAATAACTCTGTCAAGCTCTATCTATGAGTTACAGAAAAATAATTTTTATACCATCTTAATCACAATGAAATTTGAATTAAGAAGTACACTTTCAATGGTTTATATCACTTATATAGCAGGCGAAATTTTGAGATGTCTATTCCAGAAAGAAAAACTGACATTGTTTATCACCTTTTTAAACCACCTAAATAAAAGATATTTTGTGATTTCGCGTGGAGATAGGGGTCCTGAATATGAAATTTCGAGTTTTTAACTCAAAATAACTGAAAGCTAAATAAGTTTTTTTTTCTACAACTAATTATTTATTAAGGCCAAAGTATTAATAATACTTAATTTTACTAATATTAATAATGCGAAACAATATTACTGTTGATACGTTCATAGGAGGAAGTCATCTTGTAAAACCGGATAACTCTGTTATATCCATTCCTTATACCCTAAAGATCGTTGGTCAGGTCCTACTTATTCTTCCTGCGGTTCGGATGGCCATAACCTACATCAGAGGACATCTTAACTGGACCGCGATGACAGGGAAAGGCACGTCATCCACGGAAATCTGTGGATGATTGACGTGGTGAAGAAGTGGGGCCCCTGCTGGGTACAGTACCGCGGGTGGGGACGAACTGGGAGAGTGGGTCAACCGAACTGCCAGTCGGTGCGATCTCAGCCATCAAGGTTGGTCGTTCCGGATTCGGTGAGTCCTTTTCAAATTCCTTTGAGTGTAAAGTTTGGACATTGTAGATTCTTTTTGAAGCGCGTATGTGATCAATGTATTATATATATATATATATATATATATATATATATATATATATATATATATATATATATATATATATATATATATATATATTTAATTTTTTTTATTATTTAATACTACCTAGTATTTATCATTACTTTCGATTTTATCGTCCCATTGTTGTCAAAAGTGTGGATTTCCCTATGTATTCCGCCTTCAGAAATATAGTGATAATTTTCATAGTACACGCTTGGTTATTGATATATAATTCAAATTGTATAACTATCCATTGTTAGAATCTATTAAGGGGAATATCGGTTTTGCTTTTAAGCAGTATACCAGGTACCACTTTTACGAATCTGCAGTAAATTCTATCTTTTATTACATATAAACATGAAGGAACGAAGATGAAAAATCATTTTCTGATTACACTACTAAAATTGAGTTTTCACAGTTTGCTCTTCTGATAAGACTGTTGATACGAAAAGTTGTGCAACTTTGTTTCTGATTACTTTGCCGTTATAATTAGAATATAAACTCATATTTTATGGCTAGGCTCAGGCAGTTACTTTGTATGTTCTTTTTTTTTCGCATTATAAATATTTGAAATAATACAAAATAGTAATTTACTATTTGGCAGGGAACGTTTAAAAACGTTTTGAAATTTTCCAATAATTAATTTAATGATTTGTATACGTTGCTCGTATGCATTACGATGTTAATAAATAAAATTTGGTGTGAAAGATATTGTAATACAGAAATCATTCAGCATTATATTATGTCATTTAACCACAAAAAATCTTACTTGAAAGTCTAAATTTTATTATTCTTGCTTTTGTTCTCACGTTGAATACTTGACTTATGTACATAAGTAAAGTATTCAATTATGTTTTCCAGAATTAAAATAACTAAAAATATTGCTAGTATTTCTTTTCCTAACTAGAAGCTATTATTTTTTGGATTTCAAAATATGAAAAAATTCGATTTATTTGTGGATTATAGTAATTTAATTATCAGATTCTACATTTAGACACGAATTAAAAATCTAATAAGGCAGCGATTTTATTTATATTTTTACAATTGGTTCGGACGCTATTCACTAATATTGTTTTATTTTATTAATGCCATTTCCACGTATGTTAAATATTTATTGCATTATCATAAACTAATGCCCTCATTTTCATATTATCAGTGTTTCAGATTATTGTGTAACGTATTTATTTAAATTCCACATTTGTTTAAAACATAATTAAGTATTAAAAAGTTTATAGTAAACAGAAAATAGCATTATTAACGTTTTGTTGATAAGGTTCTATTTATTTTTCAGTTCTTAACAATCAGTTGCGTTTGTTTGCCGTTCATGTCCTGTCCTTTGTGGGTGTATCTGCTATTACGTAAATCGTGCCATTTAAACCTTTTTACTCTTTACACCAAAGGAAAATCTGTACAACAGGTTGCCGTAATTTTCTTATCTAACTTGAGTGGGAATTTCTCCCATTATGACGAAGAGTTGTCGGAAATCTATTCTACAAAACCCATTTGATAAGCATTGCTAGCGGTTATTTAAAAAAAAAAATCAATAGCGAATTTTTACTTATTTCTAATGTAATGCATGAAATTCAAACTTATTGAAATTACTATTTTTTATATTTAAACGAGATCTCAGCTGAAGTTATAAGGGCTCACTAATTTTACTTTCCCAACTAACAAACATGGAGGAAGAAGGTAGTTGATCGAAAAGTAGTTTTGGAGCTCTCACATCATTTACCTATTATAAGTTTTGCTTTCTTATTTTTAATAATGAACCTCTTCAATCGATCAAGAAAAGAAAAATTACTTTCCCTGCCCTCAATATTTGGAGATTTTACATTTTAAAATACGTAGAATCCAAAAATCGAAAAATCCGTCCGTAAGCCGTTCGCGACTGTTTTGTGGGACTACTACGCCGATTTTTTTTGAGATTCAAAGTCACGTGTCACACCAGGATGATCCTCGGAACTATACATTACTATCCACCACTTCGTTTTAAAATGGCGGCCGATTAGAGAGTTTTTACGCCCATAACTCGATAATTTATGAAGATAAAGGAAAAATATAAGTTTTTGTTCAAATCACTATACAAATGTTTTTTGTTGTTACTATTCGAAAGGCGATGAAATTCTCTACAAAAAAAAAATCTAAAGCGGACAATGATATTAGCTAAGATAGCATATTGAACTTTATACACATATTTTATAAAGTATTCTGTACATGTTCCTGAGGAAACCGGCTCACCTTTGTTTAGTTTTTTTGATAACTCGAAAACTATACATCTACCGAAACATTCTAGACGCACAATTGAAAAACAATTTAATTGTCAGGAAATATATAAAAAAAAAAAAAATATTAATAAAAATAAAAATCTTAATCGGACTAATATCAGCGAAGATAACAGCAAACAATTTTGATATTGAACATTGACCAAAATCGGTAATGAAAGTCATGTGAGTGGACTTTGATAGCCCTTAATTTTGATATTTTAATTTCTGATCCCACACCCTCTATTTTTTTCTATATGGTATAAGAAAAGAATAGAAACCTCTTTCGTTCGAATCGCCTATCGGGAATCCGTGCCGCATCGAGCCGGAAGCGGCACGCAAGTGCTTCTCGGTCCGTCCAAGTAGGCCCTTGCATACTGCGTCCTGTCCACCTACCTAAAGTATATTCTAGCACTCAGTTTATTTTTAGTCAAGGTATGTGCACACTTTAAGAGCCGAAATGTTCTGTAATTTGAGTAGTTGTTCCTCAAATATTTATTTAATAGGCTGTTAGAGTCATCAAATTACCGTCGAACCAACAAGTAGGTACTATTTTACAAATTACGAGAGCCTAAATTGACCCTGGATGAAAGTTTAAATTTAGTAGTTCCTGAATGATTAATTTTCTGGGAAAAGGCAAGAATCCAAACAAATTCTACGTCACCTTGTATTGGAAAAAACGTTGAATTATATTCCGATTGGCGGGATTTTGAAAATAATTGCTCACGGTCTTCAGACTGGCTTTAGGAATGTTAATTTAAATATATTTTAAGTTTTTTTTTTTTTTCCTAACCCCTATATTTATATACAAACTATATTTCAAAAATGTTTACATCATTGGGTTAGAGAAACAAACAAAAAAAACTTAAAATATATTTACATTAACATTTTAAGTTTAAATAATGCATTTGTTATAGCCCGTGCCAATACATTGAGAATTGTGAGAACAGAAGAAAGTAATCAAAATTTCTTAATTGCATAAAATATAGAAGAGAGCTGGTAGAAGAGTTGGCTGATAAGAGTTGATGTAAAGTAGGAAAAGCGCGATGAAAGGATTTTATTGAGGCGTATGAAGATAGACGTATAGACCAGTCAGAGTTCTCCAATTATGGTTGTGCCCATTAGCTCATCATTTGAGAAAGAGTTAATATTCAGGATATATTCGACCTACCTGGCCCTACATCGAACACACCAACTCTTCCTTATCTGAGTTTTTCAGGAGGAGCTGGTGTGTTTTCGTGAAAAAATCCAGACAAGCTAATAAATGATGCAAGAGAGGTTGTTGATGGCTGATAGATACTCAAAGCCGCAAAGTCATTGAAATGCTAACAAAAAATCCAGTACGCCCGTAGAAGATCAAATAAAGACTGTTAGTGAAGAAATCTCTTGAAGCTAACGTTGACATCATAGTGACTAAGGGGATTTAACAGAGATAAAAAAATAAACCAGGGATTATTCACATTCCGATTTAATCCTTATGCTCTCATTGTTATAATCTTCCAATTCGTTTCTGAATGCTTATTGATACAGGGTTAATTTTGTCCACCAGTAAATTGTTTAAATGCATAAGCTAGTGATAAACTGAAACACGATTTTAAAGGATTCATTGAATTGTGCCTAATATTCATTGAAAGGAATCCTGTAGGCAAAATTAAAATCAGACTTCTCGGACGCGCTACACCATGCGATTTATTTATTAAATTTTTTTTGTTAGTGGACTTGGTAATATCAGATATGAACAGACCAAAGATATTTTGCCTGTTTCTGGTAAAGTTATACGTGTAAGCCTGAATAGAGTATTCATCGGCAGTTGGAACTACATATAATGATCTAAATTTTTTAAAAGAGTTAATACTATACCAATAAATTAACCAAGGTATGCCATGCCACGTTGAAGAAATTTTCCAAGCGTGTATGGTGCTTAAATGATGAGCAAAGTGTTTTGGCAATTTTAGATGCTCATGAAAATACACATGAGTAAGAATTCTGAACTAGAGAATCTTGTGACGGAAAGAAGATACATTTAGTTAAGATTTTAATTTTTGAAATCATAAATTTCCTTTCTAATCATTATTTAAAACTGTTTTTTAAAAATGGTTTTGATTAATAATTAAAATTACTATTATGTCAATTGCTATTAAGTGCGTATTTTTTCTTGTTTTTTTTTCATAAAAAATATAGAAGACATCATTTCCAGAAAAAAGGTTGATATTTTTTAAATAAATAGTGAATGAACATAGACTTTTTAAATATTAATCCAGATTATTGGGACAATGGCTTATCTTATTTAAAATCTATTGAAACTATAAAGGAACTAGGAGTTGTCAGTGACACAGTCAAAAGAGGGACAAAATTATTGCAAGATTTTAGTGGCTCATTGACTTTTGAAAATATAAGTCAATTCGTTAAAACACTTAGATACTTCTGTCAGAATATTATTTTTTTTTTATTATTATATTTGGCGCTACTGCCCCTGTAGGGTATGAACCTCAACACAGATTGCATGCCAGGCTGTTCTATCAGCCGCAACCGCTTTCCATCCCCTCACTCCACGCTGTCGCAGGTCCCCTTCAACGTCGTCTAACCATCTCATTCTAGGACGTCCACGTCATCGGGTACCGCCTGGCTTTCCAAAAAGCAGCTTCCTTGCTAGACGATTTTCTTCCATACGCTCCACATGCCGGAGCCACCTTAGTCTGCCCTTTTTTACAACACTTACTATGTCCGGCTGATCATATAATGCTCTCAAATCTTCATTCATCTCCTTTGTCAGAACCCAAGTCTCACTGCCACAGGCGACTGTTGGGCTAATAATTGTCTTGTAGATGATAATCTTGGCTCTCCTAGGAAGATCTTATTAATTTACAACTTTATGAATTGCAAAAAAGCAACGATTTCCTGATGCAATTCTGGCCTCCATCTCTTTATATATTTCTTTGTTTTCAGTGACCAGCGCTCCAAGATATTTGATGAAAGCCCTACAAACTGGGAAGTTATGACCATTGATACTAATCATATGCGGTTATTTCAGTGTAGGGTTATAGATGCTCTTCATGTATTCCGTCTTCTTCTCGTTGATCTGGAGACCTCTTCTGTTTGCTTCTCGCCCCATCTCTTCTAACGCTCCGGCGGTAGCCTGCAGTGTTCTGGCTACCAAGTGGACATCATCGGCATAGACCAATACCTGTGTGTACCTGACATAGATAGTGCTCCCTCTATGGAAAAATTAAAGAGAACTGCCGACAGAGGTCTCCTTGCCTAAGTCCATTGTTGACTGGAAAATCCTGTCCCAATGCGCCTTGTGATTTGATCCTGCATTTAGAATTGGTCATTGTCAATCGAACCAGACGTACTAACTTCTTGGAGACTCCAAAACTTATTAAATCTTGCAGAAGGTTTACCCTATTAACGCGGTAATATGCTTGCTGGAAATCGATGAAGAGATGATGAAGAATGACATCAAATTCATGCGCCTTTTCCAAGAGCTGTCTCAGGGCAATCATGCAGTCCGTTGTTGACCTTCCTTGTCTAAATCCGTTTTGGTAGTCGCCAACAATTTTCTCCATGTACGTCTTCAGTCTCTTACAAATGATCGACTTGCTAATTTTCTTTCGGTTCCCACTTTCAGGCTCCATACGGCACTGATTAATATTAATATATTAGAAAAATGTTTTGTAAAAATTTACACTAAAGAAAAAAATGTCAGGGGTATTCATTCAAAAAATAATAAGTTTATTTTTTACCCCTATAAATAAGGGCTGCCCTGATACACACACGCGCGCTCACACACACACACACACACACACACACACACACACACACAAATATGCATATATATATATATATATATATATATATATATATATATATATATATATATATATATATATATAATATCAGACATCCCCGAACCTCCAAAACTCCGAAACCGTTCTTCAAGGAAAATACGACTAAAAATGTCGCCTCGCATTATTCTGTTTTAAAGTATGTACAATTGCTTTAATAACTACTGAAGAATTTCTTTTGTTGTAGTTCTTTATGATAATTGTTTGAAAATCACCTGAAGTGCAGTGGTGTGATAAATTCTCGGTTTCATCAACTCTATTTCGCTACCTAATCTAATTATCGGATCGGGCGAGTTACCATTGTATTTGCGAGTTGGGAAATTAACAGGACGGCATCTTCCTCGCCAATGAACAAGAAAGTTGTTCATCATTTGAGAGATTCTTCACGGAACTCGATTCCATTTCTAATCGAGACGGAATGGGTGCCTACCTCGATTACAAGCACACCTTGCGATATTACCACCGCTCCGTATAATTGTTGGGCTTCGTTTCCTGGTCTTCTTATCTTTGGGAGTGGTAATCAGGGCGAGAAGGGCTATGCTCAACGCGTAATTCTTTTAATGGATGATAAATTGTGAATGGTTTGATAATATAAAAAATAAATTATTTTGCATATTTTTATAATTGTGTATTGTTAAATACAAATAAATATATAATGTTGTATAATGCTGTATAATGTTTGTATGATATATATAATTCTGTGAGTATGATATATTGTATAATTTGATGCATCTGAGGCCTATAATAGCTTACAGAAAGAGTAGATACCTGTGGAAATAAAAGCTTTATCATTTTCTACTTTAAAGGTGGGAAATTCTATTCCTAAAGGTTTAAAAAAACAGATTATGCCATCAATGATTTGCCCTGAAGAAAAATAAGTATAATTTAAGTAATAGTATCGCGGCGATTGCAATGACCATGTAAAGTTGTTGTAATAATTAATGTTGTGCTCGACTGATGAATAAGTGCACAAAGAATAGAAATTCGGCTTGATCTTGATAATATCTCAATCCTTAATTATAGTATATATATATATATATATATATATATATATATATATATATATATATATATATATATATATAGTTTTTGGAATGACAATAGTTTTTCGCTAACTGCATAAATTATAAATTTAATCGTATTAAAATTTGCACAACATTCCTTTTTTTTAGTTTTTGTTTTATTCTTATGGAAGTTTTTTATAATTACACCTTCATACTTTTCATTCCTTTATTTCATCTTCTGTGACGTTGCGGATTTCTGTATTTTTTTTATGAATTTTCTTTTTTTATTTTCTATTTAGAGATTTATCATTATTAAACTTATTGGTGTTATCCTAAACTGTATAAGTTTATTTGTTCACTATTCTTTTACGTCCTTTTATTTTTTTAAAATATATATTTTTTTGTCACTTTTATTAGTTTTTTGTAGTTTACACTTAGATGGAAAGGGAGACACATAAAATACGATAAAGTGAGAAAACATATATAATTAATAAAAAAGAACGTAAAAGAATAAACTTATATAGTTTAGAATAATCCAAACAAGAGTATTAATGATAACTCTCCAATTAGAAAATTAAAAAAGACAGTACATAAAAAATTTAGATGTCTTATAATGGACTATGACATTCTGAAATCTCAGAAGTTTATAATAATTACATATTCATACTTTACGAATATGCAATTATTAAAAACTTCTATAAGAATATAAAATTGAAATGAATTTTAAGCATCAAAGAAAATAATATTATAACAAATTAATTTTTGTTTATTTTTCAGAACTGAAGTGTGTACCTGACTGTTATAGCAACTTTTAAGGTAAATATTTTATTTTTTATTTTAGAATAATAAACAGATAGCTTTTTAAATTCTTGATAAGCATTCATTTTTGATAAGAATTATTGAATATCATTCTTGATAAGCGATTTTTCAACAGATGCATTTGAAGTAAATGTTATATTGATTTCTGTGAACTTATAATGCGATATAAAAAAATCGTCCAATTGGCCTTGAAAGCTCATAAATGACACTGAAATAGTTAAAAATTCACATCATTCCAATTGTTTCTGTTGTATAAACTAAAAAAAAAATCACGATTTTCAAATTATGACGTGGTTGCAACAAATGAGCGATATGCTACTTTTCAATGGGGTGGGGTAGGCTGTTTAGAAGACACCGAAAATTCTCATTTTTCGACTCCTTGTTTTTTTCCCCTTCTAGGTAAAGATCTCTACCAGCCATCAAGAGGAAGATATAGGCAGCCTTGAGTAACATACTTTAGATAATCAGTCTGCCCTTTTGACAGTATCTTATGCTTTTAGTAATTTAAATCTTTGTTGTTTAAGAAGCAAAATATTCATTTCTATAGGCCTTGGATGTTATTGTAAATTATATATATTTTTAATTCGAGGGTCTAATAAAAGAGTGATAATGCATAAACAATGGTAGTAATTATCTTCGAACCATTATTTTAGTGGCTTGATATGGATGTAAATAAAAATTTATGTTCTTCTCAAGGCCTGTAGTTGCTAATGATACTTTTCAGGAGTGAATAAGTAACTTATACAAAGAAAGTTGCTTATTTAATGAAATAATAAAATTTTGAAACAAAACCAAATATTAATTTGAGCAATATATTTAATTACGAAATAAAAATAAGCAATTAACGACCGTTAACTAATTAAGTAATAAATTATTACTTATTAGTTTATTATTACGAGGAGTATTTACCTTCATTTAGAAATATTTTATTTAAAGTTCTATATGTATATATGAATAAAAGCTAAATAAAATTAAAGCAGCATTTCGTAGCAGGACCCTCCCTCCCTCCCTAATCTAGCGAGCTTACCTAAATAATTTTCAGATCTATTTTCTAATACGGGAAGAAGGAGTCGAATATTAAAATAGACTATTTTAGCGTTTATTCTAATGTCCCTCTACTCGCTAACATAGTCCGTTCCGACTTAATAACACGGCAGGATCTACCGAATCCTTTAAAAACCGACAATTTTTGAAATAAGGACCTCTCGAAGGACCTCTATCCTCGCCAAAACTAGTATTATTGAGTAGAGCATTACACTATATGTATAAATTCATATATATGTATGAATACATCGCATGAATACATTCTCGGTTTTCAGATTTCGACGGAAATATCCATTTTGACCATCCCTGAATCCATTTTGACTAGTTTCGTCGTGGCGTCTGTACGTACGTACGTTCGTACATTCGTATCTCGCATAACTCAAAAACAGTTAACCGTAGAAAGTTGAAATTTTGTATTTAGGGTTGTCCTAAAATCTAGTTTGAATTCAGATTTGGTCACTCCCTTTTTGGTCACTGCTTGATTACCGGAAGTGGTATTTTACTTGAAGGTCATTATTGATATATGTGTTCATACAATGTATGTATAGATTCTGCTTCTTCCCGTATAAGAAATTAGATCGGAAAATTATTTAGGTAAGCTTGCTAGATTAGAGAGGGAGGGAGGGTCCCGCTACGAAAAGCCACAGTCTCCGAGTGCATACCCGTTGAAGCTATTAGGCCCAGAAAGTCTATTAGGAATGTCGTGAGGAAGGGTGGATCGGGTAAGGGGGAGGAGGAGGGTTGAATATATACATATATTGTAACGCATTTAGTGAGAAAAAGCTGACCAATTAAAACAGAGGAAATATTTTATTTGCATTTTTTTGTAAATATTACTTTCTGTTTATGTAAATATATTAGTCGGATGTAAAATATTTTTCTTAATGAATTAAGGGTTCAGATGATCACTTCTAAGATGTACAAGGAAAAGTGAATGGCAGCATCGATTTTATTTGTTTCGTAATCGACCAAGAAAAAAAGTTTAACTCCCTCAAAATTTGAGGTTTTACGTTTCAAGATACGTAGAATCGAAAAATCAAATTTAAAAAAATCCGTCCGGGCGCCATTCGTGGCTAAAAGCTCAGGTTGTAAGGTCCAGTTTTCATAATTGTCTGGTCATTGTGGAATTGCAGGATATGATAGGGAAGATTTGCTGGAAAAATTAGTGCTCAAATTGCTGGCTAAGTGATCACAACATCCAATAGCAAATACGTGATATCTCGGATCAACGAAAGCGAATGGCAGGAATCGTAAGATATATGGTTCAATATGAGAGATAATAAACTAACAATGGTGCTTCAATGCGTGAAACGACCAAAGGGAAATTTAAAGTTGACACGAAGAGAAGATATGGTTACCCGTCTGAGGACAAGCCATACTCCGCTCATCCACTGACAGCTAATGCAAATGGAACATATATCAGCGTATCGTTACTGTGGGAGTGATTCAACCGTGATGCATAAATTCACTGAGTGTATGACTCATAAGCAATATAGGTTCTCTACGGAATTAAAGGACATGCTGAGAGAAGATTCTAAAACAACAACAGAACTTACACAGTTCTTAAAAACCATAAAAATGTATAACAAAACCTAGGAAGTGATGTAGGAAGCAACAGTGTAAATGACACTAGTGGACGATACTCATAAATAGGCTTTATTGTTTATTATTATTTTCATAGTGTGGCAATATAATAATTATTATACTGCCACACTATTTAAAATTATGATTATGGCAAATTATAATTTGCCATCTGAAAGCTATTTTTGCAATAAGTAAATTGTGCTCATTCGGTTTATAACGAATTAAAGTACTGCCGCACTATGAAAATAATCATAATTTTTTATTAATATGGGAAAATATTATTTTATTGACTTCCGGAGAGAAAATACTCTTGAGGCGAGATCTCCTTGAAATCACGAATAACCAAATCTTAATTAAATAAACTTTAAATAAAAGTCTATAAAACATAAAATATCATACAATATCTTAATACGCCAAGTTACAATATTAGGTGTAAGGTATCTAATATTAGGTGAGTATATTTCATCGGTTCTTGAGATGTGTTTCCTAATGTTTTTAACTACACAAAGTTAATTGCCGATAAAGTATATAAGCATAATAAGCCTGTTGTGAAAGAAGTTTATTTCTCAATATTTCACTAACACTTTAAATTTTTTTTGCTAAACGCCTTATGCCGAATACTTGCACTAATTGCCTTTTACAAATTATTCAGTTTTATGTATAACAATCGATAACTTCGAGTCAAACCAACTGATATCACCGAAGCCATAGCAGTTTCTTTTAGTAACCATGCATTTTTGATTTATCCGAATTATTTCGATTACTTGGTTTTTGAAGTTAAAAGCTTATTCATATAACTGTTAAAAATCGTCAACTTTTTTTGGAACGTACTAAACATTAAGAAATTAAAATGTACCAATTTTAGTTCCATTTTATACTTCATTAGTAATAAAAATATCTGATGTGGGCAACACATGACTTCCTTGTACGCCTATTAAATTATAAATCCGTGGCTCAAAAAGTGATACTGCATTTGGTTACTAGTTTCCGAAGATTGCAGTAAAAACGACGATCGGCGTCTCGTCATCCATCTATTGACACACAAACACACACTCTTGTCACTGGAGGTTTCATTCCGTTATTATATGTCGTTTTCCTTCAGTAGGTGACTTGTTTCCAAGATATTTCTTCATGTTCCATGACAACAATTAAACTGTCAATATCACTGGATAAGGCATTAGAAATGGACAGTTTCGACATTTTAGGCGGAAAAACCCACTTAACTAATATCTTATTCTCATGATGAAGACTTGTTGATCTCACAAATGGGGATGTAAACTAGTATTTTAGAGTCAATTTTAACACTTAAAACAAGTAATAAAAATGTTAAATTGGATTGGAAACCAAATTGCATTTGTAATCTTTACTTCCGAAACATATGATTTCTCTTTTAATTTAAATATAATTTTTTGATGTAAGCTTATTATGACCTTCAAGTAAAGTACCCTTTTCCGCTCACGAATCTTAACCAAAATCTAGTAAATACATTTATATCGATATAAAAGTTCTATTTACAAAATTTGAGATGTTTCACATAATATTTTAATATATTTTTTGACGAAAGTCTAATATGACCTTCAAGTAAAGTACCACTTCCGGTTTCGCAATTTAGACCAAAATCTAGTATGTTATTTAAATCAATATATAAGTTATAAATACTAAATTGGAGAAGTTTTGCATAGCATTTTAATATAATTTCTGATAAAAATCAATTATGACCTTCAAGTAAAGTACCACTTCCGGTGATCAAGCAGTAACCAAAAAGGGAAGTTCGCAACTAGATTTTACAACAATCCTAAATACAAAATTTCAACTTTCTAAGGCTAACCGTTTTTGAGTTATGCGAAATACGAACGAACGTACGTACAGACGCCACAACGAAACTAGTCAAAATGGATTCAGGGATGGTCAAAATGGATATTTTCGTTGAAATCTGAAAACCGAAAATTTTCGCGATTACAATACTTCCTTTACTTCGTACAAGGAAGTAAAAATATGAATATCTCTGGTAACATTAGCTGATAAAATTCTTATAACAAACGATCAACAGTTTATTGGTTCAATGAGTTTAAAATTGAAATCATGAATTCAAAATATTTCATATTACCATATGGTGTAATATGAAAAATATAAATGGTAACTTTTGGCAAGATTGCAAAACCAAACGAGATTTATGAGTTCATGGCGAGATTTATTGCTTAATTACACGTTTATTTCTTGTTTTTTTCATGAATTTTATAATAAGTTATGCAAATTATTTGAGGTTTGCCCTTGAATATAACAGGAATACTAATAATGACAACAGTAGGAAATGTTAATGTGCTTGTAAAAACAAGCATAGATGAAAAACCCAACTTTTTTTGGGGAAGATAAAAGAATTGACAGGTTTATTTCGCACATACAATAATGCCATATGCAAAATATCGACAGTATACCAAAAAAATTTTGGAAGTTCTATTTTTATTAAAATAAAAATTTTGCATCTATAACAAAAAAAAAAACGATTCCGGATGGAATGGAGTACGTCATTTATAAATTATCAGTTGTTATTATCTGTCCACGACCAGTTGTAATTACCTGTAAGCTTAGAAGACTTCAGAGGGTATGATTTTTTTTTTTAATCTCCTGAAATATAATTTGGTATATAGGTTTTGCAGGTTTACTGTCGATATACTTCATTATTTTCTTTTGTTTTATCTGCGTTTTTAATTATATGAGTATTTTAATAATTCAGTATTTTCTATTGCAACAATTGGGGAAAGAATTAAAGTGTTAACTGGTAGAAATGGTATTTTGATTTAGTATGAATAATTACTGGCTATTTTTAGGAAATCGTTTTGATATAACTATAGCTTTCATAGTAAATTATCTGAACTGGTAAATCTCCCATATAATGCAGGCTTATGGTTCGGTGGGCCTTAAAAATACTTAGTACAGAAATAATTAATGTATTTATTTTTGGTAGATACGAATACCACAGGTATTTCGGCTATCATAAATGGTTTTATCTATATTTAGTTGTAAATATTAAATTTTTAAAATTGCTTTTTTTTTTTTAAATACATTTTGATATTTTAAGACCGTCGAGTATTTCTTAGGTTATTTTTGCTCTTAACGTGGCAAATAACGTTATATTTTGTTTGTGACAGTAAAATAGCATCCATAAAATACATAATAATGCATTAATTACTATATAAATATATGAGGTATATATACCTCATACTTTATGTTAAAAAGTTATTAGTTTCGGTGGATGGGGAATGGAAATGTATTTGTTCAATCTATTTTTTTATTTTTGTATGAGTAACCAAAATAAATTATAGGAGACGGTTTAATCATGAAAAATATTTCTTTAAAAAAATTTCTATCCTCATTTTATGTTTTTATTGTTTATTGTTATAAATTTCTATTTTTTTTTTTTTAATATCCGCACTCCAACAGATGTTATTACTATTTACTGCAATACTGTTTCACATTTTTTTAATTTTTTTTTTTTTTTTATGAAGTATTATTTAGCATGATATTTTTGATTTTGACATGAAAACAAAATATATAAATATAAATTACTCGTAAGTAAAGTATAACTAAAGACTTACAAAGGCCTTTACCACATATATTTTACTTAATGTAATGCTTTTAATAGTTCACTGATTACGGTCGCCATTTAAAGATAGTACCTCACTGTCAACACAAGATAACAATTTTTTATTGCCGAATCTTAAAAGCTGTAAGCAGCCAGGAGTCACATTCTTTAATGAACCATAACTTTAGGACTAAAATACATTTGTTATGTTCGTTAACTAAGATCATTATCGATTTTTGTTCAACTAATTGCTTTTTCTTTTTATATTTTTCTTATGAAAGATCAAAAGAATCATCCTTATGAATTGTGAAAAGACCATCTGTATGCATGAATGCTAATTTGGAAAACAATCCTCATTCCACCAAGCTAATTATAACTCGAATTATGAAAGAGAATCAGATTTGATTTTCCTTATCAATATTTTGTATGCGATATTATTTCTCTATTTATTAATATTTCAACTGATGGTTCATAATTCACTATGAAATTATGAACCATCAGTTGAAAATATGTCTAAGGGGGACGAAGTAAAATAACTTCGCCAATGGCTGATGGATCTAAAAAAGAAATAACGGTCATAAAAAAGGAAATAATTGAGGAAGCTGGACCATAAATAGACTTGAACAGAGCAAGAAAAGCACGGAGGTATCGGTGGTCCAACAATGAAGCCTATAAATGTAAGATAAAGAACTGCTTATATAATGGCTGTCTAAAAAAAAACAATATTTCTGCAAGACTGAAAAGAATAACTTCTCATATAAACAAAGAATGATGAGTTATAGAAAAAAAAATGTATCGTCTTTTAAAATAGATTAAAAAACTCCATTATGAGAATAGTAAAAGAACTATATAAAAACTTAGAAAGTAGGAAGGAAAGAGACTATTATACTTAATTTCTTTTTACTATTTATTTTATTAAATTTGTTAATGGTGCTTAATGTCATTGTAATTAATGTCATAAAAAAATTAAAGACCCATGGCTAAATTCCTTGAAAAGACTATTTGATCGGTTGCCACTTTCGTATGCTCTAATTAAAATAGTGGTGTATAATGGCCTGCAGCTATTTGTAATTACTTGCTAAATGGTTTAGTTTGGATCGATAACTGTTTATTTTCTTAGCTACTCACAAGTTTTTTCAGACAAACTCACAAGTGTCAGACCTTACCTATTCGGAATACCTTGTCTGGAATCCTGGGATTCCGAAATATTTCATATATCTTCTATGAATAGGTTTAGAACAGATTATAGTACAGAAAAAATAAGCCCGAATCGACCGAAATAAACAATAAAATTTGTACATTCATTTATGAACTTTAAAGCCAATTATATTTCTTAAAGGGAATTTTGGTGCAATCGGAAAATGGTGCAATCGGAACTTAGTTACCTTGAATAGTTTTTGAGTGGTCGATTCCTATTCAACAAAAAATTTGGCCCTTAAAAAAACACGAAACATTAATTTCCTGATTTTCTCTGCGGAATCGGACCATGGGCCAGTATGAACTTCGTTTTTGCTCTTTTTAGGTATTTTATCACCTCTTTAAATATTTTCCGTGACTTCCGAGACACCCTGTGTATACTTAAGCTGCAAAATGTGATTTATCTGCACCTTTTTAAAACCTAAAATGAGTAATTACTTCTAAGTTATTAACTTCGTCGTCATGAGAGTGGTCTCATCCGACTCAGAAACCAAAATATCATAAGAAACGAGACCTTACTCGACTTGTGAAAATTATTTTGTGAATATCCCGTCCCCCTTTCGACTCCCACCCGCTTCTGGGAGGATTGTTCCTCGAAAATTCGGTAGGAACTTGCAGATTTCGATTCTGAATACTTATACGAAATTATGACCAAAGTTTCATGAATGTAAAAATTTTGTCTATTTTTCCTGTACTAGAGTATAACTAGTATAACTTGCCCATTTATATTTATCTAGTTCGTCAAGACTTGATACGGATCAAGCCCTAAGTCGAATACCAAAGGAAACATTATAAAAACTAAAATTATGATAATGATATGCTCTACATTTTTTGTCCTTTCAAAACATGACCTAAGGAGGGAGGAAACTGATAAAAAAAAAAAATTCACAAACTTTGTCCTTTTTTTTCATTATGCGATTCTCTTTTCCTTTATTAACTTTTTCAACGCTAAAAGTTTCGTTTTATGTTAATTTTCATATTATAGTTGTGAATTCTTTTAACAACTTTCTTCACTACTTAGGTCAAGTATTGTATAGACAAAGAATGTTGAGCACATCATTATCATAATTTTAGTTTTGTTTTCATACCTACAAAATTAACAGAGTTAGAGACATTTTCGCAAAACTTGTTTTCTTTCGAAATCAACTTCTAAATCGCCATAAAAAAAAAAGGATGAGCCTGAAAAATGTTTTAATCATAGTTTCGAACACACTAAATTATAGCGAATAACTGGTAATTTTATTTTATAAAAATCAAAAAGTTTGAGCAACTAAATTAATTTTTATTGTGGTTATTTCAAATAGATTGACCCAAGGATATTTCGTATATTACTGGAAGTATGGTTTTAAGTATTTGCAGGAAAGTAGAGAGGAGGAGCTTATTTGCATACACTTCATCAATAATTTATACGGAAGAAAATGGCTGTTATTAATGCTATTTTAATTATCATTTAATTTTTGCCAATTACGAAACCATCTGCATGATGATTTAGGATGATAATAGCTGAATAAATGATACAAAATTATCAAGCATTATGTTTATGTAACATTGTTACCGAACGTGGGATCCGTTAGGGAGGAGAGAGGGGGAAAGGAGAGAAATTCTCCGTTTCGCATTTAGGCTTGTGTTGGCATGTATACTTATTATCAAAATTATCGTCTTTCAAAATGTCATCCAGGGATCCTTATATAAATTTTAAGGTTTCGAAGTCACAGCGATGTGGATGCTAATTGGTTGGCTTTGAAAACTATTCTAAATTTTTTAAATGACCTTACTAAACAAGGACACGTGCCATGGCTTTAGGATTAAAAATACAATTTGAAAAAAACCAGCAATGGGAAAGAGGACAGGTAGGTGTAGGACGCAGGGGTCTGATTAGCATAGGTTCGGGTGCGGCCCCTCATTGTTGCAATACATTTCATACAATAGTTCGGATCAAATCCTACAACTGGTTGCAATTAACTTCTACATTTCAAGAGTGGAATTAACTCCTTTCAATATATTAAAATTTTAAGCAATGGTGGAACCTAATTACATTCCATGAACAGCTTGTTTATTAAACCTCAATACTTAAAAATAGTTTGATGGTATGGTATTAGAAGTACAATTAAAGGATAAAACACAATTATAGTTTTTCAAATATTTATAGGTCTCTCTCTGAAGATTAGTTTATTCCATTATTATTTGAGCGTAGATTTTAAAAAATAAATAAATTTAATTTTAAATTTGTATTATTTTATTTGACACCAGTTTTGAAAACAATTTTTTTTTTTTTTAATATACTTCTTATAATCTTATAATTTATAAATATACTACTATCAATAACATACCGAAGAAGAATAATGTCTTCATTACTTACCATTTAATGGAAACTTCATATCGCTCTAAAATTTAATTATTTCATTTGAATAATTGGTCGAAGAGGAAAGGATACTATCCTTCCTCATACCTCACATGTTATTGATAACTATATTACTAGCTCATTTGCTGATTGTCCACATACTGTTGACAGGCGCAAATATATATTTTAAGAGAGAAAAAATAATTGGATAGATCTAAGATTTACTATTTTTGGATCAGAAATAATGTTTTTATATTACCTGTAACACATTGAATCCGGCCTTTAATTTTCAAATTAAAGTTCAATTTGCATACAATGTAAGGCGGGGCTCCTTAATCGTCTACATATTATAGTATAAAAATATTATTTTTGATAAAGGAATAGTACTTAAATATTCGAGTGATCAATATTTTTTAAATTAAATAATTAAAGGAATGGACTAAGAGAAAAATCTAATGAGATTAAAAATTTGAAATTAGATTTTAATTCATTTTATAATAATATTATATATTATATATTATATATATATATATATATATATATATATATATATATTATATAATATTATATCATATATTATAATAGTACCTACATATTTTGAAATGAAGTTTTTATTATTATTTTTTAAAATGTAATATATCTAATTATTACTTTTTTCTCATATCAGAATCATATTTGTAACATGCGGTAGTATAGTCCATTATAATGAACTCCGGACTGATGATCAAAGACCCTCACAGTGTTTACAACGAACAATTTATTTATGCCATTCTATCAATAAACAAATTATTATTATTATTAAGTGATAAATAATAATAATTATTATTGACATGTAGCCTTCATATCTCGTTCTAATCCCTCCAAGTTCATATTATCACATTATAAGTAGAATATTTTGATTAACTATTTATAGAACAATAATGCGTTCGCCACTCCCACTTTAAATTGTGCTAATGTATTCTCATTTGATTTTTTATTGCTAACGTAATTTCTTAGCATTCATGCTTCAGAATATCTATGGTTATTCAGTAGTTCTTTGTTTGTCATTTTTATCGATATTTCAAATATCCCGTTTTAGTGAGTATTGTAGTCTTATAGATTTTGCTGTTAGGCAGTGTATCAGATTAGATCTCAGTAGGAGGTCAGAACGATTTGTGCACAGGTTAACTCTTTAAATCCATCATTTCTTGAAAACATTGTTGAGCCGAGGCAATTACATCTGAATCTACCTAAATTGTCTACCATATTCTCTTGTCACTCGAGTGATACATACTAATATTTTGGCGTGCTGCCATCTATTTGGTGCTTTTTTTTTTACTCACTGGTAACAGGTTCGTTCAGTACCTGTAATTATTGTCGGTATGCACTCTTGTTTACCATGTGGACCACTATTTCATTCTGACGTTTCTCATACGTTACTCCTAATGAAAATTAGCGCAACATTTCGTTATTTCGTTACAAATTTAATTTTATTAATATTGGGGGTTATTTTCTTTTTAGACATTCTGTGCAATTAACAATAAGACGTTACTGGCAAAAATTAAAGCCCGGAAAAATTTAATTTTATTTATTTATTGTTATTTTTTTGCGTCTACTCTGCAAGGTCATTGGCAACATCACTATATTACACTCTGTTGTAGAATTTAACGAAAAGTCGTTTTTTAACCGCTATTTCATCCAAATTATCCTTTAACGTTAGCGACAGATTTATTTTTTTCCTTATAGTTGAGAACATAGGACACTTATGTAAGACGCGTTTAATGTTCTTTGAACATTACAGGTTTCACATACTAGAGGTTCGAATCCTTTTAGTCAATAAGCATGTGAAAATTCACAATGCCCAATCCTTAACCGACATAGGACAGTATTTTCTTTCCTCGATGCTCTGTTTAAAGTTTTCCATTAGTTTCGGATACTATTGTTCCCATTTCTGCTGCCACACTTTCCAAGTTTTCAACTTAATTTCCTTTAGGAAATCTTCCATAGGCGCTTTATTGATTATTGAAACCTGTATTGTTCCTGGCTTTCTTTCCATTCAAGCCGCCTGCTCTGATATTTCATTTCCGGTGTTTCCTCAGTGTGAAGGAACCCAAATAAATATTATTTCTTTATCCTTCTCTTCTAGTTGCCACCAGATGTTCCTTCTTTACATTATCACTGCAGTTTTAGGTCTGGTATTCTCAATAGAATTTGAATTAGAATCAATATCTTAGTAGCTTATCTCTATATATATTAAAACATTGTTTAAAAAGCAAAACAAGAACTCTGAAAATGAACAAATTTTAATCGTTTTAACTTTAAGTTTAAATTATAAACTTAAAACACTTAGAAATTGAAACACACGCAAAAAATTGATTACTTGCAAATACGTGCAGTGAAATTGGTTAACTGGGAAATCAACCAGAAGGTAACTGTCGAGTATTGAACATTCCATTTCAAATGAAATTATGAACAATCTCTGAATGCTTCTGAATCAAAAATCACTAGAGATTTAGTTAGTTTTATTAAATAGTATTTTAGTTTACAAATTAAGTTGGTGCGCGAATTTGATCAGGAGTGATAGGTGAATGATAGCTCGACTGCAATCTTTTGGCCATAAATCTTTTATAACTTCAGAAGTTTCTTATCTCTCTCTCTCTCTCTCTCTATATATATATATATATATATATATATATATATATATATATATATATATATATATATATATATATATATATAAGGCAAATTATTAAAGCTGCCTGTGCTAATGTGTTAAGTGTGCTAGAGTCGAGAAACTACATCAGTTCATTTGTATGGTAAATAGCACACTAGAACTAGCACAGTTCGGCATCTAGTAAACCCGTGTTATTTCGTAAACGCACAGAGAAGGTTATTTTGAGGTTTTCTTCTTTGAAGTGTTTACTTTCGTTTTGTTTACTACCTTCGTTTAGTTTACTTCTGTTTTTTGTAAATAAAATGGAATGTAAAAAAAGATTGCGGAAGGAATCGCACAGCATTCCAATAAAGAGGACAAAACCTCATCGCCTTCTTCATCTTCTGTATCTCCAAATATACCTTATATCAAGGCATTTTTAACCATATAGTCAATAAACTCTGCTCTATTAATTTGCTTTGGCATTTAAAAAAATTAACTTTTATTGGATCATGCATAACCTTACCTTTGGAAATAACACTGTAGCAGGTTAACACAGAGGGGTCATACTCAACTTTTTAGCATCATAACACATTTAGCATTTAACACAAGTTGCTTGATTACCCCTACTGTTTTAAATGGGATTAGACTCATATCAATTGTCTAAGTGATGTCTATTCTTAAATAAAAGTTCACAACCATGAGAGTTCATTTTATATCCTCCGTATTCAGGTACTTCTGTATTAATATATTTGCAGAAATCTTTCACCCCTTATTTTTCGACCTCTTTCTTTTTTTTCTAATATCTGCAATATAAAAAAGACATAATAGCATGGAATTTCAAAACTTACGTCTCAGCACATGACGCAGAATGCCTTTAGACGTAACCATAGAAGACACCTCTCAGAGAAAACAAGGGACACGATAGCATCTTGGTTCGCTCCCCAGTTCTCGTTAAAGATATGTCGGGGAGTATTAATATGGTCGATTGCTCTGAGACCTTAGCTTAAATCCCTCGTGGTATCATCTCGTTGATGAACGAGATTAACTTTCGAACAAGGATATTGAGACAGGGGATTCTGACAGTGCGTCACATACTTTCTTTGGTAGATAGTACAAGTACTTATATTGTTAATAACATATCATTCTTTATGAACTGCTGATTCATTTATCAATTAAGTTTAATCCGTCATTCGATGCAATTTTATTTCATCAAAGTATGAATGGCTAGTTCGTTTATTCGTCAATTTTATTTGTTTTCTCTTTAATGCAACACACTCAGAAGTATATATCATATTTATTTATAAAATATCTTAAATATATATTTAATTTAATCCCAGCTGTCAGAACTTAAATTGGTTAAAAAAAAATTAAATTCGGAAACACCACACTCTGAAATTTTAGGTAATGAAGTTCAACAACTATCAGAGTATCAACTACTCTGGAAAAAAAAGATCTCAAGATCTTATAGCTTTTGCTGCAGTAGGAAAAATAAACAATAAACACAGAAATGATAAATAATAAAACAGTTTCAACATTAAGTCCTCAAATATTTTTTTTAAACATCCTCCTTTAACAGGAGGAGGGTTAAGAGATGAAAAAATATCGATATTTTAAAAGAAACATTTCGATATTTTTTTCTGATAGTTTTAACTCGATATATCGTAATATCTATGTTAAAATTTGAGTATCCGAAATCTATATTTTTTTCAAAAAAAGAATTAAATATGTTTTAAAAAAAAAAATGTATTATGAATATTTAATTGCTACTATTAAAGCTATTACAAATCTAAGATTTCTTAATTTATATTACCCTTTAGAATTTATTTTCTTGTGTTTTCAGAGATTAAAAACATCGAAGCCCGATATATAGCACTTCGACGTCAATTGTAACCTTTTCCAAATCAATTGTCAACTTTTCCATTTCAATTGTAATTTTTTCCTTTTCAAATGTAACATTTTCTATTTCAATTGTATCCTTTTCCATAACAATTGTCACTTTTTCCAATTCAATTGTCACTTTTTCCAATTCGATTGTAACCTTTTCCATTTCAATTGTAACTTTTTCCTTTTCAATTGTAACACAACCGGACACGTAGTAATTCAATATTATTTATTTTATTATTGAAAAATAATTATTTTAATAACAATATTGACTTTTGAAATTTTGGCATATCCTTCAATTTCAAGTAGTTTAAAATTAAAATTATTGTTTATTTATTTTTAAAGATTTTTTTCATTTGGTGGGGGAAGGCATGGTTCTCATCGATTTGGACATCGTTCATTAGGTTTTCGAAGTTGCTAATGTCAAATTTACTACCGAAATTTGTTTCGGCCACGAGCATCTCTACCTAATTATTAGTTTTCAAATTTCTTCGGTATAGGTTTTCAAGGACTCTATTTCCGAATTTACTATCGGATTTCCGATCGCGCATGTGCACGTCGATTTTCCGTTGTTGTGAAGTTTTCTAGAATAAAGGGATCGTTTATTGGGTTTTCGAGTGTTCTGATTCCATTTTTGCAATTGGATATGGTCAGACTCAGCATTACTAACAAATATTTATTTGTTATTTGATGGTTAAAGTCCTTATCTATTTCAATTAGGGGAGGAAGGACGGGTTATGCTACTGGTTGCCAACCTATTTTAGTCAGAGTGCGAAGGTCGAGATTATTCCGTGTCACAAGAATATTTATGAAAAATAAATTGAATGATTGGCATAGGAAATATTATTACTAGGAACAATAGATGAATAGAATCAGTCATAAAAGTACCTTTAGCCATAAAGAGGACGCCATTGCTTACGCAACATTTTAAGAGTCCATCCTTTAATCATTCTTATGTATGGGCAAAACATAATTTCAATTACAATTTCTTGCCAATGATTGTAATTTGGAATTGTTGAAATAAAATTGCAAATAATTGTAATTTCAATTACTTGATGAACCACTGTAATTGTAATGGTGGACCGCAATTACAAATTGTAGTTGAGAAATTATAATTACAATTATTTGTTATTGTGATTTTATTTCTACAACTCCAATTAATTGCAATTACTTAACACTAAAAAAAAGTAATTTCCACAAATGTGCTAAGAGATACGTTTTAAAATGGCGAGTTTCAAGTTATCGAATGCAAATTAAAAACGTTATGACAAAATTAAATATGCAGTAAATATTGGTATGACTAGAACTTCAGGTAAATGTAATTGTAATTACTTAGCATCAAGAAGTAATTGTAATTGTAATTACCTAGCCTTAAGAAGTAATTGTAATTACAATTAAGTACTTACTGTCAAGAAGTAATTGTAATTGAGAGCCTCAACTACAATTACAGTAATTGGAAGGAGTAATTACAATTAATTAACACAATTACAGTAATCGTATTTGAAGATGTAATTAATTACTGCCCAACTCTACTCATGTTTCAACAGTTCTTTAATAACATCTAAATTCAGGCGCTGTGTTTTGTAATATTATTACCATATCATTATCATATTTAAGGTCTGTATATACAAGCAAATGTACTTTGTAGTGTTTTAATGGTATCTCAACTTCGAAATGATAGAGTTTGGAACTAATTACTTTAAACCGAAGTTAACTAATTTTCAAGTTCATTTAAATTACCCTTTTACCCTACCTGCTGATTCAATCTTGAATTCATATTAACCTAGTAAAACCTATAAAATAAAAATAATATATAAAACCTAACAAATAAAAATTCAATAGGACCAAAATTCATCTCTAAAAATTTATATTTAAAGTTATCGAAAAAGTAAGATTTAAAAGAATGGTACTGACTTTTTCGGTTTTCTTTTTGATGATTTTGGCGGATTTTTTTTTAATAACATCATTCATTAATAGGTAATTTTAAACTGATGTCTGCATACTTTATAAAAAATTCTTTACCACGTTTTCAATAAGCCACTTGCATGCCCATCAATATGCATTAGGTATATTTATTATAAATACAGTTTAAAATCACATTAAGTAAATACAAATAAATAAACACGTTACTATTAATATATTTAGTTTGCACGAATGTTTTCTGTTTAATTTGATGCGATAAGTTGTTATTGACAACTGCTGAACTTTTTTATCTCGCTTAATACTAAAGAATTCTTAACAGGCGGATTTAGATTTTTGGGCGCCATATCAAGGAATAGTTCCTTCATCAGGCATTATTATGCCATTTTAATTGTCAAATAAATGCCATGGTGTTTTAAACATTAATAAATGAATATTAAATTAAAAATTTACTTCAACTATATTACGGATACTTAATGAGATATTCAGTTTTTAAGAAAAGGTCAATGGGCGTTACCTTAAAAAAAATCTAAAATCATTGTTTCGTTGAAAAAGATTCCTCTAGATTTCTTCAGTTCCGTGGCAAATGGGCGAAAATTTTGGTTGGTTGCCCACAATGTTTTTTGTTACATAAAACGTTGAAATTAGTTTGTGAAAAATTTCAGAAAAAGTTTAAAATTATATTTGCGTTTCTTGTAAAGTTTTCATTTTGAGGGTTACGCCCTTAAACATTTTTACCCTCGATATATAAAATGTCTATATAGAACACTATATTTACTACATAGAACACTATATAGAACACTATATAGAACACTATATAGAACACTATTATATTACATAGAATGCCCAGCTTATTTAACTATTCAACCACCGAAATTGTGTAAAAATAAATTCCCAGTCCCATTCTGATCGAAAGATATGATAATGGTTTTTTATTGGTTCACTAATGAAGATATCCGTAGTATTTATACGAAGGTGTTACATAAATTGCTAGAATATGATCCTCGTGGCTTACTTTGACCACGACCATCTACATTTAGATTGGAAAAGGGTTGTGACTATAAAATTAATTATACAGTCTCGTCAAGGATTCGGGGCAGGTGTCGTGAAAGCTGTCAGTCGATGAAGCTTATTGGTTATTGGAGACATTTTAATGAAAGTACGTGAATATTCATTGGTTATTGGACGTTAGTGGAGCAGAATAAGCAATTTACTTTCTCGACCTTATCTTTATCAGCTATGGTCCGACCTTGGATAATATAGTTGTCGCCTGGCTGAGGTTGGTCGTGGCATCCTGTCTCAACCATTTTTAATGTTTGTTTTACTACCTAATGGCAATGCCGTCTACGAACAAAAAAGACAGCTAATGAATAAATTACAAGGGCTGTTGTTTATAGGCTAATACTTGGATTATAAGAACGTTCCAAAAATTTGCCCGAAGGTTGTTTGTTCAAGGTTGAGTTGGTGGAAAACATAATTGATATCTCAATTTAAAGGAAAACAGTTTCTGGGAAGCTTTTATTAAACATAGCTGATTGTCCATTCTTCGCATGAGATATTATTAGAAATAGAAAAAAAAAATTTATGTCTTCAAGATTATTTTATTTTATTTTTACTTACATACATTTTCTTTATCTCGGTTGTTTGCTTATTTTGCTATTATTTAATTGTCTCTATTTATTTTCATTTTTGATGTGCTTAGATATTTTTTAATTATTATCATTTCTTTTTAAGTAATTTTATTTCTTTTTATTTTATTTTACTTATCAATTTATTTAAAAAAAATAATACTATTCTTTTTTATTATTATTCTTTTTTATTATTATTAATATTCTTTTTCATTATTATTCTTTTTTTTGTTCACTTGTATATTATGACGTGAATGGAGTTTTACAGCATTATACCTATTGCTGTACAATAATAAGATTGTATTATTTCTCAACAAAAAAGTTTTATCTCTAAATCTCGAAAAATTACGGCATATCTTGATAAAAACACAGAGCGTCTTATTTTTATCAGGTCTTATTTTATATTCATTATAAATTCTTTATATATACTTTTAATTATTTATTAATTATATCTATATATATATATATAATTAATAAATAATTAAAAGTATATATAAAGAATTTATAATGAAAAGCGATAATATGGATAATTACATTTGGCTATTAACAGTCAATATATCTTTATTTTTTGTTTTAATGTTTATATATTTTAGAAATATGCGAACTATTGTGGTTTTATAATCTTATTAAATGGTATGGAGGGATTGTACCTTTCAACCTTCAGTCAATCACTAAGTACTGCGTGTGTGGCTCTCATAGTTGTCTACTATCGGTTATGTTGTCTACTTGCAAAGAGCTTTTTATACATTCGTGGTCTGGAACGCAACGCATGAATCAGCTTATATAACACTTTTTTTTTTTCGCAGCAACAGCTCCTTTTGAGCGAAACGAATTACTCCTACTTCATTGTTGAAGCTCTTACACTTTTTTCCTTTCACATTACAAAGGTAAATGCCTGCGCCCACACTTCTACGCGCTGATTTTGCTGAGTCTCAGTGTGAAAATGTTTCCAAGGTCCTAATATTATCCTCTGAGTGCTGCGGAACGTTGATTAGGCTATTTACTCTCATTCCCCCCATTTCATCCTCTTTATAACAAACCATGCTAACATTTCGTTATTAGCTTATAAGTTAATAAGTGTACCAAATGAATCGGTGAGTTGAGAAATTCCGTTAGTCAATGGTTGGAGAATATTTATAATTTGGTGGGTTTTCATTCTGTTGAGATAGACACACGTTTTGGGAGCATAATTCCATCAGTCCGACGCATTTTCGCTATTAAGATGGTGGATCTTACCCACCATTGCGCATTGAAGTCCGATCCGCAACTCGGGATCGGTTTCTTCTTCGACGAAAGGTTTCATAAACAATTTTATCACAAATGGTTTGCTTTCATTTCATTTTAAAATGATTTTAGAAACAATTTTATCCATCTCAGCCTTGGTCTTCTAGATCTTCGGGTTCTATGCAGGATCTTTTTAAGTACTTTCCTCGGGATTTCTTGTTGATTGCCACATGGCCTGCCCATTCAAACCTCCCTAACTTCATAAACTTAACTATATCCGGTTTGCAATAGATGTCATGTAGTTCCCCGTTTTTCCTTATCCTCCACCCAGCCACATCCCTCATCAGTCCAATAACATGACGTAGAATTTTTCGTCAAGATCATCAACCCTTTCGTCCTGCTTTGAGATGGTCCAGCGCTGCGAGGAATAAGTTATTACAGGCCGGATAAGAGTCTTATAAAGGATCAACTTGGTTTGCCTACTGATTAACCTTCTGCGAAAGGTCTTGAGAAGACCGAAATAACATCTGTTGGTTCCCTGAATCCCTTATTACCTTTCCAACGCCAAAATAAAGAGAAGAACTACAATCTACTTATTATTATAATATATCATAAATATTTGAGACTGTTTGAATGGCAATTCTTTTTATTGAAAAAAACAAAAAAACAATTTACCTATCCCAAAACTATAAATAGCTCGCTTTGATTTCCTTTCAAATGATTTTATAAACAATTTTATTATAAATAAACGCTTTTTTTTAAATATTTATTGTAATTATTATTTTTCATATATCCGTAAAATCGTTTGATGTGAGAAACCCCATAAGTTGAACAAATTTAAATTTGTATTTAAATATCATATTGCACCGATTCAAATATTTGACCTTTAATCCGTGGAAAGTATTCGAATTAATTAATTGTGAATTAGTCAGTGAGAGGTTTCGCCTTTACTTTTATCCGAGATAGAACAGCGATGTGCTGGTCGGATTCCCGTGTTATAGAACAGGCTTCATAAAATTGAAATATATATATATATATATATATATATATATATATATATATATATATATATATATATATATATATTTAATTCTGCTGAAAGTGTGTGATTCATAGCTATTTATAGAGTACATCATCGTGTATACTATAGCCGGAAAATGGAGTTTGTACGGGGTTGGAAAACTCATTTTATTTTTTCGGATACTTTCCTTAAAAGAATCGGTCGAACTTTTTTAATAGCCTACTGATCTTATTTTTTCTTATAACTGTAAATTTTCATTAACAACTTTCTTATTAATGAAACATCGAGGTAAAAATAAAAATTAACTAAAATGAAGTTTTGAGTTTGCCGAAATATTTAAGACTGGGAAGTAAAATTAAATATATGAGACACATAAACTGCAAGAGAAGTTTTTAAAAATATCTCATACTAAAACACTTTTAATATATTATTTATAATATTATTTTACTGCAACATTATATGCATATATATATATATATATATATATATATATATATATATATATATACATATAACGTTGCAGTAAATATAACTCATTTATCAGAAATGAAGCGATATTCTGATTTAAATGATCAATTATTGTTTTTAACTGCAATATGACAAATAGAGCAGATTCAGCAGTTTTGGCACACTTGCATGCTGGAAACAAAAGTTGCACTGGTCAATACTGTTCGTGGCTGATTAAAATGTTTTTTCGTACTGGACCTACGGATCCCAAATCTCGACCTTTTCAATTCGACTGTAAATGGTTGGTGACCTTTAGGATAACTAGAAAGAACTGCTTTATTTGGTCCTGGCTATTGACCCAACAAACGTACCAACTATAAAGATTCAGGAAAATCGAGTTGTAATGCATTAATTATTTTTTTTAATAGTATAAACGGAACAAAAGGAAGGTTTCAAGGAGTAGGAGATGAAGAAAGCAACGAAACGTCATTTTTTTTTTTAAATAACTTCAAGGGAGTCTAAAAGTTGTTAATTAATTTAACTCCCAAAACATTTTTCAACAGATTAGAAATCACCCTGAACTTAGTTGAAAAAATAGAATATGAAATTATTTTAGTTGGAATTATTGTGTCATTTTAAAGGATTCAAAGGTGCATTGAAATTTCGGAAGGGTTTACTAGAATGTGAAATAAAATATCCCAATAATTGGTGATATTATACTAGTATTATCCTATGTTTAGATTTATACTTTATGATATATTTAACAAATTTATTTATTTTCCGAGTCTGCATGTATATCATTTAGTGAAATTTAAGCCATCTTCATTACACAGCTCAGCTGTTAATTACTTCTCTTTGTGTAGCTGACTCATTAAGATTTATAGGTAGCGGCTTAATTGCTTCACGTCTGAAGGTTAATGAGATATGTGTCTTTTTAGGAAAGCTTTCTTCTAATGAGATGGATGTTTCATTCTTGAGAACTTTCAAATACTAACGAAATTGTCTGATCCTGTTGCAAAAAAATTTTAAATTAGGTACTTGTGGTCTAGGATAACTTGGAAAAACAAAATTCAATAGTACTTAAAAGCGAGATGAAAGGCGGGAAATGCTTGTTATTTTTCATTTGCGACATTATTTAGCTCGTGCTTTTTGTCCAGAAACTTATAAGTCAGAATTTAAGTTACTGTTGAAGGAAGAACGATGCCTTAAGTCTTCGAAAATAAGGTATTGTGTAGAATATTTGGTCCGAGGAAGGATGAGTTCACTGGAGAATTTAGGAGGTTAGACAACGTGGAATGGCCATGCATACACCCTGTTAATGTAATTGAAATGGTATCGCTCTGATGGTTAAATAGACATGTAAAACTGTTGGGCTGAGTAAGGAACTAATCCTTAAAAAGTAATTAAGCGCTGTACCAACAGGCAAACCTCCGTTGGGTAGACCGAAACGTAGATGAGAGGATACCGTTAAGGCTGGTTTGGATTTGGATGGACGTGTGTAAACTGCGATTGGTGGTATCGGCATTGAATCTTCGGGTTCGCTGTTTTTATTATTATTATTAAGTCACTAATAAGATTTTGGAAATGTTCTGGCGCTTTGAATTTCTGCCTAAAAAATTATTGATTTTGACTTACTTGTCACTGTATAAGTATAAATGACTTATTTCATTAAGAATGATTTCATAATTTCCCACTTTCGGCTAGGGATGATTTAAAAAGCAATATAAATTAATTTTTTCTTTTTAATCCTATTTCTCAACCAATCTTATCCTATTATCAACCAATATTATACTATATCAAGCCACAGGTATATTAGTGAAAGTTATAATTATGTTTAAAATTAAGTATGAAATACTTAATTTTCATATGCTTCTTTTGAAATTTCAGAATTTATTTTCATTATTTTTTTTTTTTTGCGGCTAAGCAATAACATTTAAAATTAACATTTTAAATTTTTAACTGCACATTATTCCAATATATTCTTATTTTATATTATAATATTTTTCATTTACACTTATCATTTAGTTTTTATTTTTAACTAGCCTATTCTATCAGCGAGCTGAAAGACATTTTTCTGTGATGTCCTTTTTTAAAGTTTTTTCTTTTTAATATGCGGAAATATAATCGATTTCTTTGTGGGGTCTAGTCCAGGACAAATAATCATCATTGGACTGAGTCGAAGAAATGTATTAGAAATATGCTAATAGAATCTTGGTAGTTGCTTTCATTATGAATTTTTTTATTGTTTTTTAGAATTCTATGTGATAAATTATACTTATGAATATTTTTACCATAATTTATAACTTTCTTTCACTTATTTACTACCGTTACTCGGGCAATGTATTCCTGCATGTCATACAAATTTTCACTGACTTTATTGATTTGTTATTTTATTGAAGATTAATCAATAAAAGGGATCATAAAAATTCTATCTAACCTAAAATTTAAGAGATAGTTATTGAAACTAAAGTCTGGTGTAGAATCTCACCAGGATCCAAATAAATGTTACTTTGTTCTGCTGCTCCATAAGGTCACGCTCAGACGAGAGTAGATGTCAGCCCGTCCAGTCACGTCCAATCAGTCAAGGTGACACTAAAATTCAGACTGATAGACTTAGTGTATGCCTTACCACCATTGTCTCAGAAGTTTCTTGTTTCTTTTAGTAATATTCTGCTATGTTTTTATTTATTAATTTCATCAGTATAGCCACCTTGCTTTATCCAGGTCGAGTCCAAATAACTACTTTCTTCAATTTTGTTTACATTACAAGCTATAGAAAATTGTAAAGAATATGAATAGATTTTCCGATTTAATTTTCATTTTTCCAAGGATATCGAAGAAAATTGAGTCGACAGATGTTCCAATGGAAATGAATATGAAATATAATTAATCATTATTCTTAAACTTGCTAGGGAATAAGGCGAAGTATTTTTTTATTTAAATATAATCCCTGTGGACGGAAGATAAAAAAAAGAGAAGAGAGGGAATATTGAATGCGATCTGTTCTGTAAGTGCTCCGGAACATATTTTGGTAATTTAACTTCTTCTTTCCTTTTTTTTTCAACAGAACTTTTTTCCGTGAGAAATTCCGTTTAAAAAATTCTTTAAGTGGCTTTATCGTTGAACATTTGAACTGATGGGAGTTGAATCTGGCTACTTTAGTGGCTAAGTGTTGACGGTAGAGAAAGATGTCAACTGTGTTGTTTTTTTATCGGTTTCAGTTTTTTTTCTGCTTAGCGAAATGTACACCCCTCCCCCCCCTTCCTCCCTTTTGTAGTACTTCCATTAATTTCGTTATTAGATTTTGACTTATATCTTTCGATACTTTTTTATACTTCTCCTTGCATAACGTGACCTGCTTCGGTTTAGTTTCTAGTAATAATATTAATATCAGATAGTAGGTACAGTTTTAAGTTTTAATATATCATTAATCATCTTCTTATTGTCAAAATATTCAATTATTATTAATGTCGGTGAGTTCCTATCTTTTTATTTATGTTGAAAATATTAGAGGAGTTTCAAGTTCATCTTTACTATACTTATAAATATATATATATATATATATATATATATATATATATATATATATATATATATATATATATATATATATATATAAAAGCATTATTTTTACAGTATATTATGCTGCTTGTAAGTTAGTTATAATATATTATTAAACAATTTATATATATATATATATATATATATATATATATATATATATATATATATATATATATATATATATATATATATATATATATAATTCCAACGTCCAACGTTTCACAGGGTGTCCTAAAAAAATAATAACATTTGAGAATTTTTTAACAAATTTAACACTTAGAAAATTATCTCCTATAAACCTGGGTCAGAAGTCTTGACCAAAGTTTTCAGGCCAAAAATATGGAAAAAAATACATTATTCGATATTTTTTAGCAATTGATGATTAAACGACTACCTGCATTAAAAAAAAAAAAAAAAAAAAAAAGGATTGAAACTAAAGTGATAGAGAATATAATTTGGCGTGAAATGAGACCAAAAGCAACTCGATGGATCACACGATCTTTGAATTGAGCTCTGAAGCCGCTGTTAAACCCCCCGGTTTACCTTTCTGAATAAATTTGGTTTCGATTATGTCGGTTTTTAGATTTTTTTTTTTTGCAGAACAATCTAAAACCAAGTTTTCTAGAAATAACAAGTTGGTTTGGGAATCGAGATTCGCCTGTAATTGTGAAAATCATGCAAACGCCGCCAATTCACCAAAGATAGTGTGCATGAACTATCGAGCTGGTATTGGTTTCATTCGACTCTAAATCTAATTCTCTATCACGTTAGTTTCGATTACTTTTTTATTTTTATTTTTTTATGCACGGTGTCGTTTCTTTATTAATTGCCAAAAGGTGTTGAAAAACGTGTTTTTTCATGCTTTTGACCTTAAAACTGTCTTGCTTTCATAAACCATATTCATAGGAACTTTTTTTGTTCAGCGCTACATACATTTGCTGTAAACCTTTGCTGGTGGACACTCTGTTTATATATATATATATATATATATATATATATATATATATATATATATATATATATATATATATATATAAAACAAAATTTTGTAGTTTAAATTTTTTTTTTTTTTTTTTTTTATGGCAGGAATAAGACCATATTTTTATGAGCCATTTTTACAAGTGTTTACGAAAAAAAAATGTTAATTTTTGGACAAAAATAGTAATTATGTACTTTTTCTTTATTTATTGTTCCCTTTTCTGTTAAAAAATCAGAAATCTGTTTTACAGATATTTTTTAAATTTATCTGCGATTTGAATTCTGTATTTCGAAGATTCAAATATTAAACATCTATATTCCAGTGTAGTATTTACTTATATATGTGTAAATTGGCAACAACACGCTCTTATCAAGATTTTCAAACTAAACATATCTTTTATTAATATTCTTATTTTTCAAATTAGATATAGGTAAAGTTAAGTATAAAAATCAATTTTATACTTTTTTTATCAATTTTTTTTTATTATTAAATGTTATTCAGTAAATGCCAGCGCTTTTCTTATGCTTTAAGTATATATTAAAAAAAAAATTAGTACAGCGATTTCCTAAATGCATAATTACTCCGTTTATAAAACCTAGTTATCATTCTGTTTCCTGGTGCTGATGTTGTAATCCGTATTTCTTAATTTCAAATTACCACTTATAAGAAATCTGTGAAATGCATTGAAATCTGTGAAAAACGCTTTAATGGAAAACTGAATTAAATTCAAGACACGTCTGAAATGATTCAGTCCTGAAATATTTTAATCAAAGTTATGTATCCATTGATATTATTATTTTTTATGATGAAAGGCCACTATTATCACTTCTCATATTTATATTTATTTCTTCACATTAGGAAACAATTAAAGTGTATTGGTTTTTATATTTATTCTAATTCATGATTTGAACTAGATTTGTTTACTTTTCTTGTTGCACTACAGCCCGGTGCGGGGCATGAATTCATTAACAATTCGCCTCCATTTTTAATTGGAAATATATTTCTGTTTCAAATCACACATTCCTATTGTTTTCAGGTTCTCCTAAACGTATTTTTTCTCTAATGAGTCATGGAGTGTTTTTTTTGAGGATTTTTAGGAATATTATGATGTGGAATTCTTATAATGTGGTCTAGTAAATCACCAACCTCTGTACCACATTGTTACAACCGTACAAGTCGTAAACATCGCTGTTAACTGTAATTTTCCAGTTACTGCAGCTAATATCTGTTATGGGGCCAAATTACGTTCTTAATACCTTCCTGCCAAAAATACTCAAAAAGTTTTTATACTCGTAATTTTGTATGATATATAGGTAATTAATTAATTGTGTTTCGTCTACATGTGTAAAAATATTTCAGGCAAAAAATTTGTAAAGCCTTACGGTTGTTTCTTTCGAAATTAGCTTTGATGAGAAATGCTTACGAAATATTCACGATTGGTAGCTATAATTATTTTTTAATTAACGTTTATCCGTACAATAATGGATGTTTCCTTAATTGTTTAAAATACTAACAAACTGTGATTTAAGTTACCACCAAATAACTCACTTGCCTCACTGATGTGCTTTTGCACAGTGTCAAGTAAGGTTTTAATTACATTATCTCAATTGCTACTGTCAAAGGATTGACTTCAGATGCCCTTTTGTAAAATTTTCCAGGTCTCTTGATGATTTTACGCTTTTATATAAATAGCACCACCAACAAAGAAAGAAAAAAAACCTGAAGGAGGCTCGAGAGAGCTTCCCGTGAGACTGCAATGATGCCGCAGATCTCGAAATATCGAGGAAGTCATGCATAATGAATCCATGTGCATTGTGCATTGAGGATATAGCGCCTCGCATGTACAACCCTTTTGTATGCATATGGAATTCCTTATGCAGGCCATCGTCGGCGAGCATGACTACTTCCTTAGACGTGAAGTTATGGAGAAACCTAGAAATGAAATTGAAATTAGATTTATCCTAGTTAGCTGAGCGCAGAGTGACCTGAAGCGAAATCTGTCCCACTTGATTCCTCACGAGTAGAATTTCGATATTTGAGTTTTTCATTCACTAGCTACACACTTATTCTCGCAAAGTATGAAATCTTTAAAAATACACATAACAGCAAAAGTTGCCCAGAAAGTCCATATTGTTATTTTTTTTATTGAAGTTAAATTATTGAGTTAATTATAATTTCGAAAATTAACGATTCACCTTTGAAAGTTCGTGACCTACAAATATTCTATAGTATTAAATATTACAACAGTATGGTTGGATTATTTTATAGTTACAGTATAGCTAGCTATTATTTTTCCAATGTCATCCAAAATCAGAATCATGGAAATATAATAAAAAATAAAATAATGAATTGCAAACAAATTTAAAAATACCTATAAATTGTATTATTTTTTTTTTTTTTTATTAAATGCTATGGATTAATAGAACTTTTTGGGGAGAATTTATTAGTGTTTTTATATCTATATTTTTTTTGAAGATCGTTTAAAAAATAGTTTAGTTTATATAAATGATGATTGTATTAAATGTAAATGGTCTTATGTAAAGCATAGCATGTACGTAACGCCAACAGTATTTGATTAGTGTTTCCCTATTTTCCTTACCAATCGTTTATGGATGCTAAAATTTATGAAATAAGGAACAAGCCAGAGATCTGCTTAATATTAAGGATCGCACTACTCTTGAAATCCGGTTTGAGAATGGAATGTTGGCAGAGTAATTTATCTTGTGAAGGAACCGACCAATAGAAAGTCGAAAATCAGGGCTTCTAGAATACCTCTGTCAGAGCTATTATTGTCATTGTTTCAAAATATTTGACGTGAATGTAATTTTAAAAAACAATTATTCATTGAAGAATTAAATGATTTTAAATACAAATTTTTATAATCCTAATTCTAGTAATGATGGATTTAAAAAAATAATTATTTCTGTGTCATGGATTTAATTTAAACAATAAAGTAATTAATATTGAGGTATGATAGGAGTATTTCCTTGATATTTTTTTTTAGTACAAAAAAAAAATCTAGTTGCCTTACGTTTTCCACGTATTTAATTAATAGAAATCTGTAGTATTAACAAATCTTCATTATTTTAGAACAAAGAAATTTAATAACGGTGCTGTTGGTGAATATTTGAGTATTATTTAATTTATGACATTGCCAATTGTTTGTAAAATTAATTGTTATAGTTTTCCTGACTTTAATCAAATAAAAAAAATGAATCAATGTTTGGTAATGACTGAAATAGGTCGAAACGCCATAAGAATAATTTTTCATACCGCAAATTTTTATTTAATGCCTGAAGACTAGAAGGCAATTAAAAAGAAAAAATCCATATTTAATTATTATTCATATTTATCATAATATAATATTATAGTATTTATGTATAACATAATAAATGATAAATGATGATAAACGAAAATTATTAACAAATTAATAAAATTATAAAACAAAATGGTTATGAAACTATTAGACAAAGGCCTATTGAATAACATGTAGCGATTTTTTAGTACAAAGCAGTTTTAAAAAAAGAATCTAGTTTTTGCTAAGAAGAAGATGCACTCATAAGATTACGTTGGTTTTTTTAGACCTATTTCCTTAATCACGTAAAGACTCAATTAGCATAATGCTCTGCATTGTTGGTAGTTTTAGATCCCAGAGGGTGGAAATGTAACATAGTTTTTTATACCTCCGATATATAGAACTATTAAAATATAAACGCAATACTCCAATCAATAATTATATTATACTATATATTAATTATTAATGTATGTAATAAGGACAAAAAAGTACTACTATTTCTTAGTTTAATGAATTGTTCATTGATACTAATGTTGTGGTAATTGTATACATTAAAATTAGCATTCTATTGCTTTAATGTTTGTTTGTTTTATATTGCAGAGCCGAAATTTGGACTTTACCGAAAAGGAAATTTCAAGGTGAATATTTTTTACATATTTTACTATTTGTTTAAAAATACTTTTTTCAACAAACGTTCTTCAAGAATTTTTTTAATTCTTGATCAAAATTTACTCAAGAATTGCGGAATTCCTAACCGAGAGAAAAAAAAAAATTACGAATCTTTAATACAAATAACAAATCCCATATTCAGAGAGTTCATACCTTCTGGAGTACCCCAGCGTTGGCAACAACTGTTTTGAACTTTCTATTTTTAGTTTCAGATGGTCAGATCGACCCAAAATGAAAGGTGAGCCCCATCACCTAAGTAATAATTAAAAACTATGAAGCATTAATAAAAGATGAAGATGTATAATAGAACTCCTTAAAATGCATATCTGAGAAAAAGGGGAATCTCCAGCATACAATGTTCAGAAGCTTAATAAGGGGAAATTAAAAAAAAAATTAGTGTTATAAAAGAAGCATAAAAAAGATAAGAGGAAGAGGGTCCAAAAAAGAAAAAAAAAGTTTATTAATTCTTGCTACTAATTTCTTATTTTTTACTTCCTTGTACTCAGTAAAGGAAGTATTGTAATCGCGAAAATTTTCGGTTTTCAGTTTTCAACGGAAATATCCATTTTGACCATCTCTGAATCCATTTTGACTAGTTTCGTCATGACGTCTGTACGTACGTTCGTATATCTCGCATAACTCAAAAACGGTTAGCCGTAGAAAGTTAAAATTTTAAATCTAGGATTACTGTATAATCTAGTTGTAAACCTTTTGGACATTGTATGAATATCGGAAGTGGTACTTCACTTATAGTATTTACGTATTTTCATCAAAAATTATATTAAAATACTATG
The DNA here is from genome assembly GCA_948150685.1 of Rhaphigaster nebulosa. NCBI lineage: Eukaryota > Metazoa > Arthropoda > Insecta > Hemiptera > Pentatomidae > Rhaphigaster > Rhaphigaster nebulosa. The sequence continues at coordinate 38,534,954 of OX411308.1, read as the reverse complement.
GAAAACTTCTCAAATTTAGTATTTATAACTTATATATTGATTTAAATAACATACTAGATTTTGTTCTAAATTGGAAAACCGGAAGTGGTCATAAACCTGTTACTTGAAGGTCATATTAGACTTGCATGCAAAATTATATTAAAATATAATGTAAAACATCTCAAATTTGGTAAATAGGACTTTTATATTGATATGAGTGTATTTACAATATTTTGGTTAAAATTTGTGAGCCGAAAAGTGTACTTTACTTGAAGGTAATAGTAAGCTTACATCAAAAATTATATTTAAATTAAATACATAAATCATATGTTTCGGTTTCCAATTCAATTAGACATTTTTATTACTTGTTTTAAGTGTTAAAATTGAGTGTAAAATACTGGTTTTCCAGTATTTGTATGTGTGTGTGTCAATAGATGGATGTCGCGACGCCTAGTGTCGTTTTTGAGATACTGCAATCTTCGGAAACTAGTAACCAAATTCAGGATCACTTTTTGAGCCAGCGATTTATAGTTTAATAGGCGTACAAGGAAGTCACGTGTTGTCCACATCAGATATTTTGGGTAGGTAGGAGGGGTGAGGAGGAAAAAAAAAGTTTATAACTTCATTTATAAGGTTATTTTTTATTTTAGGAGGTTAATAATCTTTAACCGTGAAAAGGTTTTTAGCAACAGCAATCTTCAGGAAAAATGGCGGACGTAATCAAATTTGATTACTTAGATTATTTGTTATATTTATTAGAAAAATTAGATCCACAGGCCCAATGGATGGTCAGTAGTTAAATAATTACAGCCTTCTTAAGTCTGAAACAATCTAATCCTTATCCATTGGCTTTAATTAGAATTAAACGGATTAAATATATTTTTTACTAACTACCATCTGTTAAGAGCTAAGGGAGTTATTGCCTTCAATCTAGGAGAACCAACATCGTACCGTAGACTAAAACCGAGACTTTTATAAGACATTCTATTATAACATGTGCCTTAGTTATTTTTTTATTTAAAGTTTTTTGATTTTTGTTTTTTACGAAAGATATGTTATTATTTTTATTTATTTCTTATTTCTTATTAGTGTGTTATAAATTTAACGCCATTATATCCTGAAAGTTACTGTTGCTAAAAACCTTTTCACGCCTCTGAAAAAAAAAAACAATATGAAGTTTGGCCTGACTTGTTTCACCCGTTTTTCTTTGAAAATCGGACAAAACATCCAGGCTTTTTTTATCTTGTTTGGTGGCGGATGGCCGTTTGATATTGATTAAAACCTTCTAAGGGCTCTATAAAACAACGGCAAAAAGTTTCGTCTGAATCAATTCATCCGTTTTCTCGTTAAAAGCTGTCAAAAAAAGTCTTACAAGTCAGATAACAATTTACATACCAATGTTATTTTACTTATGGGACTAGCTGGTTCTTCGTTCAGAAATGATAACAGTGCGAACGGTTCATAGCGTTACCCGAAAAGCATAATTTTTATCACTCATATGACCATACTCGCTTATTAATGTTTGATTTTTATAGAATAGATTTTTGGATTATTACAAGCAGTAATAAATAGGTCATGCATTGATTATGCTTTATAAGTCCATAAGGTTCTTAATTGTCGTTTTACTAAATAGCCTCCTAATAAAACATGTTGGGTACCCGTTCCTCTGAGAAATAAGAAACAGACTTTTGGATCCCCTGACACTGGAACATGCCACGCACAGCAGAAGCTTATGCGCTGAGTACTTTACGAAACGTAAAATACAGAATTAATGATTAAGCCGGTAGGTTTTAATTCGTATTTTTTTTTTTGTTTTTTTTACGAACGTGTGCCGAAAATCTTAAATGCCTGTCAAACGTGAAATATCATTTAATAAATATTAACCTAATAAAGTGTATGTTGTGAACTTGCTTTCGCGGGTATGAATAGGATGGCGTATTCCTTACCATTTTGACTATCTTAGCCCGCAAGCTTTTTATTATATAGATATGAACTAAACTATAATTTAGTTTTTGTAAACAATAGCCTTACCGATCTCATTCAATATTTTTGACGTGAAACCGCGTGAGTGTAATGGACCTGCTAGTCCTCGATTATTCTTTTAATTGTTCTTTTTTAGAAAATCTAAAGTGGCCCTTATGATATAGGTAGAAAGGTTCTTTAGGATTTTCAGGAAAATAGTAATAATAATTATAGGCTTGATGAATAATGGATTGGAGACAGTTAGATCATGTGTAACATCGGTACTCACACCAGGAAAACTTAAAGGACATTATGAATGAAACGGAAATAGACATTGAAGGCGATTAAAAAAAAATATAAAAATAAGTATGATAATATGTATCACAAACAAGAGAAAATTAATATAAGCAACTTATATTAATTTAACTTATGCCTTCGGGAACACAAAAGCAAGCTTTATCTCTCACATGTGGATGGCAAAGCAGGATTCCAGAAGATCCCATCGCTTCTCTACCAGCCGAGTGACTAGTTCGTTCGTATTTTGTGGCGTAACACTACTTTGGTCATCAACGCCATACGTCGTCACTGGTATTGAAAGCCAGTGGAGAATGAGTGAGGGCACTAGAGAATTCATGAGAAAAAACATGAATAAATTGCAATGCTTCCAAGAGGCAGTGGCATTATAAACATTATAAGATACGATTTTCGATCTAGTTATGCAGTATCCTCTTTATTAAATGTCCTCTTTATCTAGATCTGCTGGTGTAGTAAGATACCATCTTTTAATCCTCTGAAGATAAGATACAATAATCAGGCATGTATCCCTTATCTTCAAACAAGTATTTGTAAACGGTATTATTGTTGACTCGTTATTAAATTTTGAACTATTTATTACCGACTATCTAAACAAAAAATATTTTCAATGCTATTAAGTGCTTAAAGGTTATTGAGTTTATTTGCCCATATTTGACGCCGACGTCATAAACTAGCCATGGCCATGGCCGCTTTGAGCGAGAATTGAGCCAGTGTAGCGTTGCCGATTATGCCGGCCCATTGGGCATTAATCTGTTAAAACAGGCGTAAAACTACAGGCAGGCTCCTTAATCTCCAATCCTCCCCTCCCTTATTTCTAACTTTCCTCTAAAGTCTTTTATACGATTCGAATTAAAATTAAACATTTAGTCAAATCACTAGGTATAAGCGGCGATCGATCTGCAACATGTTCATTAGAGCATATTGAATAGTTCAAAGTTCTTAATCGTATTGACCAGATAATGGACAAAATAAAAAAAGAATCAATTGCATCGTCACACTAATTATATAATCTAGTAATAATAAGTAATGATGGAGTTACGGGATTTTATGATTAGGGTGACGATATTCAATATGAAGATCTAAAGCGAAAAACTACATACAAGCATATTCTCATCATAGTTCAGGCGCCATAGTTTATTTTTTTAAATAAATTGTCATGGGACATTCTTGACGAGATAATTAGAAGAAAAATAACAGAAACAATTGTATTTATTGTATATGTTTTAGATAAAATGGGTATGTGAAAAACATCGTGAAAAAAATTCAGATATATGCCGAAATTTTTTTTTTCACGTTTAAGATGTGAAAAAAATTAATTTAAGAACAATGAAAATTAGTGGATAATAACGTTTGAAAATATGGAAAAAAATTAGTTCTAAAAAATTGAAGCTGGTCAACAACTTTTCGTAAAAAAATTAAAAACCGTGAAACATGGCCATTTTTTGATATTTAATCAAAGGCCTTGCGATTGTTACAGGAACATATTTGTGAAATTAAATTGTGGTATTTGGTAATGTCTAGATACAATAAAAATCTCGTGCCAAAATATTAATTTTTTGTGGAAAACTCACAAATGTAAAAAAAGATGTTCTCGAAAAACGATTTGAACAAGGCCCAAAATGGTCCTAGAGCGATTTGTCAAAGTGCTGTTTGTTTGCAAAGACAACCCTATTTTCTTGAAAAATATGTGAGGTTTGATTTAATACTTAAACGCGTTTGAAAATCGGAGTTTTTCTTGCTGCGGCCGCTCGGGCGTGCTAGCGAAGGGAGAGTGTACCACTAAAAGGTTTTATTACTTTCACATGCAATTTTTACTGTAGATAGGCACCATTAAAAACGACAATTTAATTCCCAAACATGTTCCTACGACAATTACAAGCCCAGGAAATAAATGGCCATATTTCGCGGTTTTTAATTTTTTTTTGCAAAAAATTTAATTGTCCAAAGTTTATTTATTTTTTTCTTTATAAGATCTATTAAGTACAACTATTTTTTTCCATAAAAAATTAAAAGCCGTGAAAAATAACCGTTTTTGGAGATATTTACTGGGCTTGTAATTGTCATAGAAACATGTTTATGGACTTGGTGCCTATCTACAGTAAAAATTTCATGTAAAATTAATTAAACAAATTCCTGACTACGGCAAAAGATTATTTCTGGGAAAATAAGACTAATAAACAGTTTTGATTATTGAGCGTTTTATGTTCAAATGAACTATTTTCAGGTACATTTATCGTAAATTATGTGATACTATTTAATGTTGTTACTAAACAAAAAAATTATTTTTTGTTTTTCGTATGAAATGCAGTATTTTTGTCATTTTTCTTGTAGACATATTCCATATTAAATATTTGAAAACATTTTATATCTAATGTGCTTTTTAATTCTTAACATTAGGTGATCTAACGTGACCAATTGTAGATTATCTCAGAAACAGTGGAGCTAAAAATGTATACCATATGCATTAACCTGTGAGCACAATAGTTTTCATCGATGTGATATCCCCTAATATTCTTTTGTAATGGAAACCTAAATTTTACCCTTAATTTTATTATCTGACCAAATTGCAGTCTTCGTGAATGAATATTAAAGTCGAGAAAACAGCCTTTTAGTGGAGAAGTATAAAACTTTGGTTAACGTTATATGAATATTGTACTTTCGAATTGCGACATTTCCCAATTACTATCTGTTTGTCTAGCAGCCATTTATAGGTACATTACATGTTGTATAGGTCACGCTTTAAAATCCCGATGTGGTTCTAAGACTATTCGACAAAAGTCTGTCTGTTCATTAGATGTTAGAGAAAATGTTATTTTTAGTGATTCGTTCATCTAGACTAACAACTTTACACGCTCATTCCAATCGTCATTACCTCATTTATATTTAATGGTTTTATATTCATGTTCTGTGTTTTATGTTTATTACCGCCTTGTGATAAATATTGAACATAAGTATTTCAAGCTTCAACATTTGTATAACATTATTGATTACAATACATTACATCACTTATACTCACTAAAATATGTTTTTTATAAATAAAAAAAATTCAGTTTTTGTTGGCTTTCATACAAGAAAGCATTAATTAAATAGGCTTTCTCCAAAATTAAATGATCTTGTTTTTATAAATTCAATTTTTTATTTTATTTTGTTTTTTAATAATTTCAACTTTGTAAAAGCATGACATATTCTAAATATGGTTCCTGGCAACTACCACTTAATTTTCAAATTTGATTTTAACTTAGTTTATCTTGGTTAAAAGCAAGTGTAATATTTTTTGAGCTTAAAAGTGCTTTTTTAACATAACTACGCAGAGGGATTCATATCAAAAGAAGTTCGAAGAAGGAAGTTGAGATTTCAACACCAGCAATGAGTGAGCCGTCAGCGCTTGTGCTTTCGGTAAGTCAAATTACTCCTGATAATAGCGATAATGACAGTTTTGGGAAGCTTATAACTGGATGATAAAGGCATATGACAACTGATAGAGTTACTCCACATCAAAAAAGACAATGCCAGTTAATCCAGCTGCAACTATGAAGCTTTATCACAAATAAGGGAAACCGAATTTAATTATTCGGCGAGACAAAGTACCAAAAATGATAAAAATGTACCAATTTTTATCAATGGGATTGAAAATTACTCATATCTTAGGACTTATTTTATTTTTAGAAAAAGAAACCAGCATAGAAAGTTAAAAATTAATTCGACCCTTAGAGGCGTTACAGTTTATCCAAATACCCTTACTACGTTAAGAAAACTTATTATGGCCCTAAGAAAATTTGATGCAGACTTCCACTCTTACCAGCTCCCAGAGAAGAGAAACGCGAGAATAGTTATAAAGGTTATTCATCACACGATGTCAAAAGAAATTATTAAGAATGAACTAAAAGAATTGGAATAAGAGGTTACTGACGTCACTTACGTAATTTCCCATTTCAAAATACCTCTTCCGATGTTCTTTTTTGACGTAACAAAGTCAATATTCCATATATGAAATTGAGTACATGTGTAAAAATCGAGGAAAGTGAATACCATACCTCAGAGTTTGAGGTGTCAGCAGTATGGTCACAAAAGATGGTATTATAGCCACCCATCACGGTGTGTTTTATCTGGTCTCAATCATGACAGCAGTACTTGTACTAAAACTAGGGACACAGTTAGGGGCGCAACTAGGTATTTAGGGACCCTCTGGGTAAATAATGAAACATATTTTTCTGGAGCCTCCTCTTCCACGCTACATAAATTTTTACTAGTTCCCAATAACAGCCAGATTTTTATACATTATTTTCCCCGTAAGCTAAAATTACCATTTTAAAAAATTTCTTCCTTTCGACCAGCGCTAGCAGGAGTACCTCAAAGTTCTTACATGCACCATTAATATACATTATATGCACGCATGACATATCAGTCAGTCCCAATATCCTGACAGCTACATACGCAGACGACACTGGAATTTTAAAAAGACATCAAGATCCTGCACACGCCTCACTAACGCTGCGTCACTTACAAAAACTACACGATTGGAGCAAGTTCTGAAAATCGCTTGGAATTGATTGATTTTGACAAATCGATAAGCCGATCTCTTGAAATTACAAGGTTCCACTTCATATGTTTCAATGTATTCGAGTATACTGATGTCAGAACTTCATTGACTCATTATTCAGTTACCTCTCCACGCACAGTAGTGATTTTTTGGTATGGTACTAGTCGATGATTGTTACAATGAACTGTAATGAACATTTCCATAAACATTGTAATACAGTGGCAACGTAACTTATTATAATTCCTTCTACTTTATTCTTTATAAAACAGCTTTATAAACTTGCTGCAAACAACCTTTGAGACTACACAAAAATTGGTATCTGATCATGCGTTCTTGTAACTCAACTATTTCTCTACAAATTCCTGAACGAGAACGTTCTAATTGTAGCAGAAGACAGACAGAACCTTGTCACACTATCAACTCGGTTTCTTCCATTTTGGTATTGATAGTACATATAACTCGATAATGTACCAATGCCGCAGATACACAGTATAAACTATCTAGGATCATCATTTGATTGGAGACTGACTTGGAATCCATACATTAAGAAAAAAGGCAAGATGTTAAATTTAAAATGCAAACTGTTATATACGCTACAGACAGAAACTTGATACCTACACATACTTACTTAAACCAATTTGGTCTTATTCTTCTCAAATTTTCGAGAATGCAAAATAGAACACATACGAAGACTCCAAGCATTTATATCGAAAATACTCAGGCTTATTACGCAAGCACCTTGTTTCTTGTTTGCAGCTAGTTTCTAACATAACTTTACATACTGATTTGCACATTTCCAATGTCAGGGAATGCACACGAACCCACTACAATCGATTTTACTTCAAATTACATGTACATAATATTCCACTAATTGTAAGAATAGCCACTACCAGCATGCATGATATCAAGATGGGTCTGAAAAGGTCGTGAATGAGAGACGAGTGGGAAGAGATGCCGCTCGTTCATTTTCCTCATGCATGGCATGCCATATTGATTTCAACAGGCAGTCCACTGATTTTCAATGTTGTTTTAGACAGGTTTGGATATATAAATAAAGCAAAAAAAAAAAAAATAGTTTATCTTGATTTTCGACCAATGACGAATAATCTAAGGTCTTTAGTCAATTTGTTTATCAGATATCATTCTCGGGATTTATTTGATACGAAAGTTATCAATTGTTATAGCACAAATGCAATCGAATGTGTTTTGTATTGTAGATCCGAATAAGCCTGTTAGTGATAAGTTATTAGGGCCAAGGTAGCCATCGATGGGAAAATAACTAGGGACCTGATCTCACGAAAATTAGGCTACGAGACGAAAGTGGCGTAACCTGTTCTTATATTTTCGACTGAAGTATTTATAGATATGAAATTGATCTGTGTGTGTGCTTGTGTAGTTGTCTTGTAGCATATAAGACGAGTATTTGAAATATTATTATGAGAATAATTATTTCTAATTTAGAAATAGAATAGAATCTTAACTTACATATCACACTAAGAATGTTTAAAACTTTTCTCTTGTTAGGCTTAAAAATTAAAAAAAAAATAACTATCCTATCTATCTTTAGAGATGATAGTTAAAAAATTGAGATCAGCCCTCTCTGCTTTGGGCTAATAGCACCATAACAGTATATGAAGTTATCCTTAAACATGATTAAGAAGGGGCATATTAAGCCGACCATAACCCCAAAAGGTACAATTTACGGCACCCCTTCAGAAAAAAAAGGTAATACATATGCAACAGTCTGAATGTGAATTTCTTTTTAAACGAATTAACTCTTACACTTCGGTACTCAGTTCAACATTTTAACGTTAAATATATATTCATATTAATAAATATATATGGATGTATGTATAAAAAGCTTAGATGTGAAACTTCAAAAATCTATTTACAAGTTTTTTAAATTTTGTACTATGAACTATTACAGTCTGTGGAGGGGAAAAGTATTTTATGTTATATTTTTGTTTAATGTTTTTTTGTTTGAAACACTTTTTTTGTTTAAGACTTTATCCATAAAATAATAAGATTTTCGATTTTCTTGTGATAAGGAAAATAAAAGAATAAAAAGGTACCCCTAATGTTATAAGTTTTTATTATAATAATTATTGTAATTTTTCTTTATTTCCCATCACTGAAGGTAAATAAATAAAAAAAAACAGAGGAACAGAAAGAGGAATAATAATAAACGAATAAATACATAAAAGAATAAATGAATGTAAAAGAGAAAACCCAAAAAATAGAGGTAAGCTAAATTCTTGTATACAATCGGAAGATTCCAAACACAAAACCTTAAGTCTATCTAATGTATGTAATTGGATGTCTTGGAGTGGAGTGATGCGTCTTTTTTTGGGCCAATGGTGTAAAATGTATTTGATCTTCTTGTATGTGATTTGACTATGTGTGTCCTCATGATGCCTGAGTTGTTTACCGGTATTTTAGAGACTGAGGCTTTGTGTTTGGAGTCTTCCAATTTTATGTTATGAAAATAATAAATAAAGATACAAATATGTATCAAGTCTTCATCTTGGCTTTTCTCATCGCCTGAGCAACTTTTTCATGTTCCCTGAATAACTGTGGAAAAGTATGGTCTCCTCAAAACATGTCCAATCGAGCGTTCACTGTATGCTTCTACATAGCAAATGCGGTCCTGCACATCTTTCATTTTCTTGGCAACAGAGAAAACTAAACTCAGCATGAGGAGTTGCTGATTTATATGCAGTACTAACTTAAGACAAGTGAAATTCTAACAGTTCTATTTTACAGGACTTTTGAGATATTGATTTGAAATTTGAGAAAAACTGATTTGAGAAACTAATGAGTTCTCCACAAGAAGGGCCCATCACCCTCGGGTGGTGGTCTTTCATTGATTGATAGGTGTGCTTTGTATTGTAGCAACCCTATGTATTTGTACAACTTCAATGAAGGAACGATTTTCTCTATTGTTTGTAAACCAAATCTTTTAATGTTATTTCATTCACGACTATCACTGATTCAGATGAATAATGAACGATTGATAATATTGAAGGAGATATTAGCTCCGAGTTCTATCAAAAAAAAAAAGCACAACAATTAAATATTCTATTTAATGTGTGCTGACGTTTCGGCTTGAGTTGTAGACCTTCATCAGGGTTTGATAACCCGTTTGTTAGGAATAAAATGATATTAACTTTAATGTTTTTAATCCGCATTGGACCATGAAACTGGAAGAGCCTAACGTAACAGAAGCAACAAGAAAGTTGAATAAAAGAAAAAGTCGAATCAAACAAAAACAAAAACACCTGTGACTGAAAGCTTTCTAAAATACTGTACCTATGACATGGATAAATAGATAAGTCTTGTCTTAGTCGTTTGTAAATTCGTTCGGATGTACGTGCGTTTAAATCAAGATGACATACAGGTTGCCGTTTTTATTCTTCAGCAAAAAAATTATTAAATCAAAGAATTAAAAAAAATCGCCATTTTTTAAATACAATAATAATCCTAAGACACAATGCTTTGTATTGGCACAGTTATTTACCATGTACATGCATTGCTCTTTACCTTTCCCAATATGTCTGATGAATGGGAAACTTGCTACAAGGCGATGTAAAAAGTAAAAACAGACTAATGAAGGGAGTTCAACTTGTTCATTTAACATTTAACAACATATATGTGTTATTATATATTATAACATCTAAAAATATAGTTACATAAATTTATTACTACACAACTTACGTATAGTATTTAAAGTCTCACCTGTTTTATATTTTTAGATCGTAAACCGACAATTTTCTCTGGGTTTTATAGTCGTTATTTTTATGGCTTTCTTATACTTTTAGTGATTTTTGCTGCTACCAAAATGTTTTCTTCCCTCCCTTTTATCTGATTTTTGTAAAACGAACTGCTAGAGTATTTTTTAATACAATTCTTAGAAACTAAGGTAATAGATTATACTAAAAGTTTAAAACATCAACATAATTTTATTCCATTTTACGTAAATTATTTTATATTTAACAAATTTACAAATAAATATATAAAACATCAAAAGAAAAAAAAAAACATTATTCAATTGCAAAACCGCACAGTTGAAAACATATATATATATATATATAATTATAAATGCCATTAAAATTGCCATACGAACATGTTTGTAATAAGATAATTAAACAGTGGACTTTGTTGTAATTTAAAAAATATTTTAAATATAATCTTAATTCACTACATTTTCATATTTTAGTTTGGATTATCAATAACACTTTGCTTCTAAATTAAATATTATCATTACATGGACCCATATCAGAAATTAATATATATTTTTTTTAATTATTACCTTGTTTATTAACAACTCTTACAATCTGCCACAAGCTTGGACAATAAGTAATATTAATATGTACTCACTACAAACAAATATATAAAAACAATCCAAATACATAAATAATAAAAAATACATATCAATAAAATAAAAGTAAAATAGTAATATGTCGAACTAAAATATTGGATTAATAAAAAAACAAAAAAAACAACTCTAAAACACATCCGGATAAAAGCGGTTAAAAGCAGAGCTCTTGGAGATACTAGCCCATCTATCGGCACTTACTCTGAGCCATTGGAGGCTGAGTAAGCGCACTAAAGAATCATCTAAAATTAGTGTTATGTTTTGAGTTACACACCAATTCAATATCTTTTGACAGATATGGTCACATGTCTGTTATCCAGTAAAGCTTATCCAGAATTAGATAATGTCATACAGTATTTCGACTGATGGATCAACAAGAATTATTTACAACTTTGGATATCTAATATAAAATAAAGCTTTCAGAATATATCCATCAAAAATCAAGTGGGGAAAGGGTCAAAGAATTATCAACTAAAGGTCAGTGTCATTGTCTTTTGAACAGCCTTGGAAACTGGTTTTCCGAGTTATGTCTGTATGTCTGCGACCTTCGGAACGTTCGTTCACATACGGATTGTGCCTACTACTCCATTTTTATGATAATTCGTGGACGGGAAGTTCTACCGAACAAGCTAGTTTTAGTGGTTTTTGAATTTGGTTTAATGGCTGACATCACACGAACTTCATTTCTTTACAGTTCTCTAAATTGCTACAATAAATTTCGTGTTACCATCCTTATACAAGTTCTTGTCGTATATGGAATCAATTCCAGAAAGACATCAATTTTATTTTGTTCCATTTATTTATTCTATTCAGTACAAGAATTATACATTATGTTCTGTTTTTTCTTCACTTTTGAAAACCTGCTTATTAAACTACACTGAACATTCGTGGTACCCTACGAACGGGTATTACGAACTAAATGTGTTTTAATGAAAAGGTAGAAATAAATAATAAATCGCAATAAAGTATAGAAAAAAATGTTTTGATATAATTTACCAACAATTTCAAATTTTGAGATGCACCTTTATTCGGAAGGTGCGATAAGTTTGTTCAAATAGATCTCGAACAAGACTTTTATATTAATAACTTATTCGCATTGCTTAAATCAAAATCTATTGAATTATGAATATATTGTACACAGAACTCTGTTAGTTTTATTGCACCTATAGTCCAGACAACGAATTCCAGAAATCGGCGATTAGGAAAAATAAGTCATATAGTTCTGGATTTTGGCCCCCAACATAAATGTATAAGTAGTATGAACTACATTTACAAGTAGCACGTGAAGAGGTATATGTATTATATTCTATTATATAGTATCGGTATTATATACCGATTAGAAAAAAAGAACATTGCTACGATACATAGTTTCCAAGATATTAACGAAACAACTAAAAAAGGTAGCTTCAAACCACACCCCACGAATTCCCCACCCACTCCCTATTGACGTGGACTTTTAGTTTGTTATACAGACCACTCTAGTGAACAACTGTACCAAAAATCCAGAACCATAGGTGATTATTGGTTTTCTTTTCCTGGACTATGTTGGAAAATACATATAACTTCTTCATGTGTCACTCATATATACATATATGTATGCATATGTATATATATATATATATATATATATATATATATATATATATATATATTTATATTATATTATATTATATTTATATATATATATATATATATATATATATATATATATATATATATATATATATATTATATTATATTATATATATATATCATACTATTTATACATATAAATTATGTTTTACAGGATACTCCAATGAAAAACTGTGCCGAAATTCAGAACTACATGACTTATTTTTTCTATTTTTCCCTTGTTACCAGACTATAATTATAGGTTATAATCATAGCCGGCACTATCTGATAAGGAAAAGTTGCACCGCAAAGGGACGCTGTCCTAAGGGGGGCGTCATACTAATCTTTTATCGAAAATAAATGATACAACTTATTGTATTTTTATATATTAATATAAAAATATCTGTTTAATATAATGCTTATATCAATTTAAAACAAATTGAAAGATTTAAAGAAAAAAAATTGTAGGGGTACCTACCAAAAAGATGCATCGGGGCACCGGCGGAAAGTTGTTATAAGCAGAAATGCTATAGCTTACCTTATTTCTATCTTATGTTTTAGGTATTTACACTTAGTAGACTATTACTTATTTTTTTCACCCTACTCTGCCTTTTGTGAAATAAGACTTTTCGAAGCACATCCATGTGCTGCAATACATACTTAGCATTCACTGCTGTTCAACCCGTACACAAAATGCTGGTACTTCTGTTTGGTGTAGTGCTGAGGTAAACCGATCTCTGGGAAGAGGTGAATTCCGTTTCCCTCAGCAATTGGGCCTTAGTGTTTCAAAGTGTTACCAACTTGCTATTATGTCGGCGTTTGAGATTCCGGTTCCAAGGGGGACCTCAGAATACTCACTACGATTCTCCTATATATAGTCAATGTAACTGGGTATCTGAGACCCCAGAAAGCGCTCCCTCCTCTCCATACGACTGCCAATCAAGTCTAGGGTCACCCTATTTGCCAGATACTCCAAGTGAGGGATCATGTCCGAAATTTTCACTAAGTTAAGTGACCACCGCGCTTGGAAGTATTCTTGTACATTGAATGATTTAAATTTATACGATGGGCTCTATCCGTTGTTTCTCTCATTAAGGTAGCCTGGATTTTTGTAGTGGCCTTCTTTAACCTCTTTCTTTTACATTATCCCCTCAAGTTGGCGTACGATTCCGTTCCTTGCTCTAAGGCGGCTCTGCAATTGGGGAACACCACAGTGGCCAAATCATCCACGTAGCAGAAGATGAAACGCTTCTCCTCTAACATTCCTAGCAACTTGTCAAAGACCAACTTCCATAGAGTCGGACCATGCACTGATCCTTGGGGGTATCCCTATGGAATGCCGTGTTGTTTAGACTTTCTCTAACCTTAATTTGCCTGCCTTAAAGGCATCCTCGTACTAGGATCTTTATGTTGTTGGATGCAATTTTTTTGTTCTTAAATAACTTGAAAAATAACTTGTGTGTGAGTGGCTGATTGTTTTACCTCTAAATGTTTCGGTTCACTTAACCTCCATTTTTCTTCCGACCTTACTGGGGTTTGGTTTTTATGAGTAGTTATTATAAAGAAGATTTTGGCGATTACGTGCCAAATTGCATGCGTGCCATGCAATGGGGTCCACATGAAAACATTGTTTATTATATTGATACAGTTTCCACCCTTGTTCTCATGAAAACAAAGTCCTTCGAGGATACACTAAAACTCTTATTCGCTTGTCTTGCATTTTGAAACCCTCGTACCGCGTATGTAATTTACATTCATATTCATGATCAGGGACATTTTTGATAACTTTTTGTGTTAATACAACTTCCCTCATGACTTGGTCTTTAATAGAGAAATTTCTCACCTAAGAAAAAGCCTTTTCTTAGTCGAAAATAAGACCTAATTAAGAAAACAAATAAGAGGCAGCGTAATGTTCAATCTTGCAATAACAGTTCCCCTGCAAACGGGGAGGGAGTGTGGAGGAATTTCCTAATGAAAATGTTGGCCGTGTAAAAGACTGGCTGGTGCTGCTAATGGATTCGAGTGGTTGAGATCTAGCTAGTTCCAAGGTAGGCCCTCCTAATTGCAGACCCGGCAAATGAAATGGTTAGCTCTCTGCTCTGCGGCGAATTTTAATGCTACTTGCTCTTCTCGGCTATGGCAGAGATAAGAAAACTTCACCCGCACCTAATGCCAATATTTATACTTATTCTAAGATCTACTGCTCATGATAAATTTTAATTACTCTGTTCAGTTTTCGTACCGTCGTGAGATCAGTTACTCATAACTGTTAAAAATAAACATCAGCGTTTCTTTCTCTAGTTCACAAAAGGCTTGCTGGAATAGTGAGGGATTATTTTGATAACATCGACTATGAATATTGAAGAGGTCAAAAAGGTCAATTTGAATGACAAAAAAACATTTAATTATGATAAAATATGGTAGCGTCAATTGGGATGAGAATGGCCAAAATTTGAGTTTTTTCTGCTACTGTATTAGTACCGTTCGACTTAAAAAACGTTCCTATCGGATGATGTTTTCAGATATATTTTAACATTTTTTAGACAATCTCTGCGAGCGAGAGAACAATTTATTGATCCAAACATGCACGTTTAAAGTTTGTGGTAGGTATAGCCAGAAAGATATACTTTTTAACCTCTAAGCATATTTTTTTTCTTTACAGGTTTTCCTTTCAAAATATTGACGGTTGGCTAAAAGAAAATAAATACTGGAACATTTAAAGAATCTAAACCCTTTATTTTTTATCTTAATATTATACTAGAATATAAATTTTACTCAAATTCACAAAAAAAAATATATATATTTTTGACCAGGGCGTGAGGAATTTAGTGAGGAGAAACTTTCTCGGAACCTGAGCACATCTATAAAATCAGAATTTATGAAATTCTTCTTCTGGAACTTGAACCTTGATTGAAAGATGTCTTATAAATGAACTATTGGTTTAATAAGAAAGAAAAGGAACAAAAAACTGTTTAAAGCAAACTCAAAAATTTGGAGAGCTTTAAATCCGTCCTCATTGAATCTGAGATATTCTTTTATCTCACGATGTCTTTCTTTGCCATGGTAGCTATTGACTGATTCTCAGGTCGAGAACGGCCATAAATCCATTTAGCCATAGTTACTCTATTGATTTGTATGAATCGAACTTTGGCTAAATTTAGAAATTTGCTAATATTTTCTGTTAGATAGTTTACAAAATAATTGAAAAAAAACTTTCCTTTATTAGTAGGTTTTGATTAAGCAGCATTAAAAAATTGATATGGCAATCGGCTTAAGGAGTTAGCTACATCACAAGAAGTTTTGGCAACTTAAAAAGATGACTAAACATAGAAAAATATACTTAATTTTTTATCTGTTTAGAAATGTTAGAATAAAATTATTGAAAAAAAATAAACTTTTATACAATTATCTATGCTTACATAAAATACCAGTAAATGAAAATTGACTGGGAAGATTTTGAGAGCCAAATTCACATTTTTCCTACTTTTGGCCTTTCTCAACCCTTGGATCATCGTCACCCTGATTGATGGAACCAATTTCAAATTTCTCAAAATTTTAGAAATTCAGAACAGACCTCAATACTTTGTTTTACTTTTAGAATCTCTGTGAGTGAAGGTTTTATATTCATTTAATTATTAGTCTTATTGTCATTCGTAATAGGGTTCATCTATGTTAAATAATTAACTCCGTAAATAATATCTTCAGTTCTCAATGATTCTTAATTGACTTTTAATGCTACCATCAATTCTGACTAAGTAAATTGGATACCATGATTAACCATAATGAAGCATAGGCCAGTGTTGCTCAATTATCTTCCAGTCAATTCCGTTATAACTTCCGCGCTTCCATAAAGCGCAAAGCTCTGATGACATTTTAGTTATTACATTGTTATAATTGGGTCGGAATGTCCTTTTGACGTTTAATTTAATTCGCATGTTAAATGATCTGTTATATGATTATAATAACTTCATTCATTGTATTGGGAAAAGCTTTTGTGAGCTTGGAATAATTTAATAAATAATTAAGAAATAAATTAAATAAACGTTCAAACAAAATATCTGGATTGTAACATAAAATTAAACAAATAAATATGATTATTTTAAATCAATAAACAAAAAAATTTAATTTTAACCTATTTTATAACGTTGCTCTAATTCAAACTAGGTAAAACATTTAATTAACTTACTCCAAATATGGAGTTTCTAATTGAAGTCTTTTATAATTAAAAATAGTTTTTAAGGAAATAAAGAATATATATGTAAAAATAAATAATTGTATATTTTAATTATTTTGTTTGTGTTTAAACAAAATTAATATGGGCAGTGCAAAAAGTTCTATGTATACCCATTTAGCTATGAATTAATTTCTTTTACAATTTTTCGTTAGGAAATTTTGTAAAAGAAGTCAACAGTTAAGTAAAATAAAATGTTCAAAAACAAGATTGTTGTTTATACAAAAACAATAAATGAACGAATGGTAAGAATAACAAATTTTAATTAAACAACACGAATGCATATTTTAAAAGAGTTGAGATTATTTTTTAAAGTATCCTTTTTTTATTTTCTATTATTCGTGTAGCTTAGAATTCATCTTTTTTTTTTCTAGAAAATAATTTATCTAATTTAATATTATTAGATTTAAAAAAAAAATGTTTTTAAACGCAAACCATCATAGCCATTAGCACGAGATTCATAAAATAATATTGCTTTAAAAACATGAGAAACAAATATTTATTTATTTATTTAATTATTAACATTTATTAAATTGATTTATTAACATACATTTATGTATACCTGTTTCAATAAATTAATATTATTGAAAGTTTTCAGTTGTCATCCTATTGCATATTATAATGAGGTTATTTTTTAATTTTCGACAATATTGTGCAATAAAGTTTTTAGGTATTCTGGGTTTTCTTTAATGTAGAAATATGGTATTAGAGCATTATAGAGAGGAAATTAATTGTCTCACAATGACAAATATAATGAAATGTATAAAGGAAATATACATAAAGGAAAATAAGAATCGTATCATATAGAGACATAGAGACTCAACCATATAGAGACATGCCTTATAGGTGTGGCCGAGGGAGGTAAAAATACTTCAGAATCGAACTCTGTTATGAAAGGAAATAAATTATATTATCATACTATTGTATGTATATAATGATATGATAATCTAATTTATTTATATACATACCTAATTTACTTATACAAAAGTATACGATATGTTTTTCCATGTTTTTTCATCCACTCATGATCTGTAAAACTTTTTAATAAAAACTTTAATTGACTTTATCAAACTGATAGATAAGTAATATCTAACTATATTACATATTAATAAAGTCCGAATAATAGAAATAGTGCCAGGAAAGCTCTAGTGTACCTAACGTCTATTTAAAATGCAATACTCAGAATCAGCAAATTCCTTCTACAATGGGAATACTCACACATTACTATGATTCACAATCCAAAAAAAAGACATAGGACCCCTTCATCATAAATACCTATCAGCCTGCTCCCAATATGTTCTAAAATTTTGAGAATCTCTAGAGAAAGAAGACTTTTTCACATACTGACAAACAACAACATAATACCTGACCGTCAATTTGCATTCCGAACACAACATTCAACCTTCCAACAATTACAAGGGGTGACGGACTACATTGCGACGGGACTAGAGCAAAAATTTTATGCAACAGGAGTATTTCTGGATGTCGCTCAAGCGTTCGATAGAGTCTGGCATTAAGGGCTTCTCTTCAAACTTAAAACGATACTCCTTCCTTCTTATTCTTCAATCCTTTCTTTCTGAAAGATTTTTCTCTGCCAAGGCTCAGAACTGTCCACTATTAGACCAACCTTAGCAGCAGTAGCTCAGAGATCATTACTTGTTCCACTGATATACATCATATATGCACATGATATTCCAAACAGCTTCGAAACTCTGATAGCGACTTATGCAGACGATACAACAATTTTAACAACAATGCATTAAAACATCAAAATCCAACACACGCTTCACAGACTTTACAACATCATCTAACAAAACTTCATGACTGGTGCAAACTTTGAGAAATTCGATTTATCCAAGACAGATCCCAACCAACATATTACTTTTACTATTCGACAAGAAACCTGCCCTCCAAGATACCTCGACAATGTACTGATTCCAGAAACAGACAAAATTCGATACCTTGGCTTGACATTTGAAAGAAGAATGACGTGGACTCACAAATCAAGAACAAAAAAAAAAACGCTAAACCGAGGAATAAAACTATTTATACTCACTTCTTTCACGATATTCTAAATTGAAACATTTATAGAAATTGTACACTACACTTACGCCCATCAGGACCTACGCTTCACAGATATACGGGACATCTGAAAAGACACACATACAAACATTTTAAATTTTGCAATCAAAAACTTTTAGTACTATAACCAAAGCCCCATGATATGTCAGCAACATTACCTGACTAAGGCCTGTATGCCAAGGAAAGCATATAAAGCATATGCTACCAGTTAACGAAAAAATACGGACCCACAGCAAACGACTTCATGATAATTTACACGGACATCATTCAAACAAGGCTACAACCAACATGCCTGAAAACACTCGCAGAAGGCTGAAAAAGAGCTGGATGAGAGATCTCCTTGCCTAACTATATATAATAATCAAGATAGAAAGAGGTGCCGCTGGGTATTAGTCTCAATCATGCCACAATATCAATTATTAGCCAGAATATTCAATGGTTGCCAACATTGACAGGTGCTGATATAAAATAATTTAAAATCGGATCAACGCATTCTGTCCTGAATTTCATAAAAAGAATGTAGGTAGAATATTTAAGAAAATTTTGTGAAATGTTTTTGATGGAGTTTGCGAATGATGATTTATAGAGACTGCTTATAACTGCTTATATCAATATTGCTCGCCTAATACGCAATTTTGGTGAATTCTCGGAGGTAACCATTATCTCAAAAAACAGACGACCTTCTAAATTTTTGTTGTAAAACTGAAAAATCTAAGGAATTAAAAAAATACTTGTAATGCCTTAACCATTACATTATCACTAGCCTTGGTCTAGTTTATTTACTGATAAGGCAGTTTGCTCTGTGAATTTTAATTAATGTTCATTAGTTGCAACTTAAATCGTATTTCCCAACAGTCATTTAAATTAAGAATAGACAACTTTTAGTAATAGTAATTCATTGATTTTTACAATGAAATTTTGTAACAGCATTTTGTCTATGTTTCATAATATCTCGACTACTTTAATATCCTTAACCCGATTCCCATAACATTGATAAGACAATAGGGACTACTGATCGTCGAAAGACATGGGATTTATATCAGGGATTTATCATTATTAGATCTTTTCAAAATTGAAATAAATTTCTTAATCAACTAACTAACTGTTAGCGTTACCTGCTCTTGCCCCACTTTCTGAGCCACATATGTGCAACGAGAGTATATTATTAATAAAACGGTGAAATTAATTATTTTTTATTTATTTTAATTATTTATCAGTTAAGATTTTAATAAACATATTAAAGGAGGATGAAATGATAATAAAATTCAATCTTATTATTATGTGACCAAGATACAATGAATGAGCATTATAATATAATAAACGTAGATGCTTGTAAAAATGAATCGCCCATTAAGAAAAAAGTAACCAAAAACAAAAATATATTTAAATTTTAAAATAAAATGGGAAAACATTTATAATTTAGTTATTAATAATTTCAAACTAAATCGGTTAGGTACAGAAGAGGGAGATGTTTTATGTATCGTATTTTTTAAAATATCACAATCAAGGATATCAAAAATTTAAATATCTATCAGTGTTTTTGACTTAGTTTCAGTATTAAAAAAGTATTTTAGAGATTGTGGACAGCAATAAAAGAACGATATTCTTTAAAAATGTCTTTGTTTTCGACTTAAGAGTATAATGAAACGTATAAAACGTATAATGAAACGTATAAAACGTATAATGAAACGTATAAAACGTATAAAACGTATAATGAAACGTACACATCTCTAATTACTACCATACGTCCTTTACCTTTGTGGATTAGGTAACAATAAATTTAAAAAGAACTCTAAAAATAATTTGAGGCATTACAACGGAGTTAATTCAGTATATTCATGTATCACATATCAAGAATAAAGGGGCATAACCCAAATTCTTTATTTTATTTTATTTTTTTTTTCAGTTCGAACCCTTTCATCTCTGAGTGCAATACATAAATATTAGGATTAAACAACAGACGCAAGTGCTGATCTATAATCGGTTCGCCGAAAGAATGTTGTTGAGTATTGGGGCGCAACACGAATAAACAGGACAAATAATACACAAATTCTGGATCGAGAATGCCTATATGGCAAGTTAACGTAATATAAATTGCAATGGAGCCAAGTTAGATTAATAGTTCGAGACGTTTCATCGGCATTCTCTTAGCGAACGGACTTTAAGCAACTACCTCTTGTGAAATAGGAAATACCCTTTATAATTTATGAATAGATTATCGTGTATTTATTTATTTGATATTACTGAAACACATCTTGAGTTGTACCCCTTTTATTCCGGATGTGCGATGTATATTCAGACAAATATAGTAACTAAGCTACCGAGATTGTTTTCATCATGCTGCCCGGTGAATTTTTATCTTTAAGTAATTTCTTCCTTAGGAACGACGCAAAATAGTCCGTTGTTTTGACGTCTATTTTCCTGCCAAGGACAAGCAAATTACTGCGGATGCGTGGGAAACAGTGAATTTTTTTTTTCTTTGTTTTACATTTTTCTTCGTCTAGATAATAAATTGCCCGTATAACGAGTCCATTTTTTCCTTTTGAATATTAATAGGAAAACGTTTATATGCTTAGATGAAACCATGGCATACAAGAAAAAATATTTTTTTTTCTCACTGGAATCACAACGGCTTTTGTTTAGATCAGACTCTGTGGGTTAAATTTGTTTAATTTAATTAGTAAATGGTGGTTTGTCATTATTTTTATTAAAGAGATATTTGGTTTCTATTAGCATAATATCGTCCATTACAGTAATGAGGTAAAATCTACATATATGCATTGCATGATATTGTATGAGGCGTACTCTGTGAAGCATTTTACGAAACCCGGAAGTTATAACATCGGATAAGAAACGACATGAGGAATGTTGATTACCCTGTTCTATTTAAACTGCTTATTACTTTACGTATAAACTTAAACCGCATGTTGCTTTTATGAATTTAATCCTTTCATTCAGTCTATAATTTAAATTTTACTTTAGGACTATGATGACCTTAACGCCTGACATGCCAAATATTTTTTGCCGATATTAGGGCTTATCGTCGCAGCTTGAATGGCAATGATAATTAAAAAAAAAACCTTTAATTATTTCTAATGTTTGTTGATAGATGACTCTGATTAAAGAGCCGAGAGTTTTTAATCAGTACTAAGTCAAGATTTTCAATAAAGCTTGCAAATAAAAATTATGTTTTATTTATTTTTTTCCGCGTTTTGACTAAACGATGCAGACCATTATCAGCGCTACTTGGAAGATAAGAATATTGAATTATGAAGATATCAAACGGGAAAAGCTAAAAATTAATAGAAATAAATTTTCGCTCGGGTTCCGCGATCAGATTAGATCAGGCGAAATCGTTTGGGGACATAAATTGAAGCCAACGTAATATTATATTCCAATGATTAAAATTACAAGCCGACTAGAGATTCGAAATTAACGACCATTGGTGGAAGGGCTACTTGGCTGACTTTTTTCTTATTTATGTTGTGCCTATATTGTAAATGATTATTTATATCTTTTTTTGCGGTAAAGTAGGCATACTAGTTAAAATAACACTTTAATTTGTTTATATACTAATTAATATCTTTTCATATTTTCATTGTTGATTCTTTTTCTTATTTGGATGATTTTTTTTTTTTTACAAATGCTCTTCTAATCTATGTTTACTAAATATCTGCTAAATTAAATAATTTATTTTTTTCAGAACTATTTCAATTTGAAGAAAACTGAGTAGCTACTTTTGTTCATTAACGGTAAAGAGACCACGAAGGAACTTTAACGTTTGGTAAGACAAGTAAATTGTTTATTAGTTTATATAGTAGTTTGTTTGTCTCCCTTCCATTTTTTTTTTGGCGACCTACTACTATAATTCATTACTTTCCCCTAGGTATATATGAAATGCATAAATATATAGTAAGTGAAAGTATTGCGACCGTGAACATTTTAGAATTTGAGTTTTAAATGTAAATACAGGTTTTATGGTCCCCTGTGTCCAAATAACCAAATCTGGCAGAATGGTCTATATATATATATATATATATATATATATATATATATATATATATATATATATATATATATGTATGTATATATGTGTGTGTGTGTGTGTAAGTGAACAGCCTAGCTCTAAAACAAAAAAAAATGTACGAAACCCACGTATTCAAGGTAGGTAGTATATGCCTGGGATACTACAGCAAATTTTTCGTCAAAATCGACTCACCGGAAGTAGCACTTTATATCTTAAATATTACACTTTTTTTTACAATTTTCTCGAAAACGACTCTAACGATATGGATGAAACTTACCGAAAGTCTTCTCCTTAAAGCCCTTCATATGTGTAGTACATCACCGCAAAAATGCAAAGAAAAAAGTTATGACGAAAAGAAAATTTAATTTGTGCATAACTCAAAAAGTATACATTTTATGGTAAATTATGTATTTATTAGGTAATAAAATTCTATACGAAAAAATTCGGAAATACCGGAAGTGCCATTATTATTTCACAATTTTTAGCAATTTTCTCGAAAACGGCTCAAACGATTTTGATAAAACTCGTATCAATGTAGGATTGAATGGTCTTTAATATCAGCTAGGCCTCCTATTCCCATTTAAATAGCCGGACAGAGCTTAAATACCGAATTTTCAAAATCGCTTCCTCTAAAGTACCTTTGATTTTGTTTATTTGAAACTCCCATTGTCAGTGTAGTAATAAACATGATTAAATAAAAATTTTGATAGAATTCGATATTTAACTAAAGGAGGAAAAAATTGAAATACTAGGTTGAAAAAAAAAATATCGGAAATAAGAGTTGTAATATAAATAAGACGGTTTGGAAAAACGTATGGTAATTAATTGTTTTAAATGAATATGTTGTAACATCTATAAATTTTACTTCCACTTGATAACATATGGAAATAGAGTAAGGAGATGTATTGCCATCATAAATAATAAAGAAATTGCTGTTTTGAAATGAGCAGGGATTATCTGTGGATTTATGCTTGAAGTAATCTACAATGTTAAAGCAAATTCATCATTTTTAAGGTTACGATTGCATACCTGACAGATTTTCTATTAATAAAATGGCGTTGATTGTAATGTATCTTTTTATTATTACTTGACAAACCAAAAATATATTGTGCACAGAATTGTCGTACTGCAATTGTTTATGAAACTGCTTTATTCCACTTTTGTGAGAGAGGACGTGAAACGTGTATGCTGCTGAAATGTTTCAAATAAGTAGGTAGTGTTTATGTGGTCTTCATAATTATTTTACAATGGATCTTATAGGATAGTAAGGAAAAGTTTATCCGTAAAGCACCAGATTTTTTTATTAAGATTTTTTGAACTATACAAGGATTAATGACCGCAATACGAGAAAAACTTAATATTTATATTTCACTAGTTTTTTGTTTCAACAGAAGCCACAAAAAACTAGGCTGCTGATGAGGAAGGTTATAGGCTTATTTAGTTTTGTTTGGTTTAGTGTTATTTCCACGGCCTCTAGAGGGAAAACGAGGGAACCAAATGGCGTTATTTTATAACTGATATTCACAGCCCGCTGTCCTTATTGTATATACTATGAGTCACTCGGATGTTTTCTCGTTCTAAAGTCGATATGCCATAGAGCAGTTTAAGATGATAGTTGTTGTTGTAAACAGTTTCGCAAAAGATAGATTTCATATTAATTTTCTATTATACTATAACAATTGTATTGTTTGAAAATCTCTTAACCGATTACATAGTAAGTGCTTATCTTTCGAAAGCTTGCATTTTCCAGATTAGGAGAACGGTTGTAAAGTGGCCTGTTGTGGGGGCTTATAACATTCAAACTCTGCTTAAGTTTTACGCTCATATCCCCAATTATCGTTTGATAGATACCTAATTAAAAGTGCGGTATTAGGGGAAAGCTGTAAAATGGAGGCGGTATAGATAAGATGCTGGCACTTCACCAGCGCCCTCAGGTTCCCCTAAGATAAGGAGCTTTAACGGTTCCTCAAGATACCAGTCCTCGTCGCGCTGTAAATCTTATGGTGAATGTTACAACCTCTTATCAATAATAGTATAGCTTTACTGGCAGTCTCTAATCACCAAGTCAAAAGCGAGATATTTTCGCGTGTATTTCTGATATTCATTATCAAATTCATTCATGAGAATAATAGAAATAAGATGTAGATCAACGGGTTTTCAGAGCATATTGAATAAAGTAATATATTGATTCATTAATAATATGGTATATACCCGTTTATCCGGAATTAGGTGGGGCTATTCCACATTCTTAAAAGTAAAAAGAAAATAAATATGCACTAACGTAAGTAATGCATAAGCCAATGGATGTAAAAATATGTACTTTCGTAATTTGAAAAGGGTATGTTTTCCTTTGTTACTTATGTATTGTCCTTACAGGGGGTAACAAAGTACATTTTTCCCCGTATCCGACACGCACCTTATGTTTTAAAGATTAATACATCAAAATCAAAAATAATTATAAAAATAAAATCTACCATTTATAATATGAATTTAAAAATAAAATTTATGCACTAAACATTATATTTTTATATACTGAGGTTTAATTGGTCAGCCTGTGTATCTACCTCCCTCTACCGAATCCCGTCTAATACATGTGTACAGAGAGGTACATAAGCGATTATTTTGTTGGTGATATCTGCGTCGAGCATCTCAGTTTGCCGAGCCCTATTATTAAATATATACATTTAATTATATAGCCAAACATATAAACCTTCCTCTCCTACCTCTAAAATATAATAGGCAATTACATTTCACAGTGAGTTGGGATGAGGCTAATGCCCTTATCCTTTACGGTGGCTGGCGAGAAGGTCACTGGGCCATCATCCCAGCAAAAACGTTTATCTATTCTTGTCGGATAGAAGTAGAATATAGAGAGGCAAGGAAAATATAAAAATATAGAGATAGATTTGATTTTGGTACTTAGAATTTATTTGTAGATAACTGTTTCAGTTCGTTTGATATTTGCCACGTTAGGACCCATTTTTTTTTTATTAAAAAATTTAATACATATTTTATATTTTACTAATTCCCATACATGGTATGTTATTTATAGGTAGTAATGAGTACCTATATTTTTTTATTTGAGATATTCTTTTTGATGATTGTCAGATTTTTTTCTCGCAATATGTGTCAATCAATGAACAGCCTTCACATTAGAGTGAAACCATCGAACTCAAGCCCTCAGTGGTTTAATAGTAGTCCCGGATTACTGAGCTAAGCTCGGAAATACTTTTTAAAACTAGTCAAAGTGGATGAAAAACATACCACAGTTATCTGAAGCGCCCACGAAAGAAAGGAGGAGAGCTACATTTTGTCCGAAATGGAGTTGTACACATCATTGTGTTCATATTCGTTCAGTAGAATAAGACCGCAAAAAGAAACAGCCGGAAATGCTGACGGTCAGTTTGCTAGAAGCGCTTGAACAATATCCATATGCTGAAGAATGTAGGAGTTTCGACCTTTTAAACTTGATTTTCTCGAAATTCATTGCACTCTCCCCCTTTCTTTCTTTTACTTTACAGCAATTTTTCTACTTTACTCAGTCACGTTAATATCAACAAAAAAGTAAAAATATTACAATACATATTTTTTTATTATGCACTTGTTATTACCGCGTTTCTTTAGTTTGGTTTAATGACATTTGCTTCATTTTTTTTTATTCAAGGTCTTCTTCCACCGGTCTGCTTGATTTTTTTAGTCAATATGAATTATCCTG
Organism: Rhaphigaster nebulosa; assembly: GCA_948150685.1. Taxonomy (NCBI): domain Eukaryota; kingdom Metazoa; phylum Arthropoda; class Insecta; order Hemiptera; family Pentatomidae; genus Rhaphigaster; species Rhaphigaster nebulosa. Next base: position 38,508,117 of record OX411308.1, on the reverse strand, counting down.
GGGTCAAGAATTTCAGAGACCTCATCACTCTTAGTCTAAAAGTTTTAGCGAAATCCTCCTGCGGAATTCCAAAATCCACTTTGCAGACAGAAACTGTTCGTGTTAGTAGGTGATTCAATACAACATACCACGACTGTATGGATCTATCGGTAATGAATTAAGATTGCATAATTTTTATTTTGACGCTATATTTTTAGAATTTAAATTAAACTTGAAAAATATATAAACATTTTTTCTGACAGATTTCTGAGGTCCCAACGCCATTATTCTACAAGTTTTAGCTAATATATTCGACGAAATTTCAAGACCCATTTTACAGACAGAAATTGTTCGCATTAGAGTAGAGGATTTAATACAAAATACCATTAATATATTATGAATCTAGTCGGTAATGAATCTAGATTGCTTTATTTTTATCTTAACGCTATATTTTTAACAACTAAATTAAACTTAAAAATTAATAAACAAATTCTTCCAAAGAGACGTGAAATTAGTTTTTAATCAATGAATTTTTTTTTTGAATAAAATAATTTTTCTGTATAAAAATTGTGTTTATATTAATTGAAGTGTTCCACAATGTTTTTGATTTAGGTGGATAATACTTATAATATGAAAGTTAATTATTGAAAATAGATCTCATTTGCTAACGAAACGAAGGACCATAGTAAACTTCCAAATATATATATTTTAAAAAAATTGCTAGTTGTGAGACCTTATACACGTCTTAAAAGAGAACTCACCTTGCTAAGTTGAAAAAGTATCTTAGCTTTGAAAAGAAAGTTTTATAAATAGAGAAATCTGTTGTGATTGCTTCTTTACCATTCCAAACCTCTACAAAACTTTTTTCTTCAGAAAAACAGAAACTGTTCACTAGGCGATATTTGTTCAATGGCTTTTATTCGAAGATTTATTGGGTCTATGGGATGATTTGTCTAAGGTTCAACAGTATTTCACATTCTATAGTAGTTTTAAAAATATTTTCTAAATAAATAATAAAACATGTATGGTAATAACTCTTCATTTCTAAATTATTAGATAAAATAACCAATAATCACGACACAAAAAAGCCATTAAAAAAATAAGTAGTAATAATTAAACAGAAACAACAAAATTAATAACATAAAAAATTTGTTAATTCTTTATATTAGAATGTCAAACAAAATTTTGATGCATTGTGATAGCATAATTAATTCTAGTTCAGAAAATGATTAATCGAATCTAAAAATCTCTGCTTGCAGTTATTCAAAATTAAATATTAAATAATCAAAATAAAAAAAAACAACAACCAACCTAATATTCCTGTAATGTTTTATTTAATATTTATTAAGTTTAGTCACATATTATTTATTAAGGCCATGAAGAATACTTTATAGTTGTGATTAATAAAAACAATAAATACAAAAATAGATATTGGTTATAGAGTATCATATTATATTACTTATATTCATTGTCCTCATTTAACAATTACACCAGTTTATTTTTCATAACTAAATAAAAATGTAATAATGATTGGGTTAATAGGCTGGACATTATCCAATTGCTATACAACTAAAAAACAATTTTTTTTTTAATCTTATGTAGAATCAGTCACATCTAAGGGCATTAAGTAATAAAGATAAATGCACAAATACGTATCACATTTCCATGAAAATAAAAATAAATTATAACATTAATATCTGTTGAAAATTTAAAAAAACTAAAATATTATAAAATTAAAACATTGACTCCAGGAGGTCCCTGAGCTTTTCCCTCAGCCCACTGGAATTTAGTAAGAGTTAGGGGAGGCTGAGTGACAGCACAATAGAAGAAATATTAAAAGTGTTTCTTGAGATAGGTTTGTTAATTTTGCATACATTTGCACTGTGTGAATGGTCGCTTATTTAGCATAATCCGATTATAACTTATTTCTGATAAAAGGCCAAAAGAATGAGAAATTTCTTAAACAGGAAAGTGAAAATAAGCTTTAAAAAATATAAATACATGAGAAAATTGAAAAAAAGAAATGAAAAATGATCATGAAGATCTTTAACTTTTTTTGTCAAATTCATTCCAAAACTTGTTGTTGTAACTTTATACTACGATTGAATAGGAGAAAAATAAATTATAAATGCCGTTAAATAAATGCTCTTATGTTAAGTACCTAGTACATCCCCTCCTTTCGATACCTTAGCACATACGAGTATATGCTATGTCCGTTCTTTAATACTTCTCAAAACTCAAAGAAAAGTTTTGAGATGTGCTTTAATCCAATAGCGCGGCTAAAGGTCTTTTGATATTTAGATTTGATATTTAATTACAGACCTTAAACCTAGTAATTATCAAAAGACATTGAGCTATATTACTGGAGTGACGCACATATCAAAACGTTATTTTGAGTTTTCCAAAAGTATCTCTAAGATAAAAGGTAAAAATTAAAGTGTTTACATTTAATAGTATCTCTAAGTGCTCTAAGGTATCGATTTGATGTACTTCATATATCCGATATTAGGTTTTTCGTGATCGCATTTCTTATTATAGGGTGATGTGGGAAAAGTGCGTTTTCGGGGTAAGTGCGTAATTGTCTCGTTAAATTCAAACCCTCAACAATTCAAATTACACCCAAATGGTGTATTAGAAATCAGCTATGAAATAACGAGTTGTAAAAATATCAGTTTCAAGCTGTTGATAAAATTGTGGCTTTCAACTTTTGCATACAGCTTTATCGGTGTTCTACCAGTAGGCCTTTTTATTTTGTTCTATTATTATTTTGCCGGGAACGGAACCTACAGAAACTGTTCATCAAAATACTTTGTGATTTACATTCTCCTTGACAGTTTTCTGTTGAAGCGCTAATACGGAGTCACCCAGCAAAACATGATATTAGGGGCAAGTGCAGACCTATGTTGTGTGACAAGTGTGCTTGGTGTATCAGGTTTTGTCGAGGCAACTACGGACTGGCCAATTAAAACAAAAATTATTTTTTCAATACATTTATTCAATTAAATACCACATCCCACATTGATAGATCAAGATTGTAAAATGTGAATCTCAGAGAAGCTTTAACTTTTTTCGATGATTATATCAATATAATTATCCTCCGGAAACCAAATTATTTCGCAATTGCCCCAAAACCGCTCTTGCTTGAATTATGAGTCTTCCAGATATCTTCTACGCACTTACCCCTTGAGGCAGGAGGAAGCGCTTACTAAATACTATTGAATATTTAAATATAATTCGTCTAAGAAACATTTTTTAAAAAAGAGGAAAACATAGCTTCAAAAATAAAATTTTTACTGGACTTTAAAGTCGAACTTTGTTAAATTTAGTGCGCACTTGACCCATATCATCCTAGTTAGTTACAGTAGTTATTATAGTTGGGCTTTTTAAAAAGTTATTGTAATATATATATATATATATATATATATATATATATATATATATATATATATATATATATATATATATATATATATATAGAAATTATTGTTATTGTTTTTACATATACCAATAGAAACGATATGTTGTATACTTAATGAATAATCTTACCAATCGTACCATCATATCAATTGGAGGTGGTAAGCTGCTGTTCCTGTTCTTTCTGTCTTAATTAGAGGGCTTTAAACCCAATGCACAACTCCCAGCACAATATATTGGATCTTATAGTCTTTATGTCTAACGAAATTAAGAAATTGTACACCTTATTTGTTATTGATAAATGCTAAAGTGTACATATACCAATCGCGTGATCTCCAAGTAGCGATAGAAAATGGTAATTTTTAGTCGGTGGCTGATCAAGTTTTAACTACCCAATTATACAGGCTTATTAAACTTTTATGTTGTTTCCCTCCTCACTTTCCGGATTTATTAATTAGCATATCCCAAAGTATACAAAAATCTAAAGTTCTGAAACTTCTTGTTTAATTAAACCATAAATGTTACTTGAAATAATAATTACAATAAATTTTCAAATTCGCGCATTCCTGGGTTATTGCTCTTTTCCCCTAAAATTTCTATTATCTACTATATGATAACAAACTAAATTTCGCCACATGGATTAATTAGACTTGATTCATTAATTAATTGATACATTACTACAAAAATTTGATAATAAGGCAACACAATTATTCAAAACTACTTTTATGTATGAAATGATTGTATACAATAATAATAATAATAGGTATATACCAAGAGGATTGTCTTAACGCGCTATCCTTCAATATGTATTGATGTGTGTTATTTTTAGACAATAATATTCTTGGGCACGAATTATATATAACAAGCACAAGGTGCGAACAAAAGATAATGAAATAGCAGGTAGGAAGTCAATTCACCACAACACTTACCTAGCTTTTACCCTCAGATATAAGGAATAAGTTAATTTAAAAACCTACCGAGAAGTGGGCACTGCGACAAAGGCAAGAGGTGGTCAGTCTTGAAAGACTTAATCAATTTTTAGAAAACGGTCACCCTTGGGTCCCGGCTCGCCTCCAGAAAAAAAAATGGCGGAGGCCTGGGAAGAGTGTCATTCGATTAGAGCTATACTAATGGATTCGAGGAGACCGGATCACTCCTGACAAGGGAGTGGAGCTATGCATTGAAATTTCGGAATTTTCTTCCTCTATAAAACTGGTTGGCCAATCACGGAAAATGTGCCGCACGGTATGGGGAATCTAACCAACCAACAACGTCTTAGACCCCCTCTTAGGAGAACAAGGAAGAAAGGGGGACCAAAGCGGATGAGGCTACGAAATGGGACTTCTTCTCTGATCTCGCTTGAGGACTGAACTTGGAGGACAACTACTAGGTGTTCTCTCTGAAGATGATAGATACTCTGTTTCTGACTCCATAACTTAAGATATGCAGGGGAACCCGATGGAGAGATGCTGAATTACCATCAACTCCAATTATTACAGATAAGAGATTTATGTTAGAACAGTTAATGGCTATGGTCTTGTCTGAATCATTCCATGGTTAACAGTTTATTGTAACAGTTATTATTTTCTCTTGTAACAGTTTATTATTTTAATTTTGGGGAATAAAGATAAATGTTAGGAAGGAGGCTGTTCCTATGATAGCAATAAATTTGATTAGCATTATGTTTATTAGCATTATTATTAAACTTAGGAGTAGGAATATTATCGTGGTTAATTATTATGATTATTATTATTAATTATGGTAATCCAAATCAGGCCCTTGGAAAGATATCCAATTTAGAGGACAAAGTAAGTAATTCCTATTTATTCATAATCTTACATAATTTTGGGATAATCATCCTCAATGACTGCTCAATGGCATCCCTATATACAGATTAGTATATTATCAGCAAACAGCTTTTTGTTTGCTGATAACATACGCCTTTGCGTTGACTTCTAAATATCGAAGAAGTATGCCGTAACCTGGTATTGGCCTGCGCAATTCGCATTTCGATATCTTCAAAATTGAAGGATTTACACCATTTTAGAATCCTTCATTCTGAACGTTAATAATATTTTTCAGGCAACTCATAAACTGGAATAGTGGAGACATTCAGTAGCGTACCTATGGAGGAGGGTGATCAGAGGTATATATCTCGCCCTTCCTCCCGTAATTTTTGAAAAAAATATTATTTTCATAATGTAAAGTTGTTGGGTTCAGTAACGAACGATTTCTCAAATAGTTAGTGAGCCGATTGGTAGGTGTTAACCAAAACGTTGGTCCGTAACCCGGATTGCGTTACGGGTGATCTTATGAATTATGATTTGGACAGTAGTCGGTGGACGGAGGTTTGTAGAAAGCGATTGGTGATATCAGTATCGAATCTTCAGATTCGTTAAGCCTTTTATTATTATTATTATGATTTTCATACGCACCAAAAGCATTTTTAGTAATAATTTTTGATCCGATTCTCAATCTTGTCCTTAAAACTTACGTCTACTTGGATGATTATAGACACTTAAGTGATTAAATGCCTTATTATTAAATCCCTTTTCGAAAACATTGTTTATCCCCCGAAAAAAAATCTGCTTAAATGCCTGGAGACGGGATATTTCATTTTAAAGTTGTTTTTTTTCTCGTATTTCTATTAAAATATTGCCAAATCTTTAGGTGTAATATTTATTTCGTGAAAATGAACAAAAAAAAATTTCTGTTAAAAAAAAAAACCTTTTCTCACATATCAGTCTTTATGGTTCCAAAGTTTTACAGAATGTGTTTGGAGATGCCTTAAGAAACAACACTTCTTTACTTCGGCTATTTGCTAATAGTAATGTCAATTTTTATTTCTATCCCAGAACCGTTGTTTGTTCATTAGTTCCTCAATGGCGATGATAAGAATAGAATTTACGGTATGAGCAGATAAAAAAAATATTGCTCCGTCCTAAACAAATGTTTATTACAGACGGTCATATACCTTTAACGCCCTTTAACTATATTTGAACGAGAGATCGTTAAAGGTATTATTTCATTCTCGTAACCTATATAACTGATATTGCTCAGCTACTTTATAGCTAAAAAAAAAATATATTATCCTAATAATTATTATAAAGGATTAGAATCATTATTCTAAATTCATACAGATTTCATAATTAAATAATGGTAATTATCTTACCAAATAGTATTTCAAGGTGATTTTGACATTGAGATGGAGCATTAGATTTTGGATTGGTATTAGTGGGGCGGAATGAGTATTGGCAGATAGGATGGAGGACAGCGAGCCGTGAACAATATAAGGTAAAGATTGAGGGTTTAAGGCACTCCCCCCTGTGTACAGTCACGTGTCTGGTTTCGGCCCTCTCAAGTTCTTGTTTATCTTAACCGCCTTCTAGGCAAGAGCCTATGTCCGAAAACTTTAGTAGAAAATATGAGAACGTTATACAAAATTATTAGATTAAAGTTTCCTTTGATGCATTTTTTTTTAAATTACAGTAAAATAATACTAATTACTAAAAAATATTTCGATAAACCACTAATTCAGTGGAGTAGGTGTAGGTCCTCAAAATTTTATAATAATTTGGATTTATTTATTAAGCGTTATGCCGTCTATTTCTTATGCGGGTAAATGTTTTTACTAAGTGGTATAAAAAAGATAAAAAAAAACTAGGGATTGATAAATTATTTGCCACTTCTATAATTTTTTTTGTATTGAAAACTAGTTTCAAAAGTTATACATTCAACTTCAGTTCCAAAAACAAACAAAAATTCAAAAATAAGCAATTCAAAATACAGTTTGATATTATTATAGATATTAAATTAAATGTAATATAAATTAGTATTATAAAACATTTATGAATTATGAATTTAATTAAGAATGGCAAATACATGTTGGTACTCACCAAGGTATATAAAAATAAAATTATAATGCGGATGTCAACTGAAAAAAAAATAGTATAAAACAAAATATCCTTTCTCCCTCCTCCCCTCTCCTCCCCCCCCCACACACACACACAAACACAAACACAAACACACACACACACACACACACACACACACACACATACATACATATATATATATATATATATATATATATATATATATATATATATATATATATATATGTTTATAACGCACAACTCCGAAATCCACCTGATCGTGTTTAGGGATTATGAAACAGATTTGAAATGTACACCCATCTCCGATGTCCTTCAAAACAATGCACAATTCTATTATTTTCGGAAGTTGCCTTCTTTTTTTTTAAATTACAGTTATTTTCCACATTGTTTCGCAAGTAAACGATAATTCGATAAACCAGTAGCTCAATCAGGATGTCCAGCAGGATGTCCTCTCCCTCTCTCTCCCTCCCTCCCTCCCTCCTTCCCTCTCTCCCTCTCTCTCCCTCCCTATATAATATATATATGAGACTTCAAGCACGTTGCTGGATGATTTTGTGGGTAATAGCTCTGAAACTAAAATTCTTATCGAAAGGCTGAAAGTTCATTTAATCTTACCACCATCAACAGTCTAAGTTTTTTGGATGTTACAAGACAATCTGCTAATAAAAATAAACACAATCTATCATATAAAGCTATAATAACACCTAAAGAAACAATTGAATCATCAGAAGTTACATCGGAGTTTAAGAAACTAATTAACCCAAAAGACTTAAAAGTACCGTTTAGGAAAGTGAATACAACAAAAACACCCTTTAATTGTACAAACTGATATCCAAAAGGATCTAAATGAAATTGAAAATGTTGTCAAAAACTCTAATAAAGTGCAGTATAGGAAACTGACAAAACGAAAGCCAACAGTTATAGTTAAAAATGTAGAACCTGAAATAACCCTAATGAATATAGTGGATTACTTAATGGTCCAAATTGTCGGAATAAAGAAAGAAAAGATCCGTCCTGTATTAAATTTGACACCTAGGCGAAGTGGATCAAGACACGCCATTCTTGAGGTAGATGCAGCGACTAGAGAACTTCTTCTCTTCAACCGCATCAGCTTGGAGTAGCAGAAGGTCCACATCGAAGATTATTCCAGGGTCAAAAGATGCGGTAAATGTTTGAAGTTTCAACACAACTGCCGAGGTGAAGTCGTCTGCTCAAGATGCGGAGAGAAGCATCCATCGAGCAACTGCACATCATAGCATCTCAAGTGCATTAATTGTGAGAACTTCAACAAGACCCTGGTATGCCAAGAAAAACAAACCACTTAGCGTACGATAAAAACTGTCCTTTATACATAAAAGAAGTATAAAAACTAGTTTAAAACATTGACTATACTATTTCATTAACGTATGTACATAAATTGATGTTCTTATTATTTATTTAGTGACATACAATTCAACTTCATACTTCTTTTAATAATACATTTATTTCTTACATGATATGAGACAGTTAATTTTTTTATAGATTAATACACGACAAACTTTATGCAATACTACACAGCAAAGAGTAACGCTGATGTTATATTAATCCAAGAATCCTACGCGCAAGATAAGTAAGATTTCATGTTATAATAATTAACGGATTTATCAAAGATACGATCAAAAGCCTAGAGCTGGTGTTATCATTTTAAACAAAGATATAGAAGTACGTTTAATCACTCAATATTCCAATGCTGATCTAGTACTGGTTGAAATTTCATATGGAAAAATTAATTACTTAATAATCAGTGGATATCTTGACATCAACAGCAATGTTAATAGTGATTTACAACAGTTGGAGGCAATTCTATTAAAATTCAATGGAGAGAAAATTATTATTGGAATTGATTCTAATAGTCAGTCTAAATTTTGATTTTTTTTTATTCTGTTTTATCTTTTAACCATGGCCGCCAAACGTCTCTATTTTTGCCAAGATTTTTTATTTGTTTTAATGTATTTGTAATACCCTGGGCTATTATTAAATTTTCCATTTGGTTTTCCATTTTCCAATGATATTCTTGGAAGCCTTCGAGACCTGCTTCCAGTTACACGATATTTCCTACTTTTTACAGGCTCTCTGTCTTTCACCATTCTGCAGAAATGCCCCAACTTCCTTAACTGTCCCTTCTCAATATTTTTCTTGATTGAGCACAGCTTCAGTTCCTCCGTGATTCTGCCATTCCTAACTGGATTCCTTTTTGTTTTTCCAACAATTTTTCGGAGGAATTTCATTTCTGAGGCTGTGTTCCGACTTCTAAGCTCTGAGCATCGTACTGAAGTATCGGGATGCATAAAGTCTTAAACGTTTGTAACTTTTTATCATTCCCAATCTCTCTTTTTCCTATATCGGTATTGCACATTTGGTAGGAGACAGAATTTGCTTTTCCTAATCAATAAGAAATTTTATTGTCCACTTTCCCAGTTCTATTGATGACAGTTCCACAGGGGATATAATTTGAAATGACTTCCAGTTCCTTATCATTGCATAGGATATGTACATCTTCTTGGTTTCTGCCCATCTGAAGGATTTTACTTTTTGTCAGGTTAATACCCATATATATATCTTTACTCATGAGTTCTTCGTTCCATTCTGTAACGGACTGCTGTAGCTTTACTGAGGAATCCAAAATGAGGATATGCCATCGGCATAGAGAAAATTCTGAATAATGACTGGGAGAAGATTCTAGACTAATAGAGATTGCAAAAAATATTTTGAATTTAGACTTTAGGCGGGAGTACAGTAAGCGAATAAAGTTGACCTATTTGGAGTATTAGATAATGACTTCGACTCTTACAACGCACCGAGGGGCGATAAGAGAGATCATTCATCAGCTGCGTGACGTGTGTTAGTCGAGCGCAGATAGGTTAGTCATATTTTTCGTTGAAAAAAGACATAAACAAATAAATTTCGCTTTGTTACAGTCAGTAAAAAAATTTCATAATTGGCACACTGAGCAATTCTACGCCTTGGCTCCCCAATTATCCTCTGTTCTACTGGATTTCCTGAACACAATTATTTTCTATCAGCTTCAGCAACAGAAAGAGTCGTTTAAAATGTTCCTGGAAGCATAAAAAAAATATATGTTATCTACTAAATGTGAGCAAACTTGTTTATCAGCTCTGAAAACTATAAAGCAAGACGCATTTATTATTTTCAACAATCCATATTTAATCAATTCATAATATGTTGAAAATGTGAAAACTTGAAAACATCTCATAAATAGGGCTAGATGGGAGGATTTTTTAAAGGCTGATCTTGTTGCAGATTTAGGTTTTGCCTGGTTCAGTGGAGGCAGATATATAAGGTAAGATAGTTGGAAGTATCGGCATCTAATTTCAGGATTCGTTACGGTCTATGATTAGTATTACGAGTATACATCTAGAGCAAATACATTCCAAATGAATAGGGAATATTACAGTTAAACTCGATAAAAATGAAGTGGACTTTAAAAAAAAATCATACCAATAAGAAGATATTCATTGATTAAAGCAAAAGTGGGAGCTTTTTTTTCAAATAATTTTTTATTAGTTTTTTCTATTAAATAAAACATTTTTATTTTTAATACTTATATATTTTTTTTACTTTTTAAAACTCCGGAAGTCTAGTAATAATGTTTAGTAATAACAATTTTTTTGGACTAGTTGTGAATGAATAATCTCTTAGTCGCCATGAAAATATTTCAGCGGAACTTATTTAAATGAACGTAATAAGACTTGTATCATATTGTAATTTTTTTATCGACAGTTTCACTTTGATCTGAATTTCAGAGATTATTTAAGTATCCAAGGAAGGATATTTATATATGCCTATATTTGAGATAATTTGTTTGCCTGGATGAAGGCAGTTTCGGTGGAAAGGATGTATACACGGTCGGCACAGCCTTCCTCTCTCCCCTCCTCCCCTCTCTCCTCCCTCTCCCCCCGCATCACCACCCCTCACCTATCCTCCTCGCTATAATAAGGATACCGCCATATCCTGGCCACGGACCCTTAACCCTTAACCCGTCGGCTATTGAAGGAAAAGATTTATTTAGTTTCATCTACGCTGAACTAAAGCCTTAATACCCTACCCTCCATCACTGCATTCTAGGATTTTTTTTTTTATATTACTGGCATTTTCATTGTGGGATTAAGTTATGATTAAAGTGTTTCATTCGTGTTATTAAAGAAATAAAAAAATATCTTTAGGGTGGGATTTAAAACTGATGACAGCTATAATTCGTTAGCCTAGAGAATGCCGCTGAGTAGTAGACTACGACACAAATAATCGAGCGAGAATCTGAGTGAGAATGATTATAAGCCAAGGTAATTTAATATAATTTAAGTAAAATGGCAACGTGGCCGAGTAAGATTGGTAATTAAATACGTTTAAGCGGCATTCTCTCAGCGATCGGACTACAGCAAATATTATATGCGAAGCCATAAAATCATATCAAGACATTAGAGATTTGAGGAGGAGAGTTACCTATTGGTAACTCCCTTGGTCATGATATTAATGTTTCTAGTTATTTATGCAAGTCCCTCGTCCAGTTCCTTTTCGTCCTATGGGTCTGGGAGGACATGTCTGTTATGGGGATGACTTAAATCAATTCGGGTGACATCGAAGTATTATTGCGAAATATTCTTTAATATGCCCGCGTGAGTTGACTGCTAGACTAACGTTTGTTAGTAACGGCGCTTTTCTGATATTTCTAAAAGATGTTTAAAATAAAAATACAATAGAATCTCGTCGTAGTTGAGGTATATTTAAAAAACAAAACGAATTATTGCCTACGAAAGTTATTTACAATAATTTATTTAAATCCACGATGGTAATTTAAATGGTAATGTAAAGAATAATTAAAATCACTATTATAACGTTAATGGGTTGTGTTTTCGATTTTGTGACACCCCCAATATACTAAGTGTATAAGTCTTGTACTATTCGCCCATCGGATATTCACCCGTCACAGGTTAGATATTGATATACTACAGTCACCAAGAGAAAACAACAACGCACTAGTTGAGTATAGTTTAGTCATTTATGGTCTCCTGCTCTTACATGTGTAGCGATACATAAAAACATCTCACCCGCCGGCATCTTCAGGGCGCCGAATTACCGAACTTATCGGATTATTGGGACTAATATAAATTAATATATAAATAACATAAATTAGTATTATAAAACATTAATGAATTATGAATTTAATTAAAAAAAGAAATCAAATACATGTTTGTACTCACCAATGTTTAAGTAGATTATACCAAACAGAAAAGTTAGTATTGGTTTGTTCTTGCACTGAACTAGTAATGGAAGAAAGGAGGGGTGTTTATAGATATACAGTTTAGAGCTCGAGATTTTTCCAGTAATTCCGGTGAGTTTTTCCTGTAACGGATGGGAACAAATTTAAGATTGGACAATTGGAGATATTTATTTGGTAATTTAAGCAAAAATCCAAATAAATATCTCCAATAGTCCAATCTTAAATTTATTCCCGTCCATAACAGAAAAAACAATTACTCACCGGAATTACTGGAAAAATCCCGAACCCTAAATCATTTACCTATAAATACCCCATCTTTCTACCATTACAAGTTCAGTGCAAGAACAAACCAATACAAACCTTTCTGTTTGATATAATATACTTAAACCTTGGTGAGTACCAATATGTATTTGATTTCTTGTCTTAATTAAATTCATAATTCATAGATGTTTTATAATACTAATTTATATTACATTTAATTTAATATGCATAATAATACCAAACTGTATTTTGAATTGCTTATTTTTGAATTTTTGTGTGTTTTAGAAAATGAATGTATAACATTTGAAATTAGTTTTCAATAAAAAAAAAATTATAGAACTGAAATAATTTATCAATCGCTAATTGTAATGTTTAAGATATTATCGTGAAAAAGTTGTAGTATCTAAATATGTTTTTTAAGAAGTTCCATATATTGATGAGACGTATTCGTTTCAGTAAATCGTTTCAGCCAATTCAAATCCCACCTTTTTCAACACCTCGCTTCCCAAAAAAACGCTGTCTAATCATGAAAGTTTAATTAAAGATCAATATCTTGATTAGTTGTAAATAATTGTTTCAATTATCATACAAAGTTTTAACTCTGTGAATTATTTCATTGTTTGTATATTATTGAATGAAATTCTGTTTAGAAGTGAGAATTTGTTTTTAATAGCAGTTTTAACTCAGGATTGTTCTATTATTTTTATATTTTTCTTTTCTACAATTTTTCGTTCTTTTTTTTTTTCATTTTTTTGTCAGTAAAATTATATTTTTTTTACCAGAAGGATATTCTTTTTTTTCGTTACTTATATGTTTTAATTGAGATTATTGAAGATATTAATTGACCTATATTAATGTAGTCTTTAGCCAGATATTTTTTCTGACATCTTTTTTACTTGTACATTCTTATTATTCTTAAGGGACCTAGTCCCAGAATAAAGTTTATTTTTCTATTCTATTCTAATATATCTATGTATAATATTTTTTCTTGGATCTTTGTTGTAAAAAATGCCCAAGAGGGGTATGTAAAAATTTCAGTCATAAAATCTTACGTTTCACCGTGATATCTGGGCTCCATGTCGTAATTTAGTTCTAGGTATAATGACCTGTCAGATTGTAGAATGAGGTACTATGAGTTATAGTTCGGTAATATTTTTAAGGGATTTATACTTTTTAATCTTTAAGATAAGCGGAGTTTATCTTCTATTAAACGGAGTTCTGCGAGTATAATTGTATAAGCAGCTTTCTTTGTTAGTAACGGCATAGAATTTCTGGATTCGATAAACAAGTTTTTTTCCTAATTCTTTCAAACATTCTCTGTTTTTTTCCCCATCATAGTTAGTGAAGCCACGGGGGCTCTTGTTGGCTACAGAGATAAAACACCCCGAAGAGGACACGACTGGCCGGTCCACCCTCTTCAGTTAGCGAGCGGCTGACGGTAGCGATAAGCCTTTCCTCTTTCCTCTTAATTAAGCACAAATTTCCCGGAGTAATGGTTGTCCGAATTTATGACCTCAGTTTTCGCAGTTTATTTTCTGCTTTTTACCACTTTTCCCAGTGTTTATTTTTTTAAAATATAAAACTCTTAAACAAGTGGAAGCTGTTATATTGTAACTATAAAAATTCAATTCCATATATTATTTACTGCACAGAATTCGAGATAATTTAGAACTAAAGTATTCCTTTTAAAAAATTTATTACTGTTCTTAATGCTTAGGGAGATGCAAAGAATTTATTTTCTTTTTTTCCTGCTTATCTCTGTAATCTATAAAATAGATCTGCTGCCAAGGAATTCGTCTTGTCAAGCGATTTAAATTAAATCCTTATTCAAGGCTTTCCCAATTTTGGTCGCTCGTCGGTTCCGATTGCTTCAGCATTCATTAGATATCATAACGTTCTTAAAAAAAAAAAAAGAAATAAAATAAAGAAAATAATAATCATGATAATCAACGAAAACCATTTTAATATATGATATTTTTCTATATTAGTTGGCAACGATTGTAAGTTGTGCAGGCATCGAACGTTCGTTCGGATTCCATACACTCATTATTATCATTATTTGTTTCTGTTGGGTTCTCAGAACGTTTAGATGTTAACTGTATGTCTCAAACATAATTATACAATTTCCACACCTCAAAATTAATCTGTTTCATTACAATAAATTAAAAACCGGTTTTTATAAATTTGACGGGTAATTATCACCTCATTATCAATTAAATAAAGCTTTTAAATTTTGTATGGAATACACCGACTTTCGTGTTTCGGAAGTGAAAAAAATAGTCAATTAAACCGAGAACATGTAAAAAGTGTATTAAAATTATTAAAGTATTAAAATAATTTTTGTTTTCTTTTTTGAAATATATCAAATTATCACAGTTTTAAATAAATGTTTGGTAAGAAATCTAAAGAGTCTGTAAAAATGTTAACTAAACTATAGGAGTTTGGGACTTTTGTTGATGAAAAATTTAATACTATGTATACGTGTGTATATATATATATATATATATATATATATATATATATATATATATATATATATATATATATATCACAATTCCTAATGAGGCTCCTTGTATCCTCGCCGGAATTGTACCCATAGAACATACATACATACTATGTATACGTGTGTATATATATATATATATATATATATATATATATATATATATATATATATATATATATATATATCACAATTCCTAATGAGGCTCCTTGTATCCTCGCCGGAATTGTACCCATAGAACATAAAATCAGACAAATATTCACCCTTTACAAAGTACCTAAGCAAGAACACCATTACAATCAATTTGAAATAGAAAACATAGAAGGCTTCATCCCTTCATCCCTTCATGCAAAATTGATTCAAAGTTTAGACGACTGACGACTTGCATACACAAGACGGCAGCAAAGACGGACAAAATACTGGACTGGTTGCGCATTCGTTCTAAATGTAGTTGACTTACAACATGACGAAAAGTATCGTCTGGGAATGAAGTGCTCAAACAGTCTATCCGAAAAAATAGCAGTTCTAAAGCCCACCTATTATATCCTTCTTCAATTTACTTGTAATATATATAGTGACAATGAAATTCTAATAGAGAGTATCAGAAATCCCAACTGTCACGACTTACTGCCTGAAACAATTAGACAAAGTACGTTAAATCTTCTCGACATGGACGTAATAGAATGCGTTAAGGGACATAGAGGGATCGCTGGAAATAAAACAGCGGATAGGTTGGCTAAATCTGCTTTGCGAAACAGTCTTCTGCCTCTACTATATGACAAAGTCCCTGTATCTCTCGTTAAAAAATGTATTTTGGCTGATATAATAAATACTTGGAATCGACAATGGCAACAAACAACAAAAGGACAACCGCTATATCAATTTGTTTCGGATGTCACACTCAGTAACTACGACAGAATTAAGAGTACATATTACATACTGACACATTTCTGAACTGAGCATTGACAAAGCCAATTTCATTTTAGGCGATTTAATCTGACAAACTATGATACAGACCACTGCGACGGATAGGCACCACAAACATTTCATCACATCCTATATGACTGCCCTATTTTAATGACAAAATTTTCTTATTACCACTTAATAAGAAGTATTCTTCTACAAGGGGATAATTGACTGCTTTTCGAGAAGGACATCTTTAATAAATATAATGAAGAGTTGAAGAAATTCGCTCTTGAGGTTTTTATTTATTTTCATTTGACTTTTTTTATTATTATTGTTTTTTTTGTTGTTCTTGGTGTTTTTTTTTTTCTTTTACTTTATTTAATGTGTTTATGAGGAAAATTCCACTATTTGAAATTTCGCGATCTCTGTCTTTTTTATGTTTAACTGATTTTCTTTTTCATTCTTTATTAATGTATTATTTATTCATCCCATTGACATTTAAATATAATTTTAACATGTAAACATTTATGGACATGTATTGATTCATGTATTATGCTGTAGCATGGAGCATGTACACGGTCCTCATACAGGGTTACTGTTTGAGGGAAAGAGAGAAAATATATATATATATATATATATATATATATATATATATATATATATATATATATATATATATATATTGAGGATGACTGTATAACATTCGAAACTAGTTTTCAATAAAACAAATTTATAAAAGTGGTAAATAATTTATCAATCCCTAATTACATATATATATATATATATATATATATATATATATATATATATATATATATATATATATATATATATATATATATTTTGTGTGTATATATTTTGTTTGTGTATATATATATATATATATATATATATATATATATATATATATATATATATATATATATATATATATTATGGGCTGAACAAAAATATGAATAAAATCATCAAATTTATTCAGTAGAAACTTGAAATCTACTATGAATTGAAATGAAACTGATAATCTGTTTTAGATTTGTAGTTTTATTTTAAAAGTAGTTATAGCGACTTTATGACCAAGTGCTTGAAGATAAAGAATATATCAAGGAAATGCCATAGCTTTGAGCTGTGAATATGGGAATGCCTGACCTTTCTACGTCTTATTATCTAACCAGCCTTCATTCAATCGTTACCTAGTTTTTGCATTCTTAATTCTTATTTAAATTTCATTAATAAAATGAATTATGAATAACGCGAATTCGGTATCTTCACCTTATAACCACTGATTATATTTAAAAACATTTTATTTCTATTGTAACTAAGTATAATAATGATAAAAATGAGTTAAATTTATTCGAAGCAATATTAAAAAAATTGATGAGTATTCATAATACGCTGGCTTTTGATTAATAAATATTTTTCTGTAATGATTTAATTTTATTAGTGTATCGTTAAGAAAAACAATTACTACAGTTATTTGCAGTACAGTCATGCATTTAACAATAATTTTGCTACTTTCTTAAATATAGGATAGTATACATTGAATAAAGATGTAAAAATATCAAAACACATTTATAAAACAACAAAAACCAAATTATTCACAGCGAGGAATAGGACTATTTGGTCAAAGTTGGTACTGGCGGTCTGGATACCAGTTTCATTTTCGCTTTTTCTGAGACGAAGTTTAAAAATGAACATGTATCTCCCTGTCTGACACCTGTTTCTAAAGAGGATGTTTCTGACATATCTCTCTGGATTTGTACCATGCACTTTAAACCTCCCATGCACTTTAAACCACCAGCTTAGGATGTATTTGCAAGTCAGTCATTACAATATATAGCTGATCCCTATAAATCGAATCATATACCGATTTAAAATCGATTAAGAAGTGTTGTATCTTTATTCGGTATTCTCTGCCTCTTTCTACTATTGTTCTCGTTGATTTGAGGCATCTTCTCGCTCTAAAAAGAGGAGGAGCCGATGAAAGAGGGAATTTTTGAGAATTTTCTACACACTTAGTATCAAAGATGGGGAGCGGGGCAGCCTAATGGGTAGAGAACTGTGATAGTTTTCACTTGGTCCCGGATTCGAGACCGGCTGTGGCTTATAAATTATTTATTCTATTTTTTGCCCAAAATCGGCCCTAAGGACTCGAAAGTTCCTCCTCGAACTCACCCAACCTCTCTGGTACCCTTAATTGGAGGAATCTTGAGCGTGAGCGTATTGAGGGCGGTTGAGCGAGATCTTGGCCGAATCATCTCTTTGCACAACATCTGTCTTAGAAATAGTACGTTCCTAACCAAGTACTGAACCCAAGACACTTAACGGGCTGTAGTCGTACAGGGTTTAGGAATCAAAGAAATCCCTAGTAAGATCTCAAACTGGTCAGCTTTCTTGTAAATTGGGACCATACACCATACATCTTGTATCAGTCCAATGGCATAGATTTCTCTATCTAGACTTGCATGATTGTATTATAGAATGTCTCCATGGCAGGCCGCCATATTAAACAAGTTCAGCTGGCTTTTATATATCGACGTCGTTTTTTGAAAAAGGAGTAAGTGTCATTTAGCAAATTTTACAGGAAACACATAAAACGTTTTTCTCCAAATATATATATATTTTTTTAATTTTATTCTTAATAGGAGTTTATAAACCTATCCTCTCTTAATTACTGCCATTTACTCCTGGGACCCCCATGCATAGTAACAATGGGCAATGAAGTAATAATAATAATAATAATAATAATAATCTGGCTTAAAAAAAGGATATTTATTTCCTGAAACGGAAGGGTTTATTTTAGCCATTCAGAATCAGGTAGTTTCCACCAACGCTTACAGAAAATTCATATGTGGAGAAGACATCAATAACCGATGTCGCCTATGTAAGAGTGCAATTGAGTCTATCCAGCATATATCATCTGGGTGCCAAGCGTTGGCAGGTAAAGAATACCTTATGAGGCACAATAACCTGGCCAAGATTATCCACCAAGCATTGGCCTTACTTTATAACATGGTTGCTGGCCAGGCTCCTTATTATCGGTACGAGCCGAAACCGGTGCTGTCTGCTGAAAACAGAACGTTATACTGGGATCGTTCCATTATTACTGACCATAGAATTGTAAATAATAAACCGGACATAGTCTTAATTGATCAAAATGTAAAAAATGGCTATGTCATCGATATTGCTGTTCCAACCGATGATAATATCGAAAAAACAATTTCAGAAAAGATAAGAAAATATCAAGAGTTGTGCCAGGAACTACGGCAACTTTATAGGCTGGAGCATATAAAGGTGTATCCGATTATAATATCCAGCAATGGGCTCATCCCAGACGATACCATCACATCAATTAAGAATTTGAAGCTGCGAGAAAAAGTACTGGAGGAAGGGCAGAAAGCAATTCTCCTTAGTACAACAAGCATCGTCAGGAAGTTTTTAAATATAGTTTAAAATTTGAACCTAACCCTTGACTTTGGTCCGGCTAGGTGAATGTTTCTGGCAATAGCCAAGATTGTATGAAATAAAAATAATAATAATAATCACTATTGATGAGTAATAGTAAAGAATTGTTTCCATAAGAACGCTATTTGATTCTGTAGGGGTATTTGATTTGATTCAATTAATAGCTATCGGGTATATAAAGCTATATAAATTCAGATCGAAAGAAACAAAAAAAAATATATTGAAAGTAATTTTTAAAAAACGAAAGTAAAAATGAAAATCAGAAAAATATTAAAAGGGGACAACCACTTGTACAAACTAGCCTGACTCAAAAAATATGGTTATATAACCTAAATGGGTAACATTAGTCGGCCAATTCTAGGAACGTGGCTAGAATAGAAAAGGAATCATTTATCATCATCTGCCATTTTTTAGAGTAAAAAAATCTTAAAGGTGTTTGACTTCCATCATATTATTTCAATTGATTTCAACACTTAACGAGCGTATCAAAACAAACAAAATCAGTCGCCATTAGCAACGATTAATCTCACCAAAAAATATTGTTGAGTTATTTTTTAGCTAAGTAATTAGACAAAATTAAATTAAAATTCTTCATTAAATTATAAATGAAATTACGGAATTAGAATTTTTAGTTATATGTATTTAAGTAAATATCGACGTCGTTTTTTGCGCCGAAAATTATATTTCCGCTCGCGAAATATGGCAAAAAAAAAAAAATGGAAAATGGGCTAAAAAGCGACTCTCAGTCGCCACTCCGACGTTGGCCACTGCTAGAAGCCTTGAAAATATATTTTAATTATAAAGGTTTTGCCACTCCTAATTAAACTCCTATGAAAAATAAAATAAAAATAAAAAAAATTGTTATTTGGGGAAAAAACTGAAGGTACTGAAACTTTTTGAAAAAGTTCAATAACTGTTTGGAGCTCTGGTGTGGAGGGCCAACTACCAAAATGTAGTTCAGTGCCGCCAACCGCACCTTCCTACCTCAGTTGTCCATATGATGTTTTAAAGGTTTTTTTTTTCCAAGAAAACCGTCTTTTTTTCTAATAAAATTCCAAATATTTCAACTGCAACTGACTATTTCTCAACGTTTGTCACCATTTTCAGAATCTACGATGAAGTTCCTATAAGATAGCAATCAATTTGTAAAAACATATTGCTTCGGCATTGCATCCATAGCAAAGTAAACTAGAAAAAACTAATACTTTTCAAAAACACTCTGTAGAATCTCTTGGGATGAATTTTCGACCAAGATTTTTTGTTTCTTGGTTTTACTATCATGCACATTATTCTTTTTCTCTAAAAACTTTTCCAAATTTGGTTACTACTGCCAACACGATATTGTTCGTTTATAATGTTTTTTTAATTCAAATCTTACTTACTATTTATTTTTCAATTTCTTTTTACTTTTCTTTACCTACATACGAAGTATATAGTAAGGGGAAGTATTGCGATCGTGAAAATTTTCGAATTCGAGTTTTCAACAGAAATACATGTTTTAAGGTCCCCTGAGTCCAAATGACCAAGTCTCGCAAAATGGTCTGTATGTCTGTGTGTATGTGATCAGTCTAGCTCAAAAACGAAAAGCTGTACGATACTGAAATTACATATTTAAGCTTAGCACATGCATGTGATGTTACAGCAACATTTTCGTCAAAATCGACTTGCCGGAAGTGCCACTTTATATAATCGATTTTACACATTTTTACAATTTTCTCGAAAACGGCTCTTACGATTTTGATTAAACTTGCCTAAATTATTCTTCATAAAGGTTTTTAACTTTTCATTCATTAAGTAAATCACCGAGCAATTGCAGGGAAAAAGTTATGATGAAAAGAATATTTTATTTGCGCATAGCTTAAAAAGTATGCATTTTACGGTAATTTATCTATAGACTTTTATGAATGGTACTTAAATTATCTAAAAAAGAATTAAAGAATCATTGAAATCGGATCAATAATAGCAAAGATACAGCGCATCGGACTAACCGGAAATGGTAATTATATCATGGATATTACAATTGTTTACAATTTTCTCGAAAACGGCTCTAATGATTTTGATGAAACTTGCCTAAATTATTCTTCATAAAGACCTTTAACTTTTCATATATATGGTACATCACCGAGGAATTGCAGGGAAAAAAGTTATGATGAAAAGAATATTTTATTTGCTCATAGCTTAAAAAGTATGCATTTTACGGTACAATATGTATATAATTGTATGGAAGGTAATTAAATTATCTAAAAATAAATAAAATAATCAACAAAATCGGACCAGTATTAGCAAAGATACAACGCATCGGACTACCCGGAATTAGCTATAAAATCATGGATTTTACAGTTTTTTACATTTTTCTCAAAAACGGCTCTAACGATTTTGATGAAACTTGCCAAAATTATTCTTCATAAAGGCCTTTAACTTTTCATTCATGTAGTAAATCACCGAGAAAATGCAGGAAAAAAAGTTATGAAGAAAAGAATATTTTATTTTCGCATGGCTTAAAAAATATGCAATTTATAGTAAATTATGTACAGAACTATATGAAAGGTTATTAAAGTATCTAAAAAAAAAAAAAATTATCAAAATCGGACAAGTATTAGCAAAGATACAGTGTATTTTATGAGGAGCATAAAATAGATGGATAACCAAGCGCATCCGAAAGGAGATAGATGCGACCTAACCTCCTCCCACCAATCCACCAATCTGTTGTAAACAATACGCTCTGTAATAAAGTAATTTATGAATACAAAAGCGAAAATTAACTTAATAATTTCTACTTTCACATTATTTAATGGAAAGAAAACGTTTCCATAGAAACTAAACCAGCAACTTTTAAAATATATTTGCAACTTGACAAAGTTAAAATATATAGGTAGTGTACAGAATTGTTGTACTAAAATTGTTTTAAAAACTATTTTATTATACTTAAGTGGGAGAAGAATTTAATGCTGCTGAGTTTATTTCAAGTGTTGTTTATGTGAACTCTTTAGAATTATATTAAAAAGATAATTATTATAGGGCGGTAAGGGAAAGTTGTGTGATGCGCGCACCGCACCAGATTTTTTTTAGGGGGGAATAATTAGATAATGCGGTAATTAGATATTAAACTGGAATCAAATACTACTAAGGTTGCCCTTTTATAGCTCGTCCATAGTTAGATATACACATATTACAAGATAACAATACCATCTTGTAATATGCCTATGCGTATATTATTAAATATTTTGTAAATAAATCCCAAGGTAAAGAAAAAAAAAGATTAGTTTCCACACAATACAGCATGCGTTCGCCCTCGGAATGCCATCTAAAGCCCCTCCACACCTGGGCTTGAAACAGTTATTGAACTTTTTCAAAAAGTTTCAGTGTAACTGTTTTACAAGAACTTTTACAATTAAAATATTATCGTAAAAGTTCTACAAAAAAAAAAAAACCTTCTGGTATACAGTCTCTTAAGAACTTATATCATTAAAAGGTTTTGATAAGAGTTCTGTTAATTTAAGTTCTTGCCAAAACTTTTTTTTATAAAAGCTCTGATAATAGAAGTTCTTAGTTGATAGAGATCTTCGGAAGGTGGAGGAAACCTTGGGAGACAGCGGTATTGTTGAAAAAAAAAGAAAAAAAAAAAAAAAGAAAAAAAAAGAAGATATAAAATTAAGCTGATTTAACGAAAACAATTTGTGAAGTGGTTGTTTAATTTATTGGATATTTTTAAAATACATTCATGCTAATAAATGTATCGTCTGTGGCATGCTTTTAAATAAAAAAAAAATTGTTCGAAAATAAAGCAAAACTGACTATGTATACATTATGACTTATTATTTCCACCTAGCTTATAATTATTATTATTCTCAGTGAATTCGACCATGAATGCTATAATTTATCCGACCACATTGTTTAAAAAAAAGGTATTAGTGTTGTTGAAAACAAGTAGCCTACCTGGTTTGTTATAATTTAAACACCGCAGTAAAGCAGGAATGTAAACTGCGGTTAGGAATGGTCCCTTCTTTAACGTGGGCATACACATTCCTTCTCCCTGATTCACAGTTAGGTAAACAGTCTGGGCATTTCATAAGTTCCATGATAAAACTAGAACTTACTCATTAATATATTATATACTCACAAAAATATATATAAAGAGAGATTTTGTGATCATTTGCAACTCCTGAACCTGTTATATTAAGAACTGTCTTTTTAAAAAAAAAAAAAAAAAAAAATTATGTCAACTAATATTTTTAAACACGATATCAGAAACATGCTTAGAAATTATCAAACAGATTCATTAATGCATTACATGAAAGTTGAACTATTTCCAAACAATTTTTTTTTTTTTCAACAGACATCAATTGCCGATATAGCCTTCTCCATTTTCCACCACTTAAAGCTTACCCTTTTTATTCTTAAAGATATGTTACATATCTGGTCGTTATCAATGCTGGTTGTTTCATTGGTAAAATACTTCGGTCGCTTTACTTCAAGGTAAACCGAAGATGCAGATGTCGTCGTTTATTTATTTATTTAAATTTATTGTACACATAAATTTACCCACGGAGGGTCATTAGCATACTACATCGATATCTTTAACAATTTTTTTGTTTTACATAATGGATGGCATAGTTTGTTTTGAATTCAGTCTCTCATTTATGCTGTAATCTCCCCTTACATCTTTAAAAAGGTTTCGCAATACAGCAAGATGTGCTCTCCGGTCAGAGGTATCTTGCTGGCTCTGCATGTCGGTGGATTCATTCCCTTCAGAAGATAGATAAGCGTCATGACTGTATGGCCGGTTCGTATTCTGGCCATGCTAGCGTCTTTGCGGCGGTTGCTATTTTCGGCAGTTTTCCAGACTTTGGGGCTGTTATTAATTAAATTCCAAATTGTTTGCCTTTTCTGCTCCATTCGGTGGTCCACAACTTGTATATTGTTTTCTTCACGTATGCAATCCAAAGCAATATGTATGCCAATCTTATTTATGTGTAGAATTTGATAGGATCCGTCCTACCAGCATTTGCGGCACCATCAGCATTTTCATTTCTTCCAATGCCCGAATAGGAAGGAATCCACAGGAATTTTATTTATTTGCCTGAATGGAAGCATTCCCTCTTAAGCAGTTGATTTTTTATCACCAAAACATGTTTTGAGTTCCTGTTTTCCAACGACTTGAGAGGTCTTAAGAACATGATACGATCAAATGATACTTGTGATGTTTTGAGCGGCAGGGCTTTTCAGTTTGAATACGGTTTCCCATTCCCCAATATAAGTTCTAGTGAAATGAATTTTTAGCGAATGGATTGCATGTAAATTTCGGTTGATGATCATGTTAGAG
Source organism: Rhaphigaster nebulosa (assembly GCA_948150685.1). Classification (NCBI taxonomy): domain Eukaryota; kingdom Metazoa; phylum Arthropoda; class Insecta; order Hemiptera; family Pentatomidae; genus Rhaphigaster; species Rhaphigaster nebulosa. The sequence goes on along the minus strand of OX411308.1, from coordinate 38,483,095 downwards.
AAGAGTTCCTTCCATCGAACAAAAGGTGTATTCTTGGCTTTGTATTCCTAACTCTTATAGATATATGCTTATATTCTAATATGTTACTGTACTAATTGAATTGAAATTATTTCTAGTAAATGCAAACCACTCCATGGCATTCCATAGTAAGGATAATAATTATAATGACTTTCGAGTATTCAATATCCTACAAAATAACCACTTATAATGGTCTTAATGGAATTCATCATGTTATATAATTTATATAGTACATGAGGGAATTTATATGTGCATGTTTAATTATGCAGTTTTTCATGACTCTTGCTCGAGTTCCATGACAGACTAGTTGATTTTTTTATGATCATGTCTCAGGTTTTGAGTATGTTCCACTGGGCGAGTACTTTCTCCGTTCCTTGCTGTTAGTTACCGACATATATAATTGATGAGCCTTGGCTTTCGGTCGGTTCCTCACAGGTCCTTCGCCTGTAGGTTTAAGGTAAGCGCAGTACGGCTAATATCCAGAGGCCAACAACTCCGGAAATTCGTTTAAAACTTACTCCCTTTCCTCCTGGGAGGCGGAGTACGTTTTAATATTCTCTCTCTCCACCTAACTCCCAAACTCCCCGTTCTGATAATATTACTTCTGCACTTCTAGGAAAGTTCTCTTTTTAATTTGCTCATTCATCTTACATCACTGTAGTGTAATTCGGTGATTATTTGACCATGTTTCAGCCATAATTCCGCTGAAATATGATGTTAATCATATTTCGAAGTTAGGCTGTACCTCAGCGGTATATTTATTATATCTTCAATTCTTCTAACGAATGCCTCATGGTTTGTGCTTCGTTCTTACGAATTTTATCAGAAACGAATTTTGTATTTGAGACTTTTCTCGTATTCTAGCCATCACTTGAATATTTCCTGATTAAAAACATGTTTACAAGTCTTTGGCCAGATTGTTACCTTACAAATAACTTTTTAAAAGTGCTACTAGTTGATGCTGGTTAACTAATTTTCAATAATGAATCTTTGTTATGGATCAAGAAAAAAATAACTCCCCTCTAAAAAATTGAGGTTTTTCGTTTCAAGAAAAGTAGACTCAGAAACTAGAATAATAAAAAAAAATCCGCCGCCCACAGTCCGCCATACCCGTCGACCGTAAGCGGCTAAAATAATAGATATATACTGCCATTGTGAATTATGAAAATCAACTGACTCAACAAGCTATAAACCTTGAAAACTTGGTCATTTTAGTAGCAGTAGTATGCATAGATAAATATTATTGCGAAGAAGAGGAAATTAAATAGCTACAAAACTTTGTCCTTGACACTAATACAGAAGTTTGCTTTGTATATCATGAAAAAGGCAAAGTTATGATATTCATTGATTACTTACTCAAGTTTAATTAACTTACATTACAAAATATGATAAAAACTAAATAAAAAAATAGCCCAAATTGATATTTTTGACATCTGTGATGTGCTGGAGAACGATATTGATTAATATTTATAACCGGATGGTTAAATGTTCAACGGTCGCAATGGTAAAAATATGGTGTTGAACTTTATTACTATACTAAAATGCATTATTGAAAGAATGGAATAGCGAACATATCGCACGCTGGGAAGAATGCTGGTTTAAGTCCAAAAATATGTTTTTCGAGAGAATTATACCATTGAGTAAAGTTCGAAGAGCTCCAGCGGAGGAAAGTAGTAGAAGCATAGTGGTTTTTCTGCTCTCTAGTGTTCATTCCTCGAACTATCGTTAGTCCATTACTACCCTCACCTAGAGCTCTTCGAGCTTTACTCAGTGGTATAAATACCTCGAAAACACATTTTTGGACTTATACCAGTATTCTTCCCAGCATGCGATATCATCGTTCCCATACTAAACTAACAAATTAAAAATCACTACCTACTTTTCAGAAGAGCAAACAAACCGTTGCATTCTTCAATGTATAAGAAGTAGCTTAGATAATTTTAACTTTGGTGATATATTTACCAACAGAAAAAAAATAAATTCTGGACGGTGGCTCTTATACACAGCAGCACACAAAGGTTTTTTTTTGCTCCTCTGAAAAGTAGTGATTTTTATATTCGTTAGAGCGACGATTAAATTTTTTTCCCACTTCACAATGAGATTATAATTAAGAAAAACAATTAATTTAATAAAGTATGGTTTTTTATAATAAATTATAGAAATTGTAACAAAAACAAAATTGCTAAATGTGTTTAACAAATTTAAAAAAAAAAAGGAAGAAAAAAGACAGTTTGAATTCTAATAGAAATGCTGTATTATGAGAATAGTCTCGTAACCATAAAGTAGAAGCCAATCGCAATCCCAAATGGAGGAAAATGGCTTATCCTAGGCTCATAGATTGCGCCTCAAATTATGCACATAGATTGCTTCTGTGCTAATGTTGAATGTATCATCATACATTAGTAATTCCTACTTCCGATTGGTCCCAAAATCTGTGATAGGATGTTCCGATCTGTAAAAAATTATTCTTTTTCTATAAAAACTGCAAATGAAAATTTCGTTAATTTATTATTGATGTCAGTATAATTTTTGTTTTTCTTAATTTCAGTTATTGATTGCTTTCTACGGATGATGATCCCAGGCTTTCGTGTTCTACTTCAATGTAATTGTAAGTATGACTACATCAAATATTTTTTTAACAATAATATTTTTTTTTAAGTGCTGATAAGTGGAAAAGAAAAAATGGCCTATAGCCATATATGGTATTTAGCCAGGGAATTCAATTAAGGCTTTATTTGTAGATTGGCTTTATTATTTTCCCGTATTTTAAAGTTGAGTACTTCAAACATCGCTATCTGCTGCATCGTTTTCGCAGATTAGTTGCTAAAAAAAAAAAGGTTATATAATTCCTTGTGAAAATCAAAAATTTCATTCTATCTAGAAGTGACTGTTTAATATAGTGCCCTTTTTAGTAATTACAATTCAGTGCCAAGAATATACGTAAAAAACTTCACAAACATAAAATACAATTCAATTGAAATAATTCAGGAAAATGGTTTAGAAAAATTTAAAAAAAGGTTACAATAAATGAAAATAGCGTATGTCATAACTAAGAACATTTGTAATAACAAATATCTGATTGACAAAGCAGATATATGGACACCTTTGAAAAAAAAAGTCGATGACAGGCTGGATTCAACAGGTCAGGAAAGATCTGGAACGAAATAAAATAATATAAGAGGAAACTATGGAGAGAGAGGTTTTCAATAATTAGATTTTAAAAATTGAGGGAATCTAAGGAAGGCCAAAACGGGGACGCGGTCCAAAGTGGACTGAGGAATGAAAATGGGAGAAAAAAAAAAGGATGAAAAAGAAATAAAGAATGAAAAATTGAAATTGTTGCGTGGTCCCGAAAAGTAGGCCTCAACGAAAGTAAAAATTCAATATTTGTTTAAACAATTTTAATTAGTCAGGTTTTGTGGAGGCTGTATAGATTAATAAGATCAATGCAATTTAAACCATATCTCCAAATTATTAAATATATGGAGGTAATGTGGAAATGATATGTAATATCAACGGTATACCTGCGATGCGAAACCTTGTGTGTCTTACTCAAATAATACGAACTTAGATACGAGACTTTTCAGGTATATTATCGATATATAAGATAGAAATAATAAGGTATTATTAATTTATTATGGAACAAGAGAAATTGCATAAAAAATAAAATAAAGTAATAATGTATAATTAATTAGAAAATTAATATTATGATAAAAAAAGGAATACAATAAATAATATAGAACATAAGACGTTAGAATACCTACCTAACGATATAATATCACATAAGACACATGAAATAAGAATTATTGAAAATTAGATATAACATTCTGGAGACATGCCCAAACCTCATGAGACATGTTCCTCAACAGTTTCTCTGCTGATTTCACATCCCAGGTGGTGATCCATGTTTAGGACATCATTTTGTCTCGTCTTATTTTGCCCCTAACTCTTCAGCTCATCTCCATGAGCTGGAGTTAGATTATATGAGAGGCCACGATTTGCTGGCATATTTCAATGTCGGAAAGAATGTGTTCTTGTATAGGTATTAATATTTTTATGTAATATTAATATTATTATTTATTAAAATTTCAAGACTGAAGAAAAATCTAACTAATCCTGTCACTGTAACTAATGCAAAGAAGTACTTTAGTGTGATGGCGGTCAAATGACCTTCGGTTTAATTTACTTTTTATAATTAATCAATTGCTAAAAAAAGCAACATATTTCTCGGACTATTATATCATTTGAAAATTTACTATTGTGAAATAACTACGGATTTTTCTTGTCCACGTCACTCAATAATTCAGAATCTTCGTAATTCATTGCAAATCACAGTTCTTTTCTTATGTAATAGATTTATATATTATTTGAACTGTCTTATTGACAAATATTGCAATCTGCCACAATCTATGACACATGCATTCAAAATAAAATAGTAAAATAAATATTTTTATAAAAAAAAAAAATTAATAAGTAAATATTAAATAAGGTATATTTATCTATGAAAATTAATTTACTTTTTGCTTTTAGCACTAAATTAAACTATTAATACATAAATTATAATAAAATAAAATCAGCAAATCACAGTCGTACCTTTTTTTAGGAGTTTATTTATTCGTTTAACCGACTTAAGAAAAGTGGAGGTTATCAATTCGACTTTATTTTTTTAATATTCGATTTTATATTCTTGAACAGATTTATATGATTCTTTTGTTAATCAATGCGCACACTTCCAGAGTGGTCCCATATAGAATTCATAAGGATCCGATGAATATTTTAGATAGAGAGCAGAACTCCTCAATGAACAACAGCTAATCACTCGCGATGGTTACAATAGTTTAGTTTACAGTATGCATTTCTAAATCTACTTGTTTCTTCTTCTTTTTTTTTTCAAATAAATAAAACAGGCATTTGCCCAACGGTGGGACACTCACTAGGCAACTAAATAAAAAGAAAAGTGATTCCAGCATAAATTAAATCTAGTTTTTATTTTATGCTAAATGAATAAATAAGCTAATCTTAGCTGTCTCAAAGGAGTAGCATGTTTAGTAGGCCTGTCCATGGTTTTCGTACTGAAGTTTACCAACTGAAAAATGTGAAATAAAACACAAAGAAAAAAAAATCGACATCGAAACGGTCGATTATACTGGCAGGAATTATAAGAATTATAAGTATAATATACTTTTGGCAGTATAATATTAAGAATCATACTGGCAAAAGTATATTATCGACTACCTTGAATTATTGATTAATTTTTTATAAGTATTCCTTGTTGTTATATAATAACAATTGTTATAACTTCCCTTCAAAGTTAACAAGACGATGCGAAAACGTCAAACGTATATATCATTCATATCAAAATCGTACAAAACTTTGTGTGCATGAAATTTATGTACGTTACACTAAGTTTTACTTCAAATCATTTATGTTACTCAAATCATTAGTGTTACTTTCAAATTTGATGCTTTAACCCTTTTTCGTCCAAGGAGAACCTTAGTCCCTCTTTCTTTAGCTCAAGATTTTTCTCATGCATATAGGTAAAAGCATCTTTACTAAATATGTGTAACTGATACCCATTGGTCGGTGCCCGAAAAAGGCTTATACATTTTTTTCTCTCCTTTTTGAATCATGTAACTGTTACGGAGACGAAAAGGTAAGATAAATAATTTTAGCAATAGTATTTTTAAGAAATGATACAGTCAATTTTGTCAAACCTGTAATAAAACTGATATTAATTTTCTACAAAGAATACTCTTTTGCCATTAGTGAATTCTTAATGTTACAAAGAGTCAAAACAAGTTATGTTACAAAACAAGACTTATCTCAGTTGGATAGGCTAAAGGAAGAACCTATAGCAACTTTATATTTGAAACAAAAGAGTCGTGACGCGGCTTTTCACCGAGATCAAAAAATAATAAATTATTGTACTCTTTCGGTTGATTTGGATTATCAGCTGATAATATAATTTTGTATGTAAAATTATTTATTTATTTTCAGTTGTTCTTGGTACCTTTTTTTTTTTTATTTAAGATTTTATTTTTGGAGATATATCTATTATTAAAAAATATTTGATGTGGACAACACATGACATCCTTGTACGCCTATTAAACTATAAATCGGTGGCTCAAAAAGTGATCCTGAATTTGGTTACTAGTTTCCAAAGATTGCAGTATCTCCGAGTAAAACGACACTCGGCTTCGCGACACTCATTTATTGACACACACACAAATGGGGAGGAAAACCAGTATTTATACTCAATTTTAACACTTAAAAGAAGTAATAAAAATGCTTAATTAGATTGGAAACCAAATTGTGTTTGTAACCTTTATTACCGAAACATATGATTTATGTATTTAATTTAAATATAATTTAGGATGTAATCTTATTATGACCTTCAAGTAAAGTACCCTTTTCGGCTCACCAATTTTAACCAAAATATATTAAATACATTCATATCGATATAACAGTCGTATTTATCAAATTTGACATGTTTTACATTATATTTTAATATAATGTTTGATGAAAGTCTAATATGACCTTCAAGTAAAGTACCGCTTCCGATTTTTCAATTTAAACCAAAATCTAGTATGTTATTTAAATCAATGTATAAGTTATAAATACTAAATTTGAGAAGTTTTGCATAGTATTTTAATATAATTTTTGATAAAAATCAATTATGACCTTCAAGTAAAGTACCACTTCCGGTGATCAAGCATTGACCAAAAAGGGAGGTTCACAACTAGATTTTACAACAATCCTAAATACGATATTTCAACTTTCTATGCTAACGGTTTTTGAGTTATGCGAAATACGAACATACGTACGTACAGAATATACGTACGACGAAACTAGTCAAAATGGATTCAGAGCCAAATTCCGTTGAAATCTGAAAACCGAAAATTTTCGCGAATACAATACTTCCTTTACTTTGTACAAGGAAGTAAAAACCAAAATCTATTATTAAAAATCTATTAACAATACGTTCCAAAAATTCAGTCGTATTCAGCTTCTGGTTATATTTTACGCATTAAAAACATTTATAACACTGTGCCTCTGAAATAACTGTTATAATACCCTGATTAAAATAAAACTCTCAATTGAGGCAGGCGGTGCGTGGGCAGCAATACAAATTATAAGCCTCAGAATGTCGGTAAAACCTGATTAAATACAACAATAGCCCCCTACAACGTGAGTGAGGACCTCACTCACTGAGGTCCTCATTGAAATTCCTCCCTTGTCCGTCTGTGTGCCTCCAATCAATCAGGCTTTATACTTGATGATTAATTGTTGCATTTCCAGTCAGAATAATATTTGAATAATTAATTAGCATTTAATTATTTATGTGAATTATTTTTGCCCAAAGATTCATCTCAAATTTACAAATACGCGCTTATAGACCTCTATAACTTTATTTATATGTGTCTTTGGAGTCATTTGGGTCGAAGAATAGTTTGTTGGGATGCGTATTAACAGATCGCCGTACCTCAATAATACTATTAAATTGTGGTCAAATAAGCATTGCTTTTCGAACTCGTTGACATATTTATGGCAACCAAATTTAACAAAACCTTTGTCTATGTTGAGCATGTACCTTAAAACTCTAATGATTAATTTTTTTTTTTTTAGATTTTAATAAAAATTGAATTTTAGTTACTGTATTCAAATTTTCTATTTAATTTGTTTTGTATTTTTTAAAACTGTATTTAAATAAATTAAATAAGAAATGTATGAAATATTAATAAATTATGATAAGAACCTCGCTTCACCGGATCCGTCAGATCCTTAACACGGATTATTCAGAACATTTTAATTTTTTTTCCCTTTAGAGCCATTTTCTTAATAAATGAAATTGTACACAGTTGGCTATTCAGGGAAATGGGTATAGTGAAAATACGCCACCCCAAAATATAAAATAAAAAATAATTAAAATTTTTCGGTGAGGAGTCAACCATACAGTTTGAAAATTATACATTTATCTATTTATCGAAATAAACTAAACTGAAAAAGTCGTTTAAGTTCGGGTTTGGTTTACCAAAGTAATTTTTAGAGGGGAAAGAAAGTGCCTTATTATGAGGTACTTGTTTGATATGAGATACTCCGGTATCTCTAATCAAAAATACTGAAAGCAAGATTTATTTGGGTTCTAGTACAAATACATAATTAAAACTGTTAAGAAGTATCTTAATCCATTTTATGTTTATCCTATTAAACATATAAGACACTGTCTCTTATAATGAATACACTCTCATATTGGGTAATCCTTTCCCAAAACAACTTGTTTAGAATTGTTTTAAAAAATACTGTTTTTAAGATATTTGTTTCAATTATTTAAAAAGTTTCTTAACGGTTCAATAATATACTATTAGTTCTAGAGTTAAACAATAAAATTGGTAAATGTTATATTGGGGAATCCCGAGAGCTATTTAAAAAAAAGTAATTTAATTTTATTTTATTTCTTAATAGGGCACTTTTCGTGGGTAGTATTTTGGCCTAAAGAGAGAATAAAGATAAATTATTACAATATTATGTCGTCTTTAAATAGTCGAGGAAGTAATATACAGGAACTAATAATATAAAGCTAGTTAAAAATATAGATTAAATATTAATACTGTTCATTCAGTAAAATATTTTCACTCCTCCATATGTATCTATGCGAACTCTTTTATGACCTATCATACTACATTATGGTTGATAACCATGCCGTTCTACTTATGGATGGTAACGATATATCTTCATAATACAACCAGAATACCTCACAGTGCCAATCAATTCGGTTGGCTTAGCCATGTAAGACAGATGTATCATTTTTTTTTTTTTTAATTGAACTTCTAAATTTAATGAATAACAGTTTCAAGTTGTAAAAACATTTTTTTCTTCAGTTCCATAGCGTAGGTTTCAGTGTGGCGCAAAGATGTTTCGCTGGGAAGTAGAGCAAAGAATATTATCTGAGATGGTGAGAATTATGTTGCAATCGCCTTCTACGGGTCTCTTAAACACTATTTCGCGATGATATCTTTCTTTATCTTTGAAGATACCATCTGTGTATTGTATATACGACAGATGTGATTCGTTGAAGATAGCTTTGTTCTTATACTTTGTTCTTAATCAGATATTTAGTTGTTGCGTAGCTAAGTGGTTTGCTAAAAAGAAGTAGAATATTGACTCACTTTCATTTGTGGCAGAAAAATATTTTAATTTTAAAATGAGCGGTAGTTTCATAAACCTTTCTTATCATTCTCTATACACTTATATAGAATGTTCATGCCAGAAAAAGAAGGCAACTAATTGCCTAAATGTCAAACGGGTGTTTAAAAACAATTATTAAAAATACAAAAATTATTACTCAAAATACAATGATTGAAATGAAAATCATATTTTTTCATTAATTTCGGAGTAGGGGATATATTACCCTGATCCCTCCCCTTGCGTTCGCCGATGGTTCGTGCACAATTCTTATGCAATATATATATATATATATATATATATATATATATATATATATATATATATATATATATATATATATATATATATTATAATAGATAATTTATTATAATATAAATTGAAACTGAGAAATAAAAAAACAATCAATCCATATTAATGAAAATTAGTTACTAGTTGGAATCAGCTCTTTTTCTAATCCTTCTTGTGTGAAATGAAAGTATGCTCCAACATTTATAATTCATGCTATTTGTATCTCGTTTTGGAGGGATGAGAAGAAAAAAGTTGATAGCTTCATTTATTAAACTATTTTGTTTTTATGGGTTAATAACCTTTAAAAATACGGGCTATTATTATTGGTGTGAGTTTAGTTGACGGCAGATGTAATTTTAAGTAGTCGGAGAGGTTCGTTCAATAAAGCACACACTAATGTGTTACTTATTTTATTATTACAAAGTTTCGGCTTAAGTTTTAGGCAATCATCAGGGCTAAGAAAAAACAATATAGTATTTATTACAACAGAGGCAGTAACAATGTAATTCATATTATAATTCATAACCTTCCCTTATTTAAGTTTGCATTATTTTAATTTTAATTTCGATTAATTGTTAGCATTATTTTTATCTTCATTAGTCACTTGTCAACATTTTTAACATCATTACCATATTTTACATAACTTGTAATATCACAATTATATCGATATGCTCCTTTACATACTCCAAATCTTCATACTAGTAGTTATACTAATTAATAGTTTTCATGTATTTTACTATTTCATGTAATTCATAATCTTTCCTTCGCTCTTTTCACATTATTTTAATTTTCATTATTTACAATATATATTTAAAATCTTATTTCTTTATACTTCGTATTTTTTTATCAAACCAGTCATATCTGTTTATTACCATATTTTATTACTGTTATTAGAATTGTCTCTGTTCTTATCTTATTTTTTCTAAGCCCTAAGTGTGGCCTAAAATTTAGGCCGAAATGCTGGCACACAAAAAAAAAGTTACACTGACTAGTGTGTTGTTCATTGACCGCACCCCACGGCCACTTTTTAGGGTTATTATTATCTTTATTGACATTGTATTTAATTCTTTATTGCGTTTATACAGCTGCAGTTTGCTGCTATCTGTTTCATTCTATCTGTTTGAAACGAAATGAAATAAATAAATATAATGTTTTGTATTTTGTCAACCGTTCTTGGGGAGTAACCTTCCAATCATTCAATGATAAAACAGAATTGGAGTAAATCTAACTTTCTGCATAACGCTATAAAGATTATTTTATGCAGAGAAAATTTACCTTACTACTTTTACAGGTTCCTCATTTTTTCCAACAAACATTATTTTTTTTTTTACAAATAGCACTATAATATAAAGCAATAATGCAAATAATAGCAGCAGAACAATAATGTAATTTTACTATTCATATTTAATAACTATGCTATGATAAATCCAATTCTGTTTTATTATTCAATTATGCTTAATTCGAAATGGGAAATTAAATTATTTACTGATATAGGTGATGTATTGTAATGGCTATGTAAGGTAAATTATTATATTCGGGTTATATTGGTATATGCCTTTTTAAATAAAATAGATTTATAATATACAATTATTAGCGATTAATTACTAAATAGATTGAAATAAATTTTAAACTCCTTTTCAATTCCCAGAAATTAAGAAAAGGAAGGAGACATGTTACAAGTTTAGTTTTAGTTCAACAGTGCCTAAGTTGATAAGATATTCAGAATTGGTAAATACAAACGAAATGGTAATTTAGTTTCAAAATTTCATGGTTGGTTGCCGAAGACAGACCGTGACCACAGTGGTTTTTTACTCCAGTGATTTTTTTTTTAATATTTCATAAGTCCAAACGATCCTTGAAATATATTTCGAAAGCGCTTTTAATGAAATTTGTATCTGTATTATCAAGAGGCACCTGTTCTAAATACATATCCTACTTTCAATTTACATATTCCTTGTTGGATGTTTTTGTTCTTGTTGGTGTTACATGATCTTTGTTGGAACATAACCATATTAGTTTATTAGAACATAATGTAGAGTAGATATATAATATGTTATATTACAACATCGATGGTTTTATTTTCGAGACAACTTCTTTCACAAGCTCAACTTTAAGTAATTATATTATAATAATAGACTGTTTATATCATTATCATTAATTTATTATTATTAGTAGGCAACAACGGCACTTGCTATGAAGATGTTTCACATATTTGGGCCGAAGCGTCGGCTTGTAATGTCATTCTAATTCTTATAATCTTTCTTTCGAACACTCTCAATTCACAGCAACGATGTTGGGACAAACACCAAGTTTTCACTCCATATGTGGCAACTGGACTGATAAGAGATTTATATAATTTTAATTTTGTTTCTTTAGACAGCAGTTGAGACTTGAGAAATTTCAGGTTTTCGTAGCAGACTTTATTTTCAGCCATTATTCTCCTGTAAATTTATTTACCGACTAGATTCTCTTTACTTACGGCAGAACCAAGTTGCACAAACGTGGTTACACTTTGAAAAAGTAAAATTCTTGATTTTAACGTTGGTGCAGGGTCTCCTACTTGTTGCTGAGAAAAATTTCAGAAAATTTGTTTTATTTTCGTTCACTACGAGCCCTACTTTATTACAATTTTAATATTCTATTTCAAAGGCTTCTGTAAGTGCTTTTTTACTACTGGCAGCAATTACCAGGTCGACATCGTAGGCACAAATTTGCCATGCTTTATCAACGATGGTATAATTTTAAGCTGTATGTTTCACAGGATCATGCAGATCTATATTGAATAGAGTTGTCGACAAGGGGTCTCCTAGACGAACGCTAGATTGCACCCTAAAAGATTCTCTGATTATCCTAAAAATCCAAATTCCTGATATAATTATAATTAATCTTATCAAACCCAAAGGCTAGATGCCTATATACATCACTTCAACGATCCCCGTCAGATGCCAAAGTTAATTTTATAAACCTATCTTACAGCTAATTCTTGGATTAGATATTTCATACGCCGTCTTCCGCGGCTTTTTACTTCCTTGTACGAAGTAAAGGAAGTACTGTATTCACGAAAATTTTCGATTTTCAGATTTCAACGGAAATATCCATTTTGACCATCCCTGAATCCATTTTGACTAGTTTCGTCGTGGCGTCTGTACGTACGTACGTACGTTCGTATTTCGCATAACTCAAAAACGGTTAGCCGTAGAAAGTTGAAATTTTGTATTTAGGATTGTTGTAAAATCTAGTTGTGAACCTTCCTTTTTGGTCACTGTTTGATCACCATAAGTGGTACTTTACTTGAAGGTCATAATTGATTTTTATCAAAAATTATATTAAAATACTATGCAAAACTTCTCAAATTTAGTATTTATAAGTTATATATTGATTTCAATAACATATTGAAAAACCGGAAGTGGTACTTTACTTGAAGGTCATATTAGACTTTCGTCAAAAAAAATATTAAAATATAATGTAAAACCTCTCAAATTTGGTAAATAGGACTTTTATATCGATATAAATTACTTGAAAGTCATAATAAGCTTACATCAAAAATTATATTTAAATTAAAAGAGAAATCATATGTTTCGGTAATAAAGGTTACAAACGCAATTTGGTTGCCAATCCAATTTAACATTTTTATTACTTGTTTTAAGTTTTAAAATTGAGTCTAAAATACTAGTTTTCCTCCCCATTTGTGAGATCAACAAGTCTACATCATGAGAATAAGTATTAGTTAAGTGGGTTTTTCCGCTTAAAATGTCGAAACTGTCCATTTCTAATGCTTTATCCAGTGATATTGACAATTTTATTGTTGTCATGGAACATGGAGAAATATCTTGGAAACTAGTTACCTACTGAAGTAAAACGACATATAATAACGGAATGAGACCTCCAGTGACAAGTGTGTGTCAATAGATGGATGACGGGACGCCGAGTGTCGTTTTTACTGCAATCTTTGGAAACTAGTAACCAATTCAGTATCACTTTTTGAGCCACGGATTTATAATTTAATAGGCGTACAAGGAAGTCATGTGTTGCCCACATTAGATATTTTTCTGTGAGTACTGGGTCAGACTACAATGCCCGTCCGAAGCCCGGATAAAACAGCAGGGTTAGAGGTAGGGCTGTCTGCCCAGCCTCTGTAAAAACTTTCACCGTTAAACAAGCTCAAAAACCAGGGCTCGGAAATCGGACTGTCGCACGGAAACGACTTGGTGCAACGAAAAATGTTTACAGATTTGGAACATGGAATGTGAAGACCTTGTATCGAGGAGGAGCACTCAAGGAGTTAACCGATGAGCTAAGCAGGATGAGGGTAGACATAGCAGCCATACAGGAAATCTTCCACCTGAGGGGGCCTCAATCAATCGAACAAATGGAGTAGAGACAAATTTAGGAGGAATAAGGAGGTAATATAAAGAAAATTTGGAATAAAACATAAGCAATATTCCGGCTGTAAGTGGTGACAAAGAGGTAGAAACTCAGTGGAAGGAGTTGATGGTGTCAATCACTGGAGCAGCAGAGCAATACTGTCGAACAAAGCGGAAGCCTCCAAATAGATCCTGGTTTGTTGCGGAGTGTGATGAAGCCATCAAGGCATGCAATATACAAAGAACCAAGTGGCTGGTTAAGGAAATACGGCAGAATAGAAAATATTTCCATGATGCTAGGATCCACGCTAAAAGAATCATCAGGTCTAAGAAGAGAAACTGGATGAATGACAAGGCTTGGGAAATAGCAGCCAGAAGTAACAATGAGACCAGAAAATTCTACAAGGAGGTCCAGCAGCAGAAAACAGGTACTAGAAATAATAACCTGGTTATAAGGTGTGAATATGGATCGCTTCGATGGGTGAGATTGGTCGCAGACGTAGAGCTGCAAGAACATTGGAAGAAATACTTTTAGACTCTCCCGAGTTCTGAGAATGATGCTGAAGCCGCGTGACCAGTAAATCATGCGAGTGTTGGCGATGACGACAAGATGTCCCACTAGATAAAGACGTGTCGGAGCTATTGTGGTAAAGCTAAAAAGTAATAAGGCTCCCGGTCCAGAGGGAATACAAGCAGAATTTTTAAAAGTGGCAAAAGGGTCATTAGCCAGTGAGATACATAGATTTGTTTCACACATTTGGCAAGTAGATAGGATGCCGAAAGAGTGGTCAGAAGAAACAGTCGTTGCATCCACACTATAAAAACAAGGATTATAAGAATTATAAAGGCATAAGCCTGCTGAACACATCGTACAAATTTTTCTCTATACCCTTCTACCGCTTCCGCCTACTGTCATATGTTAAGCGCAAGCTGTGATATTACCAAGTAGGTTTGAGACCCAACAGATCAACCATTGATAAAATTTTCTCCTTGCGACTGATATGTAAGAAAATAAAGGAATATCAAAATACTATGTGGCTGCTATTCATTGATCATAAGGCAGCATGTGACACAGTTTTGAGAGAGAAATTGTTCCTGGCAATGAAGGAGATGAACATTCCCTTAAAAATTATCAGACAAATAATGTGTACAATGAACAATATAACTGTAAAGTTAAAGTCAATGACAAGCTAACCAGCGTATTTCAGATTAACGTTGCACTCACGCAAGGTGATTTTCTAGCCCCGTTACTTTTTAACATTATGTTACAAACCATATTAGCAAGAGCCTGTCTGGATGAGGAAGGTAATATATTCTACAAAGGGGTCCAATTATGAGCATATGCCCGATGATGTGATGATAGCAGTAAAGTCTCTTCTTAATTTCAAAGATGCTTTGAGAAGCTGGAAAGAGAGGCCAGGAGATTTGGCCTAGAAATTAACGAAGAGAAGACAAAAATTATGGTCATGAGGAAAAGAAATCCATGCGCCCCCAGATGTGTTACACAATTGGAAACCACACATTCCAATGTGTTGTTAGTTTTAAGTATCTTGGTGCACAGTTCAATGAGGTATTGGAGAAGGAGATCCATCCACGCATTGTCTCGGCCACTAAAGCTTTTTTCTTAATAGCTCATCTTATGGGAAGTAGATTGGTAAGCCGCTTAACCAAGTTGAGACTATTAAAGACCCGACCCTCACTAGACCAGTCGCAGCATATGCATGGGAGTCATGGGCACATAAAAAATTAGCAGCTGATAAGATCAACATCTTTGAACACATCAAGTTAAGGCGCATCCTGGAGTCTTGAAAGAAAATGGGGTATACCGTCTTAGAAAGAATAGAGAAGTATATTCCCTACATGACGATTTGAAGCTCTCCGACTACGTCAGAATACAACGTCTAAAGTGGTTGGGTCACCAACATAGAATGGTTGATGGCAGAACCATCAAAGATTTATATCAGGCCCAAAAGGAGTGAGAGCTCGAGGGAGGCCACGAAGCAGATGGAAGGATAGCGTCTCAGAGGACCTCCGAAATCTTAACGTGTCTCTGAGACTTGCTGCGGACCGACAAGACTGGGCAAGAGTGATTGAGCAGGCCAAGGACCGCCTAGTGGGTATGCAGTGGCTATGAAGAAGAAAACTGGGCCAGTTTTTTATTATCACCAAAGTTACAGGTAATTCCAGGATGATTCTCGGAACTCGACATCAACATCCGCCATTTTGTTTCAATACAATATTGTGTACTAATTTGAAGCGTTTTATAATGTATTTCTAAAGTGTATATTTTTAATTCTTATTCAATACTTCTGAATATATAAATTAATACATCCCCTAAGCCTCAGATTTCCTAATTCGAGTAGGGGTAGAAACAGAGGTAATTGGTTTGGGCAAAATGAACGTTTTTAGTGTCTGTTTTAGTGGGGGCATTAGGGGACAAAGTAACGATGACTGCAGGTGGCTGTATTGCAGAGCTGCTGTTGGACCCCTCCCCCCTATTCTTATGACCCGCTAACACCCCCCAACAACCCCTCCCATCTTAATTGACTTTTTCATTAACGATTTGTGGCAATCGTTAATATTATGTAATTATGAGGCTTTTAACTATATTATTATTGATCTGGTGGTTGAGATGTGGACTTTTTATTAAATTGAAAATATTGGGGAACACTTTTTTGGCTTGTATTATACAATTTCTTTTAATTTCTCAAGATGTGAATTTAATTATTAAATAATCAGTACCGTACTTTAGTCCCCTCAAAATAAATATTGATACCGTTACTGCATCATCGGTTATTTTTTCTTCACTCTCTTGGTCCTCTCTTTTTTTTTAAATATAAAATATTTATTTCTTGAAAATAAATAATTAGTGTAACCATATTAAATGATTGACCTAATAGTAATTGAATATTTATGCATAATGTTTGCTTCCATACAATATATGATAGTTAAAATAGTAATTTTATACAGCATGTACTCCTCTATGAGGAGTTGGAGATGCATCTATGTTTTATCATTTTTTATATTATTGAGGTTTTCCTAACTGTTTAGCGTCCTCTTTAAGGTAGGCAAATGTATAGAATTTGGTTAAGCCCTCAAAAAGTATTAAATCCAATTTAATTTTACTTTTAAAGTTTGGATAAATATCTTAATCATGCATAGTTTTGGGTTACCTGAAAAATTTTCAAATTTGTATTTATCCCCTTTTGCATCTCTACTCATATGTCGGTGGTAAAGGGATTTGATGTTCAATTTACAACACCAGGGGGATGAATGGGTATGTATCTCGGTGACAACATTTCATAATTTGTTTAATAATAATACGTAATAATTTTTTATATTGGTAATAATAATAATTGTTTTTTCGTTTTTAATTTCACCTTTCAATATAATTAAGCGGATAATAGATTAGTTATTATAGATTCACGTTTAAATCAATTTCGATACCGCTTACTTATGACTTTGTTGCATATTCAGAGATGTGTTTTTTTCTCATTCTTGTTTAAATAAAAATGATTTGAAGTCAATCAGTTCTTAAGTCGGTACAATTGATAATTATATGACGTTTTGGACTAAGGTCAAATTTTTTTTTTTTTAAGAAAAAGTGTAAAATAAATCCTATATCGATAAAATATTTTTTACCGCTAAACATCCTTCCTCTATATTTGGTACTTGAGTAGCTAAATTGATATTGAATTGAGTAAATTTTTTTTTTTAACCGTCCTGAAATATTTAGTTTTACTTATTCGTTTTACTTTTGCGCAAAATGTTAACATTCTGAAGCTGCTAAGCTAAGCCCAGTTGGCTTGACTAAGCATTTAAGTCCCGGCAGGGGAATTCATCGTGCCTTTGGGAACATTTATATTAATGTAGGACCAGCCTCGGTAATAATAATAACACTGCCTTGGGAACCAGAGGTCTCTTTGCAGATATCACCAGCGGCACCCATCTTTGCATATCTGTCTCTGCTCCAGTCTGTTTAGACCCTTCTTGGGAGGCTGTCGTTGAGTTATCTAGCCGAAGACTTCTTGGTCTATCTTGTATCCACAGCTGATGTAATGTTTTGTTATCTTTGTGATCTTTTACGAAAAGCTTGAATATTTATAGAATATCAATAAATTTCAAATATCTTCAAAAACAGTTTTCTTATTCTGCCTGTATGTAAGATTGCTGTAATCACGGACAAAATTTATATAAAAAAAAATTATCAGCCGTTGGGAAACATACTTTCACCAGGTAATGGTCAGATTATGCTCTATACCTGGAGTTTCAAGCGCGCGATCCCCGAGATGATTTTTTGGGGCACACAGTGTTTTAAAATAAAGTTAATAAAAGAAAATTATAAATCGATGTTATCGATTATTACTCTACATTCACTTTTATGTGTTTTAATGCTCTATTCATATTCCTGAATCCTCACCATAAATTTAATTTTTAGAAAATTTGTAAATGTGATGAGTCCCGCGCTTTAATTGAGTTTGGCATGCCTCCTCTATACCCTGGAGAATAAATTATTTTCTTTCTTTTTTAAAATCATAATAAAAGCATACGGTGAAGCTGGAGTTTCTAAAATACATTTTTTGGTTAAAAAGATTTGGAAAATTAAAATATGCCCGAAGAATGGAAAGAATCTATACTTATTCCGATTCACAAAAAAGGTCCGAGGACGGAGTGTAATAACTATCGTGGAATATCACTCCTCCCAGTATGTTATAAAATATTCTCGTTGATCCTAACTAGTCGAATCAAGGAATATGCCGAGGAAATTATCGGCGACTACCAATGTGGTTTTAGACGGAACCGATCAACTATCGATCAAATATTTTCCTTATGGGAAATATTAGAAAAAAAATTAGAATTCAAAGGTGTAGTTCATCAGCTTTTTGTGGATTTCAAAAAGGCTTATGATTCCATTGATCGCCAGAGACTGTATAACATTTTGATTGAGCAGGAAATACCGAAGAAGTTTGTAAATCTAGTAGGGATGTGCATGATCGAAACATTCAATAAAGTTAGAATCGGTAATTATTTTTCGGAGAAATTTGAAGTTCGCTCGGGGTTAAAACAAGGCGATTTCCTTTCACCTGTCCTATTTAATTTAGCACTAGAACATGTCATTAGAAAGGTGATGCGTACCGAAAAGGGTTTAGATCTGGGTGGTAAAATATCCGTGCTCGGGTTTGCGGATGACTTGGTATTATTAAGTGAGGACGCGGAAACTATAAAACTGAATACAACAACGTTGATGACAGCTGGGAAAGAGATTGGCCTCAAAATAAATACGGATAAGACGAAATATATGGTTAGCAATAGAAACAGAGGCGATTTTGAGGATATAGATATAGGAGAAAATAGGTTTGAACACGTTGAGAAATTTAAGTATTTGGGGTCTGTGATTACTAGAAAAAACGAAATTCAAGAGGAAATAAAGGCGCGGTTACTGGCGGGAAATGCTTGTTATTTTTCGGTATCAACATTACTTAGGTCGCGCATTTTGTCCAGAAATTTAAAACTTAGAATATATAAAACTATTATCTTGCATATAGTTCTGTACGGGTGTGAAACGCGGCCGCTAACCTTGAAGGATGAACAACGCCTTAAGGTCTTCGAGAATAAGGTATTGCGTAAAATATTTGGTCCAAAAAAGGATGAGTAAACTGGAGAATTTAGGAGGTTACACAACGCGGAATTGCGGAGCATACACCCTGTTAATATAATCGAAGTGATATCATCGCGACGCTTGAAATGGGCTTTCAAAGTTGTTGGGCTCAGTAACGAACGAATTCCTAAAAAAAGCTAAACGCTGAACCGACTGGTAAACGTCCGAGGGGTAGACCGAAACGTAGGTGAGAGGATTGTATTAAGGGTGATCTAATGAATTTGGGTTTGGACGGCAGGCGGTGGACCGAGGTTTGTAGGCAGCGATTTGTGGTATCGGCATCGAACCTTCGGGTTCGCTAAGCCTTTTATTATTATTATTTTTTAAATCAAATTTTTGAATAAAGTATGTTTGAAAATTTGAAATTCGTGATGCGATTGTGTTGCCCTACATATAGGGATATACCTGCGGACATTAGATAGAAAGCGTAGTATTCATGAATATAAACTACGAAGGCGGTTAATAAATAGTTTATTGATTTATATAGATGTTCCAGTATACATATAAAATAAAAGAACAATTTAATTGAAAAAAAAAATGAACATTTGAACTTAGAATACAAATAAAATAAATTTATTTAACTCATTAACCCATATTTAAGCCTATAAACATTCACAGAAAAAGTTAAAAACTCGATTGACAAAGGAGTTGTTTCCTTAAGTACATCTCTTTACAGTGTCCGAAGGTAGAACCCAAGCCATTTTATTTTCTAAAGGAGGATAGCAACGGGAATGCTATGATTTCAATTACTTTGAAATCAAAAATAAATCTTCGAAACCTTGATATTAAACTAGGACTGTGACAAATTATCATAAAAAAGAAAAAAAAAGATGAGATGCTTCTTTTTTTTTTTTTTTTTTTTTTACTTCTTCAGATAAAGTAGTAAAATGTCATATTCACTTCCCTTGTGCTTTATAAGAGCCGGCTTTCCACGAGCAACTGATGGAGTTTACATCCACTAGTAACCGACATACTGCATTCCCTCTGGTCTTAAAACTTTAAAATGAAATGTACGTAGGTACAACTGTCCTTAGATGCAGCGTTCTTCCCTTCATAATGATAAACTTATTAAGAGAAAGCGGATCACACTTCGATTAAGTTTTAACGATTTTCACATTACGATGTTTTAACTAAGTATTAACTTGAAAACTATCGATAAATGAAGCCCCTTGCATTTAATGCATTCATTCATTTAGATTTTTCTATTCTTCTTCCCACAATATATGAGAATACACCAGTTGTTTTTGCTTTAGTAGCATATAGCGTTTCGAGCATCAATTTATATGAAAATTATTTGAACTATTTTAAAATTATTCACAACCCTGTTTTTTTTAAATAACAATAAAATGTACGGTAGATATTTATAGAATCATTTAGTTTACTGGATTATTTTTGAAACGATCAATATATATTATGTTGTTTCTATGCATACTTAATAAGCATTTCAGTAATATAATTCGCATATTAATACCTAAGTATAATTGTTGATCATATCGGAACTACCTGCATTTTCTGCTCAGGAGCTTTGTTTGCTAAGGAACATGTTTGTTGCTGCTAAGGAAACTTAGCCTCCAACTTATGACACTCTGTTCCAAATTTTATGAAGTCTAAACAGAGAGGCCATCTCGGAGGGTTGTGAGGCACTCGGGGACCAACTTACACTAACAAACAAGAAATTCTTTCCCGGGACGAGTAAAGGCTCTTGAGAGGACTATAGTGGCTAAAACGAAATAAAAGAGGCCCTAAACGCTAACATCGGAAAGCCATTACCGAGAGAATTATTTACGATTACCGGCTCTTAGGGGGCGAGCACGAGGCACCCTTACAGCTTGTGTGCTCAGCTTCGTCCCGTCGGGCATCTGTCTCCCTCATAACTGATTGCCTGCGATTAAGTCCATTGTTAGTTTTTCCCGTCCTTGCGGGAAAATACGGATACGGTTTGGACATTTCTTTGCAGAGTGTTGAAAAACATCTATAATGAACGAAACTCAAGAAGAAATAATACCTTCAGTTTTAACGTAGGCTTTCGAAGAATGAATAAAATGAATCTAAATTCTTGGAATCAAGATCAAGAGGCTGTTCCTTGATTGGTTGCTAGTTTAATGGAGGAGAGGCGCATTAGTATAGGTTATAGTCATCTTACCAAATGGCTCTGAGGGACTTCATATAAAGAGAACATAAGACGAAAGAGAAAATTATATCTGTTAACTAAAAAGGGAAATGAGAAACCCAAAGAAGCTTTCTAGGAAATGGAGGCGATTAAATGTTGTAGAGCTGGTTAATAATTTATGTTTTTGATGTTCGTATATTTAATAATTTAAATATAGACTTTAAACATCTCAAATTGGGAAAAGGAGCTCCTGTGCACTGTTCCTCCTTCATGCCTCACATGAATAACTCATCTAAACCACCTAATTCGCTAATTTTTACCATTCTGCTGTCGAAATTTAGGTTAAAAAAAAACTGTATTCTTTACTTGAGTGTTTGAAATTTATTACATAATTAATTGTCAAATGAAAAGTATGATAGGCTGTCTACCTATTATTTAATAGCTATTAACATTTCGGACTTTTCTTTGATGACCCTAATCTGGTCTATTAACGTGATATAAACAAAACGGCATCGAAAGTTTTGAGCTGCAATAACTTGTTTTAAATTTATTTGACGTTTTACCTACTCCGATTTTTGCTTGCGGTTCGCAAAAACATGTGAAGAGCAAAAGCATGTCAATTTGTGTACAAAAAACAAAATCAAGTATCTGATATAAAGCGAATTTGATGCAACGTATTAATGATATGAATACAAAGAGGTCATAAGTGTGGACATTAAAAATGTTTTTTTTTTTCTCTTCAGATCTGTCAAATTCATAATCGATAATGGCCAGATTCCTGGCGGTTAATATTAAATTAAAAATGAGATGTGAGGCATGGAGAGGAAAAGCACCATGATTTGAAGAGAACAAGCATCCGTTTTCGTTTAAGTCTCCTCTTTGTTTTTTCTGGCATGAGAACCATGGCCATTCGTTTTATTGATTTCGTGTATGTGCAACTTTGTCTTAACAAGTGAATTTTCACCATTGTGCAAAGGTTTCGAGAAAATTCGCATGGATTAATTAATCCTCGGCAATGTAATCCAGTGTGTCGAGTGCATTAACCATGTTGCTTGGGTTACATTCGTTTGTAGTCGTTTTGAGTTTAACTGTTTTGCAGTAATGTAATTTTGTCAAACTTATTTTAGTATACATTTTTGTGCTATTCCTAATTTTCAGTATCACGTGAATAGAGAATATATTAGATTGATTGAGGTTCAGATTAAATGATTGATTTTTTTTTTTAATATGCGGAACCCATATTATAATACCATTCTCCTAACAAAAATTTCTACTGAGCTATTTTGGGTATTGTACTGAGCAAGTGTGAGTGAATAGTCGGGTTAAATGGAAGGACATATTCCTATTTTTGATGTGTTCTTAAAAATGTCATGGTTTGATAGAATTTTCCCAATAGTTTACACCAGTGGTTTAACTTTTGTGTGATATGTTATAAGAGTGTGGTGCCTGTTTGTCATTTTGATGATTAG
This sequence comes from Rhaphigaster nebulosa, assembly GCA_948150685.1. Taxonomy (NCBI): domain Eukaryota; kingdom Metazoa; phylum Arthropoda; class Insecta; order Hemiptera; family Pentatomidae; genus Rhaphigaster; species Rhaphigaster nebulosa. The sequence goes on along the minus strand of OX411308.1, from coordinate 38,460,001 downwards.
TAATAATGACAGTATCAGCTATCAATATTACTGCACTTCTTCATAAATAAAACACGCAGTGAAAAAATTTTAATTGATTTGTGTATGCAGTTTAATTTTTAATCATTCTTCACAGCAAAAAAAGATCCGTAGCGAGGTCAGAGAATGTTGGAGAAATATTCGTAACATACTTTATTTGACACGTAAAATTGTTACCTGTAATATAAATTATAATTATTTTTCTTTTTTAAACATCCTACCTACCTTTACATTAATTTTTACTTCAATGCGAGAAAAAACCAGTACAAACTTTTCTGTTTGATATAATCCATTTAAACCTTGGTGAGTACCAGCATGTATTTGATTTCTTGTAATTAAGACAATATTTTATGAATTATGAATTTAATTAAGAAATTCATAATTCATAAATGTTTTGAAATACTAATTTATTTTACATCTAATTTAATATGTATAATAATACGAAACTATATTTTGAATTGCTTATTTTTGAATTTTTTTGTATTCTTAGAACTGAGGATGAATGTACAACATTCGAAACTAGTTTTCAATAAAACAAATTTATAGAAGTGGCAAATAATTTATCAATCACTAATTTTACCTTTTTGTTATATATTGAGATGCTTATAGTTTACTAGTTTGCTTATTGTCTAATTATTAAAATATTTATTAAAAAACTATCCTGGAGGATTAATTATAACATATTAAGGGGCGGGCAGATAATGTGTCTATGTTATACTCTCTGCTGTATTCCTAGGAATCAATATGGTCAGCACAGTAGCCTAACTGATTCATCCTCTAACTTTCAAGTTCTTGTTTTAATATTGCGTTAACCTAGAAATCTTCTATCAATTCATGGTTCTAACCCTGACGAAGAACAACAATTTTGTACTCTTCAAGAGATAATTTTGTGCCAAATAAGAGTGATGTCTCCCATTTTAATGCTTCCCTAGTTATAACTCTATTATCCCTGAATTTGTTTATATATCTTTGGTCTGATCAAATGTACCGTAAACTCGAGCAGCTTAAAGTCAATGAGGATATCAAATTTGAACTTTTTACCCCGTTATTCTTCAAGTTACTGCAGTTTTTTATGTATCAAATCTTAATTGTAAGTGTTTACCATATTTACAGCTTTACCGAAAGTAATTCTGAATTAAATATAATCGGTTGGCATTATGATTGTGAAAAAACAACTGCTGTAGATAAGAAGGCACTAAACTCTTGACAGTTGAATGGCTATTGCACAGCAAATGATTTCGTCAGCACAATTCCAAGCCTCCGGGGATTTGTCAGTTACCCACTTAAGTGAGTACTCTTTTGTGATCCCCTTGGGTGCATCCCTCCCTTGAAAGGACATAATTTTCTTTGTAGATCTTGAAATAAAATAACCTGATATCAGTTTCTCTTTGTTGAAAAATCGTTGTTTCTATATGACATGTGTTCATTTTTACACCCTCAATTATATAAGTTTTCGTAAATATGGTAATCGATCTAAACATTTTTTTGAGGTCTTAATTGAAAAGTTTAACGTATCCTAAACCACTCAAAAAAAAAAAAAAAATTGTCGTCTCCAATTTCCAAGGACGTCTTTTCGTTGGAGTTACGATTGGAAATATGGCGGTATTGATATCGCCTATGACGTCATGACGTCGCAGCTACAAAATGTACATTCCCTAAGGATCTCGCTCTTCTAAATTCCTGACTCATTTCAGGTGAAACTTTGGGGGTTGTAGTAGGAAAAAATGCAGAGTCTTTTCATTTGGAGATAACAACCAAAAGATAAACCCTACACTAAGCTCTACAACTCTGTACTTGATTAGAAATAGCACCTGTCGTTTCTTGTCTAACGGTTATACAAGGGCGTTAGGTGGTCAGCATTAACGCTAAACCACCAAATTTTTTCCTGATCCATTCACAAGTCAGCAGCTATACACTTGATACCTGATAGTACATATATGATATTCAAGGTTTTGCCGTGATAATCGCCTTAAAATACGCTCTCCCCAAAAATGAAATTAAAATAACTTATCTAAATTAGAAAATTTTTAATGGTCTGAGACAGTTTTACTGTAGAACGATTAAATTTTTTAAAAAGTCTACTCAGAATGATAAACATTTTTAGCGAAATTTATTGATTTTTGTGAAAATATTATTAAATAATATGCTTTTAAAATATATTTAAATATGAATCAGATGAAAAATAATAATTCATGAATTAAAACAGTAGTTGAAAATGAACCTACGCTGCACATATACGTGTCAAAAACATGATTTTAAAGTACAAACGAAAAACTGATTTATAAGCAATTAAATAAAATATAGTTTTATAAACTAATTATAAACATTTCAACATGATAGATCAATAATTGTGAAACCATTTATGTGAAGACTGACTTGGAAGTGCCACATGGGTGATTTCTAGCGATAACTGTTGCGCACTCGATAATCACTAACAATAGGATTATTTTTAATCAAGTTATATCATTTTACGATTTTTTAGCAGATGAATGCTTTTCGCCAGCACACAGGGGATAGAATCTTGTTTCAAACAAAATAAAAATCACATAACTGATTTTTGGTTACATAGGAGCTTTCACGGCGGCAACGACGGTATATATATTTATATATATATATATATATATATATATATATATATATATATTTTTTTTTTTAATTCATTTTATTCTTAATTTTTTAGATATATTTTTTAGTTTTCTTTCTTCGATGATCTTCGCACAGTTAATAAAAGTCGTTACCATCTTTTACCTATTATTTTTATGTTCTGATATGGCCTCTCAGTGTTCTATGTTACATTTCTATGCTGTATGAAAAAAATAAAATAAAATGTTTGGCCCTCACAGGAATATTGACCTTTCGATAAGTTTTCGATACATGAAAAGGCGAAGACCCCTTTCATCGACCTGAGGCCCGGGCCTTTTGATTTGTGCAGAGGGGAGAGGAAATTTTGCGCCATCTCCAGGCCCTGATTGATATATGGCTTCATATATCTCCGCTAATGGTGGGGCATTTCCTCCTCATCATATTTGCTATCGCTCTCTCGTCACTATCATTCTCCGCAACGATTTCTGATCTGCTCTTCACAAATCCATCCCCTATCTGTTGGTCGCACCAGAGGATTATCCCAGGTCCAATTAAATTTACAAGAATGATGCTTCGTAAAGGTACTTTAAAATTCTCTTGGTACATATCTATGTTCATCTATAAATATTCTGATTGTTCTGATTTGAACTGATGATTTAATTCAAGTACTTCAAGTTTTAATATAGTCTATAGATATTTATATAACTAACGCAGAATATCAGGTCTCATTATTAGTAGGGAATAAATTTCCAATTAGGCTGTAAATTCACAATATACCTACATCTTTCATATTGCTTGGATTTCCAAATTGTTACATTTCTATTTTCACCGGTAGTCATTATTATTCTCTGTGACTATATTTTTGCATAATATGTCCAAATTAGAAGTTATTTATTTTTTTTAATTTTGAATTTACATTACACCGAAGTGTAAGGAGAAGAGTATAAAAATAATAATCTTGATAATTTTTATTTCCAGGAAAAAGAAATGGGTTCGGTTTATTATCTTTTGGTGTAGTGAAATTTTGATTGGTACGCGATGGGAGGAGCTTGTTGCAAAAAACTGGACACACCAACCAGTCCTCATCAGCTACCTGTTTGGGAAGCCGTGAGGCGTTATGTTAGCCAGGTAATAATTTATTTTGTTTATATTCTAGGACTATTAACTTTATTAACTATTATTTTAAACCGTGCAGCGCCCTTCTATGGGAGTAACTTGTCTGACTCCACACGAAGACCTTTTATTCCTGGAAGTAAGGGCTCAGCTTCTCATTCCTTTAATGTTTTCATCATGTATTGTATATTCTTGGACTATGTTCCCTAATCTCCGGGTTATTTCATAACTCATGTCTTTATTCAATCATTAATGACATAATTTAAATTGAATCATGATAAATGCAGTTTAGTATTCATGCTACTATGCTTTTTGTAGTTTTCCTTCAGTTAAAAAAAAAAAAAAAAAAAAAAAAAAAAAAAAAAAAAAAAAAAAAAAAAAAAAAAAAAAAAAAAAAAAAAAAAAAAAAAAAGCTTCATTTATTTAAATGAAAATATAAATATGATAATCTTTTTAATTTTTTTGTTTTCGAATAAGTTTTCATTAGTGAACGAAAAATAATTCACTAATTAAAAAAAAATTCATGAATACACATTTAAGAATGGATCGTTTATTCGTTATTTTCACAAAACAAGTAAAACAGTGAAATTTTGTATATTTCTGGTTATTAACTGTATGATTTATTGAGAAGTGGTAAATTTTACAGTTAAACATTATCAAAGCATAATAAATTTACTACATGTTTCAATCGAAGTTTACTGAATAATCAATGAATAATTAATAGTAAACTAATAGTTATTCAAAATAATAAAATAAGATTAAACAAATAAAAATTTAATTATATAGGTAATAAATAATAAAGGTTTTGAATAACGAAATATGAATTATTAGTTAAATAAATTATTTGAATAGTTCTTTAGTCTGGTGTATTATACGTATATATGATTTTTGCTTATCTTGTTATATGAGTTTGAACAACTAATTGAAACGTTAAAAAACACGAGATAACAAGAATAATGAATAAACTAAAAAAAAAATTGTTCGTTATTCGTTATTGAATATTTTTCTTAGTCGAATAATGTCCAAATCTCATAATAACATGCGATCAATATGATTTAAAAAATATGATAGATCATACGTTATTAGTTATGAGATAATAAATCAGTTTCTTTTTTTATTTTATTTTAGAAATTACTTAATCGTTCTGGAATTACTTTGATAAATCTGTACGTCAGAGATAAACAATTGCAACATTTGTAAGGTTTTATAGGAGAACAATAAGAAATTTCAGGCGTACAGAAATATTCTTAAATCCACATTGGATCTGACCAATGAATTTCGACCAAATTTATCTCAATTTTCATCGAAATAAATATTTATTAAAAATTGGCCGATAGGCGTTTACAATTTGGCGGTTATAACAATAACCATTTTCAGAGACTATATAATTAATTAATTGTATATTTGTTTTCTTAATTATACCGATATTTTTCTAATACTACATAAGAGTGCTTTATGTGCTTGGCCACTCACTGAGATGCTTATCTACCATTCCTACCACTGGGAGTGAGTTTTCTCCTAGGACCTGTATAGGATCACGTATCCACTTCATGGAAACTGGATGAAGCGAGAAGCATCCTGTATCGATTCCAGGACGTATAGGCGTAGGAGCCATTTTTCCAAGCTTACGTTTTACTGACGTATTTCTGATGACTTAAAATGATTTATATTATTCGAATGCTTATAAAATTAATTTTTTACAGAATCTGAAAGGTAAATGGACCTCTGTAATTAAGTGGTATTAATACTAAATTACGGCACTGAAAGATTGATTTGATTTTATAAAATTTGTTAAAAAATGTCGATAAGAAATATGGACTAATTAATCATTAAGTTAATTTTTGCATGAATTAATATTAATTTTACTTAATTTCTTATAAAATACAATCAATACATTTGTACCAAACATTTTCACAAACTGAGCAATTATAATAGGTAATAACAACTTAAACAACTAGGAAAAAATCTGTAAAAGAAAATACTAGAAGTAATGCTATAAATTCAAACGAAAATAAATCCTTAAGAATATTAACATCCATCTCCATAATGCGTTCGTTTTGAAGTGAAGTTGATTTGCTTTCTTTTGAAATGGGCTGAAGATTGAGAGATTGGTTTGAAGTATTGAAAGTATTGAAGATTAATTTGTTCACTAATCTCGGGTATGAACTTGGCAAGACGACTCCTGTGTACGCACACAGTCTTTTTATTACATAGAAATAAAGAGTAAAACAAATATTTGGTGCAGAATCTTCCGTCAAATGCCTTATTCTGTGCTTTTGGCAATATTCCAAGCCTCTCTAGCATTAAGAAGAACTCGGCTTATCCTTTTCTTTAGTGATGTGCGTTCTTCTCTCTAGATAAGAGACTATTTCTAGAATTGTTATACTACGAAAGTCCATTGGTGACTATTTTTCTTCATTTTATTCTTACTCCTGTAACATTATCTTGGGTCGTATTTTATCCTGAATAGTCGTCTCAGACTTTTTCGTTTCTCTTGCGTTCTGAACTCGCGATTCTCTCTAATCTCGACCTTGCTGATTTTCCCTGTTTTAGGATCTGTTTATTTTTATTTTTTTGTAAACACTAGGTTTAAGACCATCTCGCTTGATTTTTTTTTTTTTTTTTTGTAATTTCCTTATCTATTTTAAGTAAGTGAAATATTGTCATAATTGGATAAAATTTTCGAGAATCATTCAATTTATATTTATTAATGTCACTCTGATCAAAAAAATATTATTGTCACCGTTTCTAATCACATCCTGTTCTCCTTTACTACTAAACATTTATGATAATTATTTAGAGTTAGACCTTCATTATTTTGGAGTCATAAATCATTCTCTAGGCTTCGAGAAAAAATGGTTTTAAAGGATAGAAAGTAAGAGTTGGTATAATTGAAAATGTGCCATTAGAGATTGCAAAAAGAATTTTTGGATTTGTTCTTAGAGCGGAATTAAGCGAGTGAAATTGACTAATTTTGATTGTGAATTGACGTACAACTTTGAAATGCTCTTGCATTTCGTAGAACTTTTTATAATCGTTAGAAAGAAAATAGATTTTTAAAAAGCTAACAAGTTGTAGAAGATGCACGTACGTTACATGGACCATTTTTACTTCCTTGTACGTAAGTAAAGGAAGTACTGTAATTGCGAAAATTTTCGGTTTTCAGATTTCAACGGAAATATCCATTTTGATCATCCCTGAATCCATTTTGACTAGTTTCGTCGTGACATCTGTACGTACGTTCGTACGTATCTCGCATAACTCAAAAACGGTTTGCTGTAGTAAGTTAAAATTTCGTATTTAGGATTATTATATAATCTAGTTGTGAACCTCCCTTTTTGGTTACTGCATGATTACCGAAAGTGGTACTTTAATTGATGGTGATTATTGATTTTCATAAAAAATTATATTCAAATATTATGTAAAAGTTCTCAAATTTGGTATTTAAGACTCACATATTAATATAAACAACATAATAAACATTGGCAAACTGCAAGTTGTACTTTACTTGAAGGTTATATTTGACTATCATTAAAAAGTATATTAAAATCTATTGTAAAACATCTCATATTTGTTAAATTAGACTCTTATATCAATATAAGTAATTTAATAGATTTTGGTTGAAATTGAAGATCCGAAAGGGGTACTTTACTTGAAGGTCATAAGAAAGTTACATCAAAAGGCATATTGAAATTTATTACAGAGATCATATGTTTCGGTGATAAAGGTTATAAACGCAATTTTTTTTCCACTCTAATTAAATAATTTTATTACTTGTTTTAAGTGTTCAAATTTATTGTAAAATACTGGTTTTCCACTCCATTTGTGAGATGAACAAGTTTGCAGCAGAAGAATAATGCGAGGATTATATAATATAATCCTATATAATATAATAAGTATATAATATAATATAATAATATAATTATATATATATATATATATATATATATATATATATATATATATATATATATATATATATATATATATATAATATAATAAGTTAAGTGGGTTTTTTCCACTTAAAATCTGTCGAAACTGTCGATTTCCAATGCTTTATCTAGTGATATTGACAGTTTAAATGTTGTTACGGAACACGAAGAAATCTCTTGGAAATTTCAGTTATCATAAGACCTCCAGAAACAAGAGTGTGTGTGTGTGCGTGCGTGCGTGTGTGTCAATAGATGGATGTCGCGACGCCGAGTATCGTTTTTCAGATTTTGCAATCTTCGCAAACTAGTAACCAAATTCAGGATTACTTTTGAGCCAGCGATTTATAGTTTAATAGGCGTACAAAGAAGACATGTGTTGTGTACATCAGATATTTTTTTATCCTAATATCATTTTTGGTGTGTGCCTATTTATTTTAGTTTCTTAAGATGCATTTAGTATAAGTAGGTAGGTAATATTTGTGATGTTACTTGCATGATCTAAGGATTTACTGCTGAGAGACGTAAGCCTTTGTGTTAGTTATTTAAAATAACCTCTTATTCTCTCCTCCTCTCACGCCTGTTAAAGCGGGATATTAGAAACCATAAATTTAGATGGAGATTAAATTGTCAAGAATATAAAGTGAATACATTTTTTTTTTGTCGTTCTTTCTGACTGAGTTTATGCTTTTAGTGTAGAATTAGCTCCTTAAAATTAATAATAAATAATTAAGGAATATTGCCTTTAATTACTCCTTTACTCCTTTATTATAATTAACTAATAATTATTATAGTAATTAATAACGGCTAATAGTAATTGATTAATATTACCCTTATAAATATTAGGTATCTTTTTTGTATTGGTTTTTATTTTTGTATGTATTTTGCTCCTTTTAAATCGATACTATAAAATTAAGAAAAAAGTAAACTATAATAAATATTTAAAATAATGTGATATGATTTTTGTATCGAGTGGTATAAACTTTATTGGATCTTTATTTTAATTTTAATTTTGTAAACATAGTCAGACATTTCCCAATACCTTCAGCAAATTTTGTATAACATAAACCTCTAAAATGTATTTAAGGTCTTATTTATCAAACCGATTTTTTTTTACTTACTTATCGAATAATTACAACAGTCGTAGTTCTAAATTTTGTAATGAAAAAAAAATCTATTTTATAGATTTGCATTCATTTCAGGTTAATTGGCATAATTTAGTTCATGGTTTAATTACTGGTAGGTAACAATAATACAAAATTGGATTCCTATTGGGTACCGCCCATGATATTAAATGAATACCATTACTTTTAAGTACTACTTAGTTACTTTTAAATTATAATGATAAGTATAATAAATAATACTTGTCATATTAGCGGAAGTTCTGAACGCTAACGAAGCATTAAAGACTTTCTTTTGCAAATATGAATTTCTGATGTAATCTTATGATTCGAAATGAATGGGCATCAGAATATTATAATTCTTCTCTAACGAACCTCTCGCAGAATTTGCGATTTTAAATTTACTTTCTTTTGAGCAATTTAAAAACTCTTTACAGATAGTTAAATTGGCTGCTTAAAATAACATTATAATAAAATAATTTATATTTAAAAAATTATAATATTTAATTAGAGATATTGATCATTATACATACACAACCTGTATTCCTAAGTAATAATACAATTACTGTATTCCTAGCTTATACCTAGTGTTTAATATATTTTTTTTTTCTCCAAATATTTATTCGCACCTGGCAAGAGTAATGGAATATAATCTTTTAACATAAATAGTTCAAAATTCATTTTATAGATTATGGTTTAATGCAGAAAAAAAAAGAAAAGAAACAGACAAACACATAAATAATCTCTCATACTACAGATATATCAGTCTCCTTCCGATATATTCCAAACTCTTCGAATAATTAATGTGTAAAAGACATCTTGACGTAACCGCTGGCCAAAAAATAATACGGGATCATCAATTTGATTTTCGTACTTTACATTCAGCGATCATCAATTACGCAGAGTTACTGATTACATTGCTGGAGAAGTAGAGGGAAAACAATACATATCTGGAGTATTTTTTGATGTCGCCCAGGCATTTGACGAATTCTGGCACCAGTGGCTTCTCTTCTAACCCAAGACCATATACTTCCTCACCAAGGATTGAAATTGAGAATTTTTTTTTTTTTTGAGAAAATCAAATCATGACTATATTTTTTTTTCATAATTTAAATATCATTTTTTGATTTTTGAAAAATATGACTCTTGATTTATTTGACTACAGATTAAAAATCACCTGATAATAATTATCGTTGAGTGAAAAAAATTAAATTAAAAATGACCCTTATTTTTTAGCGTTATTTTTTCTGCTCAAAACGATATAATTTAGCTTAAAATTAAGCGTTAGCGAATTGAGAGTGGTTAAATTTCATTCAGCGTGAAAAAAACTATTAAAAGACGGTCATTTAACAATTTTTTTATTTATAGGGAAGAAAAATAAACTGCCAACAAACCACATATAAAACCTTACTTCATAGTGCAATTATATTTTTCTATCAATTTGATCTTTAATCCTTAGTTAATGTTTGAAAATAAGTTTAAACAAGTTGTTTACTTCTATTCATTTGAAGCAAAAAAAATTCTAAAAAAACTGCTCTAAAAGTGATTGTTATCTTTTAACAGAAAACAAATTACCAGTTAATAAATCATAAATTTACAATTAATAGCAAAAAAAGATAAATGTTAACAGTTAATTTTTACTTTTATTTTTAAACCTTGGATGATTGTTGTTGTTTTTTTGTTATATATACAACAAAAAATAATTGTATTTTGATTTGACCAAAAAATTAATTCTCAAATTCAACCCTTACTTCTCACACGTACTTTCATCCAATAGAACTTTTTTTTTTTAATTCGATTAATCTTAGCAGGAGTACCGCAAGGATCAATACTTGGTCCTTTATATGATACGGCTGACTTGTCCATTAATAAGAGGAAGCGGCTAAAAAGGAGCAGGATTTGAGGATTTGAGGAGGAGGATCACCTTTCGTGAATAACGATACTGGAATCTAGAATAGAAGAGCTACTGCTTAGTACCGTCCTTCTCCTTTTGCAAATAACATTTCAATTATTAGTATTGCAATACTAATGTCATTGATTTCAATTAATTTTATATTTGAAGACATTGCCTATTCGAATAACGGGTCATTCATTTATTCTATTGATGTTTTTACTTATTGATAAGAACATTACGTCCTTATTTTAAAGGAGCGATAGTCTTAATTCATTATTTTCTATTGTAACTGTATCAAAAAATTACCCCTACAATCTTTGGACAATTAATTATTTTTAAATTTGATGTTATTGTATGTAATGATTTATATTATTTATGACACTATTGCTGTTAGAACTTAATGTTCAATATGTACGTTACAATTGCCTTGATTCTTTCAACTACTATTATGGTATGAATTTGGATTCAGTTGTCAATTTTTATTTTTTTTTAATTTTATTAATTTATTTTTGTATTCATGATTCAAAATAGATAACCATTGTCTAAGGGACAAATTGTTTGTCTCTAATGAATAAATTTAATAAAGTTGGAACGTGTTTTGAATACTATCTAAATCATATTCAGAACCGCAAGCTATTAGTCCCGTTAAATGTTGGCGATGATTATCGCCTTTGAATTTGAAAAACTTTTATTCGAAAAGGCAAAATTCAACTCGAAGTTTCCAACTCCTTTAACATTAGAGGATTCCATTCCAGTAAATTCCTAGCCTTGTTTAAATACCTTCTTTAAGGAACAAAACCGAGGAAGGTAAGTGAAGATATGTCTTGTTATAAAGTTGTCCCTGTATCACTATTGTTCCATGAGGAGCTCCCGCTATAATTAGCTTGTTACTTAAGTCCCTAACTTCCCTGGCCCCTTCCCCGAGTTATCTCAGACTCCTCCTCAATTACATTGTTGTCCGGATGGCATTCACTTTCCGTGACGAACTTGGGAGTTCACTCGATAAACACGCTTCAGTGGCAGATCCAGAGGTATGCGGAAAATCGGTATTTGTTTCCTGAACGTGGATTGCCACAATTATGTCACACTAGAAAAAGGAAAATAACATATTATAATACTAATTATTAATGCATAAATATCTACCTATGTGTATAAATCTCTCTCTCTCTCTATTTATATATATATATATATATATATATATATATATATATATATATATATATATATATATATATATATATATATATATATATATATATATATATAGGGGGTTTCTTGAGTATTTTATAGCAAATTTAATGTTGAAAAAAAACTTTCTATGGATATGGATCAGCAAATGAAGTCTTAACTAGTTTTCAGGCCCAAAACATGAAAAAAAAATACGTTACACTAAAAAAAAAAAGTTACACTTGGCAATTAATGAAGAAACGATTCCTTGCATCAAAAAAGGATCGAACCTAACGTCATAAAACATTAGATTTGATGAATAATGAGACCAATAACAGATCGATAGATCAAACACGCGATCTTTAGTGAATGGTCGGAGTTGACATGGTTTTCAAAGTCAAGTTGTACGTCCTTGTTAATCCCCGTTTTACCTTTCCGAACAAAGTTGGTTACGAGCTGTAGGTTTTTTAGAATATTTCCCTTGTTAGTAATGCTAAAAATGACTAAACTAATTTTCCTAAAAACAACTGGTTGGTTTGGAATTCAACATTCGCCAGTCATTGTGAAAATTATATAAACGTTGACAATTCACCAAATATCCTGTGTTTGATCTATCGATTTGCCATTGGTCTCCTTCGACGCCAAAACTAATTCATTTTTTGATACAAGGACCTATTTCTACATTAATTGCCAAAAAAGTGTCGAAAAACGTATTTTCTTTTTGTATATGAAGTAAACGTATTTTATGTTTGTGGCCTGAAAACTGGACAGAACTTTGACCATCGCTGACCCATGTTCGTTGGTACTTTTTTGTTCAGTGTTAAATTTTCTATAAAAATCCCCGAAGGTTATCCTTCTCTTAGGGGACATTTTCGTCAACTTCAAATGAACTAAAATAGTTATTTGAAATTGAAGAAAATATCTGACATTACAAATAGCATCTTTGCTAAGTTGTAAGTAGATATTCTGTATAATGTTTACAAATAAAACCGACTTATCTTCCAGCCATTCCTTTGCTTGCCACAGTTTACTTAAATGTCCGGAAGAAGAAATTTAAATTGCTGAACAAGCATGAGAAGGTTTCTGTTATTCTGTTAGACTGTTACTTCATGTGTTCTATTGCAAACTTATATACAGCATATGTTATATAAGAGGGAAAATCCAGCAGAGCGGCAAAGACATAGAGCGCTGTATCGATTTATATTGGTGCTGCTACACTACTCCCCTCCTAATCGACGGAGTCGTCGTAGAAGACTTTTGGTTATGCCATTCTTCCGGATTGGATCTGTAATAATCGCTGGATCTGTAATAGTTGTAGGTTGATTGAATAAAATGTTCAGGTGTTGTCTGCTGGAGTCACTACCTCGCTATCCACTAGAAGGTGGGCTGATTTTGAACAGTTTATCTTATTTCTTTAATTTCACTAGAATATTTTATATACTGAATAATTAAATCTCTTTGTGATGATTCCTGACGATTTATACTTTAGGTATATTTGTCAAATTGGAAGACTTGTTTGTCGTTTGTTAATTCGCAATTATCTTTCAATTGCTAGTGGTAGGCATCAGTTTTAAAAGACATAAATAAATTGAGTGACGCGAGCCATCGCCGGATGGAGATAATAATAATAACGACGAAATAGTAATAAAGGAACTGATATCAAAAGAATACTAGGGATTTTTTAAAAAGAAAATTTATGAGTTTTTATAGTAGGACTCACTGTGCGAAAATTAAACTTAATGCTGAATTGTGAAGCTGTTTTAAAAAAAAAACGTGGAAGGAAGCCAGTAAAGACACTGGAATGTGGACCCTATGTGTATTTAGTAACAATGTTAGAATTTTGTGATAAAATGTTCTGACATACCACAAAAAAAAATATCCTGATATCAGACTAACCGAATTTCGTAAAACGTTTAATTAAATATTGTATACACATTTTTTTTTTTATGGTACTGACCAATTTTTAGAAAAAGAAAATCATCATACTTCATTTATCAGATCAATAGGGCAGTTTTATTTTAAAATTAAACTTAATCTTTATTTGCAATACATTAACGATAATTTAAACAAAGAAAAAAACCGTCTATAAACACTAAAATTGTTTTATTTAAAATTTAGTATTAATTAACCTAATTTGTTAAAGTTTAAACTGTAAATAAATGCATTATTTATGTAAATTTGGAATATTTTTTCTTATTTTCTCCTAATCGCAAGGGCCTATTTAGTTGTCTTGAGTCAAATCTGGGGGTGTATTGCGGGTTGACCGACAAAGTGTAGGACTCCTACCCGATGCTATTTCTATTTTTATATTCAATAAATATTCAAAATGAATTTGTGAACAAGACGATCTTGACTTGCCTTCAGCTTTCTCTTAGCATTCGGTTATAAAAAGTGAAACTAACAATTTAAATATTGACAATATCACGCCATTACTAGGAACTTAAGTTTCCGCCGCCGAAACAACTCATTCGGCAATTCGAAAAAGAGGATGCTCATTCTTTTTGTGGATATTTGAAACTGGTGACATCATCCTCGACAGGGAAGAGAGCTCTGGACGAAAATCATAATCCTACGAGGAAGCTCTGTGGTATTCCGACGAGGCAGACCAAAAGTAAGGTATTCGGAAGTCGGCAAGAGAGCTGGGTGTTTCCCAATCCAAAGGGCTGCATAGACTTGGGAAAAGTGGATCGCTCATCCATATATATTCCAAATGAGTTGACCACTAAGCAGACACAAATTTCGAATATAAATTGGTCAACAACTTTTGAAAAACCCAAATGACCATCGTTTCAATAAAAAAATTGTTACTTGCGATGACAACTGGATATCATCACGTCAATTGTTACGAATGTGAAAAACCACATTTTTCATTTTCGTCACATTACAGTAGCTAGAAAAACCATTATCGCGATGGCTGGATGTTGATAGTGTGGTTTGAATGTGATCAGAAATATGCCTTTCTGAAGATTGCACTTATTCATACTTTATCAATGCATTTATCTATCATAATCTAATCGAGATGTGAATTAAAAAGTAAATTGTGACAGAAGCTCATAAACGTAGAAGATTAAGTTCCCATACCCTTAGAATCGCCAACTGAAACTGTCAAAGTGTGTTTAGGTAAGCTACAAACGAGTTTTAATCGTAAGTTGTTATTATTGTGTTGTTATTGGTGAGGCTAAAGTAACAATTTTACACGAGCTTCAATGCCTTGGAGGTTTATTTTTGGATTGTTTTTAAGTTCAACATTTCTCTTTTATTTAATTGGTCTTAAGTTGTATTTTATAATATAAAATACATTAGAAAATATTATATTTGATTCTGTACCAATTTATTTATATTTTATCTATAATGATTTTTTTTATTTATTTATTTAAATTTAAATTATTTTCATTTCAAATATAGCTATTACATCATATAAAATACACCTTTTAGATATCATAACACCTTTTAGATTAATTATAAATAACTATAATTATTCAGCGTAACATCTTATTATGCGTTCCTTTTTTAATTAAAGGTAACATGTTTAATTTTGAAATTCCCGGAAATTAAAGTATTCTGGAAAACATTTCCATGTACACTATACTTTCCTATGAGTAGAATAATGTTTACTTAGAACTATGGAAATCAACTCAGCCAATAGGTAGATTTCCTTTAATTGGTAAGAATTCTATTTTCGTTTTTTCTTACTCTTGCAAGAAAACTCCTTTTTCCTTTTCCCTATTTCCTGGGCTGTAATTAAAATTTAGTTGTACAATATATATATATATATATATATATATATTCAATATCGAACGCTCGGCTTCCGTTCATTAAAAATGTGATTGCTAAAAATACATTAATATTTTTAAATGAACCTCGGTGGCACAAGTTTTTCCCTATAACTCGAATCCTGTGTTTTTGTTAACGTGTAAGTAAAAAAAAAAAAAGAAATGAAAAAGTGAGCTCTTTCACCTAGAGATTATACAGTGATTATAAATGAAGAAAAATAATTTAATTCATTACATGACATCATGAAATCCATTGTTGCATAATAAAAGATTATTCAGGATTAAGGCATTTTCAAAAGTGTAAGTGGCCATGAACAAAAAGAAAAGTCTTTGACGAATGCATAAATAGTCTGTCTCATGGAGAAAGACAAGTGAACTTTCAAGTACCCGCATTATTATTTTGTTTATGAAATATAAAGAACTAATGGATAATTTCAAGTGACGTGCGGTGAAATAAAAAATGTTTCCATCTTGTCATATTTGATTTATATCTCGAAATATGCTTTACTTCTATGAAAAATGCTTCCCCATGAAAATCTAAAAGTGGTGTTAAATGAATCTTGCTGCGGTCTAGTCATTTGTTTATGCGATTATGTCGCTGGACTCTCTTGCTGGAACTAAAGGTTTCGGTTGGCAAATCATCCACATCCATTTTAAAAATGTGTTCATTATTTGGATTTTGGTGCTGATCATTTTGTTCAAATTTACTGAATTTTCACACTAGTTCTTCGCATTTTAATTATTCAAATCTGAAAAAAAAAAAAAAAAAAATACACTGATTATAAATACGTTTAATATTTTGCGTCTTAGTATTGAGATTGTTTTCCAAGATATCTTGGATTATGTTATCATTAACCGCATTAAGACAACGAGGACCCAGTTTAAATAAAAAAAAATTACTTCGTCACACAGCGAAAAAAAAAATGCCACTTCACCTCAGGTATTTAAAAAACATTATAAAATTTTTACGTTAGGGTTTTCAATTACGGACTTTGATTATGGTCATCAACGCCCGAAGGACGGTGAAGTTTTTTGTTTTGAAATTTTCAATACTTTGAAACCAGCAACAGAAGTATTGTAAAAGTGAACGAGACACACCTAATTTCCACAGATGTTTTTACAATAACATAAAAAACTCGAAATTTATATTCGAACTGAGGTTTAATAAGACCTCTAGGACTGATTGGTAGATGGTTATTTTCTGAATTAACCATCATGAAAAAAAAGTAGAACATTAAGTATCATAATTTTTTTTGGAGTGAGATACAACCTCAGTTTGGTTAGTCTTTTTAGACTGCTAATGTTAGATGTAATAGGTTTGGTCTGCATTTATGTGATCTAATCGATCCTGATGTTCAAACGTTGATTAATTAGTTAATTACTGTTATTTGGACGATTGAAGGCTTTATTTTTTTAATTTTCCAAAGAAATGCTAACCAGTAGTTCTGTGACAGTAGACCTCGCGAACCAATTTAGAGATTTTTATTTTATTTTGCATCCGTTTATTCCGATCACAACGGTAAACTGCTGTTTCTCTTTCGCCTCAATTCACATCGTCCTCTTTTAATACCGACATAAATAAATCAAAAAATCACCAGGATTCGAGCTAGGGGAAAACAAAATTACAAATAATCTCGGAACTCATTATACAATTGATGAATTTCTTCATTAAAAAATAATTTAATTTCATCACTATTATTGTAATTATCTGATTTCATTTTCTCTTAACTATCCGTATTAATGCCTATTAAAAATAAAATGGATTCAAGAAATAAAAAAAATTAACTATTTAAATTCCCTCAAGGAATATTCTCTTACAATTCGAATGAAATCGAACAACGCTTTTGTTGGTGGCTGCGAGACAGACAGATTTTTGACTATACGGATCCATAAAAACCGCCGCCATATTGGATCTGTATTAAAAAAAAACACTACCCGTACCTCGTTTATCCTGACTTCAAGAAACATTTGTGCCAAATTAAAAAGAATCGAACGACGAGTTTGGTCGTAACCGCGAATTAACGAACACACAACAGTGAAGACTTTCAGATATACTTTTATTGTCCAACAAAATGTTACATTGACATTTAAAATACTGCTTACAAACTAAGTTACAATATCTTAGCTATCTTACATCATGGCTTATTATGATATGGAATGCCCTATATTAAATTTAGAGAGGGCTTTAAACGGATGAGAATGGAGAGGTGATGAAGTTGCAAGGAGTAAAAGAGGGATACATTTGGGTGGTCTATACAGGAACTAATCTTGGAAGCTCATGTGAACTTCTTGTGAGGGCTATCGTATAAAGTATACAATTGGCATTTGACCAAGAATATGGTAGTAATAAACTGTTGCATATAAGAGAGAGCATGACAGGCTTTCCGGTAGAAAGACAACAGATCTCTGGGCAATGGTCAGCCGACCTGACATTGACAAGGTGTTGCCATATGGTGGGACTCCTGGATGCACAATATGTGTGGTCTACGTTGAATTGGAGAGCCCTGAGAAAGGAAGTTTACTGATATTAAAAGTAGTATTTAAAATTATCGTTATAAAAATTGTTAAATATAATAGTCGTCTGATAACTCGCGTAACAAGCAGACAGACGGACCGACGAAATGCCAAACGGTCGAGTTGAAACACTATTTCGCTTAAGTTCGGTCAATGAAATGTAATTGTTTCAAGAAAGCTAAAGATTTAAGTTTCTAACCATTATTTACTTAAATTATTGCCTCATCAACCTTTATCTCAAAGGTTGATTTATATCTATAGGCTCTTCATTATACATATGTGCAAATGAAGTTGTTCATAATTCATCTACAGAACTATCGGCAGAAACTGTTTTCATGTAGTCGTTCCAGGTATTGCTCGGTTTTTCTACAGCGATTTCCTCTTCCAGACCAACCGGTGGATTATAGGCTTATCCTCCGGACCGTGTTGGCGATCTGAATAGGCCGAAGTTACCCAAGAGCTGTCCATAAAGACAAGAGCTCCCAGGGACGGCCAGGCCAGGCCGCTTACCTAACAAACGAGGCTATTTACCATTCCCCTGTCCCTATTGTCTTCTCGTGGTCATTAAAGCGTCTCCTGCGCACAACGACTTCATTTGTATTTAGAGACTTGTTCGACGGAGGCGTCGCTGTTGTATTGTTCGCTCTATTGCGCTCCGCCTTTCCCTCTACTTGAGAATAAGTTACCCAACGATTCGTCCCTGAACAATTGCGAAGACTATTTATATATGACAGTAATAAAATTGATAGTTTAATTATCTCTATAATGCAATTGTGGACTGCAAATTTTGTTATAGCCATAACTAAATAACAAAGAAATATTTATACATTTGTCTTTCTATCTTCTTCAAAATATATTTTTTAAGTACGTAAACCCTCTGTGCTTTTTTGTAACACTTATAATAATCATAAAACCTGAAAAAATTAAATTAACGAAGATGCCCCTTACACAAGGAAGTATACAACGGTTCTTTTTTCTCTCCTGAATAGTATTGATTTTCATATTCGATTCCATATGGGGACGAATTCCATTTGGAACAACAGTGTTTAGAATTCCTACCCTCAAAGCTCTTATCAGCTCAAGGTTTATATTTAACGTATTATGCATTTGCCCCCGTATTAAAAGCTTATTAAAAGCACTTACCGCGTCTTTTATTACAATACGGCTGGGTCTATCCTTCGTTACCCAAAGTTCCGCGTGGGATGGTCATCCGGACAATGACTACAGCTATATTTTTTTTTCTGGATTAGCCACAATGCGTTTAATGCTGTTGAAACGCTCAGAGATTTGGTTACTATGATTTAACTTTTCCTGTGTCTGCAATCCTATAAACAGCATTCTTCATGATCAATAAAACTAATTGTTAATAAGAGGGCCAATGGTTATTTACTTGTTAGTCCTTAGAATAACTTCTATACTCTTCTTTTTCTTCTGTAAAATTATATAGAATATAATTTTTTTTTTTTTTTAATGGTTTCTGCAAAATCGGTTAGTCAAGGAGCTGAATTGCAAAATGTCGACTTATTATTAAGCGAAATTTTTTTGGCATGGTTCATGATTCCGAATCCTGATATAATTGAATATAGCTTAAATTTTCTCCTAATTTTAGATTAGTTCAATTATATTTTAGAATGATATAAAAACTTACTAAATCAACCCTTTTTATCTTTTTGGTAGGTCTGTCAGCCTATAAATATCAAAGTCTAACGTTGGGGAGGGCGTTCAACGGACCAAATTCCTGAAATTCAGTTCTTTGATATTACTGATTACATTATGATTATGAAGATAATTTACGTTGTTCTCAAAGGATATTCCAGCTCGTTTAAGATTAGAAACCTTTTCCCAAACTAAAAATTTAAAAATAAATTTAATAACATTATCAATTAATTAATTGCTAATTAAAGCGGTTGTTTATTATTTAAAATCGATGTTATCAATTAAAATAGTTAAAATTATAATTTTAAAAAATAATTAATTAAAATTAATTATTTAAGATTAATATTAAAAACATTTAAAATTATAAACCTTTACCCTACAAAATAGGTCGTACAGCTGTTTGATACTTCAGAGATCGTTTTTGGTTAAGTTCATGTTCAGTTAGTACTGGAGAACTTATTTTAGCCATAGTTTTTTCTTGTAGGAGATGGTAATCCGAAGCTCTCTGAGTAGTTTCAGGTTGACATTAACAAGCCAATGTTTTTGCTCATCGTTTCCCTACCGCAATAAAAGAATATCGTTATCGAAAAGCCAAGATTTCGTTACAATGCGAGGTACTTCCAATGGTATGAGATACATTAATTGTTTGAAATATATGTCTGTTTTACTTAGAACCTTCATTAGCATAGTATTGTAGGTGTAAGATTGATAATGATAATGCAATTCCGTAAAACACCACCTCTATCGATTCCAGCTCACGATACATCGAGAAAAAAAAAATTGGAAATGGTCTAAAAATCGAATATTGATGCCGTAAACTCCAAATGCTAATGACTCTCAGTCGTCACTCTGTCCTTAACCAGTGCTAGAATCCTTTAAAACATATTGTAATTAGAAAGCTTTTGCTAGGTTAATAAACTCCTACTCTATAAAATAAAGAATAAAATAAAATAAAAAAAATATTATTATTTGGGAAAAAACCGTTTCATGTTTTACCTGTAGAGTTTGCTAAATGGCGCTTACGCCTTTCTCAAAAAATGACGTCGATATAAACAACAAAGAAGTCTAACAGCTGTTATGAAACACATTCTGTGTTGCATGGGTGTACTGGCAAGGTCGACATTCTCGGAATGTCGTGATTAGTTATGGCGTTTTTTTTGTTTTTTTTTGTCTCTCGAAACAATTTTTTGCTAACAAACACATTAATTATACAACTTCTTTTTTTTAAATATAGCACTATTGTTAGAATATCAATAGTTAGTTACAAGTTACATACCTAGATCAAAACTGTATCAATTCGAAAACTGAGATTTTACTTCTAATTATTTATTCAGTTTGTACGATTAGTACAAGAATGCATTAAACATAAATAACATTGATTAATTAAAATGAGAATAGAGATTGAAAAAAAAAATCTAAAATCTAAAAAATCTGATGCGGTGTATCACACAATGTCCAACTTGCCATCCTACAAGTTTCCATAGAAATTCAATTTGGTTTCCATGGAAACATTAATTTCAATTAAATACAATAAAAGTTTAAATTATTAACTATGAGATACTGCTTTTTTTTGTATTTGACAGGTGTGGATGAAAATATAAAGAAAACAAAAATAAACTCCAACAATCACTTAAGTTCGCCACTGTCCATTGTCATTTACGATTTTATATGTTTTCTATCTATTCCTTACCTATATATAAAATATATACAATAAGGAAAATTGGGATTTTGAAAAAATTCGAATTCGAGTTTTCAACTGAAATATACATTTTATGGCTGGTCCCCTGAGTCTAAATAACCAAGTCTCGCAAATGATGTGTGTGGGTCTGTGCCAATTTCTGTGTGAGTGTGGTAAGTTTTGCCCAAAAACGAAAGATTATACGAAACTGATATTTAAGGTAGATTATGCCAGGGATGCAGCAGTAACTTTTTTCGCCAAAATCGACTTACCGGAAGTGCCACTTTATATTATCGATTTATTGTAGTTAATAATTTCTATTATTTTTGTATTATTTAATGAAAAATAAATGGAATTTTCACGGAAATTATATAGAAACATTAAAAAAAAAAATAATCAGCTTGACAAACTAAAAGTATATAGTGCACACAGTTGTTGTACTGTTTTTACAACCATTTTACTGTACCTTTGTGAGCGAAGACGAGAAGAAGTGCATGCAGATGAAAATATTTCAAGTAGTGTTTGTGCAAATTATTTCAAAAAATGGATAATTATTATAGGGTGCTAAGTGAAAGTTGTGTGACGCGCGCACCACACCAAATTTTTTTTTATATTAGAATATCAATAGTTAGTTATAAGGTAGCTATCAAAACAATACCAATCTCAGAATTAAGTGATTATTGACACTCCGGAAAATATTTGAAAATAAATTGGGATACAAAGGCTTTAGATTCGATAAACCGCCAGAAAATGTGTATTTATTTTAATTGACATACAGCACAGGCATACGTCGCTTGAAAGGTAATCCCTACTGAAGAGGAAATTCGAATGATTTGATACTGTTAGGTGTCGATTGGGGAATTATAAAATTAAATATTTCACCGCTACTGAACGAAGGAAAACAATCTATTCTTAAAAAAAAAAACAGATGAAGGATATTTATGATCGATAAAAAATTTAATATTTTATTTAGAGAAAATTCAGTGAAACCATTTCAACGGAGAAATGTTAATATTAGAAGTATAAGCATATGCCATGAACATGATTAACAAAAAAGAAAAAATATATAAGAAACTCTATACCACCACAACCCAGGAAGTGGTAAGGATCATGCTCAATCAGGAGGAGTTTTTCCCAACCCATTGAAGGATTAGGTCTCCCACTTTATAAAAGTTATAGTTATAAGTTATATTCGATAGTCGATCTATGGCTGATAATTTTTTACTATAGCCGGGTTCAAACCTTATCAGACTAGTGTTAATACACTGTACATCAGATAGTCCTAATATGATGATGATGATCGTCAATCGTCCATCAAGGAATGGATATGTTATAAGTGGAATTTTTTAAAAATTATTTCGGTGAATTTTTAGAAACTAAAAGGAAGTTTCTGAAAATAATTCGGTATTGCTCAGTTAAAAGTGGAAAAATGAACTGGACCAAGATATCAAACCTGATTTCGATTATATTATTGTCGAGAGAAGCACCACGCAATTTCCCGCACCGATAGTTATAGAAAAGTTTGCTTTTGAATTTCCAACTTATATATTGGCTTTAAAAGAGCTTTTAATTCGTTCCGTTTTATAGGGGTCTATAGTTTTCCGTTCGGGAAAATTAAGTGACTCTTCAAGGTGGGTTTTTGCTGGTACACCGCTAAACACCCTGACAGATCCACTTAGCCAGATAAGAAACCACCCTGGGAATGGGGGCCTTTAACCAGCGTCTCCTTTTCAGAGGAAATTTTCAATTATGGGTTTTTATGCCGGACCTCCCCCACTAGCATTTCTTTTTTCTCCCTCCCTTTCCTTTTCTTTCCTTTGCCTCCTTTGCTTTATCGACCTCTTCACCCTCTCCACCGTTAAAACCCTTCTACTTTCTTCCCTCCTGAAAAGATTAAGTTATCTACATAATGTTTTTCTTAATTTGTCCTAAAGGATCTTTTCCTCTCATTCCTTAGTTTCCCTATCTTTAGAAGGTCCTATCTTTCCCGGAGATTTCAGAATGAGTTTAACCCTTTGGGAGTACCCTCCCTCCATTGCTAAGATATATATATATATATATATATATATATATATATATATATATATATATATAATTTCATCTTATTCAAAAACATGAGGCTTTTACCATTTGTCCTGACATGCCATTTTTATTTAAAGTATCTCATCTTAAATCCAAGTTTTGTTTGTTTTTTTCAATATTTTATTGAAATTAAGTTAATTGATATAAGTATAAATCCTTGCTCTTTGATACGAAATATACATGTTTTGTTTATTATTTGCTTGTTGGAATCGATGCAGATTAGGTATATATTAACACATCTGTATTGTTATGATTCATAAGGCCAACCAATTCACATTAGATTGGTAAACATAAAAAAATATATATAAATAAATACTGACCTCCTCCTTTTTATTCGCTATTTCTCGAAATTCTAGGTCAGAATTTAAAACAATATAATCAATGATTTCTTCATAGTTCTATTGTAGAGCGTTTTTTTAAAGGTGTTGGCTCAAGAAAAATTTAATTGGTTTGATTTCATAAAAGTGAACAGATTTGAGAATATGTTCTCTTCATTAATCTCTTGTCCTGCGTGGCAAAGAGAGGATATATGGCCCCTGCTGTCTTGCTCTAAAAACAGAGGGGAGGGGGGCGCTGTGAGGACTCCAAAAACAAAGGGGAATAAACTCCGAAATGCAAAAACTTTTGCTAAAGGTGGTGCTGAAAGGTTATCCAGTACAATTAGGATTGATAAATTATTTGCCAATTTTATAAATTTGTTTGTTATCCAATACGTTGGGATTAATTACTGTTTTAATTTTTAAGGATTTCGTAGATCATAGCTGTATATTTCCAATTTGTAAACTCGTCCAAGTTTAAAAACACCATACGATTTCTCCACTCATGCATACTACTACCAAGCACCAAGTAGAAGAATACTTGAAGGCAAAGGCTGGAATGATAACCTCCTAATCAGTGTTCGACAATTAGCGCACATTTATTTTTTTAAAATCTCATTAACATCATAGTAGAACTATTTCTGAATTATCGAATTTCTAGTGTAGTCAGTTCATATTTTTTTAAGGTAAATTTAATAATTTTAATCACATATGCTCAGAATTTTATTTATTCATTAAGATATCTCTCTCTCTCTCTCTCTCTCTCTCTCTCTATATATATATATATATATATATATATATATATATATATATATATATATATATATATATTATTACATTTGGTTATCAATTATATTATTTCCCTTTGATTTTCCAGATGTGCCCAGTGGATTCTACTGTAGAGAAGACGACAGTCACTCCTACAAGGTATGAACGTTCACGACTATTTAAAATTCATTAAGACATTATATATAATGTACATATATATAATGTATATATGTACTTGTACGTAAACTGATGTACATCATCATTATTTAGGCTTAAGTGATAGCAAGTTCCTGGCTTGCCCAGTCAGTGACCCTCTCAGTGTAAGAAATTAGCCTGTGTGAAAAAGTGCTGTATTAGTGTGAAGTTCATATTTTCCTATTGTTTTAGGAAATATCTTAATTTTCAATTGTTTAAGACGATTGTGGATCTGTTCTCGTGTCTTT
This sequence comes from Rhaphigaster nebulosa, assembly GCA_948150685.1. Taxonomy (NCBI): domain Eukaryota; kingdom Metazoa; phylum Arthropoda; class Insecta; order Hemiptera; family Pentatomidae; genus Rhaphigaster; species Rhaphigaster nebulosa. Next base: position 38,434,945 of record OX411308.1, on the reverse strand, counting down.
TGTTCTGGAAAATCTTATTTCTTCAATTTAATAGTATTGAGAAATCATTTAGAACTGGCCGGACTTATTTTTCTTTCTTAATTACTGCCCCTTCAATTCATAGTTTGTTTTCAACTCCTCAATCTTCACAAGAGAATCTACCACCATAGTTTATGTTTGCATAACATTATTTTACTATTTCTGTATTCAGTTCTTTATAACAAAATTTTCAACTGTATTACAATTTCTATCTGAAACGGCCCTACATGGACTGTCCAATCTAGAAAGTGCGCATGGTTATTTTTGGTCAATCAACCAAAGAAATTTTTATGCAAATGGACAATAAAATCACTATCAGTTATATAAAATAAAATAAAAAATTGAGTTATTTGTTTGTTTTTGTTTTATTTTAAATTAAGGATAATATAATAAATTAAATAACTTAAATAAGTTAGTTGAAATCCGCATGATGGTATAAAAGGATCAATCTAATTAGGGATTGATAAATTATTTGCCACTTCTATAAATTTGTTTTATTGAAAACTAATTTCGAATGTTATACATTCATCCTCTGATCAAAATTTAAAAAATTGAGATCTCAAATTGATTTCTCAAAAATTTTTAAACCTTGAACAGAGGATGCATGTATAACATTCGAAACTAGTTTTCAATAAAACAAATTTATAGAAGTGGCAAATAATTTATCAATCCCTAATTAATAAATAAGTAAGCAGAGTTTAACTTCAAATTTAGTGTGCAATCGTAGGCCTTAATAGAATTATAAAGCATTTCAAAATTGACTTTGCGAAACCTCAGATTATCAAAAATGAAATTTCTTCTGTAACGACTAGACTAATTAGTGAACGATTACTCCTTTTCAAGAACTTACAATATTTCACAAAAATCTGACTTCGAGGTTGTGTAAAGACGAAATTAAAAAAATCTTGTACATTGGAAATATTGTAAAGACACCAAGATGTATATTTCAATTAATTCATAAAATAAAATTGCATCTATTTATATTTAATTAATGTTATCTCGGAAAATTGAAATTTGAAATTGAAATGATGTAAAACGTAATGATTTGCCTTGAGGGGATGAATGTGTCAAATCCTTGACAGACCTTTGGAGAAAATCCATTAACTTGTTTTATTATCAGTTGATTTTATTCATTTTTATTCTATTGTAACTAAAATAATAATAATAATAGAACGAAAATGCTTTGGCAAACTCTTTAATTTTCTATTATTCTCTTCTTAATGGTTGCATAACTTTTTTTCGATAAGATTTTTTGAATTCAATTGGAAGATTTCTTTGTGCGGAATTCGACATTTTTCTCTTTAAATTTCAGGAAGTACGCGGTGACGGACATCGTTGGTCCGATGACGAAGAAGGACGGCTGGACCCAGACTGATCCAATGCCTCCTCCGCGACGAAGGAAGAAGAACGAGAAGAGAAGAAGATCGAGGTCCGTCGAGTTCCTCCCTTGTCTGATGAAGGACTCAGAGTTGAGTTCTGGGTCTCTGGAAAATGTATCCGGTCAAGAAGATGCTGTTGATTTCCAGGTTACATAGCTAAAACAAATAGTGTTTATGATAACACCTTAACAGGGTGGCCGAGGTTGTAAGCTTCAGCCATTTTTTTCCTAAAGGGCGAAAAGAGCCATTTAATTATTTTGGATCTAGTTCATTTTTAGTAATATTTTATTTTATTTATTAGTGTGCTGACAAAAATATCAACAGAATTTTATGATAGAGACTGATGTATGATTTTGGGCTATTTTATATATGAAAAACAAATAGTTGAAAAAATAAATGTCTCAAAAAGTAATTAGGAACTAATTTTGGATTTATGCTAACACAATATTACAAGTAGCCATTTCATTATACTTTTCGAAAACTCAGAATAAATTTGAAAATCAGATTACATTTAATGTTATAAAAGTAAGACAAAAAGATTTTGAATGCCTCCACTAATTTCATAGACAAAATCCCAATTTTCGAGAAAGTAATGCACCGATTTCATTTGTATATATAATTAAAACTACTAAAGATTCAGATAAACATTATGTCTCTAAATGAAAAAAAAGAAAAACATTATGTCTCTAAATGAAAAAAAAAGCAAAAGCATTAATGTTAAAATATTAAAGAATTTGTTTACAGTAATCTTCCCCCGGTAAATGAATTGAGCTGAAATTTCTGATAAGCATGTTGAATCATTTATTAAAAAAATTAAGAAATAATTTTATTTTTTAAATATCTGGATGTAGAAGTCAACAGCACTAAAAATAGTGTATGCTATCGAATTGCCAAAAAACTTAGGAAATGATCAGTTTTTTTATTTACTGGAAGTAAGGCTGCACAATGGTTCGGATTTTATCTGCTTATATTTGTATACTCATCCTAGAATATTTTCCTTTAAACTCTTTTCGTTCTTTACGGATTTGCAGTAACGTACTGTTACTAATATAAAGTTATATCGAAAACTTTTTAGGAATATTAATAATTAATAGATGTGGGAAAATTGGAGGTCATAAGGAAGACACTTTTTTAGACTCCTGTAATTCTTTGCCGATAATGTTTTTTCAATCATATTTACCTTTGATACTTCACATTATAAATGCAAAATTAAATAAAATCTTTATTATAAAAAGTAAAATGATTGAAATAATGTTTAAGAAATCAAATTTAAACTATATGATGTACAAAGTTCACCTAATTATGTTTACACATCACGAACGCTAGGATAGTGAGGCGATTTTGTAGGGCACTTTCACGGTCGTGTGGCATGCCTCGTCAGCCTATTGACAAATTTATTAATACACCAATTGACATAATTTTCTTTATCATTATCGCCGTGTTAATTGTAAATCTTGCTGGCATTGCCGAAAGCGAGACCCTGTATTAGAAAATGACCACAGTTTCACTTAAAAACTTAGTAAAGAAGATGAGTACCGTTTTATTCAAGCCTTGTAGTGTTTCTGAGTGAAAGTTATTTTAAAATATTCCCGCTGCAAGCACCGACAGCCTGTAGAATCCAAATATTTAACGGAATTTGTTTAGTAATTAAATATTTAGTTTTGCCTTATTTGTAATTATTTCAGTTAGTTGAGATTTGATGCATATTGAGCTATAAGACAATGAATTTCATTATAGATGCTACACAAATTTTTAAAAAGATTATCTGGAAGATAAAATTTTGAAAAAAAATCCCCAAATTAATTAACTATTTTTAATTCATTATTATGCAGATCTCCATTTTTCATAAATATGACTTGGCCTCACTATTTCACTTTTAACAAAACATCAGTTCCATTATTATGTACTTCTTTAACTACTAAAGTGAAGGAAGTGTGATAATTAGTGTAATAAAAGTTTATCGATCGTACTTAATTTACACAGGTGAGGATCCCCACAGTCAAAAAATGTAATTGATAAGAAAACTTGAAAAATTGTAGAAAAAAATATTACTTTTCATCGTTCTACTTGATTTTCGTTGTCGTTCTCTCCTTTGTCCTTGTTGTTTTTGACCGACAGCCGATTTATCTACGGGCGTCAAACAGCAGGAAATATAGAATCCGACTCCTATAATTATCAGGCCATGCTTTCTGCGTAAACTAAATCGGAGTCGGATAATTATCGGACCGTGTGAAAACACCCGTATGTCTAACGAATTCCACGGTTTCCTAAATTACTAAACTGTTTTAGATTAAGCAATAGTATTTATCTATTAGTTCAGAGTCAAAGTGCTTCAAGAAGAAATTTTTCGGGGCTGAAATTGTTCAGCAAAAATACAACATGTGTCTTACAAGTTTTTTTTTTATTGTGATAAACTATTTAATCGGTTATGGCTTTTAATCGACTCCTTTCTAGGATATCCTATAATAAGCCTTCTTTTTTTTTTACTATTAGTTCAGGTCATCCAGATGTATACAGTATGGAAAAAAACTTTTTTAATTGATGATGCACCGCATTATATATATTAATTTTTCTGTAATTTATTAAATCATTTACATAAAGTAATTTTTTTTCCTACAATTTTTGCTAATAGTTGTTCTGTTATCATTATTTCTTCCCTAAAACAATTGAACTGAATTCTAAGAACATTAATTAAGTAATTTCATAAAAAGTTTATAGAAATAAAGGAAGAAATATTAACATTTTTGCTGAAAAAATTAAGAATGCTAAGAACAGAACATTTGAGCAACATTCTTACATGTTTTGGAACATACTGTCAAATAATAAAATCTATCATATTGGGGGGAATAAGTAATAGTGGTATGGGCTTCCATTGGTCCCATATTTACACGTAAAATAAAATAATTTAAAAAAATAATAAAGGATTGATCATTAGTGTTAAAATTTAATTATTTTATTTATTTATTTTAATCCTCCCGATATGTTATAAAATATTCTCGTTGATCCTAACTAGTCGAATCACGGAATATGCCGAGGAAATTATCGGAGACTACCAATGTGGTTTTAGACGGAACCGATCAACTATCGATCAAATATTTTCCTTACGGCAAATATTAGAAAAAAAATTAGAATTCAACTGTGTAGTTCATCAGCTTTTTGTGGATTTCAAAAAGGCTTATGATTCCATTGATCGCCGGAGACTGTATAACATTTTGATTGAGCAGGGAATACCGAAGAAGTTAGTAAATCTAGTAGGAATGTGCATGACCGAAACATTCAATAAAGTTAGAATAGGTAATTATTTTTCGGAGAAATTTGAAGTTCGCTCGGGGTTAAAACAAGGCGATTCCCTTTCACCTGTCCTATTTAATTTAGCATTAGAGTATGTCATTAGAAAGGTAATGCTTACCGAAAGGGGTTTAGATCTGGGTGGTAGAATATCCGTGCTGGGGTTTGCGGATGATTTGGTATTATTAAGTGAGGACGCGGAAACTATAAAACTGAATACAGCAACGTTGATGACAGCTGGGAAAGAGGTTGGCCTCAAAATAAATACGGATAAGACGAAATATATGGTTAGCAATAGAAACAGAGGAGATTTTGAGGATATAGATATAGGAGAAAATAGGTTTGAACACGTTGAGAAATTTAAGTATTTGGGGTCTGTGATTACTAGAAAAAACGAAATTCAAGAGGAAATAAAGGCGCGGTTAAAGGCGGGAAATGCTTGTTATTTTTCGGTGTCAACATTACTTAGGTCGCGCATTTTGTCCAGAAACTTAAAACTTAGAATATACAAAACTATTATCTTGCCTACAGTTCTGTATGGGTGTGAAACGTGGCCGCTAACCTTGAAGGACGAACAACGCCTTAAGGTATTCGAGAATAAGGTACTGCGTAAAATATTTGGTCCGAAAAAGGATGAGTCAACTGGAGAGTTTAGGAGATTACACAACGCGGAATTGCGGAGCATGCACCCTGTTAATATAATCGAAGTGATATCATCGCGACGGTTGAAATGGGCTTGCAAAGTTGTTGGGCTCAGTAACGAACGAATTCCTAAAAAGTTAATAAACGCTGAGCTGACTGGTAAACGTCCGAGGGGTAGACCGAAACGTAGGTGGGAGGATAGTATTAAGAGTGATCTAAGGAATTTGGGTTTGGAAGGTAGTCGGTGGACCGAGATTTGTAGACAGCGATTAGTGGTATCGGCATCGAACCTCCGGGTTCGCTAAGCCTTTTATTTATTATTATTTATTTTAAACTTACATGAAAAAATAATCTTATGCTAGTTCGAAATTCAACTTAGCGCTACTAGTTTGCGCTTGGCTATACGCCACTCCGCCCTGATAATGATCAAATCTTAGGCCGAAACGTCGGCACACAATAAATAAGTTTTTTTCTTATTTGTGTGTTTCTTCTTTACCCCACCCCAAATCAAGCTTCTGCTACATATATAAAATCCCACGGTCAACCACACTCATACTATTATAGTTCTTCGTTATTGAAATACTAAATGATCCATATTTTACTGATAGCTAAGAAAAAAATACCGTGTCGCTGAGGAAGCAGGAAATAACATTTCTGGTTTTGGTTTACTTAATTTTTCAAGGTCTTGTTATCTGTGTTTATAAATAATTTAAAAAAATTATCAATTATGCTTGAGATTAATTTATAAATATATATTTTTTTTCAGATGTACATCATGAGCCGCATTCTTGATAACGATGAAGGTAAGGAGAGCATTTCCGGAAGGAAGAAAGAGTTTCTCTCAGGTCTCTTGGGAGAGGAAAACAATAACCTCCCCGCCCCGGATAACACCCAATCAACTCTACCCGAAATCTCCAACCAATCGAAGACGAGGCAGGAGATTGCGCAAGGTTCCGAACCAGGGACGAATTCTAGGAGATCGTCCATAACGGAGTCCCTGAAGGAGTTCGGTAGCTCGCTTCTTGATATGCTCCAGGACGACGAAGAAGAACCTGTGAAGTCTGTTCCTGATGGAGAGCCGATGAATGATAAGTTTTCGTCTCAGCCGAAGGTGCAAGAAGTGATCCCACCTTCGTTCAAAGGAGAAAGAGATACCTACATTTTGACTCCGCTGGAAGAAGAAAACGAGGAGGACATTTGGAGTGTGAATAAAATACTAATAAATAACAGCGATATAAGCCACAAGAGAATGGACTTATCAAAGCTTGAATGGATCAATGAGTCTATTCTCAACAGTAATGAAAAACCGGTTAAGTTCGAACAAGATACTGGTGGGATTCAGAATTCAACCGGTCGTTTCTTACTTGAAGAAAAAAAGCTGGATAATGTGAAACGCAAAGAGCTTCCTGTAATAACTATAGAGTCAGTTTCTTGATGTAGTCAAGGAGTCGAACATCAGTCAAATAATCAGGGTCCATTCTTTAGTCAAAATTTTGGTTCTCTTGATCCTGGAATGACTTTGAGGTGTTGAACGAGATGTGAGAACTTAAATATGGAATGGTAGTGAGTAATTTAACATTATTCAATCATGCTTCATTGTTTTACTTATTTGCTAGTCTGTGGTATTCAGTGTAATACTGTTAATTATCTGAAATATATGTTCTAGTAGTTGCATTAGGTATTAACTGACGGTTAGTATGCTTTATTCTGTTGAAACTCAAGGATTACTCTCAATCCTGTTTTTATGCAGTGATAAAAGTGGCTACAATCTTACGATGCAAGTAAAAAAAAAATTTTAATATTTGCATATTGTAAGCTTAAATAAGTTTACATTCATATTTGAATATTTTGCTAATAAATGTTTTACTCTCTTTTCTCATTACTCTTTCTTCACTTTCTCATACTCTCTTTTTATTCTGATTTCTCTTTTTTAAAAAAATGTTTTGTGATACAAAATATAACAATATTCTTTGTAGTGAAGAAAGCAAAAACAATTTCACGACGTACCGGTTCACAATCACTTTCGTCACTTGAAAAATATCTTTAAGAGTTGTCATGCTTAAGAATGTAATCGATAATCAATGCTTATGACGACGGTACACGGTAAGTTCTCTCGGAATTGCTACCAATCACAAAAAAAAAAAAATAATAATAAAAATGGTTTTTATATTTACTACAAATTCTTCTCCACCAATGCCATGCAATTTTTTACACATTTATTTAGTTTGAACCAATTTTCATCTATATAATCTCTACTCATCTACAGATAAAAAATAGATCACAAAAAACCGCATAAGAACAGATTTGGGTGTATATATCATTTTTCAGTTCAATTAGATCATTTCCTATCAAATTTAACTTGAGTAGCTCTGTGATTAAGATAACAGATTTCTAATTGCCGAGTTCAGGTTTCAGTACAGCTATACTAAAAGAAATATTAGATATTAGAAAAAAAATATTAGTCTAGGAAAAATGATTAGTCTAGGATCGACTCCGGGGATACTCAACCAACACGGATTGTGTTCAGTGGTTTCTGTTTCTCGCTTTTCATTGGATAAGGAGATAAGCCACTGGACGGCTGATGTGATAACTGACTGCATCACCTACTTTTATACAAACGTTGTTTAAGAAATAAATTTTTATTATCAAGTATTGAACCCTTTATTGGTTGAATTATTTTTTTTGAGATTTATCGTTTCATTTTTTGAAAACTAAAAATAAATTTTAATTATATAAAAATTGTTTTAAATACATATTCTTATAAATACAATATTTTTTTAATTCATATTAGAATATGAATTATGGAGTGTTCTTTTTATTTAAAATTGTTTTAAATACATATTCTTATAAATACAATATTTTTTTAATTCATATTAGAATATGAATTATGGAGTGTTCTTTTTATGACGGCTCAAACGCATTTTTACGAAAAACGGTGAGAAAAAAATTACAAAGCGCCACATTTTCTTTCAGAATATGTTCATTATTTAATACTTTTCCGTAAAATGCGCTCGAGTCGTCAAAATTAACACTCTGCATGTGCTAAATAAGAATATGATTTTATTTAAAATTTGAAAACTCCAATAATCAATTTTAATCAGAGAAAAGCAAAATTAATTAGAGCCATGGAAATGGAGCCGGTTTGATTGAAAAAAGCTATAATTCTTCCTGAAATATGTTTAATTTCATTTCGCTGGAAAACGATTTAATAAATATACTAGAAAAAACATTTAAGCTATTAAGTGAAGAAAAGCGCGTTTATTTATCTTTAAAAGAATGTTCATGGGTATCCTCTGATAAGCTCATTACTGATCAGGAGCTGTTCGTACAATCTGAAAATATGGAAAAAGCCGACGCAAGATTTTACGAACTATTAAGATAGGTGATTGTTGATTTCAGTTAATAAGATTGATAAAATTAGCACTTGAGCACGTTTAGAGTTATAATCCAGTAGATTAAATTCATCCAACACGCGTTTAAAACTTAGTTCACTGATGAGGGGAAAGTTGTTACCTTAGTTGAGTCACTGGTGAGATGAACAGGGTTGATTAATTTATGCATGATACCGAATTTAATTCTTGTTCTTCTTGTTCCGTATTTTTTATTTTCTTTGATGAAATTTTATCAACGTTTCTTATAAATTCTTTTTATTCAAATTATAGAGAACAAAACATCGGAACATTGATAGCTTGGTCGTTTGGTTAGGCTAATCTGTTAGAACCTTTAAGGGGAAAATTCGCTTATGCCAAAAATTAAAAAAAAAGTTACATTTTGTAATATAATACTTTTGATTTATGTATTTGCTTTAGCTGATAGTCAAAAAAACTGATAATTGTTTTGTTCAATTAAAAATATTATCTGATGAGAAGGGATATTATTGCATAAAGACCGATTTTTCCTATCTTTTTTTATAACTACCCGATACTGCAATATATTTTATTTTTTTAATAGGGAGGAAGAAGTTTATACCCGAATACAATAGGCAAAATATCTAACTATTTGACATAAAGAGTTTACCTACGATATACTTGCATATTGCCGATCAGACAAGGATCTAGTATTTTTATTTTTTTAATAAAAAGGGCTAAGAAAAGTTTAATAATAAGAAAATAGTATTCATATTATTCTTTGAGAATAAAATTTTCTTATTATTAAAAAAAATATAAATCAAAATTTGAACTAATACAAATAATAAGTCACATAAAATACCTTTAACAGTAGACATATGATTCAAAGTAATAATTTCCACGAATTGTTTCCAAACAGTTTTTTTTTTTTTAACTTGTTTCATAGCTTGTAATTGTGAATTAACATCACATTCAGGGAATAACAAATATAAATAAGAATTTTAGATTTGATTCTCCACAATTTTTATAACTAAGATGTGACATAAGTTACAACATGATCGGCCTTGTACGCCTTATGTTCTTGTATGTTAAACAAGATACTGGTAGAAATATTGTAGTGTACAATATATATTTGTAATATAAGACCAGTAAAATTTTAAAAGTTTTTATTATTAATTTTTAAATTAAAAAAAATGTACATAATAAACTCAATTAACAGCTACCATGTTACCGGATTGTAAGATGTTCTAGGAACTAAGTATGATGAAACCTACAATGATGTAAAAATTGATTGTAAAGGATTTATTGTATATTATAATTTAGATTAGGTGAAATTGTAAATTTTATGAACTGTTGTAATTAATAATATGTTCAGTGTGAAGAATTAAATGAGTTGGGTAGATATTTTAACTTAGAATTCTTAGATTGTAACTAATACCAAAGTTATGTTTCTAGTATGTATTATTTAAATAATACATAATTGGTATAGAATGCCTCAAATGCTAGGTTTAAGATAGTATTGAGTATTATATAATGAAATAATACAAAATGTGCGATTAACCTGATTTGTATTGCATTATATTGTTGAATAAAATGTTTGTTAAATCGTGTACATTTTTTAAACTATTTTACCCTCGTCAATCTGAGTTTTAAAAACATGTGCAGATATTATGTAATCAAAATTCGATATTTCTTTGTTGGTGTAGTTGCTCAAGTTCACATGATCAAGTGGCTCCCCTTCTAGAAAGTTTTCATAAAATCCAAGAATCAGACTCGTGCTTTGGTTCATACAAATAGTCTGGTACGGAACCGTTACTCATCAGAGTTGGTTGTTTTAATGTAGAAGGGAAAGGAGGGGAGTGGGGGAGGCAGAAATAACTGACACTTTTGAAGAGCTTTAAAATGTAAACCTGTGTCTTTAGAAAAGAACCAGTTCTATTTTCAAAAAGTACATTGAAAATAGTTTTATTTCAGTGGATTTGAAAAATTACATCTTCCAAATATCGGCCGTTATTGAATATACATTGCCGAAGACGTTACCGGAAATTTTCAATCACCCTTTGAATCATTTCGTGGGGAATAAATTACACATTTCGGGAGGTTCTCCAGGCGCCTTTTGGTGGCTTCAATGTTCTTCTTTTTTTACATTTGTTGGAGACTATCATACGCCCGTGAGACTACTTATGTTTGATGAAATCGATGTAGAGGGTGTGTGATGGGTCGATGGACATCGTGACGTGCACTTGGAGTTTTGAGGAAAATGTTCTCTGACAGATTGATTTGTTTGAGGGGTGAGTTAGGTTTTCCGAAACGGCCACCAGATAAACTCCATGCGATTTTTCGCTCCAGGGATATCTCAAGAACAAGGTGTTAAAACACCGACATCGTTATCTGGATGATGTAAAGGAGAGGATCAGGTAAGAAATCAATGCCATTTTACCAGAAATTATTAGGAGGGTGGTGGAAGATTTCCGAGACCATCAATAACGGCCTAAAAACGACTTTAGGAAGAAGCAATTTTTAAAATTCACTAAAATAAGACTGTATTCTATGTACTTTTTAAAAAATAAAACTATTTTTTTTTTTATAAGAAACATTGTTTTGTTTTTTACAGATCATCAAAATGTAACAGTTATTTCTGCTCCATCCTGTATTTATCTTAATTTTGCATCTATTGTATTTATCTTAATTTTGCATTTATTGTATTTATATTAATAATTGCATTTATATTAAAGAAACATTTAAAACAGTAGGGTAGTTACTATTGTCGAAATGTAATTAGTAAGTTATATATATTATATTTCTTATACCAGTCTCATAATAGAAAGGTTTAATAGTTTTAGATTCGAGTCTTGTTTAATATGTCATCTTTCTCGCTCTTTTAGGCTTATGACTAGTTGTTTCAATAAATATTTTTCGATATATATGAGTTCAACCCAATAGGACATATTAATAACTGATTTTTCTACAGTTTTAAAAGTTTTCTACATGCGATTGTGTTCTCAATACGTTTTCATATTCAACATAAAGTTACTATCCTTTAAAATGCCTATCCTGATGACTCGATACTAATTTTAAGTGACTTTTGGAATTTAGATTTGATTGTTAGAGAACTGTTCAAATTTCTGTTTGCTCCGAGTCAAGATATTCTGAAAAAATTTGAAAAAATTCATTTTTTTAGAGTGAGCCGTGCCATGTTAGTATGAATTTATGTTTTATATCTAATGGTGATATATAAAAATCATAATGAGTTTGCAGAAAAAATAATTCAAAATTGAATTGAATTGGTACGGATAACTATATAAAGACTATGAAGATTATTTTATTACTTATAACACACAATTTAAAAAAAAAACGTCCTTTTATGAAAGTTTAAATAAATTTCTTTAAAAAGAATAAAAATAGATTTTAAAGATCGGATTATAATCAATCGCCCATCTCTGGAATTCTCTAGTAGATAAGAGAGAATGTTCGTAGCACAAACAAGTTTGGTAGTATTGAAATTTTGATAAAATTCCTCCTCAATATTTCAAACGGAGATCGAATGTTAAATAATATATTTTTATAAATGTAAAAAGTGCCCACATTCTCCGAAATCTAAGTGCTTATGAGCTTATTAGTCACGCATAATTGTCTATTCGGTCTGTGCTTAAATTTCACTGTGATTGGATAAATAAACAGTTCTTTGACTTGGAATATGTCCCCCTCTCCTCCACCTCTCATGCTAGGAAAAACTACAGCAGAAGAGGACTTGAGAACTGAGCAAAGGAGTGCTTTAAGTTTATTGAAGTTTTCTAGATGGCCAGTGTCGTAGGGCCGGGGACTCGTAAGAAACAGTCATTATATAACATTCTCCCATTGTCTTTTATTTCGTCCTTTTTCTTTCTTCCTTTTTACTTCATTTTTTTATAGAAAAACTTTTTATATTACTCCTTTCCGGTTATTATTAATATCAGTCGCTGTTATTATTGTTTCAGAAATCGTTCTGATTTCAATATCCGACTGAGGGAGGAGTCCTATTATATTTTAGTATTCCGAATTGTTAAGGCAAAATATCGTTGCATTGTCTCCAATGCATTGTTCCAGTTCTATAGAACCAGTGGAGATTAGTTTCGGAAGAGTTGGGGGCATTGGAAAGAACTGTAATATGAGTGAGGACAATAAGCCTTATGTGTCTTCTTCAGTCTTATTAAAGTATTTGTATTTACAAAATCCGATTTTTTATGTCCATGTGGGTAAGTTTTTCTGGTTTAAAAAATTACTTAAATGACCGACTTACAAAACATGAGAACACTAATTATCTTTTTTCAACATTTCACATCCAATTATATTTTGATATATCTCATAACGGCTGGCAACAGGGGCCTTCTACGCAAATATTCGGCATTTCCCGTCATGACTGCTAACAAGATGAAAATGTATAGAATGTTAGTGACACCAGTGGTACGATAGGGTTCTGAAACGTAGTACCTGAAAGCAACAGATGCGAATCGCCTCAAAGTTTTTGGAGAGAATATTATAATATAGGAGAGAATATAGGGCGGCATACACGAATGAGGTAGATGGCGAATACGTAATCACGCAGAAGTTGAAACTATTCTTAGCAACGAGAATTTTGTCAATCACGTCGTAGCTGGAATACTGCTGTTATACTGATATTTAAAAAATATCGGTAGGGATCCATATAGTTTTTTTACTGATAAGTACAACTTATGGCTAGATATTGTTCCTGTTTTATTTGTTCCATGGTGTTATTCTTAAGGGACCTAGTCCCAGGATAAAATATTCTTCTGTTCTGATCTATTCTACAGTAATCATGTCTACATGCATGTTTTAAAAATCTTGCATGCACCAAATTAAACAATGTTCCACATTCCCTTTGTCAAAAATTTAGTATGTACTATTAACACATTAATTACTTTCAACATTATGATGATGGGCTTGGAGAGCGGTCGGTGGACAAAGTGTGTAAACAGAGATTGGTGGTATCGGCCTTAAGTCTTCGGGCTCGCTAAACAATTTCTTTTTATAAGAAAATTTATTCACTTTTAAATTAGTTCGATGGTGAAAGAGTTGTTGGTTCTTATACCATTCTCAACTTTAACATACCAAAATAGGTGATATTCTACAGGCTTACATTCAGCGAGGGTGGGAATGCACTAATCACACGGTCTCGCAATCAGAAGTCAACTATCACTAGCCGGAATCGAACGGACATCCATTTATAATAATCAATGAACCACCAATGAATTAATTAATTATTTTATCTCTCTATTCATGTCTCATTATATTATTTATGGTTAATGGATTTATATATATATATATATATATATATATATATATATATATATATATATATATATATATTTTTTTTTTTTTCAAATGTATTTACATTAGAATAACCCGAAACGTTGAAGCTGCAATGATGTAGAAGAGTCGCAGTGGGGTTGCAAGGGAAGATACATGAAATAAAATGTTCACAAGTTTTAAAAATTGTATGTTTGCGTATTTTATACTTTATTTGATTTTTTAAGCTAGTTTTTGTTATTTTATTTACGTTTTTAATATTTAAATATATATTATATCGTTGAATAGTACAATTAAATGGGCTAGTGCTGTAATTTTATACTGGACATAAAGTCATACAGTTTATAGATAGTATGTAGTTTCTCAGCATTTTGTAGGTTCTCATACGTTCGTTCAACAGCAAAATCGTTAGCACATTCACATGTTCCTCAACATACTTGCCCCTATCAATGTACAGGTGATTCTTACCTCTGTTCACAAGAATGAGTGACGGTCAACGGGTAGGAAGGAAGGATGCAGGGTTGGTATTGACCAATAGGAAGCTTGACCAATAGGGGTGGAACTGGGCGAGGGTTGGCCAAATTTAAATACTTGCCGGAGCTGAAGTTGCAGCCTCTGTGTCTCTCGCTCAATACTCCCCTCCTATCTGTCTCGTCAATTCTGGGGACATGTCTCGCCGGGGTTTCGCCAATGTCCCGCCTTCAGCCGCCCCTTCTTTTATCCTTTGAAAAACTAGCCTGGGGACAGGAAATAAATTCGGTAAAGATGGTACGCTAAGAGAGTGTTTGAAATCAAGGACTATTTTCTAATGTTTACTTTTCATTTTTTGTGGAAATGTTGTATATTCCATTCAGACACTATATAGAATATATGTTATAGTTATATTTTGCCAAAGGGAAAATAGATTGGGATACGAACAGGAATGAAAAACACAGTTAGATATAATATTGCTTTAATGTGTGCCGTTGTTTCGACCCATGTACATGCCTTCATCAGGGTCGATTCCATTGAAGCTACACTATCCCTACAACTTAAGCCGAAATATCGGCACACATTAAAACTGTATTAAACGTTACTTTGTATTTCTTTTTTGATCGCATTACAAATCATCTCTTTGATTAAATCCACGATCAACAATATCTCCATCATTATTATGAAAATATATTAGAACAAAAAAAAAATGACCTAGACATTTTAAAAGAAAAACTATAGATATATACAGGGTGTCCTAGCGGGCATGGATCACTCCTGTATATTCTAGAAGTATTTGGAATAAATTAGATGATATTCGGTGAGACTTCGTTATGAATTATGATGTATAGTAGGTATCCTTTAATGATATGACCGCCCCGTAACCTGCTCCAGTTCTCTACAGCGCACCTAATTCTAGAATTTTAAATGGATGGAATATTTTTTTTTACGGTTTCTGATAGGAAATAAAATTTTAAGTAGTATTCATATCGGCTACTTGTTCGATTTGATTCGCCCCGAAGGCGATAATCGCAAAAACACGATATTAATACATATTTTCAAATTTTTCTGAATGAACAATTTTTTATAAAACTATTGAAGTAAACATTGTAGAGGATGTATGTTATTATATGTTTATATGAAAATATATATTCATATATGAAATTGTTGGTGTGATCATGGTGTTCGGAGGAGAACCTACAGTTGTTTTATTATTTAATTTTTTTTTAAATGTAAACCATGTATGAATATTTTATTAATTCATTATTGTTTTTGCAATTGATGTCAATGTTTCTATTGTTAAATTTATAAACATTTTGAATTCCAACATTCAATTTTACTTTCATAATTGTGGAAAAATCATTTCAGAAACTCCGTTTTTTGCATTTTTTCAGAATATATATATATATAACATACATAATATAGCCTACTGGCTTATCAATATGTTTAATAGAATACGATGAAAATATATAAAAAATATGTATGGTATCTTCATTATTCCAGTTTATGAGTTACCTTAAAAATAATAACAACGTTCAGAATACAATATTCTAAAATAGTGTAGATCCTTTAATTTTGAATATATCGAATTTCGATTTGCGGGCTCCTTCATAACTTTTTAATGACTATAAATTAGCTTATTAAAAAGTAAGTGTTATTTGCTAATTCCAAGTTTTCACCACTCGTCAACCACAGGAGTCGCGCCAAAGTTGAAAAGCCACAGCGGTTCATGAAACTATAGTAGACCTATAATTTTTTTCGTTGGCATTTTTTGATCAGATCATCCGTTTGGCCGTTAGAAGCATTTGAGCCAATTTTTATTGGACATCCTTTATATTGTGAAATAATAAAAAAAAAAAAAACATCTGTAGGTCCACAATAGCTTCCTCACTATTTCTATAGAAAACATAAGAAAACACAAATTTAATGTTTTAATTGTGTATCTCGACATATTTCGGCCACATGTAACTTTCACACAAAAAATACATCAAATTTTACATGTACGAACAAATATCCGATCCAAAAAACGGAATCAGAATCCACGATTACCTAATAAATGATCCCTATAGCGAATGTAACTTCAACAGTTAGAGTAAATCAAAATACGCAAGCGCGATCAAAAATCAAAAACCGGTACCAGAACCCTGGATTACCTAATTAACGATCCCTATATCGAAGAAAACTTAAAAAATAACAGTAAATCGAAATGAGCACGCTCGATAGAAAAATCGATTTAAACTAGATGGCGTGTCCACTCATTCCATATATGGCGGATTGTAATATCCAGTTCCAGAGGGCAGGGTAGTTCAATGGGTAGGACACTGTGCTACTAATCTGTAGTTCTCGGATTCGAGACTGGTTGTGACAGATTATTATTTATTCTGTTCTTAGCGGTGGATTAGTCCTGTGGGATCGGGAGACACTACTGGGACTCACCTAGCCTCTACAAAATACTTAGTTGGGGGAAAAACCAGTCGGTCGAGAGTGACTCGCCGCATCACCTTGCACCACCGTTGATTTAAAAAGAGTACTGTACTTACCAAGTACTGAACCCTAGACCCTTCACTGGTTGTAGTGGTACAGTTTTTTTTTTTTTTTTTGTTTTAATTCGAGTTCCGCGAATCATTCTGGAGTGACCTTTGACTTTAGCTTCAAATCACACAAGAATCAGTCCAGTAGTCTTCGAGATTACCGTGAACGACAGGCGGACGGATTTTTCATTATTTTATTTATTCGATTTTCGAATTTTACATAAAACCTCAAATTTGAGGATAAGAGGATTAGATTTTTCTTTTTCTCTATTTTTTAACAAGTGTGTAAAGTTCAAAACGTTACATCTCTGCTACTACTGGCCCGATTTTTTTATACATAAGATATTTATTTAAATTGGTAAAAAAGACTTAGTAGGGGTTCCATTCTAAAATGTATCCTTTTTGAGTTATGCGCGAATGAAGTTTTATTTTCTTCATAGTATTTTTCTCGGGAATGTGATATATAGGAAACTTATTTTTATTTAGATAACTTTGGAAATGTTTCATCAAAATCGTTACGGTCGTTTTTGCGCAACGGTCTATATAGTCTCGATTCCTATATCAAAGAAAACTTAAAAAATAACAGTAAATCGAAATGCAAATGACCGATGATAAAACCGATATCAAATTCGGAATTAGTGCCCTAAAATACCAACGTTTTCCAATTTTGGGCGATAGTTTTTCGAAATATAGATGAGTCAATAAAAATACATTGGCGCATTTTTAAGCGAAAGTAGTGGATGGAATTTAAACCTAAAACGTAAAACATAACAATTTTCGATTCTGAGGACATATTTTCAATTCCTGCATGAACACAAGGACCTTACCCTACTTCGGTAATGAGGAAGCAATAATACGTACACAAAAAATGAATAAACCAAATTATGATTACGTTCGAAATTAATTTTTAAATATAAATGGAAATAAGATGACAAGAAATAATTTATGAAAGAAAGGCAACAACTTTTTACAGGCAAATGCAATAGAAACCAAGTGATATCAATGGAAAAATTTACATAATTAAGCATATTACGAAGGTTTTCGTTTTATCTCTCAGATAGCACAGGTAGCTATCTATCTCTGTAGCACGTTTTTTATCAGGAATATCTCCGTATCTATGTACTTTGCATGTTTGAAATCACCTCTATCAAATATCAAGTTCGATTCAATCTGATCACACCAGTTCTTTTGTTAAATGAATGAGGATATCAGTGCATCAAACTCGATCCAGCGTTCTGCATGCTCATCACTGTTTGAAGTAATTTGGAAATATTTTGAAATGCATGGGCTAATTGAATTCATTATTTTGTAGTTGTAAAACCTCGCAACAGAATTGGACTCAGTTGTCTTGAAAAGTCTCGAGTGGTGATTTTTTAGTTAGTTGGTTGATAAGAAATTGTCGGCAAATTGAATTTTCAATATCTGTCTGCAAATTCTATATCAACGATCGTTAAAAGGTAGGATGTAGGAAAACGCGCCGAATGATTAAATAAATATATGCAAGATAAACGGGTTGATCTGCGGTGCTTTAAACTATATCATAATTCTTATATTAGTACACAATAATTAAAAAATATTGTTTAACTTACTTATTAGAAAATACTAATTATATTGGAAACAATACATGAAAAATTATCTATAAGCAGTCAAACGATGCTTAACATGGGCAAAGCAAATAGTTCAATATTTAAAAAAGATTCGTGATGAAAAAGAGAAAACAATTAGATAAACAGAGTAATAATCCATGTGTGTAATTAATTTTTAATAAAGGTTTGTTACGTGATCTTCGAAATTATTTAGAGTCCACTATTTTAAATCTCTATCCCCTCACTAATATTATCAACGTTAAAATGTAGGAAAAGTGTCAAAAGGTATATTGCATTTTTGTTGATTTAAAACCTGTATTTGACACTGTTGACAGGAATTAATTTGAACACTTTTTAATCCTGGATTTTCAAATAAATTCATCTCCTCCTTTGATGCCTTTCGACATGTTTTCACTGTGCCTGGTAAAGTGGGATTCAGAACCACTCTCTGTCTAATTTTGTTTTATATTTTTATGGATAGTTTATCTTCAAGTTTGAAAAACTGATTAACGTAATGATTGAAATTAATTGGTTTTAATTAATTAACTTTTTTAAAGATAATCGACGAATTAAAATAATAAAAAAATAAATAATTTATTTTAAAAAATCTTTAACCGGTTGTCTTGCGAAAGGCACTGGTTAGATACTAATTATATTATCATCATATTATTATACTAATTATATTATCATAATATTATACTAATTATATTATCATAATATTATACTAATTATATTATCATAATATTATACTAATTATATTATCATAATAAAATGTATGTATATTTATATTGCTCTTACTAGATGACTCCATAATGATTTATACATATATACTATATTTTATGCACAAACACTCTTTCTCTCTATCTCTCTCTCACACACACACACACACACGTATGTACATATAGATAGTAAATTATTTTTTCTATTGCCTTTATCTAACCAGTTCCTTTCACAAGGCAGCCGGTTAAAGTTTTTTTTTAAGCTAAATTATTTTTTTTAAATTATTTTATTTCAGCTATTATCAAAACAAAGTTAATGAATTAATTAAAATCTATTAATTTTAATCAATCAGGTTAATCAGTTTTTTCAAGCTTGAAGATGATTGGATCGATTAACCGAACATTTTCCTCTTATCTGTGCTCCGAGTAGAAGGAAATGAAATTATTTTCAATGTTTACATTTAGCGGATGTAGACTGTTTTAGACTTAGGAGTGGGATGGCGCGAACGCCACCTATAATTCAATTATCGAGTCTTCACTTCCAACTGCAATATCTGACTCATTTTTTTTAAATCACTTAGTCCTGTGACGGTTCCAGTGCTGGTCGGTTCTACTTAGCTGAGAGTATTTTTAATTTTAAATATTCCAAAGGTATGATTAAAGTGCAAATTTAATTGTCTTTCTTCGAGTTTTTTTTTAAATTAATTTTAAGAGGCTATTTTATAATAAATATTCTAGACCATTTATTTTTATACAGAAATTAGCTAAACATTGTTTGAATTAGTTATGTCTAAATTATGCAATAATTCTTTTTAAGGTGCTTTTTGATTTAATATAAAATAAACAGGGACCTTAAATGCTTAGAATAGACAAAAATATAAACCAACGTAAGCTTTCCGGAAGACATCTTATTACAATTTTATTTTAAATTATTTTCCGTTACTAACGAACGATTATTTTAATTTGAAAAACACCAATATAAATTAAAATTGATATATGATAAAAAATTAATATACATGCAAATGACATTGGTGCGTAAAAATGTAGCCAGAAAATTTTTAAATGATAATAACCTATAAAGGTTTTTATAAAATGTTTTATAAACAACCTAATGCTATTAGCCAATGGTAATTTACTTAAAAGATCGTTAAGTATGTCTCCTGTTTAATCGTATTATATAGTTGGATTTTTTGGATTAACTACAGAAAAAAATCGTTATTATTATTAATATATAACATATATGTATATAAATATATAATATTAAGGAATTCTTTATTCTTATTCAAAATTTTAGTTTTAATATCAATGATTGTTCAGCTGCATTATCGATTTCGCCTTAACTATTAAGCCAAAAAAATGTATTTCTTTTAAAATTTTCGGAATATTAATCCAATTAAGATTTCGTTTTGATAATAAAGTTTTTGTTTTTTATGTGTTAACACCTAACTACAAACAAGTATGTATATTAATGCATGTATGTAAGTAAATGTTGAGGTGATAAAATTTCCGATTTTTATGTTAAAATAGATAAAGAATAACCTATATTTAAAGATTTGTGTAAGAATCAATTACAAGTTTTCCGATTAATTTATAAATTAATTTTAAACTCATATGAAAATTCGCATTAGTATTAAAGTTAAGTGATTGAATATTTTGATTTTAATATTTAGGCAACACTGAAGTTAGTAGAGGGGCTGACATACACTGACACTTGGCCAATCAGATGCTAGTTTTTAACCTACCTTACTGACCATTACCGCCCAGTATCATCTCGATTTATTTCAAAATATTAACTTTTGCTGCTATATATCGCTCAGTCCATTATTATTTGAAGTATTTTAGTAATTTTCAAAATCATTTTATCTCTTGAGTTAGTGTATTCAATTTAAACGCGGAAATAATAGTTATTTAAGTTTCGAAATCTGTGCTGCTGTGAAATTCAAGATTGAAGAAACAACCATCAAGGAAATTTAACTGTAAGTAATAATATAAACTTATTTAAAATATCTGTTACGGTGAACAAACTAATTTTGTTGTCTCTAATTATTTGAAAATCGTTACCTTATTATAATTTTCAATTCTAGACCTATATACATTTTTTTATCATGTAAGTTGTTTTTAAATGCTTATTTATATAGGATACACTAAAATACTTCGTGGTAAGTAACCTTATGGACTATTCCATTATTTTATTTTTTTATATTAGTTTATTAACTAAAAATAAAACTAATAATTCGTGGTATAACAATTTTGTGCTGATAAAAAATAATGGTTTTCAGATAAAATAAAACTCTTTTTCTCATAATTCAGTTGAATATCTATAAATAAGTTAGTATTAAGAGCTGTATAAAAATAAAATAAAATAAGTAATTGTATTTTTATAGTTAATAATTAAAGTTGAGAATTTATTTTTCATTGTGTAATATAAGTGTAAAGACCGGTACCAAATATCACTTATAAATTTATCTCTTATAAAAATGTTACAGTGATTTTTCAATATGAAACATTCATGGCAAGGAGAATTGTTTTATTTTGTAAATATTATTATGAGTAAAATATTAAAACATAATTATAATGCATACATAATTCTCGTCAATTAGTAGTATTAATTTTTTATGCCGCTTTTAAAGTATCAATCTTGTTTGTATATTGATTAGTTACTTGATTTGACTCGAGTTGATGATTTCGGTAGTTACCGCCATTACGCCTCTTCGAAAACATCTTTAACTTTCCGAAATATCTAATAAGGTAATTATATGTTTGTGCTTATATTTTTTATATAAATAATGTGAAATTGCTGTTCAGATACTTCTGCTGGTTCGATTATGTTGAAATCGTACATTTATTGGTATATTTATGTTTAATTGTTCATCTGAAGTTAATTCATGCAAATCTGCACAAAAAAAAAAGAATTTCAAGGTAATAAAGTCATCAGAAAAGTAAAATATATTTTTTTCTAAAAAATAAATTTTATTCAGAAATAAATTTCCATTCATAAATATATATTGAACCAATATGATTCGTGAATATATGTTTAATAAATAATTTAATCTAATACAATTATTCAACAAATACTTTTTAATGCATTCCAATTATAACTTTTAAACAATAGTTGTTTAATACAAAATATGCTGAGTGATATCCTAAATTAGTATATTTAGTCTGAGGGTGATAATATTCTTAAATTAGTCTTCAATTCATTCTGAATAAGTACTGAGGAATAATGACCTAATTGATTGTTATTCAAAAGAAAATCGTAAGGATAATAGAAAAGCAAGTAAATTACATATATGTAAGAATGATAAATAAATTTATAAAGGATATTATTTAAAAAAAAGCCTTTACTGAATATGTTTTTATTCGGATAATGCCCAAGTTTGTGTATAAAAATATCAATCTTTGTATATTTTCTCTTCCTCCATGTTAAGTCGATCAGTATGCAGATTTTAATTGTTCTCGAATGACTGATTGAATATAATTCGTCAAGGTGCATGACTTCTGGATCATATTTCATAATAAAATACAGACTACTTATCGTCTTTATATAGTAATTATTTAAATCGTTTTTTTTTAATATTAAGATGTTGTTTCTACATCATAACAATGTTTTAACAATATATAAATACTTGTACTTTACTTTATAGGCGCACCCTATTTCATAATTAGGTACAAAATTACAAATACAAGAAGACCTATGACTTATTACGCAAATGAAACACTGAAATGTTGAAACACGATGACATTTAAAATGGTTATATTAAAAAATAGCAAATTAAAAAACAAACAAAAAACAATAAAGTTATTATTATCTAATGACGATAAGTAATCTGTAACCTCTTAAAGGAACAATTCCATTAGTATTTTTCCCTCTTGTACTTGTAGGTACTTTTGTACTTTGTTATGAATTAGGGCCCTGATCGTAAACTTTTTTTAATGTTTTACTTCCTTGTACGAAGTAAAGGAATTATTGTAATCGCGAAAATCTTCGGTTTTCAGATTTTAACGGAAATATCCATTTTGACCATCCCTGAATCCATTTTGACTAGTTTCGTCGTGGCGTCTGTACGTACGTACGTTCGTATTTCGCATAACTCAAAAACGGTTAGCCGTAGAAAGTTGAAATTTTGTATTTAGGATTGTTGTAAAATCTAGTTGTGAACCTATCTTTTTGGTCACTGCTTAATCACCGGAAGTGGTACTTTACTTGAAGGTCATCATTGATTTTCATCAAAAATTATATTAAAATACTTTGGAAAACTTCTCAAATTTGGTATTTAGAACTTATATATTGATTTAAATACTATGGTATTTAAATACTAGGGTATCTAGATTTTGGTCTAAATTGGAAAACCGGAAGAAGTACTTTATTTGAAGGTCATATTAGACTCATCAAAAATTATATTAAAGTATAATGTAAAACATTTAAAATTTAGGAAATAGGACTTTTATATCAATATGAATGTATTTTCTAGATTTTGGTTAAAATTGGTAAGCCGAAAAGGGTACTTTACTTGAAGGTCATAATAAACTTACATCAAAAATAATATTAAAATTAAATGGAGAAATCATATGTTTCGGTAATAAAGGTTACCAACGCGATTTTGTTTATACTCTAATTAAACATTTTTATTACTTATTTTAAGTGTTAATATTGGGCATATAATACTGGTTTTCTTCCCCATTTGTGCGATGAACAAGTCTGTAGCAGGAGAAAAAAGATATAAGTTAAGTGGGTTCTTCCGCTTAAAATGTCGAAACTGTCGATTTCTAATGCTTTATCTAATGATATTGACAGTTTTAATGTTGTCACGGAACACGAAGAAATCTCTTGGAAACTAGTTACCTACTGAAAAAAAAACGACATTTAATAACGGAATGAAACCTTCAGAAACAAGAGTATGTGTCAATAGATGGGTGTCCCGACGCCGAATTTCGATTTCGAGATATTGCAATTTTCGGAAATTAGTAACCAAATTGAGGATCACTTTTTGAGCCAACGATTTATAGTTTAATAGGAGTACAAGGAAGTCATGTGTTGTCCACATCAGATATTTTTGTATAATGAAATTGATCGTCCCATATCCGTTGTTTTTTGTAATAGTGAGCAACTTGATAAAACTCGATGATAAAACTGGAACCTGTATGATTGCTCATCCCTTGTATTATTTTTGACACATTCTGGACATTTCTTTTTTTTTTTGCATCTATTTATTATGGGAACCGGTTGGTTGAGAGGAGAGGGAAAACTAAGTTATGTGGCCTGCCGGTTGATAAAACCGCCTCCGCTATCTGCTACCGTTATTTACAGAGCATTTCGTCTCAATTACCAGTCCCTGTTAATAGAGGTATGGCTTTCCAGCCTGCCCTAGTCAATAAAATGGACTCTCTCCCCACGGTTCAGTTTCACCCTTTGTATGTTCATCTCACTTACACATCACTATATCCTTGTCTATAGTTCAATTTGTTTATTGCTATTTAGTATTACTATTCAACATATTTTTTCAGTGTCATTAACATACATTGAAATATTAAACAATAATATAATTTAAGAACTTCTGTTTACTTATTTAACCCTATGATGTAAATGAAGTGTAAAGACATCATCATCCAAATTCTTCAGCACAATCCCTTATCTAGTTCCAACCAGCCCAATAATCTTCTCCGAATATTGGAACATCAGTGGCACAGAAATCTTTTGTAAATATGCTATTGCAGTTCTGGGAATGACCAGCTTCTCTCATGTCCTGAGAGTCTGCTGCTCTAGCGCTCTGACTCAAGCTCCAATGGCTTTTAGTTCCTCTGTCACGGCTGGGCAAGGAGCGCTGGGATCTTTCTGAGCCCTGCTTTACACTCCACACGCGAGGGGCAAAGTCTGGTTCGGAATTCCCTAGGCTGAGTGTAAATAATGAGTGTTGGTATGAATGTGTTCAACGTAATCTTTTGTTCTTATTTTTAATTTGTTCATTTTTATTTATTTTTTCCTGCATATGTGGTATGAATGGTTTTAATATTGCTCTAATACTGTGCCCTCAAGTCTAGCATATTGCGGCAGAATTTATCAATTCTCAATAAATAAATATCCTTTAACCTCTTAGAGAACTGTTGAAAATAAATATTTTATATTTTATTTTAAATGTAGATAGATAACTTTATTTGTTAAAGAAAAACTTTTGTGCAAATAATACAGTAAATAACAATTGGACTTTATACATTAAGAGTCTAGCATATTCAGTAAAACATGAAATATATAAGACAAACAGAATATTAGAGAGCACAAAAATACTTTATTTTATAATATACATAATTTTGACACATTGATATATATACACTGACATATATAGTAATTTTATTCACACTGTCAATATGGAGAATTGACTCCTACGTCTCGCTGGCCACAAGTGGAAGGTAGATATTGTCTCCGATAATTTTCTCTATTTTTAAACTTTATAGTGTAGAGTAGGATGTGATATAGGCTGTTGAAAAGTTTTTTTATAGCAGTGTTCATTCGTCTTAAGTGATAAAGTTTTATTTGATGTTGCCTTGGCTACTGACCTTAACAGGCTGACAAATCTTATTTTTTTCAAGTTGACTCAGTACAACAAGTACCTTTGTGGGCTAGAGATTTAATGTTTCATATTGATCTATAGGATTGGTGTCTGCTTGAGTTTAAAGCGCTTCTAATATTCAGAGATAGACAATGGTTTTTCATTTTTTCTGATATATCATTCTTATTTTTTATTAATAAGTCCTGTGTACAACCAATAAGCTCAACCGATGATTTTCCTTTGGATATCTCTCATCCGCAGGCTATTGAAGCAATGTTTCGGTAACCTCTCGTCTGACATGAGGATCAAATTCGTCAATAGTTTATGATTTTCTTTAGGAATAAAATCTTGAAACCTTGATCCTGTTTCAAGGCGGACAACATAATTTTCAGTGTTCTATGGCCAGTGGTAATGGCTTCTTTTTTTTAATTTCAGTTGGGTGGGCTCGACCGCTTCCCAATTTCTAAGACACCAAACTTCTAAAACTCATAAAAACGTAGTCGTGATCATGGAATTGAAGAGAGTAATTTTTGTCTCCCAAGTATCATTTCTGCCTTTTCGAAGACTTTCTAATACACTGGCACTTGAGATAGAGGCTTTAGAGGCCTTTAGATTGAAACTTTTGGAGGCATTACAAAAGCTGCCGGAGGAATTGAATGGAACTCCCAAGTATGCGGAAGTCTTGGTGTACTCCAGTTTTTTAAATCTATGCTTAATAATAATGTACATTCAGAAACTTATGTTAACTTTCTGCTAAATTTAATTTGTAGTACAGTTATCCTCAGAGCGTTAAGTAATACTTTTCAGTGATAATTTCATCAGTCGACGAACGAAAATCATAAATTATAAATGAGAATTTCATTATTTAAAGTTTAATATTGTCTGAGCAGTGAAGTTGAATAAGAAGACAGGAAAATTTTCATTATATTAAGGAAATGGATGGGGCCTGAGTAGGAGACAAGTTGATCACTGGGAAACTGGCTGCCTCTAATGGGTTCATCTTGTTAGCTCAAGGCAATATTACCTTTCACATAATTGCATGTGAACAAACTTTCGTATATATTCCATTAACATTTTCTGAGATGGGGGAATCGTACGGTAGATAATGAAATCTGTTTTGAGCATTTGATTTGAGTCCCATTCAAGAGAGCTTTTAACAACAATAAATAAAATTCGTTGTAAATTTATTTTGAAATCCAGAAAGACTATTAAATTGAAAATTTTGGTTTACTGCTGTGTTTTTTTTTTTTTACATCCTAGAAAATATCAATTCTTAAATATCCTAAATTTTTAACTATTATATATATATTTTAACTTTGTTTTTAAAGAATGATATTAATATTTTATTGTTCGGTGTTTGCTTTTTTTAAATATTCATCTATTCATTTTTATTAAAGTTCAAATAACCACAAAATTTTCTTATTTTTTAACAATGTTAATCAGTCGAGTATTGTGAAGGCTGCAACCTTAATAACATATATTTTACATAACTAATACAGAATATTCTAAATTAATTATAAGAAAATAATAAGAATTTAAAGTAATACCGAAATGTATGGTACTATTAATGCATTATGTAATAACATAAAAAATGCAATAAAAAATTAATTAATAATAAACGCAACAATGTATAATTAATTAGTAGAAAATAATATTTTATATTTAATGTTTCAAAATAAGATATAAAAACATCGAATTGAATAATAATATTTGACATGATGATGATATCTGAAGATATAAGAACAATAATAATAACTATGGAACATACCTTGCTAGAAAATAAGTATATAACTTAAGAACTACAAATATCTAAGTGATATGTGCAACGTGATTGTTTGGAATATAATGAAAATAAAATTATTAAAGCAGGGAAAGAGAGATAAAAGGTCAGTTCTTTTAAAAATTAGGAGCTTAAATGAACCATTTTATTAAATTCTGTTTCGATTTTAAATATCACTGAACGTATGAAGGAGGATCGCATATAACAAAAAAAAAACTTAACCTCGTGTTTTATTTAACTAATTATATTATATTATATTTATGTTACCTAATCTATTTATATTATATCTAATTCAATATCTATAATAATAACAAACTGTATTTTGAATTGCTTATTTTTGAATTTTGTGTTTTTAGAACTGAAGATGAATGTATAACATTCGAAACTAGTTTTCAATAAAAACAAAATTATAGAAGTGGCAAATAATTTATCAATCCCTAATTAGAAAAATTATTGCTCAAAATGATTTTAAAAAATTTTCAAATTTAAAAAAATAAATAATTGTACTATCTCCAGGACCGGCTTTTGACTCGCGAGAACTAAGGTGTTGTTCCACCATGCTTTAGTATAAAGTTATAGTTTAATAAAATGTTATTTTAAGCTTATTATATTTTATAAATAACAACCAAAGGAAATCTGACTTTATTGACGTACGGAGAAACATTTTGTCAATTAAAATTTTAATCAAGCGATGCGAGATATTTCTTGATTATTATTTTGCTTTATATTTTTACATCTACTTATATTAAAACTGAAAAGAATTTTTGTTCGTTTCATGAATATTCATTTATTTTTACATTTTTCATTTTAATTTATTTGAATATAATATTATATTTTATTTAACCTGTAATGAAAGGGTTTGACTGGAAACCTGTTCATTCAGTCAATATTGGGAAAAATTCTTCATTAGTACTTGTGTTAACACCCAGTGAACCATTGATAAAAAGTAACCTTGTAAAGAAATTTTAATTTTTACCTCTGCGAGACTAATCTTATCAAGGGAATCTATCAGAGCAGAAGCGATAAACGGATTGTAAAGAAGGACGGAGAGGGGGTGGGGTGAGGGGTATAATTGATGGAAGAGAGACGGATGTATATTTGATGAAACAGTGCTAATCCTTTTCTTTTAATCTTTCTTTAATTAACATCCCCATCCGTCTTTCCCTTTTTATTCTATTTACGCTTCATTCACTGCTTCCTTAACATTCGTCATAAAATTTATGAATCTGACCCCCCTTCTTTCCTCTCAGTTTCGCGACTATTAAATAAAGGGGAAAAAATGATTAAGACTGATGAAATGAGAATCATCATAATTTTCAATCGGAATTTTCAGTTAAACTTTTCTAATTAATGGTCCGACAAAAGAAAGCACTTCATTGGCAAGAGAACGTTTCTTTTCAGGGTGGATTTGATTTATCGCGGGTCTTGAAGGTGGCGGCACTATAGTCGCCGAAACTTTTTCTTAATTTTTTTGTTTATTATTAGCCTTTTGCCGAATTGAAAGAAAGCCCTCATCGATGCGCTTTATCCCTTAGGAGATCACGTTTATTAAAAGCCGACTTAAATATCATTTACCTGACCTTCTAGTATCTCAAATATATGTATAATATGTGTGTACATATATATGTAAATATATATATATATATATATATATATATATATATATATATATATATATATATATATATATATTTCCATGTATGTATTGTCTGTTTCTTCGGGATTGCACTTGTTTCTTTGGTTAATGGGTGCATGTACATTCGCAACTGTATAGACCTTATTGGTACACCGAAATGTTAGTAGAGATACTCTGCTGTTGGGTGACTGGAATTCAATAATTGAGTCCAGTATCTTGTGACTGACAATGAAGCCAGTTCCCAACTAAGGGACGTTCTTCATCCTTCTACGTCCCACCTTTCCCTAGAGGATTCGGTATCCCTGAGATTCGAATGCGCATTCATCGGAATATTTCGTCTCTTGTACTGCCGTGATTAGAATCTTGTGTCAGAGTGTCCGTTTGATGCTTCAGCTTACCCATCTTGATTAAGGAGTTGGAATTCAGCGTGGCAAAGAAGTTGGATTGTTTATGTCGTATCTTGTTGTGAGAGGTTTCAGGATGCTCCGACGCATCCTCACAGCATGTTGGTGTGGGTTCCCCAGAATCCGAAGGTCCACTGACGTCACCTGGGGTGACGGTGGATTGAGTACCACCTGGGGTATTAATTTCCTTATGTTTGTCCTCCATGATTTAGTCGAAAACTGAGTTGGGTCGATTAGAGTTGTTACATCCTAATCATGTTACTACCGAGGTTGTGAGCTCTGGTAGGTTTGATTTCAGGGTATACTCCCTTGGATTAGTTGCCTTTCGAGGCCGTGGAGACCAATCTTTCCGGCTGTGGTTCCTTGAGACTATCCTTCCTTAACGTTGAGATAGTATCAGACATCTTCCTCCGCCTTGCAAGCCGTTGACCAGTTGTACTCATGTTAATCCCCAAGTACAGGGCTGCCTCTTTTGTCATTTTCACCGTACCGAAGTCCACCTTCTCCGCTGTACATGTCATTGAGGTCTTCACTCGTAACCCTGAGCTGGGACCCTTTACCAGATGTTACACACCGGACCAGTGTGCTCTGGGACTCACACAGTTACTGATTCAATGGTTATTTGCTTCCAAAAACTGAGGTCTTTACTCGTAACCCTGAGCTGGGACCCTTTACCAGATGTTACACACCGGGCCAGTGTGCTCTGGGACTCACACAGTTACTGACTCAATGGTTATTTGCTTCCAAAAACTGAGGTCTTCACTCGTAACCCTGAGCTGGGACCCTTTACCAGATGTTACACACCGGGCCAGTGTGCTCTGGGACTCACACAGGCAGGGGCGCCACACCCTGAGTAGGGCTGCCTCCGAAGAGGGTCCCTACCTGCTACCTGGAAAATGGTTACTTGCTTCCAAAAACCAAACGACAGTAAAGTGTGTTGATCTCACTATGAATCATATCCATGATCACTAATACAAGCTTCCGCTGCCTCTGTATGTAATGATAGTACGATCTGCCAATTGGCTATGCAACCATTAAATAAAACTGAAGACAGTAGATAAGATTAAAGCCTTATTTTTTTTGGTTTTTAATTTCTAAGGGCCCATTTTTGAACGATGTTTGTTACTATCATGTTTAACCGACCCACTTGAATGATTTATTTTATGCATCATTCTTTAATAATCAGACAGACTAGAAAAGGTATCTTTAGGATAATATATAGTAAAAACCTATCGGAGGAAAACTAACGGATTTTGTACAATTGAGAATGGGATCCCTGTTTTCCGCATTCAGAATTTTAAATACAAGGGTCCTCTTTGTTAATGTGAAGCTGTTTATGTTCACCCCATCACGTTCTATTCGAATCTATTCGAAATAAGAGGAGAGTGGAATCTTCTCTTTAGAAATTCCCAACTGTGGGGATGTTGTGTACTGGAAAAAGAAAACGCACTGTAGACTTTATAGGCCACTTCGGATGAGATACTGAAGAGTTAGTACGGTCAGTACCTCCAACGTCCGCACCCGATCCTCATTGAATTGGCCAGTATATAGCGATCTCTTTGAAGTTTACCAGCAATGGATTCTACGTTCAATGGCTATATACCTTTTTGTTAAGGTATGAAAAATTGGGTAATTACACCTTAAAAGAATCCCTGCTCTATATAAGGTAATTGATGCATTATTAAAGTAATAATAATAGTAGAAAAAGAATCTTTTCCGTTTTCCCCAATTCATTGAAGGGTAAGGCCCCCTTTTTTTTGAGCTTGTGTGTGAGTCGTGAGGATCTTCCAGCCGCTGATTGTACAAAAAGTAATGTTATATTTTCAAAAAATATCTGCATTCTTTATTTTCTTTAATTTTAATCTAAGTTTACAACTGTCGCGTAATATTGACATATTTACTTAGATGTTGGTATGAGACATTGTAGGGATCATGAAAACAATACCCATCAGTACCTCTTCCGGACATAATTAAGTTACGTTATTCTAAGAAGGAGATCTTTCTTCTTTAAGTCGTTTAAAGTGGTCCGAACACACGGTCAAGCGTGCTTGACAAGCTTATCGTAACATGCTTGTACAATCCTCGCTTTTCGAGCGTAAATGAACCTGTGCGGTAGTGATGTCACAAACGGACGTGAACAGGCCTGTGTTGCCAGATCAATCTCAAGGCTTGCAAGGAACCTTAATATTGCGCTTAATCTTTCGTGGGGGTTATAGCTTCTGTCATGTTCGTATCCTCCTTTTTAATTAAGGGTGTTACAAGTGACAAAAGATTTATGTAACTTTCTTCATCCATTCGCAAATAATTATTCTATCGTGCGGATATAATATGTTAAACATACGTATTATCTTTAATTCATTCAATAAATTAATATGCGAATGTGTTTTCCTTTCCATCAACCACTATTTACACAACATTTTGTTTTTCCTTTTGTGTTTTTCTCCTGCGAACAAGGGAAAAAGCAGGCCAACACATAGTCCAAGCAGAAACTGGTGCTTGTTCAAACATGCTTGTACAGTGTGTTGTTGAAGGGGTTTTCAAGCATTATTATACAAAATATTTCATCACGCATGCTTGTCAACCATGCTAGACTGTGTGTGGCCACCTTTAGACTGATTATTTGTTTATTAGATTGTTCATATGATGCAATGATGCGGTATGTGTTGGTCGTTGCAATTTTAATTTTGGTATGTTGTATAAGGGCATTGTTATAACCAGGGACGTTGCTATCTCAATTCATTGGGTGGGAGAGGCACACAAAATATTAATTTTTCCAACAATTTTGACCAAATTCCTCAACTATAATAAATATTTTCCCAACTCTTTTGGGTTTGAACTTTTCACTTGTTGTGAAAGTTGATAACAATAATTATTTTTTCTTCTCAAAATCAGCATTGCATCGAGAAAATCCTTCTTAAAAAGAATGTTTTACCACAATTTTCGCAGTTAAAGGTATGCATTCTCAATTCATAGATTTCCAGACGTTTTGGATTTTCAAATTATTGGGGAGGAATAGTGTGTGACCTCATCCCCTTAATATCACTATGTGGCAATGTCCTTTGTTATAACATATTGCTCATTCACTTAAGCAATCTCAAAAGACGTGATTTTTCAGGTGGACTATTTTTCAGGAGGGTTATTTTAAAGTTTGAAAGTAGAATAACATTTATTAAAAATTAATACCAAACCACCGAATGAATTTTTTATTTACTCAGCTGCAGATCTGTTTAAATAAGTCTTGAATTTTTTTCTCTGTTTTAAGAAGAATTAATATAAAATGTTTATACTTCCTATAATAAATAATTTATAGTGCAAAATCGACACCTCTGCTCTCTATCGATAGATATTAAGTTACAGATATTGCGATTTTGTAGGAATATGCTACTCTTTCTTGGCATTCTGAAAACAGGTATAACTAAAAATCACCTGAAAAGATATGGCGTTGTTGAAAAGAGTGAGCGATATGCCAAAGCAGTGTTCTAACAAAGGAAGAATTGGATAACTAAAATACCTTTTAATGTAATGTTTTAATCTGTAGATAAATTGGTCTAATTACATCGAATTTACATTTTATTTTTATTAGTTTGTATAGTAGAAATTTACCTTAGAAAGAATCTTTGGTCACGTTCTTATAATATAGATATAGCATGAAGTGGGTGTGTAAAGTTGTCGAGATGGTTAAAAAACGAATGAAGGGTTAACCGTGCTATACCGACATGTGCTAGTTCAAATCTTGAGGATTCGGGTTTTGATGGAGTTTAGTGCAGGGAGGTACAACATACTGTTGAACAGGGACTGTTGGCATCGAACACCCGGGTTCGGGAAGCCTTTTATCATTGTATTTATTTTTAATAGCTTATTAATATGTAATGAATTGATATATATTTGTTGGGGAGGGCAGGGAAGGAAATTGTTAAAAATAATTTACCGTCAATGGTATTTTATTATTCTGATTTACTGAAAAATAGAAGGGTCAGTCTCGATAATAGAATATTTTTCATAACCCATACGATTATCTGAAATACACAAACGGTTTCCTTGCCTAATTTTCCGAGTAGCATTTAACGTTGGGGAGGAAGCTTTTGAAGTACAAACGCAGCGATCCGTGCCATTGAATAGGTATTCTTCAATTTTGAATTCTACGACAGCTCCACTCCCCTCCTCCCCCCCCTTAAGCGATACGCTCGCTCCAACCGCTCAATAACCACTTTTTCCAGTCAAATAGATAAAATTGTCACTTCGGCTGTACGATTCGGAACAAAATGCATTATTGCGCAATGGGTGATTTGTTTTTGACGGGCTCGGAAGCATTGTGTTATAAATAGTATTAGGATAGGAAGTTTTTAGACCCTGCGCACTGTTTGTTATGGAACGAGTATCTTTATATACGAGCAGGCTGCGACTAAATTCCGATAAAATATTGTGGCTAATCAATTGCTATTTTCAAAATTTTATTTCTGGGTTTCAAAGTAATTGCTGAATTATTTAATTATTTATTTATTTAAAGATAGAAAAAAAAAACCAAATCCATTTAAATCGATTTTTTTTTTAAAGCCCATGGTATACTTTTTCCAAAAATCATTACATTTTTTTTTAAATTCTGTTTTTAGATTCTATGTATCTTGAACCGCAAAATCTCCTTTTGTTCGCTTTTCTTGGTCGATTACGCAAGTTCATTACTTGAAAATAATAAACCGAAATGGGAGTACTGGCTGGCTTACCTTTGAGTGCATGGTGAGAAATAAAGAAAAAAATATTTATTTATTCCGCTTCTACACCTAAGGGTCCGTAATAGGCGTATTATGCTTTTTTACTTTTTTTAAACCGTATTATAAAATTTTGATCTTCTTAGGAATTCCAAAAGTTTTCTTATTGTATCTTTATCATCCTGGAGAATCTATTCTGTTGCCGTACCGATCTTCAAGCTTTGCCTCTGAGCAAAAAAGATTGTGCATTCTAGAAAATATATTTAAAACCAAATGAATTAAGAAAAAGATTAGCTTCTTAGATTACATTAGTATCTTTTATTTATATATTTTATATTTATCACCGACACTGATATTATATTTAAAAATAAAAATAATATTGCATAGACTCACTCGTTAATCGAATAATTATTTATAAATCGTTTCATTGATCAAAAAAGAGTTTTGTATTATTGGTTCCAAATAAAAGTACTTACTATTAAGGTGATCAAAAAGAAAAATCCCTACTATTTCTCGAATAGAAAAATCAATTCTGACATATCAATTTTATTTATTAGCATCAATTCTATTAAAACCGTCCTGTTATTAGTGTCATTAATACAGTGCTAACCGGTTTCGTTTTAGCATAATCCATTCGGCTGTTTTTGGTATATACTATTGTTCTTAATGAAAAAAAGGAGTCCTTTCTGTTCATGCAAACTGAAGAACAGAAAGAGGAAATGACTTAAATGCAATTAGAAACAAGGCAATTAAGACAAATTAGATTTTTCCCTTCCTCCGTCTTGCTCAACAGAATTAGGGCCCCAGTTATTTTGGTAAGCTAAGTAACTCCACCCGCCCTCGTTGAATTTCTCAACCAGACGATAGACCCCTAAAACAGAATATTAATGAAATTTAACATGTGAATAAAAAGTCATTGGTATCGTGTGATATCATAGGTATCCGAATCGCCTGATATATTCCTGTATTAACCCATTTCTGTCCTAAATTACTCATGGGTCAAGAAATGAACAGTGTCTTTCAAAAATTTAAAGTGAATGTAGCTTTACTTATTTAAAACAAGACATGTGTAAAGGAACTTCACAGTTTTCACACTCATGCATACTGAGCATGTTCTGTAATAAACATTTCAAAAAATGGCCGAAGGCTCAAAAATCATGGTAGTCTTGAAAAAAAATATTTTTTTCATCAATAATATTTGTTAATTAATCAATAATATGAGACATTAAGATAAAATAAAGAAACAATTAAAATAATTTTGTTTGTGCTTAGGAGAAAATGTTGAAATTAATGTTGTGTTTTCGCAATTTTGGGCAGAAATGGGTTAAGACAATCAACTGTATTTCTAGATAAATTGAAGTTTATAACGATGATAAGCTTTTATATTATTTATAACAAAATAATTATTTAGCTAACTTTAATGAGGTCGTAACGGCTGAAAGAGGGCGAAACTGCAGAGCTTCAGTTCTGGGAAGTATATATTAAATTTATACCTGAGTCTGTTAATATTTCGTTCGTGGAGGTTTCGACATACGAATCTTCAAACCCCCATTTACTTTAAGAAATGTAAAACTAAATAACTAACTAAACTAATAACTCAAGAAATGCAATTAATAAATTGTCGATGATCGCGAAAGAGAGCAACAGGCCTGAATTCTGGATCATCTGACTGTACGACGTTTATTAGTATTTCTAGTAAGGATTCTGAGTGAGCCCCAGAAGGGTTTTCCGACCACAAGTTCGATCTATGGCTGATGTAACAATATATAATCTAGAAATATATAATCTCTGCTGAACTCGAATCCGAACCAAGGAGATATGAGCACATAGTCTTACAGAGGTAACCGCTCCTACCTGAACCTTTAGCTAACTTTAAACAAAATCCGAATAAAATATCAGCCATTCTTTATAATCTTCTTTATTATTTAAAAAAAATTTTGTATTATTTTATTTTATTTCTGAGAAAATATCTTTGATCTCTGATATATAGTTTGATATTTATTTTGTTACTTTCAGTTCATATCATTTATCAAAATATCATTAAACGTGAAAAACATTTATTCACGTATTTACACAATTTTTAAGGTATTGTAGAAAAGAAAATCATCTCGAAAAAATTGCTTCCACTCCCTAAAGTCACTTATCTGAAATCAGAAACTCACTGAATCTGTGAAACTCAAAAGGAATATGATAATCATTAAAAAAAATGAGAAAATTTCCGATCATTATGATATGTATCTGTATATATTTATAAAAGTATTTATTTCTTTTCATAAACTTTCAGCTGAAATAATTTATTTGATTCAACGTGGACACTTTCAATGGAAGATGAGAAACTATTGGACTCAATGAAAAGAAAATTATGGCATGATTTTCATTAGCATAAGTATGCATTATGCATTATTAGCATAATTTTAATTATATATAAATTTTAATTGTAATGAAAAATATGATAAGAAATTGTGCTAAAAATTTTGGAACAAACACATCTGATTGAATTTTTTTTTAACAGAATCTACTTATATATTTGAATATGTAAAACATTTTTAAAAATAAAACTGAAAGAAATGACATTCGTAATTCATAAGCTCTTGATGAATTTGCCTATTTTTTTTTTCTAGGCCTAAGAGTCACATTTTTTTGTTTATATATTGTTTCATGTAACGGAGGGTAGGACACTGATAAATAAAGCTATCGGAGATGTGATTCAAGTTCGGTCGTCACCGATGAAATATTTACCTCCGAGCCGACGTGCTCTGCCGTCAAAGGCATTAATATTCATTGGTGGTTACATATTTATCGATTTATTTAAAGTAATATATTTGATAGGGTAGGAAGCCATTATTGCCGATGGGTGGGAGGAGTGGGGAGGCTGTGTAGCAATTACCTTAACAAAGTGATATTTAACTATCTGTAGGGACCAGGCTTCTCTTATTGCTTGTCAAACAAAATCAACCTCTGCGACTACGCCCATCCTTAATTAGTTATTACCCCAGCAGCACCATCTTACCGTTTAAAGGCCAATACTTCAACCATACTCTCTCTATTAATATCTTCTCTAGCCCAAGACTTTGTTTCTTCAAAGGAAACGTTTTAATTGGTGAATTTAAAGATCTTACTCAAATAATACTTTCTTATGTATAAAAAAAAAATTAATAAGCTGAGGAAGGGATGCTTATGAAACAGGCAAGTGACATTGCGACTTTATTTTTGGTTAATTGGATCATTATTATTATTATTTCATTTTTTTGGGGAGGGAGGGGAGAGGATAAAAAATATAACCTTAGAAATGCAAAACATTTTTTTTCTATAGCTGTATTATTCTCATGATAAGGACATACATCATATTATGTCCTTCAAGAATTTAATATAGCTGAAAAATTCACCCTGGTACTTACTAGGGGTCCATTTTTTTTCGAAAATTCTATCTTAACTATCTGATGTCTACTCACACGACTGTCCTTTTGGCTATGGGTGCTAAGCCCTATACAAAAATTGTTTGATGCATCTTCTCTAATATCGGTTCGATTAGAATTTATTTTTTTAATATTTTGTTTTAGTTTAGCTTTGTCGACCATTTGATTATCTTTCATATGAGCATGTAGATTGTTTCGGGAGAAGTATAGTTTTGCAGTTAAAAGAAAAACTAAAAATTTTCCATGGGAACATTCGCAGAATAATTTTTAAACACGTGTACAAAATTAAATATGCTATATTTTGCTAATACTAGTCCGATACTAGTGCCAAATTTGGTACAATACCCGGTTCGAAGGTCAAAGCTATAAAACAACGAAATCTGATTGCATGTTCAAGAACCTGTGGCACAGAGACACAAACATGCCAATGGGTGAAAATGCGTTTTTTCAAAAGACTCGATGGCTTTGAAACGCACTTTTATTTACTGATCCGTAAGGAAAGTAAAAATATAAGCTGGCTAATTAATATCTATCAGTTTTTTTTTCTTTTGTAAATCTATTAAAAATAAATAAACAATTAAAACTTTATTTTTTGCTTAAAATATTTCAACAGTAACTAGTCCAAATCAAATTAACAAAAAATCGTATGGCATAAGACATTAATGTCTGCACAATTTATACTGAACTAATTTTCGGCTTTTAAGTTATACCATTTGTGTTGGACAAATGGTTTATCTGGATTGCAAATCACGTGGAGCAAAAAAACAGCCGCCGTACGCTCTTCTTGGCAACGCAGTTAATTATCGCTAATTCCGGTGAGACTTATTTCAGCTGTTGGTTAATATTGTTGGATTTGGTATTTTATAAAACTCTTCAGAAAGCTTTAGCTTGATATTATTTCATTTTTTTTTTTTTTTTTTTTTTGCCAACCGGCTCCCAGACCCTGGCCCAAGACAGAGAGAAATGAAGAATGTAGGCAACTTTATCATTATCATGACGCGGCGAAGATCCGTATCAGGTTGTAGTCCTGTAATCATAAAAGTTCTACATGCAAGTGCCAAGCAAGTAAAAATATATAAAACATATTGTCTATATAATAGAGAACGGCCGCAATGTGATGGATTAAATTGACATCCCAACCATGGGAGGAAAAGTACCGACGGTCCAAACTATTCCTCAGTAGATAAGGGGAGTGGCAATTCAAGGAGGTTCTTAATCCAACTAGTTTTTTTTTTCTTCATTTAGTAAATGATTTCTAACTAATCGTGAATTTCACTATAAAAGCAACCATTTTGTAAGTTAGATGGCTAACGAAACATGATATTAGTTTGTTGTTTTGTCCCTTATGGAATATTTGCAGCAAATCATTGAATCTAGCTCATTGAATTAGCATTGAACTAGCTCATTGAATTAGCTTTAAATAAATTCTTATGTTCAAACAAACTTTTTTTATTATAAAATTCTTATACAAAAAGGTGAGAAAATTATTGCATTTTCAAGAAAAATAAATTTTTTTAAACTTCCTTTCTTTCCTTTGTTCTTTAGTAATTATATCAGGCAACAGAAATTCAGATGTATTTATATTAAGATAGACTAAAAGGTATGACGATTGAGAAGTTTTAATGCAAAAATTAAATAGTTTTAATAAAAAATGCTTTTTAATTAATGGCATTGTTGAATATGATAAAATACCACAAAATAAAGATGAAAGGCTTGAATACGGGCAAAATGAGCTCGAAACGTTAAGCAATGCAATTAATAAATAACTATAGAAATAATAGAAGTTTGATAGGGTTTGGTTTTCCTAAAAAATATAATAAACGAATTTTCCTTTATTCATGTTCATAGTTAAAATGTTCCTTTGGTATTTTATTAAAATGGTAATTTTGGTATAAATCGTTTGAAATTCACTTGAAAGATACGCGATACAGCAATGAAAACGATTATTCTGACTGGTTACATAAACTTCCTGGTAAAAATACTAACTTTCATCGAATAGGTTGTCTCTTAGTGACGAATTTCGAAACAGTCGTGATAAACTATGTAAGCAACCAAGGAAAATATCCCAAAAATGTCAGAAATATTCATGTAGATTAAATCGAAAATAATACTGAAATAAAGCTGGAGGAGAATTTTCTTGCATGCAAATAAACCATAATCAAGTCTTCTCATAAATTAGTTGCTGCTAATACAGTCCTTCCTCTTGTTTTACTTTCGGTTATCTCCATAATCCAGTTTGATGAACAAAGTTCCTTTGATAGGTACTTATAAAAACGTTTTAATTTTAACATTTGAAAATAATGTATGTTTTCATATGCTACTGATTCTTTTTCAGATATGCATATTTTTATACTTTATTGCCTGCATACCATTAGAACATATTATATATATTGTTATTAATGTAAATTTATACTTCTAATTTTGCTTTGGCTTAAAAAGAATATAAGCAGGATGAATATAAAAATAACTCATTTGTAACCTAATTTTATTGTAATAATCCTCAAAAGATCTCACCTTTACATGTATTCTTTAGTTTTGAGATATTTAATGAATATTTTTCTAGCCAATTAGATAATTTTTACATATTAAAACACGTTTGAAATTTATTTTAGAATGATCCTGTGAACCTGATCATACTTTTTAGGTAACAGATTTTATTTATTTGTAATCTCAATGGACTAATATTTGTACTATGTAATATAAGATTTGTAAATGTTGAAAAATAAACGCTGTAAATTATTATTCTATGGTTTATTATTTCCAAATAGTTACATATTTGGATGGATTTTTTTCTAATAAACGGTTTGGTTCAATGAATCCAGAACATTTGGGGTATGGTAATTCCGAGTTCCTTTGGATTCTAATTATATTGATACGTAAAACCTTAAATTTTGATGGGGTTAAAATGTTTTTTTTTTTTTTTGGTCGATAGCAAATGTTAATTATTGAAAATAATAAACCCAAATCGAATTGCCGTTATTTAAAAAACGATTTCTGCAATTATATCTTGCATTTTTGTTTAAAAAAACAAACACTGTTTAAACAGAAAGTGAGCCTAATAGGACTGGAAAATTATCCATTTGGAAGTAAAATTTGAATAATAATATTCCGTTTCATATCCTTAAATAAAACTCAAATATGACTTCTGAAATATTTATTAGGGAAATAATTGTAAATATTTAAAAAAAAATTACAAAGTAGGAAAATATGAATTGCAATAAATAGACACACAGACCACATCTTAGTTTTTTTTTTCCTTGTGGCGTTTCTCTAGGAAGTGGCTTTCCTGTATTTGTCAGCTCAAATATGGTGGTCCGAAGTTCTCTTAAAATGAATTGGAAGCAGAGTATTTCGAGTAAATATTATTTTTGTAAGGATAAGTGTATTTAAAGTAGGTGAGTATTTCGATTTTAAATGTTTATCTGCCCAAATAGCTTCAAACTCTTTTCCCAAACCTAAATTGTCGATACCTGGTGGTTGTTTAGCTGCGATTATTCCTTATTCTGCACCAAATAATTAATAATTTGTTAGAGATTGATAAATTATTTGCCACTTCTATAAATTTGTTTTATTGAAAACTAGAGTCGAATATTAAAAAACAGTTCTAAAAACACACAAAAAATTCAAAAATAAGCAATTCAAAATATAGTTTTGTAGTATTATACATATTAAATTAGATTAATATAAATCAGTATCATAAAACATTTATGAATTATGAATTTAATTAAGACAAGAAATCAAATACATGTTGGTACTCACCAAGGTTTAAATGGATTATATCAAGCAGAAACGTTAGTACTGGTTTCTTCTCGCATTGAACTAACAATGAACGAAAGGTAGTTAGTATGTTTTTAGTTAAACGGTTTAATGGTCTGGGTTTTTCCAGTAATGCCGGTGAGTAATTGTTTTTTCTGTTATACATAGATGGGAATAAATTTATGATTGGACTATTGGAGATATTTATTTGGTCATTTAAGCAAAAATCTGGATTGGATTTGAAGGATTTTATTATTTCAAGTGCATTAAATTAAATTTCAAGTACATTTAATTTGAGGCTGTTTTCAACGTGATGTATTAATTTAATTATAGTCTTTGATGAATTTATGATTATTTTCATTTAAATGAATTGCAATGTTGGAATTATCTGTCTTATTATTTTTAGTTTAAAAATGCGGCTTACCTGAATAACACAGCTTTGTCAGCTGATACTTAAGACAAGGGTATCCGAAGTCTGGTGGAGGAAATCTAGAGTTTCTTGTGCACTTTAATAATTCTTTTGGCTCGGGTAATCTAATCATAAACTTCCAATTGTAATTAGATTTGTCTTATTAGAATTAATTAAATACATTAATGACTCATTTTTATACAGCGTTAATTAGCGATGACAAATAATCGCCACCATGGTTGATAATACACAACTTTGTTTTCAGTAGATGAAACGTTGTGAACGTGCGGTTTCGGATGTTTAGAATTGTGCTGAGCTTCTAGTAGAAAGTCAGCGTTATTTGATTTGGTTAACATAAATTACCCCTTGGAGGGTCCCTGCAATTCCCCTTCGCGTGTTTCTACCCCTGTCTTTTACTATCTGTGTACAGCTGGTTTATAGTATGTTACACGATTCCATGTAGAAAGATGCCACTTATTAATAATTGTTTTTAATATTTAGTAATAAATTATTAAATTATTAGGCCGTGTAACACGTTAGGTGACCAAAATTTCTCTGTACAGGTAGTTTGATTATTTATTGATGACCATATATACAAAATATAGTGTATATTATTACATAAAATACAATATATTAATGAACGAAATAATTTTTTTTGTCGTATTTACAAAATAACAAAACATAATAAATAAATTTACTCAGAGATTGGGGTAGCCTGTCTTCCTGAGTCTTTTAAATCAGTTGCAATTTTAGTATTTACATTCTTGTATTTTTTTTTTAAATAGAAGAAAAAAAAGAGGAATATGAAAAATAAAGCACTTCAGATCTATGAATTATTATTTAAAGAATATATCAGGTTTTTTTCCATTATTCTTCTGACTTCATTTTCAGACAATGCATTCTTCCCAAGTGTGTCTCTTCTACATTCTCTCAAAATAGATCGAATTAGAATAATTATATAATTATTAATAATAAATTATTCAATGATTAGGCCGTGTAATACATTATGTAACGAATATTTATTTGTATAGATAGTTTATTTGTGATATATGTGTTTATTTTTGTTGTATTAGTTTGTGTTATAGTTTGTTTGTGTATCATGTATACAAAATATAGTGTATATTATTAATAAAGTACAATATATAAATTATTAAATATCTACTTATCTTCGTGCCAAAAGTATATAAAAATAAAAGTTTATTTGTCATTAACGAAGTCATACACGTGTACATGTTTTTAAGTGTAAAATATATATTTAAATCTGCTATTTTATTGGTAACATAACAGAAGCTCAAAGAAACTTATCGCTTTATTACTATTTTCTTTCCACAGAAGCACTTTTTAAACAAAAACAAATTTGTTAATTAGATAATCCTGATTCTGTAAGGATTAAATATCTATTTTAAATCCAGTTTACTTATAAATCAGTTTGACAAAAGCACAAAAGCACCAAATTATTTTTTAAAAAAATGGTGGTATTACGTCTTCGAGCCATTATTATAAACAAAAAATGAAACGTAACAAATGCAGTTTAGTAATTTAATGAATCTATAGGGGGAGATTCTGTAATGAACCTCAGCATGTTTGGTTTATAAAATTTATTGTGGGTTATACGAACTACGAAAGTTGCTACATATGAAAGTCTCATATGGAGCGCTTCAATTCTCGATTATTGAATTAGGACGAAATTTGTGGCTCAGAGATGAGGTGAAATGATAAAAAATATTTCATATATTTTAAGGAGTAAGCTTTATATACGTGTTGAATATTTAAATTTTTTTATCAAGTTAAAAAAAACTTAACGATTTTATTATAACCAAGCGTTTAATCAAACCCACTAAAATTATATAAGCTCGTCTTTATCTTTACATGGACGTGGTAAGAATAAGTGAATGATCGAGATTTACGTATTTAACTTTATAAATACTTAATAATAATAATAATAATAATCGTTTAAATTTAACAAAATTTGAATAAGAATAAAATAAGTATACAGAAAAGTGAAAGGAGATGTAGTACTTGCGCAAAGTGGCCTCTAAAACACAAAGAAACAGGATTAGGAATGGAACTATCAGGAAAGAATTAAGTATCCTAGCAATGAAAGAGACCCTGAAGAAGAGACAGTTGAGATGGTACGGACCTGTCGGCAGAATGAGTTCTGATCGAGACCCACGAAAATTTATGGAGGCAAGACCTCGAGGTACTAGACCTAGAGGAAGATCTCGGTTTAGCTGCAATGGCTATATCCGGTTGGGTCAAGCGATAGTAAAGACATTGCAGGAAATGACGACTCTTGCGAAAGACAGAATTAGATGGAGATCCTGGGTTGGACCAATTCAATCCTTAAAGGTACAAAAAATAAGTTAATTAATAATAAGAAAAATAAGAGTTAAATTATAAAATAACTCTCGAAGATACATTGAATACAATTTAACTGGTGGTGTTGGTGCTTATACTCCATGACTTGGTATATCGCGAACCAAATCGCGTATATATGTATATGGACCAAATCGCGAAGCCCGCTCTCCTCAAGTTTGATTAGAGGAGAGTAGAATTCATTAAGTGT
This sequence comes from Rhaphigaster nebulosa, assembly GCA_948150685.1. Taxonomy (NCBI): domain Eukaryota; kingdom Metazoa; phylum Arthropoda; class Insecta; order Hemiptera; family Pentatomidae; genus Rhaphigaster; species Rhaphigaster nebulosa. The sequence continues at coordinate 38,390,439 of OX411308.1, read as the reverse complement.
TAGGGGGTGCGATTTCTGTTGATGAAAAATAAATGTAAGACACATCCACAGGAATGCGACTTTGCCTTTATAGTTATGCCGCTCCTTGCTCAATGACTCCATTCTCACTGACGCCTTCATCAGCCGCTTTTACTAGAACGAGCAATGATGTGAATTTTTAGTAATATGAAAAACTATCATCCCATGAAATCAATAAATAACTCCTCAAAATACAAAATTAATCAATGAAATGTTAAACATCCATCAAATCTGTGCAATCTGTAAAATTAAAACATATGCACGTATGCAAATAGGCTCTTAATATTAAAATAAAACAATGATAAACAATATCCAAATATTTATCAAACCAATAAATGTTCTGTAACATTAAAAAAAACATACAAGCATGCAGATAGACTAGTAATATTAAAATCAATCATAAAATACCCTTCAATTCAATAAAAAATCTATAAAAATAAAATGTATATATATATAATAATAATAATAATAATAATAATATATATATATATATATATATATATATATATATATATATATATATATATATATATATATATATATATATAAGTAAGAAATCAGACCGCAAACGAATTATATCATTCAGTATATGTAAACAAACGAACGTCCGAAAGACTGGACAGACATTTGATATATATATATATATATATATATATATATATATATATATATATATATATATACACATGCAAATGGACTAGTGATATTAAGATCAATCATAAAATGTCAAAATATACATCAATTCAGTAAACAATCTATAAAATCAAAATGTATACACCTGCAAATAAAACTAGTTATATTAAAATCAATTATTAAAATATCAAATGTCTGAACAGTCTTTCCTTCCTGCAGAATATTAAAAAGTCAATATATTTAATAAATATTTACAAAGTGCTCCGGCCATTGCCCGTTTATTGTATTCATAAAAACACATATAGTAAAACGGTCTACTCACGTGGAAACTTTCATGAAAATGAAGTAAAATACTCATCACGTTATTCTGGTTATCAAGCTTTTCTTTCTCTACGATTAAACTTGACCTAAATTACACAAAACTACTGTTAACTGTCAACAAGATACCTATTTTTTACCAGCCCAACAGAACAGAAATTCCCATAAATCCCTTTCAAACCCGAATAACACTTTTGAAGTAACAGTGTCAGATTTTTAGGTCAGTACTAAAATATTCCAGTTCTCGTCATAGCATATTAGTACAGTATTAATCTTTATATTATTTTATTTATTTATACTGAAGTAATTAAAGATGTTACGGCATGGTTAAGGATAGAAAAAAACGTAGTCTCATCTTATTTAATATCGACCCCTTCATTTCCTAACGCGAAGCTTATGAGTTGTGCGGTATTGCCTAGTGCCGGCGCATCAATACCAGGAACAGATTTTTTTTTGTTATATTTATTAATATAAAAAAGTCTACTGTGTTCGATCATCTTGAAAATATTAAAAAATAAAATAATATGTCTCCCGTATTTGTTTAAATGTCCAATATGGGCCGAGACATTCGTATGTATGTTATTGAAAATTGGAAAACTTTAATAAAAAAAAAAATTCAATAGCGGAAGAGAAGCTTATTGTAAAAATAACAAATATTAATAACAGAATAGAAATAATTTTATTTCATTCAAATATTTTATCAATTCATTTCTACTTAAAGACATTATTTAAGGTAAAACTGATCTCCTTTATAAACTAAGGAAATAATATTATCCAATGAGGGACTTAATAAATCAGATTTTTTTTAGATAGTAAAGGACCAAGCAGTATTTTGTATAAAAAGTGGTTTCAATCAAATGATTTGAAACTTTGCAGAGAGCTAGTTTTTGCCATTCTGAGCCATGGGGCCAAAAAAAAAAAAAAAATCTATGACAGGATTTCGCGAATTTTTCCTATACCGGATGGTAGAGCATCGGATACATAAATGCATTCAACGGTATATTTATTTCAATTCTCACTGGTTCAGATGTATAATTTGGATTTCCCGGTATATTGAAAAATACTCAATAAATTGTAAAAAAATCAATGTGTTTTGATCCCCTCGGTAATTTGAAGTTGTAGCAATGGCATCTTGCTTGCCTACACTCAATAATTTGAAGTCCGGACTTCCAATTTCTGTATAATTTGAAGTACCAAACTTCTGTGATTGTTTTGAACATGCACGGACCTGCCGTTTGTTTACATATACTGAATGATATAATTCGTTTGCAGTCTGCTTTCATACTTTCATACTTGCTTAATTGAATCTGTGGAGAATGAAATTTTGATAAATGATGTTAAAAAACGGTTCAGTATTTTACCATCTACTTTGACCATGATTTTTAAAAATTGTGATCGTGTCAGTGGAATATATATGTGTATATATTCCTTGTGCATGTGGGCGTATTTATACATCTGAACCAGTGACAATTGCAATAAATAAATACATTATTATATTTGATACTCTACCATTCCGGTATTGGTGAAGTGAAACCTTAATTCGCGAATAACTCAAGATCCTGTCATAGAATTTTTTTGTGCCAAGAAATAGTTAAATGACAAAAACTAGCTCCCTGTAAAGTTTCAGAGCATTTAATTGACAATACTTATACTACGGGGTCTTAGACACCCAATGAGGGTGGCTAACCTTTGCTTTGCTTGCAAGCTCTTACAACTGGGATTCACAATGTCTGAATGTGCCCCTTCATAATTGGCATATTTGGTAAGTTTTCTTTTTGAAGGCATGCTGAATGGGCAACAAGAAAATAGTAGGAAGGATCATATTCCTGAAAATTTCAGGTTTCATTTTCACATGATTTGCTTACATATCTGAAATTATAGACCCCAAATGGATTGTTTCTGATTGAACTGCAAATCTACAAATACACTCTTTCGTTACTTTATCATAGAAGCTTCAGACTTTCAAACGTTTTTGGTTAAAATGCAAATGCAGTTTTAGCGCTTCCTAATGCTGCAGCGTATTCGTAATTTTTCTGCATTCGAAATACTATTGAAAAATATCAAAAACAAAAAAAATATTCGCATTCTTAAGTTTAGCATGGAACATATCGTCGGTCATTAAAAGGGGGGGTAAAACGTTTCCTAAATGTATCTTTGAAGTATATTTATGTGACTTGAAATCAGTATAAATCCTAGACATATTGATGTGATCAAGAACAGAGTGCTTCGATAAGAGAATAATTGTAAATACTAACGCCTGTTAAAAACTAAATGCGTCATATCGATCATGTTTATGAATTTTATATCGTGTTTCAGGATCTTTCATCCTGGAAGGGGTGGCGACAGACCGTTTTTAGTGCTCATTTAATAAACAATATAGAGGTGGAGACGGGACAGAATGGAAAGGGGAGACGATTTAAAAAATGAAGCGGAACTAGATATTAAAAGGTGTTGAAAAGACGCGAGGCGGGGGCCTGCGCAGGGGCGGGTGGGGGATGGGGCCTCTGGGGGCGGCCGCAGTGGCTCCCTGCCCGTCCCCGAGGAAGCTAGCCCCCGACCGCCCCCGCTCCACCCACCTGCGAGCTCGGCTGGGGGTCACTCGCTTCCATCCAACAATAAGGGGTGAGTATCCCAATTTTTATTTTTATTTGTTTGATGCCGTTCTAAAATTAGGAAATAATTGTAATTTAAAAGAAAAATAAATCTTCAAAAAAAGCTAAATAAGCCTCCGTATCGGTAACTAAACATGTAATAAAATCATGAGAAAATAATTGGATGCTATGCCATTATGCATGCTTAAAGAAGGGCGTGATCCTATAGAAATAATGAATAATTTTTATAAATAATTTTACCGTATGCAAAAGAAAATACTTGAAATTCTATGGTTTAAAAAAAAAAAATTAGGGATATCCTCGATTAATATCTAATAACTACCCTAATATGAAAAAACTAGAGGACGAAAAACCTTAAACGAATTCTGAAAATTCTGTTTTGAAGTTACTAATCTTTTTGGCAATTTCTTTCGTAACAGAATATAAATAAATGAAGCCTTAAAGACTATTGGAAGTAAAATAAATAAATAAAAATATCCTAATATTCTAGTAAATAAAATAATTGTAAGATAAGGATTCGTTTTTATTTTTTTGAGATTTAGTTCTTGCATCGGTGATTCGGGATAAACTCTACTAACTGGAATCCTATACTCGGAAAATAAATTTTACGGGATAGCGCCTCAGAGGCCGAAACCGGCTTATAAAACCACCGAGTTTTAAAATACAATAATTACAATTTATAAATGATAGATTTCCGATAACTTGAGATTCCGATAGAGTAAATCGAAGTTTATCGTCCTTTTGACAAAGTTTATATCAATTAATTTTTATACTAACCACAAATGCAATCATACCAATGAAAATATTGGTTTAAATGCACAAGAAGAAAATATAAACGATAGAAAGGTAAAATAGAGAAATTGTTAAATCCGGAAATTCTATATTTGTTTCTGATTCACGAAAAACATACCTAGAATAAAATTAAAAGTATAGAACTTTATACTATTAAAAATATAAATTATTTTAAACATAATAAAGGAATAAACGCAATGTTATTTTTTCGAAAATCTTATCGTTTTTTTAAGTAATGCATGTGATTTATAGTTATTTTAATTGAATAATATGAAATTACTTGAACTATTTTTTTTTTTTAGTTCATAAGTGTAGTAACTTCTCTTAGCTATGGTTCTAAACTCAATTATATTCTACATGACCACATCCCACAGAAACAACTAGAAATACGAATTATTTTATGCATCTAGAGAGAAGTTGAACCATTTACAAAAGTGTATATATGCACATTTAATATATATATATATATATATATATATATATATATATATATATATATATATATATATATATATATATATATATATTAAATGTTATTATGATTTGGTTTAGTCTATTTCGTCATGAGACAATTTTCATCCCACTACTTCGCAGATGGTAGGTATTTTAAAAAGTAATTTTCAAAGAAATAATATTCGCTACATTTCCTAAAAAATTTCCCTTATCACATTTACCGTACCATGCAGCAAATAAAATCCCGTCCCACCCACATTCTGAACCGTCGACATCAACCCTACATTCAGTTGGGACTGAAAAAAAAGCAAAAAAAAAAAAACTGTAATATTTAGGCTGTATTAAATTAGACACATCAGGTACCAGCTATAAAGAAAAATTCAAGAAGGTAAAATAATACAGCTGGCTGATAAATTTTGAATTTGTATATTCATGAGGCGATCCTACAATAATACATCGGCGCAATCCTAAAAAAAATCCCCCACTTTTCCGTTGCCTTTTTTTTTTTTTTTTTTTTTTGTAAAGCCAGTTTTTCGTTTATTTGGATATTGAAGGAAAATCGTGCGTTTTCTTATAACTTGAGAAAAAAAATAGGGAATATCAATTTCGAATAAGTTTTAAGATCTTTTTATTCTGAGTAAGAAATCGACATGATTTACCTCAACCGGAATTTCATCAGTTTTGATCTATCACATAAAAATATTTTAGGAAAACCGACATTTTATTCATGTCCCAATTAAAAGATATTAATTGTATGATTACAACTAACGTAAACGTAAATTACGTAATCGTTTATTAAATTCATTTATACATACATTAATTATTATTTATACATATAATTTATTTATACATTTATTAATTATTTATGATTTATACATACATTAATTATTATATACATACTCACGATTAAGCTGTAAAACAATTAAGAAGAAGAACAGGCCATTTTTATGTAGATGAATTGTTTTTCCCATAATTTTCTCCAGTAGATTTATATTCTTTTACGTATTCATATTGGCTTTTGTACCACAATAAAATCAGTTTTTCATTTATTTATTGTTCGTCATAGATGTGCACTGTAACCAAAAACTGCTTTCCATCAAATATCGAAAAGCCCATTGATATCAAAATCTCAAATATTAAATAATAATAAAAATAATTAAATATTACAAGCTTTAGCTGAAAGTAGTTTTTATTTCCTCTTTTCATAAAAGTGTGAAGAGACCGGAAAACTGCTTTCATTCCCGTTTCAGAAAATATTGCCTCAATTCCCCTTTGATGCTGTAATTTATAGGAAAAAATCGTAAGCAATTATGAAATCACCGGAAACATTTAATGTTTTCTTTCCAGTTCTTTTAATTAAATCTCATAAACAGAAATACATAATAAATACTAAAAAAGTGGATTAATATTATTTTTCCTATTGAAATATAATTTTTAACAGAATTATATCAAATGTTCCACATTTTTTTAATTTCACGCGTAAATGCTAAAAGTTCATAATTAAATAAATAGACACAATTTTTAATTATTTCTAGGATGCCATGCCATTTTTATTTATCATTATTGTATTTGTATATTAGCAAAAATGGAATGAGAAAGACAATCTCCCACGATCTCAAGTATCCTGTTTCATAATTTTAATCCCATCCTTTTATATCACAAGTAACCTAATATAATAAGACAGCAATAAAAATCAAAGTAGAACTACCGCCGCTTATGATATTTATTTCGGAGTGTAAAATCCCGTTTTAGGTGAACGGAACTTAAGGCGGTTAAATTTTTTATAAAATCCTTATCCCGCGCTTACCTCCGATTTGGAAACCTGCCTATATCAAAAGTGAATACTTTAAGCTGTAAATTTTTTTAGAGAAAATTCCTCATCAGATCTTTGTTCTGCTTGCAATAAAGGAAAATAGCTAAAAATGGAATTTATGACCTGTTTAATGACTTAAAGACAGTAATAAAATTAAACATATATTTGTGTGCGTACCATTAGCTATTCCTAGAGTGAACTAGTGGCATTCGAACTGTAGAGATGTCGTGCGGTGGGCAGACCAAGATTACTTGCTTGTAAGGGTTTGCAATAATTCCAATATGGCTGTCAACAACCTGATGTAAAATGTATCTCTGTTTGTACCTATTTTTTTTCATTGGTGTTTAACGTCCTTTTCTACTCATATTAAGGCAAAAAGGACGGGACCGTGTATTTGTACCTAAGTCTCGAGAAATTATTATATCACTCGAGAAATTTTTTTTTTTTTTTTACAAAACAACATTTAAATGGCACCTCTCCACGCGCTCACCTCCTCCCACCCTTATGGATTTTTAGTATTTTGTGGAACACAGTTGATTGAGCAAGCATGCCAAGTTTCAACTTTTTTGGAATTTTCAACACTTTTTCCTCTATTGTGACTAATTTAACTGGACTTACTGTAGGTCTTCTCCAGTTTTTGATTATTTTCTAATAATACTTATTTACTAGTATTACGCAATACTTGTAAAAATGTCAATTTTCAGTTTTTAATATTAAAATTGTAAAATATGTACTTTGTAAAAACGTTTTTCTAAACTTTTTCATACCAGACTTGCTACCTATTTACTCGACAAACATACACATCTTTCCTACAAAACTATACCAACTATGATGCTCAAATGAAATTTCTTGCATTGTTTCCTTAAAATAAATTATATAATTTAAATTATATAATTCAACTACAGTCGAACCTCTATATATCGAACACGAAGGTACATGGAATTTTCGATATATAGAAAGATTTTCAACCTTTTTAGGCTAAACCAATTACAGCTATTCTTTAGGGTTAAAGAAGAATCAAAGACAATTTTTCAGGGTTAAATATAAAAAAAAACTGAACGATCAATAGCACTTATTTGATTTTTTTTTACAATATACGTCTGTGATTGCAGATTTTTTACAAATGTACATTTATAATTTAATAAGGACATGTATTAAAAATTTGTTTTGCTTTCGCGCAAAATAGCTTCTCATTTCTCTTTGTGTTTAGGAGGAATTTTCACAACAAGGAAGGCAAAATTAAACCGAATTTAAAATGAAAATTTCACTATATATTAGCCAAGAGATTCTGAGAATTTAGGTACTTCTGCTCTTCTACTCAAGCAAGATCTTCTCCGAATTCTCATTGCTTTGCAAACCATTGGAACATTTTTTTTTTTCTTATTTAATTATTACCCATTCTTATGTACTTAAGCTAAGGGCTCTTTTTGGTGGCAATCACATTTTATATTTTTTTAAATGGAGATTTTTTGTTCGAAATATAGAAATTTTATTCGATTTTCAGAATATTTTTTCATATAAAAATTCAAGGTTCCTAAAAAAAGTTCGATATATAGATATTTTCGATGTATGGAAGTTCGATATACAGAGGTTCGACTGTATTTTACCATTCTATAGTTCATTAAAAATGAGTTTATCTTTAAGGTATTGTAATGTAGCTTTAGTAAGATTATCCTAGGTTATATAGACGTCGTTTTTCGCCAAAAATTCGAAATTTAGGTTTCAATTGATTGTGGTACGTAAACAGCATCTCTATCGATTCCGGCTCATGATGTATGGAAGAAAAAATCGTAAATGGTCTAAAAATCGAATATTGATGATGTAAGCACCGAATACTAAAGAATATTAGTCGCCACTCTGGCCTAAACCAGTGCTAGAAGCCATAAAATATATTGTAATTATAAATGTTTTGCCAGATAAATAAACTACTCTACAAGATAAAGAATAAAATAAAAAAATTGTTATTTGGAGAAAAATCGTTTTATGTGTTTCCTGCAAAGTTTGCTTAATGGCTCTTACGCCTTTTTCAAAAAACGACGTAGATATCATTCTCAAACTTATCTTAAATATTTTCGAATTATGTCAAATTTGTATTGCTTTAATGAATCAATAATAAATAATCCATGCTAAGATATTGAAGGAGTGAGAAAGGTTCATTGCCCTCTCAAAGAGAACATGGTGAAGAAACTTCAGATATAGGGAGGAACGTTCTGAGTATATTAAGCCCAAATATAGAACTTCTAACAACAAGTAATATTACCGAACCATTGTTTTAACATTGACAATAATAATTTAAGAATTTATTCATTATTATTTAGTAGATCAATATTATTATTATTATTTATGTAGTTTATGGAGAGATTATATATATATATATATATATATATATATATATATATATATATATATATAAAGTTAATTATTTAATGCAGTTAGAATACGAAAGTGTTTTTATTGATTTATACACAGCCTATTTTGCGTTATACTATACGAATTCAGTAAAAGTCAAGGTTTATTATTTTTATATCTTCTGGAATAAATTAAAATTATCATAATAAACATACTATTGGTAGAATTAGTGAAGTTAAGGAATGGCTTGATAAAAACTTATATCCTATAAATTTCTTTAAAAATAATGTTTTTTATGGGAATATCTGTCTAGTTATTTAATTTATTAATATATCAATAGCCATTTGATTGATTGAATTAGTTAATTAAATTACATTAGGAAAGTCTGAATTTATTATTTTAATATTTTTATTTATTATTTTAATATTTATTTAATAGTGATTTTTGTTGTTATGAAAAATAAATTATAGTTAATATTTCCTATTTCGCTTAGAAGAATATTGTTTCCTTAATTGTTTATTGTTTGTTTTTAATTTACGTAACATTTACTGACGAAACAGAACTTCTTACCCCGAAGTCTTAAACAATTTCCTTAAAATGATTGAAATATCAGTGTTGTTGAGACCCCAAGTTTTAACGAAATATCGAATTGATGTATGTTATTATTCATGAAATATTAATTTTATGAGCGTCAAAATTGCGTATGGTGTCCATTATATATATATATATATATATATATATATATATATATATATATATATATATATATATTTAAAAAGGGCACATATATATAGTAGACCAATAGATTCACACATGAATTTTTTATAAGGAAAGCTGTAAGTATTATTTAAAGTATTATTTTACATTTATTTATGGTAATTAAAAATTATGTAAGTTTTTTTTAGTTCATCGATATTCTAGTTACCATACAATTACATATATTGTATGGTTTAATCACATACTTAAAATGCAACAGTCATTTATTTTTGAAATAATATACAATTTAGAGAAATCTACCTACTTGAACATATAGCTAAATGCAATAAGTAAGATTGTCAGTATATATATGTATTAATTTTATTTTGGTTATTATTATTTTATATATTTTTTACTGTATTATAATATTTTACTTTATTTATTATTTAATTTTCTGTTAATCTTCTTAATATTAACGCTTGTCTTGTTTTTTTTCTTAATTCGTTAGCTTTTATAAACATTAAAATAAAAATATAGTTGTACTCAATGAAAAATTATGACATTCTAAAAAAAAAAATTTGTTGGTGACATTTTAAAATAAAATAAATTATTCAATGACAATTTTTGGCTAGCTAGGGGAATCCACTATGTGTCCTTCGCCGATTTCGATCAAAATTGTTTGAGTGATGCTACATGGAAAAAAGTCTACACTTATGCAACCGTTTCCTTCGATGGGCGCTAGTCCAGTCCAATCGTCACAAAAAGGGCCATTTGGATGCTAATTTTTTAATATGATATCTGGAATGGTTTGGCGAGTGATTTTTGCCAACTTGAAAAAACTCAAAAGTTTCTTATTTTTTCCTGTTGTTTTAGTTTTAGCCCATTATATGCCAAAATATGCATCTAATTAATAATGCACCCTTTCCATTTTAAGACTAGACTAAATTTTATACAGTTTGAGGGCAAATTGAGTTTTTTATCTTGAATACTTTCAGAGATAACAACATTTAGTTCAGCCAGATTGTCACACAAATAGCCTTCTAGATGCAAAGTTTTCGGTAGAGTTATTTTTTTTATATGTCTGAGATGGTTTTGTTTGTAATGTCTGACATTTTGCCAACAAATTTGTTTGCTGTAGGAATCGCCTTCTATAAAAAACTTCAAAATGTTAGGGTTTTTTCTTTCTTTAGTTTTAGCCCATTATCTTCCAAAATACGTCTCTCTAAAAAATTATTGTTCTTTACATTCTAAAACTTGAATAAATTTATAACAGTAAAAAGGCCAAATTGAGTTTTCTACATTTAAGTACTCAACTTGTTGCAAATGAGCTGTAGTTTAAAAGCTATCCTATAAAGTTTTATTACTGGTTTCGCAAATTTTGTAAACATAAAAAAATCTGAAGTTTTCAGTAATCTTTGCCCGATAGCTTCTAAATGACCAGAAGCTAGTTTGGAAAAATGTCAGAAATCACTTACTAATTCCTCCCAGACATTCTACCAAAAATAAATAAAATTAAGCTCTTTTACGACTAATGTTGGCTATAATACTTGTATGAGCACCACGACTAAAACTAATAGCGTATTTTAAGAATTTTAACCGATGCCCATAATTTGGTTTGGGGCTAAAGGCTAAAACCAGTTGTGAATAAATAAAATAAAATCTGTTAATATACGTCTCTAAATAAAGTACTGTTTTCATGAAATAAGTATAATTTAATGTAATCTTCAAAACGCTCTAAAATTCAATTATTTCATTTTAATATTGGATAATTTCCTATTTCTGGAACACGAATAATGTTTTTACATTACTTAAAGAACTTTTAATGAACGAATTTAATTTGAATATTTAAACACTTATAACACGACTTCAAATTAAATTTAAATTTACTATGACATTCCGAGTAAGACTGGGTTCTTAACCATGTACATATTATAATATAAAAACATTATTTGTGATCATGAAATAATAAATATTACTGTTTAATACCACCGCTCTGATCATTATCGTAGAAAAGGTTTTTCGGTGTGCTGAATCAAAATCTGCCATAATTTTTGGTGCGAAAAAATCTGTAAGACAAGTTTGCCTAATCATTTAAACACTTCTTTAAAATTAATTTGACCAAAAATAAATTATTTTTTTATGTTTACAATTATCCTTTAATGTACTCAGAAAAACAAATGACAATATCATTTTTCAAACTCGAGATATAAAATAAAGCAGTTCAGGATGTTTTATTTTATTTTTCTCAGCTCCTATGTTCCATTGGATGAAAAGGTTGGATATTTTCGACTTTTGTTCAATGCGAAATTTCCCGAAATTGTTTTATTTAAATCGGGGACGGTCACACCATGCAGTCCCCTTGTAAGATTGATTTAATTTAATAATTTAAAAAAAAAATAAATAAAGTAAATGTTGTTAGGTTAAATTAATGTTCTACTTTCTCTGCTTTCTTTAATAATGGTACTCGTAGTTAAAAAGATGCTCCTTTCTAACAATCCACTTTGATCATTACTTATTAATCTTTTCAAAGTTTGCTCGTAAAAGTTGATCCTGAGGTAGAGAAAATTTTCTTAAAAGAGTTAATAAGTTTTTACGATCTATAAATCCTTAAATTTGGTAATATTACGCTATATTCAGATTAATGTTGACCACATTCTAACAACTGAGATTTAATTTTATATTAGTATTACTATTAATTTTAATATATGCGGTGTTTATACTAGGGAATAAATATTTATTAAGAGTAAATTCATTACATGCAGCTCGTCATTTATTATTATTGTCATCTTAATTTTTATTGAAATTGAACGTTTAAAACAGCATTACATTAGTAGCATTAATCTTTATTATGGTTGGCAGCTTTGTTGACTGATAATATTTAACTATGTAAATTTAATTTAATTTAATGAAATTGATGTAATCAGGGATTAATTTCTGTTATTCTATACATAATTATTATTCTATGTCTTCTTTTTTTATTTCCTAAGGTATAAATTCAATCTGGTATAAACAATAAATCCTAGATTATTCGCTGGACGATACATATTTTTATTCAGTCTAAATTGAAAATTAGGTGTTTCATTTAGTTTATCAAGTGGAATAAGAAGGAATTTATTTTAATGTTTACCTATTTCGAATATTCCACATCAACAGTTTTATTGTTTATATATTGTTTTATACAGGGTCTCATTATTTTTTTATTCTGTTAACGATTCAACATTAATTATTATTATTTGACCAGATAGTGATTTAATTTGAAAAGTGAATTTGTTTCCTTTCGAGTTAAATATTTGTTTATCGGATGTGATAATTGTAATCAATATATAATTTATGTTTTGATATAAATTTAAGTAAAATAATATAATAAAAATAAAAATAATAAATACCAATAAAAATTATATATATATATATATATATATATATATATATATATATATATATATATATATATATATATATATATATATATATAAACTCATCAGCATTAAAACTAATATAAAAGCACGAAGAAAACAATACAATTATTCGTAATGATATTTAGTTTTCTTAAATATATGAATGTATGGCAATAAGAAAAATATATAAAGATAAACTATGTTAGAATATAAGACCTTTTTCCTATTTCTTGTTGTTATTTAATGTTAAATACTTCATATTTAATACATTCTAAGAAAACTGATTGTCTAGTTATGTCTCACGATCATCGGCAAAGTAATTATATAATATATTTTGTGTATAACGCAGTGTTGCCAGATTTTTTCCCCCGAGATTTAGGGTTTTATTTACCCTTTTGGGGTATTTTCTACTTTTCTAATCATTCATTTTTATCTTATACTAATTTTGATTACACTAATAGAAAAATAGGAATTAAACATTTAGGGTTAAAATTGGTGGATTTAGACGAAAATTTAGATAAGTTTAGGGTTAAAGTTGGTGAATTTGCACGAAAATTTGGAGAGTTTTAGAGAGAAAATACAGGGCTGACCTGGTGAAACTGGTATAACGTCACCCTAATTATGCCATACTTCAGGTTTTTCCTATATGGAGTAATGAGGTTTTATAATTAGGGGGACGATATGTCACGGCGATTTCCTGTCACACTGTACCGTTACACGTCGGTGTTGTGATATTATATTTTCAATGGATACACTATGTAAATTAATTATAAAAATTATTTTATAAAAAATATAGTTTTAAAAACACGATTTAATTTTTTGCTTGCCATTAAGTATTGAGTGATATCGACTGTGGTGTTGACAAAGTAAACTACATATTGATTGAACAGCCGAGTTGCCTAGAAGAACTGGAAATGCGAGCGTTCAGCATTTTTATTTATTTTTATATACTATTTTCGAATACCTCTTTAAATTAATTAACAAATAGTTAATTTCAAACGGACTTTTAATTTATTATTTATCTTTTTCTCAAATAATATTTGACAATTTAATCCGTTGGTGCAGACATTAAAAAGAATTCTTAAATATTTTTTTTTTCGTAATCTTGGCCGTGTCAAATCTTCTGTGTGAAAAATAAATAATATCAAACTCAAACAAATAATAAAATAAAAAAATACGTTTTACATAACCCAATCCGTTTAATTTTCAGAGTTGGAATTCTTAGTCGATTTTTAAAAATGTTTACATAAAATATCAGATATATGTTCCTCGCTTAGTTAAAATTCCATAATTAAATATTATTTTCCTGATTGGATGTTGTTAATTATTTCTAGTAAATATATTTATAAATTTACACGTGTATCGTGAATTAATTTGTGGCGGCTTTTCATAAAATAACTAAAATAATTTGTTATTGTGGTAAATATTGAAGCCAAAAACCTGACGTTTTCTATAAAAGAAATTCACATCAATGACAGCTTTTCAAGGAAAAAAATAAAATAATAATAAATACAAATTTTCATATTGGGGCACTCTTCTTCAAAATGGACGATGTATGTACTTTCTGATTTGTGTAATATTTTCTTGTTACTGGAACGGTATTGTAATTCAATAATCTTTCAGGGACATTAACATAGCCAGATGATTCGGTTCATTGGCAGAATCTGCCTAGATATCCACTGAGTTGGAAAGATAACATAGTGCTTTAGAGCTAGTTTCGCTAACTCTGTGTTTAATTTTAGCAGTTGACGTAGGCATTTTACGGTCATGACGTTCATTTTACAATATTCAAGAATAATAATTTCATATTAATTTAATTGTTTTGTTTTTCCTTATTCCTAGTAGTACGATGTAGAAGATAGCCTGGAATTAAACCCTAAATAAATTAATCAATCCAGTTGAGTATTTTGTCTCTTACATTTGCTATTTATCTGTTCCTCACTACCAGAAACTACATAGTTTGTCGGACACCATAACCAAAAAATAGATACAAGCAGTTTTTGTAGAAACAGTCTTGTAAAATAGAGGGAAGGGGAGCATATCACGGCCGAAATTCCCATGTTATATTCCATACTTTTCGTGTAGGAAATAGAGTACTGAGGACCCAACCCAGGTATTCCATTTTAGTCTTATTTTCCTCGAAAAAAATAGACTATTGCAGTGGATCGAAGGTCGGGGGTGAGCAGTGGGACCGCGCTTTCTATCCGTTTCATAATCTCTAGAGCATGATAATGGAAGTGTTGGAGATTTCTGATATATATATATATATATATATAT
Organism: Rhaphigaster nebulosa; assembly: GCA_948150685.1. Taxonomy (NCBI): domain Eukaryota; kingdom Metazoa; phylum Arthropoda; class Insecta; order Hemiptera; family Pentatomidae; genus Rhaphigaster; species Rhaphigaster nebulosa. The sequence goes on along the minus strand of OX411308.1, from coordinate 38,375,083 downwards.
ATATATATATATATATATATATATATATATATATATATATATATATATATATTTTTCATTTTTCCTAGGTTCATCGAAATCGGACCAGTATTAGCGAAGATATGGCTGTTTTAACTCAAACGGCCAAGTATGGGTTAATTTTGGTATGTTAGGGAATTGTCTTTTGTGGGTTTCAAATTTTTTCTCATTTTTTTGAATAATTTGTATGTTAGTGAACATGCGACTTTAGTGGCAGAATTCTACTGCTCACGGATTTTTTTTTTATGTATCCCCATTCCTTTAAAATAAAGAAAGAGTCTGTCTCAGAGACTCTGTAGCCATTAAAATTTATCGTGAATTAATTAAAATTAATTATATAAATAGCTTACCGTAGTTTTAATTATATGCTTGTATACATTTTTATTTGCTCCTTAGATTATTGTATTATTTGCAATAATGCATATAAGGCATTTATGACTGCTCTAAATTATGTTTCCATGAGGCTAACATTGTATTTAACTCCCAAGAGTCTTAAATTTCTGTTGAAAACTCAGTTATTTTGAACATTATATCTCCTTGAAACACTTTTTTCAAGACAGACATGACATTATAATCTACTGCTGGTGTTTTTATGATATATGCTTTCTGTCATCTTTTCGTCTATACGGGAGAAGATGTATCACTTTTCTTATTTACTTATCATCACAGTGAATTGCCAATAACCTATTTGAAGTAAGCAATATTGATTGAAAAGACAAATCTAGTATGTATCTCTGTGAGGTTATAATTAAATTCTGAGTCAATAACCCCTGGAAGGCCTGTAGGTTGTTTGTTTCACTCAGCCAATTATTCCGTTCGATTTGTCCTGATAAAAGTGTTGGCTGGAGATTAAGCTGGAAAGGAAATTACTGATGTCCAGGGGGGTGCTCGGGTCGAATTGATTGTCCTCTCCAACCCCCAGGGCCTCACGCCTCTTTTTCCAGACTCTAAAACCTCTTCCTTTGGCCAGCTTCTTTGTCTTTAGTCACAGGTAGGTTCGTTTTTATGAAACCGATAAATCTGCCCTTCTTAGTTACCCCCAAACCCATCTCTAGAGTCTGGTCTACGAATTGTAGGGACAACAATACAAAGACATAATGAATTTCCTAACGTTATTGCCTAAAAACATTTACAATATGTTTAATTTTCTAAATTTTTTGAAAGATGACGAGTAACTAACCGTGACCGATACCTGTTCCGACATTAGAACATTATGTTATTATTGTAACATAAATGTTATCTGTTTTTTTACGTGAGACTTGCCTATTCAGCTTATTTTAAAGTAGTTTTCGTAACACATTGTATATTTTCTACATCTTTATTGAAAATTATTCCATACCTAACCGCAATATTATCTGTTCGGTGTAATTTGGGTTTTAAGTAGTTTAATATGAAACATAATATACATGATGCTCATGGAGGAGAATGCTTTTTTTTTTAAAATACTTTTTGTCGAATAGTTTCAGCGTATTTAGAAATCCATTTTACAACCAAAATGAATAAATACATTTTTCAATTCTGTTGTGGGTACCAGGATTGAAAAATATTCAAGAGTCAATTTACACTGAACTAGATATTGTTAAACTCTGATGTAGCAACGGTTGCTGTGTATGCATATTTTTCGTCAGATCGAATTCGTCAGAATTAGTTGGTCGTTCAAATTGGCATGAGACGAGACTGAAGAGACCAATTAATTACTTCGTTTGATTCATATTTGGCATCCCTAGGCGTTCGCATCTTCAGTTGGTATGCCTAGTTAAAATGGATTTACCCTGTTTTTCGACGGTAATATCTCCTAGTTATTATTATTGGAATTACTTTATTTTATTCCTATGTATTTTGTAGTATTCCGATTCTTTAGAACCAAAAAGCCTGCACATTCTTAATCTATTTACCACATGTTCCTCGTTCCACTCTCTAAGTACGAGATCCCAACAAACTTATATATTCCTTCTCAAAGATCTGTCTCCTTCAAAAAATCCTTAATCATTCGTGCTATTTTGTTTTGGAATTCCTTATCCATCAACATTCGTAGAACCTTATCCTTAACCTCATTCAAACGTAAACTATATTTTCACATTCTTAATTATCAATCTTCCGAATATACTCGTATATTAGAATTAAGTTATCGCTATGCTTTTTTTATTTGTTTTTATTTTATTGCTTATAAAGACAAATTGGTACACAAGATGTATAATTATGTAATATTTTGCAAACACTTATATGCTTCTTTTTTATTTTATAATCTTATAAATTAATTATTTTATAAAATCAATTCAAGCCAGGTATTTGCTACTTGTATTGCTCAACCATTACCATACGGTCAACCATTAATTAAATATCCATAATATTTTTATACTGTGAATTATATACACACATATGCTTGTGCGTGTATGTAAAAAAAAATCCATCAGTCTATTATTTTTCTTGGGAATAAATCAGAGGGTTAGTTTCTTATAAGTTAAATAGTTAATGGATTGATATTAACTTTTTAGTTTCTACAAAGCTATCCTATAAACCCGGTTATACATTTGATACTCCTGTAAAACATTGTACTTTATACAGGTAATCATTTATAATTAGTTTCCAACATCGTTTCCTGCGACCAAATAATTAAATTACCCGTTAATGACCGTGGCCGAAATGGAATGAATAATTTTAGCTATAATTGCAACAGGCGTTGTACAATTGAACGAATTTGTAATTAACAACAATTTAATTAAGACTAACACATTGTCAAGTTACTTAATAGCTCTCGACGGGCCTGTAAATTTCATCACTCATTGGACTTCATTTATAATGAAGAGCATTTGTTTGCTGGGACGGAAATGCCATTGATATGTTTTAATTCTATTCCGCTTTAATGTTCGATTCTATTACCAGTTTGTATTCTATATTAAATTTATAACTAGCAAAATTTAAAGCATTTTGTTGATAGGATGTGGGCGAGTGTCGGTTACGAAAATTATAGTTGCTTTCATTTATTTTATACAATAATTTAACTGATAAATATTAAGAAATAGTTTTAATCAGGAAAAAAGTTTTCATTACGCGAACAATGAATTTTATTTATCATCCACTGCTCTACGATTACTTATTTCTGCCGATGTAATGATTCGTGGTTCAGCCAAATAATACAATAAAAAAAATTAAAAATGTTTTTCTTTTATAATCATATTTTTTTTTACCACGATTTTACCTCTTGAATTTAGGCACATTAAAAAAAAAAAATAATAATAATAAGCTTCCAACAGTGTTTATATAACATATAATCACACAATTTATAATACAGCATCAAGACAAAGCTAGAAAGATTTGAAGATGAGGCATATACTCCGTCAGTTACATGTGTAAATTTAATAAAGGAATTTAATATTGAAAGATTTATGTTCACGAAACCCTAATGAACAATTTATAATGTTTTATGATTTCAATCTCACCTTTAAGACATTTATAGTTTACATCACAGAATCAAAATGAAAGGTGCAATGAAAGTATTGCATCGGCGGCCTTATCAGGATCGCGTAGATTTAATGCTAAAGCCATAACAAATATTATACATTTATAATTTACAGAAAAAAAATTAAAATATTACATTGGTATCCCTACCAGGATTGAGTCAGTTCACTGCTAAAGCCATGTTGTTGTAACAATAATATTTAAGAAAAAGTAAATATATTACAATATGTACTATTCCTTCTACTGTAGCGTATCGCATACTTTAAGCATTTGTTGATATATTCTTCATTACACTGTTGTTTTTTAATATCTGTAAATTAATGAACACTATTTAATATATTATTGGCTCCACTTGTCATAGTTTGTATAACTATGTTATATTATACATTACAATTACATAACTATACATTTGGTAGAAACAAGTAACGTGTTTGTATGTAAAATTAAATATATATATATATATATATATATATATATATATATATATATATATATATATATATATATATTTATTTATTTATTTTTATATACAAACACGTAATTCATCTAAAAATATAATTTAGTATACTTTATAGGTTTTGATTTATTTTAAAGATACCTTTGTCTGCAACGAGCATCTACCATGCATCCCGTATTGAAACAGTTCCTGCGGGTATCTGATGCAATGGAGTTTTAGTTTGTGCAAAACGAAATTGTATGTTTTTAAAAAGATTTTGTTTACGACCAAAATAAAAAGGAATAAAGAATAAAATTAAATATTCGTCACGATAAACACGTAGCTTGTAATGCTTAAATTTATTATATTACATACACAATTAAGCCTTAGTAATAAAGATCTGAGCCTTTGAAGCGAGAGAAGGTTCTTGAATGAAAATTAATACATTTGAACTCGGCATGTAACACTTAGTATTTGTTCTTTGAGATGTCGCATTAAATGAGGAACGTGACCCGATCCGCACTGGGAGTTCCCCTTGAAATTATAAGACCACTTAAAGCCCCAGTTGTTAGGTCTCCTTTCCAGAGCTGGAAAGCCATTTTCTTCAGGGTGGAAAGTGAATTAAATAAGTTGGCGTTGGTTCGTGTTTAGCTAGAGGTCTGGAGGAATCAGGAGATTGTAGAGGACCATCTTTGAATTCAATTGTATTATTTTTTGTTTTTATGTAACGAGCTTTATCAGTGATATACCTCTACTATGGAGTATTTTTTTTTTAATAATTTAAATCTGTGGAATATTAATAGCATTTATTTTTTATTATTAACTCTCAATCTTTATTTACAAAGTTTACGCAATAAAATTAAAAAATGAGAATTGTTTGACATCGATATTGTAAAAAACCTAGTTGCTTCCGACCGTCCCCGTCGTTTAAACCTCACAACCGTTCAGTATTGCAGGTACTGTATAGCCTGTTCGGTTTCTATTTCTAAGTTATATCTATAGGAAATTTATGAACATAAGAGAGAGAATATAGAGAATACCCGTGAAGAACTTTATAGTGGGGAGCATACATAAATAATATAAAATGACTAGCCCACTCTTAACCAGCGAATATACTTCGTAATTTATTAATTAATCCTTTAGAGACCATTCCCCAAATTTGACGCTATTTAGTTACCAAACTGTTTATGAAATCAAATTCGAGTGATTCGATTTTTCGGATTTTTATTGACTTTATGAAATTCTTCTTGACAATTTTCTGAAGTTGGCACACACTTAATAAAGTAGTTTTCGTGATATCTAGGGAGTGATATATGTAATGAGAGCATAAAATGTGGAGAATAATTATGGTTTAAAAAACGTCGGCCATGAAAATGGTTTAAGGTGGGAGGCCAATAATATATCTTTGCATCAGTATAGAAATGATATATGCCAGTGAAAATTTTGCTTTTAAAGAACACTTTTTTTAATTTTTTTATTTCTTTCTTTAATAAGAAGCTTCCCATCGGTAATTAGGAAACAAACATTAACTGCTTGTGATTGATATCATTGTCACTCCATTATACCGTATAAATGATGCCGTACAAATTCTAGCTTACTAACAATTTAAATTGAGGCTAGGGAGTGATAAATCTACCATTTTTAATCCATGCACGCCCGAGAAGCTTCAGGAAAAAAGAAAAGATAATCACATATCGACGTTGCAGGAAACACATGAAACGATTTTTTCCCAAATAACATTTTTTTTTTTTAAAGTTTTATTCTTTATTATATACAGTAGGAGTTTATTAATCTGGCAAAACCTATAATTACAATGTATTTAGGGATTTCTAGCAATGGCCATAGCGACGACTGAGAGTCGTTAATATTTGAGGTGCTTACCTCATCTTTATTAGAATTTTGAAGGATTTCCAATGTTTTTTTGATATATCGTAAGCGGGAATCGATAGAGATGGTGTTTATGTACCATATTCATTTGAGACCTAAATTTCGAATTTTTGGCACTTAGGTCTTTTTCAAAAAACGACGTCGATATATACAGAGATGTACATAGTACATACACATAATTGATATGTACTATTACACACATATGTAATGTAATATATATATACAAATAAGTACTATGAAACTATATAAAAAGACATAGTAATTATTTTCCAGCAGTTCATCAAAACTATGATTGCCCTATTGTTTTCTCATTTTTCTTACTTATTTTTATAGAAATAATTGTATATTTTCATTATTTTGAAATTTTCATAGATTAAACGTCTTATAAAATATATACAAAATTTAAATAATGAATTATTTTTTGACATATTAAAATTGATAATAAAAAATGGTTAGATTAATAACAGAAACTTCATAGTCATATTAAGTTGTAAAACTGAATATATTTATTGGAAAACATATTAAGATTTATGTAATAACAGAGCTGGAAGGAGGGTTTTCATTATGGTTTATTAACGAGGTGGAAATTCTGACCAGGTTGCAGTAAACTTGTGAGCCTAGTTTGCCGAATAGCTATTTAATGAAGAGAGCAATGCCGAAAAGGAGCTGCTAGTTGGAGGTATTCCTTATAACTATGCATAGGCATCTAGCCATGGCGAATAACTTCAGAGGCTATTGGGAAAGTTATAAGCAGTAGATGCTTCCCATCATTTTCATCGGATCGTGCATGTTTCCCACGTGATGCCAACTATGCCAGCCGGCCTCATAATAATGATTCGAACAGCAATATTCAGATTTTCAATATCGTCACTGACCTCTCAATTTTCTTGTTGTATTGAGTTATATCATGTGTAGCATTTTGAAATTAATGTGCTTTTGTTTCGTTTTTTTTTGTTCTGAGGCATCCTCGAGTCATAAAAAACTAAAATCTTATTTTTTTTTCCTAAATAATAAGTATTTATTTCAATCAAAACTTTCACTTATTACTGGAAACGTCCTTTAAGAATAACTTATTTAAATAAATATATTTTGGATTAAAACGAAACATTATATTTATCCTTGTATATATAAATAAATATAAATAACTAATAGCCCCTTAAAATAACAAGGATACATAAATTATTTACTTGTCTATTTGCATTTATTGTGGATCAAACTTTTCAATAAATTATAAGATAATATGCTCTAAAATTTAGAACGATAATATTAAAATTATAACACCTGTGGCAAAAGAAGAACTTAGCTTTGTTTTCGGGTCTTTCTTCTCATTTTCAAAATCAAATCAACCCATTTGTAGGAATCCTGAAGGAGCCCAAATAATTATTTAGAATCGTCAGTAAAGATACATAGTGTTAACGAATATAATGTTAATTTTGGTCGATTAATACATTTTTCTTACTAATTCAACTAGTGTAAATAATAATTTTACAAAAATTCTGACCGTATTCATTACAAAACCAACTGAGCGAACTTTCCTTTCAAAAGTTCATCATGAAATAAATTTTGAATCTGTGTTATTTTAATCGCGAGAGCCGAGGCAAGCGTCGTATGGATTTGGATATATGGATCGCATGTATGTAATTAAATTTGAAGTAATTTTTATATATAATTTTTAGGTATTAAATCCTCCATTCGCCAAGAAATTCAATTGTCGTGTACAATGCTTTGTTTATTAGCAAATGTGTTTTGTCAGTGTTAACACAAATATTGAACCTTTATAGTGTTGGAGGTCATATGTAAAAAATTATTTGGTCGAAAATGTGAGATGTGTACTGTTCTATTTTTTGACTTTGGATCCATTGCGTATGTTCACTTTGTGACTGATATTACGTTTAAAATGAGTGTGTCGTTAATGTTATGATTATTTATTTTCTGAATTCCGTGTTTTTTCACATTTAATTTCTTTTGCTCTGAATCGAAACGTTAGTCATTGTAATGGTTCCATTTTTTTTTTTTTTTTTTAATGATCAGGCATTGAATCTCCTCAATTTCCCGAATCTGCGAATGTCCAAAGCAGACACCAAGTGCGACTGAGCGAGGCCTATTTAATCCAGCATTAAAAGGACCAAAGAAAGAGGAAGAGGATGATGTATACTGGAACCCTCCAGGATTTATAAGTCTCTCAGGCCGCTCTCGTCGTGATTTAGGGGTAAACCACCCTCCGTTTTTATCTTCCATACTCGCCACCCTGGAAATATTAGTCCGGCGTATTACTTATCGGACCCTCTCTTCGCTTTATCGCCGGACCACTCCATGGTCCCTCCGTATCTTCTCTTAATCGAAAATGCATCTCCCGATAAAGGAGCTACACATCTTCTCCTCACCCGATATCTAGCAGAGAACCCTACTATAATGCGTTTGTTGGTCTGTTTTATTAGAGCGTATATCTGTGGTAGGGGACTGTAGATGGAATACATTGACCGTAAAGGATTCAAGAGAAGAATAAACTTCTTAGGTTGTATACATTTTTTAGGTTAGGTGTAATAATACGAATTTTTTTTTTTTAATTAATCACACATTAAGTGCAATAACACAATGTCTTCAAAAAATCTTATAACTGTGATTAAAAATAAAGATTGTTTTAAATAAGATTTAAACATTAAAAACTAGCTTAATCGATGAATCATTGCAGATTAATTATTAAGAATTTTTAGCGCATCAACTGCGTCTGTCTATTGAAGCAATAATGTATCTTCCTCTCTGGCTTTAAGAAATTTCTCATTTCTTGCGATATAACAAAATTTAGAAATATGACTGGAAATGGATACTTACATTTCTTGAAATGTACCAATCTCCAGATCTAAGTACATAGCGTATGACAAGTGACATAAGTTTAAACTATCTCCTAGAACGTGAGTCACTTTTTTCATCCTGTTATCAGTCAGGTGGCGCACAGTGGGACGAAAATGACAAAAACCGATCATAATTCTTGAACTTCCAAATAAATGGAACGGCCTACAACCTTCAAATTTTGTACATTTGAATTTCTTTGTTAATTTAATATGCCAATATTAATATTAATAATTTTTAAAAAATGTATAAATTATTGAATGCATTAAATCCAAAGCAACAAAATTAATAATGATAAATGTCTGTATATATAAAATAATCTTGAAATAAAACAATAAATAAATTGTTGATTTTTATGCATAAAAAAAAAAATAGACAGAACTTACTTTTTTAAAAAAAATTATAATAAAAAAAAATTATAATTATAAAAACATTCTTCTAGAATTTACATGAGCTATACGTACATATTACACAGACAATGGATATCACGTTCAGAAACACCAATTTGAATAATGATATTTTTAGTTTTCGGTCCAAAATTATTATTTCAATATTTCTTAGCGTCTGTTTAGAATAACTACAAATATTTTCAGTAGCTCTTCCGAATATTCTAACATGTTTCATCTAAACCTTGCAGGGAACGTTAGGTACGTTCCTAGAACATTAGGATGTTCTTTAGTATTGGTAATCACAACATTTTTGCCTAAAATTCTCTGGAAGCGAGTCACGGAGGAAAAACTGAAAAAAAGTGCTTATCCTTCAAGATGACGGAAAACGCACAAGGTGTGGGAGGTCGAAAATTTGGATTTTTCATGGGAGGATCAATACATACATCGTACCTACCTGATAATCAAAATAATTCCACCTTTTACAGTTCAAAATGATTTACAGTCCACTGGGCTCAGTAGGGAAATATTAACAAACATGTTTTATCGTATTGTATTTAGTTTGTTCCTGCTAACAATCGTTTTGATCGTTTATCCACATCTTCACTGACATATTCTTATTAATTTAAAAGAGACACGAAGGGGCAAACATTCTGAAGATCGACACAAAGTTTTAATTTTTCTGAATTATATCTGGCACTAAAGTGTTAATAAAAAATCTGAAACACTCATGCTAAAAACATTCCATAAGTAAGAATTCATATAGATTAATCATAAGCATTTTACAATGAAAAAAAAACCACTTTATTTCAGTGTGATTAATCATCAATTTTCACAATTTGTTAAGCTTATAATACAAATACGGCGTTGGTGATGGATATATTGTTTTAAAAATTTGGAACAATTTGCCTTGAACTTATATGCATTTAAATTTTTATTTGCCTAGTGACAAATATAATTAAAAGAGTTTTGACCGTTTTTCTGCGGTTTCGTCCTACAGTGTGACGCCAGGCCGGGCACAATAGTTTTGTTAGCTCTGGCTTTGTGGTCTAATGGATTCATTTCATAGGAACTTTATTTCTCATGCTATATTTATGAATCGTTTTACGACATTTACGTGGTTAAACTGGTTTAAAATTGAAATCTTTGGAGTTGTAGCATAGCCTTGTTCGTTAAGCAACGACGTACACAGAATAGGAGAGGATTGAAGGTACTTCAATCCTCTCCTATTCTCATTTGAGTTATCAAAAAGTAAATTAATGATTGTTCTAATACCTTAACACCTGTCCCGAAAAATGGAAAACATTACATTCACAAATACTGTTATATTATATTATACAGTTGCATATGGATGACATTTTTAATATAATATAGTTATAGTTTCAGATGCTTTAAAATATTTGAATAGTTGAAACATTAAAACAGTTGAACAAATATATACAGATGTCGCTGAACCTTGAAAATTTGTAGTACTTACGTTACGGATAGGACGCATTTCGTCAAATATTGTCGATTATTCCCAGTTTTGGCATTTTTAATTATTACCAGACTATAATTCTAACATTCCAATTCATTTCTTTGTTAAGAGATTGATTCGAAATTAAATAAATTAATGATAACTTTTATTCCGAGGCATGTTGTCCCTAAAGAATAACATAGTTGCTTGGGCGTTAATCAAATCATGGCGTTAATTAAAAATACCTTAGTTGATTTTTCGGTAGTGCATAAATTATGCAGTTGTATAAGAAAGAAAGAAAGAAATTTCTGAAAGTTTAAAAATAGAAAAACATCTTTATTGTCTGGAGTAAAACGTATGACGTGAATAAAGGAAAACGAATCGCTATCCGTATTCTATGAGTTGGAATAAATTTTTTAAAAATTAGATTAGAATATAAATTTAAGTTGAGCAACATTAAATAATTGCGATATTATATTAAGGTGTGATGAAAAAAAAAGGTTTATTTAATGAATAAAAATAAGTAAATCAAAGCAGTATTTTGTGTATGTTTTGGAGTTTTAGCTTACAATTACGTTGATTGGACTCGGCTGGGACAGGAATAAAGTAATCAATAAAACGTTTTTATGTATGTTTAATACATATTAGAATGCGCATATAGAGGACTTCGCATTACGATTATATAATAAATCTGTTTTATAAACATTTTAAGTAAAAGTAAAGCAAATAAATACAATTTACAAAACTGTAATCTGGTAAAGATAATTTTTTTTTTTTTTTTTAACGAAATATAAATTGCTTTACATAAACTTAAATAAAATTATTTATATATAGGAATAGATCTAATAGTATAAAATTGAGCAAGCAGTTAATCAACAATTATTTATTCATAAATACTAAATTATATTCCACGGACATTTGTGATATTAAAATGTATATCAAATTTCCTTGAACGAATCCTGATTTCACTTTTTAATACTGATCAATAAAACCCTCAAGGCATAATTAAGTTAGTTGAAAGTATTTCGACGTTGCACCATTAAATCTTGCTAATAAGTTGATGGTGCAGTCGAGCCAAGGGAACTGAAAAGTTAGCACTAATTAAGGACAACATGGCTACAGCTGAGCAAACACAACGGCTACCGTCTCTATCAGTTCCAAGCCCACAAACTTTGCGCTTTATTGTCGACAAATGCTTTTCCCTTGCGGCCGCCTGATGTGCAAACCGCTCCAATTCACCTAATCGCTCCCAACTGCTCCCCGTCTTTATCTTTATTTCTTCATGTGCTGTAGTATTTGAAATTCCCTTTGCCCTTCCTGGAAATTTGTATAGCGAATAATGATTCTGAACAAAACGTTTCTTGCCATCGATGTTTGGCGTTTCTGGGTAGTATTAACAGACTATTTTTAACTGTCTCGAATTTTCAATATTATAATGCAATGAAGTACCTACTATTTTCCTTTTTTGGTCATGTGTTTTTTCAGCGTCTCCACTTGAGAATGTGCTTGAGGTGCTGAAGGCCGTTATTCGACGGAGTTGACAAACTCTCTTTAAAAATCACTCTTAAGACCAAGTATACATGGGCGATAGTCTTCTAAATATTAAAATACAATGCGACGAAGTAAAAATTCAAGTACCTTCTATAATCTGTTCAGTTCAACTTGAGTCCATTTTATTGAGTTTTGAGTACCTTGAGTCCACCCTATATTTATCGGAGCAAAGATCTTTTTTTTTTTTTAAGTTTTACCATAATCTGTCAAAGGCATTTTAGGACATATATTTCACAAGAAAAATTACAGTAAACTACTACAGTATTACTTAACTATTCAATGTTGTGAAAATCTTTTCAACTTCTAGTGAAAATCCAAGACCCTTCATGGGCTGTAGTGGTACAGGTTAATTTCTTTCCAAATACGATCAATATTCCATTATCTTATAATGTTAATTTTTTTTTAATCTTTAAAGTTCATTTTTCCACGCGATTTCATCCCTCATAATTACTGTTGCAAATAAATAATTAATTAGTTAACACGAGGTGATTCTACTTTGCTAACCGACCTCAAGCTATACGATTCGATGGCATTCCAAGGGCGAACTTAGGCGGCACTTTGAAATTAACTTTATTTTTTTTTTCCTTACCCTCCAGTTTTATTTACAAATATTTACATATATTACAAAATTAAAATATCATCTTTTAGTACATATATTTGTAAATAAAATCAGAGGGTGAGGAAAAAAAACATGACTTTCAACTTAGTGCTGCATGAATTCGATCTGTCATCGAATCGTGGGCAAGCTGTAGCAATACTTAGATGTATTGTATTGTATTGTATAATATAGTATTAAACTTAAGATGATAATTGGATTCGAAATAATTACGGAATGTTAAAATTAAATTTTATCGAACAGAACAGGGGTGAGGAAGGGTATATTCCCTTATTAAGAGTATATAAGGGGGAGTGATATTCCTCATTAGCACTCATATCGATTCATCAGGTTTGCTGAACAAATTTATTATTGTCGCTCTTTTTCGAAAATTAATTGCAGATCCAACAAGCATAAATATTATCATAATATCGCTACCTGGCAAATAACTTTCTTTTTTTTTTACCAACAATGGATTTTGTAATTAAAATACATATTTTTTTTTACCAGTATCTCTGCTTGGAATAAATTGAATTTTTAAATTATAGTATTTGAATATTTTTTTGGATAGGTTTTTCCTGGGTCCGTTTCATATGCAGTTTCTCTCCTATGCATTATAATTTGTGCTCGGAAGATTACCATTTCGTAATAAAAAATTCATATTCCCAAATTTTAGCACGCTACATACTTTTTATAAATTAGAAATATAATAATACCTATATTAATTGTACCATTAAAATATATCAAAGGTCTGGAGTTCCAAATTTGATAAGGAAAAACGAATTATTAAATAAAGTTTGTACCAGGTTTATACCCTCTTTCATTGAAGCATCAGATTCCCACTTTACAGATGCTATATAAGGCCCAGTGGGAAGGACACTGTCGAATTGATCCCAGAGGGATTGGTTGTGGAGCAATGGCTAGCCTGCAGCTGCTCCATGAAAACCATGGTTCGTAGCAATGTGAGGTTGGTGCCACCTCCAGGCTGTCAGCTCCCGCAAGTGATGTCTGTAAGAAAACCACATCACGGGGCCAAAGATCTACATGGTCTATATTGCTGTTTGGGATTATCAGGCGCACGAGGACCTATATTTCTTTCTCCGAAGCAGACCGTCCATGGACCAAACCTTCGGACGGCTATTTGACATCCTGGAAGACCACAACGCGGTTCACAATGTAGATACATTGGAGTAGGATCATCACTCCTATGCCCTGTATGTGTGAGTTGCCTCCAGTAGGCTGATAGGCATCACATTCCTAGTGGGGGGATAGTCGCGGGCTGGGTTGATTTTCCCCTGTAGGCGGTCACTCATCCACGTACTAACCTCGCTCGACGTTGTTTAACTTTTCTTACCTATTGCAAGTGCCTTAGTCTGCTCAGCAACTCTGTCCTCATGTAATATGTACACAAACATATAATATAATATATGTATTATATTATACAAATTATTATTTTAATTTTAATAGCATTCACGTTTTTCTTGCTTTATATGCCTGCCCTTTCTTTCCCGATGTCTGCGTAGAATTCGCATATATTTCCGGCCTGCCAGTTTTCCTCAATATTTTGTAGTCTTTATTTGAGGAAATAGGTCCTTGGATGGCGCTCTGATATCTCTTATCTATCAGTACGTGGTCAATTTGGCTTTTAGCATCTTTAGGGCTTACCCAGGTGTACTTGTGGATGTCTCTGTGCGGGAATATCGTGTTACTGACCAATAGACCCTTAGCTGCTGCCAGACTAATACATCTCACTCCATTGTCGTTGCTCGTTTCGTTTAGGCTTTGGCCTCCAATAACGTGTCTGAACTGGGTTTTTCTTCCTATCTAAGTCACCTATGACTAATTTTATGTCATTTTGTGCCTGGCTCACTACTTTTTCTAGCTGTTAGTAGAAATCATCCTTCACCTGATAATCTTTATCTTCGGTTGGTGCATATACGTTAATAATCGGGATATTAAACCAGCGACTAATTCGTAATACAACTATCCTCGTTAATCTGGGTGAAGTTTATAACAGATTTACTTGCAGCTGGACTAACTATAAATCCAGTGTCAGCTGTTCCGTTTTTGGCATTTCTCCCGGTGTAGAACAGGGTTTGGCCAAAAATAGTGGTTTCACCACTTCCTGGCCATTTCTCCTCTTGTATTGCTGTTAACGGTATGTTGTACCTTTTTACTTCATTCACTACCGTTTGGGCGGTCTCTGGTCTGTATAAGCTCCGAACATTCCATGATCAAAGGAGGAGACCTTTATACGATTCCGGGGTCATTACTATGTTGAAAGTCACATTTCCCGAGGCTTCGTAATACGTGATATTTTATGGGATAGGGTTATTAGGTATGCCCATCCCCCAACCTGGAGGACCTTGAGCTATGTATATATATATATATATATATATATATATATATATATATATATACATATACATATGTATATTTTCATGCCCATTCCTTAAAAAACTAATATAATGACTTTTGTTTCTAATGACTAATTTCATAACTTTTGTTATGAATGCTCTAATTAACTTTCGTGATTAGGCGGAGTTCATTTTCAAAAATTTGTATTATTAACAAGGTAAATATTGACACTCATTGTTTTCCTTTTCGGACACATTCTAAATACAAAAGAAACTCATTAACTTCCAGTTAATAAAGTTCAAGATTTGATTCATTTCAAAACTAATTTAACTTGATTTCAATGAACTTCGATATCTATTCCGAATTTTGTCCAGCTTTTTCGTACATATTCCTCTCTGAAGCTGCTCAATTTTCTATGAATCAACACTCCATTTTTTAGAATTCTTTTAGGTCCATCGGTAGGAACATGTGTCTGTTACACCACAGTAAATTCACATTCACTGGTGATTGTAAATAGGCCATACGCTGACGATATTTTTACAGTTCCTTAATTCCTACACTGTTTGAGTTGAATAAAAAATGATTGCTTATTGTATAAATTCTTCTTCCATTTCTGAAAATCTCCAGTACCCGAAATCTCGACAAAGTACAAATATTAATTAGATTTGTGCCTGTAAATCTGACACATTTATTTCGTACTAGGTCAGACATAGGGAAAAACGAGGAACATACGAAAATACACTGAATCGGCATAGTGGATGGAGAACTCTTCAATTGATCCAATTTAGATTACATAGGATGAATAATTCAGAAACTAGAGCTGGGAAACGAATAAGGGACGATAATTTGTGCAAATAGGGAAATGAATCTCGGAATATTCCGAATCATAGTTTTCCGCCTGTTTACTTAGCTACTCTAGTTCTGAATTCATTCGTAATCTTCATTCTATTAAACTGTTTTATACATGTCCACATACATATATTTACAAAGAAACTACAGATTTATAATAACACATTGATAACCTAATTTCGTTTAATTTTTTTAATCTTTATTTTTATAACACCTGTCACTTACATCTTTACAGTAAGCGGATACGATATAAATATAATATAACAGGCATATTATATGGCAGTTGTTTGAAAAGTTTTGGATTTGAGTCTTTTTTGCTGTTCCAAAAATTGTGATGCATACATCCATGACTGTTTTAAAAGGTGTTCAGTTGTTGTCTATTTTTCAGTATCGAACGGTTATGAAAAATAAAGCAGTTTTATCCTTCGATTTAGGCATAGGCGTTTCTGTTTCACATGTAGGCCATTGGTTATCCTCCTGTCGAAAGTGAGTATCAAGTAATGAAGTTTGTTAGTTAGTTGAATGGGTTCATTGTTCATAAATCTGGAAGGCATATATCCTGTCTAAGAATGAATGTAATGTGCTGAGATTTGCCGTTGTTGAAAATTGGTAAAATAGTAATTGCAAGCAATGTTGGAGAGTAAACGAAACTTGAGTGATATTTGTGTGTCTAGTGAAAAATATTTCTACTGCAATGATAATTTTGTTATCTTAAGTATAAAATTGAAGATCTGGGCATATGCTGGAGTAGATCAGCAGTAATCATGTCATGTCCTTGGGCATTTTCTTTTTATCTGAAGAAGGGCTTCAGACGAATTAAAAACAGTTGATGGGAGTGCCAATGGTAAAGGTATATTCAGTGTGTCATTTGTAGAATTTTTATTTTCATTGTCTGTGTAATCGTCAGTGTGTGGTGAGAAAACAATCGAAAGATGATTTCGCAGTCCGACACTGATTTCCGCGGTTCTGGCTAAGAACCATCCACTTTTCGAAGTGACGCCGACACCATGTGATGACTAAGCAATATCTTTTTATTGACCCTTAAACTTCTACCACGTCCAGGAGAATGCGAGTGTATAGTCCGCCATAGTCTGTCATACCTCTTGGCTCTAATCAGATCCCTTATGTACTGCGGATACTTCGACTGGGTACTTATTTTGTTTTTCGTTACTGATGATACCTATCTCGATGCTCTATAGGTAAAAGATGTTATTGGATTAAATAAGGTGCGAAGTACTAAAAAAGAATTTTAGCGTTGGATTGACGCATAAAGTGAATTTACGAATTAAAAGTGAACATTATTTGATAGTAGTCCAGAAGGGAGACGACGAACGAAGTCAAAATATGATGCGGAAGAAAATTGAAAATAAATCGGTCGAAAAAATTGAGTTTGCGGATGGCATTTGTAATGATTAGTATGGCCGATCGGTCGGTGACCAGCCCTGTAATCAAGCATATTTGGAAGGCCTAATCTCCGTCGGCCTGATTAGAGCCTGGATTTTTGGAACCGCTGGACCACAAACATCCCCTCCCCCCGTGTCCAATCAGCAAACCGTGTTATAATTTATCTGCCTGTACCAATCTATCACTGCTACCGCCCTACTGTGCAAGCCGGATTAACTGAATAAATAATAATACATCGTTTTAAACGGACGAATCTGGTATCTATTCGATTGTTAGGTATGATTACGATATAATTTCATTAATAATTTTTTAAATGGTCGCAATAGACATACGTAGTCAAGTATTTATAACGGAATGGCAATCAGACATCGATGTTCATACCGATGCACATTGGTCCAGAAGGTAGAAAAACATGACCATAAGTCTTGACCGTCGGAAACATATAAAATTACCTTTAATTTATAAATAATTACATAAACTAAGTTTGCTTAACTAACATTGCA
Organism: Rhaphigaster nebulosa; assembly: GCA_948150685.1. Taxonomy (NCBI): domain Eukaryota; kingdom Metazoa; phylum Arthropoda; class Insecta; order Hemiptera; family Pentatomidae; genus Rhaphigaster; species Rhaphigaster nebulosa. The sequence continues at coordinate 38,357,331 of OX411308.1, read as the reverse complement.
TTTTAAAGGTAAAAGTAGGATACAAAAAAAAATCAAATACATAAAACATTGAATGCAATAATATTTAATAGTTGAGAATATTTACAAATCAATTTTACTTAAATAAAGATATGATAAATCAATATCCACTCAAATCCGATTCATCTACATCAGAGTCATAACCACTTTCCTTCTATTGTGGTTCTGCAAGGAAATTAAAATATATTTCACGTGTTTGAGATAATGGGTTGAGATGAAATAAGAAATTATGTAATACAGCTTCCTGTGATAATTTTATGTGGACTTTAATTACTTATGGACCGTGAAAAATTATTATTATAGTGAATTATTTGACTTAGCAACATATCGTCGGTCCAACGCCGTACAAAGTGGCGTATCTGAAAATTTGTGGAATTAAGAACATTTTGTTTGAATTACGATTGCAGAAGTAAGGTAGCTAATTTTTTAATTAAAATGGTCATATTTTTTATCCTTAGTTATTGACGTTACATATTCAATTTGGTATTGCGAAGGGAATAGAGAACCAAACCCGACAAAATGCAACAAAACCTCCAAAAAGCAACAATGGCAGATATGCCACTTTAGAATTTCTCAGACGATATAAAATAGGAAGTAGTATGTGATGCATGAGTAGGGATGGCAAACAGACATTTATTTTTTTGACTAAACATCTTGACAAACAACTAGACATCGACCATTTCATTTAACTCTAGGTGTTTTGTTACTGGTGTTTTTTGAACGATATATTGGTAACATTGATGTTTAAATTTTGACGATTTAATTGTTTTTTTTGCCATCTTTAACAGAAACTCAATCCCTAGATCGTTATAAGCCGCGTATATTTCACTTCACATTATACTGCAGCATGTTATTGATACTATTGAATAAAATGTTATTTCGATATCTACGTCTTTTAATTCACCTGGGGATTTTCCCAGTTCAGTATTGATTCGTTTATTATCCAGTCCAATAATCTCATTCAATGATGCTGAAAGAAGCACAATGACCTGAGGTGCTGTGCCTGGCAATAAATTATATAGTTACGAACAGAATTTTGAACATTAAGAGAAATTAAAGACATTTGAATATACTGAGTTCTAATTCGTTTGGAAGTTAGGTATCAGGGATGGGAAATTTTATCAACAGGGAAACTATCCTAATCAAGACTTAAAAACGAAATTCACATTTTAAACGATCCTGGACAACTTGTGGCACTCTTAATCTCCCGATCCGAATAATATTTAAAATGGGGACATATGTATGCATGAAGTATATAGATTATTCTGGACTATTTTCAGTTAAATTACAAGAGACTTGGTTATAAACAAGTAAACTAATCTTTTGAGGTATTTCCCGAAGTAATAAATAATATAGATTAAACTAGAATGATTCCGACTCTTTCTTTATAAACCCATGACATCCGATTACACTTTATAGCCACTCCTTGTTTTTCTTTACTAATTTATGGATAAATCATGTACTATGAAATATTTTATCATAACCATAAATAGTTTTATAGTAGTTTTAGGCAGTACGCGGACTGTGTCGTTGGTGTATTGTCAAAGTGGCGTATCTGAAAATTTATGGAACTAAGGACATTGTGTTTGAATTATGGTTGCAGAAGTAAGGTAAATACTTTCTTAACTAAATTGGTCATATTTTGTTTCCTTAATTAGTGACGTCACAAATCCGGTTAGGTATTTTTGGCATTTCGATTGGAATAGAAAACCACACGTTAAAATGCAACAAAATTCCAAAATAGCAAAATTTGTGTATAATTTGTGTTGCTTATATGATGCTTGAGAGATACGTTTTCGTCCCGTCAAGCGTGAGAAAAAAAAAGATTCTCATTTCTCTGGTTTCACGTCCGCACACGGGTCGTCAAGCTATCAAAAGTTTGTAAATTTTTTTTTCTCCCTCGTTTGTTCCAGAATTTAAAGTTTTTAATTATTGCTTCCATCTTGTCTTCCTGTCTGAAGATATCCACATAATAATGTCCTAGTAGACTCAAATTATTATAATTATCATTACGGTACTAGCAAAACGAGCACTCGTTGGGCTTGAGAACTGCGGTACACAATGATTGAAACGAAACGACTACGCAACGAAATTGACGATTTTTTGACGAACCGTTAGCGGTTCTCCTATCATATGGCTTGGCTAAAACGACTGGACATATAAATCTCGCATCCTTGACGATTGTACAACGACCTGAGTGCCTAAGTTTTGTAGTCTACATTGTTGTAAACTTTTAGAAATACGAATCGAAAAAAATCATAAGACGTTATTAACATTCTCAAAAATTTGGTGCAAATGAAATAAAATGTTATTATCTAGGGTCATGAAAATTTTTTTGAACGAATTTTTGACAAATGTTAATAACTCGTGTTATTAGGAAAAAAATGTTAATAACTCGTGTTATTAGGAAAAGTAACGGTATTAACCAACCTTAATGTTCAACAGCATAATACAATCAAATGTTTCAACTTTCAAGTATTGACTGTTGAACATACAGAAAATCATTGCATACAAGGACATCGTTACATCTATATTGGTAATTTGTAATTTGTAATGTTATTACATATTCGAAAACATAGTTTAATTATTACTTGTTTTAATATCAACAGATTAGTTTTTGATTACTACATAGAAAAAATATATTTTACAGAAGAAAATAGTATATGAAATTGCTATTAATTAAAGAAGTTATAAGTTAAAGAGTCATCCAAAATGGATGCCCAAAATCTTATTTCCACTTTGTAAAAACTCGTCTCACACATGAGCGAAGATAAGGTAATACTTATACGTCAGGTAATACAAGCTGTAAGGTGTGAGGTATTTGACAGAAAATCAATCCATCTAAAATACCAATTTAAACGCTACTCTCGATGGAAATTTCTATTTTCCGACCTATTGCTTCCGTGAATTTTTCAAGAGCCTGTTGAAAAATTCTAGACTACCTAAGGTTGGGAAGGTGGGACGAAGTGATGTGGGTGACAGGTGTCGCCTGTGTAAAAAACCAGCCCCAAGAGAGAGCTTTAATACAAAATGTCAGAGAGGGAGCCAGGAAGAGGAAAGGTGTTACCTTACAGTCCAGACTCGCATGCATTTCGAATCAAGGCGAGATCAAAGAGGGCAGAAACAGGGCCTGGCAATATCAGCTGGACACAGGATGTCTACACATCTCAACAAATATATTCCCTTGTCTCTCAAACTAGATTACTTTTCGTCTTCTATCATCTATACTTTGTCCGCCATCATGGTATCTCGTAAACTTGGTCCCTTCTCTGTATAATGAAAACTTCATACCGATTAACATTTCTCTCTGATTAGAAACAAATTGTCTATGCTAAAGTAAGGGGTAATAAAGAATGATGCAATTGCAATCGAATTTCCGAAAATGACACTTCAAAGGGTAAAAACAGCTATTTATATAATATTTTGAAAATTTTCATTTAACACATTAAATCGACCTTTGATAACTAAATTCTGCCTGAAACTTATAAAAACCATTATGTCCAGCCTAATTTGGCTTCTCTATGGATACTTGTAGTTGACGTGGTCTGATCAATAATCTGATTAAATCGTAATATTGTAGCCCTAGTGATGACTGAATTGGATACACGTCGTTTATTTATTAATCCTGACTTGAGACTATTATTTTGGGATCTTCCAAAGTATAAAAAACATTTTAAAAACACAAGTAGTTCGTTTCCCGCAAATCTAAATAAGATTAGTGTCACTTTCGTCACGAAAATTCAACTTCTGAACATGAAATTCAACTTAGTCGGTTTACTCAATTTTCTCGGTTCAAACGTTTCATTTTCATTACAAATTCACTTTGTTTATCTCTTTCATTTACATAACCGATTACAAGACTCTGCATCTAGATTGAAACTAATACACAAAAAAAATGTGGATAATAATGCTGTGTTTATTAATTTTCATTTTCGTAATCATAGTCATTCTCTAGGCATTAATGTTTGTAGTTTTTGTTTTGCACTTTTTTAGTTTTAAAAAAAGGAATTAATATTGGGCGTAAAACATCTTTTTTACTTTAAGAATTTAATTTCTGATATATTTTAAAATATTATTATATGTGTTCAGTTACTTGGTTGTTATTGAAATAATAATGTTGAAACAATTGAATAAGTCTGGTAGGAATTGAATTCGGATGATAGGAAAAAGCACTTGAAAATTAACTTGAAGCGGCCCTAGGTGGTGGAGAGTGGTGTGTGTTCTTAGGGCCAGGAACTACGCTGGTCGCCAATTTTCCCCTTCCTGGTAATTATCTCCAGTGCCCCTCCAGTTCTCCAGTTCCAATATCCCTCTTCTTCCCCTGACTTCGGCCAGCTCCATGTTTGCCCTCTCGCTTAATCAGACCCTGGCTCCGGCTAAGCCATCAGCACCAATGCCCTTTAACAAGGACGATTCTCTCTACTCCCACTCCTCCAATTCCCTCTTTCGTTTTTTCTACTTTTTTTTTTTTTACTTTTTTATCTCCTTGAGTCGTCTGGTGATTTCGAAGAACTCTATTTGGATAGTTCGTATAATGATATTATTGCTAGTAAAACTATAGAACCTAACATATACGCTTATAATTTGTTAAATAATTTCAACAAAATAAAAATATTCATTCATGTTCATAAAAATAAAAATGTTCATAAAAATTCATTTATGTCTTATAACCGAACCACATATTTTTTTTAAAATTCTTTATGCCAAATCGGCTTGGTGAGCCTTATTTGGGTATTTTAATAATGAATAGTATTTTCAGCGTTGACGGCATTAAGTTTGTTCAATCTATATAACCCTCCATTTGCCCATTTTTTCCTACAAATACGGTACATGGAGTATAAACTAAACTTATAATTAAAGTTCCGACCGACAAAACTGGTCACAATCTGAAATTAAGAATTTGTATTAAATATGCGCAAGTGGATAGATATCTGTAGATGGTTGGCTTAGTACCAAACGGATCCCCAAAAAGTTAATGATGGTTTGAGCTAAACGGTGAATGCCCGAAGGTTAGACCGAGGCGTAGGTGGGAGGATTGTGTTATATTTATTATATGAAAATAGTCTAAATGTTTTTAGAAAATATTGCTCCTATTACTAGAAGGCCAACAACTTCGGGGTATTTTGGCGGTATAATCGGCCAAAACTTTTCTTCGGTTTTATTGTTAAAAATTTGATTTTCTATTGATCTATTGTACATAATAGGGCTCAATGTACAACCTTATAAGCAATATATTGATAACATTGATTATTTTAGACTTGACAAAATAATACATTTATTTTTTTACATACGTTCTTCTATTTTTATTTGTTATATTAATAATGAATGAAAAGACATTTCTAGTGAATAGACTTTTTTATTCTAATTAGTTTCTAAATTAGGATTCTAAATTAGTTTATAAAGTTAATCAATTCAGATTAAAAAAATAATAGAACTTATTAATCCCCTTAATACATATGAGTATATTAACAAAAACTTATTTTATTATGTTAAAATTAAGTTAAACTTAGTCAAGTGTTGCCCTTAATGGGCAATATTTTTGTTATAAAGATTTTATAACGAAACGAAAAATAAAGAAATGCCATGTCACCGGGACAAAGAAATAAACCAATAAGCCAAAATAAAATATGTGAAAGTTCAGCACACTGAAAATTTTATAAAATCAAATGATACTTTTAGTAGTAGGTTAATAATATTTTAATATTGGACGTGACATAATATCATGATGTAAAAATGGCCAAAAACGTATTAAATAGTTCCGAAACGTTATAAATATATTATGACTATGTAAATAGGTTTTTACTAATACATGTATAGTGGGATTAATAATGTCTATTATTTCTTAATCTAAATTGATTAACTTTATATATAATTTTCTGTAAGCAGGAAATAGATAAAAATTATTTAAATGGAAAGGAATCTTCAATGGCGTTTAGTTTTTGAGGAAATGCGTACGTTATATGTACCAATGTTGTTTTGTTTTGTAATCAAAGTACATAGTTGTTTCATTAAAAGAAAAAAATTCCGCAAGACATGCGTTATTCAGTTAACCGTTTTACCATTTATAGTTTGTGAAATTCTATAAAATGCACCGTGATTCTCGTAAAAATCAATCTAAAATGCAGTACTTCTTGAACAGTCTAAATCCAAAAATCTAAATTCTCTGTTACCGTTACGTTTAATGAAACATAATTATAAACTGGATCCACATGACTGGAACTGCTGATCAATATATGTTGTGAGTGTTTTTGTTGAACTGTAGATCTCAAAAGCTCTGGATTAAAACACAGCGGATTGAATCATCAACTGTTCGGGTTCCCAAATCCTTCCTATTCATTTGATTCATTCAGTACAGTGCCTATAATTAGTCAAGAGGAATGAGGCAGCCGGGAAGCCGATCCTAGGCAGAAGAAGGGGAAAAAATACAAATGAGTGGAATGAAGGAGGATTAGCAAAAATAATGAAGGGGCGTTTGGGAGTTTGCGCAAAAGGTTTTGGGCATTTCCTCTGGCTGTTTATTTCGGCCATTTCTCATTAGGTTCCTTCTTCATTAATGGTCTTAGCTGTACCTTCTTCAAAAACCTCATTGCTTCACCACATTACATACCCTCTCCTTTATATAGAGGATTCATGGGATTTTAGACAGGGTATTAGGCTCAACATCTCTTTACTTTTGAAGGGAACTAGATTCCTACTCTTTGAAAGCCTTTTTGGGTTTATATAACTCATAAATACATTTATCAACAAGTGTTACTTACTTTATGTATGTTCTTCATTATTCCTTTTGGTGACTACTGTAAGGCAATTAATATCAAAATTCTTATAAACTATATATTATACGATATTTGTGAAAACGTCATATAGTACATTATTTAATCAAAATGCCAACAAATTTCATGGTTGGTATTTAAGCCATATTGCTTGTACGTTTAACAATTATTTGAGCTTTTATCTTTCGCCAGTTCCTTTAATTTGGTGAACTAAATTTTCGATATCTTAAAATAATATGTAAAAAAATAATTTTTGGTTTATTATTTTCAGTTATGAGCCTTTGTGGTTATTGTTTAGCTTTTTGATAACTCGAAAACTATACACTTCCGGCATATTCCAAATGTTCATTTGAGAGATGCTTTATTTATGTACAAAACTATATATATATATATATATATATATATATATATATATATATATATATATATATATATATATAATATATATATAACAGCTGATGCGCCAAACGTGTCTAATAACCCTCTATATTGAGTAATGTTCTGTTTGAAAGCAACGTTTTAATTCGAACAGATGTTTCATCAGTTTTAAAGATATCTTCATAGAAAAATAAATGGCATTTGATATTGGCATCGAATTTTTTGGGTTCATTATCCTTTTCGAAAGAAAGAAATAAGTTTCATGTCTTTATTAAGTACGTTTTATTATTTAACTGGACTGTTCATTAAAACAAAAAAAAATACTATGATTTTCTGGTTACACTAATTACTGAAAATTTTCAATTAAAAAAAAATTCAAAACAATGCCAAATTGTATATAAAATACTTTTAATTCGAAATGAAATTTTTCCTTTCAAAATTGTATAATATTTCATGGCTCCTTCTTGTCTTATAATTTTCCAGAAATTTGGCAATTTTGATTATTCCCTCATTAATAAAAATTATAATCATTAGTACTCCCATATAAGAATTGTTATTGCTAAAATTAGTGTAGAATTTATCAGAGCATGGGATTGCTAATTTCTTGTGTTTCGCTTAAGTTATTATTAAATTTTAAAATAAATGGTATCTCACTAATTCTTATTCGTTTTTTATTAGTATATATTATTCTCTTCCTTACTCTGTAATAGTTACTTTATTTACATAATTTTTTTTGCATTAAATGGCGATAAGTTTTAGTTTTTGTGTGTGTTTATATATTTATGTATATATAATTATCATTAAACTGTGACAGCCGCTAGTATTTATTTTGTAGAAATTATTATGTTTTAATCTTTTTTTATATATTTTTTTGTAAATTTTTTTTGCAGCGTTCGATATATGTTTACCTCTGACGGGGGGGGGGATATATTCTGGAGACAATTATCAATTTTATGTTTAAAAAATTGTATTGTGTTATATTCTTTCCTATTTAGTCTAAATAGGCATTAATTTTTAATCGAGTTTCGGTAGAACAACCGTTGTAATGTTAAACGTGCAGTTCTACTGTTCAGGAAGTGACAGATAAGAAATGCTCTTCCCATTACCCACCTGAGTACGGTTTAGTTGAGGAAATTGGTTGCTAAGTTTGAAGTGCGTTCGACAGTAGCATTTCCAATTAGTCTGCCTTGCGCCAAGTTGGGTCGGTCGACCACTGTCCCACAGCAGATCGTTAATAAAACAATGTCTATCGCAACTCCTATCTTAACTTACCTGCTTTGAACACCTCTTTCCAAGGCACTACCTCTGTCTGATCGATAGATGAGCTATATGAGCCTATGAATCTTAAATTGAACTATTATGCTAAGAAAAAAAATAAGATAAAAGCTGTTTGGAATATTAACTTTTGCAAAGTGAACAACGACCACATAAATTGTAACATTTTCATAGAAGAAGGAGAAAAAAATATTATAATATCATGTTTATATATTTATTATTTGTTTCATGCACCTTCATACCTTCATGCATTTTTTTTCGGTTGGCTCACGTAACCCTCTGCTGGGTTCAAATATTCTCTAGTTTCAGTATATTTCGAATTCAAAGAAAATATGAATACAAATGTATGCACATATTATAATGTACTATTTAATATAATAATAATAATAATAGTAATAAAAGGCTTAGCGAATCCGAAGATTCGATGCCGATACCACCAATCGATGTCTCCTAACCTCTGTCCACCGACTGCCGTCCATAAGATAAATCCAAATCCATAAGATATCCTTAACACAATTCTTCCATCTACGTTTCGGTCTATTCTTCGGACGTTTACCTGTCGGCTTAGCGTTTATTAACTTTTTAGAAATTAGTTCGTTGCTGAGTCCAACAACTTTACAAACCATTTCAACCGTCGCGATGATATCACATCGATTATATTAACAGGGTACATACTCCGCAATTACGCGTTGTATAACCTCCTTATCATATATATTCGTGAACCATTAACATATGGGTTTAAGTAGGTATGCGTATGAATTTAGTTTCTGTCTAATTTTCGGTTTTGACGATTTGAAAAAAGAGAGTAAATTTCAGTCGTTTGTTTGGAGTCTTTATTTTTATTTCGATGTGTGGGGCCCCAGGCCATCCTTCGCTCGAATGTTAGTCCAAGGTAACGTACTGTGTCCGTCTGAGGAATTGGTGTTGGCCAATATAAACTTGTGAACCAAAGTGTCTCTTTGAAGTGGGAACGTTATATGTTATAATATAGTTTAATTTAATTTATATCTTTTTATATAATATATATTATGTTTGCTAAATAAATTTGTATTCTTTTTTTATAAATTCAATTTCAATAAATTCAATAACAATTTAAGATAAAAAGGAAGGATTAAAAAAAAAAAGATTATTGGAAGAAAGTTTTTGATTGATTCAAATTGTTGATTTTTAAGTTTCTCTATTAACCCAAAAATTAGGAATATTTTTATTTTCGTTTTAGTGGGTATTCTAATTATAGCCAATATATTTGATTGGAGCAATTGTTATTAAAAGTTTAATTCATAATATCGTCGCAAGATTATTAGGTACGATAGCATCTCCTACTATTTTGTTAAAAACTTCAGCCCGCCAACCTACGCAAATACCAATCCGAAAGGTAAGCAGATAAGGTTTTTCCAACGGTGGTCAAAGTCAAATCACAGAATCCTTGTTTGCAGCCTCCGTTATCCTCGGTTTGGGTTTCTTTGTTTCTCTCTTTTTATAATATGAGTGGGGCTACAACTCTCCTCTCTCCCATCTCTCCCTATCCCTTTTTTTATTCTCTCTTAACTTGGCGAAGTAAAGCGGCTTATGGGCGTGCCAGAGAACCTCAATTTAAAGGAAGGTTTTATTTTAAATGCCCACTTCTTTATTTTCCCGTATTCCTTTGCAGAAAAAACAAAAATCCCGTCTAGGAAAGTAATGTGATATCGGGAATATGAAAGGAGATGATTCTCTTCGAGCGCCCTTAAGTATCAAGTGCTCCTTTTATTTGTATTCCTACCTTCATTATCCTTAAGAGGAAGGGGAGAGTGGAAAAGGGTTGAGGACTCAAAACAAAGTGGACTCGAACCAAGGAATTTTTCTCTCAACAATGGGAAATTATTTTTGGAAGGGAGCCATCGAGGGATGACTCCAGTAATTATGAAAAAGAAAAAAAAAAAACGTTCCAGACAACGGACCAGGAAGGTCATATAATTTTTTTTTATAATGAGCATTTATTTTTATTTATAAATTGGATTATTTTAATAGTCAGGTTGCTAAAAGCTTAGATATAATATATGCCGTTTGTGCACATTACTGTCATATAAAATATACTAATTTGTGTATTACAACTGTGTATGTACATTATATATATATATATATATATATATATATATATATATATATATATATATATATATATATATATACACATATGTATGTGTTTTTTTACTGGAATAATTGAGAAAGACTAGCAAATTTGTTGTTAGAATAAAAATCGGAAGTATAAAACTATATCAACTCACAACCAAAGCAACGATTTTTAGAAACTATTAAAGAAAACTTTAAATCAGACCCTAAAATTAAACAAAATATTATTATATATTTAATAGTTGACATTAGTAATTAATCAAGAAGATGGTCAGGATGGACATCTTAAAAAAAAAAAAAAATACTGGTTGACAACGTTTTGATCCAAATTTTCGGCCTTCTTCAGGGCTAATGTATCTTCTCCAACCATTGATTCCTTAGTTATTGTTACTAGAGTCTGGCCCTCCCAGCAGTGCATCTATTCGATCTGAAGTTTGCTTACGATGTGTGTCAAAACTTCGGCATTCTTTCCCGACTTCCACCTTTCTTGATTAAAAAAAAATAATTTCCAGCTAAAAACTGGCTTCTTGCATTTAGGTCAGTGCAATAAGCTCGAAAAAAGGGTTTGCCTTCGTAATTAATCCGATCGTTCCAATTGTTTAGTATATTTTATATTCTGGTCTCGTGTTGTAAAATCCGTTTCGACCGTGGAGCAGTTGCGCGCTCGCCGCCATCGTAAGAAAATCCACCAGAACTATGGAAAAATCGTTTTTCCCTGATATATCTCCTTTATAAATTTTGGATGAAGTAGCCTGAATGAATTTTGTAGAGCATAAAATTTCTTAAACGCTTTTATTTATTATGATCTTCCATCTGTATACGATATCGAGAGATAAAAATCGTGAAAATGCGTGCAATTTTGTAAAAAACAATAAAATTCTCGACAAGGTTTATACACATTTTATTATTATTTTTTAAATAAAAACTCGTTTATGTTTCATCCTTTGACCTGTGACTTTGGTACCGAATCTCAAGAAAATCGGTCCAGTAGTCTCGGAGAAAAGCCGCGGACGGCGTACGGACGGATTTTTTTTTATTCGATATTTGGATTCTACGTATCTTGAAACGTAAAACCTCAAATTTTGAGGGGGGTTACAAAAAAATTTTCTTTGGTCGATTCCAAAGGTCTATTATTGAAAATAATAAACCAAAAGCATTTACAGATAGAGATTTTTTTATTTTTCGTTTTTTTTATTTTTTCTTTTTTGTTATTTTAATGCCTTGTTATGCTGATTCCAAAACACTTTACATTTCTCCTCTATGTTAATAAATGGCCAAGTTATGGGTATATAAGATCTTTAATCGGCAATTATTATAGATTTTTTGTTTTTCAATTTTTTTTTTTTTTTTTTTTTTATGTTTCGTTATGCTGATTCCAAAACACCTTACATTTTCTCTCTATCTTTATAAATGACCGAGTTATGGGCTTATTAGATATTTAATCGGTAATTATACAGATTTTTTGTTTTTCAATTTTTTTTTTTTTTTTTTTTTTTATGTCTCGTTATGCTGATTCCAAAACACCTTACATTTTCTCTCTATAATAATGACGAGTTCCGAGGATCATCCCGGGGTGACCTGTGACTTTGGTACCGAATCTCAAGAAAATCGGTCCAGTAGTCTCGGAGAAAAGCCGCGGACGGCGTACGGCGTACGGCGGACGGCGGACGGACGGATTTTTTTTTATTCGATATTTGGATTCTACGTATCTTGAAACGTAAAACCTCAAATTTTGAGGGGGGGTTACAAAAAAATTTTCTTTGGTCGATTCCAAAGGTCTATTATTGAAAATAATAAACCAAAAGCGGTGAAAAAGTGTTTTGAACAAAGGCATTCCTGGATTTCTTTTTCTTTTAGCTTATTTTTTTTTTAATTGTTGGTACTATTAAAACATAGACCTCATTAATATTTATCATTAACGTGATTAAAACATAAAATTAAGTGAGGTACTTCATAGGAATGGTAAAAAATTTAAACATTGGAATTTTCGCAAAATTAACATTTATTGACAATAATTGAGTCGTGAATATAACAACGGTAACTCCATGATAATGCCACAGTAGCCTTCGTTGGTGATGAAGAGAAATTTAAAGACCCAATGTCTTAGGTTCTGCTGGTGAGATAGATAGAAGACAAGAAGAAGCTGTTCCGAGACCGATCAAGAACCTGAAACTTTAATTAAGATGTTAAAATCATCCTAAATTGATTATTGTGTTTTCAATCAAAAGTGAGAATGAGTTTTATATATATATATATATATATATATATATATATATATATATATATATATATATATATATTTTTAGCTTTATTTTTTATATTCAAAACTGTCGATGAGACAACCAGGGAATGTTCTGGTAAATAATATGGTATCGTGGCATGAAATGCTAGATAAACAGCAGTACCACACCTCTTTCTGTCGTGATTATCATATACAGTTAGGCTAGGAGATCCCTCATCCAGCTCCTCTTCAGACATCTGCGAGTGTTGTCAGGCATGTTGGTTTTTGCCATGTCTTGTATGACTGTGTTAGAATGTCCGGGTAGGTTATCGTGAAATCGTTTGCTGTGGGTCCGCATGTGCTCGTTAACTGTTGGCATATTGAGATCTGTGGGTAAGGTAATGATAGGGATGTACCATGGGGCTTTGGTGATAGTCCTAAAAGTTTTTGATTGAAAAATTTGAAGTTTTTGTATGTGTGTTTTTTTGGCTGTCCCGTATGGGTTCGAGTAAGTAACTGTAAGTGTTCAATTTATATCTGTTTCAATTTTGAACGTCTTGAAAGAAGTGAGTGTAATCATTTTAGTCTTTGGTTTCGTGTTTTTTATTTGTTCTTGATGTGTGCGCCCCATGTCATTCTTCGGTCAAATGTCAGGTTAAGGTATCGAATTTTGTCTGTTTGCGGAATTCTTAAATTGTCAAGGTATAGCGGAAGGCAGGTTTCTTTTCGAATAGTAAAAGTGATATGTTGAGATCTTCCTTTAAAATTTTTTTCTGTAAATCGAATTTCCTAAAGTTTGCACCAACAAAGTGTGAGGCGAGTGCTGAATTTTGATGTTTCGTTAAAATTGTTGTATCGTCTGCATACGTCGCTGCCAGAGTTTTGGTGCTGCTTGGAATATCGTGTGTGTATATGATTTAGAGCAGTGGAGCTAGTACTGATCCCTGAGGTACTCCTACGAGTTAAATATAAACTTTAATATCATGAAGAATTATTTAAATTGATTTTTATTATTATGTTCATTACTTTATAAAGTCAATAAATGTTAATTTCTCATAAATTTCAATGCTTCAATTTATTACCATTCCTACGACCTTTCTCAGTGGCTGATCATAATTTTCTGTTGTGCTATAAACGAGGTAACGAAAAATCAAATCTTGTCGTGCTTTTCTCTATTTTTTACAAACTTGCACTCATTTTCACGACTTTATATATGGATATTGTATTGAAATAGGAGATAAATGTAAATACCTGCAAGTTTGTATTTGAACTATAAAAAGCATAACTGCCTAATAATAACGGCCAGTATAGTCAAATTGTTGATAACACATTCTAAAATTCATAACAGAATATTTATTAAAAACATCATTAAATATGTATTAAGAAAAAATAATTATATATAGGGAAAACGTATTTGTTTTACTAAGTATGTTGCACTAAAAATTGAAGATTATAATTCAATTAAATTATCTCATTCAGAAATATCCGTAATTTTTTTCCTATCTTTCATTCAAACAAAAATCTTTGCTTTTTTAAAACAATCCTTTCAGAAAAGAAAAGGTCTGACTGTATATGCGCATTCTGTAGGGAAAACGTTTAACTATGAAATCTGATATTTGATGTGGTATTTTATTTATTTAGGAATTCTACAAGTGATATGTTTCTATTACCTGTGCCTGTTTTAAAAATTAACTGAGTTTTTAAATTTTCTGAAATAGTTATTCCTTTTAATAATTATCTTCTGAATTTGTTTTTTCTTTGTACAAAATTTTTAATTATAAAAATTTCTGCCAATGTCGGCATTCCTTCCTTTGGCCGTTATTCTGACTATCTTCTCCTTGATTAAAAAAATTAATATCCGAATATTACAGACCGAAATTAATATCCGAGCTGATTGCACTCTAATGTATTCTTCTGAAGTTAAATGGGTGTTATACATTAATCAAATTATCAGATAAACAGATTGATACCACCTTATATTATTTTTTTTCGCAATTGATCTGAGAGAATAATTACACTATAAAGGTTTTTCTTTTACCTTATTATTAAAAAAATGAATAAATAATTTATAATGATTTTTTTCATTGAACGCCATGTTTACTATTATTATTATTATTATTATATATTTTTTTAAAAATCATTTAATGAAATTTCAATGGCCTCAATAAATATCGTTTTGCTTCTATATTCTTCTCATCTTCTCTAAAATTTATCTTGTAGAAGGCGTCTTATTTCCGAAGATTTTACAATATCAATATTGTAGCAGCATATTTAACATATTTCATTTATCCTATTGGATTAAAATGTATAAGTACAACTAAAAATCTAATGAGGATCATATTTCGATTATTGTGGCAATCGCCAAAGCTTATAATACTTTTTCAATATTATTTTATCTTTCACAATTATATTTTATTTTATAAATCATTCGCAGTACTGTGCCTGCTAGGCATAAGTTTTCCATTTCCTCTTGTTGAATAACACAATACCATTCGCAATCCAATATAAGTTTTTATAGGTACTACAAGAGGTAATACCGAATGCAGTATAGATATCCAGCAATAACGGAGTTGTACTTGTACAGCTTAACCTCCAGCAGATTTATTGCTTCATATTAAAATGTTAAAATGTTCAGGAGTTATTGGCTGCCGTTTAGTATTTCTACTGTCGTATTTTTATTTGTTCAAACAAAATATTAATTTTATATTTACCCTCGCATACCTTTATTATCTTTTCATATTAATTATGTTCTATTTTATACAAATAATAGTGGGAGTGCACTTCACAAGGACAGGTAACAAATACAAAACATAATATTTATTCCACGTCGTTTCAGTAAAAATATGATAAATAGATAGCAGCAAACATTGGCAGCACAAACATAGATACGATGCCAATAAAGATATTAATAATCCGTACCTATATTCCATGGTTATTAATCCCCTATAATAAAAAATAACCCAAGTGAAATTACAATATAACAATAATTTTATAACGTTAACCTAAACAAGTATTTTTTTTTATTATTTTCAATAATAGACCTTTGTGATCGACCAAGAATTTTTTTTTAACCTATCTTTCAAAATTTGAGTTTATGCGTTTACGTTAGATACGTAATTTCCAAATATGGAAAAAAAATCGTTCTACCACCGTCCGCGGCTTTTCTCCGAGACTGCTGAACCGATTTGCTTGCAATTCGGCTCCAAAGTCACAGATCACTCCAAGATGATCCTCGGAACTCGTCATTATTATACGCCTTTTTGTTTCAAAATGGCTGCCGATTAGAGATTTTACAAGCCCATAATTCGACAATTTATAAAGATCGAGGTAAAATGTAAGGTGTTTTGGAAACAGCATTCTAAGGCATTTAAAAAAAAAGAAGATAAAAAACAAAAAATCTGTATAAATGTTTTTGCTTTATTATGGTCATTAAAAGACCTTTGTAATCGACCTAGAAAAAACAAATTTTAACCCTCCTCAAAATTTGAAGTTTTATGCTTCAAAATACGTAGAATCCAAACATCGAATAAAATACTTACTTATTTGTTTATTTTTATTTTTTTTTTATGATTAATTGAAAGATGATGAAATTATCTACAAAACCAAGAAAAAAAGAAAAAAAAAGAAATGAAAATAATTTAAATCGGACCAGTATTAGCTGTGATATAGCGTTATGAACTTTGTAGACTAATTCTCCGACGCTACTTGTCTGCATGACCCTAAGCCTTCTGACTTCCTCGCATCTCTCTACTTCATCCTTCGTTGGATTATTTCTCCACTTCCCTCAGCGTCTTAGTCTTTCCTTTTTCTTTTCTCACTGTGGTGCATCTCCAACATTTTCCTCTATACCATTTCACCCTCTGATAACATGTCCTAACCACATAGAGTAATAATTGGCTTGCAGTGAATTTGTTTTCAATGGCATGAAGTTGTCATGACACTGGTAGATACGTGCGTACTCAAGCTTATTTTTATATAGATTGATGATATTAGGTCTACATTCAGAACCCAATTATATAAAGCTATATTAGATTTTTCATTTCTTATCATTTATGTGACGCCAAACGAATGGTCAGTCTTGAAATAAATAAAACTCCTAAGATCGTGAACATAAATCTTTTTTAATTTACATATATGAATTCTGCAGTTTATCCAATTTGAAACATCTATTTAAAAATAAATTAAATAATAACGTTCGCCGAGCGGGCTAAGGCGCTTCCAATAGGTAACGCTTGTAAAGTTATGCATGGTTAGTTTCTACTTTTAGGTTCGAAAGCCGCGCAGTTCGATATTCTCCAGGTGATTATTCCCCTGCTCGTTAGTCTTATTGAAGCGACTCACAACGAACGTTCGAAGAAGTGGTAATCCTACCCTGTGTACCTTGATAGCGAATCGTGCTGTGGTCTTACAGAATATCAAATAGCCGCTCGGAGGTTAGGCCCTTGGATAGTCTGCTTTGGGGAAAGAAATATTGCTACTCATGAGCCTGATGACTCCTAAAGACACTGGCGAATTGGCCCCAAAGGGAGTGGTGGGTGGCCTGCCCCTGCACCATGGAAATCATGGTTCGTAGCAATGTGAGGTTTGGTGACCCTCTCTGTTCTCCCGCAAGCGATTAAATATCTGCTGGAAGACCACATAGCGCGGCCGAAGATCTTCATGGTGCATATTGCCAAAAGAAAAAATAAATAATTAAAACATATATATTTTTTAAGCCTCTTGACTACAAGCTATTTATAAATACTTTGACAGACAATTAATATTAACGGCTAACTTTCGTTAGGGCAGAAATTATTGGTTCGCCTAAGTAGATTATTTTGGACAGATTAATTTTCCCTAAGTACCCTGAAGAAAGTTGAGGATCCCCTAATAGATTATTTTTAAAAAGCTTCATTTAGATATAAGTTTTTTTTCTCTTGACGTGATGCTTCACCCCCTTCCACCAATCAGAAACTTTAAATTGAATTAGTGAGTATTAAGAGGGAAATATAATGAAATATTTTGTGTCTTAGTATTAAATCAAGGGGTCTTTCCAGTTAGGAACAAATTCCGCTACCATAATGGAATCAAACTTTTAACGTGGCTGAAATCACTAATTTGTTTAGATAAAGTTTCAGTTTTTTATCTGTTCTCATCAGCCAAGAAAGGTTAGCTGTACTTTATTTTTTAACCGAATTCAAAAAAGGAGATCTCAAATATTTACTCATACAATCTACACATTATCAAATAAAATATTGTGAAAAGCTATACAAAAAAAAGTCAACAAACAATAAAAGAAACCTTAGCGAATCCGAAGACTCTATGCCGATAGCACTACAAATCTTTACTTAGTTAAATCCTTCCACTAAACTCCACCGATACCGTATTCTCAAGTTCTGGGCCAACACAATCGTCCCATCTATTTCTCGATCAACTCCTATGCCGTTTACTCACCGGTTTAGTGTTGATTGTTCGTTATTCATCCTGAAATTTCAGCCGCCGCTATGTTATTAATTAACTAACAATACTAAATGTAAAATATTTTTTTGGCGATAGTGTTTTCGAAATTTTTTTACTTGCCCTCTTCTATGGTTGTAAAGCTGTGCAATCGATTACCTAAATCGATTGATAGGAAGTGAGACTTCCTTTAAATTGCGTTTACACAAACGAGTTTTTCACACTTTGAAGTTTAAAGGTCTTTGATAGTTCGAGGGTGAGCTCTCCAAGAGTTGTCGGGGATCTCACCTCCGAACTCTCGGAGGCTATTGCATTTGCGAATTTTACTCTCCTGGGTATATCCACCACTCTTGAGAATGGACAATTCTCAAATTCTCAAAAGTCTACAATGCTCGTGTAGACGCACCTTATACCTTACTACGAATCAACACTGACACTTTTAATTCACTTAGACGAAAACAATCCGGTCTTCCCCGCTTTTATTCTACAAGAATAAAAGCCGATTTCTATCAAAAATGAAAATCATATTAAATCACTAAAATACCAAATAAAGGACTTTTTAAATTTATAATTAACTTGTAAAACACTCTTCCTTTAATGCTTATTTTATATTAATTTATTCTCTTCGCATTTTTTCTTGATTATTGTATTAATTGTCACAGTCATTCATATATTAAATATAACATATATATGGAGAATGAAAATGTGTTTATTAAGTCTGTATGCCATTGTTTTAATTATATTTCTTTAAAAATGCAATAAATAATTATTTAATCGTAAACCCTAAAAATAAGTTATATAAAATTTATAACAATTATGTTTTGATATAAAAATTGTTCCTCAATTCTCTCAGTTCCTCAGTTAAAACTATAAAAACTAATACATTCAAAACCTATAAAACCTAACAAGTAAGCATATTTAAAATCAACAATCAAGTCCCTATATGAAAATAAATAATATATAAACCAATTATATCATATGATGTGCTATACTATACCATATACTATATTTATATACCACATACTATAGTATGCTAATATACTACCTAACAACAATTGTATATATATATATTATAACTAGAATGTAGACATTTTTCTAGATTGCTTTTTTTCTATGCGTCCACAATCCTATATCTAACTTCGGTCACCTTTCCGCACAGATTCGCGCATTATCGAAATTAATTCCGCGACTTCTAACCATTTTCGATATCAGTAAAATTTCCTTTTTATCGCCTTTTTCGCTAGGATGTGTGGTAATCGGAAGCTTAGCAATTCCAGAACTCTAAAAACATATTCAAAATATATATAAAATATATTTAAAGTCAATATATGAATTTTTTTATAATGAGGAATGTAATATAGTTACATTATGCCTTGTCTTATATCACACAAACTTTGAATATGTACACTAACATACTAGGTTGTTGCGAAAGTTCTTGTGCATGAACACAACCCTTAATTCAAACTCTCATAATTATCCTACAAGAATTTTTTTTTGTTCCTGATATTCAAGTTAATGTTTACTATGACTAATCGTTTAATTTCTTGTGAGGAGTTGGCTTTCAACAAATCGTGATTCGCGGTATTTTGAGACATTACTGGAAAAAAGGTCCATCGGTCGTTGATGATGAAGTTCTTTAATGTGTGAACCAGGACCCAAATGCAACTACTCGTGATTTATCGGCCGTAGTAGAGACTCAAACCTTTACTGTGCACAGCTAGACAGAATTTATGTAGTTTTTAGTGCAAAGAACCCCGCTTTGGTCAACAGGAACCAAGCTATTTTGTAACACGACAATGCCCCTGCAGATCGTTCTCATTTGACCAAGGAAAAATTATCGGAACTGTAAGGAGTAAACGTTTTGCGTATAGCCCATATATTGCACCAACAGATTATTGTTTGTTTAGATCAATGATTCATTTTTTAAATGGGCGGATCTTTGATAATTGCGAGGACGTAAAAATTGGATGTGAAAAGTTCTTTGCCCCAAAGCCAAAGGAGTGATACCAGCATCAAATCCAATTACTGGCAGAAAGATGGGTGAAATTAGTTGAAAACAATGGATCTTACTTTGAAGAGTAGTATTCAATAATGTTTAAAATATGTAATCTGAAATAACACTATAACATTATAATACACAAGAACTTTTGTAACAACCTGGTATAGTGTTAGGAACTCATTAACAGATAGTCAAAATTTGTTTGATATTAAACTAGGCAAAACGTAACTCTCTTACATTCCTCATTATGAAAATTTTTCATATATTGACTTTATATATATATATATATTTTTATATAATATATAAATGACTTTAAAGATTAATACAATAGTCAACAAAAAATGTACCTATTCTAATAGAGTGAAACTCTATTGATAGAGATCCTGGAAACGTTGCAGAATAAATTAATTAAAAATAAACATTAAAAGAAGAGTGTTTCACATGTTAATTACAAATTTACAATTTTTTAATACTTCCTTAAATAATAACATTATTATATAAAAGACGTTTGTAATGAATTAAAATAAATCTGCACCAATGCCCAATCACATTCATTGTCGAATATAAATTAGTAAATATTTAAATTAAATGGTGTTGAAGTGATCTTTCAGTTTTCCGAGAAAATTCAACAACGCTAAAAGGTTATATAAACAGAGCTCTTAATTGGATACCAAACGATAATAATCCGGCAGTGTATTTAAACTCACATCACAACGTATCCGTCGCCGATTCTGATCGAAATTTGTTGAGCGATTCTATATTGAAAGAAAGTCGATACATATCCAACCGTTTTGTTCAATGGGCCCTATGAGCTCAGAAAAAATAAAAATAAAACACACCGGAACTGCTTTATTTTAGATCTCGAGTTTGAAAAATGATATGAACGTGGTTTTTGCAGCAAGATATTTGATTTTCATAGTACATCTAGGAAAATATAAACATTAAACAAAAAATACATTGTTAAAAAAAAAATGGAAATGTGTTTAAATTATTTAGTAAACTAGCATTATAGATATTTCACACCAAAGATGATAGCAACTTCTCATTCAGATTTGTAAATGCTTCATAATTAAGTTTCGATTCGAAGCTCTTTATCTCGTCTTCAGCGCATCCAATATCGGCGTTTTGGGCATCTTTGGAAAGAGGGGAGTTTCTTCTTTCCATACATATAAACAACTATTGCATTATGGTAGAAGGTCTGTGCAAAAATATGATAATTGAATAACAACAAAATTGATGGGTTTTTTTCAGATAAAGTTGGTTATAAAATACGTCGAAAAACAGTAAAAGCAAATAGCGTGGTTTAAGAACCTTTATCGATGCCCCAAATTTGATTTGAATCGTTCAAAGGGTTCCTGATTTATGAGCGATTTTATGAATCTTAAATACAAATTTAACACCTGGGTCAATTGGTCAAAATTTCAATTTTTTTAACCTAATTAAGTGGAAGAACTATTTTTAAAATATAATGAACTCATGAACTCATAGCTGTTTTATTCATAACCGGCGTATGAGTATGTTTATGCCTTTAAAAAGTAATGACTGTGAATTTATATTTGTTAATCGATTGAAAGTAACCTGATTAAACATTTTCTGTTTATTTTAGGGCCTAGCGGAGCAATCTAGTAATTCTTCTGATGGTGGCTTGGATCTCCGAAATAAGGTAAGCAATCGTTTAAGAAAAAAGTTAATAAAGTTATTTATTTCAATTGACTAAATAAGCAATTAGGAATATTTATAATTTTTAAGATATTTATAAGCCCTAATGTAGAACACACACACAAACACACGCGCGCGCGCAAACACACACACACACACGCACACACACACACACGCACACACACACACACACACACACACACACACACACACGCACGCACGCACGCACGCACGCACATACACACATGCATACATATGCACAAACACCAGTACTTTGTGTTTTATTCATGACACGAGTTTCGAATAGTTTCTTGTCAATAATTTCGAAATTTTTTGAGACTATACTTTTAAGCATTATGAAATTTTACAAAAATATTTCACATTGAAGGTGGCATGGATCTAGTAGCAGTTATTTCATTTGTGCACATGAGCACGTGATCATTTCAGCTTTATACAAGGAAAATTGTCCTAGAGAGAAATAGAAAATATTTATTTGAGATTGGGTTATTCGACAGAAACGGAACGCCTTCATTTTGATAAACGCAACTCGCGCAGCTTGATCGGTAATCCTTATAGATTGAGCTTGGACGTGGAGAAGGGTTTCGCATTACATGAGGTACTCTCTGCTATAATCACGTTGTGTGCACTCAATATTAGTAAACAGCTAATTTAGCGTACAAAATTTCATTTCATTTTAAATTCGTCTGTTACTTACTTATTTTTACTGTATCAATCAACTTGTTAAAAAGAAATAAATTACTTTTTATTTCCCAATGAAAAATGACGCTCCATACATTCGGCCCTTTAACGCCTACTTGTCCTTTGAAAACTATCTTTTTTTTTTTACATTGGCTTAACCGGAATAGGAAAATCACAAAAATTGAAGGTTTTTCTATTTGTGACTGGTATTTTACGCCGTATTTTCGAATTAGTTATCATGCAGATTATTTGTGTGAACACCCGTTGCCACCATGCAGGAACCTTCACTGCAGGGAATCAATGTTATACAACATACATTTCAGTTTAGCAAAACAAACTTTTTTTGATATAAGTTTATCGACTCAAGCAGGCGCAAAAATGTACATTTGAAAAATCTTTTAGAAACTTGAATCTCAATTTTGAATAGATAGCGTATAAATTTGGGGACTGTCATCTTAGTTTAGAATTTATTATTTAAAATGATGATGAAATTGTTATATATAAATGATCAAAGTCCGTAATCAAAGCGGCCTTAATATTGGGATATGTATAGATAAAATGTGGTAAATGGTGAAAATAAGTCAAACTATAACTCTGGAATTCAAAATATTTCGATCTTAAAATTATATTTATTTATATGGATGACCATTACCTTATAAAAATTTATAATTTATAGTGTGGAATTGAAAAAGAAATTTAAAATGCATAAGTGCTGTGAATGCTTCGTAGAATTCAGACCAATTTAATTCGTTTAAGGCAAGTCAAAAGAGAATGATGGTCCTGAACACTAAACAAAGCCTCTTCTAATCCTCTTTAATATTTCTTTCATATTTTATTTAGAGCAGTTTCCTCTGCTCTTACCCCTTAGGGAAATATTTACCCTTGCATTATGACCCTTTGTTTGGGCCCAATTAAGGGTTCTCTTGTAGCCCTACGGAAAAATATTCGGCCCAAGAAAAAGGAAGTGTTTAACTCGAGGGCTCCCATAAAATATGAACTGTTTTCGAATAATTAAATATGGCTTGGCAAAGCATTTAACAATGGAGCTCACGGTTTCCTCACTATTGAATAAATTATAAAATAATGATATTATAAAATTTAAAGTGAGCAAGTTTTGTAAATTGAAGTTATATGAGTTATAGAGAAATTCATGAACGATGAACAAATTATAAAAATCCTATTAGATATTTATTTCGTCCAGAACGTTAACCTGTAAAATATAGTTGTGTTTTTTTTTTTAAAGAAACCAAATTAGGTTATCTTATAATATCGAAAAACTTTTTTATCCATAGTGAATCCGAACCGACAACTACCTTTGGGCTCTAAGCTAAGCTAAATCTTGTAAAGAAGAAAATTATATAATATATATTATATCTCCGGTTGTTTATTAATATCCAATCGATTTATTCTACATTTCTAATATTCTTCCAGAATCCATATCTGATTGGTATCGAAAAAAATTGTTTGGTACCAGTTAGTTTTATCTTTGTTTTATAATGTTGAGATCTATTTTTTTTTTCTATTAACATATATTGAATGGTGATGAAAAAATATTCTTTCAATCGAAAATCATGTTTTATTGCAAACAGAATCTCTGTTTTGTCTTCATTTACCACCTTTCCTGTATATTCTATCTTAACCCCGATTAAAAATGTGCACTTGGCTCATTAGAGAGATTTGTTCCAGTGCCTGTTAACCGAATGAATATGCTGTGTCGTGTATGTGTTGAGCAGCATAAACCTTTATCTATTAACAATTTATACAATATGCGCATTCTCATACATAATTAAATTATTTAGATAAGTTCAAATTTAGAAAACTTGTTAATTAACACACACCTTGCACTGCTTTGCTAAGACTGAATTTTTGTATTTGTATTGATACTGATATAATTAATTGGTACAGAATGAATGTATTAGTAGGATTCTCGGAACTGGACCTCTAACATTTATAATATATATATATATATATATATATATATATATATATATATATATATATATATATATATATAATTTCGGGATTATCTCTGGTATATATTCTAATTTCAGAAAATTATAATTTATGATTATAATTAATTTATATGGAGCGGCACTGTGCTTCCATGCTCCCGGTCCCGGGTTCGAGACCGGCTGTGGTAGATAATTATTTATTCTGTTATCAGCCGTGGGTCGACCCTGTGGGATCGGGAGACCCTTCTGGGGACCGTCCTGCCTCTATAAAGTGGGTACTCGTAATTGGGTGAAAAAAACCTGACGGTTGAGCATGGTCTCAGCCAAATCACCTCCTTGCACAGCCATTGGCTTAGAAACAGTACGGTCCTTAACAAGTACTAAATCCAAGACCCATCATGGGTTATAGTGGTACAGGTTAATTTATTTCCGAATACAATCAATATTTCATTAAGTTATAATGTTAATTTTTTTTAATTTTTAAAGTTCACTTTTCTACTCGATTTCATCCCTCATAATTACTGTAGCAAATAAATAATTAACTATTTAACATTCCTGGGGCTCACCCAGCCTCACTCTATAAAGTGGGTATTCTTAATTGGGGGAAAAAACCTGGTGGCTGGGCGTGATCTCGGCCAAATTACCTTTCTTGCACAACCGTTGGCTTAGAAACCAAGTAATGAGCCCAAGACCCTTCATGGGTTGTAGTGATACAGAACAAAAAAAAAGAATAATTTATACTCTCTCTATTTATGTCTTGAATCAATTTTCTCATCTATGTTTATAGTCCGGTTCGATGTTAATTATCATTCAAGTGATACGTTGTTTCTCAAGACCAGTGATTCCCAAAGCGGTTCCGGCGGACTCCCAAGATTCTTTCGGGGGTCCATGACTTTATATTAATTCTTGAACCGTGACCTTAATTCTAAGTGGACAACGTCAGGACTCCCGATAAAGGTTTATTATAATATAAAATTGTGACTATAAATAAACACATTGTGACCATTTTCATCATTATGAAAGTTAGAACAAGGATACCAGAAATTCTGGTTACAAAATAGGTACCAATGGTGTATCCTGCATTATGGTACAGTGGCTTTTGATTACTTTCCCGTCTTCTTATAGTATAATGTGTATAAGTTCAGCTATGAACACCTCATCATGAAAAAAAGAAACCGGATAGATATTAGTGCTATTAGATACTCACGAAGATTACAACAAAAAAGAAAAAAATCTTTATATAACAAAAGAAGTTTTAAAAAAATCGGGCCCTAGTGAGGTGATAGATAATTTTTCAGGATTTTCACAATTTATAATTGTTCTAAATTTTTTTTATTTATTGTATTTGCAACTGCGTTACTGCACCGCATCTAGCAAATTCGGTGTTGTTCTTTTATGTGTTCGAACTACCTAATAGTGTGTTATCTTGTATTATGAGCGAAACAGAAGGTTTGTTGGCCATTGCCTTTTTAATCTTCGTTCATGTAGACTGGGTAGAAAGGAGGAGGAAAGAGATAGAACTAATGCATTAAGATGATTTTGAGTTGGATAGTGAAATGTGGTGTATTTGTCGTTACTGTAAGATTTATTGTAGCAATGGTCATGTCTTTGTGTATTACCAACATACCAAACATACATACATAACAAACCATGAGGTATTTACAATTTTTCTAAGAATGTTGGATTGTGTTGTTTGTTTAATTGTGTTGCAATTATTTTGAATATTTGATTTTTTTTTATTACTTGAATTTTGTAAATCGTTATAATTTAATTTCTGATTTTGTTGTTAATCCATTAAAATTAATATAATCTCTTATACAATACTAAGATGATCTCCAGTGGTTGGCATGCCCTAATAATTTTTTCTAAATAAGTACAAATAAAATATTATAACTGTATAATGCGGATGAAATAATATCGTGAAGTGGCGAACTCTGTTTTTATATCCAAGATAGGTTGATGTGACAATAATTTGCAGCACATCGTGTGGTGAAAAAAAACATGATAACTCCAGAAAATGACGACCCTCAGGTTTTGTTATACCCGTCATTAGGGGGGTATGCTAAAGAGACGTTATTGTGATTACATTATTGACTGGTGAAGCTTGAGTAATTGTATGGTAATGGATACTGTTGTACCAGCCGCACCCCACTACCCCTCCTAAACAGCCTCATTTGAATTCTTAAGAAACGGGCCCTAGTCTCGATCGGTAAAATTCGCAAGACAGAAATGCCGGGCGCTTTGTTTTACAGCTAGATCCTTCATCCTTTTGTCAGAGCACAATTGCGCCTCGGGGAAGAACGGATTGTTTTCGTCTATATATCTAGCACCACTCCGAGGGATTAACTGGATTATTTAAATTAATGTAATCTTAAGGAATTTATTATTCCGTTTGTTTATTACATCGCTTAAAAATTAGGAGATGATTTATATGTTATGGCAAAAACTATATACTTTATTTTTACATTGTTGAATAATGCATAAATGGCTGTTGTCATTAATAAATTTCTAATGGGATTTAACATCCTTATGCACTCCAACTAGGACAGAAAGGATGGTTTATTCTACAGGTGACCAACCTATCCCAGTCATTATGGGAAGATCTTATGGATCGCTATGAAATAAAAGTAGACTCAACCAGAACGGATTCGAACCTGCAGAGTGCTTCAAAACGTTCGTCTTCCTCGACCTCGTTAATACTGGAACGTTAAGAAACTATATTAGTGAAAAAACATTGTCTGAGGTCCCTTCTTTTTCCTAAAACTTATTTTTCCTCGATAAAATTTGACGGTTTATAAAGAACACTAGGATTTTCGAGAAAAAATATTTTTAGTTGGTATACTTGCATTCGAATTACACTGTATCAAAAAAAGATAACTTGAATATATCAAAACCGTTAATTTTCTCTTTTGGTTTCTACTTAAAATGCCTCAGTATTTTAGCCAGTTATTAATAAACGTAACTTTTGAAAAACATTTTCAAATTTCCCCTCAAAAAAGAAAAAATATTGGCGAAAGTCCTTCGGAAAAGAAGGACTTAACCTCGAACATATTATTAAAAAAATTGGATAATTATTGGCTGATTGTATAAATTATTATGAAAGATAAGAAGGTTTGGGTTGCAGTTAAAAATGGGTCTCAAATAGGGTACACTATTTATTCCATACCAACGTTTCAACCTGCATTGCAGATCTTCATCAGGGGTAAATGAAAAAGATTTAAAAAAATGATATATACATATAATGATGTAAAAGCCGCTATTGTTTCGGTACCCAGAACTTTCCTTACTTTCCCATCTTAAGTTCTGAGGAACGGATCTCCTCGTGGTGCGGCTGGATAAACTAGTTTGAATAAGGATAGAGCTAGGCGAACTGAAACGAAACCTTCTGGGGCTAATATCGTAAGTCGTAAGGCTAAGTCGTAATCTTGTTGGGGAAACCCAACCATATCTTACCAAACGATATCATGAATGAGGCTTTGAATGTAAAAACTACCCTGGTTAAAGTCAGGCGTTCGGATTCCAGGGTGCCTGACAATTCGGAGCGAGGCAGTGGATCGGAGCATTACAAGGACCGACAAAAGTTTAAAAAGAGAAATAGGTACTTTTTTGGAACCTACAATGTAAATTCAATAGCACAGATTGGGAAACTGAAGCAGCTGACAGGGGAACTGCATAGAATTGGCATATCAGTGTTGGCGCTGCAGGAGACTAGACTGTCTGACGAAGACGCATTTGAGTCAGATGGTTTTAGGATATTGAAAGGAAAATCCGGTAAAATGGAAGAAGGCAACACCAGGAAATCCCACCTGGGCACGGCCTTTATAGTTAAGAAGAGCTTCTTAAGATCAGTGACAGAATTCAGGAGTGTGAACTCAAGGATTTCACTCCTCACAATAAAGGCCATGAATAAAAAATACACCTTGATTAACGCTCACGCACACATAAACCAGAATAATGTGGATAATATAGGAAAAGTAGAAGAATTCTGGGGGGCGCTGGAGGAGGCGATGGATGGAGTACCGAGAATGAACGTTAAAATCCTGATGGGTGACTTTAACGCACAAATAGGAAGAGAAACGAAATACAGACCAGAAGTCGGATTATACCCAGCTCATAAAAGAACCAATAGGAACGGAGAGAGACTCGTAGAACTGTGCCGGAGGTATAACCTGAGGCTAATGTCTACCCACTTTAGAGATCAACCGAGAAAGAAAAAGACATGGGTGTCACCGAACTCTAAACTGGGAGAATTCCAACTAGACCATGTAGCGATCTCGAGGGCCCATCAGAGGGAGATCCAAAATGTCAAGGTCAGGAAATCACTTAATGTTACCTCAGACCACTACCTCTCGCAAATTAAGATCAAATTCGTACCAACAAAAAATAAAAAACGGGGTGAACACAAGATCCATAATGTAGATAGAGAAAAGTTGAAAAAGAAATGGAAGGAGTATGAAGAAGCGTTAAAAAAAGAACCAAAGAACTGGAAAGAAATGACAGAAAACTTGGTGAGGACAGCAGTTGAGGTGGCACCAGCAGAATCTAGGAGGAGACATGCATGGTGGGATGAGAAATGCGAGAAAGCGATTGAGACAAGGCTGAAAAAATGGAATAACTGCAGCTCTCACAAGACAGAACAGAGCCTTAGAATACTGCGGGAAGAAAGAAGGAAAACACATAATATTTTAAGGGGAGCAAGAAGAACTCATCTGAAGAGACAAATCGAGGAAATGGAAGAGAATTTTAGAAAACAAAACACAAGAATGTTTTATAAGGCATTTAAGACAAGAATTAGAGGATATGTGGCACCAAATCTGAATTTCCAGAGAAAGGATGGAACGATAGCTCAAAATGATGGGGAAAACTGTGAAATACTGGCGGACTACTTTGAGAATCTGCTAAACAGTGAGGAGCCAAAGGAAAAGATGAAGACGAAAACAAATACGACACAGAACCCAAATAGCGTTTCACCAACATTAGAAGAAGTGAAGGAAATCATATTCGCACTAAAGGATAACAAAGCAGCTGGGGAGGATGGAGTTATGGCAGAGATGTGGAAATGCGCAGAGGAAAGTTATATAGCCAAAGTGACAGAACTAATGCGAGAGATATGGGAAAGGGAGGAGATGCCGGAGGATTGGAAAACAGCTTTGATTCACCCGCTCCATAAGAAAGGTTCAAAAACAGATACAAACAACTATAGAGGAATATCACTGTTACCAGTAACATACAAGATTTTCTCAAAAGCTCTGTTGAATAGATTAGAACCCCAAATCGACAATCAGATAGGAGAATATCAAGGAGGATTTAGAAAAGGGAGGTCATGCCCAGAGCAGATCCTGAGTCTAAAGCTGATCCTCAGATATTATATGGCCAGGTCAAGGAAGATTTATGTCTCCTTTGTTGACTTCCTAAAAGCATATGACTCAGTAGATAGAGAGACTGTCTTTAAAGTGCTGAGAGAATATGGTGTAAACGAGAAAACGATAAATCTGATCAAACTGACTTTGACCGGAACCTACTCTAAAGTTAAATTTAGGAGCGAAGTCAGCAGGTCATTTGAAATAAAAACAGGACTAAGACAAGGCGACGGGTTGTCCCCCATTCTGTTTAACGTAGTATTGGACAAAATCATGAAGACATTCTGGGAGACTAATAGATCAGGAGCCAGATTGGGAAGAAGGAAATATGGGGTGGAAGTGAAGTGCCTAGCCTTTGCTGACGACCTGGCATTACTAGCAGAGAGTGAACAAGAGGTGATTTATCAGATCAATGAACTAAAAGAGATAGCTGGTAGAACCGGGTTGAAGATATCGTTTAAGAAGACAGAGATGATGACCAACAATAAGGAAATAGGGGAAAAGATTAAAACCAAGTATGGAGTGATCAAAACAGTGAAACAGTTTAAGTATCTGGGAGAAATGCTGAACTACAATGGAGGAGACGGACAGTCGACAAAAGGTAGAGAAATAAAGCTTGACAGATTGAGATGTTTAGTAAAAACCATTTACAATAAGAAGAACCTCTCCAGAAAGGCTAAAGTCAGACACTACGAGACGGTAGTAAAACCTGTGGTACTGTATGGAACGGAAACAGCAGGTTTTTCAAGCTCAGAGAGACTGCTGAGAATAGAGAGAAAGATATTGAGGTGTATCCATGGGCCAAGAAAAGTAGGAGAAGAGTACTGGCCAAAAAAGAACAAAGACCTGTACGAAGGCATTGAAGACCTAGAGACCTCAATGAGAAAAAGGAGATTGAAATTATACGGCCATATGAAGAGGATGGACAAAGACAGATTGAACAAGCAGATCTTTGACATGGTGATAAAACTTAAAAACATCAAAGGATACCCCGAGCAGATAAAGGAAGAAATAGAGAGTCTGGGGATCAGAGAAGAGGATTACCAGGACAGAGAGAAATTTAGAAGGATGATAGATGGAAAGAAGGTCCTTGCGGTGGGTAGGAGGAGAAGAGGGGAGGGAAGGTGGACAGAGAAGTGTAGAAGGGAAATGGGGGAAAAGATGAGGAAGGTGTGGGCTGAGAGAAAAATGAAAGCCATTAAATGAAATGATATACGCGTGGTCCTTAGCTGGCCTTTGTCGCGATAAATAAATAAATAATAATGATGTAAATATTAACAATGCAAATAAAAAGACATAATGATAAAATAAAATGAAAACGATGATGAATTTGTAAAATGTCATAAGATTAAACTGAAAGAATAATAACAAATAATTTACTATAATAGAAAATTAATAACAATAATAAATAAAGTAAAACTGGTAAATTTGAAATAGAATGTAAAAAAAAAATAACCAAACAAAACTTCGTACCTTGGACATTCCTTGAGTATAAGAGAGGAGTTAGGATGACTAAGCAAAAATTAAAAAGGAAAGAAGGGGTGTTAAGAAAACGATGGAAGGTCTGTAATTATAAATGAGTCATTATAATTATATTAAGAAGGCGTTGGAGAGGGGTTGTCCTTATACATGGGAAAATCCATAAAATTATAGAAAAACAATGAATAGAGGGAGAAATGCTTTATTAATAAGCAATGCTATACAAATAAATTGAGTTGCTACAATACACAACATACTTGTTAATCCTTGATCGTTGAATAGGAAAAAGAAAATATATAATGTATATTTTTACATGCACACACACACACACTCTCTCTCTCACACACACAAACATCCACACCCACACACACACACACACACACACACACACACACACACACACACACACACACACACACTCTCTCTCTCTCTCTCACACACACAAACATCCACACCCACCCACACACACACACACACACACACACACACACACACACACACACACTCTCTCTCTCTCTCACACACACAAACATCCACACCCACACACACACACACACACACACACACACACACACACACACACATACATACTCTCTCTCTCACACACACAAACATCCACACCCACACCCACACACACACACACACACACACACACACACACAATGTGATTATGGATTATATATTTACATGCACACACACACACACACACACACACACACACACACACACACACACACACACACAGACACACACACACACACACACACACAAACAAAACACACACACTCACTCTCACAATGTGGTTATGGTTGATCGTAGAGCAATTTTAAGATGGGTGTGGTCAATGAAAAACACACTGATAAGTGGAACTTATTTTTTATTGTTTTGGCCTAAGTTTTAGGACATCATCAGGGCTATGAATAAACAAGACGACAACATTGACAGTATCTATAACATTTTTATAAGAGGGTAATAAACAGAAATTACTAGTATGATAACAAAATTAAGTATATAGAAAAGATATTTAATTTAAAAGCTAATATATAATGTAAATAATAAAAAAATAAATAGTGTGAAAAGAGAGAAAAGAAGATTATAATAAAATACAATAAGTTCCCCTTATTAGTGTGTTCTTCATTTATATGGCGATTTATTTTGCGTGAGTCTTTTGATAACTTCTGTTACTACACTGTCAACTCAAAAACCATATCTAAATGCTATAAGTAATGCATGATAAAAAAACTAGATTTTTTTTTTAAATGTTTTAATTTTTTAAGATACTAAATAGATTTTAAAAGATGACAAAATGATTCGTTGCTTTACTTTAATACAAACATAAAAAACACGTAGGATTACATGTGACAAACAATTTTAAGTACGACAGTATGATTAGTAAATTAATCATTATGAGACATAACTTATATTATTTTTAAATATAACTTATAATGACTATTAATACAAAAACAAAATTATAAGAATCTGAGATTTTCACGCTATAAGGTACTTTCTGTCCTAACAGGTGCTGAAAAAAAAAATTCGGTGTCATTTTTAACACAGGTCTCCTTGATTTCTTCAAATGAATGAAGTGTTCAGGTAGAAATTGATATCCCCTTTTCTATGGAATATTTCTCTTTGAATCAGTATGGACTGATTCACAGGAAATTCAATGTTATACATAGTCCTAGCTTCGTTCAATATTTAGCCGTTTTAAGCAAAGTTGGAGGATTCACAAAGAGCACGTGTTTGACCGTACCCGATTGTGGTATGCTGACCATACACACCCCCAATCACTTTCTCATCCTGCTCTTTACTATCTGTGGTTTCCCCCTCCAAGCCCTACTTTTCTCATTTGTATTCTGAGCTCTTGCCGTTCCCTTGTCCTACATGGGCTATCACCATAAACGATGGAATTCTTTAAAAGATTTGGTGCTTTGCAATTTGTTTATTAGCTGGTGATAGGATATTACATAAGCCAAACTTCCTCCTTTAAAGGGTAATTATGCATACTACTAATACTAATAATATGTTCAGATTATTATTTTATTTTTTGTATGGCAAAATTAATTGCTGCATTATCTTATTAATGAATATCTTCAACCGAAACTTAAATCAGAAATTTTATCATGAACTTTTGATGCGGTTACCGTAAGCCCATACTTGATTTGAACGCTCGTGTACTGAAACGTTCGATTACTCTTCACGATCCTAGGCACTCGACATTACCATCAGGCGTTTTGACTCAAAATGGCGGCCGATTAGAGGTTTCATACGCTGATGAACATAGAGGAATTATATTAAAAGATAAAAAAAAAAAAAAAAAAAAAAAAAAAAAAAAAAAAAAAAAAAAAAAAAAAAAAAAAATCTCATCCCAATCTTCTTGCTATTAACCATGATTTCCATGATGCTGCGGTTGGCTATCCATAGCCCCATAATCGGTCCCTTTGGGAACAATTCGGAAGTGTCCTATAGTGACCGACTCATTCAGGTCAAGGACGGTGACAAATCGGTCTAGAACCACGGTTTATGGCTGTTCAGGGACAGCATGCGCACGAGGACCTATATTTCTTTCCCCGAAGCAAACCTCCGGGCGGCTATTTACATCCTGAAAAACCACAACGCGATTCAAGATTTAGGTACACGGGATTGGGTCATTACTCCTACGCCAGGTCTGTGTGAGTTGTCAGCAGTAGGCTGGCGAGCCTCACATACCCGGATGGAGCGGTGATTAAATGCATGAGGAATTAAATTAAATGCCGGGACCGGGATCCGCTCGACTACTCCGATCACCACACACACACACACAAAAACATTTATATATATATATATATATATATATATATATATATATATATATATATATATATATATAAATATATTGAATTGTAAACGTTCGTTACGTTTTATTTCTGATCGCCCCACCGACTATCATCTACATAAATATACTGTTTATCTTAGTAGCGTTCTGAAAAGTATTCCCGAACTGGTATCAATTATGGGTTTCGTGCTATATTGTCTGTCAGAGGTAGGTGTTCTAAACAATTTCCTACTTCATGCTATGCCTTTAAAAGGAAAAGAGGCCTTTAAAAGGGAAAGAATACTCTGTTCTAAGAACACTAAAAAATTACGGTGATTACATTTAAAATATTCTAATTTAATCTTGATAGTTCCGTTGATTTTGTTACCCCATTGTTGGGAGGTGAAGCATCGTTACTATTCTCTTAGCCTCTTTGAACGTAAATAACAATCGGGCGTTTGAACAAAGGAGGAAATAATTAAACATAAATATTTAGAGGAAGAGTAGGTTAGGGAGGTGAAAGGGCATTAATAACTTGATGAAGAGCTGTGGAAGGAGGTTTAAGAGATTTGTCACCAGTGGCGCTTCATCCCATTTACCTGGGGCGGCCCTTAACTCAAAAGCTCTCGCCAGTTTGTATGTTTGATTGTGCCCTTGCAGAGCATGGCTTCTTCCCTCTTTTATCCAAAGCCCTTTTAAATCCTCAACCTTTTACCTTTTTATTTTCCAATGCCTCTTCTAAACTCATTACAAGCCCTTGATATTATGAGACTCTTTTGGAGGGCTTGAAGAGAATTTATTAAAAATACCGTTGATATTACTATTTGAGAAGTTCAAAAGATGATGGGTTTAATCCTCCATAGATCAGTAGAACGGATTTACTATTTTCACTAGCCTTACATGCCAAAAAAAAAAAATGTTTAATACCTTTTGATTCTTATGTATTTCAAGATAAAAGCATCAAGAATGCAATTGTGAAAACGGAGGGTTTATATATTTTTGGTTTTGTCGCAATTAGTTTTTTTTTCGTTAAAATTTGTCAGTTGACCAACTAGGTGCTGTCTATAACACGTCAAGAATAAGTAAACTAAAGTAAAGGCCATCCAATGGTGATCTTTTATCAATTGTTGAACATCTCGGGGATCAATTATGAGATAATCTTCTCTTCATTGCGCAAAAACCAACAACAAAATAAAAAACGTATCACACCTTTGGCCAAGTAATACATTTTTCACGAAAAAAAAAATACGGCTGGACCAAAAAAAATCTGTAGCCTTTGATACTTTTATCTTAAAATACAAAAGAATCAAAACTTTCGGAAATGTTAGGCTAGCAAGAAAAGTTAATCCATCCTTTGGACGGGGCGCGACCGAAAGATATTGGGCCAAACAGCGACTTTAGCACGAAAAATTTCAAATTTTGAATATATAGTATAACATTAAAATGGAAATTGTTTGAATCCAAATTGACTAGTTGGTGATATTGGACCCGAGATTGCACCTTGATTGATTACACCAAGGATGCCCAATCTTTTTATAACGCGTTCCACGACCAAAGATTTTCCATATTGTTGCGTGCCTCAGCCATATTCTTTCCCTCTCTCTCATACCCTGCCACTTCCACAATAATTATTTCTATATAGCATAGATACTTGTTTTTAAAAATATTTTTTTTCCTTAGGAGACAGTTAATTGTGCCATAAAACTATTATTTCCAATGATAAAAGACAATTATTAAAAAAAAAAAATAGAAAACAATTATTTATGCCATCAAACTTTCATCCCAGAAAGAGAACATGATTTTTGTTTTTTAAAATAACAAAATAACAAAATTAAGAATAAAAAATTTAAAAGCATACTGGCCGGCCGCGTGCCAATTCCAAATCCCCAATGTGCCACATTGCAGCATGCGTCCCTTGGGTTGGGAATCCCTGATTTACGTTAAGTTGAAACAAAAATAATAAATTCTTGAATTTCCTCTCATTATGTGTTTATTCATCAGCGAGTACAAATTTTCCACTAAAATGAAAGCTACTGAAGTTATGTAACTATGAAAAACAAATTTTGATTGATTGTATATTAAAGTAAACTAAAGCGCAAAATCGATTTTAAAAAAGTTAGAGAAATTGGATGTCTTTAAGCTGTTATATTTATATTCAAAACATTATTGACTAATTTTTAATTCAAAATCAGCTGCGAAAACTTACGAAAACAAACACAGTGCTATTTTTTGTACAGCGAGTTTCGGTCAACTGAAATACACGGGCCTGCTTGGGAAATGATTTGACTCAAATAACAATTAAATAACATTGCCTAACTTCCTCTCGGGTTGGCTAACGAAAAATTTGCGTATCGATGCGATAATTAAAGTGTTTTTAGAAGAATTTAAACTTTTTCTTAATTTTTTCGTTCATCAACCCGAGACGAAGTTAGCACAGGTAACGCAGTTTGAATTTATTTAACAATATCCTCAATTATTCAATTGCTTTTAAAGTCAAATCATTTCACAAACAGGCCCGAGTATTTCAGTTGACTGAAACTCCCAATGCACTGTTTGTTTTCGCAGATGATTTTTGAATTAAAGATTAGTGAATAATTTTAGAATATAAATGTAACAGTCAAAATGCATCCAATAGTGTCCAACAATTTATTTACATTTTTTCAAATCGATTTCGCACAACAATTTACTCTAATGTACAATCAATCAAAATTTGTTTTTTCATAGTTACATAACTTTCAGAAGCTTCCATTTTAAAATAAAACTTTTACTGTCTGATGAATAAACAGACAATGATAGGAAATGCAAGGATTCATTGTTTTTGTTTTGACTGGTCTTATGGAATCATTAGTGTAAACAATCGAAACTAACCTCTCGGGTCCAATGCTATTAATTAGTCTTGTTTGGATCCAAAAAATTTCCATTTAAAGTTGCTGCTTGATCCATTGTGGAATGCTGGGTTGACGAGTGCACATTATACAAAACATACCTTTTCCATTGAAAACTCAGTTCCGAAATTTTTTATGATCACACCTCCCTATATACTTCATACATAGGCAAGTGAAAGTAAAAAATAGAATCAGGATATAGAATGATGCATATTTTTTAAATTTTAAATTGTATTATTTCATTTATAGCCCGCTTAATAGCGGCTACCTACTTTTCGCGGTCATTTGAAAAATTAATGCTTATGTTATTTTAATGGGAAAGGCAATTAAATTAAGTGTTTACGAATAGAGTTAGAGGTAATTCATATGTACGCTGAATAATAAAGTCCCTTATAATAAAAATAGTGGTTTTATATTTTTCTCCGCTTTCATGTCCGTGATTTTTTATGTACATTACTACCTCTTGACATTCGCCTAATATTTTTAAACTGATTTTTCTACTCTTACAATAGAATACAAAAAATATCATGTTTTATGCTAGTTATAATAGACTGAACACTTGTAATAAAAAAAAAAAAGGGAAAAGGACATAAATACACTCGCGCTGATAGTAAAAGACTGAATTTATTTCCAATTAGCTTCAGTATTTATAGATATATCTGTTTACATACCATAAAAGAAAAATAGACTTAATCCTAAACATAATCACAAACAATAATCCTTCAAATATTGTCTTAACTTGCTCACTATATGGTTTTTAAGGCAGTAACTTCTGTAATTTTTTTTGACAATGCCAAATTTTATTCATTTCTATTATTGATCATCAAGTCAACTTCAGTATTTGCATCAATAGTTTCATTAATTCTGTAGCCATATTTTTAATACTACTAAGTTATTATCACTAAATATATATTTGTAACTTTTTAAACACATTTTTTTTTCTCGCGTAAAGGACAGAATGAGGGCATTATAAAAATGCGTTTTTATTTTATATGAATAATTTCGCTCTTTATAGACTAAAACAAGAAATATTTTCGGGATTTTCTAATATTCTAAGATTTCAAATTATAACTTCTTTTTGGTCAAAACCTATAGTATAGGTAAAAAATATAATTATATAAGCAGTTACTGTACCATGAAAAACATTGCGCACTTTGCAAAATTCATTTGTATGCTTTTCTTTAAATTATTTATGTTTTCGTCAATTTTTTGATGACGGAACACATTTTTGGATGACAATTCTGAGTGGCATGAGGTCCATTCCCAACTTGTTTAGGCGTGGAATAAATCTTGACATTCTTTTAGGCTAAAAAAAGAATGTTAACTTGTACTAATTGCCACAAAAATCCTGTCAAAAGTCTCCCACTCTTGACAGTGCCTACCTGCAACTGATTAGATTAGATGTCGATTATGATAAAATAAAGTGACAAGATGTTTTACAATGGAATGTGGTACAGATGGGATTTTTTTTTTATCAATCATAATCTGATTGATAATAAACAATAAAACTATATACATCATATTTTAAACCAAAATGGAACTCTTAGTAGCACTCCTACCTCCGATGCCAATCGTACAATGTCATAGAAAACGTCTGTTTCAATTTTGCTCTTTTTAGAAAACGTGATGTTTTTTGTAGGTGTTTGGTGGATGAACAGACTTGTTTCTTTCACATAGCTATTTGGAATAATAGGGAGGGTTGTAGTCGTGCTATTAAATAAAAACTAGAAAAAGTAGTTAGGGAAAGGTTAACTTAAAAAGTTAATATTAATGGTTAATTACTCGAAAGTAGGTAAATATATTATTATATATCTGTTAATTTCAAGATATTATGCATCTTCTAACTTCAAAATATCTTTATTAGATATTCATAATTCGACGTTTCGAACCATTAGTCCATCCTCAGGAAATTCTATAACTGCATCACGTTATTTGACAACGTCTAAACCTTATTTAACATCGATAACATATGTATGTATACACACTCAGTGCCACACATATATATAAAAAAATGGCGTTAAAAAGTATAAATTTAACTTGAACAAATAAACTATGAAGTTTATAAATATATAAAGCATTGAAAACAAACGATACTAAATAAGTTGAAGACTGAGCAATTATAGAATTTCCTGAGGATGGAATGATGGCCCAAAACGTCGAATTATGAATATGTAATAAAAATATTTTGAAATTAGAAGGTGCATTATTTCCAGAAGTTAACATATACAGGTAATGGTTAAGTTTACACTGCATGGAAAGTACGTATTTTAAAATATTAAAACATATCTTAAGGTATTGAATAGTATGTTACTAAATATTCATAGATTTATTCTAAGAAATAATATGAACAAGTGTTATGTGTTGTATTGTTCGGACAATCGTTGGTATGCATTTTTTTATAATTAGGTATTTTCTTCGCACATCGAAGTTTCCCTCAAAGGGGCTCCTCCCTCAGTCTGTTCTTCCACTCTTCTCTGTTTATCACTTTCTCTTTCGTCAGTCTCCGGACCGCCATACCCTCAACTACTACATCTCTCCTTCTACCCTCGGCTTCCAACTCCAATGCCTTTTTGGGTATTCGTTCATTATCCATTCTTTTGACGTATCCGTACCATCTCAGTCTCCTTTCCTCCATCACCTCCAGGACATTCTTTCTTACTTCCATTCTCTCTCTAATGGTCTCATTTCTAACTTGCTGCGTCCTTGAGATTCTGACCGATCTCCTCCAAAAATCCATTTCCACAGCCAGGAATCTTTTGTTCTGTGATTTTATAGAGGCCATGTTTCAGCGCTATAGAGAAATACGCTTTCTACCAAGGCTTTATATATAAGTTTTTTCACATT
Source organism: Rhaphigaster nebulosa (assembly GCA_948150685.1). NCBI lineage: Eukaryota > Metazoa > Arthropoda > Insecta > Hemiptera > Pentatomidae > Rhaphigaster > Rhaphigaster nebulosa. The sequence goes on along the minus strand of OX411308.1, from coordinate 38,317,450 downwards.
CGTATAAATGTTTCCGCTCCAGAGCACTGGATTTAACATACCGATAGTTTTCCGTACGTTTGTTATTCTTTTTCTACTTCCTTTCTCGCTCTTCCACTGCTTTCGAGCGTTGAGCCAAGGTAGCAGAATCGGTGAACCCTACTCGGTTTGCTAAACCTGGGTCATTCACTTCATAATTCTTTGTCGACACATACCTTTTTTTTCGTAATTAATATTCAGGCCTCATTGTCGGTTACTTTTCTAAACATGTAACCAATGTCAAATTCATACTGCGCTATTATCACATGGTCATCAGCTATTAGCAGCTGGCATGTGTCTATCTTTCATTGGCATGCCCATATTGCCGCATTTTTGCATCCAATGTTTTAAACAGTTATCAATATGTATTTTGAATAAGGTCGGGGACAGACAGCATCCTTGGAGAAGACCTTTAATGTTTCCAAATCCCTCTGATGTCAAGGAGCCAATTTTTTTTTCTTCATTTATTATCTCTGCATATTTCCTTTATAACTCTCATTAAGTCTGCATCAATATCAGCTGGTCCCAGAGATTGCCACGGCGATTTCCGTGGGACACTGTCGGAAGCTTTTTCGAGATCTATGAAAACCATGTTTAGTCTCTTTTATTTGTCTGTTTGTTTTTCTGCCTCAGGATAAATATGTGGTCAATGCAATACCTCCCTGCTGTAAAACTACATTATTCTTCGGTTTGGGCAAATTTGTTTGCCAACATGTTTTTCAATGTATTTTCAAATAAAAAAAAAAAAAAAATCAAGTTCAAAATATTTGGATTTTTCTCGCAACAATACTTCTTTTCCTTGATATACAGAATACATTTTTTTCTAGTGTTTTATATTTATTTTTTTAAAGTCATTTCCGAGTAACCAACGTTTCCTTGAATCGGAGCTAAGTCAGTTGGAAGCCTTTGCATAACGACGTTTGTACATTTCATCAGAGATTGGCAAAGGGACGCAATTTCCAGGTAGAACCGACGAAAGAGGGAGTTTCCCCCTCAGGCAATTACTAGTTAGAAACTACTCGATCCAATCCTTGTACTAGATTGCAACAGTTCACACCTACCTATTGTCGTGTGCCCTATCGTACAACGATTCATCGCCAGTTTATGTTCAAGCGGTATTTCAATATTTACTCAATTAGCATCACTCTATGTGTGCTAATTGCATTGTATATTACATCTCCATGTCACTTATATGAGAGGCTTACTTTTAAATTATTCAGTAAACTCTTCAGTGAATGGTCAGGCTTGATTTGAACCGTTGCTACCTGGCTTTGTAACTGTTGGTTTTAGGTTGTAACTGGAATTTATGGCTAAAATGAGATTATTGGTGGTTTTTACTCTCAATTGTCTAATGCTCAAGAGAAACTAACTCCATCTGCGATCTGTTGAGAAATAGCCATTTACTAATTTTTTATTTTAATATTTTTTAAAGATTACATTTCGGCATATTTTTTTTTTGTAAAATTAGATGTATGTTAAATCATGCAAAGTAATGAGTAGAAAATCGATAAATTTTATTGATAATGAAAAACGTTGTAAATTTCAAAATCGTTTTTCTTAAAATTAAGGTTATAGCTTGTAAAACCATTGTTGCTACATGTAGTTTGTAGCATTGATTTTAGGCATAATTCTAGCTAGCTGTCTCGGCAATTCAACTAATTGGACTAATTCAACTAGACATTGTAGTTAGTGGATACGCAGCTATTAGTGATAGCAATAATGTTACACAGTAATTCTATTGTATACATAATAATATATAAAATGTTTTTTCGTGTTATATACTATCTGATTTTTCAAAAATATCTGAACTTAATTTTTTATTCACCGTTTTTAAACCAGTCTAATTAAAGAATTTCTGTGATAATTATTTACACATTATTTACATAATTTATTTACTCTTTATTAGTGCTATGCACAATCTTTTTATTTGCAATTTACTAAAATGCTCAATTTAATTTATTGAAAAAACTGAAAATTAAAAAAAAAATCCTGAATAAAAAACTTCATCTGTTTTTATTTCGATTTTTTTTTAGGATTACGCATTGAACTTAAAACATTTCCTTAGGGAGAAATAAAAATAAAAACCTGTTATTACTGCCAATAGATAGGTAGGTACTTTTATAGGTAATTTTTTCAGCATTGATAAGAATCTACAATATTGTTTTTGCTTGACAATATTGCGTATTGCTTTTTTAAACCGAACACGGTGCGATGCACTCCGCAAATAGAATACCTTTGGGAATTAAGCCCAAAAGGCTTACTATCATTTAGTATAAAAAAAAGAAGTATTAATTAGATATGTATATTGACGACAAATTTCTACTTCACCATTAAATGTATCTGAATGAACAAGTTTTTATATTTATTGAATGAATCTCAAGATCCTAATATAATATATATATATATATATATATATATATATATATATATATATATATATATATATATATATATATATTAGGATCTTGAGATTCATTCAATAAATATAAAAACTTGTTCATTCAGATACATTTAATGGTGAAGTAGAAATTTGTCGTCAATATACATATCTAATTAATACTTCTTTTTTTATACTAAATGATAGTAAGCCTTTTGGGCTTAATTCCCAAAGGTATTCTATTTGCGGAGTGCATCGCACTGTCTGCAGCTTCAGTGCACCAAAAAATTTCATATGAACCATGGCCCGATTACCTACAAAGAAGCTGGATATTTAGGTTTTGCATTATTTTGGGTGTCACGTTTTTGATTGAATTTAGTTAGGCTTAAGAAAATCCAGTACAAGGGAGCTTTCTGAAGGCCCAATAGCGGAGAGGTTTTTTTATTGTTTAAAATCACACTATACTTGTGAAAGTTTTTCCTAAGCGATCTTCAGGAAAACTTATTTTCGATATTAATGAAGTTGAGGTTTTTTTTGGGAGAGATCTAGAATCGGCACCTGATTTGAGAAAAAGTATGGTGTGAAATTTTGGACTCTCCGACAAAGAAGTGTTTTGAGAGTAAAATTCATTAAATTCACTTTGTTTCTAGTCAATAAAATAACATGGAAACACGGAATAAAAGGCTTCTTGATGAAATAAAACACAACTTTACCGATAAAATAACTTCTAGTTAGCCAATACAATGCTGAAATTAAATACGAAATGAAACTATCCTTAAAAATAAATATAGATGAATTAAAATTTTAATGATTAAATATTTAAATGAACTCGACCATTGCACAAAAAAAAAAAAAACATAATAAAACTAAAAATATCAAGAGAATAAAGAAATGACAGAAGCTGTTTTAATGAGAAAAAGAGAGTGTAGTGTCTTCTCTTGTCTTTTTGAAAATTTATATCAATAGGGATAATTATATTTGAAGTATGTTTTCTATTTTTATTGTTAGTGCGGTGTTATCATTATTTTCTTCAAAGGATCATTTCTAATTTAATTTCATAATTGCTTTGGGAACACATTTTTTCGGTAAAGGTTTGTTTTATTTCATAAAAAAGCTTTTTATTCTTTATTTCCGGGTCATTTTCTTGACGAGAAACAATGTGAATGTAATTAATTCTATACTATTCTTTATCGAGGAAAACTAAATTCCATATCAAACTTTTTGGCTAATCAGGTGCCAATTCTAGACAAATTCTTGATGAAACCTTAACTTCATTTATACGAAATAAAAGGGCTATAAAATGAAAAATTTTCCTGTAAGTAGGAGATGTGTAGCCCCCACACTATGGAGTTAGTTAAGCCAAACTACTTTACGATTAATTACTTTACGATTGTCTACTACTAATTTCCTCCTTTTCTAAGGGGAATCGGACTATGGTTTATATGAACTTTTTTGTTGCTCTTGAAGTGCAAAATCAGCTTTTGAAGTTTCCTGGTTCTTATGCTGTACTCTCTGTAAATAAACCTTTTTCTGTCCTACATGATGGCTAACCACCGAGTACAAAACATGGAATGTAAAGTTAGTTTCTTATAGGTCTGATTCTTAATCCTAAATTTCCGTGTATCACTATGCAAATAAACTTTAGTTTACGTCTAGGCTAATCAAAATAAATAAATTTGTGCAAAATGAGGAAGCTTTTAGTCACAAGTTCATTTTTTTTAACCTTCCTGTTTGCGCACCCCCATGTCTTATTTGTTTCTGTTATATTTTCATTATGACTGAATTTATTTGTATGGTCTCTCAGTACATTTTTCCTATGACTGACACAAGTTAGGAGAATGGTGATGATAACAAAATAATTCGCTCTGAGATATAGGAATAAATGTACTTAAAATCACGACTGTGGCGTGCGCACACCTCACTTCGTCCTTAGCGTGGCTTGCAAAAGACAATCCAAAAAGATGGCCAATGACACTTTTTAATAACTGCCTGGATATCGCAAATGTAAATGCATTCATGGACCAAATTACATCGAGAATGGAAAAAATCAAATCTTGATCGAATGCGCCATTTTATTCTTCAGCTAGGAAGGGAGCTTGCTGAACCATAAATCAGAGAGTCAACAATAAAGAACTGACAAAGAAATTACGGAATATTGCAGTTCTAATGATGAAAGCTTGCTTGGACGATGATTCAGACAATGAGGCGACAGAACACCCTACCACTTCCACGGAAACAACGGAGAATCAACCTCCTACCAAGATCCAGAAGAAGCAAGGAATATGTTACTTTTGCCTCAGAAAAAGAGACAGGAAAGTAAAAATAAATTGTTCACTTTGTGGACAATTTGTATGTCCAGATCACACAAAATATGAACCAGTTTGTACATTATCCGAATAAATAGGGGGGAAATTGTATAATATTATAAATAAATGCAGTATAATTATGTTTTGCCATTCAATGTCCTTAATTTAAATTATGTTATGTATTAAATTCAGTTGAACATATTACTAGTCCCAAAATTTGAATTATCGATTGCGCTCGCACCCTACACGGTTCTTGGCGTTTTGAGATTCACACAGGCCTAGGAAGATTAATTCCCGCTTGGATTGGGTTTTTCGTTTAGTTGAAAGGTAGAGAATTCGTAATTTTTCTTTTATCTTATTTATAGATTGTAATCTATAGATCACAAATTTTCACTGGCGGTATTTCGAACGCACAGATTTTATATATTAAATAAAACACGGAGTTGTAAGTGCTATATATAAAGAAACAATAATCATAATGAATTATTATCAATATTGACGTTATTGTATATTCTGTAATACCTAGAAATCAATAATTTACTGTTATGATTCTTCATGTTTTTTAAAACTGAAACATTTCCAAAGCGTTTAATTAGTAATCATGATTGTACTTTTAAAAATAAAGTATTATTTGTTGGGCATATGGCTTTAAATGAGAATTTATATATTCTCTGTAGGAAAAAAAAAATTTGCGAATGTTTAAAGTGACTAAAAGATGTATACAGTTTAATAATTTCTAATTAATATGCATAATCGTAACGTTTCAATGATCGAGTTAGTATTTTCCCATGAAATAATGAAAATAAGAGATTATGTGTCTTTCAATGGATTTCTTTTTTCTGAAATCCGGCTTTTGAAACCTGCCGACAGAGATGTCAGATTTTAGCAGGAGGGATTTGGACGATGTCACTGGGATGTTGGGGCGGCAAATTGCATGTGACAAGTTAAGCAGCGTCGATTGTCGTCTATAATCGGTTTAGCCTGAAAATCGACTACATTGGATTGGGGAGCTTGCACAAACCTCTGCTCATATCATCTGCTGTATCTCCACTGGTCAGAGAATATACTTCATTCAGAATTTAGCGAATCCAAGAATTTTATTCTTACCAATTTAGAAGTGATTAAAAAGTCTTTAATCACGCTTTATACTAATTATCAATGCTTTAACAAATTTATTAGACCTATTTTTTGTATCAATATTGTTTTTGTTTTTTTTGTTTTATATCCTCCACTATCCATACAAACAGATTAAAAATTTAGCAAGATCCACAAGAAAATGGTCGAGGTAAGGGTCTTTTTTTCCTGAATGCATTCTAATTCTAGTCTTAAGCTATGTTTACACTAGCCGATTTTCGATTCGCTTTCTTTTTTGACATCGCTACATAATCCTCTCATACCTTGAAAATTTGAGTTCATTTTATAAATTATTTCTTTGTTTCATTATTATCACTACCTATTTCATTTATCTCATTTTTTTTTTTTTTAACAGATAATTCAATTGCATTTCGAAACTATCTCAATACTATGTTTTTTTTTTACTTGAGGTGATATTTCAGCCAGATATAGATTTTAATTATAATGAATAAAGGTTTGCTTATAATGTTATTTTCATTAGAGAATTAATTTGGCATTACTTCCTAATTTTAATTAATAGAATTTATTAATTAATAAGATAAAAAAATAATGATAAAATACCTATTATTTGAATACTATTGGGAAAAAAATTGAGCCTTACAAAAAAATTATCTGACCCAGGACTGAAAACCATAAGATCACATAAATCATGGCCAGAGATAGCATATCTCACATCAGCCGCTATAAAAAGGCTGACCAAATAGACAGCGCATTACTCTACAATAGTTTAACATATGCTGACGTGAAAAGGAAGAGGTAGCATTAAATTAGATAACATTTCTGGCTACTATTTTTTACCGAGTAAAGATATTATTTTTTTATCTTGTTATTTTATCTCATCAATTAATAAATTCGATTGATTAAAATTAGAAGGAAATCCAACTAAATTATTTCTGTAATGGAAATAACACTGTAAGCAAACCTTAATTTTTCATATGTAAAAATGGCCTATATACGGCTGAAATATCTCAATTAAAAAAGACAAAAAACAAACTATATAATGTTTTGGGATAGTTTCAGTATACAAATGAATAAATATTTTTTTTAAATGTGACGAATAAAAAAGACAGTGATAATAATGAAATAAAGAGATAAATTATAAAAGGAATTAAAATTTTTATGGTTATTTTAGGTAGTTATTTATGGTTATTTTGTATTTTTATGGACGTTTAGGTAGCGATGTAGAATACGAAGGTGCATAGAAAATCGACCAGTGGACTTAGATTTAGTGGGTGATAAGCAGATCGCAGTTTCTTCAGAATTTAATTGTTATTGTTAAATACTAATAATTCTCATTATTATTGTTATGGGAAGTCATCTTATAAAGAGCATTGGAAAGAAAAACGCCTCAGTTGGATTAAAATGAAATAAAGGTAACATATTGTTTATAGGTGAAGTACAAATTTCAGATTCTATAGTGTCTAACAGGGCCAGCAATATAGCGGAAGGGCTTTAATATGATATTATAATAAATATGTGATACTCTATAATAACAATTAAATTTTATGAAAAATAATGTCGAAATCAATCTCAACTCAATATTGCGAATCTAAACCGTTCTCTTATAACGCATACTATGTCTTCTCACTCATTCTTTATGTTCCATCTTATATTCACTATCACTCTATATGTTTGTATGATTCACATAACTGGTTTAGCATTTCTTTGTCCCCCCCTAAGAAGTTCTACAAAGTGGACCGAACTTTCGGTATCCGTTAAAAAGTTTTACAGTATTTTGTTTATGTAATTTTAATCGCTACTCGGACCGTCTTCTTCTGCTTTTTTTTGTGAATCATGATTTTGACAATTATAAGATAGAAAATTCTCAGACTTTGCCGAAAGTGTGAATAATGATTTTTTTTTTTTTTTTGAGTCAGCTCAAAATGTAAATAAATCTTATAAACTTTTTCAAGACAGAAGATGATGAGCAGGCAATTTCAATGGCAGATACTTTGGGCTCAATACTTACTTGACAAAAGTTTTTACTAGTAAACAATGACCTTTAGTGCGACATCGTCAAACAGGGTATTGATCCAAAAATATATTATCAATACACAAATGCTCAAAGCAGTCCTGCATAACTGATTTTTTTTATTTAATAAGTTTAATTTTCTTAAATGTTCAATATATGTATTAGAATCGAGAAATTTGGTTTGAAAAATAGTGTAAAAATAAAAAAAAAATTTCTACATATCACACATACAAAATGAAAGGAGTACGACTCAAAATTGCTAACGTCCAGAAATTGTAATAATTGGACCCCTATCATCCCAAAGAGCAGCCTACCTTCAAATAACAAGCCGAGCCATTAGACGTAAAAGGTGATCTAGCAGCAACTTGGGGGGGAAGAGGGGGGGGAGGGAGAGGGAGGTGCGGAGAGGGGCTTCTATGTAGAGCTTAACCTGTGGCCAGTGTTAATTCAAACATAAACACATTTTTTTAGTTGCGTTATGTTATGTGCTATATGGATATGTAAACCTATCTAAAAATTATGCAAATTTCATAGTTAAAATGAAATTAAAGCAAATTTCTGTTTTTTGACAATTTGTTTTCTTCATCTTTGAAATTTTCCATCTACCAAATTTGGTATCGGTTATAATAAATACCGGCTATTAAGACGAAAACCGACCACTCCCGTCAACATCGTAATAAACGATATCCAGTACATATTTTAATAACTTCTACTTCATTACTCTGCTTGTCATTTTTATTACCAATTTTTCCTCAGTTAAAACTATCAACGATACAACATTTTAAAACTTATACTTCTTGACAGCTGCCTTTTCTTGCATATTATCATATGCCGTGAGCAATATATCCTCCCACCCTCATGATTTGCACAAGCATTCCAATATGCCATACTCTTTATATTTGAACTGTTCAAAGAATAAAACATAAGTGAGAGCGGGGTCAGACCTCCCTCCCCTATCCCAGTAGTGGGGTAGCATCCATCTCCTTAGCTCGACTGGCTTGGATCGGAAGGTACACATCATATATCAAGGGCTTACTCACATAGTCCTAAACAATAACGACCCTTTCAAACTTAGTCCCGCTAAAGCCTGCTTTTGCACGTTCAATACTTCTCAATGGTTACATAATATCTTTAATTTATAAATAGCTTGTGAAACATCTTCCTTTAATATTTATTTTTAATAATTTATTTTTCGACTTTTCGAGGTTCTCATCATATAATATTTAAAATAAATATTTTGTTTGTCAATCTATTAATCCTCATAGTCTTCTTTTTAATTCTTATATTATAGATAGCATACATATAATAAGGTTATTATATAAAAATTTGCATACTGAGGACAATTATTTTGCCTGGTCCGATATCACACACACATTTTGAACTTTGATATTGAACCAGACAATATGTAGCTCTATAATAGTCCTCAATAGGCAATTATTTTATTTTATAACCTTATTTATATGTTATATACAATATATGAATTATAATGATCACTCTCAGGATTTAATATATCAATCAAAAAATATTTAATGCAAATATTATTGCAAGATTATCCTGAAAATGGGTTAGAGAACCTCGAAACGTCAAAAATAAATAATTAAAAATAGATATAAGCGAAGGATATTTCACAAGTTATTTATAAATTGAAATTCTTATTACTCATTTAAGTAATAACATTATTATAATGATGTTTTACTTAGCAGACCCTAAGTAAAACGAACTCCAAAGTGAGATTCAGAGGAGAAATTTCAGATGCCTTCGAGATCAGGACTGGAGTGAGGCAGGGGGGTCTCACCTCTGCTTTTCAATTGTGTACTGGAGAAAGTCATCCGGGAGAGGCACAAGGAAATAAACAACGAAGGAGTGGAAAACGGGGTCGAATTGGGATATAGAAAGATGAAGCTGATAGTAGATTGTAAAGCTTTAGCGTTTTTTTTTTTTCAGATAGCAGCAGAGCAAATCAACTATCTGCAAACACAAGCGGCAAAAGCAGGCCTTAACATAACCTTCGAGGAAATAGAGTTCATCGCCAAGGCCAAGCCAGCATCCAAAGAACTTGTCGTGGGATTAGAAAAAATTATGCGAGCCCACAAGTTCAAGTACCTGGGCGAATCAATATAGGGCATACTAGCTGACCAAGGGTATCTACAACAAGTCAGTATCCTTGAATTTCAAGCTCAAGATGTGGATACTATAAAACAGTCATTCGACCGGGAATCTTATATGTTGCAGAGTACCTTACAATGAATAGAAAAGAAATGATGGAAAACCTGGAAGTTAGAGGGAGAAGGATTTTGAGGAAAGTTTTGGGCCTAGGAAAGGAAAATGATTAATATAGAAAATGATATAACTATGAACTTTATATGCACATGGAAAAAATAACGGACATTTTGTGGAAATGAACCAAGCGAGATTGACGAACAGGATGTTCACCAACCTTCTAGGAAAGAACATCAAAGGGCACCCTTCGCAGTAGTGAAGGATTTGCAATAAGTGGGGATTACATGGGAATATGTTCAAGAGCGTGATCCTCTTAGGATGAAACTTCAAGCATTCCGGAATTTCCAGGAAAAGCTCAAGCTCAAAACAGGAAGGATGTGGACTGAAGAGCGGAAGCAGAGACATCGAGAATGGATGCGACGGTACTGAGCCAATATTAAAGCCAAAGGAAGAAAACAGTTGGAATAATGTGGTCCCAAGCTCTCCGTAGCGGAAAAAATATATCATTATATCTTCAATAAAATAGTACCAATTTCTTCCATCCCTTCTCCCTCTAAATTATTTATTTATGTTTTTAAGAAATGGCTATTAGAAGATGAGTCCCTTCACTTGATGAGGAATGATTATTTTATAATCCTATATAAAATAGTTTGAGTTACTTAGTGAGTCAACTCCCAAACATCGTTTTCTGTTATTAGAATTATTTGCTAAATAAGTAAGTAATTTAACCGAAAACCGAAAATTTCCGGTCCCGACAACTCTTCATAAGATAAATAAATCATATATTAAGAATTTATCTTTGCATAAAGATAAAATCTCATGTTTTGATTTACTTGTATTGTAAAATATGTAGGTAGTTATTATGCTTTCCACAACCTCAGCAAATAAAATGGCCAGGGCAGGATGTGTGGCTCTTTATTGTCTGTAATGCATATGGTGTCATGCAATACCATTACAGGTTCCCATACAATAAAAATGAATACGAAAACGATCATTTATTGCAAGAAAAAAAGAAGACGTAGAGGAATATGAGGGGAGCTGGGAAAAGTGTGGTGATAAGTTCTAGATCCTTCTAGATAAATTGTCGTTAGGAGTATGGACTCTTCCTTAAAGGCTTCTTCATCCCCGTATTGCATTTTCATCGTCCGTTCTGTTGCGGTTTCGCCATAGAATGTACAAGCAGCAAGAGGAGTTAGGATCTTTGGTATTTATCGAGTGCACACAACTTAACTCAAACAAGGACTATTGGACCAGACCCCAGGACGGCTTTAGCTCGGGATAAATTCTGTTCCCCTGCCCCTTCCAGGTCTCCCTACTTCGATATCATCTTAGAGATTGGAGAACATAAAATCCTATGGAACGTAACCTTGCTGATTGTTTGAATTGTTGCAGCTTTTATTTACGCTAAAATATTTTTATCCGCTGAGTTATTTCTATTGTACATTTCTATTTATGTAGTAGTACTCTTTCGAATAACGATATTTTTTTTTATAGATTTCGTGATATTTTTGATGTGAGGATTTAGTTAGGCATTGGAAGCAGGCTATGAAGTGACCAGGTAGCAATGTATTTAAGTCGTGAATAAAGATACATTGTACCAATTTAATGAAATTGCATAGCAATGTATTTAAGTTATTAATAAAGTTGTATTGTACCAATTAAATGAAATTGGCTATACTATACTTGACCACTATATTTTCATTATTTTACTACTTTTCGGCCGAAAAATCCATCTTCAGGTACATCTAGAAGGACTAAAAATATGAAAAAAATTGCAAAAAACAATTACATAACATTTAAAGTACATTACTGATTGACATGTTATTGCTCCATTCATAAAATATGGATTGCTAGGTTCACAACTAGTTCTTTTGAATATTTTTTAAATTATACTTCATCCTTGCATTCGATTGGTAGTTTTATCAGCATTCATTAATTTAGGAATCAGGTTAAAAATACATAAAAATTATTGATTATTGTCGATTAAATATTTTTGAAACTTATATTAAATTTATCTTTATCAAACTTTAATCAGTTATATGTCATGAAAATAAAGATTGATAAAGATAAATTATTTAACTTCAATTCAATATAAGTTTCAAAAAACATTTAATCGGGGATAATCCTTATTAGGTTTATGTAGCATGATGTTTATGTATTTTTAACTTGATTCCTTAGTTAATGAATAATGATAAAACTACCAATCGAATGCAAGAATAAAGTTTAATTTAAAAAATATTCAAAACAAGAATATATTCAAAAGAATAAAATCTAGCAATCCATATATTGTGATTGAAACAAAAGCATATCAATCAGTAATGCAATTTAAATGTTATGTAAATGCATTTTGCAATTTGAATATATTTGAGTCCTTCTCGATGCACCTGAAGATGGCCTTTATCACCGAAAAGTAAACTAATGAAAATATAGTGGTGAAGTAATTTCATCATTACATCGTTCGATTATTTAATAAACCTACATATATCAGAACGCCTCTGTTACTTAATATTACTCAAAATTAAATAGGTCAATACTCATAACCATTATTAAAAAGCTTTTTTTTTATAATAATAGAAGTGTAATAAAATCGTTAGAGTTTTCTATGGACACATAATCCTTTAACCAAATAAAATTTATAACTTTTTTCATTAATCTACTAAACATACATTTGGGTGGCCCTATAGTTTTCCTCTTTAAAACGTTAATAAACTAACAAAACTATAAATATTTTATATCGATATTATTATTTATCTATACTGGCAGTTAATTAGTATTTAACTTGGCTTACAACAAAAATGGATTAACTTCACAACTGAATTGTTTAAGTTGGCTTCTTGATCTTGTATGAAAAGTCAGAAATAAAAGGCGTTCGGAGATATCACAATGAGAAATTACCTAATTTCCTCTAACGGCCCACATTAATCAACTGCTCTCAGAAAAAGTTGGGATTTCAGACTTTATTACTTATTCACTGAAATTACAAGTATAAAATGAGAATGAAATATTTTTTAAATGAAATAATTATTATTATTAGAGGCACACAGTAGAATTAGATTTTTTTTCATAGATTCCAAAACAAAGTCTCCCAAATAACCGGCCAAAATCATTACACTTTGGCTTGTTATTTCTAAATAATTATTTATACAACAAAAAAATTGATTATTTTTTTTTTTAGCCAATGGTATTCAAATTTAAAAACACTCTATTTTTTCTCTATCTTCTTAAATAGATCAAATAACAAAACCTCAATTTTTGAGAGGGGGTTATTTTTTTTTAAGTCTATTACAAAGGTTCATTATTTAAAATAGTTAACCAACATTGTTATTTCTAATTTTAAAATTAAAGTTCAAGAAATAATTCGTTAGTTGTAGCATTCCTTATCAATATTAACTTAGATATTCAAGTTTAAGTACCTTACTAGACTGTTACATGGTCTCTCATTAGATAGTAAAACCTTGCGAAATACAAGAAAGATAACAATTCAGAAAGATGATCAGCTATATCTCTAAATATTAAAATTACTTTCAACGAATTAATTCATTTTTTGTAAAATCTAAATATAATTTTAATTTCGGAAAAAAAATAAATATTCCTGTAGAAATATTCCTGGGAAATGAACGAGTCACTAAGTAGATATTCACCGTCTAAGATATAAGGTATACGATTGCATATAGCTGTTTTTACGGGAATCAGTGGTGATAATTGAGAAAAGAATGGTCGTTGATGGTTTCGGCATTGAACCTCTGGGTTCGCTATATCTTATTGTAATTGTATTAAGGAGTTTTTATAATATCATGCGCTGATGAACGAAAATAATTGTATTCACCATAACTCATTGTATTTATTAACCTTAATTTTAGAATTTAAACAAAATAATATAAAAGAAGGCATTATGTATGCAAGTATTTCTTTATTAATGTATGTTTGTATTTTAGTAGATAATGGGACTTATTCTGAAGTCCGACGATAATTTATTCTCAGATTATCTGTACCGATCCTTAAAAATCATAAAATGTTTCTTTATTGTTGATCTCCTTGCCTTGCGATCCCTATCTACTCCTTGAATACCAGATCGCAACCAACCTACCTCTATACCACTTTAGAACTGCTCCCTTTAGCAAATCTTTTCCTGTTCCTACAAACTCTTTTCTAAAAGGTTCCTTGCTCTCATCTCCGTAAAGTCTCCAATCTAGTTTCCTTCAAATATCGTTTATATTCTTCAAATGCTAAATTCCCAATCAACCAATGAGATATAAACTACAACGACTAAAATATATCGGCATGTAGAATGTTCATCTCATATATTTTGAGAAACAATTTTTCCGAGAATGGTGACATTTCTTTTTTTTCAAAAACTCAAACTTAAAATTTTCAGATTTAGAGTGCAGGAGCAACTGATTTACTATTGACAAAATATTTTCCGTTCACCAAAATTGAGAAAAAAGTTATAAATCCAGAGTACAGTTCATAATTTTCAAAAAGGCTAACGACTGCCAGATATTGTATATTATGATAGAGCAGAGGATACCAGAGAAATAAGTCATATTATTATTATGCATGTCCGATCCGAAAGCTAGGAAATTTTATTTGAAGAAGTTTGAGGTTCATTCAAACTTTAAACAGTGTGATTCTCTTTTCCCAATTGTATTTAATTTGTAGCTGAATTGTGTCATTAGACAGGTAATACATAATTAAAAAGATTTAACTTTAGACGTAAAATACCAGTGATTGGATAAGTCGATGAGTTGGAATTGTTAAGCAAAGATATGGAAGCCATTGAAGAAAAAAAAAGGTAATGGAAGTTAATTAGGAATCAGGTCTCGATGTATTTACGGATAAAACAATATATACAATATGGTTAGTAGCAGAAATGGGGTTTCGGTAATTTCGAAACGAGAATGCGTTTGAAAGAAGGCCTAAATATTTTTCTGTCATGTGATTATTGAGTTTGCAAGTTTAGAAACTAAAAATAAACATTTGCAAGATTACCATACTTTCTGGTGTACGTATTCATATTCTAAAAGAGGCCGTTACATTAAGGAAATAACGAAGGCTGAAGCTCTGTGAAAACAAAGTGTTTATAAATAATAAAAGGCTTAGCGAGCAAGAAGGCTCGATGCCGAAGCCACCAATCGCTGTTTTCAAATCTCCGTCCACCGAATCTGGTCTTAATCCAAATTCACAAGATCACCCTTAAAGTAATCCTTCACCTACCTTTTCGGTCCATCCCTCAAACGTTTACCAATCGGGTCCACGCTTATTACCTTTTTAGGGGTTCGTTCGTAACTATAATTTTGGTTATATTAACATGATGCATGCCCCGCCATTCCCGCTTTGTGTAACCTTCTCCAGAGATCTCATCTTCTTTCGGGACAAATAGTCTACGCAATAACTTATTCTTGAATACCTTAAGGAGTTGTTCTTCCTTCAATGTTTGCGGCCACGTTTCAAAAGCGTACAGAACAGTAGGGGTAAGCAATAACGCCATCCATTCTCTTCGCAGGACGGGTTTCAGTTGGGATATTATTATTTGCGAGGGCCTCGGGCCCTTGGTATCTCTCAACAGCCCTGATGAAACCAACTTGGTATTGTGTGATTTTTAGCAATTGTAGTCCCGAAGATTCGATGCCGATGGCATTAAGAACTTTTGCTTACATGTCTCCCTCCATACCATGAAAATCCAAAATTAGAAGTCAGTATGAAAACTATCCTCTCATCTACTCCTTAGTCAGAGAGGGACGTTTCTGTTCAGATTTAATTAATTTAATTTCTTTCTCATGATTCATTCTATATCCTGCTCAACTGCTTTTGACGATTATTTAAATCACAGCAACATTATTCCTCCAATTATAGTTAGTGAGTAAAGTCGTACAATTCATACGAATATTTTATTTCCTCGCGTGAATCTACTCATTAACGTAGGAGACCGCCCCAAGGATGGCGGATGTGGGATTGGTCGGCGGAAATTCTTCGTAAGTTCCTCCCGGCTAAATCCGATGGACTCACTGACCAACAATGCTAGATTGCTGGCTCCGCAGGCTAGCTGGATAGTGTGATGTAGGTTTTTTTTATTAAACTTTTAGTTCACAAAATACTACTAATAGTCATGGATCTCTCTACTAAACCAGTAAACTATTTCCTCGTACGGATCTCCGATTGAGGACTGCATCTGAAGATTTATGCCGCATGTTGAAAATTAGAAATTTAGGCATAGGGGCGCAGAATGTAAGAAGTTGGAATACAGCAGGTGGGTTAAAATAGGCACTGCAAGACGATCGCTGGCCATAGGAATGCTCGGAAGGATGTACAAGAAAAGGTATTAAATAATTATTACATAATATATTGTCGGTTAGGAGGTAAAACTGGCCAACTGCAATTTTTGTGAAGCTGAGGCTTGTTCCTATTGACCAGTGCCTGAACCTACGTGTAAATATAGTTCAGGCAAGATACCTCATCTTCACAAAAATTGCAGTTGAACTTTTACCTCCAAACCGATGATATACATAAAAAGATAAAAAATAAAAACTGGTCGGCCAGACCGGACCCCATTGGATCTCTGGAGCCTCGGGGCTACATTCCAGGCTGCCCTCCCTCTCATCGAGCCTTTGTGTGACATTGCTATAGGTCAAGTTTTATAAACCACTCTAATAAAGTTTTTTGCCACGAGTTTTTGTTTTGTAGCGAATTGGCTCACAGAAGGTTTCGTACTTTTTTTCTCTGTTGCAAGGTACTGCTCATTAAACATTTATGTTTTTACATTGAATAATTTAAATTTGGTTGCTATTCCTATTGTTTATTCATCGCTAACATCAGCCTCTGCTCATATCGAGTCTTTTTTCTGTATCAGCTGTGAAATTATTCAATTCGGTACTCATTAGAATTGCCGGCAATTTTTCCTGTTCGGTAAATTCTTTTTAGCCTAGGGTAGACAGGCCATCAATGAGAAGGGATAATGAAGGGGTTCCGGGCCGTTGGGATCATTAATATCGTGGCACTGTAGGCTTCTGTCGGTGATAAAGGATTAGTTCATCTCCTGCCCTCCGATATTCATGCTGGGAGACGCCATTCGTCTATGCGATTGTCTCTTTCGCTTTGATCAATAGTTGGCCAGAAAGTTTGGCTTTGGAAACTTATATTCGATGACCGATAGTCGATTCACTAGGGCAGCTTTTGACCAAACTTTTGACAACTATAAACCTCTTCTGTAATTTTGGTTACACTGAGTATATACTCGTAACACTTATGTGCGTTTATATATATATATATATTAGCTAATGTGGTAAAGTTATTTTATTCTTTTAAATATATAAGCATTATTAATTTTAATTTTTCAATATTTATTTTATTTTATTTTTTAGGAACAATTTTATTTCATATTTCATTTTAGAATTGTTTTGGTTTATTTTCAGATTTTTTTGTTTAGTTTTGTTTTATAACACTATAAGGAGCTTTTTATTCTGTATTCACGTGTTATTTTTATTACTAGAAACAACGTGAATTCGAAAAATTTCATTTTCAAAATAATTCTTTGTTGAGGAAACTTCATTCCACGCGACACTTTCAGACAAATCATTCTTGACCAATCCCAAAAGGAACTTCGACTACTTGATATAGTTAGAAGTTTTCCTACAAGTGGGGCATATGCAACAAAGTAAGTGGCTGAGAAAAAATAATAATCGCAATTAATAATCAATAATATTAATAATAAAAAAATAATCACAATTAAAATAATCACATTTAAAAAAAAAAAAAAATTACCGCAATTGGTCCTTCCGAAAGCCTCTTTACAATAGATATTAAGTTAAGCCGAATTATATTTCTTAAAATAATGTAAGTCAACTTTACGATGGTGCCAATAGAATTTAATTTTCTTGGGTAGTTTTAAGTGATCGGTTCCTATTCAATAAAAAAACGTGACACTTAAAAAAATACGATACTTATACTTCCTGATTTTCTGTGAGGAATCGGATCATCGGATCTGTATGATTTTTTTTTTTGCTAAGGTCTATTATCACCTCTTTAAATATTTACTATGACTTACGGAATACCCTGTATAATCATATAGTTAATTGACAAGCGTTGCTCCATGCTAGAATGCTAGAATTAAGAAAATGTAAACTATTACTTAAAAGATAATGCATGATTTCCTCTATTAAGAAGTTACATCAAGAAATATTGTTGATCTCTGTTTAGCTCTGTTAAGATTAAGGAGGGAGGCGAGGTATATATCCACTAAATTGGATTAAATTGATATTGATGACTGCCTTTCGGAGTGGTCAATATCTACAATATTTGCTTGTAGTTAAGTAAGAGTCAGGCTTTAATATTGTCTTTCAATGTGATATTTTGCTACCCAGATAATTTTATTTTGCCTGTTTTAAATTATTAACAAATATAATACTAAATATCACTCGTGAAAGATAGCAAAGTTATATTTAAAAAAAAGGAAAAACTTCAAAATTCGTAAAATAAAAATTGCGCAGAATTTAAGACACCACTATTAGTATTAAATATAATTAGTATTAAATATTAGATAGATCCATTCTGATGAAAAACTTGTTGGGATTACTTTTCATTCTCTAATTTATGATAATATTTTTATAACTTTTCTTTTAACACGATTGCTATTGTGAATTATTCGGTCAGCAAATCTACATAATAGCTAAGAGATTAATGAATTTTTAATATTTAAATATGATATTATACGTTACCCGACATAATTTGTTTTGTTTTACCTAAAAAATAAATTATTTCGATTACATGATACGTGATTCAGAATTATTTTTGTATCACCTTCTTATTAAAAATATTATCAAGTCGTTGAGCATATAGTATTTTTCCTAATAAATGCAAATTTATTAAAAATTATTAAAGATATGAAAATTCTGTTTGTACCATTTGTTTTAGCTTGGTAATACTTTTGATATTTTGCTATTCAGATAATTTTATTTTGCCTATTTTAAATTATTAACAAATCTAATACTAAATATCACTCATGAAAGCTAATAAAGTAATATTTAAAAAGAAGAAAAACTTCAAAATTCGTAACATAAAAATCGTGCAGAATTTAAGATACCACTATTAGTATTAAATATCAGATAGATCCATTTTGATGAAAAACTTGATTCATTAGGATTCATCTGCGAACTCAACAGTTTGGGCATGCGTCAAGCACGTACGTAAAAGTTTCAAATAACGAGCATATTCTAAGAGAAAACGTTACGGTCTACATTTTTTTTCCTCTAGCATTTTTATCACAAACCAACTGTTTTGCCCTAATATGCGTTCGAGCCATCTTAAAATTATGTTACAATGTTACCCCAGTCCTTTGATTAAGTTTATATTTCAGCCTTCAAAACGTTTGAATATAGGAATGGATCAAATGATAAAGTCATTATGATAGCATTAATAATTGTTTAAATACTAACCTGAGATTCCCTGATCATAACAAAAGACTGGGCAATGGAGGTTTAACAATTGCTTTGTCAATTCCAAAACAAGAACTTAAACTATTGCCACGGAAATAGCAAAGAAGGAGGCTACAGGTTGTTGGCCTGTCTTCATTGGGCTCCAGTGGTGTTAAAGACAAACTAAAATAAGAAAATAAACGATAGGCGATAACAAAAAGCCCACATAAATATTTATATTTTGAAATCCCGATTGTCCCAAAGTTACCCCATCATGCTTAAGGTTAGCCCAGTTTACGGATTTTTGGTTTATAAATAGATCATATATCTGTTCTGGAGCCGGCTTCATAATTATTAAATGCTGAATTATTACTACCAAGCTAAAGCATTTTAGAAAGCTTCATAATGATTTAGTCAATAATCCATAAAAGAAATGTCTACATCTGAAGTATGTACCTCACTATCTGGTATTCAAATAACCCAAATATTTTTGGAAATCGATATTTTAAATAGGTGAAAGCAATTAATTAAGTTTTATATATATATATATATATATATATATATATATATATATATATATATATAGTTTCTGTTTTATAAATATATTAGATATAGCTCTGGAATTACGAACCTGCAATTCACATACAAAAATCTGATGCGCTCCGTCCGTTACATGTTGTTTCAAAATAAGTAAAATTAAGTTGTTTACTTCTTTTTATTCAAATGTTTACTTCTCTCTTCCTTTATTCAGCCTTATTTAAATATGTACTCTCATCAATTTCATCTTTTTTCTCCTTATCAGAGTTGATTTATCAGTTGAGTTTGTGAATTTACCCAAATTGAACGATGATAATAACGATATGATAATATCACCCTATGGCCGCTTTTGTTTCGTTTTTCCACTCTCTATTTGCTAACTCTAACTTTAAGCACGTTTTAGCGTTTTTATTTTTATTTTGAGTTAACAAATAAAATTAATAAAGCTAAAAACTAAGAATTGTTTGTGGTCTAAAAAAATTGTGTAAAAGTGTTGATGGCAAAGGATTGAGGGAATTAAAAACTGTTGTCCCTCTGCTAATGGGCTTACTGACTATGCTGCTCCAGTAATCGGCCGTACCTTTATCTTCGGTGTGAGAACCCTTATAAATGCCCTTGAAACAAGAGTAAGGCTGTCTAGAAGAGGCAGAGCCTATATGGAGGCTCGACGTATAGCCGGGCGTTGCAAATGAAACTGCCATCCATATTATCTAGAACTGCATTTCGTCTCACGAATGAAGGTTTAAGGGTTCTCGCGAAGGAAAAGATATGCGGCAGCAGTAAACTGGGATGGAAGCCAGAACTGGTGTGCTTAGGACCAAGCGCCAAATATATCAATGGCCAACTTCACAGATTTTATAAGTGCAAATATTATAGTTTCGAGTAAAAAAAAAGATTTAAGATTTGACCACATTCTGTAATTCCTAATTTATTAAATTCTCTTAGGTTTGTTTTTGTATCTGACTACTTTATTAACTACTTAGTTACTAATTAAAACAATAGTTTCAAACAGATATTGCAGATATGTTATGTAGCTGTTATAACCGAACTGTTACTTACATCATTTATGAAGTTGACCATCAGATATTATTGATGTCCAGATCATCGGCGACAATCACAGTAGTATCCATACAAATATATAATAGGCAACATGTTTGTTTCAAGACATGGATTTGATGACGCCATTATTCGAAGAGTTCTTTAAGGCTCCTATCTGAATTATATACCAGGATTTAGGCTATTCCCTCCGTCTAAAATTATATCTACCATAATTATCAATGGTTTTGCTAGATCCTCTTTCTTTTTACCGTAAGACCAAATTATAAATTGAATTTTTTCCTCTTAATTTACCGTCTGCTCTATATTTATTGTGAATTAATAAAAAAATTCATTTGTAGCCATTGTAATTACATTTTTTATTTTATCTTCATCCAGCTGCTATGACTGTAAATGCTCTAAACCATACTACAGTATTATTATATGACTCCAAGATATAGTGTTTAGATGTTGAAGGTAGCATCAAATAGTTCTTAGAATTATGTATGGAGTACCAATATACTACAAATTAAACAATAAAACTATTCTAATAAGAATTGATATAACAACCATTTTTCATTTGTAATTATAAAACTCCATACAAAAGGTATTGCAAATGTTGAAAATACGTTTTGTTATCATTGCGATATTCTGCAATATGGTAAGTAATTCAAGTAAATTAAAGAAGCAAGATGTTCGATGTTCGGTACCGCCAATAATCGTCGTCTGCTGGCTTCCCTCTGCAGAACCGTATAGAAACCTAAATTTAGAAAACCAGACCTAACATAGTACACTCATCTATGACCCTCCGATGTCTACCTATCGGTTCACCGATTGCCTTTTTATTGATTCGTTTCCCATCAGGCCGCTATGCTAATTTGTGTCTAAGTTAAAAACTTTTTAAATAAAATGATCCAAATCTTTTTTCTGTAGTGTAACATGATTCGATTATCCGTTTTTAGCCGTATAGTATATTATCGATCCGAGAAACAGATGCAATCATTCAATACTTACAGGATAAGTGGTCGCTTTTTTACTGTTATATCACCTTCGATTCTACTGGATGGTTGTCAAAATCTCTCTTCTCCAAATG
Organism: Rhaphigaster nebulosa; assembly: GCA_948150685.1. Lineage (NCBI taxonomy): Eukaryota > Metazoa > Arthropoda > Insecta > Hemiptera > Pentatomidae > Rhaphigaster > Rhaphigaster nebulosa. The sequence goes on along the minus strand of OX411308.1, from coordinate 38,295,351 downwards.
TCTTGTCTCAGGTAGAGGTTTCCTCCATTATTCATTGTCCGCCTGCCAATGGAGGGCTGTGGCCATCTCCGCTGATCGATAAGGACAGGAGAGCGTGGTCCGGATGGCAGTTAGGAACAGGTTGAGAAGGGGTGCTAACAAATAGCTCGGAAGGGACGAGAAATATCTGCAATTTCCCTCAATGGTGCAACCAGTGAACTCACTACCGTTTCCAAATGGTCCTTCCCAAGGCGAAATATTACGCACGCTGGACAGTGCGAGAAAACAGAGAAAAGCCGAGTGCTTTAATGCTATATAAAGTGGCACTGCAAAATATTTTCATGCCCGGCTGGTGGAGCACTTTGGAAAAAAAGGTTTAATGAATATAAAATGAGTTGCTGTTGCATTAAACACTTTTTCAAACGATAAAATATAAAGTTTATATTATATATACAATATCAAGTGGGTCGAAAAATTTTTTCAATCACAGTGGGTATTTTTTTTCGTAATGACTATTTTAAATACTGCATGATACTGTCGATGATTAATTAATAAAACGTTTGTTTAATTATATTTAGTATTTATTTAATTGTTTTCTGGCAATCTAAAGCAAGGATAGTTTTTGCTGAGATACAATAATCTTGTGTAACTTTAAGATATCTAGACTAAGAAAATAGCAGTCATAATGGATGGTAAAGGCGCTTTTATTGAGAGAGAGAAATGCTTTATTTACAGCAATGCTGCCCAAATACCTTGGGTTGCTATACACACAGCATAATCATCAATCTAATGCTAGACATAATGCATATTCCATTTTTTCCCTTCATTTTAACTCTAAATACATTATTCTCATAACTACATTACCACATTATATATATTCTTTTTTTTTTTCCTTTTGTTTGTTCTAAATCTTCTATTACTCTCTAATCTATTCCTTATTTCTCTTTTCCAGTGGTACTCAACTATTACTTGAAATAACGCTTTTTTTATATAAATTTAAAAAATAAATAAATAAATAAATAAATAATGAAATAAATTACTTAAAAATTAATCAAATTTTCACATTTTAGAAACGCACACATAAGCATCAAAATTAGTACAAGAAATAATAAATGAATAAAAATATATGGATAAATATCAATGGTAACAAATAACTTAAAGAAAAAATAAATAAATAAATGAACAATAATAATTATAAATAAATAACGAATATCGACTCAATTGACCACCATATGAGTTATGGTGGATAATCCCCAAGGAGTCCAGTATAATATTTTCGGCCAATATCGCAACATTCCTATCGCTAACTATAAAACAAAAATACTTATAAAAGATTTTTTGTGTCTTCCAAAATTTGTATACTTTGATTTCTGTCACGATACTAGACGATGCTAATCGTTTCTCGTCCTTTATTTTAAATTTAAGAGATTTTCAGAGTCACTCCATCATAAATATTTTTTTTTATTAAAAAATCAATATATATTTCTCGAACTGAAAAGAACTCCACCATCTTAATTCAGCTTTATCAATCAAATAAATTGCATGTATTTCTAAAATTCTTTATCAAATGTATGAACGTATTCTCCGTATTAAAGGAGGTCTCAAAATGATTTTTTTTTTTAATTATAAGACAAGAATAAATAAAAGAAAAACATGGAAGGAGATTCTTTAAGTTCTGGAGTAAATGATTCTGTTTGACAAAGACTGTTAGGTAATCAGGGGCATGTCAAACGGCTGGCAAGGGTAGAACCAGCCAGACTACAATCAATAGTTCGGCGTCTTCAAAGCTCCGATTAGATCAACATCTTTAATACCTAGGAACAGCTGTATCCCTCAGCTAATCTCAACTTCAAGATACGCTTCTCCCTCCCCCAGCCTGTTACAATTTCTACCTCATTTTTTTTTATTTTGGTTTTATTAAATCAATTCACTATATAAAATGAACATTATAAAGCTCTGTTAATTAAGCAATTAATCTTTAAATTTGATTTACTTTTAAAATTAGTATAAATAAACAGATGACTTATCAGCACTGAGCATCTATAGGCAGAAGCCCAAATGTCAGGGATACGTTTTTAGGAGGAGCAACAATCAGTAGCAAGCAAGGAAAAGCTAGCAAACCGTCATTTCAGCGCTAGTAAACTTTTTTGGGATTCTTTCATTACCAGTAAGTTACAGAAATATTAATTTTAATACAATTAATTCAACACATCAGAGACCTTGGGATAGACAACTACATAATGAGAAACCTTCGACCAAAACAAAAAAAAAAGAATTGAAAAATAAAATATAATAATATTTCTCCAACTGAATTTCCTGCAGTTTCTTGCCCCTCAGTTATAAATCCCGAAACGGACGGAGAGAGCAGTTGGAGAGAATGGTGGTGGGGTAGAGTTAAAAAACTTTAAATTGGGCGGATTAAAAACTTGGCGCCCGCTGGTGAAGGGGATTGTTTACGGTGTAATTTCCTGTCTGAAACTGTTCTGGCCTCGGCTGAAGAATGCCGCTGTTTAAGAACTCGTCACACGTAGCCTAATTTCCCTGACTTTTCCGCCACCTACCACTGCCGAAATAAAATACTATGTGCGAAAACTACTCTGGCTGTCGCGAAAGGCTATGCTCCCAAGAAATAGAAGCCTGACTCACCCAAAAATAAATCAATTATTAATTTTAATCATTGCCCATTAATACGAGTAAAGGAAAATCAATATATAAATGGATTCTTAGTTTTATCGTAATATTATTTCCTTAAAAGAAATACCGTCACATTGATTGGACTCCAAATGCTAATTTTTAAAATACGCACAGTTCTCGGACGGACTAGATGTAATTTTAACATATTCCTAATGCTTTGTTTTCTTATCCATTATACTATATATTTAAGCCCATCACATAGTCTATAACAATAAACAGATGAATTCACAATGTGGTTGCAATTGAATTTTCATGCATAATCAAGGTCAGCATCCCTTGTTAAATACTCTTACTACCCTTAATATGAAATTTCAATGTGTTTATCCTAGGAGATCTCTTCACTATCTATTTTTTTACCTGGTATTTTACCTATCTATTTTGGCTTATCATGGCATGGTCTACAACGGGCATGTTTGTATTAATGTCAGTAAGAATTCCAAATGATCTTGCTTAGGGATGAATATTTCTTGTTATGCTAATTTCGGCACAGGTTGACCATGTTATTATTTTAATATTTTTGTATAAGCGCTTTTAACCTCCTCCTGACATATGCGATGCGTTAATAAAAAATAATTTTTCAAATGTTTTTTTAAGGACAATTGTTGAATAATTATTTTTGACAATTAGTTTAGCACCGGACAACGCAATATATTTCTATGAAACTATTTTGTTTGCATATATTTATTTAAATGCATAGAGAAAATAATGAAAATAGTAAATATGGATAAACATTAACAAAGATATAAAATACTTAATATATTTAAAAAAATAAGTTAATATAGACAAGAAACATTGAAAAATGACAATTTTGTCTTGACTATTTCTGAAAAATGGATGATTTTTTTTTTTTTGTTAATTATATATTGAAGGAATGGAATTTATTTGGGACAAAGTAAATGGAATTAAATAATTTTTCCCAACTAATCTAAAAGAATTTTTTTTTTATTGTTTCAATATAAACTTTGTACCCATGTAATACGAAGGCCTATTGGTTAGCTTTATAAATATGAATCGATTAAGGCTGCAATCTGGCACCCTAGTTATTTTCCTATCAAGACAACAAAGTTTTTGCTCATAAATTCAGATTCTTTTCCATAGTTTCATATCTTTTTACACAGAATCAACAAGTTTCACTGTCAAGATTATGAGAACTTGAAGTAAACAAGATCTGACAAGAATTACATAATCAATTCATTGCCCTATTATAAATAATAGGGCATACGTAAGAATGTAGGTAATTAAATAATAATTTAATTTAATTTATTTTGTACTTCATTACACCTTAGTACTATCCGCCCGGGGACACAAACGATCAAGAGACGCCTTAGCTTTAGAGGAAGGGATGCATGAGGGACCCCAAGGAATTCATTGATTACGGGCCTCAAGGCATCTGGCGATTCTCCAGTAGCCTCCAGGTCCTTCGTCACATGCGGCAAGACACTTGAGGTGTCTTATTATTGTATTCCAATATAAAAATATAAACATGAATGATATAAGTGACCATACAAATAATAACAAAACAAAAAATCAATTTGATTATAATTTCTCTCAAATGTTCACGAAAATATAAAACCTTTAGGCGTGATTTGCAATGATTTTTGTTATTATTATGTAAAGAGAAATTCTGAAAACAATTATTTTCATTTAAACAGTCCTCCTTTACTTTTAATTCTGTTTTTGACAACTAGCCATCCTTTCAGTGAGCCGAAACTCATGTTTAATAAAATGTTTTTGAGATTTTGGAGCATATTCTTGTACTTTCCTATGAAGAAGTTCTTCCCATAGCTCGATTGGGTTATTTCGGAATACTGTGCTGATCATGATTCCCTCACCTACTTTTTCTTTTTAAAAACCTGAACACAACATGGAAGTTTGCTTGGGATCGTTGTTTTGTCGCACGATTAAATTTGAACCAATTTAGTTAAGTCCAGCAGGAACGATGTAGTCCTGAAAAATGCTCAAATATTTTTCTTTGCTTAGAAGACAGTTGTTTGGACGATTTGTTGATTTGGACGATTTCTTCTTGTCCTGAAGAACAGCCCCAGACAATCCAATTGAAAATTCCATCTTTTTATCTTCAATGACTTATTGAAAGTTATTAAACTGTTTAAAATTATTAAGAAGTAATTCAAATTAATTACATTTTAAATGGACTGAATTTAATTAACTCTTAGGTGAGCAATTGCTAATCCAACTGATTACCAAAAAAAATTGTTTACACTATATAACTATGAGATTAGTAAAAACTGATTATCAAGTTTCTTATTAATTTTTGTTTTGTAATTTTTATTTTTGTTGTAAAAAATATTTTTTAGTAAATTAACCCATTATGACCAGACACTATGGATCAGAAAAAGATGAAATCATTCCACAATCGGATTAAAATTTGTAGCAATTTACCTACAATATTTACGGTAGTCCTAAACTATTGGCCGGCACTGTAGATAATCCTCATATAATCCTCAGTTGAATTAGGAGTCGGGTGTTGTATATAAAAATAAAATATAATCAATAATAAGTAATAAAATGAGTAGTTTGAAGGATGTGATTGTCTGATACAAGTGTATACAACAGAAATTCTAATATGAGGATAGATGAATAAAAGGCTAAGCGAACCCGATAGTTCGATTCCGATTCCGCACCAACATGTCTCTGTCCATCGATCTCTGCCAGAAACTAGCCCCACTAGGTAAAAATTCAAATTTGTAGATTTATTTATTTTTTCACCGAACTAATAAATTACGTGAATTTGAATCAACAAAGGAAATAATGGGTAAATTGGTAATAACACACAAAAAAGGGGTTTAATTGAGAAAAACTGCTTAAAATATTAGGTTAACTAAATCTTCAAAGATAATTTGGAAGGGCTTATTTTTAGATCCAATAAAAAACAGGTTCTAGAAATTAACATAATAGATTACCTTGTTCCTTACTATTATTTTCGTTAAAAAAAATAATTAAGATAATGCTTAAAAGAACGTTTTAGCAGCTATTTTTGATTCTTGAGAATTTTTCAGAAGTTGGTGAAACTAATAGTTATTTTCTTTTCTTAAATTAATAGGATTACTCAGAAAAAACTACTATTTTTCTTGCTGATTAAAAAATATTCATATTTTTTCGTTTTTAGATTCGCAGCAATAATAAATAAATGCAATACTCTTTAAAATGTCATTATTGCATTTGTACTGAAAAAATTGATTTAATTTATTTTTTAACTAGTAGCATTATTATAATAAAATATATAAAAATGTTTAAACAAAATTTAGAAATAGATTTATTGTATAAAATAATAATGACTAATTATCTATATTAAATTAGATGAAATAATTATTAATTCAATTGTATTGCATATATGTTTGCATGGACGTTAGTAATAATGCTTGAGTCCAGATGAAGGAAAATCTTTCACATCAAGGGAAAATCACACAGCCGCACAGTGCTTTGAGAGTGGACAAAAACCAAAATATTGTATCTTTATTATTATTAATTTTTAAATTACATTTAAAATTTATCTAGAGATACCAATTAATATGAATTACCGTGTTTCAAAATATTTATTTATACTATTGTTACTAAAAGTAAAGAAATAGTTTAAAATAAACATGCATTTTGATCTCGTAAGCGTTCGTATTTATAGGAGATTTGATAGCAGATGTAAATATGAAATGTAAACAATCCGGCCTGTCGTTTTTACTTTCTTGTACGAAGTAAAGGAAGTATTGTAATCGCGAAAATTTTCGGTTTTCAGATTTCAACGGAAATATCCATTTTGACTAGTTTCGTCGTGAGCCTGTACGTAGGTGCGTACCTCGCATAACTCAAAAACGGTTAGCCGTAGAAAGTTAAAATTTTGTATTTAGGATTGCTGAAAAATCTAGTTGCGAATCTCCCTTTTTGAACACTACATGATTACTGAAAATGATACTTTACTTGAAGGTCATTATTGATTTTCATAGAACAACATATTAACATATAGTGCAAAACTTCTCAAATTAGTTATATAAGACTTAAATATTAATATAAATAATATAATAAATTTTAGTTAACATTGGCAGGCCGGAAGTGGTACTTTACATGAAGGTCGTATTAGACTTTCATCAAAAATTATATTAAAATACTATGCAAAACTTCTCAAATTTAGTATTTATAACTTATATATTGATTTAAATAACATACTAGATTTTGGTTTAAATTGAAAAACCGGAAGCGGTACTTTACTTAAAGGTCATAATAAACTTACATCAAAAATTATATTAAAATTAAATACAGAAATCAAATGGTTCGGTAATAAAGGCTACAAACGCGATTTTGTTTCCACTCCAATTAAACATTTTTATTACTTATTTTAAGTTTTAAAATTGAGTGTAAAATACTGGTTTCACCTTCCCATTTTTGAGATGAACAAGTCTGCAGCAGGAGAATAAGATATAAGTTAAGTGGGTTCTTCCGCTTAAAATGTCGAAACTGTCGATTTTAAATGCTCTATCTTGTGATAATGACAATTCTAATGTTGTCACGGAACTTGGATCCGACTTCGATCGTGGAAATTCAAGAAGCAAGGACGTGGAAAATAAAAGTAAAAAAAAACTTTGCTGGCCCGTTGCATTGATGGAAGTTTCCGATTTGACAAAGTTAGAGAGTTTCAGTGGGATCTTGGACCTCCCTACCAAAGTTGGAAGGGCTGTGGAGAGAGGCTCTTTTTTTCATACATGTTTTTCTTTCTCCTGCTGCTTGTTAAAACGGAATTAATATATTTGAATGTGTTCTTTAAAATTGTATTGAGATTCTTTTTATACAAAAGGAGGAATTTATTTGAATTACTGTTGAATCAATTAAATTTAGCAACATATTCAATGAGAAAAAAGAAAATAATTACGCAACAATAATAATTTAAGAAATATTAGAAACTTTCATTTGGATCGGTTTGCAAAGCTTTGCTTTCTACCTGTTTATCCCTTTTTTTAATTTTATTTATTTGTATTCCTTGCCAATTCGACGTTGTCTTTGAGGATTCCATCGAGAGCTTCCCGGGTGATGCCTTCCTTCCTCCTAGAGGTGTGCCCGTTCCACATCCATTTCCTTGTCCTTATTTCATCTACTATTTTTCTCTCCTTGGTCCTTCTCACTAGCTCTTCTTTGGAAATGGTTTTTATCGTTTTGAGAAACTATAATTACTCAGTTTGTATGTACTGTCCAGAAATCTAAAAGTACGAATTAACATAAGTTACCACATACAGTTCTTCACAGACAGAAAATGTAACTGTTCAGGACGTCTTTAGGCTTTAGAAAAAAAGTTTTGGCGCTGTATATTTTTTTCGAAAAAAATATGAGTTTGCAAGAGAGTTCAAGTGGCTTCACAACGCGGCCAGTATTAAAAAGAATAACAGCTTTCTAATACATTTTTTTTTTAAATTACGAAACAATTCATAATGTTGATTTTTAATTGAAATACCAACGTATTATTATATTGAGAAATACGAAACCCTTTTTCACATCGATTCATATGAATCTTTTGTGAATACCTACCTACGTTAAAATAAAAAAGTTAAATTCATCCGAATAACTTTCATTCAATTTTATCCTGAAAAGAGTGCAAATTTCCGGCAGCTTATTTACGGCGAGTTGCGGCTTTGAACTGGCCAATATACCACAATCCTATTTGGCGACAGATGGACAAAACGACCCTAATCAAAAGGAAAGGGTGAAAGGGTTGAAGATGTGCTGGGTAATTAGGGAGTAATTGAGTTATTGAGCCTACACAAGTGGATGATTAGCTGAAACTGAGTTTGAATGCGGCCGTAACAAGCCGGTGAGGGAGCATTATTTCTATCCTGTCTCCTTTATACCCCACTAACAAGTGGCAAATAATGAATACTTATTGGTATCCTGTTAATGAAGTACTAGATGGTTTCACTGATTGAAATTGGACTATAATTATAAATTGACGGTGTACTGAATAATGAAGAAAACGAAACCTACATTTAAAATAGGTATTCTTATGTTCTATCAATTTCAGGAATATTCAGAAAACTTTCTTTTCTTCTTCCCCTAATGTGTGCCGTTAAACGTGGAGTTGCGGTCCAACTCCAACAAGCCCACCTGTCTCCGTCCCTTATCAGTCTTTTCATCTCCGGGATGGTAAACCCTCTTGCTTTTCCTAGTCTTCCAATATTAAAAGTACATAGCCTGGCTCTGCTTTCATGAGGTCTATATTCCGGTATAGCTTCTAAGGGCCACCTGACCTTTCCGGTATCATTATACTGCAGACATGTACAAACCATTTTAGCTGCCGCTGATTCAGAAAGTCCCAAATCCTCACATATTCTATTATTTCTGACGCAGTTCTATTAATATTGCCGAAGATTCTTATGATGAATCTCATTTTTGCCACCGTAATTTCGTTTATGCTTATCGAGAGTTGTTCAGCTTTCTGATCAATATAGGAGAATTTTGAGGAACATCGATTTAAATAGCCTACTTTTGGACTCTGCTTACTTCCTACTTTTTTTTTTTTTATGTCTGGTAGTGTTGTCTATTGACCTTCATCGCCTGATTTGGCCTTCTGATTTATTTTTTCCATATTTGCTAATAACAGTTTCTAGATACGTATACATATTCCCCAGTTCTAGGGACTCCACACTATCCCTCCAACGCACATGACCTTACTTTTAGGATTTATGAGTAACTCTTTTTACTGTAATTCTTTGTTACATTCGTTTCCATGATGACTGAAGAGCCAACAATGATAACTCTATTAATCAATGCCTGAGCAAGTACTGGGATTAAATACCAATACCCCACAACAGCTTTTGGGGTTCTCCTTTTACACACCTTCTATATCTCCATCCATAAAAAGGAAAAATAACACAGGACTTACACTATCCTCTGCGTTATTTGTTTATAAAAGTGAAGAGGTTCCGATGTCCGGCCATTTAGTCTTACAATATCCTTTAGAACATCATATAAAAATTTAATGGCACTCACCCTTCTTCCAATTTTTACATCCCATATCTCCTGTCTCAGAACTGAATTGAAAGTTTCTCACGGAGCAAGAAATGCCTGAGAAACTGCCCTGCTAAGATCCCATATTTTTTCTACAATCTTCCGGAAGCTGTTTACCAGTTCTAAAAGTCTTTATCTACTCTTCTAGACCATGTTCTACAATATGATGCAAATTTATTTGGATGTATGGATCCACATTTATCTGGCATTTCGAAGTTCATTATCGTTTATAAATAGATGTATATTTTGGCACAAAACCATCATGTATATTAAAAGAAAAACCATGCATTTAAAAAAAAAATAAACATTATAAAAATATTCGTTTATGTGAAAAATAGATTATGTGGTATTTTAGTTTTAAATTTTAGTTATTTGAAGTATTATCAGTTTTTCCGCTTATCTTTTTTATTTAAGTTTTTACTACAAACCCTTTTATTAAAAAGTTAAAAAAGAAAAAGAAATAGATTCCCAACGGCATTGAAAAAATATAACTTTATTGCACAAGCTTAGGCAATGCTATCTAAATCCATAAGTACTAACATAACAATCAATGTGTACAAAAAAAAAAAAAAGAGTTTTTGTTTTTCTGCCTTATTTGTGTCCGGTAAACATTGTTTGCTATTTTAAGTGTTGGTATGAATGGTTTCCACTTTTTTTTGTACGTGGATTCTTTTGAAATAATTACAAGTCTTCAATTCAGAAATATCTTAAAATAAAATGACTTAAGACTATAAGAAGAACAAATAATTATATTAATATTATTCGGCTAACGACGCCCATTGTTCTAGAAGGTAGGAAAATATGGCAAAATGTCTTGACTGTTTCGGAAACACGTAAAACTGGCTTTAATTCATAACTAAATTCATTAACTAAATTAGAAAGCTATGATGAGATGTCTTTTAACGCAAAAAATAGGCACATTTTTTTAAAAATTAAAACAAAATATTTAATACAATAAGATTTAATAGGAGTCAGATAAAATAAGTAAATGATGGAATGCAGTTTCCATAGTTTTCCCTGTGGAAATTTTTCTGGAGTAACCTTATATGCATGTTTTTTACAATCCTTGTGGCGAGATTCAATCTCCGTTTTGAAGATTAAACAAAATTATTATTTTTGATCACGTTTGCTTCCACATTTTTTCCTTCTTTACGTGAGTTCATTTGCATAATAAAGTTCCAAAACAGGAGCTGATTCACGAAGCGGACTAATCTTTTCTTCTTTACGAACGTTTACTAGCATCACAAAAATTAATCTCGGGTTTTTCGAAATAAGATGTATCTCTTAGCGCGGTGTCGAAAATTGTATTTTTAGCCTAGCCATTTACTGCTTTGTTGTATGATAACCTTTTTGACCCTAGATGTGCTTATTGCTATCGAAGTTTTGGAAGAAATAAAATCAAATACTTTCATTACAAAATATCCGTAGTTCTATAATAGTCGATGTACTGTTTAGCAAATGATTCGACATTAAGCAGGAATAGTCATTGAGATATCGATCAGGAGCGGGAGCTAAATTGCGAAAAGGTTCACGTGCCTGCAATGAAATAGACTGTAGTCAGTATAAAGGGGAGGCTGGAAACAAAGGGCTGTCTGCTAATCCGATCGACGCCCCGTCCCTCTTCCGAATACTAACCTACACAGCACGGCCGTCTTGCGATTCTGCCAGCTTAGGCGTTTTGTCATTGTCTGAAGGCAATTTATTATGTGTTAGGGGCAATTTATATGCCAATGCCTTCCTCAGATAATATATTTGACCATAGGAGATCAAAGTTCATAACATGATACCTAACAAATGAAGCTAATAACTTACATTTTTTGTGAAAACTATTTTACAAATTTCTTTGCTTAAGTACTTAGTTTAATTAACACTTGTGAAAGCTTTTTTTTTTTTACTTTCGCTAACCTATACTTGTATAGAAAATATACAGCTACAGTATTATACAATATACAGTATTGCGATGACGAAAATTTTCGAATTTGAGTTTTCCATTGATTTACACGTTTTAAGATCTCCTCAGCCCAAATAACCAAATGTCGCAAAATGGTGTGTATGTCTGTGTATGTGGTCAGCCTAGCTGAAAAGCGAAAAGTTGCACGAAACTGCCAAAATTGCCTTTACCTAAAGGGCCACTTCAATCATTTATATAATTGATTTTACACATTTTTACAATTTTCTAGGAAAAGGCTCTAAAGATTTTAATAAAAATCGGTTTATAAATGTGCAATGAAACGCTCATTAATATCAGCTAGGTCTATTTATCATTGAAGTTATCTGGTGGGGCTTAAATGCCGAATTTTCAAAATTGCTTCCTCTAAAGTATCTTTAATTTTATTTATAACAATGGATAAATATAAACTATGAAAGAAATTGATGATTAACTACAGGAGAAAAAAATAGAAATATTATCTCTGGTTAAAAACAAATTTTCGGAAATAAGAGTAGTAATTTAGATTTATTATAATACCGTTGGAAAGCTAACGATTTTAGAAACAAATAATCTAACATTTAAAGCCGTAGAAGTTAACGGAGAGTGATGGAAAACGCATTTAAGCCTATTTTTGCTCTTAATAATTTCTACTTTTATTTTATTTTTATGGAAACTAAATGTTTCCTTGGAAACTAAATTTCTTTGGAAACTAAATTGATGCTTTATTTTCAAATTGACAAACAAAAAATATATAATTTCGTGCTGTAATAGCTTTAAAAAAACTAGTTGTGCTTTTGTGAGAGAATGCTGCTGAAAATATTTTATGTGATGTTCAAGTATGTGCATTCTTTAAAACTATTTATAAAAAAAAAATATTCAGGGAATACCGCAGCAACTTATACCAATTGTGGTGTATCCCATCCTGCCAAATATAGTTCTCAAAGAAATCAGGGCAGCCTGATATGAAGAAGACATGAGAAAATACGCATAGAATACATGAGAAAACGCATAAAAAAACATGCGTATAGTCCTCCAAAAGTGCAAATCAGTGCATCTCCGACTGTACGCGAGGTCGGACCTCTTCCCCTAACATCAGCAGTCTCTCACAGGTTCTTCAAGATCGGAATAAGAACATTTGGGACAGCCTCTGCGACCAGTTTATTAAGGAACGGCAGCACCTTATCAATAACTAGAGTTGCCAGGAATGAAAAACGGCTTTAACCAGTCGGAACCTCCATTAGACAATCAAGTCAGCTATTCTCAACTTAGTGTTTAGAGCCTTAAACAACCTCATCAAGCCCCTTTTTAGTCTTCTTCAACTGCAAAAGGTTACGCAAGCCTCGAACCCTAGATATGGCCACTGATCAGTTATCATCATAACCCACATGTCGGATAATACACTTATAAGCTAGTATTATTGGATTAGAGATATCCTTGTGTAACTTTCAACTGTAAATCAAGACATGGAGAGGTGCCGCTATATATTACCTTCTACCTTGCCTTTTATGCCACTGTTGCCAATTTTTTATCCTGAAAATTCACTATATGCAGAATATTCACTAGTTGCATATTCATATGTGAATGAAAAAATAAGGGTTTAAAAAAATTCAAAAATCTAAATATTCTATTTAAATGTATGGACATTTTATTAAGTCTATCGTCCTTGAAATTCGGCTCAAAAATGGGGATATGTCAACTATGCCATAGTAAGGATTCTGAAAAGATGTATATATATGGAGATATGAAATAAAAATTATTGTAATATTATTTATTATAATAATTATTATTATTATTAAGTAATATATAACAATTTTCTTGAATGGAAGGGTGTTGACCGTTCCAGATATAATAAAAATTGAGCGGGGTGGAGATAGAAGATTGGCTTGGCGATCTTGTTTTCCCACGCAGGGGATTGAGGGGCTAATCCCGATTGATTTCTTCCTTAGAGGCCGGCAGCATGAAATCAGACCCCACAGTAGAGCAAAGAAACTTTATTGCACTGAGGCAAATTTAATAAGTGCCTGTCAGGACAACTTGCTCGCTATTTTGTTTCTTACCGGTAATCTTTTATTAACCATATATATGGTTCAAAATTTTCGAATGGGGATTTATATACTTATATATAATGTTTATACATATATTAATGTATATATATAATATATATATATATATATATATATATATATATATATATATATATATATATATATTATATATATACATTAATATATGTATTAATATATATATATATATATATATATATATATATATATATATATATATATATATATATATATATGTATATATTCAAATTTTTCGAAAGGTTATATATACTTTCGACTTATATATAATAATATAAAGAATAATAAATGTTCATATATTAGAAGATTACCATAAGAAATAAAATAACGAGCATATTGTCCTGTCTGAACATTATTAAATTTGAAATCATGCAGCTGGCCTCTATAATATATATATATAATTATTCAAATGTTCTATTTCAAGAAAAAATAAACTTTTGCAAACCTCATATTGTCTATTTAATACATTACACAATGTTTCGGCGACCTTTTTTCATATTCAAGTCTAATTTTTCTCTATTTGCCTGCCTTTACTGGCCCAATTTTACTAATTAATTCTTATAAGATTACATAACCTTTTTTAGGTTAAGTAATTTATTTAATATTTTTATTAATAAAGTAAAAAAGTAGAGGAACACTATTGATTTTGAATTAATGGATTTTTCTATATGCGATACTTGCTTTTTCCGTTTTTATCAATAACATACATTGCATCTTAATATTTTTCTAATTGCTATCACCAGCAATAGGTATCACATATTAATGATGAGGAACAGCAATAAATAAATTTACTAAGTTTTTCTGAACTAGGGTTTCTAAATTAACTGAATATTTTTTTAAATATTTATTTATTATCCTTCTTAAAGTAAGGAAACTGTTCATTGAATAGTTAATAATTAATGGCTCACTCTAATACTTTTCTTTTGTATATATTTCTAATTTTTAAATTTAATTGTTTGGTAATTAACTGTTAACTAAATATTTCAGTATTTTTAAAGGAGTTCCCATTTATGTTTTTGTTTGGTTCAACAAGAAATTTTCAGATGCTTTACATTTTTTTTTATTCGATTTTATTTATAATATATTATTTTAGTAATACAATATTGTCAGTTTTTTGTTTTCCACGTTTCTTTATGTATACTTAAAGAATTTTTTCGAATGTAGATATTATTTTTAGTTATTTATATTATAGTATTATTCAGTTAATTATACTTAGTATATATTATTATATTATATTTATTATATAATATAGATAGTATTATTTTATTATCTTTGTATATTTAAAATTTCTAATCATTGTACAGTTAGTTAAGAATATTCTAATCAGTATATTTTCTCTTGTACACTTGTATCTTTCTATTTTTAATTTTAATTGTTTTTGTTTGTTTTTCTTATATTAAGCCAACCCCCTCTGTGTGTCTCTGACTATAACATTTGTAAATAAATATAAAAAATATAGATCTAAACATTTTTCGGTACCCCCTTTCAGGTATACTTTTCAGGGTGACTCTATTGCTTTTAGGCTCAATTATGTGTTACCCATTCTGGCTTAATGCTTACAGAAAAATGTAATCACCTAGTTTTAGAAATTTAATTAGTGTAGTCCAAAAAAATACGGAAACACAAACGACAAGAATCTAGTTCATATCTTAAATAACTATAGTGTTATTCTTGGTTTTTTTGAGAGAAGAAACGTATTTATGAATAATCTTTTGTAACAGGATAAGCTAAACTTTCTCTTCGAAATATTTCCAATAATTCCGAAATAATTCCAAAAGAGGAAAAATCCTTAAATTAAGTTGTTGTGACTAATATTCTTTAATTTATGGTAATAACGACAATTCAATTTTTCTTTCTTTTTTTTTCTTAGTGATCGATCTACTAGATTTTTGCTTTCATATTTCGTTTAGCATATTACATACTTAGATATCTTTACAATAGTTCCTATTGTAACAGTTGAATGGTACCTATCTTCACAATGATTTTAAAAGGTTTGTAATAATATCAGGTTGCTTCTGAATTTTCTCTCCCATATTTTACTTTTGTGTATTAAGATATTATATTAATATTTATTAGTGACTTGAGCGATGATATTTCTAAAAACTTTTAATTGATTTTAATAAAAACAAAAAGGAATTTATTTTTTTTAAATTGTAGCGGTCCCTTAGCTACGGTGATAAAGAAAATTCTGCATTCTGAGACAGGCAGCAGTGGAACGTGACTCTAGTCCCAAGTTCCTTCAGAGTCATTAAATTTGATTCCTTCTGCTTCCAGAACTCCTGATAAAAGGGAGCTCACTACTTAAGTATTTATTGTGAATGTTTCTCAATAGAATGTCTTATTTGCATGGATATTGGACTTGGAAAATTATTAGCACGCTTTGAAGTTCTCGGATATATTTAAATTTTGTATTAGAGGCAGAGATCTGCCTCCTTTCCCAGCACTTATGGAGCACTTAATGTCATTTTCGTGCAAAGTTTTATAAAAACATTTTATTTCAAACTAGATTAATATCTGTAAGTAATCATATACATATATACTGTATATAAAATATATCATATATTTATATACATATAAATTCGTATGAATATGAAGATAAATATAAGGATATTGTGGGGCCTACATTTTTTTAAAATACAAAATCGATTAGAGTTAATGATATCAAGATTGAAGACTGTAAACGCCTGATAATTTTTTAATCATAAAATTACTTACCTCGCGCCTATTTTCGATAAATCTGAATATATATGTTTGTATGCATGCTACACCTACTTCCTGCTATTCATACGGAAATATCAACAATTTAAAATTTACCAAAATTTCGATTTTGGCGATGATAAACTTCAGACCCCTTAAGAATATAAACTGAACTTGAATACAAATCGCCAGGCTTAAGACCCAGGGATTGTACAGTGGTTCAGAAATTTCGTGGCTAAAACTCAAAAAATTATTCTGCAGTATTGTAATCTTTTAGTGGTGGAAAGTGTTATATATTAACCCGCTTACACCAAACACATATGAAAGTATTAGGGTTAGTTTTTATAGCTTCTTCTAAAAATCGACAATAGTTGATATTGATAAATCGAGTGAGAACGTTCGGAAGTGTATACACGCATCTGTTTCTAAACAAAAACGAAAAAAATTTATGAAACAAAAACCTATTTCTTTTTCTTTTTAGATATATAGACTCGTCATCAAGAGATAAGCTGTTTTTTAATATCAATTCCGTAATGAAGCAATACTTTTTGTTTCTTCTATACACTGTAAGCTGTAGAATTGCGCGCACCGCAAGGTACCACTACGTTTTTTTACATGAATATCTAGCTAAAGCCTCATTATCTCTAAAAATATCAGCTCCTCGTTTTTTCTCCATTTTGTTATATAGATTTTTAAGTAACTGAAATTAAGGTGGGGTAACTGCGGAATAGAGGTAACTGCGTACACGACCATTAATCGGTTTAATATTAGTCCAATAGTGTTATAATGAAATTATAACCTTATTATTTGATAAATAACAACATTAGTTGAGCATTGCAACAATATTGGACTAAAATCAAATCGTTCAGAACATGTGTACGCACCAATAACGCATTTACTACAATCCAACTTTACATTTTTTTATTCTTCTTTTTTAAATTACAGTCACAGGCTAAAATCTGAAATAGTGTAGCAAACGTTTGCTTTCTCACATTTTATGCAATAAGGGGATTGATCAAAAAAAAAAATATTTAATAGTTCGAGCGCATAAAGTAACAGATAACGAGCATGTAAAACATACAAAAACAACAATATATAATATTCTACAGGAAAATGTTTACCCTAAAATTTAATAAATAAAATATGGTATGGGTATGGCAAGGAGAAAATAAGAAAATTACCCAAAATTATATTAAATTTAGAAATAATGTACAAAGAATTGTTAATTATGATAATATAAAACATAAAGATAGAAAAAAAACAACAAAAGAGTATTACTAATTTTCACTCAGATAAAACTAAAAAAGATGACATATTAGGAGGAAAAATACCATTAAATACGTTAAATATGATGAAGGAAAGTACAGGACAATTAATGAATTATTACAAAATGAACTATATTCCAGGTTTAACAGGGAAAATAAATAAAACACTAATTTTGTATGATCATCAAAACATTAAGCTGGGAATGTATAGTGAGATCAAACTAAACAATTTTTCATCTAATACTAAAGACATAATTGATAGAATGGAGCGTAAAAATGTTGTATATAGCATGAAATGCGAAAATTGTGAAAAAACATATATGTATTGGCGAAACTAGTAAAAAATTGGAAACTAGAATCAATCAAGGCTAACATAATTGCAAGAACAATAAAAATTTAATATTACCGCCCTAGCACAACATAGCATAACCCACAATTTTGATTTTGAAAATGCCAAAATATGTTACATATATATATATATATATATATATATATATATATATATATATATATATATATATATATAGTTAAATCAACAAAAAATAGGAAAGTAGTTAAAGCTATTCATGTTACAAATGTTACAAAAATATAAATGAAACAGTAAATTATAAGAAGGATACAAAAAAAACTTAGTTTTTTGACTTTTTGAGTTTATATTTTGAGTTTTTGTGAGAAATATTTTGACTATATAGGACAATGTAAAGGGAATATATGGATAATGGACTAAAAAAATTAAAAATAATACAAATAGTGACAATTTTATATTTCAAATTAATATTTATAGTTTTTAATTGTTTAATTTTTAGTTAGTTATAAAGAGAAAAAGTAATGTTGTTTCCATAATTTTAGAATGGGTTGCCCAGAAGATGGAGAAATTCCCCGAAACATAGGTAATGTTGATAATGTAAAAATGTGAAACTATAACATGCCGAAACAAGTTTAAAATTAAAAATAACATAGAAAAATTATAAAGGGAGTAATAATTAAGTGGTTGATCGACCAGAAAAAATAGTAACCTAACCTAACCTGTAAAAATCTGAAAACCATTTTAATAAATATTAAAAAAAAAGGAAGAAACTGACTTCACACCCCTGATCAAATTTAAAATTAATTTAAAAAGGAGATCTTCCAATATAACAAAATAAGATATTATTTAATTATGTACCCAAATTTATATGTTGAAAGATAAATAACTACATAAAAATAAACCTTGTCTTTCATACTAAAAATAATTTCATAAACCTATAATTCCATTCATATAAGTTCATGAATTCATAAAACGCTTCTTAAATTCTACATGCCAGTTTAATATTGGATTTTTCTCCTTGAGGATTTTGTTTGGATATTTACAATTATTTGAAATATCATGTCATAAAATATTTTTTTCTGATGAAATACAATCAGTCCACAAAACGATTTCTTTCTTACGGTCTAATTGTACCAATAGTATGTTTAATATTCATTTTTCTCCCAGGAGATATAAAAAAAAATAAGCCTAGACTTTTACTGAATTAGTGTAATGTAACCCAAAATAGGCTGTAATAAAAAAATATAGACACTTTTTTTTCTATAAATTTGTTTAAGTTTTTATCAAACCATTCCTTAACTTCAATAATTCTACTAATATTATGTTTACTATGATTATTTTAATTTTTCTTCCAGAAGATATAAAAAAAATAAACCTTGACTATTACTGAATTTGTGTAATATAACCCAAAATAGGCTGTGTATAATTCAATAAAAACACTTTCTTATTTTAACTGCATTAAATAATTAACTTCATATATATTATCAAACCATTCGTTAACTTCAAGGTGACTTTTTTTATTATTTTAGTTGTTTTCAGAAAGATTATTTAGGTAATATAGCAACTACAAAAGGTCACAAATTTGGTTTACTGCTCAATTGCTTATGTGGTAGAGGAACATAAATTAATTTTAACACGGATTGTTTTTTAAGAACCTTAACTTTCGACTAGATATGAGGAAAATGGTAAATCGGGAATAGGCAGAAGAAGGAATAGAGAAGAGACAGACGGGTTGAACGTTTATGGCGTGGAAGCGATGAGGGATATCAATCACTTAGCAACTATTGGCGTCACTTAGTATATTACCTTCCGTGCTTCCGGCCAAAAGAGTTTTCAGAAAATTACCTAAGGCAGTTTCCTTCTCTTCGGGCAATTCCCTTGTTTTCGCCCTCTAACTTTTAATATCTCAAAAAAGGAAAATTAAACTTTGCAGGGAGTAATCAGTAAGGAAACAGCGCCTCCGCTTTCTAGAAGCGTCTCGTCGCAGTTAATTAAAAGACAATTAAATTTCTATTTCTAAGGTCGATTGTGGTTCTCCACGTTGAAAATAGAAAAAAAAAACATAGTTATTTATATGTTAAACATGAGAAGGCACAGCTATATTAATTTCTAGTATTAAATATTAAAACATCGGTATGCATATGCTAAAAAAAGGGGGAAAAACAACAGTTATTGATGGTTAACTGAAAAATATAAACTGTGATATAAATAAATTACTATTTTAAAACATATTCGCTATTTCAAAGAAATTTCCAGTTAATTATCAGATTTTAAAAAAATTAAAAAATTAGACAATATTTAATTAAAAACTCGGTCAACAGAGGCTAAGTGGAACAGTGATCGCTGATATGTAATAGATAGGACACAATAGCTTCCGCGGGCACAAATTTGGGAATTCCCAGCCTATATCTTTGCATCGGAAGATTTATTTCTGGCAACTATGAACTAAACCTTACATATGCATTATTGACATCAATTGTGACATTTATTAGAAGAGGCGCTCCCTAAAAATGGGAGAAAGTGACAAGGACAAAACCACCAAAGACAGCAAGAGACATTTTTATTTTTAAAAACCATCAACATCAATCTTCTTACTGAAAGAAAATTCTTATTTTAGGTGTAGAGATACAAAAAGAGGGTAGATTCAAATTCAAATTTTTTTTTTTTCAGAAAATCTCAAAATATGGATAATTTAGGGATTTATTCCCTTCTGAAACTCAACCTAAATTTTAAACATAAAATTAGATTGTGTTTAGTACATATTGAATACATGTTGAAAAATGACAAAATGAATTTATTTGCATCTTCACGTCTCATTTAATAATAATTATTAAACTTTAGTTTTTTAATTTATAAATTAAAAAAAAAAAGATGCAAAAATAATGTTTAAATAAAAACAAAAGTAATTATATTATCTCCCAGATCTATGAATAGCTATATTTCATTGGCATGGAAATTTAAAATTGACCGTGATAAAACCGCAACAACACCAAATTGAACCTACCTCTCGCTAATAGAAGATCCTATGCTATGGTAATGTTTCATTTACATACCTGTATTGCCTATGTAAACTGGCATAATCCTCCATCGGCCTATAATTAATATTCAATACTTATTGGATTTAACATGCGGTTTTAAGATGGTTTCTAATTAACGGCCAGACAATTTCGGCACGTAACTATTATTTGGCAAAATGAAAAAAATAAATAATAATAAAATTTCTGTGAAGGTAAACTTGTTTTAATTCCTAAGAATTTCAAACGCTATAATTTTTTTCACGGTTAACTTAACAAACTTTTATTTAGGTATAACAATATTTTGGTTTATTATTACGTTTAACGGTTACAAATCTTTGCTTAAGTATTTCTTCCTGTTTCTGTAGTGTTATTTAAACTATTAACATCAAACCACAGTGTAGAATATTAGTGAATTTTGAGGTATTTATATTTGTATTCCTTTATTTTTTGTATTAGTATTAATTTTGTACCGATTTTTTATAAATTTATTTAGCTTTTTTTTTTCTTTATTTCCTCAATCAATGTACAAGTTTTAAAGGGCACCATAATATTATTTGTAAAAATCTTTCTTTTGTCGTCTTCCTATCATTCTCAGTGATTATCGTTCTTTTAACGCTCAGAGTGTGTAGTGGGATATTTTTTAAGAAAAAAATATCCCATAGAGGATTTATTAGCAGAAAAATTCTGGAATTAAAATTGATGTAATGCATTTTATCCGATATGAAATGCATTGTATTCCTTTTTTTGGTAAATTTCACAATATTACACAGTTTTTTATTCCACTTCGTGGAACTATTTTCTAAAAAATGTTTATTTTGTTGCGTTTCTAAGCAAAAAAATAATAGTGGTACAAAATATCATTTCTTTTTTTTTTTCTTTTTTTTTAATTTGAAATAATATATGCTCCAGAAAATTGCTTGTGCGTTTATAGTAGTATGTTCCAGATAGAAAAAAATAAACAAGAGAGAACATCGCTATTTCCAAATTATATAAGCCCACTAAGATTTAGTGGCTGAATTTGGGAGAAAGCCAAGAAATACCCCAGCCCTCTCACCGTAACACATTTATGGTTTGGATGAACGTAGAGGCGGGGGTTTGTGGAGAAAATACACACGACCGAAATGACAAACTCACCCGAAACCCCTTCAAACGGCACCCCTAAAACAAACTGGCCGCCGTAGAGCAACCGTAAAATATTAGCCGTTTCGGAGCTAGATCTGACCCATCACGCTGACCTCTGGTCTCTCTTGATGCTTTCGCTTCAGTTTCAACGAGCCTCTAAATCCGCAGCCTTCGGTTCAGAAAGGATGTATAGTACAATACTTGCAAAATATTTCACTGCTTCTTTACTTCGTATTTTTTAAGCTTCTTATAGACAATTAGCTCCTTCAATTTTATGAATATGATTATGGGCAATAAAGACATAAACTATAAAATAGAAACAATAGCCCTCTGGTATAGAAAACTGAAAACAATCATAATCTCTTACAAGATTATCCTTTTCAGCATCTCTATTCTCAGTGGCACTTTCAACTATCAATTGTGTTTCCTGAAGAAACCATAAAGAGTCGAAGGACGAGCTTGTCGGTGTAGAACCAAATGAGTACTATCCAATCGTTACTAAACAATCAAGTATCACATAATTATTACATATTAATAATTTAAACATTTAGTGTATACATAATTCGATAATAATTTCTGTTGTGGGTCATGCTAAAAAAAATGCCGTTTATCTGTCACGGTTACATAACTTTGTGTAGTTAGTAGGTATCTTTGTTTTCTTTTACCACTCACACCCCTTATTACCTTTTTCCGATCACAATTTCTTTCCCATTGTATATTTCAGAAATAGATCTGTCGAGAAACTTTTTGAAGGCCATTAAAAACATGAGGATTGTTGTTATGATATTGTTGTAGTATAATTTGAAATAAAAATTTGTATTTTTTTAAAAGAGAAATGTAGTAAAAAAATTCTTAATGGTATAAATAATTACTTCGCATCCTAAAGATGATATGTAACAAGTTTTTTCAGTAAAGGATAGACTAAGAAGGCAGTAATAAATATTTATATTGCTGCCTCCGCAATCCGAGTAAAATGTACATCAGGGGTGTTACCGTAATTAATTTTCTTTAGCGAATTTTTTTTATTAAGTTCCACTTTATTATAATATATTCCCAGAGTGCCTAATTTGCATTGGTTTTTCGATTTCGGTAGTTATTGAAATTAGAATTTGGGAAAATGAGATGGACATCGTGAGTGTTACTCCAGAGAGCCAAAGCGGCATTTTTTTAAAAATAATCCTTGTACTTTTTTAAATTAAACTTCTAATTTAATTCAAAATACCTGAAGCACTTTGACCTCCACATAGGGAAGGGGTTGAAGTTAGGTTCTGAGTTCCCTAGGCTGGGTAAATATTGTGAAAAATCATGAATATATAACATGAATATTTTATTTTAATTTATCTTTATCTTAATTATTTAATTTATTTATATTATTCGTTTTGTATTTATTTTATTTTGTTTTATCATTATTTTTTTTATTTATCTATTTAATTGTACTTTTGTTTTTATTGTAATTATGATATGAATGGTAACATATAGCAGCACAATTATTTATTGCCCTTAAGTGAGACAAATTTATGTGGGAAAAAATTTAATTCAAGGAATTGATTGATTCTGGATGTTGAATAAAGAAATTTCAATATATTATCTCATCTTATTATTTTTTTTTACCTTTATCAGAAAAAAATACTGTATACTTATTGCATGCTAAAAGTTACGAGCTATTTATTATACAGATCCTTTTTTTTATTTTTTCGCTTCAAAACAATGGTGAAAGATGTTTTGGAATCAATCGCAATATTTTCTATTATTACATATACATATTACATTTGGTCATGTAGTACATGATTATCTTTGTTTTAGGGGACATATTTCGTTGCCTGGCAATGCCTAATTGAGTGAAGGGTTTTTCGGTTTGACTGGCCTCATCATTTTTAACTCAATAAGATGGAAAATTATTTACACAAAGTAACCTCTCTATAAAAACTGTGCTAGCAATATTCTAAAAAAAAAAATTATGCTTTAAAAAAATATAATTTTTTTTATTTATTTTCTTCTTATTTTTCTGTATGCACTGAAATTCCTTTTAGCTTTATTTTGTCACAATTTTGAGGCTTATTTCCTGAATAAGTACTCAAATAAATAAATAATTTTTTTAGTGAATGTATTTATCGATTGCTTGTAGGAAGCTAAATTATATTGTCATGGCAGACAAAAAACAATTATCTGGCATGGATGATTTAAGAGTATTCATTGGCTGTTTCTCATATCTTTAAGATGTCATATATATATATATATATATATATATATATATATATATATATATTTTTTTTTTTTTTTTCTTAGATATACACAAACATATTATCGATAAGATATAACTTATTTATTATTCATTGGAAAGCTTTTCCTTTCCTCAGATGATCTCCTTTACAGCAGATTTGAGGATACACTTATAGTTTGAAGTTCAATTGTTCAATATGCACATATCCTCTGGCTGTTTTTTATGGAAAAACCGTGTCAATTATGACATTAATGAGATTTTATGTTAGAAAACATATTGAAGTGCAAGAGGGGCGAAAGACAAACCATATTGACAACAATATTGATGAAACCTTATTTTTTCAAATTATTTACGTTCAAAGTTTCTTATTTATTTTCCATCAATCCCTTACCAAAAGTTGGGAATTGGACATTGTTAGTATGTGCATTAAGCAACAAGTATATAAAAGCAATACAAATGAAAATTATTCTTAAAATTACTATAGCGTTACACTTTTTTTTTTTTAAATCTCATCTACTTTACTCATATTATCTTTTTCAAAACACAAATGATTCCAAAGCCCATTTTCAAATTACAAAGAAACATATCTATTGTTAAAATAGCGACCTTTTGATTTGTAATTTTTGGAAATGCATTTCTCTATAGTATTAATAATTTTTGATGAATAATTTGCTACTCGATTATCATAATTATATTATTATTATATTATTATATATTATATTGTAATTATCCAAAAGTAATTAATAGTAATTATACTTTATTTTACAGGTAAGCCTCCTTTATGCTCAAAACATTATCTCTTCAAGTGACTTTTACTGTGAGTGAGTATCCGTTTGAATTATCTTATCATTAAGTTTAATAATAAAAAATCCAAAGACGAATTATTAATATGTTTCAGTATATAAGTTGCAGTAGATTAATTTTCTATCATTAGGTAAAATTAAATACATTCAATTAATTAATTAGTATGCTATGCAGTTGTCCTCAGCAACCCCTCAATTCGTATAAATTCTTTTTCTACTTTCTGCTTTTATATTTAATCAAATTTTAATTACTCATAAGAATGTTTCTAGCTAATGTTTTAGTTAATTTGGAAATTTGGTAATATTTTTTTTTTTACAAATTTTAGAAGTTAACGTTAAAAACGGCCACTCCAAAAAAACATGTGTTTACGGCCACAATACCGCAAGGGTGGACTTTATATTTGATGTAGTTTTAAAGATTTTATTAGGTACGTTAAATCTGACACAGAGAAATTATATGAGCTAAAGTCATAGTTAAAGACATGTTATGGAAAACGCATAAAGTAATAAAAAACTAAAATACACGGTTGTGGCTTTTGGTAATATCTAAGAGGCTAAAAAAATAAAATGGATCGTTGAGTTCATCTTAATAGAAGACACTAACAAATCATCAAAAGTCTCCTAAAATCGGTTCTAATTTATAACATTTATTTGCACAAATAAATTGTATTTATAATCCTAGTATCTCTCTTCTGGAAGATTTTTATATTGAATATATTGAAATAAACATGAGGACTAACTAAAAATTTGGTTTATTTTTACGCCTAAATGGTTTATAGATAAATTAAGTATTTATTAAAATATAAATTATTAGAACAAATTTCTGATAAATTGATTTTTAAAAATTATAATATTCATAAAATAGTTTTTTTGAGGTGACACTTTACATTTTTTGGTGAGTACATGATTTTTCTCCGAAGCCTGTTTTACATTTTGGGGTTGTTTGGAAGACATCTGTATACAGGCATACACCAGCCATGACGTTGATGTTAGGGCAGAGATGAGGCAAGACATGAATAAATGTAGAGAGGCCATCACACCGGCTTTGGCCTCGTGGATAATTTTTCTCTTCACTGACGGACCTGAACCCTTATGTACTCGAATCATTCACTCCCTTAAGGCATATTTACCATACAATTTTTTTTATTTTCCTTCTTCCAGAAAATCTAAGACAAAAATTTAATTACTCATACAGCTGATTGCCATTTTTTTTTCATCTACGGCTTGCAGTAGAATTTTAGAGTCTATACCGAGTCAGTTTCTTCAACATATGAATTATGTTGATATATATATATATATATATATATATATATATATATATATATATATATATATATATATATATATATATATTTCAGCCTACACAATCATACCAATATTATTATCCTTATATGTATTTGAAAATTTAGAAAGTTAAGAAACCAGAACTATTATCTTTTATATTTTAATTTTAATTTTAGATCATTATACAGCTCTATTAAACTTTGTTTATCATAAAATGTTGCAACTGCGCTAGGGATCGGAATTTTATTTTTTTAGTGACCATAGGTGCGATTTTTACGTGGAAATAAAATTGATTTTATAATTAAATATCCATGTTTTCAATCAGCTTTACTGACGATTAAGTATTATTGACTTTTGATCAAGCCTATGTTCAACTCTGCCAGAAATGTTCATTAGTGAGAAAAAAAATTAAAATATATTTAAACAACAATTCAAAAAAGAAATATCTATGGATTAATATAAATGAAATAGGGTTTGAAAAAAATAAATATTAGAATAAGGATGGCGGCCAAAATATTAAATCTGAAATATAATAGAAGTATTATAGCAGACCTCGAATTGGCGTCAAATACTAATGAATTTTGTAGCAATTACATTTATATTCATGTATTTATTATGTTTTTTTATTCTACATTGTAATTATTACGGATGATCCTCATAATAATTTTCTCAAAAATAGGCCTCCAAAAACCCTCTGAAAATCTTTTTAAATAATTCCTAAGTGATTTAGAGATACTTGAAATGATTTTTTGGTTATTTTTGAGCTTAACTCCTAATTTTTGGACAGAAATTCAAAATTTCCAAGTTTTTGAAGTTGCGGAAATTAAAATAAAATTTTGGTTTGTGAGGTGTTAATGAGATTTGCTGGCTGTAATGAAGAATATACTTTCCAACCTGCAATGAAGAATTATTCCAAATCTGAAACATCCCGCAGGTTGGTAGCTTTTTTGTCGGCCGCTACACAGTCAACAGGCCTCTTCTCTTGTCCACGTTATGAAAAATACCATGACATTTTTTTGAGCTTGGAAGACACTTAACAAAACATGTTATTAATAAATCAAGTATATGTAATAATGACATTGTGAAGAAAAAAAGGAGTTATTTCTGAGTTGGGAAGGTAGTAGAGTTATTTTTATCAGTTTTTGTTTTTTGTAACAAGAAAAGTCAGATTGTTTTTATGTGCAAATGATTGCGTATGTGTCATTACGCACGCGCATACATGGAATAGAGGAGTGAGTTGAAATTCGAGAGGTAGAGATATAGTTGTTTCAATTAATAGAAACAAGAAAGATATAGCAAACTCTATGTCAAAACATAACCAACACACTAGACATACCAGTCATTTTTAAATGGAAGTGATTAAAATTAATTTGAACACCTTAAAAAAATTAAGGATTATAAACAAGGCACTGGAGGTTTAATTTCAATTGATTGTATCCTTGAAAAATTCGATGAAGTATTGAGTTTCAATCAGTTATTCATTGCCACGCCATTTTATCATTACTGCTACAAAATGAAATTTTACAATTTCATTTTGAGGCGGTAATGAGAGGATCTAAGGGGTGGTATGATAATTTGAACATTGAGAGACTGTCAAAGTAAAATTCATATAGCTATTTAAAAAAAAAAATATCTTTCAGTTAGGATTTTTATTTTTTAATTACTTTTCTATTTGTTTTTATTGCTTTTCTTTTATTTCTTATTATTTTAGGAGAAAAAGAGTAATTGATTTCTTCAGGGCAGATGAGGAATTAGGAAAAGGCTATAAGAAAAGAATATAATACATACTCTGCTTCTGCTCATCTGGCCTGTTAAGCGGCCTAAATACATGGGAACATTGGTTCGCGAACAATGGTTCGGCGAACCGAGGTTCGGTTCGTGACTCTCTGCTCACTATACGAAAAAAGGAAAAACTTACGAACCGTTCTTCGTCAGCTCTCCACAATTGGGAACTTGGATCGCCGAAACGTTGTTGGCGAACCGATGTTCCCATGTGTGTAGGCCCTTTGAATTCATTCAACAGTTTTATACTGCTTTATATTTAATTTTTTGAAAGCCACTCTGACTATCTTTTATTGGATTAATTACCACATTCAACTATTCTATGGATAATAAAAAACTAACCACGACACTAACCAGATGAAATAAAAGTAATTAAGCTCAATAATGAAATGTTGGATATTGATATTAGAATGATTTTATTTTTGTTTAAAAACTAATGTTTATTTTTTATATTTGCATTGATCTATAAAATTTCATATGGTATTTTATTTATGACATATGGTTCTGAAGGTAAATGGCAATGGAGGATGACAACTTTTTTATTTATATTTTCTTAATGAGCTGCTCATTTGCCCTTTAACAGTTTTTAAATCTCTGACGGTTTTTTATTTGCTTTAATGTGTATTTTTTTTCAAATTTATTTTCTTAACCTGACCATTCATTATTATTTAAGTGATCTGTTTTATAAAATTTTATTGTGATGTCATTACGTACTTCAATCAAGGAATGAAAACGATACAGAAAATTTAATGAACATGTAAAAGGATTTATGAATACAATAACTTTTATATAGAGCTATTAATCAGATTTCAAAAATATGATGTTTTTAAAGCCCAGTTTATTAAGTACCACTTACCACTTACGCTATGCAGGAATGAGTAGCGAAATATCAATTAAACGATAAAAAGATTTCATATGTGTGCACCAAACAGTAGGTATGAATAAATTCAATTTTAATTCGACAGAACAATAATCAATGAAATGACAGAGCTATTTTATAAAATCACTCGTAATTCCATGTGTAATGACTAGATTAGATTTTCTGAGTCATTGCTTATATTTCAAATCACACATTTATATCTATAATATAAACTCAATTTTAAAATATTAACAAATGGAATAAAGCTCGTAAGGAGCTAAATTCAATGTACGATAACTTTATTGAAAAAGTAATGCAAGTGTAAATGTAGAATTCCTGATGAAATTGATGTTATTCAGAATAAGTTAATGGGAGATTAAAAGAATCAAATTAAATAAAACGGATAATTAAAATGAATATCTTCAGAAACAACCTACAATTTAATCTATGCGTTGTAAAAGAGCCGAACATATTATCAGATTCTTGTTAAAGTAGCGAACCGCCAAAAGTTGTATTTTTGAGATTTTTTGTATTTGAGATGTTTTTGACACGCTCTACTGCCTGTAATAAGTTTATTCATCTGTTTTTATTCCTTCGCTAGTTATTGAAAGTTTCATTTTTACGAATA
Source organism: Rhaphigaster nebulosa (assembly GCA_948150685.1). Lineage (NCBI taxonomy): Eukaryota > Metazoa > Arthropoda > Insecta > Hemiptera > Pentatomidae > Rhaphigaster > Rhaphigaster nebulosa. The sequence continues at coordinate 38,265,680 of OX411308.1, read as the reverse complement.
TTCATTATTGTATAAATCAACCATGGTAAATTAGCGACTCAGGAAATTATCTATTGTGTAACCCTTTAGTACTCAAGGTTTAGGATGTAGAAAAGTAGCAGATATAACTTATTCGCTATTCTGTTTAATTGGTGTAGGCATGCTTTTCGATGGAGAACTTAGAAGTATTTGTAATATAATTTCTGTCAATGGATTCTTATGTAAAAATGTCTGAAAAAAAAAAACAATGCCGAAAAGTCTACTGCTCCCAGAAGGTGCGCGCGCGACCTTATATTGCAGATTTTTCAAAATGGCCGCCGTATATTTTTAGGCTTGTAGCCAGTACGTCCTAACGTATTACAATTAGCTTAAATATTGAATTTAATTTATTAGCTTTAAATAAATTACGAAAATTTAAAGAATTAAACTGCATAAATTTTGATATATAACAAGTATTCTTAGTTACATTTTATTTGAAAAAAAAATTTCTTAAATAATTGTAATCTATTTTTTATTTATAGAGAGTGTGCAGGATAAAAACCAGGACACTTTAGGTGCTTATGGAACATATGGACCATGGTCTCATTTCCTATAGCAAAGCAGGATTGCCACGTGTTTTGTTTAATAGGAAGCGAGCACGCAAAAACTATTCAAAGTAATTAAGTTCGAATCATGCCATCACAAAGTAAACAAAATTGTCTTTAAGAAACATAGTTTGGGTTAGCTAAATCTATTGTTCGGAGGATTTCAATAGGACCATATCGAAAAGTTTAATTTTATTTTTACAATCACACTTTCCTCATGAATATTTTTCACAGCCCCCTGCATGGCTACAGATACTCCCACGGCCATTGAGGAAAACTTCTCCTTTAATTAAGCTTTAATTTCATATAAATGAAGTTGAGGTTTCTTTTGGAAGAATTATCCATTTTAATTTGCCAGTGCTTATTTTATTTTTAGGCACAATTTCATTTCACATTTAATTTAAAAACTGTTTTGGTTAATTTACAGATTTTTCTTTTGTATATTCTCGTTTTATTTCTAAAAGAAACTTTTTATTCCGTATTTCCTTGTTATTTTATAGGCTAGAAAAAAATGAATTTAATAAATTTGATTTTAAAAATACTTCGTTGTCGGGGCAATCTAATTCCACATCTCGCTTTTCGGTAAATCAGGAGCCAATTCAAGGTCATTTTCAAAAGAACCCTCAACTACATTTATATAAAATAAAATCTTAATAAAAGGAGTAGTTTTCCTGTAAGTGGGATATCCATAGCCAAGCAGGGGACAGCGAAAAATATTCACAAATAAAGTGAGATTTTAAAAATAAAATTACTTTTGGCAATTGGTACCTTTGAAAGCACCCGTCCAATGAATTCAATATCCGCAAACTATATTTCTTGAAGGGAATTTTGTCTAACTTAGGAGAGTAAAATTGGAACTTTATTACCTTGAATAGCTTTTGAGTGATCGCATCCTATAAAACAAAACCCCTGACATTTCCTAAAAAAACTCAAAACTTAAATTTCCTGCTTCCCGTGGAAAATCGGACCATTGTCCTTAGAACTTTTTTGTTGGAACTGAGATGCAGAATCGGAACTTTAAATGTCCTGGTTTTTATCTAGTAAACCTTGTATAAATTAGAGATTACAATTGTTTAAGATCTATTTAATATGAAATTGTGATATATTATACTAGATTTGAACATCTACAATTATATAAAACATACAGTTTTAATGTTTTCATTTTTCAATACGTATTAACAATGAATTTTTGGTTGTCCTTCAAAGTGACCCGCAATAAATGTATCCATTGTCACGATGGAATAATTAAGGAATTATACAGTAAATATATGATAGAATACTATGTTGATATGTATGTATATATATATATATATATATATATATATATATATATATATATATATATATATATATATATATATATATATATATATATGTGTGTAATAGAGTTTTTTTATTCACAAAATAACAAAAATATAAGGTAAATGAAATTATGAGCATCAGACTGAGTACGATAATTTTCGCTTATCCACTCCATTCTGAATTTATTTTAATTTTATAGCCCTTATTTTAGGATTTAACGAACAACCTGGATACTAGAAGCAGTTGCAAGTTTTCAGTATTGGTTTTAAAAAATCATAGTAATGTGTCTTATTTTTTTTTTATTTAATTTTTTTTTTGTGAATCGAGATCATTAAAAAATTGGTAATTTTAGTTCACCGCTGTATTTAAATCAGAAAGATATTTCTAGAGAATGGGAGGAAAATTGACAGATTGCTTCCCGGTTGATGAATCGATGGTGGAGCAGTAGTGAAGGCCCTCCTTCCGAGTCCCCTCAGCCCAATATCCGGAGGCCGACCCCGGCGCTATATGAAAACACACCAGTTGTAATAACAATAAATGTAAGATCTCATATCCTCAGCTCAGCCCTTCTGCGCTCCCTCATCCTCAACAATCTCTCCAAACTGGCCAATTTCATCTTAAGTGAGAATTTCATCCAGGAGAAGGTGGATGGGTATAGTGTGTCGAAAATTAACTTAAACCTAAATTCCAATGTAGGATATATTCATATCCGATAAATTTCATTCAAATTATTTTCATTGATCAAATTCGTTTTAGAATTTTTTTTTTTTAAAGTTATATTACTTCAGTATAATTAAGAGTCTTGATGCCACATGATATAAATTGGGGAAACATTATTTTCAAATGTCCTGGTAGCTTAATACTACCAGTAGTAATTAAAAAAATAAAATGACAATAAAATATGTTTTTATTTTTATATTTATTGAAATTTACAAATGCATTGAAACTGAAATAAAACAAGTAAAAATGAAATATAAAAATAAAATATGTTCGGTAAAGACTTAAACTTGAATGCTTTTAATTACTTTTATTCTTATGTATAATGTTTACTTAATGCTATAACACATTTATGAAAGTAAGGTTTATAGAAATTATTATTTAATGATATGCTAAAAAAAAAAATTATTTATTGTTATGACTACGCTTTTCAACCATCTTTATTCCTCTATTATATCTGCAGGCTGAATGTAAAATTTACACTTTAATATGACTTTATATTAAATATACATCTATATTAATATTATTTTATTATTAAATATTAAATTCAATTAGATATAATAAAATAGATATAATTGTGATTATGAGTTTCTATTTTTTTGTTCTAAATTATGTTTTGGTTATTTTTGTCACTCTCTCTCTCTCACTCTCTCTCTCTCTCTCTCTCTCTCTCTCTCTCTCTCTCTCTCTCTCTCTCTCACCCTCTCTCCTTCCATCCCTTCCTCTCTTGAAGCCCCGGTAAAAATAAAACATGTTTACTGAAGTAATGTGCCCAATACATAGGCATTAATCCATAATTTCGACAATTTTACATTCTGCATTATAGCTGTGGGCTTTGAATATGTTAACGTTTAATTTTTTTATCACATAGTTATAAGCAATGTGTTCGATCATTCAAGACAGTTGCCGACTGTACTAAAGATGGCAGATGTTTTTTTTTTTTAACAGTATATGTAATTATTTGAAGAGGATTGTTGTTCTGCCTCATTTGCTTGCTTGAAATTTCGAGCAGACTGGGGTAGTTGGAATTAGGGGAACCTAGATTAGTACATTAACGGTAATGATCAAGGAGATAACAACAACAGGACCGTCCCTAAGGCTCTCATCTCCGATGGTGAAGATTGTAATCTTGAGGAAAGAACAATTTAATCTGCCGAGGTTGTTGGTGGTGAAAATAAAGCTGCATTGTCTGCCTGCTATGACTAGTAGCAACTGTTTAACCATATAATAATAACTTACTTTTTTATTTCATTGATATAATCTTTGAGGAATATATCGTTCATTTGCTGCAACAACAGTATAACTCAAAAATCATGTGTTTTGAGTTGCAACGATTTGACCTTTTAACAAGTAGAGAGCCATTTCTGAGCTTTCTATGTCAACCCTGCCATTATTTATTTGTATTATAGTTTCATAGATCTTAATTCAGAATCTCAAACTAATCACCTTAAAAATCGAAAATTTTTATATAATGAGAAAGAGCGATATAATGAATCTTAAAAATAGTTTATTTAAGCTAGTTAAGCCTCGTTGAAAGACGGATTGAATCAAATGTTCTCCTCTCGGTCTCAGTCTATGCTTTAGCCTCTTAGGAACAGTCATAATTTTTGTGTGAATAAAACACCTAAATTCAAAAATTTCAAGTTTAAAAAAGGTATATAGCTCCTATTAAAATACTATTAATGCATTTTTATAAATCCGGAGGCGAAATTTCTAAGCATGAACTTTATGTTAATTTTTTTTTTTTAATTTCACATTTATTTTCACCAAAGCTTCCACATTCGTTGTACATACACATCAGAGAAAATCAGATATTATTATTTTTTTTTTTAATGCCCAAATTAAAAAAACAAAGTTCACAAATCATGAAGTTATCCTCAGAAATTTTGTCTCTACCTTATGATTGCATAAAAATACAATGTTTTTTTTTTAACTGGACAGTTTTGCATTTAGCTGTTTTATTCACACAAAAAAAATTATTACTGAGACAAGCGCATGTCAGTAAATTAACCTAATTATGCTTTATTCAGTTTGTCTTATTTATTTCCTTAATTTATATGCGGTGTGTAACAAGCTAATTGCATTTATGCAATATAATTGAATAGTTTATTTAATGTCATCACCAAGACTATAAATCATTGAGGAAAACATGAAGCATATTTATACGGTGACAATATGGAATTTTCATACTGAAAATCGTATTTCGTTCGGTGGTATCCTATACTTCCGAGTAGTGCCTCCGAAATATAAACGTAGAAACTTCGTGGACCCGTATTATCCTCATTTCTTGATTCCTGGCAGTCGTATCCTTGATGTAGTACATACAATGAAGTTATAACACTCCAGATGAAGAAACGTAATTCTACGTCAAAAAAAAAAAATCTGATATTTATCTGATATTTATTTTAAAGCTAATATTGGAAATCGTTTTAAATAATTTTACTGTTTAGTAATTTATTACAAAATGAAAATGTAGATACATAAAGAATATATTTGAAGGATGGAAAAGAAAGGCAGTGTAATTTGTAAACAGTTAACTGGAGAGGGTAGTGAAGGCCTTGGTTGGATTGAAGTGGCCGCTGGCCGTTGTAAGAGGCCAGTCAGCAACTTCTAGGGGGATCCTCTCCACCCGGGGATGATGTCCCTCCCATTCCGATCTTGGCAAATAGTCAGCTACATTTTGAGGGCCGAAAGTTTATAGCTTTATGTTTTATATAGTGTATATTGCTTTTTTTGTTATAGAAAATATTGATCTGAAGCAAACGCTGCTATGTTTAAGTGTCAAATTGTCTTATAAGAAATGTATTTGTGGTTACTCAAAAATAATTTTTAAAAAATAGGACTTTAGCGAAATAATTAAACATTGAGGCTTCCGTATATTTTGGCTTATAATTATCGATACTTGATTATTAGTTTATAACCTATATATATATATATATATATATATATATATATATATATATATATATAAAATAATAACAATAATAATATGGCTTGATTAATTCCTATGTTGGTTACCGATAACAATAAATTAGCTTTGTCCATTATCTCGATCCCATTGAAAAAAATTGAAAAGATCGGACTCAACTCTATCGTCCCATCTAGATACTGATGGTATCTACGATTTGATTAATATGCCGTAGTTGTATTATTTATACTTAGTTTAGAGTTATTTGCTTAATCTTATGTGGTTTTATATCTACATATCATGAAAAAAGAAAGACCCAAAATCAAAAGCAAAGACTTGTTTTTTCACTCCTTACGAAAATCATTAAACTAAAACTTAGACAGATACACTTGTTGAAACCTATTTGGACGTACACACCATAGATATATGGGACAGTTAGAAGACCCACGTTACCAAACTTCAAATATTTCAGACAAAAGCTTATAGACCAATAACATAAAAATAATAAAAATCATCTTGAAATATTAGCTACATAACTTTACAACATCAGTATGTGAAGCTACAACATCACTAAGCTCAGTAGCTTCACACGGCAACTGTTAACACACTTACTAAAAGGACACCCTAACACACTCAAAAATCACATGGCCACCACACTCATGCCTGGGAACGCCTGTAGAAGGCTGAGGAGGATCTGAATTAGGGGCGCCAGGAGGAGTGCCATAAGGTAATGGATGGATTATCAATCATCCAATTTGGTTATTATTTCATCGCAACTTGTCGGTACAATGATTGACAGGCGTAAATAAAAGTGAGAATAATCCCAGATGGACGGGGGCTAAGACTGAATGAAGAAATCTTGTTCTGTAAATATTTATTGATTTATCAATAGATTTATCTATGTGCCAATCCTGCCGAAACCCGTATTGCCGAAAGGCATGGCATGTTAATAAATACATTGGTGTGAATAAAGATTTGAAGTTTTATTAACTCTTTTATCTTCAGAAACAGCGAACTAACAGTTAAGTTAATGATGATTAAAAAAGGCCATAACTATTTCTTTTTTTATTTGAAAAGATAAAAAGAATGAAATGATTAAAACCATGCAAACGGAACTAAATTTATTTGAGGCATCACCAGAACTGAAAAAGTTGTAGTCCAGGAACCTTCTATGCAATGTCGTGATAGTTCACCATTTCCCGTTCGACTAGAACACCGAGTTCACATCCCTTCCTTTCTTCTTATCGATGAGATAGCTGGCTTTTATATGGGTCAGAACTGAAATTTGTTATACTGTGGTGGAAGGTAAATAGCGTTTCCACTTAACTCTGAGTGAACGGTTCGTTAACACCCAGAAACTGGCTGCGTAGCCTGCCGGAAACGTTACGTTAATGTTTTATTAAATGAATGATTTATATTTGAATATTAATTATATATATATATATATATATATATATATATATATATATATATATGTTTTATAATATGCAGTTATCTAATATCTAGTATAAATTGATACGTTATCGAAACATGTAAAAACCTTACATTAACTATTTATTTAAACATTAACTATTTATTATATACCATTCTTCTAGTGCAACGGTTTTATCATAGATTGTTCCTTAAGGCTAACACCATTGAAATTATTAAAATAATTAATTTTTAATTTCCGCATTGAATTAATTACAAAATTGAAATTAGGAGGGATTGAAACATTTTTAATTAAATGTGGATTCCATTACTTTGAATATATAATGGCGTGGAATGGGTAATTAAGATATTGTAATCAGGTTCTAACGAAGGGCATAGAATGTTCCTTGATTTGATTATATTATTCCTGTTCAAATAGTGTACCTATAAAATTCGGAAATTTGTGCAAGGATTTGCATGCATTTATAAATTAAGCTTTAAATTTATTTTATCTTCCCATTTTTATCTTCGGAGACATGTAATAACTTTTTTTCTTGAACTATCGTCTTTAATCATTTGTTAGGGTCAGATTCAACGGGAAAAAACTTTCGACCGATAAGAAATATTGGACCATTCATTTTTCAGGTGCTCTTAAAAAAAATTGAGTTTGCATGTTTTTTTCTAAAATTTACTTCTTTTTTTTTTTAATGAAAATTGGCTCAATGCACATGATTCTCCATGTATTACTACCTACATAATACATAATACATATATCACCTTAGTATATTTTTGTCGATTGATACGGTGAATCTCTCCAAAATTTGTTGCCTTGTTTATGATTATTCAACTGTTTCCCGGACTAGTTGGGATTTTTATAATTCATCAGAATTCATTGGCCTTTAAACAAAATTTAACACTAATTTTTATCAGTTAAACTAATTAAGACCGTGGTGGCCGAGCGTTGCGGTTTTTTATGTCATATCTCGCCCAAAACCTGATTTTTAATTTTTTTAAATTAATCATATTTCATGGGACTAGACCATAGTCAAGCCTTGGAATGTAAGGTATAAATCCCCTATTAAAATACTATTAATTCATTTTTATAAATCCGTAAGATGGAGGCGAAATTTCTAAGCATGAACTTAATGTTTAATTTTTTTTTTTATTTCGCATGTATAAAACTTCTACTTTCGCTTTACATATACATATGAAAACTCTGATATTATTATTTTTTTTTTTTTTTAACGCCGTTTTACAAATTATAAAGTTATCCTCAGAAATTTTGTCTCTACCTTAGGATAGCATAAATATGCAATGCTTTTTTTTTTTTAACTGGACATTATTCCAGTTAGATGATTTATTCTTCTACTTTTAACTACATTGGCGAAAACTATTTAAACTAGTTTTTTTACAACGGATGACGTTCATTATGACTAATTACTTTCCCACCCCTAAACGGGATTAGGATTAGCTGTAGATCAAGCCTAAGAATCAATTAGTTGCCTTTTTTTTGGACGGAACAATACGGTTTTACTTCCACTAAATAGGATTGGTTCCGATTTATTTGATAGGATTTGACAAGAGTTACTTATTGCTAGGAAGCAGCCACCATTAGCTAACAAAAGCAATTTGGACGACAATAGAGACAAGGGAGGCCGGCCTAACGGTAGAATATTCTCCTGTCAACTCCCTCCTCTGGCTAAATCAAAACCCTCTCACCGCTCCCTTCAATGCTTTGGTCTCATTTACATAACCGATTGACAGCTACATTTTTGTCTTTTCCACTCGCGTATTTTTATCTTTATCGGCTTCAACGATTAGTCCACATTTCTTTCAATTATATCTCTGACCCTTTCTTCTCTTCCGTTCCGTATGGTGATGGCTGTGGAATGGGAGAAAATGAAGATGGTTTTTGATAAGTTTTTTTTGTTGTTTCAAAACCATGCCATCCTAATTAAAGATGTTGAAACAATATTTTGTTTCCATACTTATTTGGTACTAATACAAATCCAGTAATCCATACTAATATTAAAACATATTATAAAAACTATAAAGTGCGCAATTGTACAGGTCTTGGAAATTTTTTTTAAAAACTCTGAGTTATGTTTTATGTTGTAAATCCTTTTGGTGTTCCTTATCTGAATATTAATAATACAGTTTAGCGAACCCGAAGATCCTAGTGGATCTCAGGACTTATAATAGTCTAGTATTTTTTCTAGCCATTAGAGTTTTTAGAAAAGCTTAAATTAAATAAAAAAATTGTATTTAAGATGAAAAAGAAATGTAAATAATGACAAAAAAAATTCATATTTGCATTTTATATAAATGAGATTTTATCTATCCAGTATAAAGTCTGTTATTAATAAAAGTTTTGATTTTTCATAAGTTATTTTAAAAATAAATACAAAGCATAATTATAAAGAAAAAAAATGTACATTAGAAAGAAACATGAATAATGACAAATTTTTTTTAATATAAGTATTTTATAAAAATGAGATTCTATATTTCTATTTTTTTAGTATATTATTACTAATAAAAAGATTTATTTTACTTATATTATTTTAAAAATATATATAAATTAAAATTATTAAAAAAAATAAAATATATATGTAATATGAAAAAGAAACTTGAATAATATAAACCAAATTTTAATATTAGTATTTTATAAAAATGGGATTTTATTTTTCTATGATAAAGTCTGGTTTTATTAATAAAAATTTTTATTTTACATTAATTATTTTTTTTAAACACTTTGAAAACATTTTAAAATCCAGCCATGATGGCATAAAGACCAAATAATAAAGGATGACAGGAATTTAAAAAAAATAAGTTTAAGAAGAAAAAAAAAGTGATTAATGGCCGAAAAGGATCCTGTTCAGTGGGCACGGCACACAGTGCTTCGAGTATAATAAATGTGATGGACAAAAACTTATTCATTGTGGATTCTTATAGAAAATGCCATTCTGATTATGAAAATACCCTATGGGTCGGAAATGACAATTAAGTAAGTCAATATAAGCCAAAAAAATTATGAAAGACTATCAATAATGTAAATTTCATTGTCTGTAATAATGCAAATTTCATTCGTTGTTTTTACCAAACAATAAAGGTTAACTATCTACAACCATTTGTTATTTTATTGAAGCGATTTAACATTAAAATAAAAAATCTTTCACAGAACAATACATGAATATACAAACACCAAATATACAATTTAAAGTTTTTACCAACGTATACAAATACAAAATTTTGAACTTAACTTTGGAATTATACAATTAACAATATCTAATAAAATTTGATCTAAGTCTATATAACTTTTGTCACTGCTATTTTCATTATCTAGATTTAGTTAGTCAATATCCATTAGATAGTGAAATTTCTTAGGTCTCGCACGCACTTGTAACAAACTGCCGTTCCATTTCTCCGTACCGTACCACCGATCCGAACATTGTTTCGAAGAACAAGACAGAGTTCCGAACATCGTTCCGTACGAATTGGATACGAGAGGGCGATCGGGAGAATCGAGCGTTCTTCTGAAGTTGTGGTCGAGTTCTCGCCCCAGTATCAATCATGGCACCTCAGCAGCAAATGGCAGCAGCCGCGTACATTTTGGTTGATTACCTTTAAAAAGAGGAAGAACTTATATTCAAAAGAACAGCGAACTTATATTCAAACCGGAAAGAATTTGGTGGGAGCAATCTGTTGGCTGAGTTGAAGTTCCAGGATATCAGCGGCCTGTACAAACATTTTACCCGGATGCATCCGACGGATTTTGAATTGTTGCTGCAGAAAGTAAGTCCGAAAATCGCGAAACAGAACACGACTTTTCGAAGAGCAATTTCCGTACAGGAGATGTCAAAACAGGCAATCAGTGAAATCGTCCCGGAAGTATGTCAAGTGATAGTGGAAGAGTTGCTTGAAGCCTACATGCCGGTAAGTATATTTTTATTAGCATTCTAGCATGTTGTTTAACGTTAAATCTTCATATTTAGCATTAAAGCTTTATTTATTTTTCTTAAGCCTACTGCTCTGAATCCCATGTTAATTTGTTCGGCCATTTTAATAACAGAGGAATATCAAAATCGTATAAAGTTTGTTGTAAAAGTTATTCGTAACATAAAAATATTAATAGTTGTTTTAATATATTTACTAAAGACTGGAATGATGACCATTGTACATTTTTAGATTTTATGGATGCATTGAATACTTTTATATTTTTCTTCAAATAAAAAAATAAATCTTATTAAAATGAATCTTTACAGAAGTTACTCAACAAGCCGTTGGGAAATCACGTACCTATTTTACAGGAACCTAAGTTTTTTTATTCATTGATGAGATTAATATTTTTCATATTATTATTCATTGATCGTATGTTATTTTTGAGTTTCCAATAAATGTTATTAATTGTTTTGCTATTTAAGGAATTCGAAGAACGGAGGAACGGAACGGTGCTACCTTCTATCCCGTCCACACTAGTCTCACCCCTTTTCGAGCATTTCTTTGATGCGACGGTGAAAAACCGCCAGCGGAGCGATCGGCCCCGATCCGTTCTTTCGAACATTATTTATTTGAAGTTTTTCCGCCCCGATCCAAGATTTTTTCGGTTCGGAGGAACGGAACGGCAGTTTGTTACAAGTGCGTACGAGGCCTTACGCGACGATGGATCTCTTCACGTTCTTCAGTGTACTTATTCACCTCTCTATTAACTTCGACTTTTTTGCTAGTCACAGTTCGCTGTGTAAATGATATTAGCAGTTCAAATATTTACAACGTTATAAGTAGATCAGTATTGAAACCGATTGTAGCAATTTTACGGATGTGATGTAATCGGCGGTTTCTGACTTCTTGTCTCTAACGTATCTTCAGACAATAACCCATTGGTAAGGAAAACGAAGCTATTATTTAGTGAACATAGGCTGATAAAGCAATCCACTTATCACATACCTTAACAATTTGTTTCTATTTTCTTTTGGATAAATTCAAGTCTTTATACTTAGACTGATGCTATTTTTCAGGAATTAAAACTATCGCCAAAATTAAGCGCGCGCATTTGCGCAGATGACGGTAATATATTTCTAAAGTACAATGTCTAGATAATAAATTGTCAAAAATTGCAGGGGTATTTTGCGATATTTTTTATAAATTTGCTTTTAGTGTTGATTATATCTCGTACGAGCGAAAATTTGTACCAACTTTTACCAGATTCTCTATGTAGATATTTTCTGTTGGTTAGAACTGATTATCACAGAAATGTCTACCATAATGGGTTAAGAATCAATTAATAAAAAACAACAGCCTGGATTGTTTACATTTTATATTTACATCTGTTGTAAATTCTCCATTTGATAAACACTATGAGATCAAAATGCTAGTTTAAAAAAAAACAAACTATTTCTTCACTTTTAGTTACAAAAACTTAAACAAATATTTATAAAAACTTTAAATTCATGATCATTGACATCTCTAAATAGATTTTAATTGCAATTTAAAAAAATAAATAAATGAAGATATGATACTTTGATTTTTGTCCAATTTCAAAGCACTGTATATCAGCCCGGCTAGACTCCCAGTTCCCTGGATTCGTAACACGCTCACAACATCCAGTCGGTAAAATGTTAATAATGAAACCAACCCAAATTTACATTTTGCCTTGTGATTTATAACACTGCTAGGTATTCAAGAAATAAAATATAAAATATGTTGGCACTTAACAAAAAAATGAAATTGAAATTTTAAATTGGGTTTTTAGATTTTTTTCCCGTCTTAACATGTACTATATTGTATATGATAGCAAAGAACATGAAAAATTCTGTTAACTGACACCAAACCCTGGTTTATAGCTAAATTAGAAAAGCTCCTACAGAAATTCCAAATTTGCCGTTCTCAGTTTTCGGATCTATTTTAAAGCTCTGTAAGTACAAAACAAGTTAACATACAATTTCTCATTTTTCTAAGTCCATACCAATGGCACAAACATACCGAATCTGACATGGTGAGGTTTAGACCCTGTTTTGAGTTGATATGGAATGGCCCAATATTTAAAGTTTATGGTTATTCACATTATCCAACTATTTGCGTAGTTTGTATTTTTTCATTAGAGATTTTTCGAATTTTTAAAATAAAATTAGTATTTGATAGTGTAACGTTTCCCGGTATAATCATATGGGTTACTGAAAACTTTTCAAGAATATACTCAGCTTGTCATGTCACGGATAGGGTGTTCTACACTATTTTTATGCAATCTATGCAAGAATAGCGAGTTTCCCCCAGGCATTTTCCCGTATGTGGCAGCTTCCTCTCTTCCCCGCCATATACTCAAAGTAATTTTCCGATAAGGGCTGGCGTCAGAAATGCCCGAAACCTGGACATAATAAGAGGGAAGCCGAAGTGGTTTGGTTAACTTCCTTAGCCTCCTTTCTATTCATAACAAGAGCTCCACTTCCAAACCGGATTACCTCAGTTCAATCGAGAGTTGAGGGGTTAACGGGAGGGGCTGATAGGAAAGTTTTCGCAAGCCCGGGTCATTACTAACCACCAGCCGTAGTTCTTGCCTTTATTTTATTTATTAAAACTTTCAACTCCTGCAATTTCCAGGAAGCCTCTATTATCGTAATGGATGCATATTTATTTACTAATAATGGTATAGAAATGGATCGCAAAAGTTTAGAAAAAAAAAATCCTTTTAGTATCCGAACTTGCATTATAAAACTTGTATTGTTGTAAAACTTGTGCAATTCATTTAAATGAAAAAAACAAAAACATAAATTCATCATAGAATCAGGAGTTAAATTCATAATTCATAAATGTTTTATAATACTGATTTATATTACATCTAATTTAATATGTTTAATAATACCAAACTATATTTTGAATTGCTTATTTTTGAATTTGTATGTGTTTTTAGAACTGAAGATGAATGTATAACATTCGAAACTAGTTTTCAATAAAAGAAAATTATAGATGTGGCAAATAATTTATCAATCCCTAATAAAACTTGTAGATAACAGCTCTTGTGAACTATAGCCCTAGGTTGCTACGACATATTCCGAATTACATATGTAATTAAATTATTTTCTTAATATATACAACCTGTATGCATTAGCATGTAGTCTAATAAGATTGAAATTGGGCAGTGTAGATGCGGTACTCCTATAGATTATCAATCTATTTTAACTTAAGTGTGACACATAGAAATTCATCATAAAGCACAGATAGTAAGAAAATCTGTCAAATGAAATCTCTATTAATCTACAAGTTTTGAAGTTTCTTAAGTCAATCAACACAATGTTTATTATGATTTTTATTTTTTTTATTTTATTAACAAGTTGTAATTCTTTTCTATCTCTATACAAAAAAAAAAATGGTACTAATAGACAAAATATGTAAGCTTCCTAACATTCAATCATAATTTCTTTTTAACAACAACTACATAGTAATTTATTTATTTGGTTTTATTTAACATTTTATTATTTATATTAAGTACTAACAGCATTCAAATCCTGCAGAATTTTAAATTAGGCAATTCAATTTTTTTTGTATGGTTTTACACATATAAAAAAAAAACACCTAATTATTTTTAATTTCGGCATATAAATGTTAAGCTGTTATATGCTGAATGTAAATTGTTTGTTCGATTTGACAAATTTGGGGAGATTTTTTATATCCAGTTAAAGTTTCCTAATGCAATGTTTTTTGCAATTTTTTGGGGGGTAATGGATATTTTCTCACTTAAAAAACATACAAATGCAAAAGGATTATCTCAAAATAAATATACTAATCTTTCAAATAGTATAATTGAATTTTTTATTGTCATGATCTAATTAAAACTGTAACAACTTTGTACCATAATGCCATAAAATTTAAGGCATAATATTATATATCTGAATTACCCCCAGAAATTTAATCATATAAGAAAACCTTGAAAAACGAATGATTAATTGGAAAAAAAATCTAGACATTATTAGTTGCTTCTGAGCTATACAATTGAAGAGCCTCTAGAAGAAAGAAGGAGGGTCACACTTTTTTCCGAAAGGGAGTTATACACATGAATATATTCATATCGTTGTGCAGAATAAGATGGTAAATAGTAACAGATAAACACATTTAAGGACATACTAAAAAATAATATATGTATATTTAAACTACTTAAGTTCTCAAGCTCCAAATTTTAAAACTTGATTTCCTCGAAATGGATTTCGGATGATACTCGTCCTTTTTCCCGTGGATTATTCAATTGCTTCCATCAGTTTGACCATCAAAAACTGAGATACTCTAAATAATAGAGATACTTAATTATTGCCTAATAGGGAGGACCACTTCTTAATGAAAGGTTTAACTGATTTAAGTTGCTATGCTGTGGGTATATAAAAAAAAAAAAATATGATATATATTGACAGTTGAGACAGGGTAAATTGTGGTACATAAGAAACAGGCCGACGCTAGTCGGAAGGAAGCAGTTTATTAAAAGTGTATCTGGTCTGGCATCAATGAATCTGCAGTCGACAGGAAGCCCATTATAAAGCTACTAGCCCTAATTTCGGAGGAAGATCGACTTTTGATTACCTCAGGCTCAGGTTGGGGTGCTCCCGGCAGCGCAGTTCCTTTTTTTTTTAATTGATCAGTCAATATTATTAACATTTTGCTTTAGAAAAATAAATACTTTATGTAACAACTCTACAGCGATTTAAGAGTTGTAAAACGAGATAACCTAAAGGTACTTATTATAATAGGTCACTAATTAGTGATCAATGACAACGCAGCACGCTTAAGTCACAGCACGCGTAGGGAAGACGACTTCTATCGGACCCGATATACTCACTCCGGCTAATTTATATTATTTTAGAGGGAGTTTTTGTTGACCGTAGATGTATATCTTAAGGGAGAAGTTGATCAGGGTTTGGGGCTTACATTACTTTATATTTTACGTCTTCATCTCATAATTATTTAATTACATTAATGTCAACTTCTTAAACATCATTGTCATCGTTTGCATAACATGTCACATCACAACTATCTCTGATCCTTTACATATTACCAAACCTTCATACTATTTGTCTTTTTAATTAATAGGTTTCATATATTTTACTACCCCCTGTGTAAATAAAGCATTATTTAATTTCAATTAATTTTTACATTGTTATTTGATTTATTTTATTTTACTTATTCATTTGTCACTTGTATTATGTAATTTAGTGTTATCTTTTTCTTTTAATACTTCATACTTTTTTTATCTTACTTGTAATTTCTGTTTTTATTATTTTTTACTGTTATTGGTACTGCCTCTGTCGTTTTTCATTGTTGTTATTTTGTTTTCCTTTTAGCCATGAAGATGGCTTAAAACTTAGGCCGAAACGTCGGCACAAAATATATAAGTTTAATTATAAAAGTGTAACTATTTGACGGCAATTCCCGACCAACTTCTCTCTTAATATATTATTTTAGATTATATCAAAATTTTCATTATTATTTCATTTCTTTGTTTTAATTTAAATTAATTCATATTTTTTAATTAACAAATATATATTTTGATAATTATATATTATATGCGTCAAAAGTTGCATCATTTTTCTTCCATCGGAATATTTAGATAACCCTCACAATGACCTTTTATTCAAATTATTCACCAATAATATCACAATTAATGAACAAATGGCAAATTAGTTGGATCAACACAGCCGAAAACAAACTTAAGGTATGCCCACACTGTTCGACTGCTTGCAATGTCGAATCGAAAGTCGAACAGTGCGGACATAGCTTTCCTCTGTCAAAACCGTTCGATTTTCTATTCGATATCACATGCTACACCCTGTTCGTCATGTCGAACCGAAAGCCGAACAGTATGGTTTTAGAGAATTTAAATAAACAGTACTTCCATGAAAATCGTCTATTTGGAATAACAGATGATAAGAAGTCGTACTGACAAGATTCCGAATCAGACATACGCGACTCGTCCATACCTATGACTGTTAAATACGTACTGACTGAGAGTTACCAATCTCCCCTACTGCCTTGTTCAATAACAATAGCTTCTACATTTCTGAAATAATTATTTTTTAAAACAAATTGTCGTGTACGATTCGGTTTATAGATAAATTACCTATTTAAGTTCCTGATATATATATATATATATATATATATATATATATATATATATATATATATATATATATATATATTCCCTTTATTATTATTAATATTTTTCATTCTCTATTATTTTGATTTTTTTTTCTTTTTGAGAATTTATTTTTGTTCAATGTTAGTTTGTCTACCTACTATATTCATATTTAGCCATGAATTGTTATTAGTAATATAAAATCAGTAGTGTGGTACATCGGCAATCTACCTTTAATAATCTAATAAGTAAATTATATTATAATACTGAAGGGATTCGTCCCAGAATCCATTAATAATATTTTTATTGTATGTATTTTTTAAATGTAAACTCTTCTCAAAAATGAGTTGAATATAAATAATTTCTATCATATGGTCGGTTTAGATTTTTGTCTTTTTAGATACTTGTCGAGTAATCTTCTTTTGTAATCTTTTTCAACAAATAATTTTTAAAGATCTCTAGACAAAAATATGAGTTTATATATTAAACATCGTGATGTATATGTGAGCTAGTTAGGATTACATGTATATATTTTTTGTCTGTGGCCTTCAGAATACAGAATAATGGAAGGGTTGTACGGTACAACTTACCAATTCTAGGCCGAAAGATTTTTACCATTTGCCAGTCACAAAACAGAATGTATCACCAACTGACCAGAATCGCATAGACATCCGCTTTTGTTCGAGCTTACCTGAGTTCCATTTTAACATGCTCAGCCACCATGTTCTCAATTTTTTGTTTTGTGATAATAAATATAAGTGTTATGATAAGTTCATTATTTCTGTACCTAAATATTGCAATATAGGATTGATACATTTATATTTTGCTGAATATAAAATTGATAACATAATTAATAAATAGTTTGATTTTTTATTAATTAATTAATCAATTAAATAATTAATTGATATTTTTTATCATTACTTCTCTAAGGAGTCTATGTTTAATAGGTTTTTCAATTTTCATAAACAATGTGTTTGTATATAACACCACTTTAAAAGTAAAAGCAAACAACTATTTACTCGTTTCTTTTTCCTTTTTCTTAATCTTCCTCTTCGTTCCTTGGACATTACGGTCTAAAGTGAAAACTACTTCATTAAACTTTTCCATTACCTCTTTTCTCTTGGCCGTTGTATATTTCTAAAGGGGATTCATAACAAGACCATTGTTGAAGGAAATGAAATTCTTTCATAAAAATATTTCTTCACTGGTAGAAATCATCAGAATCTAAATGACTACTTAACATTTTGGTTTATAATCAAGTTTTGTTATTTCAGGTAAATAATTCATTGTTCATAGAAATTGGAGAAAAGGTGGCGTCGTTATCACTGTTATATTTCTCTTCACAATGCCCTTTAATTTTATAATAAAAAATATTTATTACCTCTCAAGATATTTATCACCCTTAATATGTATCATATTCTTCATTAAAATAATCATCAAGTTTAATTTTAGTCGTCATACATTAGAATTTTATTTCAATTAAATTTTGTATTATATATATATATATATATATATATATATATATATATATATATATATATATATATATATATATATATATATATATATATTTGAATTTTTACATGATATTGTAGCAGAAACTTTATGATTTGTAGATGATAAGACAAAGTTATTATTATGCTAAATCTATGCTAGGGAAGGAATCGTATATAGTATTTGTTTTCCTCTACTTATGAAGGCCTCCAGATGAACCTATTGTACTTCTGTGGAACAGACATCCAGCAAGACCGAACGAAATGTTTGTATTGCTGTCATACCTCTTCCAATAAATTCATATTATGATTCAATCTATTCAATCCGATTCTGGGGTATCAGATCTAACAAATCTAACATAAACGCTTCATAGATATTTAGCTTGATCTTGAGCATTGAGGTTCCAGATACAATACTAGTTAAATCCTAGCTTATCACTTGATACTTCCAAAATT
Organism: Rhaphigaster nebulosa; assembly: GCA_948150685.1. Lineage (NCBI taxonomy): Eukaryota > Metazoa > Arthropoda > Insecta > Hemiptera > Pentatomidae > Rhaphigaster > Rhaphigaster nebulosa. The sequence continues at coordinate 38,246,720 of OX411308.1, read as the reverse complement.
GTTATCGATAATGAAGAGTTGTTATTCTCTGTATCGGATCGAATAAATTTTAAAATTATTTGATTTTTTTTTCTGAATAAATTAGTCCTATGGTGTGTTATTCGGGAATATCTTTGCATTAAAAAATCATTCCGCGCCAGTAAAAGGATAGCAATTCTGCAAATTTTAATGGCTTCCTTTCATTAGGTATTGTCCAACCACAAGTATTCTGTGAAGGAAACGCAATGCAGCGCTTTAATAAAGTAATAAGGTATGACCAACCTTAGGCGTTAAGTATTAGCAATTTATTAAATTTGCGACATAGCGTTTTATATCTTTATTCATAGCCTTTAAGAATCAATAGATGAATATGACCTGAAGAAGAGTTGCATTGAAAAGAAATCTTTAACTGTAGTTTTTATTTAATCTATTGGTCTTTTATACTTTACAAATATTGCAGTGGATAAAGACTTAAATAAATATTTGTAGCTCAAAAATTAAACCGAGGTTCAAACATTTTCGGGGAAAACCACCTGTACAAAAACTTTTATTTATTATTATTATATATTACCATAGGTTAATAGAGACTAAAGTAATTTCTAATATCGCTCCTCCAACCACAAACTGTCAAATGTGAAGGAGTTTTTTCATGCGATCTAAAAATGTTTTTTATGAATTCCCCTGTTTGTGTAAGCAACTAATTGGCGATTCGATACAGTACCTTTATATCGTTCAGAACAACAGCATAAGGTTAAAATTGTGAAACGTGATATCGCATATTCAATGTTTTCCATTTGGAAGAACAATATACTTTTACTGGATGCAGTGTGAGTTATAAAGCGATCTCCAAGTGAATCAGAGTAGTCAATAAAATAAGTTCCGGGTTGGTTGATAATGAGAAAAATCTATATTTCCTTTATTTAATCTTTCAGTGACTTTTCCTTCAAAGTGTCTTCTTATCTTTTCATCTTTCAGGCCGTCTGTCCTCAACACTCTTCTGGTTTCTCCTCTATTTTTGCACTCGATAGTAATGCTCTGTCTAAATCAGCTCCTACCAAGAAATGATTGGTGTTACACTCCGCCCCTTTAAAACCACGGAGGTCTTGTATATAGGATTTATGCCTTTCATCTATTAATCATGATCGATTTGATGGCTTGTGTTCCCATCTGGCAACATCCAGATTTCTTTGTGAATTTTTGTATGTAGGAAACACGCAATACTTACTCTAAGTCCTCTTTCTGTTGCAAAATACATCAGCCTAATTCCAAAATCAATTACTGCAGTGAAAAATCTATTTCACGTAACCTTTCTGCTCAAGTAACTGATCGCAACATTCCAGTCAACACAACAAACCCGTTACATACTCAATGCAACCACGATATACGCCACCCGCGTTGTACAGAATTCCATTCCGGTAGAAGTCATGGGCTTGCTTTCTTTGAGGAAAGGGAATCAAATAAAGTCTCTCACGTTTACTTGACTTAAAAAAGCCTCGGTGTTTTTTTAAATTAATGTAATGTAATAGTCTAAATTAAGAAAATAATTGAAAACCATTGTTACAGACACTGAAATAATATGGCGTTATCTAATAATGAAAGAAAATTCCTCGTAAAATAGTATAACAAGAAGGATAAACAAGAAAATCGAAACATCAAAGAGGAAATTCAAATCCTATCTCGAGAAAGGAAATCAAATATTATTTCCTCGAAATTCTCAAAGCAGCTTTTCACCCCGCTCAGTAGTCACTGCATTATTTCGGCTGGGTTTCCCGCAAGGCTAAATATAGATGTTATCCTATTTCTCGAAGATATCCCCGTTGAGATCTTTTCCTTATCTTGCTAAGCCGGTTAGAGGGCAGAGGAAGGAACCCCTCGCTGGTGTATCAGCTAAGGAAGATGGGGACAGATGCTAACGGCGTCCATTTGTTGCTCCTCTTTATCTGCATCATCGTTTTTTATAATCTTCCTCTCCCCTGTCTTTTTTCACAAGTGTCTTCGCTTCTCCTTTTTATTTTATTTCTTTATAACAGGTACGCTGTCACAGCGATCACAAAGAATCCAGTCAGTGAAAAACAGCCGAAACGAAAATAAAAAAAAAAAATGATAAGATTTACAAAGACTTTTAAAAAGCTTATTATGGAAAAGGAAATTCCTCTCTCCTAACGAATCTCTCAATGCGGAAGACTCATCAGATACAAGGTATTTTATTGTTGAATTACTCAGCTAATTACTAACCTCTGAATACATTTCTGAATTTTCCTTTTCGTTTTTAAAACTTTTTCCTGGAATAATATCTCAATTTTTTGTTACCTTCAATGATGAACAGTTTCAATTATTGTGAATAAAAATTGCGAAAATGTTTTTTATGCCTTATTGATTGCTGTTGATAATTTTTTATGCTTTTAAAAATTTGTTTAAATGATTGATTATTTGTATTTTTTAAAGTTTATTAGTTGACAGTAATTTAGCGATCGAACTGCAATAGTCCGTATTGGATTACATATTTTTAGAGCCTGATGAATCATATTTTCAAGCGTTTGTGTGCCATTCTGATGAAAAATTCCTACATTGCTTTTCTAACGGAGCTTGTTTCTTCGAATAAATTATTCAGATTGCAGATTATAAGACTATGTAGTATCCAACAGATTTCTAGTCCTTCATATAAGTCTATTGTTTTTATAATATGATATATCGCATGATATAGAATATCAAAGGTTCTGAAAAGTACAATCTAGTAAAATTACTGGTTGAGTCTGTGGGAAATTTTGTAGAGCATAATTTGGATTTTTATAAACATTTTTCTTTTCAACTTTAAGAATTATTTCAGAGAGATCCAGGATTGTGGTTCAAAAAGTATATGTAAAAATATAATTAGCACTGGAACGTAAGAAGACCAAGACGAAGGTGTGCGGTAGGTGTTCAAAAAGCGAGGGCTGGACTGGAAAAGGAGAGAGGTGGTACAGAAAAAGAACACATTGCCCAAATATACAGAGGACATCCTCACACATTTTGAATTATGAGAGATTGACTCCTACGAGAATAAATACAACAGAATAGTCAAATTCTGGCAAGAACTATTGCCATTAGCAAAGTTAAGTTTGAATTTATAATGAATGGTGTCAATATTTAATTGACTAAAACTCAATCGAATCCGAGATGTCTTAGCTTATAGACTGTAATATGAACATTGTTATAAGTGATTGTTTTACAACTTACAAACTGACCGCCAACGGAGCCACGGACAAATATATTCTTGTGAATTTAGATCCAAGAAAGAAGTAGAACACAATACATGAATAAAGATTTGTGTAATTTAGAGCAAATCTATTGTTATTGCCTAGAGATCGATGGGCGGTGCGGGGTTAGCATTATCCGTCCTCACGATAAGAGAGACATTTATCTTAATTTGTCGCCAGCAAATCCAGAGCAGCCCCTCGTAATGCAGATTTTTTCATCCCCAACCCCCGGGCTCGGGAAAATTATGAGATCCGCGTGACAAAAATAAAACATACAAACTCTATATATAATGTTCCTTTTTTTTCCTTCCGCATTTCTCTTTTATTTTGTTTCTCTTTTTTTTTTATTTTTCCTTTTTTTTTGGTTAACCAGACTCCGATTGCGGTTTAAAAATTATCTAGGTCATAAAATGATTGCCTGGCGAAGAATACTTTTTCGTCTTAATAGATTCTGAAACTTTTGAAAAGATAACTAAATCATAATATACGGAGTTTAGAGGGAAGGCAATAATTTTAAATAAAAACGGTTAAGAAATTATCGTATAATATGAAATATACGTTCTTAACCGGTCATCTGTATCGCGGCTAATAGAAACTATACATATTAAAATATATTTATCTTCACACAGGTAATTACGTTTTTAGCATGTATAAAACAGCACAGCAAATTGGATGTAATTAGTTGAGTTGGCTCCTAATGTCTAACAAACAAGTTCTATAAATCTTCTCATAACGAAAAAAATAGAAAAGTGAATGATATTAAATAAATTTTATCTATGTTTTTCCCCTAATCTAAATTATAAGTAACCAAGAGTTTATTTTTGTATACCTTTTAGCGTTGTTCTTACTTTACTGTAGGCGGCTATGTATCACCGTTTCTCTTGAATTTCCTTTCTTTTCGATATTAAATCGGAGATAAATCTATATTTTTTCAATATCCTCTTTTATCCATGTCACCCTGATTAACGATGTTTCTAATACTAATCATATATTTTATTCTGTCCTTATTCGCATCAACACCTAATTTGTTAAAAGCACAATTCCAATAAGGTACGTTGCTACGTCAATTTATTGGAGGGTGCGAAATCTAAAATTTTCCAACAATTTTGACCGGATTTCCCTAATATAATTAAATTTCTTAATTTTCCCAACTGTACCAAGAAATATTGTAATTTTCCCCAACTCTTTTGGGTTTGATCTTTTCACTCACCTGTTGCAAATGTTAACACTTAACAACAATATTTTATTTATTTATTGACAGCATTGATTCGATAAGATTCCAATTTCTTAACTCAAAAGGCATTGGCACTTGTTTAAAATTTCAGCAGCTCTTTGAGTAAAATGCTTTACCACAATTTTCACAGTTTGAAGTAGATTCTGAAATTTCTAATTTCCTAAACTTTTGGGTTTTTAAATTATTAGGGGAGGTGACATCATCGCCCTATCCCTCTCGTTGGCGATGCCCCTGCGCCCTACGTACCGCAGGAAGGTGTTTTTTTCTGCTCTCGTTTTAATATTTAAAAATATATAATTTACAATGTATCTAGAACTTCCAGAGATTCATTCCTCTCAATTACTCCTTCAGCGTCTTAATTTTTCCAGTTTGACTAATGACACATAGCGTTTGGGAGTTCTCAAGTAGGATTCCATGACTCTAACACCTCTTTTTTGTTTCTGATCTAGGATGTCTTAGTCCTGATTATATCTATGCATTAATCTTCTTTTCCAAATAATTTCAAATTATTTGTAAGGCTTGGTCTCGATAGCTGTCAGTTTGCGATACCTAACGAACGACTTAAGTTTTCCAATAACGACCTTTTTTTTTTTTAATGTCAACGCAATCGTTTCTGCTATCCACAAGGACTATTAAACCTACAGTATTTCGCTCGCTGAAGAGCAGTATTTGTGGAGATGCGTAGAGGACAGCGGACTGAGGCCATGTTTTATTAATGTGACCAGGATCGATGCAGAGACTGTCTGATTGTGCTCCCATGGGATACGATAATCCTCCCAGCCGAAACGTAATTAATGAGCCAGTACGCTATTTGCAACGAAACCAGCACGCTTGTTTATTGCTCTTTTGAATTATGTACTAAGCTTGGAGATGTCCTCTTTATTGGCTTCTGCATTGCAAATAATTTGCATATTGTTCAATATCATTTTTATATATTTAGTTTCAATGGGTGGATAAAAGATGACTGCAACCTCGGAAGCAAAGACACCCATACTAGAAGGCAAGGGCCATTGTTCTCCGCCCCATCTCTAGCCAATGAATTTTTTAAAAAATATTTCTTAGTCGTGATAAATGATCCATAAAGTAGTTATAAAATAAGAACTACAGTAATTAAATAAAGCAAATATAGTAAAATTGATTGACCTTCAAATTATCAACAGCTTCAACAGCAAAATAAGATGTCTAATTTAAATTAGATTCAGTTTAGAATAGGACTGGAGTTACTGAATAGTGTAGAATCGAGCTACGGTTGGTAGGATGCGACGTTGCGTTGAGGCCATAAATTTTCATTTTTACCTGAATGCTCCCTTTTGCTGAACTTAAAGATGCGTATACACTTGCGCGCGCATTACGTTATCCTGATTTGTACAGGATTTTAGAGATGCACACGAACTGCGAGGAACCATTTTCCTCTCCTTTTTTTCAACGAGCACGTTGATTGTTCGCCGTTCAGATTTGGATGGAGGCGTGACAGGTTTGTTGTTTTTCGTGGGCATGTGATTACTATTTTTCAATATAATTGAAAATTGAACTAAAATACTACATTTTTATTAATATCTTGATATTATTATACTTCTTTCTGGCATAAATAACAAATTATTGGTTTTTGTTATTGCTTTTTCAGGAGTAATTATGGTGTGGTTTGAAGAAATCATAATAAAACATGTTGATGCTTACATAAACAAATCACTTTTTCGGGATCACAACGATCATTTTCAACAACATCTCACCATTCATTACCAAAATCGCGTGATTTTCAACAAACGCGACAGAATCATGTTTACAACTATACTGCAAAATGCCTACGGAATGTTCTCGGGTTTCTTAGGATTCCGAAGAGCAGTACTCTAATCTTAACTAAATCTCTCATTTAGCCATCCCCCCAACTATGTGCACGGTTGAATGATCATCCAGCCCACTGCGTGTTCTGAGACTTGGCTGAGAAGCAAAATGGGAGAACGTCTTTCAAGTTTATGCCTAATTAATGTACATATGTCTTGAACAAATAAGCCAAAACTATGAGATAAGGTCCTTGATATGTTTTCAAAAATTAAGAGAAACATCCAGTTTACATTTTCGGATAAGTATTAAAAGTGTTTTAATATCAGAGTTTAGAAGGGGTTTGAAGTTTTTTTGTTTATGGTTTATTAACATTAAATACGTTTTTCAGTGTTAAATTAAGTTAAAAATTATTTATTATTTGTGTTACTAATTTATTTTCGATATATTAACCCTTTTAGTGCCAACGAAAGTGTCGTTTTATTTTGTATTTATTTAAAGATAAAGTTCTCTTACAATATTAACCCATCACGTGGGCTTTGTATATCATATATAATATAATAATAATATAATATAATATGATATATCATTTGTCGTTAAGAACCTCGAACAGTTAATGCCCAAAGGAGATGCTTAAGGGTACCAGCCTTCCCCGTTTCCGACATGCTATTCTATTATTACTAGTCAGACAATTTGCTTTTAATCAATTGTTTCTATCCTTGAGGATTAGAAATTCAAGACTTTGTCACATTGCGTGCCTCAACTTTAGCTTCTTAAGGTGAAAAATATGGAAGTCGCGATTGATTCACATTCGATAGGTTGACATGATAGGGAAGATATGTTGTTGAGGGAACTCGCTTTTCTCCAAAACATAGAGTGCAGTATGCTGTGGTGAGGCATATTTTAATAGCAATAATATTTTACTGTAATTCAGGACAGATAAACGGGGCTGTGCAGAATATGAAAGAAATGTATCATTTTAAATCAAATGAAAACAAAAGAACCCAACAATAATTTTATTGTTTAAATATGCATATTATTATGAAAGAGCAGGAAGCGATTACCAATGAGTTTTTCCAAGAAATCAGATCTTTACTCTTCGGCAGATAGATGAAAAGATATGGGAAGGCAATACGGTGACATGGCGGCTGTTTATTGATTTTAGAGCTGCATATGGTAGGACCTTTCAGAACCATGGTATATGAAGCAATGGCAGATGCGAAAATCCCTTCTAAACTGATATCTTTATCAAAGATGACAATGAGGTACTAACTGTCAGATAAGAGCAAACGGAGAACTATTCAAACCAATTTAGTTCTGTACAAGATTGTGAAGAGCGAAAATATAGACAGAAGCGGTACGATCATGAATAAATAACTACAAATAATAGCATACGGAGATGATGTTATAATTGTAGGAAGAAGCAGAGAGGCTATTGAGGAGGCATATATGGCTTTGAGGAGGGAAGCAAGAAGCGGGGTCTTGAAATAAATATCGAGAAGACCAAATCAATGATTGTACTGCTTTCTACGATATAACTGGTGAAAATATTGAAGTAGTGTCTGCTTTTCCGTATCACGGATCCCTAATGACTCTTGAAGCAAATGTTAAAAGAAGGAGGTAAAGACCAACCTGATTTCACGCACCATATGCCTGAAGGCCCGAATGTATACAACCCTGATTAGACCAGTGGTAATCTATGGAAGCGAAACATGGATTATGAATAAAGCAACAACTGAAAGATTTGCTAGGTTTGAAAGGAAAGTGCTACGAAGAATGTATGGAGGCGTGTGTGAAGGAGATGGGAGATAGCGCATTTGGAAAAACAAGGAAATATACAATCTATTTAAGGACCTGTGCTTATCTGACAACATAAAAATGAATAGGTTGAGATCGTATGGGCATATTAATCGGATGAGTGAGAATAGGTAGGTGAAAAAGACTTTCCAAGGGAATATCTTCGCCACCAGGACTAAGGGGCGGCCAAGGACGCGATGGAAAGACAAAGTGTTGGAGGATATTCGGCGGGCGGACTTCCGTATGGTGGAGGTTAGAGGCCTGTGGCGGCAAATGTTGAAGCAAGGATCTGTAGTTTCCATCGTTGTTCCTATTAATCCATGTTCAAATATAAATTATTCTCTAAACAGAAAAAAATACATAAATATTTAGCATAGGGGATACAAACAAATAAGGGAATCACGGAGCGCTGGTATTTTTTGCCCCGAGAATAATCTATTATATATTATCCGCTTGTGTAAATATGATTAATATTACACTTATACATTTGTTTAATATGGAGTAAAATTGAAAATTGTTTTAGCAATATAGTTAGACAAAACTAAAGTAACTCATTTATATACACATTAATAATTACAAAAAAAAAAAAGACAAAAGACTGGCATAAGAGGATGATGAAGTTAAGCCATAGATCCAAAGCTGTAATGACTGCAATAGAAAGTTAATTCATACCTCTTAGTTGGCCCCGGACTTGATAATGAATTCAGGCTGGAGAAGCTGCCTTGTGACTTATGACTTTCATTTTGGATTCTATAAACTCCAAAGTTAATCCATTATTTTTCTTCAATGATTATCCAGAAAATTAGAGCGGCCTTATGAGATTTCGGGAACGAGTCTGTTTCTTCTGCAGGGATGAGAAATAAAATATTTCCTTCTATATCATTTTTTGCAAGTCCTTCCGACAAATTAGTTGGAATATTTTTTTGAATGATCTAATTTTTCGTTTACCGAAATGAACTTCTTATTTTTGAGCTTACAATTTATTAACGAATGTCCCACAGAGCTTAAAAATTATTTAAACGGTGCTGGTAGGCATATATTGCAAAATAACGTCCATGTACTTTGTCTGTAATCTTAATGCAGGAAAATAGTTTATGATAAATGCGATGACTTCTACAAAGTAGTTCTTCAATATGAGTCGGAAACCTTTATCATCAATCTAACTATTTTTTCTTTCTTATTTTTTTAAACAGAAGAAGGAAAATTAGAAATTATAATTTAAAATGGTTTAGTTTGTTTTTAATAGGAATAGCCGTATTTGGTCGTATTGAGGTGAATCGCAAAGTAATATTTATCGTATTGAAGGTTCAGACGGTTAACTATCCTTATCAACAATCATTAGAATTACTTTGAATATTAGGATTCCACAAAAAAAAAAATATTTTAGCTAGAAGGTAAAAAATCTTTTTTGACATTAAGCGACTTAATTATAATAGTTTTGGATTTGAAAAATAAAAATTTGGTAGGAAGCTAAATAACTATTTAAAAAAAAATTGTTTAAATATTTCATTATTGCTTTTTTATCAATATATTTTGTTTTATCTTTATTTGTCTTTGAGATTTAACTCTTCTGGATATTTTTATTGATTTTTTTTTAAGAGGGGGTGGAGAAGAATTTTTTCAGTTTATTGTGAAACTGCTCTAATTGTTTTGCGTGGTGGATTCTGCAATCACAGTGAATAAGTTGGTAATTCTGCAATGTACTTTTTCAGTGCACTATCTTTTCAACTTTTTCATTGCTGGTGTTGATGCCATTTAAAAAAAAAATAATTATGAAGCGATTTTTTTTTTCCATAAAAAATAGTAGACGTTTTTTTCCTATCGGAGAAATCGAAGTTGTAAAGTACAAATGAAGACCATTATTTGTTATGAAAATTTGTAAAAATACGACATAAATTCATTCAATAAGTATGTAATCTTTATCAAACTCCTAAACTTGGAAAAAGATGAAAAACAAATAATTTATTGAATTAACTATTAAAACAATATTTATTTTTTGGAATTAATCAGCGTGAGCCTCAAAGAGTTAACTAAAAAAGTAATACCAGTGAAAAATTCAATGTGTAAAACAAATAATATCATGTTACCAATTTAAAAAAAATAAAAAAAACAAAAATAAATTACAATAATGATTAAATATTTATATAAAAATTTGTATTATTACTGGGAGTAATATGAAAATGTCGGTTGCAATCAATGTAATAAAACCCTTAGGTGCTTCTGACCGTGTCCGTCGTTTAGGCCCCCAAAATCCTCACAACCGTTCAGGATTGCGGGCCATCCCGCGTATATTTCTTAGTATTTCAAAATAAAATGTATGAGCATCTGGTAATGAATATAGAGAATACTTATTGGCAGCTTTATTGAGGGAGTGCCATAAACAAATAGGGATAAATAAACAGTAAATAAATAAAGGCTAAATAAACGGTAAATAAATAAAGGCTAAATAAACAGTAAATAAATAAAGGCTAAATAAACGCTAAATAAATAAAGGCTAAATAATCAGTAAATAAATAAAAGCTAAACAAATTAATAATATATTTTATATTTTTTCTCCTTTAATTGTAGCCGTCCATAGGATGGAAACCTTCCCTCCCTCCCATTAACGTCGCAATAAAATTTTTAATGACCGTTTGAACTAATCATTAATAAAAGTTGAAAAATCCACTGATCTAATCAGGAATAACAGAATGGAGCCAACTAAACCGTACCGCACATTACTTATTCAAGTAGCCACTCAATTATGTATGACGCTGAGTGGACTCCTGACCTTGGAAAAATATTGTCAGGAGTCCCGAGAACCATCTTTAGGCAGACTCTTTTATTAGAGTTTTAGTATCACAGTTTTACAACCCTAGGAAATTTACAATCTTCAGATCAGAAAAAGATTTTTTCCTATACTCAGCCATCAGTCGAGCAGTACCATTTTCGTATATTAGATACGAAACTCTATCTTACATAAAGAAGTTTTTTTTCTTTGTTCCAAAAGTGTCGAGAGAAATCGATACATTACATTATTAATTTTTCTGTCCAAGGACGAAATAGAAGCTTTATTTTGGATTAAATTATTATTGGGTTTTACGTAAATAATAGGTTCTGTATATTATCACTGCAATATTTAGTACAATTTGTATTATCAAAGAATCATAAATATGTTACGTTATGAATCTTTTCCTAACAACCCCCTACCATCATAATAGGGTGCAAACTTCATCTAATCTTAAAATATCGGAATAAATTAAGTCAAATATTCAGCATGCACAGCGTTGTTCCGTGTGCAAGGTCTATCATTTGTTTCTGTTTTGGTTTTCGATTATATCTTCTGTTTTTTAATCAAGCTTTGTTTTATACATAGTCGATATCCAGAAATTTTTACAACGAAATTAATCAGTAATTATTAAGTTTATTTTTATCCTTAAATTTATATAGTTATTTTTTTCTTGATTATAAACTATACAGGTTAATGTATCTTCCAAGCCCGAAATAATCAGATAGAGACAGCACGTCACTCCAAAACAGTTCAGCATACATAAACATAAATGAAGGAGAGAGAGAGTGAGTTTGAGAGTGAGTGTGTGTGTGTGTGTGAGTGAGTGAGTGAGAGAGAGAGAGAGAGAGAGAGAGAGAGGGAGAGGGAGAGGGAGAGGGAGAGGGAGAGGGAGAGAGAGAGGGAGAGGGAGAGGGAGAGGGAGAGGGAGCGAGAGGGGGAGGGGAGGGGGGGAGGAGGAGGGGGAGGGGGGAGGAGAGGGAGAGGGAGAGGGAGAGGGAGAGGGAGAGAGGGAGAGGGGAGAGAGTGACAGAGAGATTCCTCATTTATGGAAATCAAATCAAGACAACGGATGATCCCAGCAGTGGCGTGCATGGGGGGAGGCATAGGAGGATATATCCCCCGAAATGTACCTCCAACATAAGTTTTGTATTTTGAGTAATATTATTGGTAATTTTGCATCCAATTTTCATCCTTATCCTTAAAACTTCTATAATTTTAGACATTTAGGCGATTATTTGTCTTATTCATATTAAATCTCACCCGAAATCAAATTTAAATCTTCCCTTGAAAAAAAAATTCTGCGCACGTTCCTGGATCCCAGCTCTCCTCTTTCAACAGCATCACTGTTTCCCCTACTTTATGAATATCTTTCTATCTTAACTGTTCAGTTGATTTTTTGAAAAATTATAATCCCCTATTATTAAAATGAGACATACATATTTAATGCTTGTAATTAATATATATACTATTATTTGGTTAGATTCAACACTGACCTTTACCGGTTGTAGATGTACTCCAACTGGAAAAGTTTAAGTAACAGACCAAGCGTCAGAAAAGCAGAAACAAAAGACAGGTAGGTGCTATAGGTGTAATATTAGAGCGTGGATCATTAATTATAACTCCAATTATGCGTGACGAAGATCTCTGCTAGATCTTAAAGGCATAACGATGTACCTACAATCTCTATTTAGTAATTCTATAGATCTATAGGTCTGCATTATATAGATTTATCTGTCCGAAAGATGTCTGAATTAGCGAAATGTTGATTCGTTAGCTACTTACTAATGTCTGAGAGACTTTTTCAAATATATCATAAAAATTTGTTTTGGAATTTTTCATATATATCATAAAAAATGTTGTTTTGTTGTTATCATTAATTAATTATTAGTATCTATTCACTTACTTTCGTCTGTAAATGGAATATGAATAAATTAGTTTATAGATCTAATTACTTTACGGCTGGAATTCGGTTCATGAAAAAATATATGCTATGATACGTCTTTGTCAATGTCAACCACGTTTTTCTTGCTTTTTCGTAATCGCGGTACGATCTGAGCGAATTCCCCCAGCATGTTGAACAGCAAAAATGACACCCCTCTCCCCCGAGATAGAACAAAGAGCGGGCGAGTAGGATGTGTGGCAGGAGGGTGGGTTTAGGGGAGGCTGAGAGATAATCTATTCATAGGCCTGCATTGCGACGCTGTGCACCCCTCGTGCAGGCTCATGGCTTACACCACTAAGCCGATTCCATGTTTAACCGGCATATTCGCACCATCCTCACAGACTCTTTAATTGTTTCTGTTTGGTTTCGCGATTACTTTCAGCTCCATGTGCTCTTTTGCAGATGCCAGCTTGGATTTCCAACGATAGGATGTTTTGATTACAGACTTTAAACCTGATTATAGTCTCTAAATAGGCGGATTAGTGGATTCCATAATATATTTGGAGATAATCAACGGTACAGTTCCGACCTACATGATAAATTTCCAATCGACTGCAGTTTTTGTTAGTGAGTCTATTTTTTGCTGAACCGTAGATCTGAGGTGTAAGTCCATATGAGTATAAGTAGGTATGTGTATGCATTTAGTTTCTATCTAAATTTCAGTTTTTACGATTTGAAAAGAAGATAATACAATAATTTCAGTCTTTTCTTCAGACGTTCAGAGTCGCTTCTTTTCATTTTGACGTGTAGGCTAATATAAAACTTTATAATATAATATTTAACCTAATTATAATATAAAACTTTAATAAATATTCGAAATGAAAAAAAAAATGCTTGGCCATAAATGTATTTTTAAAATAAAAGTATAACCTCATGACTATAATTAACTTTTTGTTATAGAATCTTAAACGAAGAAACACGCTAATTCCATAAAATAAAGTTCTTAAAACCGCTAAAATATGCTTAAAAATATAAAATATGTTTAAATGTCACGACAGGGAAAATAATCCAGAGGCCCTAACGTGAGTTAAATAACTTAATAAAAAGTTAATACTTCTTTAAAGGCTTGGTATCAGCTTATGAACTGAGTAAAAACCGTTTAGTTGTAATAGAAGCCTTCAATGAGCCCATTGAATATTTCGACCGCGGCATTTAAAGAAGACATATCTCCCATTAAAGGGGAGGGAGACGTGACTGACTGGGAATGGGAGGGTAGGTGCTTTGGACCAAAGGTGGGCTATATTAGGCCCTCTTCATGTCTGTCATAAATCTATCAAGTTTACACCTTCCTCGTCTTTCATCGCCCGTCCGATCCAGCAGCTATATATCTCCCCTCCCTGTGCTTAGGGAACCTCTGTATACCTTCCCTCTTTTATTTCACTTTTTTTTTCTTTCTTTTTTTATCCTCTACGTAAATAATAAAAGATATAAATAGAGAAAGTTTCAAATGGAGCATTTTTATACTTTATGCATTCCTTCACGCAGTAACAGTATCGGAGAATAATTAACACGTTTATCACAGAACTACACTAGTGATAACTATCCAAAATCCAAGATAAATAAATGTCATCTTTGTAGTGGTAGTTTGTGTTGTTATGTACATTCATCAGTATTTTATATTTTTTTTTTTTCGGTTCACTTGATTTCAACCTCGCTAAACTGGAACGCCCATTTCATAATAACCAACGCAATAATATTTGTTGTATTGATTTAAATAGAATTAATTTTATCAATAAAGAAAATTTTCCATTCTCCCATTGCACAAAAAGAAAAAAAAAATTACGGAAATCCGCTAAAGCTGGTCAGAACTAAATACCTGAAATTCGATAATAATTACATTGAACAAGCGAAAAGGATAATCTGTGAATAATCTGTAATATAAAGATCACTAACAATAATTAATTTACTTTGTTTTTAACATGACAACTTATGGCTCCTAAATTCAGTACTTAATAAGGAAGTTCTGTTTCTGGTTTATGGTTATGCGAATAGGTGATCCAGCCAGTATTAGTCTCAACCACAAGATTATCACACCGTCGCATTGAAATGTCGATTATCCACTTTATAGAAGCTGGGCGTGCTCCAGTCTTCTGATGAAACTGTCGATCCACGTATAACAGACGAGAAAACATATTTTCTGACAGCCGGGCTCGAACTTGGGTCCGAGGAGTCCTATACCTAAATCACTTAGTTATTCCGCCCATACGTAGTTAACAACTACCAACCTCACTCTATGGTCTTGCATTATAAATAAATCGAACTGCTTCCTGATAACCTTTTCAACAGAGGTGATTGTTGATGTTAAGATTAGAGGAAAAAATGTAATAAACACTTTTCTACAGTTCAGTACTTGGTGCTTATTGACCAATGGCGTATTGTTTTAACTTAGACTCTAAGAAGATAAACAAAGATACTTCATGCTAAATTAAAGAAAACTAGGTAACTTCTTTAATTTATGAATAATTATTATTACAACAGTAAATCGTGGGAAAAAACGTATTAATTCATTTCATGTAAAATAAAACGTGTATTTCCGTTGAAAACTCGGATTCGAATTTTTTCTTGATCACAGTATATTTCCATTACTATATATTTCATATTATTGGCAAGTAAAAGTAAATACATAGATGATTTAAGCTTCTAGCATCCAACTGGGAAAAATTGGTGAACACTAAATAATGGTTAGTTTCAAGCTAGGCGACTAGGTTCCTTCTGTGCCTGCATATCTGGTACATATTTAGTATTAGCGAAATGAAAGTATTTTAAAATGCTTGAAATACATTGCGGATAAAAAAGTAAAAACCTAACTAATCGTGGCGTTCAAGAAAAAAATATTAATATCCATTACACTTACTATTCTCTAACTTATTTATGATAAGAACAAAAAAAGTAAGCAGACCCAAATGTTCGATGTAGATATCAATAATACAGGCCCCCACTGTGGTTAATATCTACAAGGTCAACGTATTATTAAGTAAAACAATTTTCCTATAAATGTTATATAATATTACAGCTTACTAAAAAACATTAAGAATAACTGAAGGTAATTCTTTTGATCTTGCCTGGCGTTGTAAGAATGTTAAAGCGAAGAGGAAGTTAAGATAGCAGATATAAGAAGATAACATCAGAAGAAGACAACAGAGAATTGGAGGTAGGAGATGTAAGGAAGGAAAGGATGTAGCGGTCCTAGGTGACAATCTTTTGAAGTCGGCCCCTGGAATCGGCTTTTGTTTTACAGTGTTAATCTCAACCTTTTGTCCCATAGATGGATCTTTTGTGCACTCTTGGGCTCAGGCGCCGCTCCGGTGTGAGCCTTTTGTTCAAGTAGCGTCAAAGATAACGCCAAAGGAGCAACTGGAGGGGATATCTCGCTTTTGATACTGAAGAAAATAATGACATCTTGTGCCTCCTTCCTAGATAAGAATTTTAAATTACCCTATTCTTCTAGAATTAACCTATTTTTTTTTTCGATGACTTTCCTATGCATATAAATGTTATACCCTATTTATGTGATAATAATTAACTATTGATGCTATAGTAATGTTGCTGAAGATTCTATGGCTAAAGCATTTACCTATAGACCTAAACGATTCTTTTTACTTCCTTGTACGAAGTAAAGGAAGTATTGTAATCGCGAAAATTTTCGGTTTTCAGATTTCGACGGAAATATCCATTTTGACCATCCCTGAATCCATTTTGACTACTTTCGTCGTGACGTCTATACGTATGTACGTTCGTATCTCACATAACTCAAAAACGGTTAGCTTTAGAAAGTTGAAATTTTGTATTTAGAATTGTTGTAAAATCTAGTTTTGAAACTGGTCACTGCTTGATTACCCGAAGTGGTACTTTACTTGAAGGTCATAATTGATTTCCATCAAAAATTATATTAAAATACTATACAAAACTTCTCAAATTTTGTGTTTAGAATTTGTATATTGATTTAAATAACATACTAGATTTTGGCCTAAATTGGAAAACCGGAAGCGGTACTTTACTTGAAGGTCATATTAGACATTCATCAAAAATTATTTATACCGATATACTTTTATATCGATATGAATGTATTTACTATATTTTGGTTAAAATTGGTGAGCCGAAAAGGGTACTTTACTTGAAGGTCATAATAAGCTTACATCAAAATTATATTTAAATTAAATACATAATCCATATGTTTCGGTAATAAAGGTTACAAACGCAATTTGGTTTCCAATCCAATTAAACATTTTTATTACTTGTTTTAAGTGTTAAAATTGAGTGTAAAATACTGGTTTTCCTCCCCATTTGTGAGATCAACAAGTCTGCAGCATGAGAATAAGATATTAGTTAAGTGGGATTTTCCACTTAAAATGTCAAAACTGTTGATTTCCAATGCTTTATCCAGTGATATTAACAGTTTTATTGTTGTCACGGAACATGAAGAAATATCTTGGAAACTAGTTACCTACTGAAGGAAAACGACATGTAATAACGGAATGAGACCTCCAGTAACAATAGTGTGTGTTTTTGTGTGTCAATAGATGGATGTCGGGACGCCGAGTGTCGTTTTTACTGTAATCTTCGGAAACTAGTAACCAAATTCAGTATCCCTTTTTGACCCACGGATTTATAATTTAATAGGCGTACAAGGAAGTCATGTGTTGCCCACATCAGATTTTTAATATTGTAAAATCCCAACTAAAAAGTGTCTCAAGCCTCAAATATGCCTGTTTATGCAATGAACTTAGATGGGACCATCTTACTTTAAAAGACAAAATATAGTATTTTGATTCCGACTACTAAAGCTAAGCACTACTATACGGCATTCCGAATACGCTTAGCATTGCTAAATCAGGCAATGTTTGACTATAGAGTTTTTATTATTTCAACAAAAATATTAAATACCTATTGTATGTAATCCCTGCAAATCCATTGTGAATTTCTCAATACCACTATTATCAGGAAAAATAAAATACCAAGATTATATTTCTTGTAACAAGAATCCATTGGTTCGTATCTTTCTTTCCAAACAATACAGTCATTGGGATGCTACGATTTTCCCGTAAAAATTTCATTTTTCATCATTATATTCACTCGTATAGTGAATTTTTAAAATAATAACTTCTTTATTTTTATATTCCACTAATGTCTCTTTTAACTTCCTCAATCTTCTGCATTTTACCCTGCTTACAAATTGTAATAATTTTAGTTTTGTGGTAACTATATGCATAGTTTTATACATCCCGATTCAAATTAAAATCCATCCTTTTTAGTAAAATAAATAATTGCTAAGGAGTGTTTTTTAAAATTATAATATATTTATTCTATATGCTCATGAGATTTAAACTGTCAATAAAAGTTGTTTAAGTTGCCCATCAATAAAATGCTTTGTAGCTTACAAGTGAATGTCATTAATGAATATATAATATTACGAAATATTTTAAAGATTATATTCAATTGTATAATATTGGTTTAATAATAAGTTATTATTAAGGATATTTCTCTCTCATTGTTGTTTAACGGGACTAGATCGGGAAATCTCATATACCGATGGTAGTAAATACATTTATACGACCAGGTGTTGGTGCAGTAAATGAAGAAGTAGGCGCTAAGAGAGGCTTCAGCAATTACTCTAATTTCGTTTAATCCTCTTCGGATTTAGCCAAAGTCTAATTAATGATGGTGGAAGTTATTCTGAAAGGCAGGGAGCCTAAGAATTTAAATGAATGAGGACATTATTGAAAATGCAGACTTCCTATAATTCCAAGAGATTTCTCATGGCTTAAGGAGTGAATGTGGGGTGCTGAAGATCTGACAGGCCCATCAGTCTACTTTTGTTCATTAGACTCTAATAGCGTGGATGGATTACATCTGTAGCCCGTACATTCAAAAGGGGGTTGGGCAAAAACTTACGTCACGTTGGGTGTTTTATTATTCCGAGTTTCAAGAATTTTTAAAAATTATTGATTCATAATTATTGATTTATATTAGTAGCAATGACATATTTTATAGGATAACCGTGATGATAAATAATAAATACATAATAAATAATAATTTTAAATCTTAATGTGGGTAGCCCCTTCTCACGTCATTATCAAGTGTCATGTACTTATTATCACATTTACTTGTTGTATATTCTTATACAGTTGTAAATTTCTGTAAATAAATTTAAAAAAAAAATCTTAATGAAAACAAACGCTGATAAAACACCAACAATATTTGCCTACATATCTCCCTCCATGGAACCCCGTCAACACCTCATGCTGTGTATACTAAAGAAAGCTAGTGTATACTTGAGAATAAGTGCTGCATGATCTTGAGAGTATTTTTCTGAGAGTGAGCCAGCTGTACTCTCAGACTCTCAGAGCCATCAACTAGCGAGTGCTGCTCTCGAGCGTGAAAAACCCTCTTGTGGACACGCTGCTTAAGATCTGACCTAATAAGTGCAATGTACACGATCCTGCTTTCCGCAGCTCCGATGCTCCGCTTGACACATTTTTCTTTTGGCCCAATATTTTATTTCTTGAACCATTAAGACTTTATTCTTCTTGAATTAAGAGGCAACTTTTTGCTTCTGTAAATAACCGTAAGACTCCCTTGGTGTCTATCTCTGTGTGATGCTGGTCCTCCATCGGGCGCCTCCCCAGGTGGTGGATAGAGGAATGCCTCCCAGATATGGGTGGTACCGGGGAAATGAAATACCGGGGCGCACCAAAACTTGCACGGGGGTGGACTAGAACACGTCTAGGGGAAGAGAACCTCGATTGCAAAACTCCTGGTCCTCTAGGTTGGGAGTTGGGCGTCGGGCTAACGACCCGGCCCTGTAAAACAAACATTGTTACGAATTCTGTTAAAAAAAGACAAGACCCAGGTCCCACACGGACTGCAGCGCCGAGGAAGAAGAAAAAATAACAAAAAAAATTATTATATTCCTATATATTCTGGCTTTACCTGTATTTTATGGTCAGTAGAGGCGAACTTAAAGAGAAATGACATGCGTTTCCCTCCTTAAATCTTATTTTTATATGCATTTATGTATGTTGTCACAACGAAAAGGGCCTTACCATTGAATTATAAGGGCCTTATAAGTTGAATTATATTGAACCATTGAAAAATGTAAAAAAATTGTTCAATATTCTTATTATGTTAAGAGCTTAGATCTTTTTTTTTTGTTAACCACAAAATACAATCGGGATTTGAACCGTGAGAGGTCTCTCGCAATTGGAAGTCAGAAAGTCTGTTCAAACTGCAGCTTTCAATATCATAGGTCCAATATCTAGGTCCAACAAAAGAAAACACTAATATTGACAGTAATATAACTATGCATACAAATATGTTTATAAAATCAACCAACTACATAATGAATATATTGGAAAAAAAGAAACAAAAAACAACTAATGCTTAATTACCTTTGGGAGAGTTTAAGTAAATCTTTTCTCGACCACAACTATGTAATAAATAAATTAAAAATAACCTTCCAAGACGGTTCGAAACCTCAATTATTAAATTTCAGAAAAATTTCCCGTATCTACTTTCTCACTTTATTCACAATTTATCACGTTTCGGGGTTACCCTTGTCCATTTTCAAGTGATCTACAAAAATATTGCACATCAACTATAAAACATTTAATATACATACGAAATCAATAATTAAAAAATATTCTATGCACAATTAAGACGTCTAAAATATGTATGCCTACATAAAACTATATCTAAAAGTAAATCTATACATCATTTTCCTAATATAAAATTCGTTATCTTTATCTTACACTTTCTCATCCCTATTTGTCAATGTAAGATTATTGTTCTGTTCTTATATGTCATCCTAGTTCTAAAACGAATATTGTTAAAATCAATTATTAATTTAGACCTAAAATATTTTTAAAAAAACATTTTTTTTCCCCTTTAATCTTGTTCATTTTGATAATAGTAATTACTGCTATTATTTTACGCGGCCCTGATACCGTGTCTGATTCGAACCTCAAAAGATTCTTGTAATGTATCACTTGCTACAGATGAAGAAAGAGTTCCAGTGGGGAAGGGAAAGGCCATCCGCTGTCATGAGAAAAAGTTAAAAATTGACGGTTTTTTATTTTACTTGATTCTATTTTTTTTTTTTTTTTTTTTTTTTTGTTGCTGCCCTTAAACGTAAATCCGCCCCGGACCCCAAATGGGCTAATAGGTCACAGATAGGAAGAGATCTTTATACATATATCTCCAACAAAACAGCCAATTGGGAGATTTAAAAAACACTATATATTTTAAAAAGGTTAAACTGCTCTGTCATCGCAAGGTTTAACTAGAGTATTTTCCAGAGATATAGAAATGCTTTATTAAACATCAACACTGCCCAAATACATAGGGTTGCTACGATACACAGCGTACTTATCAATCCTTAATTGGACATAATATATATATATATATATATATATATATATATATATATATATATATATATATATATATATATATATATATATACATTTTACATTTTTTTTTTTATCTTTTCATTCATCCATAATTTTTTTTCCCAGTTATAAATTCTTCTTCTTCTTCTTTCACTTCCTCCTTAGTGCCATCAGCGTGGAGGAACGGCCTCGGCCCATCTCGCCCACTGATCTCTGTCGCTGGCCCTTCTTCTCATATCCACCATCGTGCTTCCTCTGGCTCGCCCAAGTCTCTCCAGATAGTTTTGATACAGCATCCTGGGTCTGCCTCTAGGTCGCCTTCCCTCTGGTTTTGCTTCCAAGAGCCATTTCCAGTTATCAATTCACCATTTCCTAACCTAGTAAACAACTTCTAGATAATTGGAGCACTTATAGAATATCAAAATTTGGAAGCACACAGCGCACGCTAAATTAATAGTTTGTTTCTTGTTCCAACCAAGTTTTTTTCTTTACGGTTAATTATATTCTGTATTAAAATGCTGTTAAGTTATTTATGTATTACTTTTTAAGATCTACCGCGTTATAAACTTAGTTCAAACACAATTAATCACTCGGGCGATCCCTTACTACAAGCCGGTTGCCCGAGGTGCGTTCGATCTTCTCAAGTCACCAGTGTTTTAGCCTTGCTAAACGGCTATTCCTCCTTCACGTTGGTAACTTCAGAGCCGACAGGCATCGCTCAAGTCTAACGTTCGGAAGTTCACTTCGTACTTCCCTTTGAAGTTGAGACAAGTTCCAATCGTATACATTACATAACACCACTACCGAGAAGTGTATTTCCACCTAACACATTTGGCGTCCATGGTGTTTGTTTATTAGCAATTTAAGGCTGGATATCAACAAATATCAACAAAATATTATTAAAATAATTTAAATCATATTGAAACTCTTTAAACGATAAAAAAATGTGAATTTAATTAGTGAATCTAATTTAAGAACCTTTTAAATCCGTCATTAGTTTTTAATACATTAACAATACTAAGCGTTTGAAACTGTTTGCTTAATAGTATTCGGTCCTAAACAGTTCTTAAAGATTTCCTATGAAATATTTTCGAAGCATGAATATGCACTTGTTAGTAAAATTCTTACCATACCGAGGGGGCAGGAACGTTGCTACAAAAATTTATTTGAGAGGGGCAAAATCTCACACTTTCCAATAATTTGTGCCCGGATTTCCCAACTATATTAAATATTTTAATTTTCCCCAACTCATTTGGATTTGAACTTTTCACTTACCCGTTGGAATGTTGAAACTAGACAACATTAATTTATTTTGCTATTCAAACACGATATTGCATCAATAAAATCCCAATTTCTTAACTTGAAAGGCATTGGTATTGGTTTTAAATGTTAGTAACTTTTTGAATAAAATGTTTTACCACAATTTTCGGAGTTTGAGTAGGTTCTCAAATCTGAAATTTCCTAACTTCTTGGATTTTCGAATTATTGAAGGGGGTGAAACCTCCCCTCTATCCATCCCTTGCTAGTCTTAGTCTCTGCCTTGGGGTTAGATTTGGGAGAATGTGATGGCCATTTCATGATTTTTATTATTTCTTACATTTGTTTTTCTTCTAAATGTCCAGAACATAAAAATATGCTAGGGTAATTAAACAACTAGTTTATAATTTAAATTTGAATGGTGGATTCAAATTTTGAGAGGCTGGGAGGTTAAATTTTCTGGTACTGGAGGGAGAAACCAGCCCGACTAGTCATAAAAGTAACAAAATAAGTTTGTCATTCTTAATGCTGTGAGGATTCTCTATTAAGCTGAGAAATAAAATATAAACTATAAAAATTTGAAAGTATATGTTTTATTCTATTTGTGACATCCAATGAAAAAATTAAACAGGAACAAAATTAAGTATGCAAGAGCTATATTTTGTTTTATTTATTCATTTATTTATTTACCCTTACGGGTCATTAAAGGGCCATAATATAAGTTATATGCAATTTAAAATATTTATCTTATTATTATATATTATTTCTTGTTGTAGCGTCAGTGTATATTGTGCATGATGTTACAATGTGCTTTAGTACTAGTGTTTTATTGCTTCACAGAAGTGTGGTTACCGCAGTAAATGCGGAAACCATGAGGGAGGCCCAGGAATCTATGGCTAAAGACGGTTTGATAAATCCTAATTCAGGTTAGGATAACTTTTTCCTTTCTACTTTTTCTAACCGAGATTTTCCAGGGCAGGATTTTTTTTTTCACTTCATGTAAATTATTCTGTGAATATATCCATTTTGTTTTCCGCTTGTTCATTATTCATTATTGTGTTAATAGACATTCACTTAGTATCTTTCAATCGTCACTTTGAAGTCCACAGTGGTATTCTTCTGATCTTTAATTCTTGCATTATTTGCTTCTTCAAGTTTAAACTACGAGTAAAGAATCTTATTAGATTCATCTCAAATAACTTAATATTTACTGGTTATTTGTAGATTTTAGCTTCAAACTCCCGTTGTATCCTTTATGAATGTGATGCTTTCAACAAAACACTGAGTTAGTCATTCCAGAAGGCAGCCTGTTATTCTGATGATAAACCATAATCGTATAATTCGCAATGAATCAGGATAGACAGAGATTGCGGTAGGAGGATAATTGGTAATCTAAGCAAGACTAGCGGCTCGTCGCTGAGCCCTGGAGGGCAATGCTCAACCCCTGGTACAAGCTATCTTCAGGTTACATCATCAATTGTAATCTGACTCCATCCAATGTGTCCTTACCAAAAAAAAATTCAAGCTGACAATTCTTATAATTGATGGTGTTCTAGACACTTTCACATTCGTTAGACCTTTAAAAATTTTACATCTTCTTATAAAAATTGCATAACCTGATAATTGCATAACTACGCTTCTAATTCGTCGATATGGCATATTTTTCTAATATTATCCATTATATCCACTTTTTTAGATATATCGTAATTTAATTTTGGCTTTAATTAATTAAATGATGCATTTCTTTAATTATAAATTTTATTTATATATATATTTTTTTTTATCTCATGTCACTTAATTTTATATAGAGTACTGGTCTGAGTACGGTTATATATCCAAAGGTATGCTTATTTTTTGGTATGCTTTACTTACATTGTAAATTTAATGATGTAATCAAAACAAACTATGGCGGGCCTAGTTTGGAGATCTCTGAGATTGAGTATTTTCATCCTTGTAAAAAATTAGAATTAAATCCTAGGGTCCAGTGATCTACATACAAACGATGAAGTAAAATAAAACGTTTTTTAAAAAGGGTTGGAATTTCAACTTCGGTCAAAAATGAGCTATACTGTTTTTTCGTATGAGATATGGAATATTTCGTAAATGTGACTAAAACGTGATCAACATAAAATAATAATAATAATATTGGGTTATTCCAAGAATCGTACCAAGAATTTCGTCATTATAGACTGGAGCAGTTCTCACCCCTGTGCTCGTCTGACTGAAAACATAAATGAGGCAGTGAACAGTTGAGGATTCTTGAACCATACTAGGGTTGGAATATCGAAAGAAAAATATCGATATTCGATATTTCGATATATCGCAAAACCAAATATCGATATCCACCGATAATCGGTAGAAAATATCGATGTATCGATTTATCGAGAAAAAAAAATGGATGAAAAAGCAAACAAACCTTGCATTAAATGAGTATAACATTAAAATGTGATGAAGGTTATGAAATAATATAATTATTATTTATAGAACAATATTTTTATTATCCATGAATCATTATAAAAAAAGATAGAAAAGAATAATACTTTGGTAAAAAAAATAAGTATTATAAAACATTTTTATCTTGAAGGCTTTTTGCTATATTTCATATATTATATTATTCTACAAATTTAAAAAAAAAAACTTGTTTTATTTTTCTAAAAAATAAAAGTATTCTCGAAACATTTATATAAAAACATGCAACTCATCTGATATATATTTTAGTACAATCACCATTTATATTATTACCTGTTTGTCTTTGCATAGAATTTATTAACAGTATACGTGTTTCAATCATATCTACTAATTATTGTTTGGCTACTAAATATTACTTATTCTCATATTCACGCCATTATATTTATAAATTAACATGTGCTATATTTTAACCAATGATTATCTGCAACAATTGATTTACATTTATAGTATTGTCTATTTTATTTCAATTTGGTGAGTGATTGATCCATATTATTTTTTGTTTTGGTAATCATAAACTCTTGAGTTTATTTGAAGGGTAAGGAGAAAAGACCTGGATTCTATTTCATAATAAAGTACGAAAGTACAATTGCGAGTAGACCTATGATTTAATATGCATATGACACACTGTGAAATGTTGAAACAATAAAATTTAAAATTAGTTGTTAGCATCTACATAATATACCTTATTCCTATTCTTGAATGTTCTTCAACATCCGTGCAGTCACCATATCTGGAGCACTTGTGTGTTCACTCAATATAACGCTGATATGAGGCCGAAGTTCTAGGAAACGTTGGACCATGTAATATTTGCTGTTCCATCTGGTAGGAACATCTGAAATTAGCTTGCATTTAGTGCCACTTTCAGTGGCTTAACAGTAGCAAACCAAGTTGTAATGCTACGAAGCTTTCTAAATAATTCTTCCAACTAGTCTTTTCGCACACTAGATTTAACAAGTGAGCAAAACAGTGTACATGTTTGGCCTGTGAGAACGTATCCACTGCCTTCACAATGTTCAGTGACAATTGTTGTTACTTTTTCATTTGAGATGTTAAAACGTCGGCACTCATCTTCCAAAACATGAGATATGTATTGCGATGTATGCCTGTCTGTGAGTTCTCGAGGTTCCAGGAATACTGAGGACATTTCATCATTTGTTTCTAAAATAAAATGTACACTGACACCAATTAAACTTTTCATCTGGTGGGACTCCGTTCATATGTCACAAGTCAATGTCACTGAATTTATTTCATTCAAATGTTTTTGAATAAGAGTTCAAAGTTCTGAGTATTTTTCATTCAATAATTTTTTTAATGTATTTCTAGAAGGTACCTCATATAAAGGGGCTAGAATTTTAACCAAACTGAGAAAACCTTCCTTTTAAACTGTATAGAATGGCACAGTATCCTTACAGATAAAATATATGATAGCATCATTAATTTTTCTTCGTCTTTCGTCTCCCTCTTCAAATGAGGCCGATATTTTGGAAACTCTTATGTAAAAAGCTTTTGACGGAGGAATTATTTCATTTGCTTCATTTAGAAGTAAATAATGCTGCAGATAAACCTGACCCTGATGGAGACGAAAAAACGTGCGAATGGAAAGATTTGAGGGGTCACTGCAGGTTTGTTGAGTTTCCCGATGTCCGAAATATTTTGTGACAATATTTGCACTCCGCATTTTTACTTTCTCTCCATTTAAAATGTTTCCACACTTCACTTTTTGGTGGCGACATTTTAGTTTCTATTTTCAGTTTAATCACCACACTAACAACAGGAATGAACAACAGGTTAGTGACCGTTAGTGACAACTATGAGTTAAAACAGTAAGGGAGTTACAACAGCTCAAAGACAGCGTCCTAGATTGATTAATTAATTAAGCTATAATGTAAAGTACAGCTCACGGATAACATTAAAAATATGATAAAGAATAAAATAAATTTCTAATTAAAATAAAACAATAAAGTTTATAATATCAATATCACCGATATATCGGTGTAAAATATCGATATCATCGATATATCGGGTGTTAGGATAACGATATAATATATAGGTTTTTCAAATCCGATATATCGCGTTTCGATATTCCAACCCTAAACCATACCATATCAAAGTATACCCGATACAGTAATATCCATCCGCGGGATCATCCAAGACAGTACTAACCGCTCATTTGAGAACGTGAAACTTTCTGAAAATGTATTAGACGATGAGTGGATAGTAGTTCAACGAGTATAGTCTGTAGGTTTAACATTTGAATCATACTCTTGATTTTAGTCCGGATATGTGAATATTTCTAGTGATAGCTAAAAAAGTGCGAAATTCTAAAATAAAAATAATAATTATATAACAATAATAATAATAATTAAATAAAAATAAGGCTCGATACCGATATCACTGACAATCGCTGCGCAGATACCTCCATCATGAAATTACAGGACTCTTTATTCAACATGAACCATAATGTAAATAGAAAGCGGATTCTCAACTTTATTTAGTTGTTAACTACCATAGGCTATTGATCAATGCTGGCAGGAGATTCATATTCACTGTATTAAAAAACTCGTTGAAAGAAATTTAACTTATCAGTTATTTTTGATGCATATATCCTAACATGTGTTGACAACTTGTAATGGAGGTTGTATGAAGTATGCATAAAATTCTGATGCAGCGTTGTTTTCCATAGTCGAGAGCACGAGGCCTTGGGACGGTGGTAGGCTTAAATCGCGTTAAACTGCCGACAAATTGGGTTTGGCCCCGTCCATCACTAGAAGGCCATACATCAAACCCCAGGGTTTCGCCAAACTCGAACAAGCTCAAACACAAGTCTAGCCACTGGATTAATTTTGCGCAGTTAATTTATAATTTGCCAAACTCCGGTCCGGGGTACATTGGGGCTTTCGTCTCTCCCTCTTGGGGACTTCCTAATTTCTCTTCCAGCTAAAACTAATTATTATAAACTCGTATTAAATCTCATGACTGGAAGGAGGAGCAGAGCAGAAGTCTCTCCCCCCTCACAAATAAGTGGGTAACTTAACGGAGCTAATTAGCTCCTTCTCCTCCCTTGTAATGTGTCTTACACTCTCAACATAATTATTTCACGGCAGGCCCGTTTGATGGTATATTTTATTAAGAGGCGTAGTGACATCCTTGGATATCGCATTACTTTGTCGAGATCTGATGGGATCATATTAAATTAATACCATCAGTTTTGGTTTTTATTCGTATGAGACAGATTTTTAGATCTATTAAGAATGCTTACTGATATGTATCTTTTATAAATTAATGCTTGTAAATTTATTTTACATGAAAGGAGTTGGTAGAACGAAATATTTAGAAGTAATTTTATTAATGGTAAGTATCCTGCGTCTTATGCTGTTATTCCACTAATTCTGCATTGTGGCAAGGTTTTAACAATTTATCGGTATAGTATTTAATGCAGATATGACGTTATACAGACTGGATACCACTTTACTCCGGGAGCTTCTCAATCGTTGCTAAGTTAGGAATCAACAAAAGCTTCCAAGTGGCATTTCAGATTAGATGATTTTCTTGGTTTTCATTCCATTATTTATTCAATGAACCTCTCACGAAATGCTAATCACTAAACGATATTCGCCTTATGAACTACTCCAAACCCCTCCTCGAAATCATGATGTTCCATTCTTCTCTTAGAAATATATCACACAAACTCTCAAAGGTAAATATTTACTAAGATGACGACAAAATCAGCTGGTAATAGGAGATGGTAACCATACCTTATTTTAGAAAGGATGGGGAAGAGCTAGGCTAGCTAACTCCAGAGAAAGCACAGCACGATCGGGTGGGCTTTAGTTCCAGGACTTAGGGTAAGCCGGCCGGACTGCAGGACGGACGGAAAGAGGACTTGAATGTGTTCAAATAGGGCACTCCCCTAATCCGTTTGAGCCCGTCATTAACTTTAATTAAACTCGATTAAATTTACATCCAGCTTCGCCAGTGCAAAATCGTAGCGCCTAACGGCACGAAGCCGGTTCAATTTAGACAAAAACCCAAATTAGGAAACAGAGGGCAAACCTAGGGTTGGGGCTTGGCATTAATTGATTTGAGCTAACTGAAAGCTAACCCTCCGGGTCCAATTTAAATTCAAGCTGCCAGGGCTGTTGTGTAGCACCTCTATTACCTAATTCTCCTCCATTATGTTATTAGATCTCATTAACACGTAAGCTTTATACTGATTACGTAGGGGGGCAACAATGCTCAGTAGCAGCAGTGCCTAAGGGACTGTGTTAGTGTCTTAGGGCTCTCTCGGTACAGACAATAAAAAGCTAATTGACTGAAAACACTGTTCAGAATGCTGGTGCATTTTTTGAGTCTTTTTTGAGTGTCCGAAATTTTGTAAGCTTCTTCATTGGCCCCTTCCGAGATTACTTTATAAATATGTATATATATATATATATATATATATATATATATATATATATATATATTTGTTTAATGACATTTTTATTAAAACACAACGAATTTCTGCAGCGTTAATCAATCAATCGTTTCGACGTTTTTTGTGTTTGTCTGTTAATATATATATATATATATATCATTGACCAATTATAAGAATATTTTTTTTTATATATGATCCCCTCCATTCGCCCCTGAATCAATCCAAGTAATTCCGATAGAGAATCAGTTCAACAAAAATATAAGACTAGTTCTAGCTAAAGCCTTATCGACTCTACAGTTATACTACAACAATCCTGCTATTGCGGTTTAAGCTTCTTATCTACATCTGCTATGCGGTTTGCCTTTCTTTGTCAGTAATCCTTTCAAAACATGATACTAAGGAATGTGAAAAGGGGCACTTATCTTACCTTAAATTGCCCTACACAATATAGGTTTATAGTCTAAGTGTAAGAAAAAAAAAATATATATATCTATATATATATATATATATATATATATATATATATATATATATATATATATATATATAAAACAAAGGAGTGCCTTTTGTTTGCGATTGATAAGCTTTTAGTTATGTACATTTTAAGGATCCAAGTATTAGTTTTTTTAATTTTTATTTTTCTGATTCCAGATTTATTCCAGAGGCGATGAATTTGCATCTACAACAAGTAAGTTGTTTTTTAAATGCATATGAAATATAATTTAATTGGTTTTGTGTTTTATGGCTAATAATTTACAATGTACTTAGTCTTACGTTAGAACGAGAAATTACCGAGACTAGTTTACTCCTTTTCTGCTTAAACTTAATAACTGAAACTTAAAGCTCACGTATAAATTAGAAAAAAAAGTAGGAAAAAAATACTAGTAATAATATTAGGAAAAAGACTTTTGCTACCAAAAGCAAATTATTGTTCATTCGCTATTAGTAGCAAAAGTCTCTAATTATTAGTGACTCTTCCTACCAATCCATTACATAGAAAAACAGTGAATTAAGAAAAACTAACTGTTTGCTTATGATTTCATGAAAAAAATACACGAGCACTCAAACACGCATACGTAAATGTATACGGCTGTCATGGAAAAAGTAAGCGAGATCGGAAAGGAGCTGGTTTTGGGATCTATTATTGAAAAATCTTGAAAATAATTACAACTTCGGAAGCGGTGCTACTGATCCTTGAATTTATTATGGCATTAGCTTTTCTATTTAATGATTTTTTTTTAGAAAGTAATAAAAATTGAGACAGCAAAAGAAAGTAATAAAAAATAAAAACAAATGGGATTCTAAAATCCAATGCTAGCTCGGGACTGGTTTACTGTCGATAGGATGACTGCGGATACTTCAAGATCTTCGGATCAAAATGGATCCCCTGAAAATAATCCCTAATCCTATCTTCACCAGCCTCCGTGGAAGACCCCATAACTCCGTACCTTAGTCGAGAGGATTTATAAAATTGTCAAAACACTGAGGATTTCCGACCTCATTGCCCATACCTTTCATCGCCCCAATTCTTATAGTTTGCTAGCTCTCTGTTTTTTATCAATTATTTACAACACATAAACTAATTTGATATAATTTTTTTCTATAATGTCAGTCTGAACTTATTCCTATTCAACATGCATTCCTAACTTGATTGAATTTGACAATGGTTGATTGATTCTGTGCTACTGCCTGATGGATAAGTTGAACGGCACATTTCGAAATATGTTGTTTTAGTTATAAAATGGTCGTCTTTTGAAAATAATTTATATAATAAATGATTTTAAACATAAATCGGGTCTTTTATAGAATAAGTACACCAGCTACTTTTCAGGAAGTACAGTGATCATTACCAAATATCATTTGATGAATAACCTTTGTATGTGTATATGTTATTAAAACATTAAATTTATTATTGTTTAACGTCCTTTTCTACTCCTGTAAAGGCAAATATGGTGGGTTATTCCTACAGGTTAACCTGGAACGGTTTTCGACCGAATTATCTTCGAGCCGTGCCCGGCCGAACGATCCCAAATACAGTGAAAGAAAGTGTTGGAACACGTCCACTGCACTCGCCCTACCGGCTAGGACCGGTCGAAAACGGTTCATTCCCGTCTAGCTGGGACTTCAAATTATAAAACACAAACATGTATAATAAAAAATATTAAAGGAGTGTTACTCTGGAGGCCAAAATTCATACTTATATTATATGTACCTGAAATATTTATTTAAAGAGATCTACGTATTTACAAAAAAATGAACATATTTATACAAAATGAAACATTTTTGAACACTTCGATTTATCGATTGCATCACAAAATTTTATTATAGCATACTTCTTCCTGTAGAATACTTTTCGATATTATGGATTATATATATCTATAAACATATGATCATTGAATCTCATGTTATCAGTTACCAACGAACAGTGTATTTACTGAAGAGTAACTAGTGTGCCTATTCTATAAAATACCCTATAAATTATAAATAAAATAATTTTTTGAATTCTTTTTCGGTGATTTTGAATTAAGGTTATTATAAAAACTTCTTGAATGATTTAAAAAAAAAAAACGAACCGTACATAATTTTATGTTTTAATAATTATTTATCAGAATAACCTAATTTAAAAAAAATAAAAGATATATATTTTCCAAATCATAATATACATCGTTGGTTTATTACCTGAAAGATAAAAACATCGAAGGCCATGGAACAGTGATCTCTAAATATCGATAGTTTTAATACAAAACATAAAGTATTATCTGTTTGGCATACCTACGCTGCGGCTTATGCGCCCTTACTCACCATCCACAGCCTTTCAATAACCGTGGATCGGGTGGAACACTGGTATTTCTTTGAGTCTGCTTCGCCGACCGTACGTGGGGAAGGGAGGTGAGGTTGGTTCGACCACTCAGGCTGACATTGGTATTGTATTGTGTGGCAAGTGAGAAATTATTTCTCCAAACTTATATGCCATAATATAATTTAATTGTAATGCCCTGATGAGGCATGATGACAAAATTCCGGTAGGTTATATAGAGGACGACTGAAATGTACGACTCAAACCCTAAAAAATAAGGGCTTTTTTATAAAAATAATTGAGACTAATTACACGCTCATCCTGGTACACCAGCAACAAAACATTACACACAGATCTACATATATCTATTGTTCAAGACCATATTCATACTTCAAACAAAAGATTTCAAGACCATATTCATACTTCTAACAAAAGATTTCAAGACTATATTCATACTTCAAACAAAAGATTTCAAGACCATATTCATACTTCAAACAAAATATTTTAAGACAAACTCCACGGACATTACAACAAACATACCAAATATTGCGACAACGGACATGCCTGACCTCATCAGAAGAAAACTCAAAAGGAGCTGGCTAATAGATCTCCTTTGTAATTTCCCGTTAGGAGAAAGTATCGATGGGTGCTGACCTCTCTTATTACTTAGATGCCCATTTTATATTATTTATATCACATCCGCTTACTGTCGCGATATGAGTGACTGGTGTGAATAAATAAAATTGAAGCTAAAAAAAAAGTTTTATAGTTCAATAATCAAGTTAAGAAATGTTTGAGTAGCCATCTTGTCGTTAAAAGTAAGTAGTTCTATTATTGTGTGTATAAACTATATTGTATAATTTTATATAATTTGTGTGTACAACAAATTACACAGGCCAACGATGAAAAAACTTTTGTACTGAAAATACCTTATTCCTATAGTTTTTAGATTGCTGAATCCAAGTATTATATTAAAAAAGCTCTATCACCCACAATTTCTTCATATTTTATAGTTAAATTTATTAAATTAAGCGATTTTTAAAGAATTGAACAGCTTTAATATTCAAAATAAATAACTGAAAAACTAGGTCTATTGGCGTGGATGAAGTTGGTAGGACTGCTGAAACACATTTGCTGGCCAAAAAAGGTTGATTCTTTTTTTCTGTTTAAAGCTGATGTTTTGTTTACTGTCAACCTAACCTCATTTTCACGTTTCCTGTATATGTGCTAAGTGCAATGTCTAATCGCGGTTGTAAACACTCTGCTGACAGTTTTTGTTATATTTGTGGTAAGTTTGTGATTAAAAAACACCAAAGAAACATTACAGACTTTGTCAAAAAGGTTTATCTATCATACTTTAGAACTAAACTTGGGCCCCGCATAAGGTATGTAATGTATGTCCCGAAGATCTAAGAAAATGGTCAAAAAAAGAAAAAAAAAACCTTTGCTGTTCCTATGATATGGAGGGAGCCAAGAAATCATTCCGATGATTGCTACTTTTGCAGTGTCGATATTACTGGTCATAACTCAAAAAACAAGAAGGTAATAAGCTACCCTAACCTTCCGTCCGCCATCCGACCAATAGAGCACGGTGTAGATATACCGGTCCCTGAATCATCAGATGATTTAAATTCTATTAAAATCTATTAACAGAAGTATTTACTGATGTACAATCGGAGTTAGATGAACAAGATGATGAAGAATTCCAATGTTTTACAGAAAATGTAGAGCCTAAACTGTTTACTCAAATCGAGCTTAACGACTAGGTTAAGGATCTCGGCTTAACGAAAGAAAAAGCTGAATTGCTTGGCTCTAGACTAAAAGAAAAGAACTTGCTGGCGGTTGGAACCAGCATTTATGTGTACTGGAAGAGAGAGCAACGATTTTGATACAAAGCATATTGCTGGAAAACTATGGGTGATACAAAAAACCTAAGGCCAGATTTAGATTCAACACATAAAAATCTATAAACATCAACTATTAAAGTTAAATAAGTTTTCAAACAAATTTTTGTTGTTCTCCTGTGCTATCATCTGATCCGGCTATATAAACACACACACACACATAAGATAAAGAAAAAATATACAATATACGTATTAATATATACAATATGCATAATAAAAAAAATATATTTTTGTATCGCTACAGATGCCTACACCAGTATAATTAGCATATTTATCAGCTTAGCATCCTTAAATTACAAGTTCGATTCCCGGTTATTCTCAGAAACTTTTTCTGTGGATTGAATCTGGAAAAAGGGATATATGAGTAGGTTCACGAAAAAACTGTTTTTTCTATTAAAAACAAAATTAAATATGTGAGAAACCGTATCTGCACTCGCAAAATTACCTTCATTCCTATTCGGTGTATATAGTTGTGATATAATTTTTAATTTATGCGATGAATAACACTTTCATAGTTCTAGTAACCATTCAAATGAGCCTGAATTACAATATCGTATTAGGTTGTTAGATGATGTTCTATGAGCGCTTGATGAAGGATTAAGCACAAGGCCTTTGTGGTTACGCCGAAGCCCAAAGTGGCTGTTTATTAGTAAATAGGGGCATAATTACCTGCCCTATCGTCACATAACGGGTATAACACTGTAATCTATATTGACTGAATGTTGTAGGAGTAATAAAAATAAAAGAACATTTTGCATTAGTTTTAAATTGCATTTTAACTTTTTATTTTGTTGAAAAGAACATGTTTTATGATTTAATATACAATCATTTTTCTAATTTTAATCACACAATTATCAGTCAATCCAGGTTGATCCTCGGAAGTCGGTATTACCGTCAGCCATTTATGAAGAAAATATATAAAGTTTCTTGAAATCATTATACCAAAGACTTAAAAAATAATTAAATAATACATATATGTATATATATATATATATATATATATATATATATATATATATATATATATATATATATGTATATATATATATACATATATATATATATATATATATATATATACATATATATATATATATATACATATATATACATATATATATATATATATATATATATATATATATATATATATATATATATATATATATATATATATATATATATATATATATATATATATATATATATATATATATATATAGATAGATAGATATATAGAAGAACTTTATTCTGGGACTAGGTCCCTTAAGAATAACATGAATGAACAAATAAAAGAGAAACATTATCTGGCCATAAGACTACAAAATATCGATCAGTTAATTTTTACAATATTTTCAGTAAAATAAATAAGTTTTTAATCGAAAAATATAATTAATTTGAACAAAACAAAAAAAAGAGAAAAAAAAAGAAAAGAAAATGAAAAATACAAAAATAATGAATTGATTAACAAAGTTGAAGTTTGTGCATTAAAAAAACTATTATTTACTTCTTATTTACTTCTGATCCAGATGTTAATCCTAAACTGAAATTTCGCAATTAGAGAGCATCATTTTGGAGAGAAAGAAGGTGTTGAAAAAGGAGGGATTTGAATGAGGATAGAGAAGAAGCATGGCGGATATTAGAAGGAAAGGGATTCCAAAGGGTAGAGGAGCGGGCGAGTAAGAAGCGTTGGAATGTTTTGGTTCTGTGGGAGTGGGTATGGAGGTCAGAAAGGCGAGATCTTGTTTCCAGTGCGTGAACCGAGGATTTGAATTGTAGGAGGCTGTAGATGTAGGAAGGGTGGTGGGTGGTGATAGTTTGGTGTAGAAAAGATCCGAGGAAATATTGTCTACGGTTGCAGGGTAAGAGCCACTTTAATTTGCCGTAAAGGTGGGACACATGGGGCCCGCCTCGATGTGCCGAAGGCAAATCTCAAAAAGCAGTATATATATATATATATATATATATATATATATATATATAATTTTTCAGTTATTTTTTGGAATATATAATTATTTGGAAATAATAAACCGTAGTATAATAATTTGTAGTGTTTTTAAATAATGTCAGCCAGAAGATAATAGTGTAATAACTTCAAATGCACCTTTAAAACTATTAATTATATATTTTTTAAAACATACTATTTTAGAAAGGAACAGTTTTATGTCGCATGAAATTATGGTTATTTGTGGAGATCAATTTATTTTAGAATGAGTATAAAATTTAAAATTGAAATCTTTCTTTTATTATCCTAATAATTTTTGTCAAATTATTTAGTTTACAGAGACATTTTAAATATATGTTGCTAAACCAACCGACAATATTTATTTGTTTACATTTCTGGAGAAGGTTATTTCCAAAAATAAGTGAGTACAACATTAATCAAGGGTACTTTGAAAAGGTAACGGAAGAGGGAGTAATGAATTCCAAAGAATATAAATGAGCGACATTTCTCAAGTATTTTCCTGTAAATTTCACTTGACAGATTGCAGCACGACTGACAAGGCAATTAGGTAAGATAAATTGTCCTGAAATGCATTATGATGTAATGAGAACGTTTCACCAGTCCCGGAGATTTATTTATTTTTTGTATGAATTTTCGATTCGTCTGCAATAAATATATGTAATTGTTAATAAATATCTACTTGTTGAAATAATGGCAATTGTTACTGAGTGTGTAGTGTTAATTCCGTGTATCTTGGGAAAGCATCTACTTTTTACTCAGCTGAGCTCTTGCAATGTTTAACAAATGTATTATCGATTTGTGCATTAATGTATGATTATAATTATGACAAATATATTTGTAGTATTATTTTAATAATGGTGGAGGCATTCAAGATATTAATGATGGTTAACTGTAGAACTAATTCAAGAAGTTGTTTGGGCGGTGCGGTGTGGAAATAAAAATATATAGACGGTTACAAACTTATTTTAATGTGTGCCAGCGTTTCGGCCCGAGTTATAGGCCTTCATGACGGCTAAGAAAAACAAGATAACAACCAGTATGAAGGAGGATATAACATAGCTTCTAAAATAATATTATAGATACCTACTGTGGAATTCCTCTAAACTTTCGAAGATCTCGATAGATTAAAACTTGTAGTCCTATTCTATCTCTGAACTCTGCTCAAGTTTTTTTTTTTTAGTCTGAAATTTATTGTGAAAAGATGTTAAAATCGAATCAATATGAAATATATTATCCCTACCATTGATGCAATAATTAAAAAATATGCAGCGATAATTATTAATAAAATAAGAACAGCAAAATTATGTAGTATTTCGTAAATCAATATTTAAAAACTGCTATACTCTAACAGCGTAATTTTAAGCATTAACAAAGGAACTTGAAAACTTCGAGAAATGAATTAAACTTGAAATATAATTCAATATATTTGTATAACTAGGTGTTATTCTACTTTGAAAAGATTTTCCATCTGAATATTCAATAGGAAAAAAAAAACGCTGCAATTATTACACTCTGGTTTATCATTTCTAAATAAATAGTTATATTTAAAAAATCAGGATTTGGATTGAATGTTTTTTGTCTTTTTTCAGAGTCTACGTTTTTATGCCTCTAAAACACTTTATATTTTTCCTATATCTTCAAAAATCGCCGAGATATGGGATTTTAGA
The DNA here is from genome assembly GCA_948150685.1 of Rhaphigaster nebulosa. Taxonomy (NCBI): domain Eukaryota; kingdom Metazoa; phylum Arthropoda; class Insecta; order Hemiptera; family Pentatomidae; genus Rhaphigaster; species Rhaphigaster nebulosa. Next base: position 38,209,119 of record OX411308.1, on the reverse strand, counting down.
CATTTTAATCGGCCGCCATTTTGAAAATAAATGGCGGATGGTAATGCTGAGTTCCGAGGATCATCCCAGGATGACTGCTGACTTTGATACCAAATATAAACAATATCGGCCTAGTTGTCTCCGAGACAAGCCACGGATGGCGGACGGACGGTTTTTTTTGTATTCGGTTTCTTCATTCTTCATGCCTTGAAATGTAAAACATCAAATTTTGAGAGCGGGTTAAAAAAAATTGGTTTTGGTCGACTATTACAAAGGTTCATTGAAAATTATAAATCAAAATACAGATTGTATCCCAATATTCACCTAGAAGCGAATAAAAGCCATTTAAAGTTTAGAATTAAGGATGAATTTAATCACTTGTTTGCATTTAGGATGTAGCAGGGAAAATTCACAAAACAAATGATTCATATTAAAAAAATAAATAAATATTTCTATAGATCAATATAGATCAATAAATGACATTCTCTTTTTTAAAGAACACCAAATACATCTGTCAGCAACTAAATCATAATTTTTTTTTAAAATATATATAAATCGGAACATCAGATACGTTTTGACCTATCCATACACATTATATGTGTATATATGTACATTATATGTGTGTATGCTATACCTCATTTCACATATTTTGACATGACGTAATGATGTCTATCCAAAGGTCAACTTGATTTGGAAAATCTCCTGTGTCTATTTGGAAATTTATATCTAAGTTATTAAATTTTTTTTATTCATCATTGGGCGTAAGTTTGAGGTAAATTCATCAAATTCTTTTGTCTTTAGACAAAATTCTGTTCTTTCTAGAAGGCCAGACTAAATTTATTCATAAGCCCAATTTGAGCGCCTGTTGGGAGGCAAGCTGGAAAGAAGAAATAATTTAATGCTTGTTCCTCCACCTCTCATACAGTGGGCACACCTACTGCATTGGGCATGCATTTCTATTCATCTATTACGTGAAACAAATGGAAACTTTGGGGTAAGGCTTCGATGATTAGGATGGTTCATTGTTTAAGTTTGACAAAACAGATTATTCTGCTTTGGCAAGAAATTATTATTATTAAAAGTTATTGTGGTCATCATTTTTGCTTGAACTTTACAAATATTTTACTGCTTATCTCTGGAAATAATTTAAATATCTAATAGATATTAGAAGGACATTCTTTGTAGTTTGTAAGTGAAGCTTCTGAAAAAGAAAAAGGCCTATACTGAAAAACATAGATGGGAGAACACGTCCCATTCTAAAGTTAGGTCAAACTTTAATGCCTAGCTTTAGTATTTTGGAATTATTTTTATTGCTAACTACAATTTTACAGATTTACTAGGAATCTGCTCTTGTATCTGATTTATAAACAGCTTCTCTACACGGAGTAATCCGTCACATTATAATCGACAAAGAGGAAACGTTTTGGGCCGTTGGATGAAGTTATCGTGTAATCTTCTCCAAAATCCTAATATGCAGTAAACTAATGGTTATGATAGCGACCGAAATGCATTATTCTGTAAAGTTCATTTCTTGAAACTTTGATAATATTGTAATAAGAACATAAAGGCTAATTGCAAAAAGAGGATATTATATCCAGCTAATCGCAATAATTATGTCTTTTATAGGAGCATAAAAAAAAAGTGTAATTGGTTATATACCTACTTATATATAATTGTCAATTGTTGGCTGGCTTAAGGAGAAACGCTGTGTCTCTCTAATTTCTTCCTAAACTGTATATTTTCGTATGCATATGAAAGATCACACCAGTATTCAAGGACTTTGACATTCCATCTTGGCCATATAATTCATGGATGAATTCTGATAGTTTTGGGACAATAGACACTCTAATATTTTATTATAATGATGGTAAATTGTTGATAATTTCACTCCTAGTTCTAATAATAAGCTCTTTTAAAGACCTAGAATAACTCCAATTCGAAAACGATCATGAAAATAATAATTAAAAGAATTTATTTTCATTTACTGCTTTATATTTTGAAGTACCCAATGCCAAAAGCGCTTATTGGAGTTCATATCCTAGTGTTCTGTCAGCATGATTTCGCTGCCATGATTCCAATCAGGTAACGTGCGAACGGGATGGTAAACACAAAACTTAAACACACAAGCCTCATAGCCCGTTAATAATCTTCTAAATGAGATTACCAATAGTTAGCTTTCCCTGTTGCTTGACTAAGACTATCTTCCTCTCTCTTACTTGATTCCATATAATTGTAAATTTTATGAATAAATCTTCAATACCTAATCAATACAAACAGACAATATAATTTCCAACCCTTATTTTTGTGTGTGTGTGTGTGTTTTCTTCTTTGTGGTCGTTCGTGTTTGGGCAACTGATCCAGGGTTCTAGATCGGAGCGGTGCAGGTTCGAAACTTGAGAAGATCCCGCGAAATGATTCTTGACTATCTCGATCTTGTTAGCTGGGTGCGAGAATCTCTTGTAAGCCGTTGGTGGTTGGGAATAAAGACTGAAAGGCTTTTTTGTCTTACCAATATGCATTTATTGATTTAGAAGAAAAACAAAAATGAAAAATAAATATGATGTTTGATTGACTCAAAAATAATGACCTCTTTGTAATAAGCTATTTCAGAGTTGAGAGTTAACAGTAGCAGTGACATTAAGAGTTTGTTAGATAGATAGATAGAAAAAGAACTGTAATCTGCGACTAGGCTCCATGAGGATAACAAAAATGTACAAATAAAACAGAAAACATAACTGGGGCCAAATTATTACATACTATAAATGAATTAGTATTTACATTAATCCCAGTAAAAATAAATAAGCAACAAATAATAAATGCTTTTCGTGAAAAATATAACAAAAGCGAACAAATACAAAACTAAAAAAGAAAAAAGAGAGAAAATAATAATAATAATGAATCGATTCGCAAAGTTGACACATTAACATTAAAATTCATAATTTTCTTTTGATCAAGATTTTAATCTTAAATTAAAATTTTATAAGCAGAGAATATCTGTTTGGGGAGTGAAAATATTTTGGAAAAGGAAGGATTTCAATGAAGATAGTGAAGAGGCATGGCGGATATTAGAAGGGAAGAAATTTCAGAGGACAGTGAAACGGGCAAGAAAGGAACGTTCAAATGTTATAGTTCTATGGGAAGGGGTATAGAGGCCAGAAATACGGGATCTTGTTTCCTATGAGTGGACTTTTAAATTATAGGAGGCGTTAGGAAAAATGCTGGGAGTTGATGGTTTGGTATAGGAAGGATCCGAGGCAAAATTTTCCACGGATGGAGGGGAATAGCAACTTTAACTCACCATAATGAGACCACCACGAGGTACCCAAGACAAATCTTAAAATGCAGTATGATTCGCTTCAATCTCTCCTCGAGTACAATCGAGAGGCCGCTGTATACCACCCAGCTATAGTGAAATGGGGGGAAATAAGTGAGGATAGGAGGAGCTTACAGGAAGGTTTGAAGATGAAGTCGAGAACGATGAAATAACTTAAGGGTACTTATTTACTGTCAGAAAATTTGGGCTGTATGGGGTTTCTAGGTTTGGTAAATAGTGATATCTTTGATAGTTTTGATCTTTTATAGTAATACCTAAGTTCTTAATAGTGGAGCTGAAAGAGAAGAGCTGATCATTTAGGATTAGAGAGCATTAGAACTTATAACAATGGCCTGAGTTATCATAGCGTTTAACCTTAATCTATTTAAGTTTGTCTAAGCACTGATACTATTCAGGTCTTTCTCAATATTGGAAAACGCTACTAATAATTCAGAAGGAGGAAAGATAGATAGATTTGGAAGTCAGTATATTGGAATGGGAACAGCGGTGGATTGATTTAGGAAGATCATTGATGTAGAAATTGAAAAGATGTGGGGAAATCCTCGAATCCTAGCATATGTTACGAAAAGATTCTAAATTTCTTTTTGCCTGTGAGTCGTCCATCATCACCTTCCCGGTGGATGATAGTATTGTCTTTGTTTAGCGCAGAAATAACGATTTATCTTTATGCATGAAAAAGATAGGTCTGATAATTTGCTAGGATATGCAATACTTGGCAGGTAAATTCTAATTTGGAATTGGATGAAGGTGGATTTGAATCTGGTACTATTTCAATTGGTATTTCAATCTAGAAAATACTACAGCAACAAATAAAGTAATAAAATTATTTGTATATTATAATGGATCTGTCTTCAAGTATTTACCTATTTTTTCTACCGTTGATGCAAAAGCAGCACATTTTTCTAAGATAAAATGAAGCATCGATCTTTGTTTACTGAAATAGCCTTAAAAATTTTAAAGAAACGTCAATAAAAAAAATATTAAGCATTCTCTGAGATTTTACTTCAACTTAGTTATATAAACAGGGAAAGAAAGAAAAATATCTGGCGTATTTTAAGCGGGCGACTATATACAATGGAGCCGACAGGAGGCCTATCTAAACTGCAGATAAAATCTAAGCCAAGGACCCTTTTAAAATGCCCGGTTTGTTTATTAAAGCAAAAAAGCGATAAATAAGCGTGGGCCTGCTCTGGAAAAATGGGTTTATTAAACTGAAACTGCCTACAGCGGTTTCCATTTTATTTTTATCATATAAGCTACTCATTTAATTATATTTACTAATGAATTATAATGGTATTGAATTTTTATCGCGTCGTTCGATTGATTATTTATTTATGCCATGAAAATATTTTTTAAATTCAAAAACATGAATAAATTGAAAGTCATGATGGTTAAAATTGTTAAATGGTTAAAAAGTTGAATATCTAGACAAAGTGGACTAAAATGTTCTGGAAGCCACGCCCATGGGCTGCAATATTGTTTTCGGAATAATTTGATTTAAATTTGTAATACTTTGAATTCACTGTTAATTAAAAATTAAAAAATATTAATACATACACACACACAGATATATATATATATATGGTTGTGGATTTCTCGAAAAAAAAAACTCTTCAGGATTGTTGAATAGGTATTACCGGTACATGGTGAGTTTTTCTCAAAAACGGTGGATCAAATTGCGTCTGAGTTTAAGTATGCTGTGATTTATTATTACGCATAGTTAGTTGCTTGAATAATACCAATTTGTGTAGAGCTAGGTTGATACCCTAAATAAGGGTCTCTGAATTTTGGTGGCGGAAATCCTAAAGTGGCGGATGTACTTTAATAATAAATTTGGCTCGGGTTAATCTGACCCTATACTTACTTTAATGATTTAATGAAGAGGTAGATGATATGATACATTTTATTATTTCGTATGACCCCTTCTACCGTTTTCTAATATGGTTGAGTCTTGTTTTGCTTAGCCCCGATGAAGGCCTAAAACATAGTCCGAAACGTCACACAGAGATTTTTCCTTACCATGTATTGTTTCCTGACCGCACTCCAACCATATTTTTGATAAAAATATTATTTTTTTATTTAATTAGTTTCATATTACATCTTATGTATTGTATTATAAATTAAAATAGTTAACTGATTAAAATAAAACTACAACTAATAATAAGAAGGGCCACTTACCATAGCACAGCCTGTAGAAAGCATAAAAAATAATTTATTTAAAGTATATACATTGTTTAATGAAATGCGATTTTATCTTTATGGTCATGTAAGTTCTCCTCAATACGTTTTTCTTATTTATCAAAAGATACAAAACATTTTGATGATCATTTCATTTATAACTATTTAACGTTTGTTTTCAGTATTTCAAAGTAGAGGAGAAGAATATAGGAAAAGAGCCATCTTTTTGATCTCTATAACGTATTTCCTTACTTTCGTGGAACAAGATATTTACTTTTATTGCTGCTGGTATGCTTTGAATTTTTTTGCTCCCACTTATGCGCCCGTTTTTTCATGAAAGGTTGGCTTTTTCCTATTTGCAGCTTTTTATTACTTTCTAATATTGCGCCTTCTGCCAAAAGGTTTTTTTTTTTATTTTTTTTTTTTAAGTTGAAATACACCATCTGAATTAGATAAGTAAATGTACAATAATAACGATCAATTACTTATATTACGATCAATGAACGTTTTTTAAAGAAAAATCTGTTTCGTTTTATACCATATATTTTTAGTTAAAACAAAAACATACCATAACAATGCTTATGGTAAATCACATTTATCTTACTTCACCGACGTTTTTGAAACATTCTTCCGTCGTCGGTGAAGATGAAAAAAAAAAAAGAAAAGATGTATGAGAAGTTGATGTTTTCACCAAAAATACATAGTATAAGTGAATCAATCTTCAAAGAAATTAGATTTTTATTTATAATGACTGTTTTGTATTGCTTATTCTAGGTCTAGGCTTAGTATAAGGTTTTGGAACTAAAGTCATTCAAATTATACAGAGTAAAATTTCGTATCAAGAAATAATTTGAAATTAGATATGATAAAAAAAGTCTTATGACAAATTAAGTAACATTAAGAATTTGGTTGCACTTTGACTGCCTATTCCTCTAATAATAAAAAAACAAAACTAAAAAAAGGAATATTTTACACATCTTCGACTTGCATACATTGAAGTATTATTACAAAAAAGCTCAGCATTTTAGGAGAATAGTAATGATCCCGAAAAGCCTTTTTAAACATGATACTTATACATCGTTTTTCATTTCCCTTGATAACGTTGAAACGGATAAATTTACTCAGATAAAAAAACTATTTTTTAAATTAAATTCGTCATCGAAATTCTAATGTGTACGTACACATTTCAGATTATTTTATGATCGACCGACAGCGGTCTGTCGCTAACGGTACATTGCATATTTTAAAATAAAAGTGAGATATTGCCAGTTAGCTCAAAAGACTGCTTTTAGGAATTTTAATCAAAATTCATTTTGAAAGAGAGGAATGTTAATTAGGAAGTTTGTCTCTAATTGGAACCTTCATTTCGGGACTCCATAACTTTCGTCAAAGGCGGCTAATGGTTTTGGTGAAAATTTAAAGAAACCCGTAGGTTTTATTTGAAGGTTAATTACATTTCAAGAAATATTTTTAATGTCCCAGGAACAGTTGAAAAGAATAAGAACAAAAGTGCTATTTTAAGATTTTTATTCAAGTGTTCACTCGCCCTGGTATTTTACTAATATGTTACATATTTAAAAAGAAAATTTTGAGAATGCCAGATGATGAGAAAATATTTAATAATGATCACATTAATTAAAGTCACAATAATATTGAAATTACCTCTGTACCAATTCTGTTTTAAATGCAATATTATATATTTTTCATATTTTATTCTCCAGATACAATTATTTCTATACGCCAAAGGAAATGCCTACTCTGTTTTTGTTTAATTAAATTCACTACCCTAGTAACACAGAATCTAATTGCAGCCTGAAAAGCATAGTTGCAACTAGTCATTATATTAAATGCTCTAGCACAGAACCAAATTGAAGATGAGCTGTATTTTGTGTAAACATCAGTTGAAGGCGGCTTTATTCCGAAATCCTACCTTAAAGCGCTTCTAAAAACAGTCACTTACGAAAGGCAAACATGTCGCAATTTTCCGGTTTGTCGCTCCGGTCTAAATTAAGTCCAAAAATACGAGAAGAGGAGGAAGACTTTAGTATAAAGTGTAATTAATTGAAAAGAAAGTTTAAAACGAAAATAGTGTTATAAATATATCGATTACATCTTCTTTTTTTTATCGATGATAATAAATAAGCAAAAAAAAAAAAGAATTAGAAGAAGATGAATCTACTAAAATATTTTATGTACTTTATATCCAATGTTCCTTTTCTCATTAAATCTCTCTACCTTCTATCGTCTCTATTTTCTCATCTATTTTCTTGGATCAAAATATAAAATTTAAATATTAAATTATTGGTATCATCTATCCTAAAAAAAATATTATTCTATCCTAGATAGGAAAATATTTTGAAAGCGTTTTGTACAACCGTACAATTATGAATCTTGTATAATTAATTAAAATATATGAAGATATTATTATAGATATGATATTCAACAGCATGACGTACGGTAAATCGCCTAGCACAAGGAGAAAAACATTTTAATCTAAGATTTGATTGTTTTGATCGTAAATAATGTTATGTTGTTTTATTGAATAATAATCATTTTTCAATCATTCAGAAGTTCGGGGAATATTTATGCTACCTATATCTATTAAAATCGCAATAAAAATCTATTTAAAAGAAATATAATGTACACAATTTAGTAAAGCGAAAATTAAATTAACTTCTTGTACTTTTGATAAACAAAATTGGGATATTTTGGGGGGGAGAGAGGGAGGGGATTTAACGTTCTGCTGAATATAAAATTAAATTCTCCTCAATACTAGTAGTTATTATCACATGACTCATCATCCCTACGATAATCATATGAATCAAATATGAAGTAATTTCTCGGTCCTCTTTCTAGGCGTTTCTTTAAGTGAGTTGATTATAGGATCGAATGTTATCAAAACCATATTCGGTAAATCTATATTTGTGGATTTACGCGACTTTCTTCATGGCAACAGTCTTGATTAATTAAAATATATGACTATCCCTTTTGAGATTCTTCCGAGGGCAGCCCGATTGGAAGAATACATGTTTTAGCCACAACAGGCGCTGTGGTCAACTCGCTGACACAAAGTCTTCAACCCTACGTTTTTTGGTTCTGAAGGAGGAGTCTCAAATCAATATTGACTGCATCCCAATTTTCAGATAATTTTGACGAAATACTTGAAATTATAACTGTATATTTCTCTGTGGGTCAGGAGTAACATTCATAACACTAAATGTTTGCCTGATAAAATCCCTTAGAAGAAAATTTCATTCTTTTTTCTCTAATTACCGTCATTCATTAAACAAATCAATTTTTTGAAATAGAGCACAAACCATTTGAAAAATATGAATGAACAATTAAGGTAGATCATTGTGGTATCAACTTGTATATAATTTTACTGCTTAGGATTGTTGCTAATCAATATAGAACGTATGGATACGAAAAAAGTTGCATTTGAAATTTAAAAGCAAAAGAAAAAAAATACATTTCTGCATAGTTGTTTCAAAACCTATTGCAATAGATATTGTTCGTCATTTGAATTAAATTTTAAATAAAATGAAAAAAAGTTTACCTTCTAAAGTAAAATATATCACAGGAACAATATAGCTACTAAATTGAATAGACAAGTGGAAGCCTCATCCCATTACTTCAACCTCGTTTGAAATTTTTGCCATAATTATTATAGGTAAATGCTAATTTCATGGGATCTTACACTAATTAATTTATTCTTTGAACTGACTTATGTCTACCTACTTTGTGCTTGGCTAAGAAGATATTGGATTAGTTCACGAATTCTAAATTTTTAACGATAAGATAATTTATTCCGAAGAACACAACTTCGACATGTTCAACAAGCATATGAATCACAGGACCATATTAATAAATATCAAGTTTTACCAAATATTGAGAATCATTAATGATTTAAATATTCAGCCGGTAAATGGTTTATATATTATAGAGAATTTGTGCCAGTTATGAGGTATGTGGCTAAGAAGGATCTAATGAAGCAGGTGCTCCTGTTTAATTAGAGAGCCAGTGTCCTCTCATTAGCTGGGATCACTCCCAATTAGCGCTAGTGGTTTCCTTTATACCCAACTCTTTTAAAATAAAAGCGTTTATTTTTATTTTGAAGCAAATGCTTGGAATGAATAAAACCTTTGAATACATAAAAAATAAAAGAAAAGTGGGTGTGGTACTTTGGTGAAATCCGATCACAAGCAAATATTTAAATTATTATGCATAGTTACTATATCACTGGCGCGTCTTTGAAAGATGACTCCTTTTAAAAGAAAACTAATCTGTAAACTATCTGCATAAAAATGAAGAAAACACATTTTCATTTATTTACTACCTGATGTCTTGTTCTATTTGCGTATACGTACGTACTTGAACCATACTAAACATTCCTAAAATCCATAAGCCTTGAATCTAGGCAGATTTACCAATGTTTTCGAACTAGAGTTTTGTATGTACGCTGGAGGAAAAGATATAACCTCAGTGTGGTACTGATCACCAAGTTATGGGTTACCAAGCACAAACTTTAGACCGCTATAGATATTCTCTTAATTAATCAGTTAATAATACCACAGCGTGCGACTATACATGCTATGAAGTAAAAACAACTAAATCCGTTTTAGCCCTCCGTGTATGATGTCGAAAATATCAAAATTTATTAAAAAAAAAAAAAAAAAAAAAAAAAAGAGTGAATAGAATAGTTTTTATCATTATTATATAAAAATATATAACAGCTCTAGCTAGTTTTGGAGTAACTGTGTGTCCTGAGGCCAGTGTTCCCATAGCCTAGTTTCCTCTCCCCCCCCCTTAAACGCACCTGAATTTCCCACTAAAATTAATTATCTTTTTAATAAATAGTGTATAACATTTTTCAAGTATAAACCGATAAATTTTTTTTTTTTTTTTTTTTTTTTACCTAGGAATTTTCTCTTATAAAAGTACACATAGTTAAAAAAAATACAAAGAGTATAAAATAAAGGATCTTGTATAAATACCCTTTATTTTATACTTATAAATTTATAATAATATTAAAATTACAATAATAACAGGGAACTGACAGTAAAATGATAAATATTACGTATTTCTGTGAAAATAAGGAGGAGCGAACAAAATTCCTCGATTGGTACATGAGATCCTTGACCTCCATATAGAGCAAAGGAATAAAATAACAATATAAATAATTGTTGTAATTATATTAAAAAATAAATTTCTCGGCTCCTAGGGCGCATTTGCAAGAACCCTTGGACATTGTATAATATTTTTCGATCTAGTTTTACAAAATAAATTTTCATTGAAATCAGTGATCCCTCGTCCGTTGCCTCCTTTTGTAAGCCACACATATTTGGATTTTTTAAATACATTTTTAACATAGTTTAAAAGGTTATCTATCTAGCTTTATTCACCCCACTCACTTCTTTTCTGTTTCAGAAGGGTTCATACAGATAACTATTTATATGCTGTTTAACATAAAAAAAAAAAAGTCATGGCTATAGTCACACCAAACACTGAGCTACTATAGTCATGGACATATGTTGCTATCGCACACATAGTCTAAAAAAATATGAAAATATAAGAAGAGAGAAATTCATTATTTACAGCAATGCTGACTTAATACCTTGGGTTGCTACATACATAGCACATTAATCAATCTACAGACATACAATAATATTATACATAATTTCTTTCATTTTAGCTCTAGAAACATTATAATTATCACTACTTTACCCATATTACATCTGTTCTTATTGACTGCTATAGACATCTGCTATAGACCTATTACTCTCTAATTACACCTCTTATTTCTCTTTTCCGGTGAACTCTGAACCAACTTAACAATAACGCTTTCTCTCTTTTTTTTTTTTTTTATACATGCAAAACAAAAACTAAAAATTCGAAAACTAATCAAAAGTTCACGTTTTAGAAATACACACCTAAGCATCAAAACAACAGTACAATAAATAATAACTAAATAAAAAGATACGGATAAAAAACAATGTATTAAATATATTTAAAGTAAAAATAAATAAACAACAATAGTCACACCAAACACTGAGCTACTATAGTCATGGACATATGTTGCTATCGCACACATAGTCTAAAAAAATATGAAAATATAAGAAGAGAGAAATTCATTATTTACAGCAATGCTGACTTAATACCTTGGGTTGCTACATACATAGCACATTAATCAATCTACAGACATACAATAATATTATACATAATTTCTTTCATTTTAGCTCTAGAAACATTATAATTATCACTACTTTACCCATATTACATCTGTTCTTATTGACTGCTATAGACATCTGCTATAGACCTATTACTCTCTAATTACACCTCTTATTTCTCTTTTCCGGTGAACTCTGAACCAACTTAACAATAACGCTTTCTCTCTTTTTTTTTTTTTTTATACATGCAAAACAAAAACTAAAAATTCGAAAACTAATCAAAAGTTCACGTTTTAGAAATACACACCTAAGCATCAAAACAACAGTACAATAAATAATAACTAAATAAAAAGATACGGATAAAAAACAATGTATTAAATATATTTAAAGTAAAAATAAATAAACAACAATTATAATAAATAAATAATAGATATCCAATCAGTTAACTAATAATGTTGCATAATTCCCATCGAGTCCATTATAATATTCTCGGACAATGTCCCAATATCCCTGTTGCTAACCCCTAGGTTTTCCAGAAAGCTCCTTGTTTTACTTGGGATTGTTCCGCGAGACCCGAACTAGAGGCCTCTCATCGAAGGTCTCGCGGACTATAAAATATATGGTAGACATCGCACCAAAGAGACGTATTTTTAAATCGAACGATACGTGTACAGCAACACCTGAATCCTAATTTTGGTCATTTTCATCCCTATTGACGGTAGGAGTAAAAAAAAAAAAAAAAAAAAAAATCCCTTGGCAATTATCCTCCCTAAATAAAACCTGTGATGGCAAAAAAAGCAACCTAAATTTGGGGAGAAAAACCCCAATCTCGCAACACTGTACACGACAAGATTCGAGATCTGTGATAATCAATCCCGTGTTAATACGTATTTATTCTGAGTATTTTAAATTATTAAATATTTAAGTTTTTCGTCTTGGTGCAATTTTTTTCATGTTAAACAGCATATAAACAGTTACCTGTATGAACCCTTCTGAAACAGAAAAGAAATAGGATATAAATAAAAATATATGTAATTTCTTTTTTATATTCCAGCAATGATTTCAAAGCGTTATAGCCAATTAATATCATTCACATATTTTTTCATTAGTATTAAAAATAACACAACGGATTTTTAAAGTGCTTACAAGATTATTTATTAAATGAATGAATATATTTGATCGTTTATGTTGTTTTGTCTTTTTCATTTAATATCTATTTACGCTTATCAAAATACAACATTTACAATCAATGAATCGCTTGTCCTGCTAGACAGTTGTCACGAGCAGCTCCACAAATTTCTTTGAGCTTGAAAAATGTTCACTGGTTTTATACTTTTTAGTATCTCCTTGATACTCTCTATTATATCAACTGTAAATATTTAATTTCTAAATCTGTTAGAATGTTTATGTAAGTAACCATGAAATCGTAAGTAAAGGGAGCTCTTTTTTTTTTTTTTCAATTCGTTTATGTTAATCCATAAGTATTGTTATTTACGTACAAAAGTGGATATTACATAAGTTTTATTGCTTCTGCCTTAAGAATTACTTTGCAATTGTTCGTCTTTCCTTTTTGTTGCACCATACCCTTGCGTTTTATCCTTATGTAGGTATAAGTAAATAAATGTTAAGTATTAATTTTTTGTTTCGGTTTGAGTTTTTTATTTTAACGAAAATTGGGCATAGGAATTGAAGCCGCTGATATAGTGTCTTAACTCGGCATGCGATAATTTTTACTTGGATAACAAGAAAATGAATAATGATGTAAAAACTTTTCGAAAAATAATAGCGTATTGAAGTAAACTGTTATAGTAGATTGGAGGCAAAAGCTTTATATTGCCCTTTTTGTCGTAAAAAAAGATATACTGGCAAATATCGTTCTCCATATAAAATGTCAAGGGAGCAGTACCCCGTAGTTAAGGGTTGTGAGGGGGATGAAAAGCGCCTTTTCCTTGAGGAAAATTTGTTGGCTATGGAATGGTGGAATCGGGCCTTTCTGGCTAAGAATGCTGAAGGAATCTGGAAGAAAAGAGGGTAAAGCCTAACGAACCATCAACGACGTGAGTGATCTGTATGTTTTTAATATATATTTTTAATATTTAAAATAATTGCGAATTATTACTATGATGATTTTTAAAGTATGTTTCCTACGCGATTTCTAAATCCTGATAATAATATTTAAAGAGAAAAATGAAAGTTAACTGAATCTATAACCGAAAGTTTTGAAATTTGTTATTTAATTCGAACCATGAAAACTAAGTATAACTTTTCTGAACAGTTTATCTTTCTTCTTTTAAGAGAGAAATATTCCATTTTTTAATGATTTCATATCGTTTTTTGGCGATGCATATGAATAAATAAATAAATATATAGGCTCTAAAATTATTAGATAATATGTTAGCATCTTAACAGAACCATGAAGGCGACACCATTTATTATATACAGAGAGAAAACCTGCGAAGAAACAAATATTTATTTTAAAACAGCTTTTCGTATTTTTTTTTTCAATAAAGATTTAAATTTTTTTAAATTTCTATTTGAAGTGAATCGGTTTTTATTTCTTTTCCACAAAGTTTAATGATTTTATATGTATAATATATATATATATATATATATATATATATATATATATATATATATATATATATATATAAATATATTTATATTTAAAGAATATCACTTGCATTACTCATTTTCTACCTGGGTTTCTATTTAACTACATACTGTTATTATTGGATAAGAAGTTTGACTATTTTTTATGTCGGACGATCATCATCAAAAATACAAAGAATGATTTGTAAGTTACTTAATAACATTTTTGTATATTTTTATACTATAATCACGATCGAGAAATTAAATTAATTTTTATATAATAGACTTGAAATTGTTAGCAGTGATCATCATGAAAATATCGTAAATATATCATGCACGAATCAAATTAATAATTTACCCAAGGGGTTTTATTTTATTTTGTTTCCTTTTTGGGGTATAAAACCAGTTTTTCTCCTAGTGTGTATGCTTTGGAGCGGTTGGCCTAAGCACCTGAGAGGGTTCTTCTAAAAAGCCTTTTGGGACAAATCCCGGAACCATACGGGTCAAATGCCTTTTCGGATCTAAACTTCTTTAACGCGCCTAACTTTCATTTCGGTTTCCTCCTGAGGGAAAAAAGAAAATCTTTCCTCTAATCCTGCGTTTTGGAAAGAATTACCAAACTTGTTTAATATTATTATTATTTTTTATTAATTTATATTACATAACGTCGGTAAAAGTGTAAAACGACGTAAGTCAAAAGTGTATTGATTTAGAATTATTTTATTTTTGTGCAAATTCTAGGCACAACATATTATTTTTAATTTTTCTATGCGATAGTATATCACTTGCTTTAGTACATACTATTAAATTAATAACGCCTCTATACGATGAAAATTTTATTTTTTTAAGGTTTTTTTTCTCTCTTTGAAAATTTGGGGCCTGACAGTTACGTGGTTTCACGCTTGCCGACGATATATTATATTCACTATACTATATACAGACGGAAGAGCGTGATATTAACAATTACAAATTATAAAAACTGAAATGAGTTGCTAAAAAAAAAAAACCAGGCTCATCTTACCATATTACCCTAGCATATTACCTTCAAAACAACTAAATCTTAAAAAATAACTACTATTACGATTGAATTCAACTGAATAATAAATACAAATAAATAATTGCCATTGCAATTTATGACTTCATACTATTCAAACACAGTGACAAATTGAGCATAAGTAGTAAATTATTTATTCATCAAAAGTTTTCTCAATTTCAAAGTTTTAGATGCCAAAAAAGTTGTTACCATTTCTTTTTTTTAAACTCACAAATTTTCTGCGATATAACAATCATATATTAATAATTATTTGATTTCATATTGTGAGTGGTATTGACAGCCTATTAAGATTTGAGATAATGTTTCTTTATAATAAATTAAGACAACAATTTTCTTAAGATTAATTTCTTACCTCTCTAATTTATTGTACAAAATGCACCTGTCAGATGACTTTCTAATTTGACACACTAGTTTAACTATGTCGATAGGTACATGAAACATTCAGTATAGGTATTATGGTTGTTATTTTCAATAATAATCTTATTAACTTATTCTAAATCGTTATCAAATATTTTATTTTTAATATTTCATATTTATGTTTTATTTCGGTTTATATCACTGACTCTTGCTTTAACCACAAACGCCCATTACCCAAACCAATGGAATATATCTTAATTTATATTTTACAATGTTATTGTCAAATCAGTCTAACTGAAGAAATCTAAATAGCATAATATGGAAATGATGGTAGAAATGCACAATAGCTTGTAATAACGTGTAAGGGTTAGTAGTAATAAATTAGTAATATATAATATAATATATAATATATACTATTGCATATACTCTACTATAGTAAGTAACATAATAATTATATGATAGTCATAGTTAACGTATAATATTTTTTGTTTTAATTTTTCTACAATATTCCGTTCAATTTTTTTTTTTTTTTAACTCATGTTCATTTTAATCTTATTTTACAAACACGGCCCAAAATCCATCTTTATCAATATCCAATATACTATAACCTCAATTTTATCATGTTCAATTGGGAGGATGAATACGACCTTGCAATCTTGTTACTTGAATTGGCTTATCTAAGTGATAAAGACAGCTAAAAAATAAAATTTATTAATTGACGAAAATACTATTTTAGTTTTAAATTGATTTATTTTGTTAACCTAATTAAAATATATAGTCATATATCTAGAATGTTTTTACTATGGCGGTCAGTATTTACGAACCATTAATAAACAAGACGGCCGACGCTCTTTTTAGAAAATTACCAGTTTCTCATAAAAGAACTATCATAATTACTAAAACTAGTATTACATAATTACATAATATATGTTACTGATAAGGAATGGATAAATTGATTACAGATATTTTGTAATGTGGGGTTACGCCGTTTTCTTTATGATTGCGTAATCATCTGGTTACATCTAAATCCTATAACAACTTGCAAAAAAGGCCCTTTTGAGTTCGCTATGATGAAGTGTAACAAGCTGCAAAAATGTTAATTCCATCCTATACATATGTTGGATCTTTCAGCTTCTGTATTTATTGTTTTTAAAAAAAAAATATATTGATATTTTTGTCAGATATTTTTTTCGATATATAGCAATATCGACAAAAAAAAATTGAGTATCGAACATTAATATTCTTTCAACAAAAACAGGAGAACAAAATTTTAATTAAAAAAAAAACCTACAAGAACGGCTGGTTCGACAAGCAATGAACCATAACAACTTATGGTGTGGTGACTTCGTGTTACTATCTATAGTGGCAAAATATCGATATTGATATCGATATCTCTATAACATCGATATTTAAAAATATCATTAATATTTAAATACAACTAAAAAAAAAAAGTTCTGAACGAATTGGTGGAAGATTAAGAGATATCATGTTTTTTTTATTTTTAAACCTTACTATAAATGAAGTTAATAAAATAATATCTGAAGCATATCGATAAAGAAATATCGATATTTCAAAATATCGTTTATTCTTTTATTAAATTAATCTGCTTTATTGTTTGAAGTCTGCTGTAAATAAACATAATAAAAACAATATCATAATGATATCGACAGAGTAATAGCGATATTATAATATCTTAATGATATTGGCACAAACATACCGGTAATTTAAAAACACTATCTTATTTATATCGTCCTAGAAATATCGATATTATAAAAACAATATCTTAATCATATCTATATATAGAGGCCCGATATATTCAAAAACTATCTATACGCTGTATATAGATATTTTTTTTATATTTACATTCCTATCCATCACTCGATCCTTTTTTGTTTATTCTTTATTTTTGTCGTAAGCCTTCAGAAGCTGATCTTCAAAATGCTTTGCGATTTACATTTCTCCTTGACAGTTTTCTATTTTTTAAGTATCTGCTAGTTAAAGTAGCACAAGTAAACATGATAGCAGGGGTAAATGCAGATGTCTGTTTTGGGACTTACTACATAAGGTGTAAACTCACCCCTACTGCCATACTTTGCCGGGGCAACTCCGGACTAGCGAATTGAAGTGAAACTTATTTATTCAATTATGTTCCAAATTCCACTCCCACTGAATGTTTAAAATGTGAATCTCAGACAAGTTTTAATTTTTTTCGATTATTACATCTGTATAGTAGTCCTCAGGAGGGAACTATTTTGCACTTACTGCACAACCACTTCAATAATGAGTCTTCCAGAAATCTTGTATACACTTACCCCTTAAGGAAGGGGCATTGTGCGTACTAATAAATTTAATTATCAATCTCATCAAAATCAACGTAATTGAAGCGTGGATTTGAATGTTATACTTAAACAAAATCCTCTCAGGAATATTTTTTTAAAAAAAGAGAAAAAATCTAGCTTCGAAAACAAAGATTGTACAGTCCTGTAAAGTCGAACTTTGTAAAATATAGTAATCTTACCGCTCATTACCTAATATATTTTTTTGTTTTTATTACAGGAATGAATTTGATAAATATTTGTTGGACCAAAACAATATTAGTCCTTTTAAGTATCAATGATAAAATACATTGATACGGGACATTTCACATTATTTACGAGAAATTTAGGAATAGTATTTATATTTTAAACTTTATTTAGTAAAATTCAATAGCGACTTTTTAAACCAGCAATAAACGATAAATAATTTAAATTAATTTCAACGATGAAACTAACTGAGGAAGGTGTAGCAAGTACTAACGTTTGCATTTTAATTCCTTTGTTTGATCTATTACTATTTCTTATTGTCCTAAATTGGGTCTGATTGAAATATTTGATAATAAAAATTTAATTATTTTAGTTAAATGATGAATTGAATGCAATAAGTAATTATAAAATGCTTAATGTTTAGTATATTTGTAAATAAATGTTTCTATTTAACTATCGGTTCCTGCAATGGAAGATTTTTCTCTAAAACTACTGCTTTTTTTACAACCCTAAATTAACCTTTACACGACTCAAATGGTTCAAATGCAACGGTTCTCTGGTTTAGGAGAATTAGATGCTTCAGAAGTAGGGTGAATGCAACTACATTTAGAAAACTAAAATGTAACTAAAGTTAGATTTCTAATTTATTTTTTTTATTGATAATTTTTATATTTAATAATTGAAGAATAATACAAAAATAAAAAATTAAATCTCTGACTGGTGCATACTATTAGAAAATAAATTAGTGAGTTGTTTATACTATACAAAATGGCAAATTGTAGAACCATTAGAAACATTTTTGATTAATTGTATCAGTTTCGTTGTGAGAAATTTGTTTAACTTACCTACTAAATAAAATTAAAAAAAAAAAAAAAACCTATGGTGGTTTTGGATGAAATAAGATCGTCAACTCCAGATTTTTTTTTTAAAACGTTCAGAAATAATGGTAACGGTTATTCCGAAGCCACCGTTAATGGAAACCTATTAATTTAGTGAAACCCTAATTTACATGTTTGGGAGATAAAGTGCCGCGATTGGGGGTCTAACTTACGCCACCAGGTAACATTTTAGCCTTATCTCCGTTGCATAACTGGTACTGCGGGAGATTAACAACTGAATCAAAGCCTTTATCTCAATCCCCTCCATACAACACGTGGATCACTTCGTTTTACTATGATACTTTCGCTAGCCGAATTCCTTTTTGTTACATAGAAATACACACCCACAAAGGATATATATATATTATTTATACTTATAAAAGTTGTAGTATGGCAGTACCTATTGAATAAGATATATATATATATATATATATATATATATATATATATATATATATATATATATATATATATATATAGATAGATAGATAGATAGATAGATAGATAGATAGAAGAACTTTATTCTGGGACTAGGTCCCTTAAGAATAACTATATATAATGTTAGTTGCTTGGTAATCCAATCCAGAAATAATTCATGTTGAAAGTTATATAGTTTTAACCTCTTATGCTTGAATTAGCTCAGAATGACAAAAACTAGCACCCTGCAGAGTTTCAGAGCATTTCATTGAATCCATATTTACTATGAAATACTGCTGGTTTTCTTAGCGGATTAGAAAAATTATGTCAACATTTTAGAATTAATTATTTTTATTAATTAACCTGTTTTTTTCTCATTTTAGCAATATTTCGTGTGCCAGAAATCATTCTTACTCCACTTCAGCATTACTTTTTACATTCACTTCAGCATTACAGCAAGATTTAAATGGGTTATATCAAACAGAAAAGTTTGTACTGGTTTCTTCTCGCACTGACAATTGTTAATAATCTTGACCACCCAGAAGATATAATTAATATAATTGGGGGAATTTTTTTTTAAATTATATTTAATTTATGTTGCACTATTTTTTTGTATTTAATTTACATTAAACATAAAATATATATTAACGCTATTCTAGAAGTTTTAAATTATTATGTTTAAGGGGTGCAGTTCAAGACCGCCAATAGGCCGCTTAAGATAAGCGGAAGTAAGAGCACCATAAAACTAGAGATAGACCAGGTCGACATGGTGTAATAAAATCTGCCACCCAAGGTTACAGAGAAAGGAGATCAAACATCTTCGAAGTCCTTATAGCGTCAGCCAATAAGATGTCCCAAAAGGAGAGTGGGGACAAAATTCATCATTCAAAGAAGAAGTAGGGGAAACAGTATAAGAGACAGAAAAGAAGACTTCAAGTGAGTTCTGGGAAAGAGTTGAAGAGGGAGTTCTGGGGAGAATGTAGAAGAGGGTAGTTCTTGAACTAGAAGAGAGAAGACGGAGGTTCGCAGAGGGAACAGTGGAGCAGTCTATCGAGAGACGAAGTACGAGCCAGAGGCCACCAGTCAGGAGAAAGAAAGCTAGATCGAGCCCCGGCAACTATAAGATAACTTCTAACTATAAGATAAGTGCAAGTCCTTTGATTCATTGTGTACATCAATGTATAATATTAATATTTTAAATAAGCAAGAGTTCTCCCACTATTCTCAAAGACATATGTCACAGTCTGTAGATTTTTACAATGAGAGTAATTTAGATTAGAAATTAGTAAACCAATAGTTTAATGAATAACGTAACATCAATAAAGTAAGATCTGTAACAAAATCTACCATTCTATTTACCCTGCATGCCATCACCTAGTTAATTAAGTGAAATGATGAACACGACACCCTTCGAAAGGTTCTTCAATGGTATTTATAATATATCAAGCTATTGACCATTGCAAGCAGTAAATAACCAAAAAACGTACAATAAAAAATTCGAAATGTGTAAAATCGTGAAGTAAGAATCCAAAATCTGTAAAATTGTGTATATAACATCTTATATATGCGAAAACCATCGTTTTTGTTTCATTCATATTATTAATACATGGAAAGATAATGTGACCTTTTGTTAGAATTACAGCCTCAACAAAATTACGTGCAGCGGTTGGAAAAACCGAATTCTAATACAACAAGAAATTACGATTAACTTAAATCTACTTAATTCAATTTAGGAAAAAAAATTAAAATAAAAACAAAAACTTTAAATGTTCAAATACATTCCTATTTATGCAGATAAAGTGGAAAATTGGTTCAAGCGTTAAATTATAATTTATTAAAACTAATTTAGCCCAAAAATTGTAAAATATGGAATGTTATGCTATACAAATCAAAGTCGTGTGTTTAGCTGGAAAAGAGCTCTACGTGCAATATTAAATTTTAATAAATCATTTTACAGTTTGTGAATCTCGTTATAAAATGTATAATAATATATAAATCCGTCCTCTATTTATGATCTAGTCCACAGCAGTCATTCAATTAAAAGTTGTTGATTTCTTTCTCTAATTCTAAGAGATATCGGAGTATCATCACGATACTGTGCCATATATTGAGAATTTATGTATATGCTCTTTGTAATTAAAAACTTTCATTGCAGTGAGTTATATAGCTTTCTGAATATGTTCTATGTACGCGAATTGAAGCTGATACTGACAGAATTCTTGGCTACGAATGGCCATTTACTGCACATATGAATTGACCGATAATGTGACAACAAAGCAATAAAGTATAACATCCTTTAAGACTCTTACCCTATAAAGAGTCCCATTGGAATAACGCCCAGGCTATAAACGAAACCAAACGAGGGCTGTGGAACAACTTCCAGAATGGGGTTTTCGATCCTTCGAGGATGATATCAGAAGGGTAGAGGAGGCTCCAAGATAATGTCCTTATTGATACCCCTTTTTAATTGCACCGTTAAAGAAGCTCGGTTATTTTCTTGCTGACCCGCCATTGATGGTCAAATTATTGTTTATATTGGATAGTTATTGTTGAGCAGCAGATGATTACTTGAATGAATTAAGACATTTAGGACCACGATAAATGAAAATATGTCATATAGTTTACTCTTTAATTTAAAATTGTGAGCAGATGAGCTATATCACAAAAGTCGTATATTAAATTATCTTCGATAATAAGTAATACAAAATCAAAATATCAAAATGGCGGGTGTGGAAGTAAAATGTTAAGATCCCCAAAAGGCACTTCACTAACACCTACTCAACATACCTCAGTGATCGCTAAACCTATTGTGATCATGAGAGCATGAATATGAAGTGAAATAGGCTAAAATGTTATTGAATCATTATTATAATGAGTTCTGATGTATAAAAAAACGAGATAATCTAGAGCTAAATTCGTGTGAAATTTCAATCCATGAATCAGTTTTGTTGAATATTTCTATTTCATTGATTATTATTATTATTATTATTATTATAGATGATATTCAATTATAACTCTATTGTAAATGCAAGTAAAACTTAACAGTTTATGCAGAGCGCAGCAAAATCGATTACTTCTTTCTTTTAGGGTTTCTTTTTTTAAAGAAATAATTAAGGCTATATTTCCTATTTAAAAATGAATTGGTAATTTTCTTTGACTATCAATTCTGAATATAGAAGGTTTTTTGACTGCTTACCAAATTCCCATTTCTTTAATTTATATGATTTAGCAATTAATTATTCTCTACAGACAAGCAAGTCCTCTCGGATGCGCGAAGTTATTCAGTATTTATAATTTCATCATATTAATTAATCATTCTGACATATTGTATTAACTTATCTGTTATAATATAACTTACTTTTGCATTGTTAACAAAAAGCATTATGTTGGAGCTTTTGTCATTGAAAACGTCTTCTATCATTTTTTAAACGTAAAATAAGACATGCTATTGATTGATTGATTTATTTTTTTTTCATACTTTTTTTTCTAGAAATATTATATAAAAACTAATTACAATAAATATATACGGCTAATTGTTACAAAATTACATGCATCTTTTTTTGATCATCTTCCAAAACCAGTCAAACTCCAAAATGTGTAAAGGTGCCAGTATTTTTTTTTCTTGAATTTTTCTTCATGTTTTTCATCAAGAAGCATCAGCTGTTCATTGATAACACCGATCCATGTCCTTTATCGGGAAGCTGTGAATAATTTACAAAATGGATTTCTTGAATGGGTTTTCGAATAAGACGCCTCATATTGGAAATAATATATTAACGACAGAGTTATGGATATATCTCATCTTAGAAACATAATAAAACTAATTTTTGAACTTGATGAATATCCGCGGCTATTTTAATGATGATTGTTGGCTGCGTTGAATTTATAAGTAGGTTTTGCAAATTTTGATCTTACTCCCGCACTACATCAAATGTTGTTAGGGTAATTGCCCGAGGGAAAGACAAAGTTGGAAGGAATGAATAAAGAGTTTTAAGACAAATGTTTTGCCGAAAGAGAAATAAAGTTGAGAAGAGATAGAAGGCGAGGTTGGGAATAGAATAATTAAATTAGTCCCTGAAAACGTGAGAGGGGAAGGCTCTCTTTACAGGATAACTGGGTAATGTGCAAACCGAGAACATGAGGCTTCCCCTTCCGCTTAATAACATGATTTTTTTTCCATCCCTATTTTCTTCATTTGTTTTTGCAGTTATTATTTTCTTTTTCCTTTATTTTTTTTCATGAACTTGGCTTTCGTTTTAGAGGAAAGCCCAATTCAATTCACTTTAGCAAATTGCCAATCTTGTAGAACGTGATGTCGACGGTTACATTCTTACAGTTATTTCATTTACTTTTTATTTAATTACTAAGTGTTTCTCAGGGCATAGTTGGTAGAGAGAGGTGAGCATTGCAATTTAATCAATTCAATTCACGATACACGACAATGAATCTGAGATTACTATTATAATTATTTATATTAAAAAAAATCCTCAATGGGTTTGAAGTGGTTCATGCATGTTTCTCGGAAAAGTGGAAGTTTGATTTATCTAACTTGACATCTTGATATGTTTTTTTTTATTCATAGAGTCTCTTTTAAATGAAATATTAGTTTAATTACAGTAAGCTTATTTTTTTTAATAGATCAAACGATAGGCTTGATTCCTCCAAAGAGACAATATGATCAAATTTCATTAATTATCGCGTTCGATTTTTGTGTAATTAATACAGTTGTGAAATTTAAAAATTTTCTCTTCTTGTCTTTTCGGCTGCATAGAAGAAATCAAATTTTGGAACCATGCCAGCCAATCTGGCAATAGTCTTTTGCTCCTTTTTGGAAAGGAAGGGGATGGGTTAATTAGCTATCTTGTTTTTTGAACTTACTACTTAGTCATATCTCAATTCTTGACTTTGAATTGCGAGTTAATTCTAGGATTTTTTAGGATGTCTAAAACATACTTTTGTCCCACTTGCTGTTATGTTCAGAAATAGGTTTTGCTCAAAGTCTTACTACGGTAAAAGGTGTATTTAGTAGGAATACTTAGCTTAATTGTTTAATTAAGCCTTATATTTGATTTTGTCTTCAAAAGTTAAGAAGGTTGTTCAAAAGGTAAGAAGTATATCTTTAAACAATATTTATAGGTAAAGATCCCTAATTCTTAATATTGTGGTATTCTTGAAAGTAAGTATAATCAGATGTATCAATACAAGAGACCATTTAATTAAAAAACCAAAAACAACCTATACAATTGTAACCCAGATAGGGCTTGGAACTTAAACCGGTTATACTATAGAACAAGATGTGTTCAGCATTCATGGTAACCGTCAGTTTTTCCCCTCACCCAATGAAGTAAGTATAGTAGGAAAACTATCTACTTTGTAGATGCCATGGATGCCACAAGAGGGTCTTCCAACAAAAGAGTCGATCCACTGTTGAACTATTCGAACTAGTCGAATGCAACAGAAATAAAATTTCAGCCCACAGCCGTAATCGAATCTGGGTTTTAGTTATACTGTGTCTCACCTACATTACCCACACCTCCGTTTAATTTGAAATATAAAATAATAAATTAGAACTTCATGAGATAGCATTATTTATGATTTTTTTTTTCAATTAATCCTGTTTTTCATAAATTCATGTTTTAAAAAATGGCAAATGCGATAGCAAAAACGAACCAGGTATCGCTTAGGCTGGAGGGAAGGACTCATAGTTACTCACAGGTGCTGACATGAAATCAGTAATTCTGATTACTCAAAGTGATCCTTCAAGCCTTCCACAGATGTTTTCGATAAGCCAGCAGTTTCGCATACTTCTCCCACTCACATTATTGATTGAATCGGAGAACAAACCGATTTCGGCTTATTTCGACCTAACTTCCATTATGGAAATTTTAGCCACTACGGCATACTCATCCTAGTAGTTGGACACCAAAATTCATTTTACTTTCAACACCTAGGACCTGTTACCAGCTTAATACTCATATATCACTTGTCTTTTGAATACCCTACTCTTTCTGGATCTATTTATCAGTCGGAAAATTTTGGCTGAACTATTTTCTTCCGATCATAACAATATTGTAGTATCCTGGTCAATAATTTAAAAATACACAATTACAACAAACTAACAGGACTTCTTAAATGAGCCGAATCTTTCAAACCGTTTGTTCAACTTTAGTAACAAATTACTTTTTGCTTCTTAATTGAGTTGCAATCTCGGAAAGAGCATTATCTTCATAGCTATTGAGGATTCGAAATCTAAATCAATAAGCCGAAACTCACATTAGCTTAAATATTTTACTGATCGTCGAATAAATTGAGCTTATTGGCAAAACGTCTTTGTGAGCTGATTTAAAATCGTTTATGTATTTAATTTTAATGTTTTTTTAGTCTAAAGCTGATAAATCTTTTACAAACATAAGATATTTTCAAATAGTAACTCATAGTTCCAAAGTAATTATAACACTTTACAGCATGATATTGAAAAACCTATTACTGACAGGAGGAGAATCCTTGTTGTGATTCCTTGATTCGAAATGGCATCTCAGTCACTGCAAAACGATGTTAAATATTCATTCTAGTTTAGTCACAATTGTTCCTTTCTTTCTCATGAAAATCATGAATGAAAAACAGAGATTCTTGGAAACGTATACCCAATAAAGAGATACTAAAATATAAATGTGAGAAATATTGATCTATATCTGCTTGGTATAGTTTTTTCGTGTCACCATTCGCACGCTGTCTTCTGCAGGTATTCGAGTCAGGGACCTAAAGGATATCGAGAAATCTTCAGACGTTGCTAAAAGCTTTTAACAACGGAGGGGACTTCTAGCTTCAGAGTATTGTGAGATTTGTATCTGTCACGTTTCTTAAGAATCTCCTGAATACCGAATATTATCGTTTT
Source organism: Rhaphigaster nebulosa (assembly GCA_948150685.1). Taxonomy (NCBI): domain Eukaryota; kingdom Metazoa; phylum Arthropoda; class Insecta; order Hemiptera; family Pentatomidae; genus Rhaphigaster; species Rhaphigaster nebulosa. Next base: position 38,182,749 of record OX411308.1, on the reverse strand, counting down.
TCTAGTAAGTTGGCTTAGAGTTTACTCCGAAATATTACCGGTTACATTGCTATTAGCTAAACGTTAATTTTGAAAGACATTTTTTTAAAACATTTTGATGCCTAATTTTTACTTTCAGTTACCTATATATGAAACATATAGTAAGGAAAAGTATTGGGATCGTGAAAATTTTCGAATTCTAGTTTTCAACGAAAATATACGTTTGATGGTCCTCTGAGTCCAAATAACCAAGTCTCGCAAAATGGTGTGTATGTGAACAGCCTAGCTCAAAAACGAAAAGTTTTACAATACTCAAATTACATATTTAAGGTAGGCACATGCATGTGATGTCACTGCAACTTTTTCGTCAAAATCGTCTAACCGGAAGTGCACATTGTATAAACGATTTTACAATTTTCTCGAAAACGGCTCTAACGCTTTTGATAAAACTTGCCTAAATTATTCTTCATAAAGGCCTTTAACTTTTCATATATGTAGTACATCACCGAGGAAATGCAGGGAAAAAAGTTATAATGAAAAGAATATTTTATTTGCGCATAAATTGACGTGAGACGTGAAGAAGTGAATGCTGCTGATTTAATTTCAAGTATCGTTTATGTGAACTCTTTAAAATTATGTTAGAAAGTTAACTATCATAGGACGGTTAGGAAAAGTTGTGTGATGTACGCAACGCACCAGATTTTTATTCCTTCAGGCTGTCTGAATAGGAAAAAACAAAGTGTTATTAAAATGTTACTAACTTCAATACAAACTTGTAAGAAGCAAGTTAGTAACATAGTGTTACTAACATTCTTTGATGACACCATTGAAGGATGGGTAAGGCTTTACTGGGTGGCACGGCGTCGGATATCGGAACAGCCAAGGACGGGCGTTGCCTGATGAAGAAGAACTAGCATTCTTTGATACAGACCGTCCTCAGAATGATCGCAAAATTTATGCTATTCACAATATTATTATCATAAAACGTTACTGAAAAAAGTAGCAATTGTTATTAAACATTTTATAAACAAAAATTATGTTAAAATTTACATCGAATTGGTATAAAGGAAATCAATTGTTATCAGCAAAAATTATTGACATTAGTTAGAGCAAATATTTAAGTAATGATATTATACTAAGTCGGGTTATTAGCAAAGTCGCCTCCGCTGTAAGATTTTATAGATGTAGTTTTAACCATTGGTCTTGTTAAGTTTTTATTGATTATTTTAACACAATAATAATTAAATTTTTATTTTGGTTGTTATTTTACTTTTTTAATTAACAGTTCACATTCTATTTGACAGTTCTGAATTTCATTATAGTTAATCTATATATCATTAGGCAAGCAGTTTTTTTATCGTACTGATTACTCCGCCTGTATGCACAGTAGGGTATAATAGATATATCATTGGATAGTTCGAGTAGATGTACATAAATTTAAAAAAAATCGTATATTTTTCTGCTTAGGCAGATAAATCTCTATCTTTGTTTCTGCCACGATTATCTCTTGAAAGGATTGAGCAATTTTGTCACTTTCTTGTTTGTTTTGTATTGTTTGGGCAAGTTGTGCCTGTGCACCAAATCGCGCACCCTGTGCGCTATAGCGGCTGCGCAATAGGCGAAAAACCTCTTCTTCCGTACTGCCAAAACGGATCAGAAGATTTTGATGAAACTTCCCTAAAGTCTTCCCCTTAAAATCCTGTAACTATCAATACATCCCAGAGAAAAATAGGGAAAAAAGTAATACCCAAAAAAATAATTTATTTGCGCGTTACGCGAAAAAGTATACATTTTTCGTTGATCATACAAATGATTATTTGAGCGATAGCTAAATTCTCTGCAAAAAAAAACATGTTCAACCGGTTCGTTCAATGGGTCTTAGGAGCTAAGAAAAAAAATGCGGTAAACTGCTTACTCAAGTTTGAATTATGGTATCGACATGATTTTTACAGGATTTTTGTTTTTAAAGAATGTTAAAGCATAAATATAAACATCAAAAAATAATTATTTTAAAAAATATATAAAATGAACTAGCTTAATAGATGTTCGGCACCGAAAATGATGATAGATGTTGATTTAGTACACCAAAAAACCTTAATGTTGAAAATATCATCGAAAAAAAAGAAATGTTTTTCCATTTCCGAGCGTGCTCAAAATTTTTAAAAACCAAAATTGGAGTCTTCAGTGCGGCTACTACAACTTTGGTTTTCGTATTTTTTTGAGGAAATTTACTTTACTTAAATTTATCGCCAAATATTCTCATAGCCATACTGTTTTTGTTTTTCTTTACGCATGCATATTTATGTATGTATATATACATATTAGTATTCTTAACATCGCCCCAATATGTTTCCTCCACATTAGTTAGTTTGGTAATCCGAATCAGCTTTCCTGCTCCCTCCCTCGTCCTGATGTAATAATGTTGATAGAGGCTTTCGTCCAGCCTCCAGCTGTGTATCTGTTTACTCAAGTAATGGTGGTTTTGTGATCCGTTTGACAGTTTCTCAACCAATCTACTGTTCGTAATAGATTAAATAGGTACCTTTTATGGGTATTCAAAAGCCTTCCGATACAAAACACTTAGTGGCATTTTTACTTAGTTTATGTGTTTTATATTTTCGTTCTCTAACATTCACTGAGACTGATTTTGTACAAAATCGGTATTAGTTGTCCGAATTTCTTATTTTTTTTTTGCTTTCAATTATCTATATATGAAATATTTACAAAGCTAAATCACTGCGATCGTGAAAATTTGGAATCCGAGTTTTTGACGGAAATACATCTTTCCGTGAGACCAAAAACCAAGTCTCGCAAAATGATCCGATTGTTTGTGAACAGTATAGCTCAAAAACGAAAACTTGGACGAATGTGAAATAAGATAGGTGCCTGAGATGCTAATCACCATTTATCGCCATGTTCGATTTACTGGAGGGGTTTTGGTTCAATTCAAATTTGATTATTATTGATTTTAAACTATCCTACAATTTTCTCGAAAACGGGATTAACGATTTTGATTTAACTCGTTATATCTATGTACGTTTGAATAGACCTTAATATCAGCTAGGTCTTATCGTAATTGAAATTGTTTGACAGAGTTTAAATGCCAAATTTTCAAAATAGCTTCGTATATAGTATCTTTAATTTCGTTTATTTTAAATAATTAATCATCTTTCATTTTTTTGGGAGTGGAGTAGCTCAGCGATAAGGCACTGTGTTACCGTGCTCTCGGTCCCGAATTCGAGATCGGCTGTGGCGGATAATTATTTATTCTGTTTTCAGCCGTGGATCGACCCTGTGGGATTGGGAGACCCTCCTGGGGCTCACCCAGCCTCTTTATTATTGGGGAAAAAATGTGGCGGTTGAGCATGATCTTTGCCGAATCACCTTCTTACACAACCGTTGGCTTAGAAACAGTATGGTTCTTACCATGTACTGAACCCAAGAGCCTTCATGGGATGTAGTGGTACAGGCTCATTGTTAGTAGTATTAAAAAATGATAAATATTAACTATTAAATAATTTGGATAATTATCTAAAGAAAAACAAAGGAGTAATATTTTCCCACGTTCGAAAACAAATTTCCGGAAATAATAGTTGTAATACAGATACATAATATATCGTAGGGAAGCTAAAAATTGTAGAAAAACTAATATCTAAAATATAAAGTCGTAGAATGTAATGAAGAGTGATGAAACACGCATAAGCTTAAGTGATTGTAGTAGTTAATAATTTCTACTTTTGCATTATTTAATGGAAACTTATTATTCTCATGAAATTTGTATGAAAACCTGACATGCTAGCTCTACTTGAGCAGAAATTAATTTCTACTAAAAAAAGATGGAAAATGAAAGTTGTGTGCACTACATTTTTTAAAAGCATCAATTCTAGAGGGAAATATTTGGAATCCTGTCTTACTAAGTTTTCATCCCTTTCTACTTTTGTAAATTATAAATCTGCGCCTTCCTGTTTCCTTCCATAATACTCTTTTGAGAAAGACAAAGGAGTGGAATTCAGTTTAGAAAGATAGTGTCAAGAAGAAGGCATTGTACCCGGGAGGACTGGGTGCTCTGGAAGTTAAGAAGCAACAAGTCCTCCTTGGCCGCAGTAACTAATTACAAACTTAAATAAGAGGAGAGCCGAAGCCGGGCATTGGTATTCAGCCGCCATCCCCCAGATCGACCCAGCCTCTCCTTTTCCTCTTTACTTCCGAATATTTATTCTCCATTCTCTCTTCGGCAAACACCACTCTAATAAAGCCCTAATACTAATTAAACTTTGTGAAAATCGAAGGTCAGTCAGTCTAAACTAATTCTCTTCTGATTTCTTGTTTGGTTTGAAACTCGTTGTTGAGTGCTTGGTTACGAAAAATTCATTGCATTGACACTGAAATTGCCATACAGTTACATACTAAACTCAAGGTCCACTGATAGCTCGTAGCTTGTAGCTTGATTTTACAAATTTGGACTAATAGCACCGCTTACTGCATGCATATCATTCATAATATAGACGGTCAACCTTACAGATGTAAGTAAAAAATTTTATAGTTTCGATTAAAAGATGATTTAAGATACTTTTTTAACATCATGTAATTCTTTTTTTTATTTATTCTCTTTGGTTTTCGGAATATTTGGCTACTTTGGTGTTACTATAACACTAGTTTAAAACAGATATGTGATGCAGATTAGAGATTTTCCAACTCTTCGGGCTATAGCGACTGAATTGGTACTTATCAATTTATAAATTCCATAGAATCGCACGTTTATTGGTTGTCAAATATGCATGAACCAACTGAGACATTTCTTTATTGTTTTATGAAATATATTGCCTCAATATGACTATTTATTATCTATATCCATTTATTATCAGTGGTTTCTTAAGGAGCAAGGGGAATTATTATCACTATAGTTAACATCAACAATTTTTTCAATAATATGGATTTAATATAGACATAATATATTATATAATCTAATTTATTATATATTATATTTTTATAATATTATGAAATATTGGTATTGGTATTACTTTTTTTTTTATGGGATGGAAGGGGAAAATTGTCCGTAGGTGTTCATGTGCCCGGGAACACCAAATTTTATGATATAAAATTTAAAAATGAACACACTTTGTCCTACCTTATTATTATTTTAACGCGTGAGTGATTCTAAAGAGGTTTAAATAATTATGCACATTTAGCTAGTTAATGGGTCATTCCACACCAAATCATCCAATAAAAAAATAATTCTAGACTCGAGATTTTTCAAAATGAATGAAATTTTAAACTTGGTATTTATGTTCTATGCATAAATATAGTCGAAAATTCAAAATTTCAGACATTTTCCATTTTTAGTTTTTAAGTTATGAAATTTAAAAAAATCAAAAATAGACTGTTTTTTGACAAGTTATGAATCATTAAAAGCTTATAAATCCCCAAACTATTTACCATCGAAAACTCAAAATAGTGTAATCCTTACCAGAATTACATGAGAAATACATCTTGACTTTGGTAAATAACTTAAAAACTTAGTTTGTTTTTCTGACTTTGACCAAAACAATCTTAAAATATTCAGAAATTTCCAAAAAGCTATTTTTTCAAAAATATGAGTTACATTTATATGCTATAAGAATATATGGACAAAATTTCAACATATGCTTTTGAGACTTCTGTTATAAAAAATAAAACCTTATATTTTTATGCCAAGTTTTTTTTTTAAATGCATTTACATTGTATAGAATAATTCATATTAAAAAAAAAAAAATTAACTTTGCTAAAAGTCAGAAAAACAAACTAGTTTTTAAGTTATTTACCATACATTATATACCATATTATAATAATTATATTACCATATATTATATATTAATTATTACCATAGTTATATACAGGACATTATTCGTGAACCATTAATTGATGAGCTTCCACAAAACTTTTTTTTTTTTACATTGCCCCATTGAGATATCATAGAATTTGGTATGTGCATTCATATATTAATATTTTTTTAATATATATTTCAAACACTAAAAATGGGATAAATTAATTTCTTTTTTTTTTATTCTAACTGATAGTACTGTACATCAACGTCGTTTTTTGAAAAAGGCTTAAGCGCCAATTATCCGAAATATAGGATTCAATTCATTATGGGACATAATGACCACCTCTATCGACTATTGATGACGTAGGCAGAAATATAGACGACTCTCAGTCATCACTCAGATCTTGACCTGTGCTAGAAGCCTTTAAATATACATTGTAATTGTAATAATTCTGCCTCCTTAATAAACTCCTACCATACACATCAAAAAAAATAAAAAAAATAGTGTTATTTGGGGAAAAAACGTTTCCTGTGTTTCCTATAAAATTGGCAAAATGGTGACTTATTGAAAAAACGAGGTCAATATGTACAAATAATCATTGAAATCTGAGACATATAGTTTCAGACTATTGCTTGATTTGACATAGAATAAGCCTAATGTCCTTTTACAACATTAAAAGATACTTTTGCTATATTAGAAGTATTTCAGATTTAAAAAGAAGTCATCATGGTACAGTAGAATCTCCTGAATTATCAGTAACTCCGGATCCGAATCATCCGAAATATTTTTTTTTTCTCTGCAAGTACTTTTGTATTAGTTTACAACAAACTGTTATGATACATAATGTTAACATAAATTCGAGATTTTATTTATGTAATATATTTATTTTTAAAAAAAATTAGTGTTTTCTTTTCAATTTTTAATAAACAATATTTTCATTTGACTGTTCCCTTTCTAATTATTATTTTGAAACATAATAAAATAATGTTACATTACAAAACAAATCGAAGGATCATTAAAACACAAAAGGAAGTGAACCACTGTTTTTAACTATTTACTTCTTTCTAGTTATAAAGGCAGGTGGTAAGTAATTTCGGCATATTAATTTTCTTTCTAGTCAACATGAAGTGGTGAGGGTAATGAAGTCCTAAGCCACCCTCCCTTAAAGTTTCTTGGCAAATTACCCCCTCGTTCTTGCTGTTGTTCTTGCTGAAACATTTATAGTTCCTCTCTGAGGGACCTGACGCAATGAATGTAAAACAAGATCCTTTCCTTAGTAAGCCATGCTCCTAGAGAACCCCGAATGGGAATTTATTCACTAGGGTCACTCGAGGATGAATGATTCACTCTCGGTCTCTCCGTCGGCCGACACGTTCGCCATTTGATAGTAATCAACAGAGAAATCTCGATTCAATCAATTTAAGTACAATAACTTTTCCAAATCTAAGAAATTTATTTAAAAAATAAAAGCCTTTACCCGACTCAAATTTTGCAATTTAGTAAGCCATTATTCTCCCCTCAACACTTTGGCAATCCTTGCAATGATATTGAGTTTGAAAAATTATTAAATCATATATCATCACTATACAACTAATACTGACCAAACCATTAATTCTAACTTTTTATATTAATAATCATAAAAATGTAAAGTAAAAATATGAACAGATTATGTACAAAATTTAAAGCAACCATACTCTTAATATATAAAATTAGCTTATTACTAATACTAAATATTTAAAATATGTTGTTAATAGTGGGTTGATGCAAATAAAATAATGCAGGCTTTTAATATTTATTTTAATTACCGTGTCTTTATTTCAACAATATATATTTGTCAAAATAATTTCTATCAGAATATATACACTTCTGCCAACGTTCAACAAGCTCATTTTTATCTGCAGGAATGAAATTTGGATCCCTGGAAGAAATGATCTCCCGAATAGCATCTTCAGTATAACCCTGGTTTTGAAAAAGTGGAAGCCAATATGGCAGAGGTCTGGCAAATAGGGTGGGTATTGAATGAAGGATATCTTAGCACAACTCGTGCAGTCGTCGCAGCGTTGATTATGCAGCGTGTGCGGAGAATGATGGGCCCCTTCCGATTAACCAATGCTGGGTAAAGATGTTGCAGCTTCCGATGCATGTCATAAATTTCTTGACAATACTTGTTCCCACAAATATTATCACTGCTTGTACAGAAAATGTGCTGCATGAAGTAGGCACAACCATAATGGTATCATAAGCTTTTTTTGGGCGCAAGACAGGCTTAGGAAAATTCCCTGGTGGTTCGTCATTGACAACAACTTAATTAATAATACTTAATTCTTTTCCAAAAAGACAGTGTGGTTTTCGTTAGTTATTTACAATAATCACCATAACAAATGATCATATCATATATTTTATATATATATATATATATATATATATATATATATATATATATATATATATATATATATATCTGATGATCTATTGGATATCAATAGGAACCATATAGACAACATGACCACAATAAATAAAATGTATTTGTATAAATACAAAATACTTCAAGTTGTGTTTAAATCATCTGTTTAAACAGATGATTTCAATTTCATTAGACATTTTTTTTTTTGTTTTGTTTTTTTATTAAATACCTAAGTATTACTTCCAGGTTACCCATGTATGAAATATATTTTAAGAGAAAGTATTGCGATCGTGAAATTTTGGAATCCGATTTTTTAACGGAATTCCACGTTTTAAGATCCCCGAAGTCCAAAAAACCAAGTCTCACAAAATGGTGTGTGTGTGTGCAAAAGTACATGTGTACTTATTTAAGGTAGGTATATGTCTAGGATGTTACAGCAGCGTTTTTCACAAAATCGACTTATATTTTAAATGTGCCACTTTATGCAATCGGTTTTTTTTTTCCTTTTTCACGAAAACTGCTCTAACGATTTTGATGAAACTCTTCATATAAATTAACAATTAAATGGTCTTCAATATCAGCAATGTATTATTATCATTAATATTGTCTGACAGAACTTAAATGACAAATTTTTAAAATGGCTTCCTCTAAAGTACTTTAGTTTTGTTTATTTGAAGTGATTAACCGTCTCTCATTATTAGTAGTAATGAAATATGGATATATAAAAAAGATTTTGATAATTAACTGATGGAGGAAAAAAGAGAAATATTTTTCCACGCTGAATACAAATTTCCGAAAATAATAGTCGTATTATAAAGGTATAATAATATACCGTTGAAGAGCACATGATTTTAGAAAAGTTAAGATTTTAGATATTTTAGATTTTAGGTAAAAATATTATCTAACATACGACATATAAAGCCGTAGAAGGTAATGAAGCGTGATGAAAAATGCATAAAGTTAAGAGATTGCTGAAGTAATAATTTCTCCTTTTATATTATTATAGGACACTAAATGTTCCTATAGAAACTTAATGGAATTCCCATGGAAACCAAATTAAACTTTTAAAATTTGTTTCAAGTAAAGTGACAATTAAAAGTCGTGTGATGCGCGCACCGGATTTTTTTTAATTGTCTAGTGAATAATGGTCATATTTTAACCTCAATATCTTCTAAATTTATTATATATTAGTTAGTTACAAGCTTCGGCTCGTTAAGACTACCCAATTAAAATACAATTAGGGCTAAATATGACTGATAGCTTTGAGTACATCCGAAGCTGATATTATCGGTTATCTAAGAGGCCAGAGTCTGTCTGAGAGGGTCCGAATTGGTTCTAATCAACTAATTAGTGGCGGATACCAGAGCGGAGGGAGGGGTGGCTTATATCCGCTGGGGACACGTGATAGGACGCTCGCTAAATTAACAAGGGTGCGAGGCGGTAATTTGTCCCTGCCCGGTATTAGATAGCCACTCTGTCCTCTTGCCCACCTACAACGTCCAATATCCACTTCTTGTCGAGGCTATCTGTCATTCAATCTAGATCTGATACAAAAATATAAATTAATATAATCAACTCTATGAAACCTGAACAGTATCGATTATTTCTGAAATCAGAAACAGCTCATGCCATAAATGATCAGGACAAAATTGCAATATATATATATATTAACCTATATATATATATATATATATATATATATATATATATATATATATATATATATATATATAGATATTGTTCTAAGGTAGGTTCATTTTATTTTAAATTTTATATGCGAGGATAATATAGTTTATTACTGCCACATTTTTGGTCAAGGGTCAATTGTATGCTTTAACATATTTCTTAGAAAAAGACTCCTCTAAGAAGTTCAGACATCCAATTTCCTCTTTCCTTCTCTTACGATTTGGTTGGGTCCATCCCCTCTCATAGTCAGTAGGTTTATAAGTAATGGTTCTGCGTTGGATTTCAATTCGTGTTAAGAATGAAGAGATCTGGAGAATAAGGTTCTCAGTAAACGTTTTAATGAGGCTGATATTTCTAGAGTCATAAAACTTGAATGTCTATGTTGGGCAAACTAATTGCTGAGAATGACAGAGATACGAACTCCAACGAAAATGTGGGCAAATATACCCTGAGATGGACGTCAGAAAATTGCGATGGACGTAGTAACGGAGTATCCAATTCCTAAAATCCAAAATATAGATATAAAAATATTCAGTAATATCTTAAATCAATAAAGTTTTGCCTGGATGGTAAATACACAAGTCCATTATAAAAGCATAATCAACTGATTAACCTGTGAAGAACCCTAGGTATATTTGGCCATTATTTTCTTTTTCGAGTATCCGCTATCCAATTACTAACACGCAAAAGATTGAAAAATTCAATTGCAAATCCTACAAATCTTTATAACAAATACCACAAGATCAGGAAGTGGTATGCCGCGTAAGTTGCCTGAAGAATGGAAGTGGTATGCAATTACATAAAGTCTGGGAATTCTTAATTTAGTTTACAACCTTTAGTAGTGATGGTACCGTTAAGACAGAATGGCTGGGATCTCCTGAAGTCATTCATCATTCATTTCATCATCATAAGATTATTTACACGAGTTATCATATATGGATAAGAATTGACATGGATGGTATTGGTTTTCGGAAAGTTCGCTGAGCTACACTTATAATTATTTCTAGTTATAAATAAATTATTTCTATTCAATTATAAAATGAAATCGAAATAGGAGCTTTTAAAACAACTCCATTTCACTTATGAGCCGAATATTTATTTTGATCCTGTAAGACATAGACTTTCTAACAGGATTTAAATGTAAACTTAATGTGAGGACTAGAACTTTACATTTCTTGAGTATAGCTAAAGTTTATCATTTAATTTAGAAAATAATAATAATAAAAAAATAATTCTAGCTATGTTTAAATATTTTATATCTTATTTCTCCTTTTTTTATTGTTTTTTTCTCATCATTAGTGAAAGTTTTATTCTTTTGATATAAAATTGGCAAAAGAAAAATTCCTTAAAATATTTAAATCTTGAGAACGATCTTAAGATCGTTTGAAAGGTCCAAAAATGCTTCAATAGCTCTGGGCATTCAAATGCTAAGGATTTAAAAATTTTATCTGACAAAAAAAAATGGTTAAATTGATCCGAAAATTTAAACGCGTTGTTGAATTTTAGTTTATGATTATAATTGTAGCTATTCATTCCTTTTCATTTTACACATGAATTCTTGAATAGCTCTCTATTGGGTTATCCTCGTTTGACTGTGGCCTTCGTTGTTCCGAAGCTAGATAAAAGTGGATATAAATTAAAAGATATCCCAAAATATTTTAGGTAAATTTTTTAATGAAATTGGAAATTTCCTTATTGTTATTTTAATATCACGGGTTCAATTCAGCATGACAAAGGAAGATAATTAACATTTAATGAAATTTATTACATAATGAACTTCTAATTATTGATAATAGAACAAAGCATGAAATTAAGCATTCGTTTCTTGCTTTTTACTGAAACGGCTTTATTGAAAAAGTCCCTTTAAATAGTTTTCGTAAATTATTTTATTTTCAAATTTTGTTATTATGAGGCACTATCACTACGTAAAATTCTATGGAATGAATAGTTTTCTTAATTCGTCAAAGAATTGAAACTGTGAAATATCTCGGAGAAACTTTTCTTTGATAACTCAATGTATTTAAAATGTTCCGGGCTTTTCAACCACCTGGGTCATTTTCGCCCTATTTTACAGTTTTAAAGTTTGAAATTAGTAAGATAACTAAATTTTAAAGAATATTTTGGTTTTCTAAATGATGCTAGTAGACATTTTGATAACTTTGATATATTAAGTCATGTAAAATATTCTAAGTAATAATGTCCCGATTAGAAATGTTTTAAATCAGTATCCGGTGGCACATTTGTCAGTGATGAAATCTCATGTTTTTATTTTTCTTCAATATCTTAAAAACATCATAGAAACACTAAAATTTATATGCTCACCGTGTATGGCGTTCTAACATTTTTCTAGATGTTTTCTTATAATAATGCACATGTATTTCACATGGAAAATAATATTCACAGATTATTTTGTCGGATAGTGGAAAAAGTAAAAGAAAACAGAATAAGATGAAGTATTTGCATAAAGTTAGAAATAAATTTATTTGAATAACTAAATTTCTAAAATATATAGTGATAATAAAAAAAAATATATCTAATTAGAAATTATTATAATATGCCTCTCTTAAGGGTAATAAATAATCCTATCACGTATGGGAAGAAAAAATGACTTCAGGAGATCCCAGCCATTCTGTCTTAACGGTACCATCACTACTAAAGGTTGTAAACTAAATTAAGAATTCCCAGACTTTATGTAATTGCATACCACTTCCATTCTTCAGGCAACTTACGCGGCATACCACTTCCTGATCTTGTGGTATTTGTTATAAAGATTCGTCTTCATAAAAAAATATAAAATGATTTACAACATTTTATTTAACATATAAAATATATATTGCAGTAAATTTGATTAAAAAGATAATAAATTGAATATCAAGTCCCAAAATCAAAAGTTTATCAATTTCACATTATAACAGTAACAGAATGATTTACGTAACGACACAAAACATTCTGCATAAGTGTATCCACCAAAAGTATGAAATTTGGACATTGTAAAGAATCGCATGAATATTTTTTAGTTAGAACCATGTTTATTTACAATCAGAATATCTATGTTAGACTTGATGGAGCTCTATGCCATGGTGAATCTCAATATCTATGTTAGACTTGATGGAGCTCTATGTCATGGTGAATCTCACTCAATATCTATGTTAGACTTGATGGAGCTCTATGTCATAGTGAATCTCAATATCTATGTTAGACTTGATGGAGCTCTATGTCATGGTGAATCTCAATATCTATGTTAGACTTGATGGAGCTCTATGTCATGGTGAATCTCAATATCTATGTTAGACTTGATGGAGCTCTATGTCATGGTGAATCTCAATATCTATGTTAGACTTGATGGAGCTCTATGTCATGGTGAATCTCAATATCTATGTTAGACTTGATGGAGCTCTATGTCATGGTGAATCTCAATATCTATGTTAGACTTTATTTCTAAGTCTTCTTTAACAGAGTCCTTTCGTCTTTACTACATTGACCATTCTAATTTATTTTTATTAATTGTAGATCATGTTAATTCATCTCATAATTGGTATATTCAATAATAATAATTAAAACAAATTGTTATCTGTCATTGCGGGTGTTCAAAAGATGATTTTATCCATGACTTTTATTTGCTTGCCCGCGCATCATCTGGAACGTAATTGCGTATTAGCAATCGTACACATGCCACAGTTTTGGAATCTCTGTATATTACTAGATTATAAAATTACATGAAAAAACAACATAATTTCAGTGACTTGATTTTTTTTTTTTAAATTGAAGTTTGACTCTTTACTTTTTAATTATATTATTAAAATTTGTTGACTAATTTTCATCATTGGATGTTTGTTTGGTCCTTGTCTTTCATTATCGCATTAAATATGGAGAGTCAATCTATTAATAGGATGCCATGGCTTATTTATTATTTTATTAACTACTGTACTAATTGAATCTGTCATTCAAACCTCTTGATTTCATTTTCAAGAAAATAATCTGTTTGCACTGATTTTTTTTCCGTTTGTAAAATTTTGATCGAGAAACGTCGATAAAACTTTACATAGCATGTGTTGGCTGAATCTCAAAATTGTGTCAAAATGGTCATTCCCTCTGTCTTCGGAAACTGAGTCAAACCCCTTCACTCTTTAAGTAAGGATTTTGAGCTGGCATTGTTGCAAAATATTCACAAAAATTAACTGAGTAATTTGATATATCGAACTTAAAACTGGTTGAGCTATTCTCTCAAATAATAGTTACATAGCCTCAAACGGACAGACTAAATAAACTTAATACAATATTTTTTTCAATATCTTGAGCTCAAATTGTTTCAAAACATTCACGGGATCTTAGCGAATAATTTGAGCCATCAAACTTGAAAATCGGTTGAGTCGTTCGCTCAAAACATCGGTACATACCTACAAACTGTCAAGCTAAACACATTAACCTCCTTATAGCTGGGCGCTCCGTAGCTGGGTAAAAAATTGGAACATTGTTGAGCGAAAGTTCTTTTAGTTTTAATAGAAAATGGATCAAGTTAATGAAAAGCCTGTAGCTGAAAAGCTAAGAAACCCTGGAGGAAAGGAAAAGAAAATTCGAGTCAGCGTGCATTGAACCATCAAACTTGAATGTTACATTGAACCTCAAATTCAATAATACAGTAAATAAAACAATTTACATGATTCAAAACATAAAAATAATAATGTATCTGTAGGTCAGCTAGTAATAGTATGATTACAGTGTCTAATGAGCGATAAGTATGGCAACTGTAGTTTGCTATGTTTCTCTAACTTAAGTTGAGCTTGATTACTATTTAGCTCTAATACATTAGTCTATATATATAGGGATGCCATTGGGCAATCATTGAAGATGATTATCCCAAAATTAAGTAAGCTTATGAATACTTTGAATTTCTTACCTTGTCCTCTAAATTGGGTACCTTTCCAAGGGCCTGGTTTGTGTTTACCATTATTTAATAATTAACCAAGATAGTGTTCCTACTTTTAAGTTTAATACAAATGTTAATCAAAGTTACTGCTATCTTAATGAAATATATTCAAATTAAATATGGGCATGGTTACTAAAGAACTACCTCCTTGCTAACACTTATCTTTATTCTTCAAAATTAAAATAACAAACTATTACAATAAAAAGTTAACCATGGAATGATTCAGCCTAGACTTAGCCATTAATTGTTTTAACATAAATCTCTTATCTGTACTAGTTGGTGTTGATGGTTCCTCAGGCGAAGGCTTGAAGGCGATCGTTGTAGGCTTGCATCAGGCAAGGTCAGGATTCAGAGCGCATTTCTCATCTTCAGAGTCTCGTCGTCCACCCTCAGCCTCGATCAGTTTAGAAGTCCCCTCTTTTTCACCTCTTTGCTTCTTTCCCCCTTTCTCTCTTATTTTGCCTAAGAGGGAGTTGAAAACGATGTTCATTGGCCTACTAGTTTTATAGAGGGAGGAAATTCTGGGATTTCATCGGATGGCTCCGCCCCTTGTCCTGACAGCCGGTATCTGCGAACTATTATCCAAGTAGTCTAATTTAATCATACCTTTTCCACTTTTTCCTCGAGGCCAGTCAAGCCTAAGGGGACCAGTTCTTAAAATTGATTAGATGTTCCAGCTTTTGGCATTGTTACAGTGTTAACTTCTCAGTAAGGTTTTTAAATTAACTTATCCCTTATCACTTATGTGGTGACATCTGTCATCGCCTGTCAGTTACCCTTCTCTACCTGCTCGACCCTTATTTCTTTTGTTCGCTATTGATATTGTTAAATTCTATAACGATAATATTTAACAATATCAATACATATCAAGTTGTTCGACATCACATGATAAAAAAAATTCGTGTTGGTTGTTACAGATATATTTCATAGAATTGCCCGTTCCATTAACAGGAAAATCTTGAGGAGCCATACAAGAGCCTTGAGAAATGAAAAGATCTGAACGTGGCTGGGGATAACTTTTGAAGGCTTTTCTTTTGTTAGCCAAGGAGGTAGGGTGTGGTCGGAGGTAATTTGTTTGTTGGTTTGAGAAGCCTGATCGGCAACAGGTTCCTCTGAGGCTGTGTTGACAAAGGGACCGTTGATGTTAATGGTACAGAAGTCGCACGTGCCCTAACCACAAAGGGAAGCCTAATTGCCGACGAGTTTTTCAGCGATGTTTATACCCTCCGCCCATTGTCGAGGTAACAACAACCTGGCGCCGATCCTCATGATCTCCGCTGGTTTCTTTTGAAATTTTTCAAATGAGGAAAGCGTGCTTGATTCTTTTTTATATGGTTTTTCTGAAACGGCGAGAAACGAAATACAATTGAATGCCATAAGCTTCAAAGGAAACACAATTGAATGCCAAAAGCTTAAACGTAACGCTTCACAACAGTATCAATTATTGGTATTGCTATATAAATTGAATATCAGTACAAGATTCAAAATTGCTCGATAAATTTTATTACTTGTCTGCCCATGATATTGTTAAATTGACTTGCAATAAGTTTTCAAGGAATTGATAAATGAATGTTCATAATTTGGTGAATTTCAAGTAAAACTAAAATGTTATTATGCAATATAATACGATCCCTAATCCTTCCTATCACAATGCTTCTGAAATCTGCCATTACAAATAAGTTATGGTTTTGTTTGATAGATATGCATCATAAAATGATATTCATGATACGATGACCGAAGAAAAACACTGAAATAAGTTGTATGCACCTGGAATTTTAAAGAGTTCTTTAGCAAGTTTAACATCGGACTCGAAAGTTAAAATACGTATATTTTTTTTCGTTTTGGAGTTGATATTTGTATTTTCTTTGAGAATTTATGATGTAGTAATTAATTGTATGGAGTTGACCTGGACAACATTTTATTGGCTCGCCTCCAATGCTGCCACCATATACTTCTACACCCATAGGTGTAGTCCATCGGAAACCTCGGACATGATCTCCACCAAGAGTACACTATTCGCTCCCAAAACGTGACCGGGCGATGGAAGTACTTTCAGCCAATGTAATAATTTCTACCTTTATAGCCGTTGAAGCGCATTGACTACAGCAGTCAGAAATTGTATGATGCTAAAAATATATTGCTATGGATGGAATGGACCCAGTATAGTGTGATTGCCTGAAAAATTTCGGGCAACTTGGCCTTCCTTGGTGAATGGACGGGGTAGATATTCCACCGATGAAAGGTCATTTTAGCTGAAAAAAAAATATTGACGCCATATAATGTATATGAACACTTACTTCTTCCTGGTGAACCCTTTAATGTGCAAAGCTGGTCAGTCGTACCATTGATGAAAAGGGTCTTGAAGAGAGGTCCTCTTACGATTTCTTATTTATATCTCCAATGTTAAGTCGAACGGTCGGTTTTTTTCTTCACGCTCCATCCACTCACCAAGTTGATGGACCGTTTTGTATAAGTTTAAATAAAAACACGGAGTCTTGTGGCTTTTTGGAATAGGCCTAGTTATTGTCTTGGGAAGATATTGTTTCCTCCAATAATTAGATAGTGTTCTGAAATTAGGAAAGTCGGATGACTTCATTTGGATTTAGGAGCATTTAGGTAAAGGTTCCCTTCATGTTCTTCATCTCATAATTATTATTTTTGCCTGTGTTTTGTTGGAATCATACTTTTATTCTGCATAATGGAATACTTTAAATTACACTTTATGAAATATAAATATCTCCCGGATTTCCACTCTAATGATAAAAAGTTTTTGGTGACAGTTTTAGAGAAATGCAATCAGATTACATAATTGTGATGAATAAATTGCTATTTTATAAAGAGTAATGCCATTAGATCAAGATGAAAAAAGAGAGGTAGTTTTTACACCTTCTGTTGGATGTTGAAGTGGTGGTTCAGTGTTGAATTAAAACAGGGAAAAAAAAATTAAAAAACGCATGGGAAACAGATTGGAAAAAAAAGAAAGAAAAAGTGTAAACCTCAATACAACGTTTCCTGGCGGTCACTTTTAGATCAGTTCTGCAATGCAAATAGTGGCTTCGGCACAAGCAAATGTAAACGGAAAGTGACTCCATTTTATAACGTGTTCTGTTTGCGTGTGCTCCATTTTCTTCTTTTCTTGGCGTCAGATTTCCAATTCGTTCATGATACCTTACTAACACACCTATGAATTGCATGTACCAGTAGATTAAATTAATATTAGAAAAGATAATCCTATTTGTAGTAATCGTTTTTATATTATTTAATGAAATAATAAAATTTTAAATGTAAATTTAGGAACAGTTTTGAATAACCGTCGTCTGCAAAATCTATAGTCGAGGCGCGATAGTTTATTTTTTTAAATAAATTGCTAATGGACTTTCTTAATTTGATAATTCGGAGAAAAATAGCAGATTACAATTGAATGTTTTATAGATGAATTCGGTATGATGAAAAAAATTCATAAAGGTGACGAAAAGTGTTTTTTCCCCTTTAAGATGTCAATTTCTTTTTTATAACATAAATAAAAAATACTACTTTATATAACTTTATAAAACTATTTTTTCAAGGTATTGTAAAATCTTTTTTTTTTCAGAATTAATAAATAGATTATTTAACTGAAATATTTTACAAATTTAAACGCAAATATTTCAATTTTTACAATTCTAACAAGCCTCCAAATCCAATCATTGAATAATGTTTGATTTTTAAGAAAATAATTTTCGACATTATAATTTTTATAGCCACTCATATTTTTTTTTCGTGGTCCGATTTTCCTTTGTAATCAACAACAGCTATACCTTACAATATGATAAGGGAAAAAAACATCTTTTTTTTTTTAAGCCAATAATAATATCTATATACAATAATAAAAATTGTTAGTTTAAAATCTATGTTTTTATTAAAACAAGACTCCTGTTAAAATATTAGAAAAGATTCAGCTGCGTCTGTAGACACAATTTCATTTTGAAAATGAAATTACTATTGTTATTTCTGTATTGCTTCCTCAATAACGAAGGTGTCAAATCAATATGACGGGCATGTCTACTACTGTTTATCCAATTATAATGAAATTTTTAGGGATTGTGCATTTTGGTACCAGATGGTCCCAGATCAATTTTATCAAATTCCATACACAAACGTAATTTCCTTGGTACGCCATTATTTCATAAATGGTTCGTCCGATTTAAAGCAAAGTTTGAGGAAAGTTTTTGAACTTTGGCGATTAGTGTAATAATGGCCCAGTATAAATTTTGTTAGATTTAATCTCCTGCTTTCGCTTCCGCGTGCGTAAATATATTTTCCTCGACACGTCTATAATTAGTGTGTAAAAATTGTACAGTATCAATTTCATCAAATTCCATGTGTGTGTGTGTGTGTATGTGTGTTTATGTGTCTATTATTTAATATATAAATTAGTAAATGTTCGCATTACATTAAAATTTATCATTTTGACTTAAGAAATAATTACTTGTTGAAAAAAATAAAAAATAAAAAAATAACTGTTTAGTATTCATTTATTTTGAGTTAATATCTCGAAGTGTTATCATATTCAGATATCATATAACCTGAATACAATGGATTTTCTGGTATTTGACCCAAAATAAACTTTTTTCGGCACCTTTTTGACCTTTTTTTACCATGTTGCTACAAACCGATTTTATCTAAAACATATAGAATTTGTATATGCATTATTATTATTTGTATTATTATTACTATTTTCTTCTGATTATGTCATTGAGAATGTTCATAGGAAATTCATTTAAAAAAATGTATTCATTTTCAGTCAAGGTGCGATAGAGTAAATAGGTATATTTACCTATTTACTCTCTCTAAACTTTGAATCCTGTATCTTCCCACAAATCACAACATAGCTTTTATTTAAGTAGTTTATAGAGGTGAGAAAACATTTAACTTTTTCTCTCCGCAATAAACTTCTCAAAATTTCGCTTACTACATCAGTGATAACAACTTTTGAAAGTGTAAATCTTAATGACCATTTCATTGTGATTATGATGGTATCAAAATTATTTTTCTGTAGCTCATAGATCGGACTTGACAGGATTTCATCAACCTCTCTGCGACCTCTAACGCCAAGGTAGAATAGGGGAGGTGACGACGGGAAGGATAAGGTTCTCTGACGGCCGGGCATCGAGTACTGGAAGTGATAGAAAGATCTTTTCCCCTCCATTCGTTACTTTACATACTCTACCTCACCACTAGCGGGCAGAGCGAGAAAGAGCCATAAGTTCAAACGCGTGTTTTAGGTATTTAAGATGTGACCTCACATATATTTTATGTAAAGAAACTCCTTATGAACAAACAGCGCTTTGAAAAATTGCCATTTTTGCCCCATGACCATATATTCATTCGGTAACACTTGTTAATAATACATTTTTTAAGTTTCGCGAAACTTTTTTTTTTTTTAATTTTTTATTATAGGCACTAATTAAAGCCACAATTTAAGCTCCAGAACAAGTCTCTGCAATAATTATAATACCCAGTAATTAAATGTCCGAAAATGGCCATTTTTTGCGGTTTTTATTTTTTTTTTTTAGAAAAGTTGAACTGATTTCAATTGTTTATAACTCATGCATTTTTAAACGCTATTAAGCACTATTTTTTATTTTTCTTAAAAAAAAAACTTATATGACAGAACGCCCAATTATTATACAAAGGAGAAGGAATTCTTTTATCAATTAATTAAATAATTTTAATAGGTAACAATAATCGGTTTTGGGGGAAAAAGATATTGAAGCTTGGAAGTGCAATAGTGTCTAATTGGCTTTAGTAAGATGTGTCAGAATTCAAGTTTCAACTTGAATAATATTAAAGCAATATGACAATTATCTATGTTAATCAAATAATAATCTACAATTACTAAAATCATTAAAAGTAGTATTAATTCGGCACTAAGACCTGTAATCTCCAAACAAACAAAAAAAGGCACTTGGACCCTTTCGCAGTTTTACACTTCCAATACTCCACGAAACCGGTATTCTACGAAGAATTAGTTCCAAAAAGTGATCACATATAATGAGTTTTATCTTTGCTTTTAGGTTTGAGGCCCCCTGTTCTATTCATCATACTAAAACTATACTGAATTTTATCGAGGAATACTGAAGTCAGATCAATAGTTTTTAATTAGCAATAAAAAAAAAAAAGCGTTTTCTTAATTTATTTTCTAAATAAGAAATTTAATAATATACTCGCACAGTAATTATAATTTAGATCATTATTAGATTTCGAAAAATTGTATAGTTCTTTAGTAAGCTATAAACTTCATTGCTACTAAAGGAAGTTTCTCAAATTCTTTATTTTCAGATGTTTGTTGTTATAGAATTGTATAGTACTCAAACACAAATAAAAATTCATGAAATGTTGAGTTTAGAATCCGAGTACATTGTAGATACACTCTCATCTTCTTTCGAAAATTGATTTTTCTTATTTGTTCCACGGACCGTACATTTCTAGTTTATTTTTTATGATTACCTTTCTTTAAACCTGGATAGGTTCTCCCTTGAAGTCTTGGATATGAAATTCAATACCCTTAAAAAACCCAAGAAGCTTCTTCTATCTAATCAGGAAAGTAGCTCTACCACTCTGATTATTCGATTTAGCTGAAAGCCTCCTCAAAACAATAACTTTTGGTATGAAAATATTAATGCAGTTATCTCAAATTTTAAACTAATATTCTTCTTTCCCAAAGCAATAAACTCAAACATTTTGTTTTAATCTCTTTTAGTATCAAACTAAGAAGTCACAGGTTTCAACTTTTTA
Organism: Rhaphigaster nebulosa; assembly: GCA_948150685.1. NCBI lineage: Eukaryota > Metazoa > Arthropoda > Insecta > Hemiptera > Pentatomidae > Rhaphigaster > Rhaphigaster nebulosa. The sequence continues at coordinate 38,161,172 of OX411308.1, read as the reverse complement.
TTAATTTTTTTGGAAATTATCATGTAGGCAACATTTTCCCTTTAAAAACACTACACGTTTTTATTAAATTTGAATATAAAAAAAAAATAAAACAGAATAAGGCGGCACCCAAGTATGCTGGAATCAGTAACGGGCGGCAGTTCGATTCTTGCCTTTAAGGAATGACTTTAAACCATGGAATAAATGACGACCTTTCCACTCTGAATAGAATAATTTTTTACCCTTTCGGTGATAGTTGTGGTGCATAAGGACTTTTGATGACTTTGGGACAGTTTAAAATAAATAAGAAAAACATTTAACCCTGGGAACACACATATATTTTACTTATTTTTTATGCAATCTATTGGATTTTTCATATTTAATGTTTTCATTCATTTCTTAATATTTCATTTTTCATATTTCTTGTGTACATAATTTCCATATATTTTCATACCACATACTAATTTCTTCTCATATTTCTGTATAAACTATTTTATTGTTTCGAATTTCTCCATGTAATTTCTGCTTTAATTATTCCTCCGTTTCTTTCTTAGATATGTTGTTTTGTTTATCCCAGACGTAGGCCTACTAATTTAGGCCGAAACGTCGGCACGCATTTTAGCAGTATTGTACCTTACTGCGCATTTTTTTCTTTATCGCATCCTCAGCTATCTTTTCGTTGAAATAAGGTTATCGCTATCAGAACATTTCGCTGGTTTAGAAACCATTTGATTTTATCATTTTTCTTTTTTTTCTTTTTTTTTGTCTTTTGCCTTCCGCTTTCTTATCTAATAAGGATTGTCCAATAATAATAAGTTCTCCACATCCTTTTGATATTTTTAATAAATGCTTAGCACTAGGCAAACTCGTTACTGACGTCCGAATGGCGGCTTCAGTGGATGCTCTACCGGTCGTATCAAATCGGTTCCTCGTTCGACAAAACACGGTTCTTATGGATAGCCAGGCTAAAAACTACATATCTAACTCTTATTAGTCATCATGGGGCAATGTTTTATAATACATTTATAGGATTTATTATTTTTCTGTTTACATTTCATGAAATAGCTCTTATATATATATATATATATATATATATATATATATATATATATATATATATATATATATATCGAATAAATTAAATGCTGTAAGCTCAAAACTACACTGAAAAATACCTACAAAATCTTGTTTAATTCGTTAAATTTGATATTTTAGAGGCTGGCTTAGACTCAATGAGAAATTTGTTCGGCTTTGATAATTGGACGTTTCTTCAGAATCTTATAACCCTAAAGTTTTAAAATGTTTTTTTATGGATAAATACGGCTTCCATAGTTTGACCTTTTGACTCTCGCTCGTTGTAAAAGCAATAATTTGAAGAATCGGATAAAATATAGCTATTGATGAAGATGTTGAAAGGAAAAAAAAAAAAGAAAAGAGTGGCTCAGCTAAGGTGAGTGAGAAATAGGGAACCGATATGGATTAATAGAGAGAGGATGTCGGCTAGTGATCCTGAAGGGTGAAGATAAAGCCAAGAGGAATTGATTAAATTTAGCCGGGGAAGGAAAACCTTTCCCAGGCTGCATATAGTTCAATTTCTGGCTAACAGGATTTTTCCTCCTTTTACTGGTTCCCTTTTAGGGCTGCAGCTAACCCTAGCCTGCTCGGGGCTGTAATGTTTAATTTAGGGGCCCTTCCCGTACTATGGACATTTATCGACTGCAATAAATAAAAACCTAACGCTTTTCCACTCTCACCGGCCACTTCTCTTTATATTGCCTCGCTTCTGGCTCCCAACTGCCCATGCGGATCCTTCATTTAATAGCTGCTTTATTTCTTTACTTAAGGTTCTTATTTGCTTCTAGTTCCACTTTTGTTTTATATATATATATATATATATATATATATATATATATATATATATATATATATACATATATACACACACTTAAATAATCGATTGGTCGATTTCAGACCATGCACTAGTCAAGAGGCGAAAAAAGGAAAAAGAATAACGAATCGAATGTGCACACCTTTTTTTTGTTTAAATGTAGTCCTTTTTTTTTCTCTCTTCCTCCGAGATTATGTAGAGTTTATTTATAAATACAATATACAAAATAACAATAAATCGTATATACAGGGATAGGATATGTACATATATTAAATATGTATGACTATATAAAATATAGTCTTCTTTTTTATCGATTATTTACAAATTGGGGCTGGTTAGCTTAATTGGCCATAATCCCAGTCTTTGTAGAGTTTGTACATGTTACTTAAATGGTTTGGGAAAAAACCAGACGGTTGAGCGTGATGCAGGCCGGATCACCTCCTTGAATAACCGTCGGTCAAGAAGCAATGCTTCCTTATAAGCAACTGAGACATTTAGTGTTTTATTTATTAATTTTTTTTTAACCAACTTGTACAGTTGCTATTTTATACAAAAGCTGATTTGAGCCCAGCTTTTATGCTTACTGAAATGCCATTGATTTACAAATGATTTTAATTGAATTTTTTTATTAGGTTCATGATACTTGGAAAATAATTATAATTTTTGTCATGCGTATGACTTTGTTCCCAATCGACTTCATCTCTGTATACTTCACAGGTTCATTTTTACTCAGTAAAATAATATACCTATTGACTTGTTTGATCGAGAGGAACTTAAAAAATTTTTATTTTAATTTTCTAATTAAGCTCTAATAAAAACATGATACATTTAGCTGCCAGAATCCGCGTATTTTTTTCAAAATCCTGTTATTATCCGCACGCAAACAGTTCTTGGTATTAATTGCTCGCTTCGACATGCTTTGATCATCCTATAACTTTCTTGTTATCTTCCTTTGCGGACGTTAGTAGTTATTGTGATTTCAGTGTGACTACAGCATGGCTGATTGATTACTTACATTTTACATTAACGATAGAGGAGATCTACAATTTTATTTTAAAAGGTTGTTCGTCTGACGAAAATAAGAATCTGACCGTTTCTTTTTAATATGGGAAAATAGGGTTTTGATGATGTTATTCCTCATCTATTAACATTTTTACGACATTTCGAGGAGAGGTAAAGGGAATAAAGATTAAATTGGTACTACTCAGGATGAATGTTGGTTCACTTTTGTTAATAATGGTCCAGAATTATTCAGCAAAATCCATACAATATTTCAAACACCAGTTTATTTGAGTTTGTCAATTCGTTGCTAAGAATAGTTTTTATGGCTAGTCTTTTCTTGCGTTGCTTTTTCTGCCCTTGCCTTTATATTATTCTAATTATCTTTGCCCCTTTCATGAATAATACCCGTACGCATTATGGCGGAACTACAGAGAACTTTCCACTTTCTTCAACAAAGGAACTTTCCTCATAATAATGAAATAAATAGGAGATAAAAGAAACATATTGTTAAAAAGAAGATGGGGTTGGATGCGGCAACGTCAGAATATACAGCCCATTACGGCCTCTGTTGGCGAAAACTTTAATTAACTCAGGATGGGTGCCGTTAATTTTTTAGACCTTTCCCACACCGCAGTTTTCCACTACATTTTCCTTGCACTGCCAGCTTTAGGCCTTACCATTTTCCGCCTAATAGGATGGGGGACATCTGAACTCGCACGGGTTTCTGGAAAAATTCTTTGTCATTTATGATTTTTTTAGTGCATTTTTAACTCTTTTAAGGGGATGAAACATGGCTAAAAGTTTTGTAAGATAATTAAAAGCGTTACTTTATTTTTATTTTATATTTTTATGACTCGCCCTTCATTTAAAACAAAATATGAATATACTCATATAAAATCTACTCCAAATATTAACTGCAAATATGATTCGAACTCATATTTTGACGGTATTAACTATTATAGCGCATTGACAATAAATAGAATTAGGATATGTAACCATGAAGATACCAAATGAATATCCATAAAATCTAAAAGTAAAGTTAATAAAATCACTCAGTTTCAAAGAATTTACAATTCATGAATAAAATAATTTGAAAATTAATTAGTCATTATTAAAATTTAAGTAAATATTAGTTAATAATGTCCGCTAAAAATCTCAAAAATATTACATGTTCACATTCTATATAATGGTTATACATATTATTATATTACATACATAGTTAGAAACATAGAATTAGTCAGCAGATACATAGAAAATTAGATAAATAGTCAGCCTTCTAAAGTATCAAATAAGATTTTTATTTAATTTCTTTTTTTGTTTATTTTAATCCCTCTGGAGGGGATTATTACATAATATGTATCATAATGTATGTAAAATATGAATTAGTCAATTTATAAAAATAAATTTGAATTTACAATAATTTTTGTTCTCATAGATGTGGTTGATTAGGCCTTGTATAGTCCATATAATTTGATTTTTCATCATTAATACTGTATGTTACTAAAGACACTAAATTTGCTTGGGTCTAAACTTGTTTAACTTATTTTCAACTGTTCCTAAATATTGCAAAACAAAATATATACATGTTTTTTTTTTTTTTTTTACATTATCAATTCTATGAACGAATGGCCTATGAATAAAATTGTTGGTATCAATTAAAAATAATTAAGTCCAGGATTCAAGATCTTTGTCTTGGTTATTTTTAGAGCTTAAGATATTTTTACAAATAAATTTCACAATTAAATTGAAAGACACGAAGTAGCTTTTTAATTGTTTGACATAATTTCATTATTTTGATGAAAACTTTCTCTTGACTGAAGAAGATACCACCACCTTGCTTAATAAACTATCCTAGACTAATGCCAGTCGGAGCAAACTAAACATAGTTAATTATATCCCTTGTTCTTTTATTAATAAATGTATTTTTAATGAGCAAATGTATACCAAAAATTATAGTAATTATATTGTTTCGAATAATAAAGTTTTTAAAATTATAGGCATGTTTTTAAAATGATCAACTCGAGTAGAATATAGAAAAATGTACCAACAGAATTAAATCTCATTAATATTATTTCAAAGGTTGCAATTCCCTCTCTGGACGTGTCACTTTTGCTGATGTTTTAAATACTATTAGGTACTATTTAGTTAAACTTATATAATACCTAATTAGTCATACTAAAAATGTTGTTACATATTAATTTTAAAGCTAAGATTGATGCATTTGGAGGTAGAAATTGCTCCTTGGAAGGATAAAGGATGGGCTATCGTTATCAATGGTTATTAGAACTTTTATGTTACGAAAAAAATTGAACAATGGATATGTTGTTCGTAGATGGCGCCTTTAAGTCCAAACCCAAAACTAATTTATCCACTGAACTACCACACACATCACATAAAATCATTTATGATATTGAAAGTGCTATGTTAAATATGTTATACATAGTTTTAATTTACAAAACTATGTACTGAACCTATTTGAATAATATTTCTAATTTTTTTTTACCCTCGGAACAGTGTCATATTGTTGATTCCTCTGCCATGTGGCTCGCTTGCTGACATAATCCTAAAATGTCCAGGATACAAGAGGGGGAAGATTTCCAGTTTGACAAGAGCTGAAGGAAGTAATTGCGAAGCCCCGCTGAGGACCGGAGTGGGTCGGCGGGGGTAGATTGAGTGGGCTTGTCCCAACGGCGGGTGGTCACATTTGTTCCTCCACAGTCTTGAGTGGCCGGGCAAAAGAATTGACGTCATTGCAGACCCTCCTTGTCGGGGAATAGCCTCTACCATCTCCCTCTCTCCCTTCTCCCCCACATTTCAAATCATGGCCAGGTCTTGTCTTTCTTCAGACCTTAATCATCATGTTTTCTTCTCACTAGCGACCAAAAGTCATCAAACAAATAAACAATTATGACTAGTTATGAATAAGTATCCTACTGATCTAATTAGGGTACTTATTCAGCATACCTGCTTCTCATCTTCAAAACCAATACATTACAATTCAGTTTTAGCAACCAATACTCTTTAGAAAATGCTTTTCAAGATGATGTGTTACTGGCCTACGTTCTTAAGATAAACCTATTTTTACCAATGTTTTGATTCCCGTAATAATGTTTTCCATAATAGTTACGCATACGGAGGAAAATACTTTTTACTGTCAGAAAGCAACTTTTGAAACATTTCTTCGAAAAGTAATTGTTGTTAAATTATGAAAATACCTAATTAAAAATAATTGTTCCCCATGCGCCTTAACACCATCTATCTACTTGATTTCTTTATCTCTCAAACACTCGTCTCCCTCTCAATCTGATTTTTCTCTAGAGATTTTCAAGTCAGGTGTCTCTCCTTCGAGTGATCCTCTGACCTCTTCTTCAGGCTTTCCTCGTTAGATTTCTTTTCTCCCCGTCTCTTTTTCTCGAAATATTTTCCGATATTTTCCGCTCACTAATTTTCTGTATAAATTTCTTTATCATCTTTAAGCTCTTTTTCTTTAAAGAGTCAATCCAAGGATCCGTCACGGCCTTCATAAGTCAATTTTACGAGGTCATGTCCCAGACCTTAACTTAGATTTTTATAAAAATATATAGTCCCTACTAGAATTCACAATATATAACAAGCATCATTATGCGAATTGATGTGCCGAAAATTGAAACACGAAAATGACATTGATATGGGGGTGTGGAAATGGATTGTTGGGAATGTGGGAAAAGATTTCAAAAGATATTTCTTAGTCACTAGGCAAGATCGTTCGGCTAACACCATTAATATCTAACGCCACATAGCCACAAGATTGGAAATTGCATCTGACCGATGGAAAGTGTACGATTCACTCATCAACCATCCTTGTTTTTCTTCGTTCTTCCGAATATATGGTCACGTTCGATGATAAACAATGAAATCAGCTGTTCTCCAGTGTCCTCTAGAGTTTAGTCCATTTTGATTCAGAAAAAGTTTTATTTTATAGACGGTATAAAATAACAATTTTGCCCTATATTATTATATTGTACTAAAAGCTGTAAAAGTCAAGTTATAGTGTATTGAGTCAACCAATAGATTAATATGGTGAAAAAACGTACTTTAAATGGTGCTGTAACATGGTTTCATTTTTTAGATTATTAGTTTTTAAAAGTTGAAAATCATAAAGATCGGTCAAAAGATCAGCTGCCCCAATCAGAAATTGGAGGTATAGGAGGCTCTTCTATCAGAGTTCTAAATATTTTTGTTACAGGTGATATAGAATTCGCTTTTGTTTAAAACATCTAAAGCGTTAGATAATAATCCCTCTGATGGAAACGTTGGAATCAGTTCGGATGAACGGAGAAAGGCAACAATCACCATCGATTTCGAAGTATCCGACTCTCCCAACATCCTTTGAGAAGAAGGAATTGCTACGGAAAAGACGAGGAAGTTGTGTAAACCGGTGACTGGAGCAAATAGAGACGCCTCAAGGATGTTTGGACTCCTGTTTAATGGTCAATAGCCCGGAAGGAACCAGTTGAATACATTTCTCCATCTTTTATACCTCAGAGGGCCGCTTGGGCCTTTGAATATTTTCGGAATGTTTTCTGCTTTGTTATCTTTTCCCTCGTATATGAATGTCCCAAAGAGAATGGTTTTATTATTTTTTTCTAAAATATTCCTATTTTGCTTTGATTAGAGTTGTGAATCAATCTTTAACATTATATCAAGATAAAAGAAACATCAATCGATACTAACATATCCACCTTCAGCAAAATAGGATGCGGAGTGACGCAACATAGAGTATCTTCAATATTAATTGATTGATATATGGTTATATATGGTATAAATTGAGGCACAAGTTTAATTTTTTTTTCAGATTTTCATTACTCCCGAAGGCTTGTAATTGATCGAATCCAAAATTGTAAGAAGAGCAAGAGTTTTTACCATCATAAGAGTTGGTTCAACTATTATGCTTTTATCAGATAAAATCATAACAAGGGCGTTTTTACTCGGTTCATTAAATCGTTTTTCGAATGCGTGTCAGACTGGAGGAAATGTAGGATCCGACTCCCGTAATCATCGGACCATGTGAAAAGAACGCTTACTTTCTTCGTGATCTAAATCGCATTCGGATCCGACTCCGATTTTAATGGACCTTGTGAAAACGAGCTGATTTTCTAGTCAACTACTTCAATAATTTTTGGTCATTTTTCGGTTTCGTTTGAAAAAAAAATACAATTAAAAAAAGTGTATTCATTTATGAAACATAGGAATGAAGGTAATCCTGCAATTATCCAATATGATAAACAAATTAATCATTTATTGTGTTCTGACATACAGGTTTCCGTTAGCTCTTACGAACAAGTTGGAACTAATTTTTGCAAGGTTAATTAGTTTTACCGTAATTGTTTGCTTCAGACGACTTCGCACGAATTTTTAAGGATTTGTCTCATCGAATTTTCTTCAAATTCTGCTGTGATGCAACCTGAGCCTTAGGCTGAGGGTGCTAGACGCGTTCCGCTTAGGAATTACTTGGCGAAAGTTGGACTTTTAAAACTTTTCACTCTAGCTTGGAAAGAAGAAAGGAAGAGGGTGGCTATCACGTGTAATGGAGAAGTGGCTTTTAATGAGGGTCTGGATAACATTGTTCTTGGTAAGAAAAGCAATATGGGAGTGTGGGGCGAGGAGGCTGACATCTGCCGGCTCTAAATTACACTTCTTGCCCTGACAGGAGACAATGTAGCCTTAGCCTCACTTTTTACCACAACAGCCGACAGGAAATTTCCTCTATTTCGCTCAAATAAAGACTCCCCTCCCTTAGGAAGAATCAAGTCGACTGTTTGCTAAACGGGATTTAGGAGCCAGCCACAGAAACGGTTTTATTTTTAGGATTAGTCGATCCGGAGTTACGCTGTCGCACAAGACTACTTTCCTAACGTACTTTTTAAATAAGGATAGATAGTTTCATACTTAAACAGAATACGGTTTAATTAGGGGATGCCGCTTAGTGGAAGATTTGGAATAGATTTTCTTTTTTATTTGTACCCATCGTCTGAAATAAATTAAATTTAAAAAAATATATTACATATTGCATAGTTTTGTTTTTGAAAGAACTTTGATGTTTACATTGTACGCGTTGTTACTTCTTCATTAGAAAATGTATTATTCTTTAGTGGCTATTTATTATTCTTTACGGCCAAATATAGGCCGTAATTTTCTATCGCTTAAATCCATCCCTGAGCCAACTACTCGATGCCCTCCCCTTCGATGATCGAGGTACCTAAATGACAGACACGCACATGATTTCATGGCATTATTGCTGGAGTTTAGATAGGGACTGTTCCAAGAAGGTCACGAAAAAGAAGCTTCCGAAGTGTTGAGTGACTAGTTGGTTCCATCGATGAATTGGTACTAGCTATTTAATTTTTAGATTTGATTCGTGGATTAAAACTTAGGTTAAAATAACCTACATTTAAATAACCTACGTTTCACTAGATATTAGAAATTTGACCTCCTATGAAAAAACTAATGCCATATTTGAATTCAGAGCACCAAATTCATGTGAAATCAGCTCCAAATACCCCGCCACCAAGACTACTGTTGGCCTATGTTATTATTGAAAATGGTCAATTATTTAAAGCAGTGTTAAATGATTGGTTGCATCGAAGTTTAAAGCTAACGAATTAAAAAGAACATTATATCTTGAATGATTAAAAAAAAAGCTATATCGAAAAGTCTACCTCTCTCTAAACCAGAGTTATCTGAAATTTAACATGGACCCTACTTGTGCTGTCATGTTCAACATCCGCGTTCGCTATGACAGTTTTTGTTGACACTTTTCGGTACGATCGGAGGGGTAGAGGAGGAGTTCACCGAGATGAATTGAAAATACTCTTTCGTGTTAAATTTTAATTTCTGGTCTGTCATAATAAATTGATTTAAACAATACTGTCGATAATTGTAATTAATTAAGGTATATAAAATTACGCGTGTACGAACCAGTGACACATAGTGTGTTTTACTTCGAAATCAGGGAACTAGTTAATACAGGAAAACAGTTTATCAAAAAAAATATTTAAAACTGCGATTTTTAAAACCACTTTTTGGGACACAATGGCCCTTAAAATGTATGTATTTTCATTTAAGTATACTTCCTCTTTCTTAAATATCAACAAATTTAAACTTTTTTGAAGTAGCATTGATGAAAACAGGTATATATGCACAAGTATATAGTTCATAAATCCGGAAATGAAAAGCTAATTACTGTAACAAGTAAAAAATTTTTTTTTTTGCATGGGATGGTTGGTGAAGAAAAAAAGGAAACGACATATTTTTGCAATCCAATATTTATTTAATATAAAGGTGTAAAACGGGTTAAATCTATGCAGTGGAATTACTGAGGACTATGTGAATAAGAAAGCTTCTAGGCGATATCTGATTTAAAAAAAAGTAAATGAAAAGATATTGTATGTATAAGGAATGAATTTCCGAGATACAAGAAAGATGAAAGCTATAAAGCCTGATAGATGAACTGTTGAAAGCCTATGAAATACTAGAGTGTCCACTATGAAAGCCTATGAAATACACTCCCATTTAGATTTTATTCCAGAAAATTTGGGTGCATTAAGCGACGAACAAGAAGAGAGGTTTCACCAGGGATCAGGACGATGGAAAGAAGATAACTGGGACACTGAAACTCATCTATGTTAGGCAACTACTGATAGTTTTTCTAAAGGGATGGGAGGGGGATTCTGAAGAAAAAAAAAGGAAAAAGAAGCAGTTGTTGTCGTTGTGTGACATCTTATTTAATATAATTTTTAATTCACATAATCCTCAGTTATATCTTCGATAACACTTCTAATATGCCAATTCCTTTTCATTTTATTTGCTTTATAAGATTGCATAAGGTTCCAGCGTCCCAGAAATCCTTTTATTATATTTAAAAACCACTTATTAGCTGTCAATTCCTTATCATTTAATTGCAGTGAAAACAGAAATCATCTAGAAGCTTCCTTAATTTAGGTCCAATAAATATGCACTGTTTTAGTTTGTCGCTGTATGACATCTCTTGTAATATATTTTTTATTCCCATAAACCTCAGTAACTTTTTTTGCAGGGATTAAACACGTTTGTATTAAATTGCAAAAATAGGTCGTCTCCTATTTTTTTTTCGCCACCACCCATCCTCCACCCTCCAAAACTATTTGTTTGTGTTGCATCATTTTCGGATTTAGGAATTCAAAATACACCCTATACAATTATACCCATCAATATTACAAAAATTATGTCATCCTGTGTAATTGGGGAAGCAAGGAAGAGATAGAAGCAAGCGAGATAATCCCTTTGTTAAAAACTTTAGTTTGTTATAAACTTAATAAGTTTTAATTTATTTGATATTGTTCTAAAGAAATATTGTTATGCCGTAGTTCAGCAGTGAGTACCCATTAAAAGTGACATTAAAATGAAATTTACTATATTGAATCTTTATTCTTTTAATATTTATAGTTTCCTTAATTTTCATTTTATGCGCTTAGTCATTTTTATGGCATACTCACTGCGAAAAAGCGGCACAACAATATTTTTCTTAAGATGTATTAAATAAAATAAATAATTCTATTGTATTTTATCAGAGCCCGGGGCGTTTCCCAGTCGGCTCACTATTGATTACCTTTTTATAGATCCAGACCAATAACTTTACAGGCCCAATCCAATCACCATATAACTTTATAACATCTATTATATTTACTGTGCCCAATTTTCTAGATATTCATATTTTAGGTTCAGTTACTTTTTTTTTCTTCAATTTAATTTATTGTGGGCCTTGTATACCGTCAAACGTCATCAACAAATTATTTAAGAATAGTTCATCCAGTGGGCTAATCCGCTACTCCGGTATTTATTTTCTATGGGATGGGGATTATTGATAATAAATTTTAAGTTAAATTTTTAAAATTCAAAGTAGAGTTGATGAATTCAATGTAGCAACGAAAAATTCTGTCCACTTCATTTGAAACTCACTATGAATCTGCCATATTGTATTTCTAAAATGTCACTCCCAATTCACTTTCAGCGTCGGAAAATATCCTCAAATTCTGACACACTATAGTAAAAATGAAGGCTTCACAAAAAATCCTTTCCGCAATCTTTTATGAATTACGTTTGATGGCATTTTAGTTCATAATTTCTTGACGTGGCATTATGTATACACTTTTTTTTATAATTCGTGGCTGTCAATTTTGACAGATTATATATAACACGTTTTAACGTATATTACGTAGCATGCACCCTGTTAAATTAATCGAAGTAACACCGTAGTGGCGATTAAAATGGGCATGTTGTAAGGTTGTTGGTCTTAGTAACTAAAGAATCCGCAATAAGTTAATCAGCGCTTGATTAAGTTAAGCGTCCAAGAGGTAGACCGACACGAATATGAAAGGGTTGTTTCAAAATCTTGTATTTTTGGGTTTCAACGGTGTTCGATTGACGGAGAAGTATTTAGAGCGATTGGTAGTATATCGGCATCGATCCCTCCGGTTCGCTAAGTATTTTATTATTATGAAGATATATTTATTACTATGAAAATCTTAAAGTAATAAATTGATAAGAAGTTATACCTTAAAACTGGGGTTATAAAGTAGCCTGAGGACCCTCTCTTGAACATCATTTTTTTTTTCTGACCCTAGGCATTTAAATTTCCTGAGAATGAATATTTTATTATCAGTATGCGCTATTGATTTTGTTAGTTTAAATGCTCCGTGTTGAACAGTAAATTGATTTTGTGTTCATTCAACATTTTAAAGAACAATGGCTTCTTTAAAGGCTAGGCGATTGTACCTTTATATGAACTGGTTCGGACCAGTTGCCGAAGAAACTATGAAACTTTTTCACTTAGGAAATTGTCTTTGTCCAGTAAGTTCGTTGTTGAGAACGAGCCTTACACTGACTCGCGTAACTGGAGCTGGATGGAGTTAACCAAGTCCCGGGTTGTCTTGGCCGTTATGGTAGAGGGCTTGATGTCGGCTGAAGGAAACAGTTTGTTCTACAAGCTCCTATCTCTGAGAGCCTCTCTCCTGGGGAAGCTCACCAAGAGAGAATATCCTCTGGGAAAGCTCTATCTTGATGAGACTAGACTGGAATTTATTTTGATTGCAGTAGTCCTCTTGACTTTTAAGTTAGCAGTTATGGCACCAGTTCAAGGTTGCCCCTTATTTTTTATCGATCTGCTGGGCCACTCCCGGACCAAAAAAGTTTGAGATGAGATTTTCTTTTGCCCTCTGAGGATTGCAATATACGTTTGGTTATTATATATCCTTTTTTTCTCATTTTGTGTGTGTATATATATATATATATTTTTTTTTTCTATCATTTCTTATTTTAGACGGTAAAAATGCTTTTATAATGCTAAATAGGTATAGTCAATATAATTAGTACAGTACAGTAAAAAACAAAATTAGTTGACAGACAAAATAATATTTTCTGTTCATTTTAAGTGCATAAATATGTTACAAAACTGAAATAATATCATTTTTCGGGTCGAATTCAGACCAGTGGGCAATATTAGTAACTATAAATAAGTATTGTCAAAAGTATCAAGTTGAAATTCATTTAGTAAATCTGTCTGATATGTTTCAGCTACTAGTCTCTCATTTGGAACTTAAAGTTTACTCTAGATTTGTCAAAATAAATATTTTAGCAGCTTTCACAATATTTAAAATAAATTTTTCCTGTAATCGTTATTAAATTTTTATGTAGGCATACGTGTTTATTATTATTATTCTTACTATTTTCTTTTCTACATAAATAAAACTCAAAATTGGACCATAAGAAGTAGAATTAAATTCCTTTAAGGCTAATGTTGTTTCTGTTGATAAGAATATAATTTTGACTAATGGATATTCCAAAATTGAAATACGTGTTTATTTCACACTTGCGGAGGACCTGAAGGTAATAGGATTCAAGTTGAAAAACTTCTTCAATAAATTTACGTTTTAATGTTTTGTTAACAACAGTTTTATCATGAAAACACAATTTCACAAAATATCGTTTGGTTCCTTATTGTATATCTGGATCCAAATACGTTATTGTCAGTTGTTTCTATTTTTTCTATATTTATATTTATTGTTTCTATTGCTAGTTTTTTTTTCATTTTTTTTCTCCTGATAAAAGAAGTTAAATTTAAAATTCTAAATTTTAAAAGGTTTTTGATATAAACCTTCTTTGAAAATCTGAACTTACATCGCGCATTTGGTCTAGAAACTTAAAAGTTAGAATCTACAAAACTATCCTTATACTGTTCTGTACGGGTGTGAAACGTGGTCGCTAACCTTGAAGGACGAACAACGCCTTAAGGTCTTCGAGAATAAGGTATTGCTTAAATATTTGGTCCATAAAAGGATGAGTCCACAGGAGAATTTATGAGGTTGCACAACGTGGAATTCGAAGCATGGACCCTGTTAATATAATCGAACTATATCGCGACGGTTGTAATGGGCTTGTAAAGTTGTTGGGTCCAGTATCGAACGAATCCCTAAAAAGTTAATAAACGCTGAGCTGACAGGTAAGCGTCCGAGTGCTAAACCGAAACGCTGGTGGGAGGATTGCATCAAGGGTGATCTTACGGATTTGGATTTGGATGATAGTCGGTGGACCGAGGTTTGTAGACAGCGATTGGTGGTATCGGCATCGAACCTTTTCCACTAAGCGTTTTATTTATTTCATGTATACTTAATTAGTGACATGTGCTTCTAACAAAGGTAGTTTTATAAAAAAAAAAAAAAGTACATATCTAAATTCGTAGTGAATCATCCGTTTCATTTTTTACTTGCTCAAAGAAGCGCTTGTTCCTCGACTTTATTAACCGAAAACCTACGTTAGCTTAAATAGATTCATTATCCTAATGGAGATGAAATTCAGTCTAATGAACGACACTCAAAAAAAAAATTAACTTAAAAGCAAAAATACAACGAACATATGCGAGAGTGGGGGTGAAAAGCGACGGCCATATTGATTAGAGGTAGACGAGTTTTTGCGGTACACAGTGGCTTTGATGTGAGGTGTGCCGGGGCTGTTTTTTGCAGACTGATTACGGTAGCCTTTGTGGCCTCTGATACAGCTGATAGCGGTTCCGTCTCATCGGCCGTTGATCGGCTACGAGTCTATGGCTTCTTTACCTCCACCGAGGATGGACAATTCTTCTTTGTTTTATTCCATCGATGATCCTAGAAATCGTTCAGTGGCTTGAAATCGATACGGTGTAGAGATTCATATTCATATAATTTCGTGATAAATGATTCCTAGCTTATTCCTGCCGACATGACCTTGATTCAGAAGTTTCATGAATGAATCCATATAACAGAGAAAAAATAAATTAGAATTTAACATAATTATGTGACCGTGATATGATCAATTATTTTATAGTAACTTGTTTATAATAAATTAAAAAAAAAAAATCCGATTATTGTTAAATTTAAATCTTTATAGTAAATTTGTCTTCTTTCTTATAATTTCTTAGAAAGTTCCTGTAATTATTTTATTAAAGGGCAAAATATAACTTCCATTTGTAATCTACTTCCTTATTCTTTTATCGTTTCGGGGAAATATTTCCTCATCGGTAGCTCTTAGACTCCCAGCAATATGTAAAAAAATATATGTAGAAATTTTTAATTATGGACAATGGGAAAGGAATAAACAGTAGAGGTATTGTTAAATTATAGATAATATTAAACAATTAATATGGCTTATGTGTATGTTAAATTGGAAAATGTGTAAATTATAAAATGTTGATAGATGTAATAATTGTTAATTTTAGTGATGAAAGTTCTGATGATGAGGAAATATTTCCTCGAAACGTTAAAAAAATAAAGAAGTAGATTACAGCTGAAAGTTATATTTTGCCCTTTAATAAAAAAGAACAAAAAACTTTATAGTAAAATAGTAGAAATATCACCTAATGTTTTAATTCATGAATACCTGATTAACAAAAATAATATAACACGTTAATTTAAAATAAAATAATAATGTTGTTAATTAATTATACATAAGATACATGTTATATATTATTGAAGTTTTTGATAATGGAGTTAGCCCGAAACGTAAAACTTATATTAAAGATGTGAAAGAAGTCTGAGCGTGTCTTATTAACCTTCTTGTAGTTTTATCTCACTGGGATTCCCAAATTGATTCCTACAGACATACATTGGCATATAACATTCCTTGAGAATGTAAGAATAAATATTGAAAAATAGTAACCAATGTTTCCCTAACTACTTACATATACATCTTATATATAAAGTCCGTGTGAAATTTAAAACAAAAAGGTATAACTTTATTGGGAAGTGTGATAGAACACTAGTGAAGAATAAATTGAAATAAAAAAAAAATCTGCTTTTCAAAGAAAATATAGTATTTTTTGAGTTTACAAACGTCGGTAACTTTTATTGATTTGCTCTATCATAAATCCTAATGGATTAGTTCGTTAACAAGGGGTTTAACATCCTTATGTGCTTCGACCTAAGGCAGGAGCGGGAGGTTATTCTGTATGGAAAAAAAAATGCATTGTAGTTAAACCGTATCGCAAATATATATTACTAAAAGACTATTCTGTTAGAAATCAAGAAATAATATTTTAAGAAATAGACATGCTTAATATTACCTCAGCCTATCAATCTTAGAATTTATTATTGGCTACTAAGATATACAAAATATACAGGACAGCTAAAAAGATGCACAAACAAAAATTGCAAACCGCTCAATATGTTAAACTGAAATCGTTTCCAAATTGACACCAAGCTGCAGAGAAACTCACAGTTTACGAATACTTGCGACGATTTTATGATGATCATAAAGGACACGACAATAAAGTTATTGAGACGCTTCAGAAGGCTAAAAAGAAGCAAGTTGAAGGATCTACTTGTTCAGATCTGTAAATAAACATAGATATAAATTATTTTTGTCAACGGGTACAAGTGGGTGTTGCTTTTCGTCATTTCGAGTGTAATCCAATTATTTTCATTAATCAATTGTCACGTGAGTGATTGATGTGGATTAAAAACATACTAATGAAGAATGTTCAATTAGTTGAATGGCTTGTTGTACTAGTGGTTTTGCTTCTGTGGTATAGAACCATGAATATGCAATAAGTTATTACATACTCCAAATTTTTGCTTTGTAATTTTTCAGTTCTGATAAAGCTTTGATAATCAATATTGATAACATTGTGAAATTACCAATAATTAACTAATAATTATTTATAATTTGCCAATTTTGTCAATACTGAAGCATAAATTTAGTTCAGGCACAGATAGATAGCTATAAACTTTCAATTACGCAAAAACCTCAGCTGATTAAAATTTTCCAGTCCAATAGAATAATTGTTTTCTGTATCTTCTATAAATTGGTCCAAATAGGAAGGTTTTATTTTTTTATAGATTAAAAAAAATAATAAAAAAATGAAAATGGTTTCCTTAGTAACATGCGCTAAATACTTTAAAAAGGCGCTTAAATATATGGATACAAATTCCAATGCGCTGTATATTTGCTAATACTGGTGCCATATGAACGATTTTTTTTTTTTTTTAGAGGATTTAATTTTCTCTCAAGTGTTAATTTAAAATCGTAAATAAAATGTAATGCTTTTTCTGTTATGCGCTGAATAAAACAATTTATTTCATAACTCCCTTTTCTGTTTTTTTTTTCTGGGGAATGTTTTCTATATGAAAATTAAAAGGGTTTCATAGATAAGATTTTAAGCAAGTTTCATCAAAATCGCTATTGCCGTGCTTCAAAAATAGACTGTACAGCCTATAGAAAAACACGTGCTTCGGATAATAGAGCCGTTATTGCGTAAAGGTTGTTCTGACTTAGTACACAGGCATCGGGGGTCTAAATTCCACAAAACAAAACAATCAAGGGATAATCGTAGTACGAGACAAAGAAATGGCCGAAACTGTAGCGGAGAACTACGACTTATCAATGGAATTTATTTTTCCGATTAGCAAGGAAATCCAAGACAACTTTAGTGGTCAAAACTGGTTTTGTCCTTAATTAGAGTGAAATAATAATCCAAAGAGAGACTGGGGGATTCAATATGGTGAAAATATATCCAGCCTTTGGACTCTGTTTTAGCCTGTATTCAATTAAGACTTAAATAATAGCTTTGAGAGCCCGAGGGCACTTCCATCATCAAATTTTATTAAAATGCTTCAACACCACCGTGATATTATTTCATTCCACCGTCCTCACCTAACAGAGAAAATTTAAAACTGAATTTAATTTCTATCAGTGAAGTTTTAAATACTTCATGGCTATATGCATAACACAAATGGTTCTACACTCGTGGTATGGATAAATTAATCCCTGTAATACAATTTTTGTGGGGAATATATAGTCAGATAAAATTATGTTTTCTAACAATATAATTTTAAAGGATTATAAATAATCTATTTTCAGATTAGTTGTGTTGGAAATTGAGATGAGCTTTTCTCTTCTTGATCCTACAGTATTTCTTTGAATCTCTTTAGGTCTCATAGTTTGCGGTTACATCGTCAATTGGTCCATTACAAACTTCTGAATCGTGTATTTGATTCCCCAAACAGTTATACAAATTGTTTTGCTCTGCTAGAAAATATCAAACTATGGGATGGAACCAATGATTGATTAATCAAATTTAGTGGATTCAGTGTTTAAGCCGAAATTAAACTGAAATTAAATTATACTTTTAACGTAAAATGAACAGCTCATTCGATTTTTATCTGTCGTTTGCGATTTTGATGCGTAAATAAAAAAAAAATCAAACAAGATGAAATTAATGGGTTATTCCAAACCTTCCACTTCATCTATACTTAATCTCAGGTTTTAATAAAATGTTGTATGCTTTATATTTTCATATATATATATATATATATATATATATATATATATATATATATATATATATATATATATATATATAAGATTAAATA
This sequence comes from Rhaphigaster nebulosa, assembly GCA_948150685.1. NCBI lineage: Eukaryota > Metazoa > Arthropoda > Insecta > Hemiptera > Pentatomidae > Rhaphigaster > Rhaphigaster nebulosa. The sequence goes on along the minus strand of OX411308.1, from coordinate 38,142,386 downwards.
CCAAATTTTATTTTTCCATCTCAATTAGTTTTTTGTTTAGAGCCACTTAAAGTTTTGACCAAATCGATGTATTTGTATCCTCAGAGCTCCCGGAGATTCTTTCTTGCCCCATGAAAAAAAAAATTACTATTCTTATTTGCCAACCAAATAGTATTAAACATCCAGGTTATATTTAAAAAACTGTGCTGATTTCAGGAAAAAATCAATGTAAGATACAACAAAATTATACAAAAAAAAAATGTTATGTATTAAGTTATGAAAATTTTTAAGTAAAGTTCGGTGTTTTATAAAAAAGATTATTATCAACCAAAGAAATAATTTTTGTTTTACTATTTAATGATATTAGCTAACATATAGAATAATACAAATAATGCCATTTTATCTGTTTGATTAAGAAAAAAAAATCAAATTAGGAAAATGTAAAAGTAAAATAAGGTGTTTTACAAAAGAATTAGACATTATGAACCAAAGGCAGTATGTGTAATAAAATAAATTATATTTTTTTAAAATATTTCTAGTGATATTAGCTACTAAAAAAATATTTCCTCTAGAATGGATAAATAAAAGTAACATTGTGAGAGCTAGCCGATGTATTTATGATAGCTAAGCTCACCCCTTTCCTTTTTACCTCCTGTGGAAACAATCCTGGAAGAAGGTTATTTCTGGATAAAAAGGTCGGCGGTAGCTACCTACTGTAAAAGAACTCCAAATGGTGTCGTGTTTACGACAGCTTACATATATCCAAGATGGAAAAACAACTTATACGTTGCCATGAATTCTTGTTGCTGCGAGCTATATCACAGCTTCTTTATTTGGCGCTTGTTATATTTATTTAGTTTGTATTTATCATAATGCATTCGAAATAAATTACTCTCGTAAGGGAGTGTAAATTTATTGAAAATTATTTTTTAATTTCTTGAGAGTTACTGACTACGGTCTGCTCCTCGAACTATACCAGTCGGCTCAGTGCTTAGTAAGTTTTACTTTCTCTTATCTATATATAAAATATATTGTAAGGGGAAGTATTCCAATCGTTAATATTTCGAATCGGAGTTCTCAACATAAAGTTTTAAGGTAGGCTGAGAGCAAATAACTGTCTCGAAAAATGGACTGTGTATGTTTATGTGTGGAGTGTCTGAGTGTATGTGAACAGCCTACATGCTTCTTTTTTTTTTAACCTATGAGGCCATTTCTGGCATACGGGGTGTCTGCAACAGTCTTGTGTTTCGCTTGGCATGCACTTATTACTGTTGCCAATAAAACAATTACTCCTTAAACAATTAAACTCCTAAACCGTTCCATTTACCAACAAAAGGCTCATCTTTCTTCCATTACAGTCATTTCTAGTAGTAGTTCAGTGCGAGAACAAATATTTATTTATTCTCCTTATAGTCCTTTGCAAACGAACCGCTCCTCCCCCCCACCTGCTCTCAACAATACGCTCAGTTCAACGCACTTATTATTATTAAAACACGCTTCACGAAAATCATTATAGGGTGGTTAGAGAAAGTTGTATGATGCGCTATGCAACAACAACTTTACACGCACATTTCATTAGACGCAATGCTAGCATCTGTGGATTAAAAAGAAAAAGTAAAATAAAAATAAAAGAAGTTCTTGTAATATACAAAGTGAAAATCTATACTAGCGCTGTATGAAAGATGGCATGAAATAAATACATCGTTGAATGCGTTATTGCATCCGATGCCCTGCCATTGCGATATAGGTTTAATGAGACCCAATTCCCGAATAACTCAAAATCCTATCATAGAATATTTTGTGCCCGCAGAGACTTTTGTTCAGAATGACAAAAAATTGCTTCGTGTAAAATAACAGACCATTTGATTGAGAACACCTTTTCCATGGAATACCAAGGGGTCCTTTGCACTATTTTGAGTGTTGAGTTGATGGCATTCCCGCTCACAATAACATAGTTTGCAACAAACAACCGTTTCTGTTGTTAGCAATATATTGTACGTCACTGAACTGTCGTAAATCCAATTTTGCTGAATTTGATTTTACTATTTACTATTTTATTATTCTGGCTATATTTTCCGATAATGCGTATCGTAAATTAGCTAAAATGCTAGTGAAATATACGTTATTCAAATATGAAGATTGTTGATTGTCCACCATTCAAAACAAGCAATACAGTGCGATCTGAAACTTCTTTTTGTTCTTATAAAAATTATAATACAATAATAAACTTATTGTTATTATATAAACTTATATATATATATATATATATATATATATATATATATATATATATATATATATATATATATATAAACTTTAAAAATTTTACTTACCATAGTTTGCTTACGAAGTACAGATATTTTGGTTTATCCATATTTATTTCAAGACTTAGATCTTTGCTTTCATCTACGTAGTTTATAGTTTCCCCATCTTCACTTTCTAATGCTTCTAATCCTTTTTACTTCTAGTGCTGAATTAATAAGTAAAAAGGATTGGTGAAAGGGAATCGCCTTGTTTCAAACCCGATGATCCTCAAACTAGTCGGAATAATAATTTCTAATTCAAACTCTAATAAACGTAATCTAGTTGTGACACCAGAATTTAAAATTGTAAATTTTCAGAAAAGTTTGTATTGTTTTCTTCTCGATATTTAGTGATTCTAGTGGCAAAATTAATGAACCAACTTAAACGATAATTTATGCTGGTAATATATGTAACTTTTAATTAGCCGTGTTTATTTTAAGTCAAATTTGAATAGCGTTTATAAGTCCTCTACTTGGAGCGTGTTTAGCCAGAGGTGACGCTAACATGAATCATCTACGGTGGCAACATTAATCTCAAACCTAATTTACATACTGTTAGCGGCCCTCTGATATACTCGCTCTTCTAACCGTCGGCTCGTATGTTTTTGTCACCACCCTAACTTGTTTATAAAGAAATTTTGTATCTTAGCTTATCCGAGAATGGACCTTTGAATAATCATATCTTTCAGTAAGAAGCTTATCGTGTCTCGAGACTATTTTTAAGTATGAAGGTGCGTTAATACAGAAATGCTATTAGAAAAATGTTAATAACATTTTTTTTTTAGCATTTGAATGTCTTCAATTTTCACCGGTCAATAGCAAAATGTCCTTAACATTTTCAACCAATCAGCATACATGATTAAGTTTTGATGTTGCTTACATTTTATAAATTTGTGGTTAATAATTATAATAATTCAATGTGATGAATAAAGTAAAAATTAATGAGTAACGAGCTAAACATTGCTTGAAAAATATAACTATAACTGAAATTATGTTGCCAGATAAATTTTAATTCGTGCATTATTACATTTTAATATTTTGAGAATTTTTTTAATTCAAGTGTTCATTGAAACAAAAAAATACTTATTTTATCTTTCCGTATTTGAATTATAACAATATCATTTATTTTTTACATTTAAAATTTATAAAAAGGAATGATATTCAAATGAAATGTAATGTATATTAAATTAATGTAATTTGTAAGTAGGAATTGGTTATGCGATGTTGGATTTGTTACTTCTATGAATGTGTCAGGGGGTTTTCTTATAATTACAGATAGGGCCAAATAAATTCATCTTATTAAAGGATTCATGTTTCTTTAATTAATTGATAATGTAATTATGTGAGTGTGTGAACATATCATTTAATTTATATGTTTACAAGTACATAAAATACAAATTAAAAAAAAAAAATCCAATACAAGTAACTTCCGACCAGAATTTATATATATATATATATATATATATATATATATATATATATATATATACATATATATATATATATATATATATATATATATATACATACATACATACATACATGCACACACATCTAAATAGGAGGAGGTCCGGCCTAGGGATGTGGCGAGCCTGCAGAAAATCTCCCCTTCTTCAATAAAAATATTATTAACATTGATAGATCCAATCCGCTCCCAGAGCGACCTCAAAATTAATGTTATTGACAATGTTAATAACATTTTGTTGACCGATATAATCAGCTGGCACTCAAATGTTAATAAAATTAACTAGTTTTCTAAGAAAAATGTTAACAACATTTCAAATGTTAATAATATTAACTAGATTTCTAAGATGCCTATGCCAATTAGTAAATTTTATTAATTTTCTGTGTACCCGAAATCAAATGTTATTAACATTTTTCTGAGCTTATCTTTGAAGAATGTAAATAACACGTGCTATTACAAAGTTATCTCCAGTGCTAACGCACCTTGAGCTCTTGTTAAAGGATTATTAATTCAATATCATAGTCATCAACCTAGCGCCGAGCTGGGTGGGGCACAAATTTTGTGTGCACACGAGGCGATTATAGCAGACAGTGCCCCATCCAACCCGGAACCCAGGCATCTCTTTCTCTTCACCTATGAGCCCAATCAAGGACTACAACCCAGCCTGTCAGAATGAACAACGGAACCCTGTTGATTTACTCGGTCTCAATTAAATATTTTCTAGTTCTTTTTACAACCATTAAGTAATTGTATTTTTCTTTTATAAAGCTAAGGAGATCACGTGATCATTTGCACAAGAGTAACTATTATAACAAATGAAATACACTCGTATATTATTACTATGAATTAAACATTCATTGGAGCATAATACCTTACAAATCTGTCGAATTATTAAACACATTTTTATTATAGTAGTTTATCCAATAATCCACGAATATTTTTTCCATTAAGCAAGTTACTGTTTTTATTTTTTAAGTATTCATTACTCATAACGCATTATTCGTTAATTTTGTCTACAAAAATAATGAATGATCAATTTTTTTTTTTCTGAATCTATGTTCTTCATTTCTAAATGTGAAACAGTGTTGGCTTCAGATATTTTCAAGATTTAAGTATGCCATTATTTAACTACCACAATGGAAAAATGAAACATAGTGAATTATTGAATAAAATTATTTGTATTCATTAAATATTTTTTATTGATCAATTTATATTTTAAGTTAAATGATGAATGGAATAACCTTAATCATTTTGTTTATATGTGATTAATAAATTGATCATAATTTAAAATAATAAAATAAAAATTAATTTTTGATAATTATTAATTATTCGATATTTGATCAAATTTTGTCCAATCGTGTTCCATACCCTGTAACGAGGACTGCTCTGGAAAATTGAGAATGGAGCTTCTTTCTCACTATCAGGTAATCGTAACTACAGCGTTCAATTCTTCGCTGTGTATGGAGACGACTTCCATTCTTCCATACTGTCTGGAGGTTGATTTCAGCTCTGATAGGGTTGATATAATCACCTAGTTGTTTCACTATACTAATTCATTTCTATAAAAGTCTTTCTTAGAGTTAAAATAAATGGTGTATAAGGGAGTAAGGTGAAATAGTGTCATTGATATATGAAAATAGGAAGGAAGGGAGCCTATAACTGAGGAAAAGCTTAGGGGATGGGAGAGGGTAAATGACTTTGACATCGGGAGATGTCAACAAGAGGTGTCACATTATGCAGTTTGCTGGTTGACTAATGGACCTGCCTTATCTTATGTCTCAGTTGGGTGATAAGCTATTTGCTGTTCCCGACTCCTTACACGTATCTCCGCCTTGGAACATATTACATCCTCTGCATATTCTATACATCAGTCTAGCACTGGCTGTGTAGATACTCATCTATGGCGTTCGGGGGATATTTTGAGTCAGTTCTTCCGTATAGTTCGCCATTGTTTGGAAAAATAAATATCTGTTTGCGCACGTATTAATGGAGAATAAATAAATGTCCTGAAGTGTAATATAAATATTTTTTTATAAGCATGCAATATGCCATTTATGTATTATAGATTTCCAAGAAAAAAAAATTAATTTAAGCGGCGCCCTACACTGGTCCAGAAGGTAGAAAAGCATGGACAAAAGTCTTGACCGGTTTCGGAAACATAAAAATGGCTTTAAAACATAATTATAAGCATAAACTAAGTTACAGAGCTATAGTTACTTGTCTTTTAACAGAAAATGTAAGTTTAAAAAAACAAAACAACTAAAATACTTAATACAATAATACTTTATAATGGTAAAATTTACAAATTTACTGTATACTTTTATTTTCAATTTATTTATAACTTTGAACTTAATATAAATAAGTATAACTTTTGTTTTAATTCAATTTATAGAATTTTTAGCGTTTTGGCGAGTAAATTTAGCGTTATTTTAAAAGTTTTTCTTCTTCATTTAGTATATATAGTAAATATATATTTTTTTGTGTAATGTTTCATAATTATGTGTGAATAATTATTATGTTTTCAACGTGTGACTTCTTTTTTTGGTTAAATTACAATATAAAAACTGGTCGTAATACTCTTGCATTAGTATTACACTGGATATGTAAACGATTTTACAGTGCTTTATAAAAAAAGGTGATCGATCCGAAATACAATGCGATTTAAAATTTGCTAAATTTAAAATGAATCTATCTCAATTCATTAGGAAAATTGATTTACTGACTGACGAGGAAAGGGATGAAACCGTAATCTTTTTATTTATCTTCTTTCTTATGTATTGTTTATTATTATTACTCTCTACTTGTAAATATTCTTTTTTTTTAATATACTTATATATAAATTGTTAGTAAGCCACTAAACGCAGAATAGTAAGTAAAATTTGCATGTATATTCATTATTAATATCTTCTCAAGTGACTTGAATATCATGTATCATACCAACTATTTAAACAAAATAGTTTAAAAGAATATTTTTGTACATTGAAAAATTCATAAGTATTCTAAAGAGACGAATACTAAGGTAATACAGGGGAATGGCTTACAATATTGTGTCTGTTATTTAACCTAGTGGAAGAAATGGCCATCAGGCAATCCCTAATCCAGGTTGGTGAGACCATCTTCAATACAGGAATATGCTGTTGATATCAACATTATTGCAGAATCCGAGCGTTCTCTACGAGAAGCCTTTATCAAGTTTGAGAGAGCTTCCAGTAGACACGATCTATTGAAAGATGAAGCCAAAACTAAATACATTGGACAGTTATTTATTAACTGCAATTTGAGTGACTAAAAGTTTTGTTTAGATACTTTCAATATTAAGCAACAATTAGTATAAGACTCTGTACGAATCCTTTTTTTTTTGCCTTATTAACTGTACAGAACGTTTTTCTTTAATACGATAATTAGTTCAATAGGAAAAAAGAAAACTTGTATAGATTCCTAGCAGAGAGAGGCTTGTGATAAACATGTTCCGTTGTTATAACAAAATAGACAGCCATAACTCTTGCCAAATTAAGTTTGAGTTTTTTGTTTGTTTGTCTAAGTTTTAAGAGTTTTTAAAATTCAACAAATTTCCGACGGGAGGTTTGAGAGGGTTAGAGGAGAAGGAGGGATGAGATAGCCGGAGCCAGTGGGGTTTACACCCCTAGGAGCTTTACTACCGCCAGTAAAGTGGGCTATCTCAGCTCACAGCCGTCCACTCAGCCCTGATTCCACCTTCCAGTAGGCTCCTTCATCGCCTCTTCTCCAGTCTCCCAATTTTATGCAGGACTATTCTTATAGGATAATGAGCCTCTAAACAGGCATTTGAGTGAGCCTCTTGTTTTCGGTGTTTAACTAGCTCTTCTGTTTTTAAGTATAAAAACTGGTTCGTAAAGTTTAACTTATGCACAGTAGTTTAAACTAGGAAGGCAAGCGGTAATTCGCATATCTTTAATACAGTTCGAGAACTTTGAAAATGCACCGAATATATATTTTAGATATTTTTTAAGGTTAGCTTTGTAAAACATTTAATTATCTTTTAAATGAGCATGTGGAAGGTACCGGGAAATACAATATTTTATGAGTTATTCGAAAATCTAAAAAAAAGTAACCAGATTTCCATGGAAACATGCACAGAATACTTTAAAAATGCTGTTACACACGTTCAAGAGATAACCGTGGCACAGGCACATAGATCAATAGGTGAATCCGTTTTTTTGACTCAGGTAATACTGAGACGTTTAGATCAGTTGAAAATTGCACATTGAAAAATCCATGAATGAACCAGTTTCAATACCCACCTTCCTTACCACAGTGGTAAGTAAAACCTTTTAAGCGGGTCTGTCATATTTGATTGGGATCTTACCGGAAAAAAACACCGGAAACCCTCTTATGCAACAGAACAGAATATAGAAAATGAGTAATAAAGAAATAATAGGAAAATTGACATAAGTTCTGTCATATTGCATAAGTATTGTCATATATTGAATTCCGCATAGCCATATAGACAAGTTAGGGTTGAAAATAAATAAATAAAATAAATTTATTTGGACCCATTGATAAAATTATTGTCTTCTATAAATAAATAAATTAATATAATATAGTAATATAATAATCGTAATTTATTAAGATTTTTCTTCTAATTCTTAGAATAATAGAAATGTGACATATTTACAAAAATTAAAACTGCAGTGGAGCATAATAATAATGAATCCGATAAAATGACGTGTTCCTCCGAGATATGTTGAAAATATCTATTTATATGATTCGTCCTTTATTAAATGTGATCTTTAAATAAAAGGAAAAATAAAATTCATTCTGGTGCGCAACAACTTTCTCACCTCACTATTTGAAATAATTTATTAAGTTTAAATTTAGTTTCCATGGGAATTCCATTTAATTCCCAATGGAAACATTTAGTTCCATTAAATAATATTATAGTAGAAATTATTATCTGCAATAATCACTTAAATTTATGCGTTTTTCGTCACTCTCTTTGGCCTTCTACTACTTCATATGTTAGATAATATTTTTTTCTAAAATATTTCTCTTTCCATCGATTTATTCTACATTTATCTGTATTAATACTTTTATTTCCGGAAATTTGTTTTTAACCTTGGGATATATTTCTCCTTTTTTTTCTGTTTTTAATTGGTTATAAATTTATTTTATAGTTTATATTTATCCATTTTTTTTTATTACTTAAAAATAAATTTAAATAATGAGAGACGATTAACAAAATTAAAGGTACTTCAGAAGAAGAATTTTTGAAAATTCGGCATTTTATCCCTATGAGACTACTTCAATGAGCAAACGACCTACTTATATTAAAAGGAATTTTATCATCTATTGATATAACGAGTTTGATCATAATCGTTAGAGCATTTTTCGAGAAAACTTTATAAAATCTATAATATTAAGTGGTACTTCCGATAAGTCTATTTTCCGAAACCGTAACATTTGCTGTAAATATTAGTTGCTGTAACATCCAAGGTATATACCTATCTTAAACATATAATTTCAGCTTCGTACAACTGTTCGTTTTTGAGCTAGATTTATCAGATACTCACACAGAGACCATTTTGCGAGACGGTTATTTGGAATTTAAAACCTTAAAAACGCTTATTTTCTTTGAAAACTCGGATTCGAAATTTTTCACGATCGGAATACATTCCCATACTATATATTTCATATATAGGCAAGAGATAGTAAAAGCAGGTAAATTTGAGGTCTCTAAGATTTTCTAAGAGTAACAGAGCGAAGAAAAATTGTTAGTATAATCGGTTTACGACAACGTTGGATGGAGAAGTGAAAATTGTTGATTTAACGTTTATGAATTGTTGAACGTAATTTGTAATTGAAATATCCATGCTAGTAGAACGGTTCTGAAGTATTTTGGCTGTATAATGAATGTGTGTAGGAACCAAAAGCTTCGTTCCGAATTTGAATAGGTATTTATTCCTAGAATAAATATCCATTCATAGAATCTTCAGCTTTATGCAAGAACAATTAATGTTAATTTTTAACCTACACAAGATTGGCTGAATAATTCATTTTTACATTAATTATTACCGATAGTGGAAAATTTTGGTTTCCGTTTTTCACGTTACTATGTGATTAATCTACAATAATTAGCTCAATCAAGGGAATAATGGCCATAATCAACTGTGCTGAATAACAAAACAACTAATGAATTGCAAATTTCTAAAATGTTAGGAAAGAGCAGCAAATCTAGGATAGCTGTCTGGGATCGGGAAAAAGGAGCTATAGTTACTTATAGTTCCAGACAGAATAATTTTATACTAGTTGTTTAGGAAGAATCTGCATTAAGAATATTTATATATTTATAATTTTAGACTTTACTGATATTTTATCTTTGATCGTTTACTAAAGTTGTTTTCCACAAACAGATATATTTGACTGTTGTTTGTTCAGTATCGTCGAATACCTTTTCCTTGTAAGGCCTTTAAGTATTTACTCACCTCGAATGTAAACATATATTTCGCTAATAAATAAACACTCCATCAAAGGCTTAAGTAATTCCAAGTTTAAACATTGGGAGAGAAGGGCATTGAAATACGTGTAAATACACGCCAGTCCCAGAAGCAATCCCGATGCGGTTTCAGTTTTAAGTGACCACAATTGTAATATAAAGCACCTGAGCGCATGGAGTTTGAAGCTGTTAGTCGCGATGGTGCTGTGTGTGCACGGGACAAGTTGAGATATGTTCTCATTACGCTCTGTGTAAACTCAGCATAGCCTAAAGTTGCTCTCGGTTTTAATGAGGAGGGACCCCCCATACCCAGGGTAGTTTTCTCTCATTAGATATACCCCACTCTAACCTCAAATAAAGACCAAACCTATTTATTTGTTCCATTACACATTCCGTTAAACTAACATGCTTTTGGTGACCGACTCAATGGAAACGCCGACTGCAGGATAACAAAATCTATTACCATACATGGCATACAGGTACATGAAAATAAAATATTACCGTAATATGTTAATTGGTTCGGACTTCTGACTTCCTAATCAATTTTTTCAAAGACAGAAAATGAGTTTGGTAAAATATTTTATATAGTTCTTAACGATAGTTCCCAAGAGTTTATGAGCTATGTTCAGGGTATCCATCATAATGTTTTGGACATACTGGAAAGATATTTACCTCATTCAAAGGTTTACTATGTTCCTATCAGCGTTTTTTCCATTATATTTGGGATTGACGAAGTAATTTTTCACTAAATCTTAGAATAAAAAATGTTGGAAATATTTATTTAAATAAAATCTCAATTTTGATGGAAGTATCTAAATGATTTTAGACTCCCAGATTTTATGGAAAAACTAGATCTTTTTGGAAAAAAATCGAAATCAAATAAATAAATATAGTGTTTAGTAATGTGGCGATTATTGCATTTGTGCACATCTCCTCCTAGCTTTATAAAATAAAAATAAAATTACTTAATAGATGTAAAAAGAACTTTAAAGCCTTCGTTCTGGCAGACGATACTCGCACAGCTGATACAGTGCTACCTCTAGATTGCGCTGAAAGGTTTAGAGGGGGCTGGGTTCGCATTGGACGGAGTACTGTCTGATATAATTGCGTCGTGTGCACACAATATTTGTGCACCAATCAGCTCGGCTCTCGGGTACAAGGATTATTTACAAGGACTAATTTAGCGTACAAAAGTTAATTTCATTTTGAATTCATGCATTAGTTATTTATTTTTTTTTTCCAAATAAGTATCAAAAATTAAATAAATTTTAAAATATATTACTTCAGATGAATTTATAATGAACAGTTGGATTAATTGTTAAAAATGTAATTGTTCCATTGTTGTTTTCTTGATAATTTTTTAAAGGTTTCATGATTTCTTATTGTCTTCTTTCATTTACTTACAACAGTTTCTCGTTAATAGTTTTATCATGAATCCTGATCTATCGCTTCACAAGACCGCTATCGCTAATGAGCTGAAAGATATTTATTTCATTTGCAACATACTCGTTGATATTTTCACTGTCATCCCTGATATGATAGACATGAAAACCGCTTTTCAAGTGATTGAAGCGATTGGTAAGTTCAAATGTTTATTAGAAACCTATGCCAAGAAGTTCGATATAAGCTAAGTTTGGGGAGGAAAATGTGTAAAAATCTTTGCGTTGTGTTGGTGTCGTTTCTTATTAATATTACTTCTTGTTTATAGTTTTGTATTAAATTACTTTCTAAATTGAAAATGTTTGTATTCATTCTTCAATTTTGATTATGTATAACTTCTAGTTTGCTAGCCAGATTTGAGCGTGTTTGTCATTCAGTCATTCTCAAATAAACTGTTACTTTGGCTGTCCTGAAGTTTCTAGAAGCTCGGCATTTTTCATTGTTTCGGTATTTATTTTTTTCAACCTCTCAATCAGCTTTCTATTTTTAAGTAGCTAGAAAATCGAAAAATTGTAAAACTCACAAACCAGCTAAGATTTTGCATCCTTTGACATTGATATAACGTTTATAAATGACCCATGGCTACTTACAATGAAGTGGATCACAGGAAACCTTATTATTTCCTTTTTTAGAACCTTCTCAGCCGTTCTCTCTATATTTTATATATTGATAACAGTATCCGCTACACTGCACCCTCCCCTCCCCCAAAGTGACGAACTCACTGAAGCTTACTCTACATCTCACAAGCCTGCCTGAACCAGTTCTGTACTCTGCTGGCGGTTCTTCAGAAGGAATAAAGCTATTTGACTGCAATGGTGGTGGAGTAAGGGTAGAGTGGATGGTTGCCGAAGGTTCATCAGTGAGAAGGTATGCGGGCTTAAGATTGTCTTTCGACACTACTGATTCTCGAGTACCAATCAGAATCTTAAAGTGTTTTTCACTGCTTTACCTTGAGGGTGATAGGCAGTAGTTCTCTTTTTATTGATGCCGAGAAGAACTGTTAGTCTTTGAAAGATTTCGGCCTCAAAAGTTGGTACAAAAGAGTACCAAATTGGAGTGTAAAACGCTTCTGATTCAGTAGCTGAGGTTATGTCCTCCAACAGAAATGCTTCCGACCATCGAGTTACTCTGCCCACCATCGTCAAACAATAGTGTTTGCCGAATGATGGGATTAGGGCTCTATCAAATCGAGGTGGACGTGTTGAAACCTTTCTGCGGACTGGAATGTTTCTAATAGGCTAACCGTGTGGCGCTGGACTTTTGCACACTGGCTTGGAATACAGGTTTTGGCCCATTTGCCTACATCTGTATTCACGCATGGCCCCAAGCAACGAGAAGCTAAAAGCTTACTTGACGCGCGAACGCCGGGGTGCGACTGCCCGTGTCGACGATCGAAAAGAGACTTCCTGAAGCTTTATGGAGTATAAGGATGCTCCTTGAAGGCTGAAGTCCCTGAGTAAAGGGATTTATCGAATCCGGGAATGTTGATTAATTTCAAATTAAGATTAGGTTTTTTCTTGCAAGTCCTGGATGGCAGGGTCATATTTCCGCGCGTCAGCTAAGGCCACAAAATCATCGGGCAGTTGGACTGCCTCTACCCGCAATAGGGCGTCCGCTACTAGATGTTAACTACCAGACTGGTATTCTATCGATGTCCTAAATTGGCTTATGTAATTGAGATGTTTAATCCGACGAGGCGAAGCGTTGTCAGCTTTTTGAGTGAAGGCATATACTATTGGTTTGTGATCGGCCACAATGGAAAAGTTAAGCGCTTCTAAAAGTGACCTGAAATGCCTGATACCCTCATGTAGGGCGAGCAACGCCCTGTCATAAGTGGAGTATTTCTTTTGTGCTAGGGTTAAGGATTTGGAGAAAAATCCAAGTGGTCTCCAAACGCCATTTTTTGCTGCTGCAATACTTCGCCAATCCACTAGGGCCACTAGGGTCGCTGGCTAAAAACAATTCTTCGCTTACTGATTGGTGTGCAAGTTGGACGGCGGATGATAAAGTCCAATCAACTGGTCGTTTGTCCTGCTTTTTCGTACCATGTAACAGCTCTTTAAGAGGTTTCTGAACTTCGGCAGCTCTTGAATTTCCTATTGAAATTAATCATTCCAAGAAAAGTCCTGAGCTGACTGATGGTAGCAGGTCGAGGATATATTCGATTCGATAAAGGTCTTGACTTTGTATGGTGAATGTGGGCCTGCCAAAGATACACTTCGATGCATTTATGAAAACTCCTTTCTCATCCAATCTCTTAAATATTGTTTGCAAGTGGAGTTTATAATATTGGTCCCGCATAATATTGTCAACGAAACGTAGAAACGTTTTCACCGCGTTTCTTAGTCCAAAAGGAATGCGCAGATATTCGATCAACCCGAAAGGTGTGATGATTACAGTTTTCTTAACGTCCTCTTCAGCCATAGGAATGTGGTAAAAGGCTCGAACGATGGCTATCGTCGTGAAAACCGCCATACCTTGCAACTGGTAGTGAAGCTCTGGAGAAAGCTAAACTGGAGACCGGATATCCGTTAATGATGGCGTTTAAGCGATAGTCACCGCAAGGACATAAAGTACTATCTTTTTTGGTCACTACATGAAGAGGACCCGACAAGGTGCTCTTACTGGGTCTGCACATTTCTTGAAAATGCGCCTATACTGTATTTTATTTCATTGGCGAGAGTTGCCGTCCCTTCCTTGCAACAGGATTACCATGCGTGAGAATGTGGTGCTGGAAAAAGGTGCACGGTGGACCTCTGAAGGGTGAGGTTGAGGGTGAGGTAAGGTTGGGAAAATCCCTCAAAAGGTTTAAATACTTGCATTCACCTGGGATGGTAGAGATAGGAGGTACCGAAACTATCAATACATGTCGGATTGTCGCTAATCCTGTTTGTTGATCGGTGAATTTCTTCTGACGTTGAGCCACAGTCAGCCCATGATTATAAAGAAAATCCGCTCCTAAGATAGGTTTATCTATCTCCGCGATGATAGATGTCCCTTTAAAAGGCCTGCGAAGTCCCAAGTCTAGCAGTAATGTCTTCTCACCATAAGTACGCCCTGATGGAATTGTTGGCAGCTACGAAGTTAAAACTAGATTGGATTTTGTGAAAACTAGGATCGCGAGAAATCGTAGAAATTGTTGCCTCCGTATCCACAAGAAAATGTTATCCAGTCCTCTTATCCTGCACAAAATGGAGGCGTCGAGGTTTTCCAGAGACGGCAGCCACTCAACAACTAGTTTAAAGATTATTTCCAGGAAAAGGCTGCATGCACTTCTGAGCTCGATCCTTAAAACACCTGAGATAGAAGCAAAGGCCTTCAGAAGATTTGGAGCGGCAGAAGATCCTCTACGAAGCTCTGCAACTTCGGCTCGAAGATAACGAAATTCGTGGTGGAGGTCGTTATGCGCAGAGTCAGGCTGTGAATATTCGAGCTGGTAAGACGCAGACGAGTGGTGCTCGTCGATTTCGGCAATCTTGTTGGCAGTTGCTGCGATTTTATTAAGAACTTCTTGAACGTTGGAGGCGAGGATGGCTTGCTGTTGAGAAGGAAGGTTGCGGAGCCACAAAGTCCTAAAAACACTTTGGTTAAGCGTTGTACTGGTTGGATCATTGAACGAAGCAGTTGTGATGGGCGTTGGAGACCGAGCTGGGAGGCTCGGAACAACTGAATTAGTTGTTCAATAAGCCGAGACTCTGATTCTCTGTAGGTCTAAATAAGTATTTCTTTGCGTATTTCGTAGGGGTGTTGAATTTTTGAATCGTCGATGATATCGGCTACTTCCAGGATGACATCGATTTCCAAGTTCGTCATTACCGATTGATGTTTCATGATTTGTGAGGTTACTTTTGAAGTGTAAAAAACGTGACAAACTATAGCTTCGGATTAGCCCTATGAAATACTGAAAGCATGTTGTGAGCACCACTAAAAGAAGACACTTCCGCAATTCCTTGTGGAGTAGAAGAGTCGGTTAAATTTTCAGTGTTGTCACCAGGCGGAGTTAAAACCGTATTTGTATCAGTGATTGGCATTTTTGTTCTCGGGGTCACCACTTGTTGGAATTATGTAAATCTGCTAATTGATCCCAAACCAACAAAATTATATACTGAAAAAAAAAAAAAAATAGAATTTATTGAATTTTTAACCTAACAAAAAGGTTATAGCAAATTCATTGTAAAAGTCTAAAGTTCACTCGATCACTTTATAAACACCTTGATGAAGTAGATACTCATTTTCTGATAAATATTCGTCAGAGAGTCTTTTTTTTAGGAGTTCTTATCTTTCGTAAGTGGACCACAGGAAACCTTATTATTATCTTTTCCAGAACCTTCTCAGCTGTTATCTCTATATTTTGTATTCAGATAACAGTTTCTGCTACGACCATTTACCTTAATATGCGAAAAATGATCAAAAAAAAGGGTCAGTAACTGCGTTTTTACCAACACTGTTTCAAGCTTAAGGTGCCAAAATCAAAAGCTTTTTTCGTTTCGTGACGAAATCCAGTTTTGATGGAAAGTATGTCTTGACTATGGTGCGAGTAGGAGCGTCAAGTTTAATGGCAGGGTACGTATACATAACAATCTTTCCGAGACTTAAGATACACTGAAAGTGCATAGATCGGAAGTAATAGCTTCTCTGTTAAAAGCTAATTTACATTGTTTAATTAATTTATGAAAAAATATAATAATTGAATCTTTTGATTTTAGAATCGGTTTAAGAATTTGTTCTTAACTTCACCATAGTTATACGAATTTTTTTTGGCCAATTGTTTTTTAATAAATGACAATCTTTGATTTTTTTTTTCTAGGATTGGGTAGAAGGTGCATTATGAAAGAGATCGCAGAGTTTGCAAGAGTCGTCTACTTCTATGAGATCAAAAAGGGTGACGTCAGTATAGGCGACGTACGCCACTGTTGGTTCCGCCTTACAGATAAGGTAAACATTTTTGTAATTTTGGTTTTTGTTGATAGTCAATAACTAATGTTTACAATGCATTAAAGAGTTTTTATACCTTGGAAATATGTTTTTTCTGAAGCATTTTTAACTGATTTACTTTCAAAGATGCGATTTATGTAAATTTGTAGAAAACAAAACAAAAAATAAACAATAAAAAAGGAGTTTTCCATTAAAAATTCTTCTCTCAAATTTAATCATAACTATTGATATCTTGGAAAAATCCATAACTTTAAATAATTTGTAATTTTTATTTTATTGGAAAAAAATATTTTGTTTACCTTGTCAACTATATATATGATAAAGAGTTTTAAATTGAATAAGTCAGTGTCTGTAATATTTATCATGATTTCATACCCGTGGAAGCATCAAACTGCTCAAACTTTTTATAAGGATAACATTATTGCGTGAAAACAAGATTTATTTTAGTGAAACCTAATATCCACTGAGACGAATTTATTATCCATTTGACTGTGGTCCTTTAAAATGTGTGCTGAAAATGTGACTGAACAAAATTGTATTAATTATTATTTTAAATTTTATTTTGTATTTTAGGGAGTTAATAGCCTTAAAAATTACGATTTATAAATATCTGTATTTTCATTGGATATAATTATGTTTGTTCAATTATTGTTTTCTGCAATCTGGAAATGCTTTTTTTACGGAAAAGAAATGGAAAAAATAAATATATATTATGTTTTACATTTTTTGCCAGTGACTAAAACCCTTTTTGGGACCACCCCTCTTCGTATGATGTAAAATGTGAAGAATTAATTACTGCTATTGTTAAAATTTTATCTGGTGCAATAGTAAAACAAAGGACCCAAAATCAGCTATATTTATCAGTAAAGAAATAATTAAGTATGAAACAAGAATTCAATGTATTGGAAAATAAAACATCTAGGCTTTCTTTGGATTGCTCCTAAAATTAGGAACTGCCAGAGAATGCTTCCTATATTTTTGTGTTCCAGATTAAATTGAGAATCATAGATTTAATAACCTTCAAGGTACCGGCAAAGGTGGCCAGTTCATTCTCATAGCATTTTCCCAATATCAGAAAACATAAATACTTCTTTTCCTCCGTGTTGAATGTAATGTACTAATATATTTAGTGTATATATTCGTTTTTTGCTAAATTCGAAATCATGGCAAACATTTTTTTTTTTCATTTCTACTCGAGAAATTGGACTTTTTATTTGAAATTGTTGATAATTCTTTCATTATGGTATTTCCTTTTTTTCGGTCTGAAATTGCTCAATTCGTGCTATTAAAAAGACACTTAAAAGTATTTAATTAGGTTATTTCAATCACCTATTATTCTTTACGAAGCGGAACATGGCCGCTTCTTATTGTTACTAGGAAGATTTCGGAGGAAGATTTAAGAACACGAAATGTCTATAATCGCCAAATTTGGCCAATCGCCAAGTTTCAAGGATAAGCATGAAAATGTTATCTAAAACTATTGTTTAAATTATCAAAAATATTACTCAAAATACAAATTTTATGTTGGTTGTTATGAGTATGATATTTTTTCGTATGTTTTGAGGTGAGGAGGAATTTATCATCTCGACCCCTCCTCTCTCCCCTGAGCACGCCACTGGGAAGATGGGAAGTGTTAAGGCCGATATAGATTTCGACAAGCTTTGCTACATAGAATTGCTATATTTTTCTGAAAATCCACCTGCTGAAGTCATTTGTTCGCCATTTTATTTTGCATTGTACTTACTGGATATTTGTTAAAACTTTTTTTTATATGATTTTTTTTTTTTTACTTGGTTTCGAATTTTTTGCACGCGTCTTAAAATTCAAGAAAATAAATCTCATTTTTAAAAGTCGTTGAAAAAAAGAAAAAAATCTAATCTACGTGTAATTGTATTCTTAATTAGTGTTTTATTTACTGCTGAGGACTGAACTACGATGAGTGATCAGGTATAAGTCGCATAATGCTTATTGCAATGGTTTTTGTTCATTAATTATTTATGCAATCGTAGCATATCGATGTATAGTACAACAAACTTCATAGAAACACAGGAAATTACTTACATATTCGCAAATTTTCTTTTGAGCTCATTCCTATCATAGATTATTTTCTTGTATTTGATTTAAATTAAAAAAATAGATAGGAGAAAATAATTTTACGATAGTTAATCTATTAAAATTTCTTACATTTTTTCTAGCCATTTGTGTGATTCTACAATGACTTTTAAGTTGAATCAAGCAGTATACAACTTTCATTTAATATATGTTGTTTTTACATATATAAGAGAAATAATCGCATATATGTACATATCTAAAAATGTAAACTTATCAATAAGTACCTTTTAAGTTTGTGTTACACTTAAACTTACAAAGGGTCTTGACACAGCTTTTAGATTATATGCCTAATACATCTCTAATAATAATCTTCCTATATCTCTAGCTCATGCTGAAAAACAATCTAAGCTGATTCAGATCTCATGTTTACTAATTTCTGTCTTATGTTAACACTTAACGTTCCTATTAACTATAAATAAAAGTATAAATGAACATTATAAAAATTGTACTGTCCATTAACTATATCTTCTAATATATATTAAATAGTATGAAAAATTGCAGCTAGACATCCTTCACGGAAAATTCGATGTTATCAATGAAAAGCTAAACCCAAACAAACTAGGTAGAACCAGGTTTAACGATACGGAATGGAAGTAAGTGAAAATATTTCCAGTAAACCTATTCGTGTATTAAAAATATTTTTGTTGTATCCAAGAATTATTTTTCAGAAAATCGACCGTTTATAGAGTTTACAAATCTGTTTTCCCCCCAGAGTCCACAGCTGAGATTGGGTAACTTTTCTTGTTTTTTTTTCTGTTTATATTTAAATATGAAACTTTAAATAGAAAACTAATATTTACGAGAATTCAAATAATTGTTAACTACTAGAAATGTAGTCGTTGCAGCTCAAATTAATTCCAATTATTTTCATATGAGAAAAAAAAATTAGGTTTTTGTTGTTGTTAGAGTGAAACATTTTTTCTTTTTTTTTTCTCGTAACTTAACATTACTTTTTCTAAAATATTTTACAGAAGTGAGAACTTTCTGTTCTAAGCATCAGGGTTTCTTCTTTGCTACCGATTTTTTAGTTTCAGATCGTTCACATCGCATTTACTTTTAATAAAACTAGAAACATTTATTGATGGCACCTACTACTATTGGAGCCATTGCTATTTATCTTTAATATTAAATATATCTTATATATTTTTAATTTTATTTTTATTATATATTTTTACTATTATTTAAAATATCCATTAGCACTTAAAAAAAAATAATAATTTTAAGGAAAAAAGATTAATAAAACCTCTCACTCTCAGCTACTATCTCACGTATTTAAAATATCCATTAACATGTTAAATAAAAATAATAAGATTTTATTAATCTTTTGTCCTTTAAGTTATTTGTTTTTCATATTATTATTTTTATTATTTTTCATATCATATTGTCCAACAAATAGAATTTCCCCCTTTTTTGGAGCTAACTATTATGCCTTTTTAAAATTAGATAATTCCTCAGAAATAGTTTTTACTTTCCTACTGCTAATTGGTAAGAAAAATATTGTAATCGGGTGAAATGTTCGAGGTGCAGTTTTTAACTGATCTTAGACATTTCAGAGCCCTCTGAATCCAAAAAAACACTGGATTTATTCGAAATAATTAAAATCCCCGGACGATAACTAAATATCTAGTCTAGAAAAAGTCTAGATGCTCATTTGAAAGATAATATAACTGCCTACAAAACTAAAAAAAAAAAAAAAAAAAAAAAAAAAAAAAAAAAAAAAAAAAAAAAAAAAAAAAAAAAAAAAAAAAAAAATTGAACCAGATTAATATTAGCGAAGATAGAGCAAACAATTTTTATTTTGGACTTTCACTCAATGCCGAAAGGGAAGCCGTGCGAATGGGCATATCAGATATCTTCATTTAGTTACTCATCATTTGCTCAAATTTTTATTTGTATTTGGCATGATTTGAAAAAATCATACAGATGATAATTTTCAATCCATTAAATACGGTTACCCATATTTTTAGATGCCAAAAATATTGTGACTATTATAGGTTAAAACAGATACAAATGAGTCGTTATAATGCAGTACCGAAACATTGTATTTCGCTGTTTCCAATTTGCCGAAGGCAAAGCACTGGTAAAATCAGGGAATGATTAAATAAATAATGAGGGCTTGTACCGATTGGGGTGAGAAGTTGACTGCGGCTGTCGCTTAATCAGTTTGTTTGCCCGGGTCGGATTTTATAATGAAAATTCATAAATTTGTAAACTGCTTATTTGTGCATTGGAAAGAGGATATGGAAACGCTCGTTTGTTCATTTTAGATAAAAATTCTAATGAAAAAAAATTTATTTATTACAGCTCAGTATCAAGTTAATGTTGAATGCTATTAATAGTAATATAACAAATAATTGCTCAGCATTAACAAATATTTGTAGACAAGTGGTTGTGACAGCTATGATAACAATTAAATAAATTAATATAATCATTTTATTTTTTAATTAGTTTTGATTGCACGAAATTTTATATTAAATATGAAAATTATTATTAAAATTTCTGTGAATTAATGGTAGGACAAATAGTGGCATGATTTCTCATCTGTTGCAGGATACGATTTAAAAATTAACAGGAAACGTTCAATGTAAATATTAACCAAAATTGTATTGGTTTCGTTATGTCATAGCAGTAGGTTCCACTGCAAGACTGACGAAATAAATAATAAATAAGAGATATTCTCTAAATCTTTGTATACAATGCTTCGTTAGGTTCGGTAAAACAAATACTATTTACTTAGTTAATAATATATATTAATCTAGCAAAAAATTGGCATTGGTCGTTTTTTCAATAATTTACTGAATTATATTCAAATTAAAATTTTTACAGCCGGTAATACTTTTTGGTGTTTATGTATTAAAAATGCAACAATTAATAATAATAATAATAAAATTATTGCGATAGTCTACAAAGATCTAGAGAAGCTGTTACTGATTTGTGATTTAGTAGAACAGGAACCGAATCATTTCTGCAATCTATTCATCACCGATTTCTGCATTCTTGTCGGTAGTTGCTGCGATTTTATTAAGAACTTCTTGAACGGTCGATGCGAGGATGGCTTGCAGTTGAGTAGGAAGGTTACGGAGCCACAAAGTCCTAACAACACCTTGGTTAAAAGTTGTACCTAACCAAATCAATCCTGGATTTATCATCAGGCTGGCAAGTGCTCACTGAAAAGGAATATTTATCTGTGGCATAATAATGTGGCGAAAATTGTTCACCAAGAATTAGAAAAGAAATTTGAAATTTTTAACGGCACTTGCCTTTATTATATACACAGTCAGACGACGCGTCATGCTATATTGGGACCAGGCCATCATGACTGGTCACACCATTCCTCGCAGCAATCTGATATTTTACTTATTTTGAATAATGAAAAACATGCAAACATTATTGAAATAAGGGTACCATCAGATGACAATCTTCCCGAGGTTGTTTCCGAAAATAATCGACAATATCAGGTTTTGGGTGAGGAACTGAAGTAATTATATACAGCTGGACAGAGTGAGAGTTTTGCCGTTGATCATTTTGACAAATGGCTTGATCCCAAAGAAGGCGGTGAATATCATTAAGGATTTGGACCTTTATCTAAAGACTTTAGAAGAGATGCAGGAAGCAGTACTTATAGTTATAAAATTCATGAATATTAAAGATTACACTTTTCTAGCCTTGACCTAAGTCCGGGGAAATACCCGGGTAGGCGCCATTTCCGGGAAATGTCAAGAAAAAGGAGAATTCCACAATAACAGAATTATGTGAGCACCAATCCCTAGGAGAATACTACAAATACTTGGGCAATAAACAAGCTATCAAGGTAGCCAAGAGAGAGGTACTGAGTGAAATATCTACCAAGTTTAAGAAAAGCAAATTCGGGCGGTGCTATTGGGAGCATATAGTTCTCGTATAATAAACTGGTCAACTATCAAAATACAAGAATTGCAACGCCTGGTGTGCCCAATGTTGACGGATGCTAATATTCATAACCCGAAGGTGTTTATGGCTAGACTCTATTTGTCTAGAAAGGAAGATGGCTTTGGGCTTATTTCAATTGATGACTCATGTAAAAGACTAAAAAAAGAAAAATATTTTATAGTAAATGAATCTGGAATCATGGGCATGGCGAGAAAATTAGACGAATATTTCACTGCCCTTAATCTTAAAAAGAATTAAAAAATTATGACTACTATAAGGCAGTTTTGAAAGATGAAAGAATTGCATAGGAGATTTTACCATCAACTGCATAAACCTGAGCTCTCAGTTGAATAGTCCAGAATTGGGCAACTATTCAGCGAGGCTAATGGGTTTTCAATAGCTATCCAAGATCAAGTTATTGCTACAAGAATATATAGAAGACATATTTTGAAGGAGGACCTGGTCACAGATAAATCTCGCCTTTGCTCCAAGACGCATGAATCTATTCAGCATTTGGCGAATGGGTGCGTGACTTTGGCTGGGATGGACTACTTGAATAGGCAAACAATGATTAGACGTTATTATGTAGCCAAAATATATGCAGAACATTGGGACTAATGGGTAATGATAAAGATCTCTATGCGTCACCAGAAGAAGAGGTCCTGGGACGAATTTATTGTCGAAGAAACGGAGAAGAACCCCTGGGGAATACCGTACAGGATGGCGATGGGCAAGGTGAAGCCCCTCACGATGGTGGCTTCCCTCAGAGTAGGAGGAGCCCTGGCAACCACCCTGGAGGATGTGGCTACTATGTACATAGATTTTACGTACCCCAGGGACGACCCGTTCCAGGACAGCGAAGTGGACGCCATGGTGAGACGCACCACGGAATACCCGCCTGGTACCGACCTATGCCCACCATGGGATATATGGGACATTCGTCTTGGCGTGGAGAAGCAGAGGAGAGCTCCAGGTCTGGACGGAGTAGGCGCTGCGGTCCTCAGGAATAGTGCCCCGTACGTAGAGGAGGAGCTCCTCCGGATTTTCGATGACTGTTTGGAAAGGGGGCCCTTTCCAAGCAAGTGGAGGATCGCAGACTTGAGACTGCTCTACAAGGGAGGAGGGAGAGACAAAGAATCGCCTAAGGCGTACAGGCCGATATGCTTCCTCCCTGTCGTCAGCGAAGTCCTGGAGCATCTGATCGTAACGCGTCTTCGCCCGATCCTCAGTGCAGCTAGTCATCCACGGCAATTCGGCTCGACCGGTGGCAAGGGAACCACAGATGCACTGCTGAGAGTGCGTAAGGAGGTGGAGGAGAGGGTGGAGAAATATGTCATGTTGGTGCTCTTCGACATATCCTCCGCCTTCGACAGTGTGTGGTGGCCCTATGTACACAAACGGCTGCAGGAGATCGACACCCCCAGCAATTTGTAGTCGCTCGTTAGTAGTTACCTCAGTAACAGGAGCGTGAAGACCAGAGGTAGCTACTACGAGGTAGAGCGAAGGATTGAAAGAGGTTGTCCGCAGGGCTCTGTCCTGGGTCCGGCTCTGTAGAAGCTTGTCTTCAACCAGCTGCTGGGGGAATTAGAGGAGAGAGGGTTCCTTGCCACGGCCTACGTCGACGACCTGGCGGTCATAGTGGCCGAGAACAGCAGAGCCAGATTGAAGACTCAGGCAGAGAGGTGCGCCAGTCTCGTGTCGGAATGGTGCGTGAGGAGGAAGCTGAGCATGACCGCATCCAAGACCCAGGCCATGCTCGTAAGAGGCTCTATTATACTGAACATAGATGGCCAGAGAGTGAGGATGGATGAGGAGGTGACCTACTTAGGAGTGAAGATGAGGAGAAGATTCGACGTCACCCCTCACCTAGACTATCTGAAGGATAGGGTGACCCGGTCTATCAATGGCTTATACAGGAATAGGGGTGCGTTCTGGGGCATCGGGTATCCCGCCACGATGACCATTTACAAAGGCGTAGTCATAGGTATCCTGAGATACGCATCCCCAGCGTGGAGCCAACACCTCACGCAGCTGCAGAGAAGGAGATTGGCCACAATTCAGAGACTGGCTCTGCTTAGGGTCACTAAGGCCTATAGAACGGTGTCGCATGAGGCGGTGCAGGTGCTAGCCGGAGCGATGCCCTTGGAACTCGTCCTCAAGGAGGACAGGATAAAGTACGATGTGAAGAGGCAGGGGCTTAACGCGCTACCGGGGGGACTCCGGGACAGAGTTCGCGAGACCCCTAATGAATGGAAGAGGATATTGAGGGAGGACTTTATCGAAGAGTGGAATGGACGGTGGATAGGGAGTTAGAAGGGAGCTACCCTAAGGAAGTTCTTTCCCACCGTCCAAGAAAGGCTGAAGGCGAGATGGGTCCTCCCTGATTACTGGGTCTCGCAGATGCTGACAGGGCATGGAGGTTTCCGAGGGAAACTACAGGAACACGGAAAGGACATAGACCCACGGTGCCCTACCTGTGGAGTCCCTGAAACTGAAGAGCACGTGATCGTGTACTGCACCGCAATAGAAGGACACCGAGCCAGGTTGTCGAGAAGTACCGGGATCTTCGCCCTCGCCGAGTCGGACTTCCCCCGTCTGATGGAGGATGTGGCATACCCCTTCTTCAAGGACTTCATATACGGATCGAACTCACTTTGATCAAAAAAATTACTCTTGTAACGAGTATGATACACGAGCAAATTGCTCCTTTTACACACACATGCACAGTTTACATTTATGGGAATTAAATGCAAATTATTATAGCTTTACTTTGCTTCTGTATGCATATGCATGTATGCTTTATTTATTTTTGTTGATATTTGTATATAAATTTTATCCAAAAATAGCTTGATATTGTCTATTTCTTTATTTAATAAATGCTTGATTAGTGTAAATTATTCTCTGTATTATCAAGTTCAAAAATAAATAAGAATTTATTTGTTAACACTGCGAGAAAATCGTTCGAGTCCTTTATTCAGAAGAGCAAAGGAATCCAAAAGAGGACCTATAATTAAATTTAATTAAGCTTTGGCTCAAATCATTGCCTTGTCTACACGGCTCTTAATTGCTACCCCGTAATTGGCACACATGTTGGAAAGGGAGACACGTTTGCGCCACCTTTTTACCCTTTTCATGTCTTCAATAATGGATTTCTGAAAAATGTTTTATGTTGTCCAACGGAGGTGATGCATAGTGAACTACATAGAAAAAATACGCTTATAAATCATACACAAACAACATAAAAATTATATATGTCTGTATTTAATGCAATATTAAGTGATCGAATAATTACATAAAATCCTGATATTTGATTACGGCTTAGAAGATATTTTCATTAAATTTCTTCTAATTCAGGTTGAGTTAATATATTAAAAGAAATCATAAATTTTTTTTTAGTTAATTTTTTTATTGTATTTGGTTAATTTTTAAATAATTATCCATTAACTTAAACTATCCTCATTGCTACAAAAATAAAAGTTATAAATACGCGTCTATTACAAAATGGTTGGCCCGTGATGAGTTATTTTAATCTGAAATTCGTCTGTTTAAAACCATATGGGATTAAATATTCAAATATTCCAGTTAATGCTGCACAAATGTTCAATTTGCTCTATTCCAAAGATTTTAAATTTTATTATTTCATCTATCGTGGGTTTCCATTAAGCAGTTTATCATTCACTGAACTTCGAAAAAAATATTTTTGCGAGCTCAGGAAAATTTGTTTGAATTTGTGACACTAATTTAAGCCAAAAAATATGATTTTTTTGTTTAAATATCACGTCGAATAGAGATCTGAAAAATACCAAGTATCATACAGTTTATCTATAGACAAAAATACATAACGGAAATAACAATGAAAACATAGCTTTGGATTTATTTTAGTGTAAATATTTTGTTTTACCTATTTTGATTTAATTTTGTAACTGTAATTACTACTTTTTTGTTTTTAATACTTAATTATTATTTTGAAATACTTATTTTAGAATCATATTTTTACCTAGATTATGGTTATGAGCAGATTATAATATCATAAATTATATTTTGAATTAATTTAATTTTAATTTTTTTATTAGTCAATAATTTCGACAGCTACACCACCGCATTTTTAAAAATTATAATTATTACACTACTTTTAAGCACCGCTTAAATTATTTTTAATTTTATCTTCAGATATTAATTAATAAATATATTGGAATGATTTAGATTCGAAAATGAACCAATGAGTCCATCTAAACGACCACGTCTTGAGAAAGAATGCAAGATTCGGTCTAGCTTCTAGTGCTTTGGAACGAAGGCTGTGTATAGAAACAGCTGAGGTTTTACAAAATGTATCTCATAGATCGTAATAAAAATCTTGTCTTCACGTTTGCCTTATTTTCATAGCTATAATGGAATATTGATTATGTAATGCAAATATTAGTACAATAAGTAATATAATTTGTTATTGTTGTATTTATATGAATATTAGGATTGTAAATAATTTATTTTCAAATTTGAACGCCTTCTGAAGTGCCCTGATGAAGGTCTACAACTCAGGCCGAAATTTTGGCACACAATAAAAAAATAAGTTCCACTTCTCAGTGTGTTTTTCTTCATTGACCGAACCCTCTGATAAACTTCTTCTCAAATTATACTTTTTAATAGGTGTGAAATTATTGTGTGAATACGTTATTTTGTAAATAACGGGAGAAAAAAAATATGAACTGGATAAGGGGTAAAAATAGTGTGAAAAACGTGAAACTTATTTAAGTGAAACATTATTGTCTTTTATAAAAATTAATTGTCGTTTTGATTCTGTTCCTTGAAAATGTCTGTGATAAATGAGACTGAACAACATATACAGGTTATTATTTAGAAGATTATTTTTTATTTGTTGTTTATTTATGTTATAGAGGACAATCCAATTTTAAGGCGTGCGAATCTGCGGGGTACAACAAGTGTTGTATACTTTACAAAACAGGAACCTTTTAAACACAGAATTTTCATCTCAAGGTACTGGTATAAATAAGTGCTTAATTTAAACTTATGCCTAAGTGTAGGTTAAAACTGCTCTTTGTGGGTTTAAGAATATTCGGGTGTTCGAGCAATACAGTCTTTTCCCTGAACATTTACAAGGTCCAACTGGCTTTTACATGGCACAGCCATAACTCCCACTTCGGTAACTCTAGAAGGCTTCGTAACCACATAAAAAATTAGTAAGTCCTGCAAGAACTACACCTTTTGCAATGATATTCCTCATGTCTATCTTCATGAATTGTTTTAACCTTCTCAAAAATTTACTGTACATCATTCGTAATGTTTTTTAAAATAAAATTAATAGTGTTCCATCAACTTTCACAATTTGGATCGATTCATTTGTTTCAATTTTGGGTTGAAATAAAATAATAAGGAAAGAGGTTACGTCAAGGAGATTTAAAGGGTGGAAAGGAATGGTTTACAAAGTGTATATCGATTAATCATTAAGGAGTTGGCTAAGACTGTAAGGTGGAGCTTAATCTAGCTCTTTGGATTATGAAGATAAGACAGGAGGCCTGGTAATCACCTTAGCGAGGCGACGTAATGGCACAGCAGTCCTTTACATAACCCAGCTCCCACCGTTTTCTTCACTAATATACTTCTTCCTGCTTTATATGGACTCTGGTTTAGGTCCCTTTCCCAAATGCTTTAATTTCTCTCTGTACGATATCAATGCTATCATCTTAATGGTCAAGCACTAATACCTTTTGAAATTTAATCTGTATGTGTGTTGTATGAAAGAAGACTGGTTAAGGCAAAGGATACTATGAATTAATATATTTTCTGAACTACACATGCGGGATGGGGAAGCTAAAAGTTGAACAATAATAATTATTATGTGCTATGTTTTATCTAGATTGAACTTGATATATTTATTGTTGATATTCTATTAATCTGTATATAGGGATGCCATTGGGCAATCATTGAGGATGATTATCCCAAAAAATCATGTTATAAGTCAATATGAATTACTTGTATAGTCCTATAAATTGGATACCTTTCCAATGGCCTAATTTGTGGTTAACAATTATTTAATAATTAACCAATTCCTACTTCTAAATTCAATAATAATGCTAAAACCATAATTCTAATCAAATTTATTGCTATCATACTTAATGAAATATATTCAAATTAATAATGGGCATGGTTACTAAAAAAAAACCTCCTTCCTAACATTTATCTTTATTCATAAAAATTAAAATAATAAACTGTTACAAGAGAAAATAATGACTGTTACAATAAACTGTTAACCATGAAATGATTCGGACTAGACCTAGCTATTAACTGTTCTAACATATATCTCTTATCTGTAATAATCGGTGTTGAAGGTCTCTCAGTATCTCTCCATCGGGTTCCTCTGCATATCTTAAATCATGGAGTATGAAGAAGCCAGACTTCCTCTCCCTCTCCCTCTCCCTCTCCCTCACCCTCTCTCACTCCCTCTCCATCTCCCTCTCCCTTCCCTCTCCCTCTCCCTCTCCCTCTCCCTCTCCCTCTCCCTCTCCCTCACCTCCTCCCCCTCCCCCTCCCCCTCCCTCTCCCCCTCTCCCCCCTCCCTCCCTCTCTCCCCTCCCTCTCTCTCTCTCACTCTCTCTCTCTCTCTCTCTCTCTCTCTCTCTCTCTCTCTCTCTCTCTCACTCTCTCTCTCTCTCTCTCTCTCTCTCTCTCTCTCTCTCTCCCTCTCCCTCTCCCTCTCCCTCTCCCTCTCCCTCTCCCTCTCCCTCTCCCTCTCCCTCTCCCTCTCCCTCTCCCTCTCCCTCTCCCTCTCCCTCTCCCACTCCCTCTCTCTCTCCCTATCCCTCTCCCTCTCTCTCTCCCTCTCCCTCTCCCTCTCTCTCTCCCTCTCCCTCTCCCTCTCCCTCTCCCTCTCCCTCACCTTCTCCCTCTCCCTCTCCCTCACGCCCTCGCACCTCCCCTCCCTTGAAATCATTGAAGTGTTTTAATAACCAAGCTCTAAGTCTCAAGTAAAATGCCGGGTTTATCTGTCTTCATTCTGGACTCTAAAGCCACCTATTTCCCTTTACTTCCTACAGGTAGCTGTCCTGACTATCGTAAGATGGTGCCAGCTTCACTTTTCATTTTTGGAAGCCGAAACACTCTCTTTATTAAAAAACCACTAACAGCCTTTCGAAAATAAGTCAAGTCATTGGCTCGGATACAAGAATATCTAATGTTTTATTTAAGGAATTCATTCTAGTTAAGGAAATTAATAAGTTTTTAATGCTGGGATGATAGGTATGCTTGCCAAATCTGCAGCAAATGGAATTAGGGTGGCCAATATTTTGTATAACATGCGCCATTTTTTCACAGACGAGTTTAGATGGGCCATGTAACTCGAGAACTTTTTGCACCTTTTTAGGTTTATATTTATAGATTGGAAAATTTGAAAGGTAGAATTTTTAGAAGGAATAATTAGAAATACTGAGGATTTTATGAGGTATTTTGGATTGCAAGTTTCGATCCTTGCAATCCAAAATACCTCAAAGGATGGCCGTAGTTGATAGAAGCTAATAAGCTCTATTCCAGATGTTCACGAAGGTCTGCTTATCATTCTGAGCTTTTGTGTTCTGAAAATAATTAAATTTCAATTTTTTGTGGTAATATATTTAAAAAAAATCACTTTTTATTTTATCATATTTTTCACTTTTATATCTAGTGGTTTTTCATGTGTAATGCACTATCCACTACCCATTCCGCTTGAAACAAATAAAGTAACATTAATTAATTTTATTTAAATTAATTTTATGTAGTTGATTAGACTGACTGGATTGCAAAATTCCCGTAAGCGAATTTCAATTCTATTATTCTCTAAATTTACTACAAATGGATTCGAATCCAGGTCACGTTGGGTAAATTGCTAATTTGTAACTTCAGCATATGGCTAGAACTATTAGAAACTTTTAATTTGCTAGAAGGGAGTTCATTGGTTCTTCAGGTGGTTTAAGTGAAAGAGCCGCTTCAATTAAAATATCTAAGTAACTTTTGTTAATTAATTTTCTTTTACAAGGATTTGATATCTTGCCAAACCACTAGAGACCCATCAGTAACATTGATATCACAGGACACAGAAATACAAAATACTTTCTCTTTACCATATATCACGCAACAAACATAGGCAGATATATATTTCTAGCTAGATTTTGGACACAGTGTTGGAATTGGTCATTTATTTAATATTGATCAACTTAATGGATATTCTTCCATCTCAGAACAAAAATATTCAATCTGATTTTCGATGATGGATAAACATCATGATTTTTATGACTATGTCAGGTTTCCTCGACATGTTTTTGCATTGACAAGAATAAAAATACTCAATTATTGTATATCAACTTTTGAATTTTAACTGCTAGTAAAATTTGTTTTTGATTTAGTTCGTCGAATTTCGGTTTATTATTTTAGATAATGGGCCTTCGTAATTGATCAATAAAAAAAAACAAATTAACCCTCTACTCCTCAAAGTTTGAGGTTTTACGTTTCGAGATTAGTAGAATCCAAAAAAAAGTTTACTTGATTAGATGATTCTCGGAACTCGACATTACCATTCACCATTTCGTATAAAAATAGCGGCCAATTAATGGTTACACACGCCTTTATATCTTTCATTTATGAAGCAGAGGAAAAAATTAAGGATTTTGAAATCATAACAAAGCCTTTACAAAAAATAAATAAATTGAATCCAAATATTTTTTGGGGCATTTAACTATTTGGAAATAGTAAACCTTACTGTGATAATTGGTAGTGTATTTTTTTTTTTATTCCATATATTTAACTGGGCATTTCACACATCTAATTAGCATTCTATCTTAGTTTTTATTTTTTTCCTATCCGACTAAAATATATATATATATATATATATATATATATATATATATATATATATATATATATATATATATATATATATCTATTTTTACATTTATCTTATATCATTTGGTATATTGTTAATGTTTACTATCGCCTGAATTCAGTTTTTTAAACAGTTTTTCAATTCTAATAAAGAAGAATGAGTACCAGTTACATAAAAAATGAAAAGTTAAGAAAAAAATAAATATACTTATAATTAAAATTTTCAATATCATAACTGCTCCTCTGAAGAGTTAGATTTCTGTTCAACATGAGCATCATGATCAACAGCCATATTTTTGTATATGGCTTTAAACTTTCTTTTGAAAAATTAATATTTCTGATCAGATAACTAATTAAAAGGTTTTTTTGATTTTTACTAATAATTATAATTGGTGCAGAAAAAGGATTATAAAAAAAAAAAAAAAAAATACTTCAAGATTGGTGTAAACTTTGGAAATTTCGATTTAATCAAGACAAATGTCAACATATCACTTTTACTTTCTGACAAGAAACCTGCCCTCCAATATACCTCGACAATGTAGTAATTCATGAGGCCCACACATCCAGAATAAACAAAAAACGCTAAACCAAAGACTAAAACTATTATACTCAATTCTTTCAAGACGTTCAAAATTCAAAAGCTGAATATGCCTACAGTTAACGAACACATACGAAACCACTACAAACTAATTCACGATAACTTACACGGACATCCTAACACACTCATACAAGAAATGGCGACAATCAACATGCCTGGCAACACTCGCAGAAGGCTGAAGAGGAGCTGGATGAGGGATCTCTTAGCCTAACTATATCCGATCATCACGACAGGAAGAGGTGCCGCTGTGTACTGCTCTTTCTCATGCCTTTCATGCCACGTTAACATGTTCTTAGCCAGCACATTCATTGGTTGTCTCATAGTGAGGTGTGAATTTAAAAATAAAGAAAAAAATACACGAATCTCCTGCAAGCGGTAATTACAATTAACAAACAATTATTCATAAAACACATATAAAATAAATTACCTCTGAGTATTACCTCTGAGATAAAACAGTTCCTCCACTTTCAAATAGAAAGTAATGAGCCTTTCCAATCGTCTAAATAATTAAATCACCCATGTGGTCTTAATTGAAGTTGGAAAGTTGTTCATTAGTTAAGAGGCTGAGGTCGATTAATGGTGTCTGCTAAATTGGAGGGAAGAGCTGTACAATATTCATTGAATAAATCTTTCCGTCTGCGGCAATAAAGGAGTTGTAGCGCGAGGGAGATGAGTCTGGTCGATATTGAATAAATTAAAATACATTCTATCAACACATTATTCAATATTTTTTTCTTCCGTTTTCGTCCCCTTCTCGTTGGATTCTGAGGTAAAAAAAAGCCGCATAGGAAAAAAATTGAAGCATGGGTTGACTTGAATCCACAACTTTTCCGCAAAATAAACATTTATTGTGTTTTGCGCCAATCATTTAGAACGTGCATTTATTAGACTGATTAACATAATTATCCGTTTAAGTGTTTTATTCGAAATTTTATATTACTTAATCACACTAAAAAAAAAAAATTGAAATTGTAGGAAACTTGCGATGGTTCGCGTAACTCTTTAATTTTACTTAACAATTAATCCTAATACTTTACTTTGGTATGGTTTCTGGATGAGAGGTTTACTCTGTTTGAGTTACGAAATTATTAAACTAAAAACTATTTTACTCTGAAGTAAAGCTGTAACAGATTAGTATTTTTAAGCTGTAACAGAGTATTTTTTATTTCGTGATTACGGCCCTTGGAAAGTTAGATCAGGCTATTGTCAAGATTACACTAACTTTTTATTAAGCTGCCTGCCCTTATTGTTAGTTTTAATATTTTTATCCAATTTAATTTAATAGGAACAGCCAAAAAGACACACATTCAAAAACTTAAAAGTTTTCTGTAAAAAACTTTTAGGACTATATCCAAAGCCCCGTGGTACATTAGTAATATTACCTTATATACAAACCTCAACATGCCAACAGTTAACG
Source organism: Rhaphigaster nebulosa (assembly GCA_948150685.1). Classification (NCBI taxonomy): domain Eukaryota; kingdom Metazoa; phylum Arthropoda; class Insecta; order Hemiptera; family Pentatomidae; genus Rhaphigaster; species Rhaphigaster nebulosa. The sequence continues at coordinate 38,108,891 of OX411308.1, read as the reverse complement.
AACACATAAGTACCCACAATTAAATCACTTGAACTTACTTGAACTTAAAAAAAAGTTTATTTATAAAAAATTATTACAATGAACATGAACTGTACTATTCTACTGGAACTAAAACACTAAGATATTACATCTAAATGACTATTTAAGACTAATTATCCACTAAGTGGGAAAGGGAGGGGTATTTATACAGATTCAGGAGAAATATGCTGAGTCTAGTGATTCTCCTGTGGTTGGTTTCCATAAATCCTTCCTTCTGAAGTTCTCGAGCTCCGTGAGAGAAGAAGTGGATGAACATGGTCTTTGAAGCTATGTCCTCCAAAACAAGTTTCTCTCGGGGGCTTGGTGTATCAGCTGCTTGATTACTGGCTAAGAATACTCGAGGACTTGTTCAATGAATAAATTTTCATACATAAAAGATATAATACAATAATTGTTAATATTAATGAATAATAATCTAAATTGAAATTGTCTTCATAATCTGTATTAAGACTTTCAAAGATTTCATCACTTAAAGTAGGAATTTTTAATTGACTAAAAGTTTTATTAAAATGTTTATAATCATTAATTACATGAAATGAAGACAATACCTCCCGTATATACATAATTATTTTTAGTGTGGTTTATAATTTCTTCATTATCGTTTAATTTAATAATTCCTGTTTCTGGTAATATTACCGGTTAGGATGCATAAGTTCTAATTGCAATATTTTTAATCTTAAAACTAACAAAAACATCAATTAAATCTACATAAGATACATAAGGTTCTGAATTGCTAATAATAGTGGATACACAATTATTCAGATTATTATGAATAGCATTTTCTATACATGTATCATTAAATTTGGAAATTTTATTACAATAGTTTTACAATAGTTTTTATAAAATTACAATCTCCTCTATACACTTCATCATTATTATACAATACCATTTGATTATTTACAATAGTTGTTATAATATGGTTATTTTTGTTTATTGGTATAGATAATAAATACAAGGTACTACAGGTCTTAGCTTGAACAGGTAATTGTATCATATAACGATCGGTCTTTCATATATAGGCATCGGATTTTCAGGCAATTGCCTATTTAGTTTATCTGTTTTTCTAAGGAAGTCAGAAAGTCAAGATACAATCAAGCCTTAATTAAATATTTTTATAAAACTATCGCTGTGTTATTAAACTTTGGTATCGTCTTAATAAATAATAAGTTTTCCAGTAAGAGTGTATGTCTGGAATGAAAACAGAACAGTTAAAAAAATAAATAAATAAACTTATGGTATATCACAGAAGAATAGAGAGAAAAAATAATGTGATCGCTTTCAATTTTCAAATCATTTATATTTAAATTAAAACATATAAATAAATTTGTGGTGGTAGATGTAGTACAATGTTATATGTTCATAACTGATATTCTGCACTACTTAATTTGTTGTTCAATTGTATTTGATTTAACAAAAAAAGATAGTAGGTTTCGTATTAATTATTAAGTAACAGAGAGGAAATAATTCAAATATCTCAGTAGCAAATTCGGACAAAAAAAGTTTTTTTGGACTATTCACTTGAGCTATATTAGTTTGCTGATTTGTTTCGAAGTACGCATTACTGAATCGGTCTCCCGATCTCCCGGTCTCCCGCCTTAAAGCCAATCCTAAGCACACGCCTCAAACCCTCGCCTTAAGTCGGTTTAGAAGGTCCATTCATCGCTTTGACTCCACTTTCTTCAATCTGGGATTTAACATGTGAGTCGTTGGCTCACCTTGAGTATGCTTTGAGGATACTTTCATACAAACCTAGGTATATATTGCAAAGTATATATTTATAATATAAGGTATATATTAATATTGAATCTACCTATAAGCAAGGGAAAAAAAGTTATCGGTTAATTTATTCTGCTATGATAGCTTAATGATAGTTCCTGTCTATCTGAGAGTATTTTACTCTCGAGAGCCTTTCTGCTGGTGGAAACTGCTGTTCAGAGAGTACTAAAAAATAAGAGAGTTCGCAAGTTTCGATGTGATCTCTCGTAAATTACGAACCGATTTCATCCTTCTAGAAGTAATATCCAGTTACTCACCAACGTTCAGGTTACTTTTTTATATGTTTTTCACTTTAAAATTCCGAATAATCGAGAAAATGGGGGAATAATTCAACTTATTGATTTGTATCAAACGAATTGGGCATTATCAGACGTTAAACCTCCAAATATTATGATTAAAAAATGTACAAAGAACTTAGTAGTCTGCTTGGGTTTAATGGGGAAGAAATCCAAAGAAAATACAGCAATGATGTAATCTAATGGAATACATTTTTTTTTTTTTACATTGTACGGACAAAGTATTTTATTGCATATTGTTTTTATTTTAATATTCTTGTTAATATCCTTGTTTATCTCAAGTACTGAAAATATAAGATAAAACAAGCGGAAGAGGAGAAGTAGTATATCGGTCATATTTCAATATTACCTGTCCTTATTTCAACTTACTCATATTTATCATTCCAGGCCTGACTGCTTCCTCAATCCAACCTAATATCAAAATCTTGAATTAAATTAAACGTTTTGAAACTGCGCATCTTACAGTTCTTCCAATTATTGATGTTGTAAGTGCATGGCACGCACCTAAATTATCCCTTTTTGCGATCAATAGCTTAACTTTGCCTTTTTTTTTTGTTAAGAGTTTTCATTCTTCTTTTTAACAAAGCACTCAAAATTATTAATTCCTGTTGTTTTTTTCCTTTATTGTTTCGCGATACCATCTTGACGACTCTTGGGCATTGGCTGAACTCTTGGTCTTCTACATTTTTTGCGCGGGCATCATAACGTGACTGAGAGTTGTCACGAATAAAAGTCTAAGACTCTCAAGAGTCGACATAGTAAAAATCATCTCTCAAATGTTCAGACGTCTGAGTGTTTCTCTCGAGATTTCTCGCACGTTTCACTCTCAAGTGGGCAGCTACCTTAAAATATTGTAGATAATAAGGATAGGCCAAATATTGGGTATAATGTATGTACCGAACTAATGTATGGGTCGTCGAGTTTTATCCCTCGTGGTTTGTAATTGCTTCAGTTTAGCAATCGCAAACCTCTGACAGTATAAATGTGACAATACTGAACGTGTCGTCGTTAATAATCGTGTATATTTAAAATAAATAGATTCTTTATCTATCTAATTCGTATTTAACTAAATTACTTCTCTAAAAACTCTGAAAATAAGTTGGGAGGATAAGAAAATAAATATAACGACGAGTTAAGTGTTATATATATTTGAGAATTTTACGTTAGTGAAAGCGTCGTTAGTACAGTTAAAGGCTCGTAAACTATGCGGTCCAGCTATGTAAAAAATTCAACTTTGATTTGTATTTTTTTTATTGTTATATTAACCGAAATGTTTATAGTATATATGTGTAAATCATGATTTCATGGCTTGTGGATGAATGTCCAAACAGCGATGGCAACTGTATAGCCACAGCTTGTCGAAACATGTGACCGACCGCAGAGCATCTGGCCCCTAGCCCTGGTCACCGAGCCGCGTCACGATTATTAACGACGACACTTTCAGTATTGTCACATTCAAACTGTCATCACACGTTAAAAGAGGTATCCGAAAATTATACAGGCAATTCAGAGAGTGTCAGAACAAATCAGCCATTGGCATTTAAAATTTATCAACCTAAATTAGAATGTTTCTTCATTCGAAGTAATCATTTAGTCTAGTTTAAAAAAGTTTTAGAAATACGACGAAAAAAAAAAAACAGGTTTAAAAATTCGTTTTGTAAAATTGGGGGATGATATTAATTTTAATTACAGCAGTTCAAACAGTTAAGTTTGTGGAGAGCTCAAACAACAATTGAAATTGTTAGATATAAAGCTTTTTTTTTCCGGCTGAATTAATTTTATATATTCGTCTTTGGAGAGAGCCCTCGTACAAATATACTTAGCCTAAATTCAACATAATTACGTGAAGAATTTTATTAGATATGTTTTTTATAGAAACATTATTAATATAATGTTATGTATCACAAACAAAAATTAAAATAATTATAATTTATGTGAATACAATAATTGTGCGATATCAACTATATTTCATATCAGTTATTAATTAATCAATTATGTGATATTAAAGAAATGATCGTGCAATGTATTTTTGTAATTGTGTATTTTTTTTTTTATTTTTTTTTTTGAAAAAAACATTCTCATTAAATAATAAGAAGAGTGTTATTGCTATTATGATTATTAGTGTTAGATAATGACAATTTGTATGATTTATTTTAAATTTTATAACTTCCATGCTACCTAACGTAGGGAGACCATGGTACCTATGCAGAAAGTGAAACAAATTTAGTCCCTTAGAATTGAGAATTTCTATTCGAATTTTACGTTTTATACATCATGGAACGATTTTGGTTTCGTGTCGTGTCAAATTTGTATGGCGGGCATAACACCTATTACCGTTAAGCCGATTTTAATGCAATTTTTTGGGATTGTATGGGTTGGCACTTAGATGATTCCATATCTATTTCACGAAATTCCATTCTCTACTTTCGCTTATGAATTCGCAAACGTATGTTCCTTGACACTCCCATATTTCAAAAAAGGCTCATCCGATTAGGCTCAAAATTGGAGACTAGTGTACAAATATTATAGTAGTTTGATCACATAAGGCTGTTAAAACCAATAAATCTCAACGAACTGTTAAAGAAATATATTTTTGCCTCGCTATTGAGGTCTGTACATTTTAACCATATACTTTTTTGGAATAGTGAGCACGTTAAGCCTTTCACGAAACAATTTTTTTTATCAATTTTATGATCTTACTCCATTTGCAAATGATTTATTGCAACATCCTATGGCCTCCAATCAGGTCGTGACAAATAGTGTACAAAACACGTGCACGAGAGTTTCTCCTTAGTGTTATATAATTGTGAGGATATTTGCGCACAATTGGACAGATAGTGAGATAGCCAACGGAACTCCGGGACAGGGGAAAGACAGATTGCCCCTATCTGAAATTAGAGATCTCCATAGGAGGCCATTACATTTCTGAATTCTGAAATTGCATTCGGATCCGTCTGCCAAGATTCAACAGTTTCTTCGACAAGAAAAAAAAAATTAAACCCCTCAGATATACGTTTTGATGTTCAATGTCCAAAATTTGTTAATTTAAAATTATTAAAGAATAGTAGGCACGTCCTTCTATTTCTAAGATCAAAACCAAAGTCCGTTTATAATTTATTTTGAATTTAAGTAATTTATAAACATGTAATAATCATTTTATTCTCCCATGTCCTTACATGTTATGTTGTTTTATTGTTTTACATGTTAAATGAGTCGTAGGCTTGAATTGTTTTTCTAATGAGTATGTCTCAATAACCTTTTGTGTAAAAGGGTTAGGCTTCTTAAATGGTTAACCAAATACTGATGTTTGAACATGTTGGACTGTGATGGAAGAGTTTTTCAAAGTTGCGCTGGTCTAGCGTTGCTTAGAATACAAAAAATGTTTATAGCTGTTTGTATTTTAATTTATTTTTTTATTTTATGCAGTTAGTATATAATGTGTATTCTCATTTTTTGCTATAAAGTTTTCCTTAAATTTGAACATCTTACTACCAGTATTTTATAAAAGGACAATCCGTTTTTCGAATGTAACCACTAGCCTTGAAAACTACTGAATCAATGTTCACCAAATTCCAACTACATCAACTTTATTTCCACCGGAAAGTTTAGAAATAATAAAATTTTCTAATATTAAAAACCAACTTTTCATTAAAATGTTACTAAAAAATTGATTAGCAAAATGCTGAGAGAAAAAGTTTCCAATTTGCCAACGTGTCAGCCATGACAACTTCATTCTCGTAGAAACAAGTTGACTACAAAAGCTTTTTAATTAGTGTGACATTATCGGGATAAAATGTTATTTTATGAATAAAATTAGAGGCATTGGAAAAATAAAAGTGTGAAGACGTGCAACTTTATTGGCGTCTATAAAAATTTATTATCGTAAAATAAAAATATAAAAATTTGTTATAATTATAGTATGGCTAAATATACAAATACGTTGTAGTGAATCTTCGCAAGGAATGTTTCTCCCATGGCGAATTCTATATCCAATTGTAATTGTATCCAGAACTGAAAATCGTAAAAATCAAATAATTTTGATAACAAAGGGAGACAAAACTCGAGCAATTTTTTAACTCGACAAAATTAGAAAAATATTCAGAAGTCCTATAAATTGTTTTTTACTCATGCACTAAATGAAACAATCGCATCGTTATTAAATTATTAGGATTCCCATTGCAAGTATTTGGATTGAATTTGGAATCCATGTTTTTCTCGTGGATAATTCTACAATTGATGTCTCCATGGAGGAAAACTAGGGGATTTGTTTGAATACGAGTATATACCAAATAGAATCACCAAAAAGATTGTAGGGCGATGTGGGGTTTGTGTGTTTTCGGTGTGAGTGCGTAATTGCCTCGTTAAATCCATACCATCAACTGGTAAGAGCTGTCCATTAGTCTCAAAAGTTTTCCAAGTTGAAATAAAAAGAGTTGAAAACATATTGGTTCCTACCTGTTGATAAAGTTGTGTCTTTCATTTTTTGCAGTACAGCTGTATCCGTGTTTTTCTACCAGTTGGCTTTTCTTTTTTTTCCTTCTTTTGCAGTGAGCGGAATCTACAGAAGCTGTTCTTGACAGTTTTCTGTTTTTTAAGCGGTTGTCCGCAGTCACCCAGCAAAATATGATAGTAGGGATATCTGTTGTGTGACAAGTGTTCGTGGTTTACACTTACGCTTACTGTCATGTTTTGTCGAGGACTAGCAAATTAAAAGTAAAAATAATCCTACGTGATCCAGAACATAAAAATAATAATGTTTATGTAAATATATAATTTTACTAAATATTGTAATTGATATCTATCTCTCAATCGTATAATCAATATATACTCAAATCTAACAATAGGGAAGCATTGCCGGGTAAGCTTGTGTGAATATATTGAAACAGCTGTGCCCAATATAGGAAGGATAATTGCTTACATCATTTAGATAATCCAGATATTAATATATCGAAATATATTCACTTTCAAAAGTCACACTAAGGATTTTTTTTTTTTATTGGATAGTTTTAAATATTTAGCCAAAATTTATTTCACATTCAGTTTGGGTTTAAAAAGAAATAATTATCAAGCCAATCTGTTATGTTTCATTTACCAACGATAGTGCCATGTTAGCCTGAATTTTAATTTCTTCTTATATTTATTTCAAGATATTTCAAACTTCCTAAAATATATATAATATAAGGTAAGGAGATAAAGGAGTTAGGTTGTATAAAGGAATACAGGCTCCAGACATTGGATCTTCAATTTAAATTGAATAAAGACTACAAAGCTATCTTGTTACCATTTGTTCTGAAGAGGTGAGGGTGAGGGGTTCTTAATAAAATAAGGTGTCCTCTGCTCCTAAAGAATAATCTAGTCCTGAGAGCATGGGGCAGGTTTTTCAAGAAAGGACTCACAACTCAAACAAGGTGTTATAATTAATCCTTCAGTTGGGTATTTTCAGAAAAAGTCTCCACTATGCGCAGATATTTATAGTAAGTGATTTGTTATGATTATATCTGTAACTCAGATGAATAATAATCAAGTTTGGCTCGAAACTCCAATCAAGTATGAAGTTTTTAAACCGACCATTCTTTATTGTTATTTAAATTTCTCTGTACCATGCCTGTCGGCAATGCCCGAGATTCGGGCGGTGTTTCAGCAGGTGCTCATCCTTGCAATAAACATCTATAAAACTATATGGTCCTTAGGCTTCCACTAGTCCAGGAATCTCTCGGAATTTCCACCTCCTCTTTCGGGGATTCCCCCGTGGGTCGGATACAGCCTTCTAGTGAAATCAAGGTTGAAATGATCTTGGCAACCCCCAACCGTATAAGAAAGTTTTGCAGTACGAGTAGTTCTCGTTTATCACCATAAGGGGGACGGAACTCGCTTTCATTGAGAACATAAGTTCCACCTTTGGTAGGAGTGTTCAACCATGGCACAGAACGTTACTACACGCACGACACTTTCCTCAACTCCTCGCCTGAGGCATGAGGGATCGAATTGTGTCTAGGAAGTAATATAGTTCTAGTTTAACTGGTCATTATCGAAATTAACACATATTGGCCTTATTTTATTTTACTGCTTACCTCATCCTGAGAATTATTGTATAATTTGATTTTTTTATTGACTTATTAAATGTTTATTTATGGATTAGTGTGCCTGTTTTTGGTCTGTATGTGCTTGCGCTTAAAATTTTAACATAGCTCTTTCATTTTTGCAATTAGATTAATTTTTATATTGTTTGTTACGAATCGCTGGAAATTCTCACAAGAGAATTGTGAGAGAACTGAGAGAATAGTAGAAAGATTAAAATAAAAAAAAAAATAAAAAGATGCAATATAGTAGTGCAGATAACAATAGTATATATAGATAAATGGTTAAAATAGAAGGAAAATTAAGGATTAATAAGTACGTTGTGTTATGTATAACCCCAATGTATTTGGGCAGCATTACTAGTTAATAAAGGATTTCTCTCCATTATAGTATTTATTATTTTTCAGCTTAATTAATAATTTAAAAAGAAATGTAATTCAGTCTGAGAATATTTGGTAGGCTAATTTAGGATTAGTTAAAGAGAGCTCTGTGACTTATCCTAAAATGTTATTGTAATTAATAATTTAAACGGTTTCATGATAAATTAAACGGATATGTGAAAAATGCATAATGGAAATGCCATCGAATACCAGAAGGTCCCTGAAAAGAACCAGAGTGAGGGATCGATTTTTATTAGCATGTAAGTATATAAAAATCAGAGAAGGGGGCTATCTCTCTTCATGCCTAACTCGACGTTTTTTTTACCCCGTCTACTTTTTACTAGTAATGTGCTTTTACGTTTATTAGGAACGCGATCTAGAATAAACGTTAAAAGCAAAACTATTAATTTCAACCGTCCGTACAAGATTACCGATATTTTATGGATGATAAGAATATTACTTTTTATATGTTGGTTTAATTTTTTTTTTATTTGAAATACTTCTTACAGAGGAGAATCGAGTTGTGTAAGGAGAATCGTGAAATAATGGCTACTGCGCTGAGTTGAGGAGCAAATGCCTTATGCAGCCCGTTGGAGGAGGGGGCTTTTTTTATTCTCAACAGGCGGTCCAACTTGGCTAGAAGTGTAATATATTCTTGGTGGGTTTTTGTTATTTCCGCGGCCGTGATAGCGGGAGGGATACGAACTTGATGTGAGAATTGGGAGTCTCCTAGCCTCCTGGCAAGTTTCCTACTCCTCATCAGGGGTATAGTCGGTGATTGATGACTTTTCTTTTTCGTATAATGGCTAATTCAGAAACTTCTTCCATCTTTAGTCGGATGAAGAGAAGTTTAAAACTTGCCTGCTTCAGGACTTGGCTTTCTTTATACGTGTGTAGGAAGTGAGGGCTTTTCTTTATTGATCCCGAGGCAAAAGGAAAAAAAAATATTGCTTCAGCATCACCCTTTTTTTTTTTTCTCGACCAAGCAGATTTTATCTTACCAAGCACTAATTGGAAATGATCGTATCTTATGCATTAATCTTGACATGGTGAATATCTGTGATGAATAATAAATCTAAACCATTATAAACAATGGATGTGATCTTTTTTTTGATCAACGATTGTGCAAGGAGGTGATGTGGTCTACATCTACGCTTTATCACCAGATTCATAAAGGGCATAAAGTACCCACTTTTAACAGGCTGGAGGGGCCCAATGGGTCTCCCGATTCTAGATTTAGTCCATGGTTGATATAAAAAAGGGTACTTATATGTTAGCACTATAATATTTTTTCTATGTTTTTTAACAATCAATTATAGTGTTATAATATATAGTAAATAATATTAATACTAGGCTTGGCGAACTCGAAGGTTCGATGCCGATACCACTAATCGCTGTTTACAAACCCAGTCCTTCAGTCCTTCGACTGCCGTCCAAACCCAAATCCATAAGATAATCCTTAACGCAATCCTCCCACCTACTTTTCGGTCTACCCCTCGAACGCTTACCAATCGGCTCAGTGTTAATTAAATTTTTAGAGATTACTTTTCTTTTTTTACCAAGAAAATTGCAGATACTTAGTTACTCATATTAAAAATAATTAAATTAATTCTAACAGTAAGTAAGGGTCTGAACATTCTGAGTTATGTTTCTCTACAATTCAATTCATTAACGTACCCGTATAAGAGAAAACTTAAATTTTTATATAGTAGGCAAATATCAATAGGTCATACTTTCAGAATGAATCTTCTGCTGTAAAATTATTATAATTTAATTATATTAAATGACTAACAACACTATTCTAAGTTTATAATCCATATAATAAATAAGGATAAGACGCAATATATGGTTAATAGCAGAGACGGCAGGGAATTTAGAGGTACAGATTTAGACGTTGGAACACGTGGAGTAATTTAATATTTGAGATCTATAATAACTTTAAAATACAAAATTCAAGATGAAGTTAAGGCGCGGTTAAAAGCGGGAAATACTTGTTAAATGTCGGTCTCAACATTTCTTACCTCGTTGAAGTTAGAATTCACTAAACCATTTTCCTTCCTATTGTTCTGAACAGGTTAAACGGGACCGCTAATTTGATGGTTTCGATAATCAGGTACTACGCAGAATATTTAGTCCGATAAAGAATGAATCCGCTGGAGAATTTAGGAGGTTATGGTTTCGATAATCAGGTACTACGCAGAATATTTAGTCCGATAAAGAATGAATCCGCTGGAGAATTTAGGAGGTTACACAGCGTTGAATTGCTGAGCATTCAGCCTGTTCATATCGACGGTGTTAATGCAGAAAGGCTTAAGCGTCAAAATAAAGAAATAGAGATTTTGAGGGAAAAAGGGTCGCAAGACAAATTTATTTCATCTCTCCTAGCAAAATACTAAATCATTTTTTAAATTTCTCGTTTCTTCCGCTTCAAACAGCGTGAGATGAAAGAACTATTGCTTACGAAATCTTTTCCCTCAAAATCTCAATTTTTTGTTTTTGCGATTACGCCTTGACACTATCAAAATAATTGAGGTGGTAGCGTCGCGAATGTTAAGATGGGCTGGGAAAGTTGTTTAACGCAGTAACGAACGAATTCCTAAGCAAATAATAAACGCTGAGTCGACTCGTAAATGTCCGAGGGGTAGATTGGAATGTAGGTGGGAGGATTGCATTAATGGTGATTTCACGGATTTGGATTTAGACGGTGGTCGGTGGATGGAGGTTAAGTCGTATCGGCATCGAACCTTCGTGTTAACTAAGATCTTTATTAAATTATATTATATATTATATCTTAAATTTACAAATACAATAATTATATAAATTAACAGAGGGAAATGGATTTACTAAATCATTAGTAATATATTGTTAATATTCGTTGTATTGTAAACTAGGAAGGATTATTAATGGCAAGTGGGAAATATTTTTAAAGTAAAAAATAATAAAATTTTATATTAATTTTATTTCTATAAGAGTGATATACGCAATTGCATTAGTAATACAAAAATTACTGTTATAATATATTTTTAGAAAACACTTATAAATTATTTAAATATATCTGTTATCAAAATGAGGAACCTCTTCGTTTTTCTTCACGATAAATAAAGAAAAAACAAATGGAGAAAGGAATGCTATTTTTCTTCCGAATTATTTCCTCCCCCAATCACCCAAGGTTAGAAGTTCCTTGATTAACTTTACGCCTAAGTGGATCAGAGGGTCCAGACAGATTTGTTAGCGGATGCCAAACAACATCGCTGCCGGCAGCCTAAAATTTTTAATTACAAAAGTCTTGTAATCAAATCTAGATTGTCAAAAACACCCGATGCATCCATTAATAAATATTCTATTTACTAATTATCTTTGTCTGGCCTATACTATATAATAATAATTGACAATTTGGAGCTTTTCGAGAGCTCGGCGCAAATTTTACAATCGACGCACTAAGAATAAATCTTTAAGGCCAGTTCTTTGTGATATCGTCACTCTAGTTATTAAACCTCGTAACTCTACTTTTTGTAGTTATCGCTTTTTAATTAATTTAAGTAAATTACTTCATTCAATACGTGGTGTAATCGTGAAATAATGTCAAATAAACATTCCAGAATTCAAAAAGCAATGATTAGGCTGAAAATACAAACGTTGCATTATATTGGTTTTGCTTTTTGCCCCTTCTTAACAAATTTATCTATTTGAAATTGAGGTTTTATAATTTTAGGTAATATATGCATTGTAAATATGTAAATCAATGTCATAATATACAAAAATACAAACAAAATAAGTAGAACTTTTTAGTATCTGAAACATTTTGCCCAAAATCACACAAAGATATAAATGGTAAAATGCTCTTACCCCTCAAAATGAGACAAAATTGAAAACGGTTTTCCTGGGATTTTCACGAACTAATTTCAATGTTCAAGTAATAAAAAAACATTGTGGGCTGCCACCTTTAATTTACGTTTATTCTAAATAGAACAGAGGAATCGATAGGATCGTTTTCAGCAAAAAAATCTTTTTCGATGGTTTAACTCCACCTTTTTACCGTAAACAGGCGTCGGTTTGCCTTGATATTTTTATTTTGATGGTCAACTGGGATATCTTGTTCTTTAGTTTAAGTTTTTACTGCTTTATGTAGTACAGTTTAAAATGTAGTATAGTGTATATCCACATTACCGATTTTATTGTTCGATTTTATAAATTTAGGTATTAAGTTCATTTATAGCCTTAAGTTCATTTGATCTTTGTTTTACTCCTTATAATGTAACCTGGTAAGATGGCCATATATTTCTTTTATCTTTATTAATAATTCATTAATATTAATATACTATTTTTAAATTAATAACTCTGACGTTTACCCGTACAATAGTTATATCAATTTTCGTACTGTGAAACGAATTTAGTAAATAATCGTCAAATATTGCTTGTATAAATTATATTGTAAATTAGGAAAAAAAATAATGAAAAATAGGAACAAGTATTTACAGTTAAATTTTAAAAGTTTTTTAAAAATTTTAATTTTTGTTATGACTTTGTTTTGTTTTATGGGTCATTATCCTTGAGAATCCTCGTCTTCTCGCTTTTATATAATTCTCTGGTCATGGAATATGTCAGAATTGTTTAATACGAATAAAGGTATCAAATTATTCATTCCCTCATTCTGCTATCAGCGCTGATTAGGTACGGTTAGAAGATTCTAAAATTCTTCAATTTGGAGTTTTAAGATCGTTTTAAACGAGTGTCCCAGAGTTTCATTTCCTCACCAGGTGATAATTTGAGTTCTAGCCAGGACTTTAAGTATTAAATTAGCACTAAATGACGCACACAGGTCTCCCTGCTTCCATGTCAAGTACGTGCCAAGAGTGCCCGAACGTGTTCATTGTGGTCAAGAGATAGCACCACTTTTCATTTGTTTTCCGGCGGCTCCCTATTTTTTTGTGTTAATAATAAAAGTTTTTTCGTTCCCCACCTTTTGAACTTGAGCAACCTCAGAAGTACAGTAATATTGCGTGCTCAATAGGGCGTAAACCATTTGTTTAAGAGGACGAACCGTTGGTACTGCTCAGGGAAAAACGAATACCTTTTGCTCAAAGTACCGAGCTGCACAAAAAGTTTTTTGAAAAGAGTTCCTTAAAAGATTAGGTCTTTTGTCTTTCTCCAAGCTCAAATCGTTTTGGGTAATACGCACAAAAACTTTGAAGACAGACACCTGTCAATGCCAGACCCAAGAAAACTTCTATTGCTTATTAAAGGTACTTTTTAAAACAAACGTTCATTCCCTCATGGAAGACATTTCTTAAAAAAATTCGCATTCAAGAATGCAGCTTAATTATGCATGCAGCTTAATTGTGGCAGCTTAATAACATATATTATTTAATATAATTAAATTTTAATATGAAAATGAGCATTCTAAATGCTTTTTGGAAGAAAAATTGTAACATCATGTTTGCAAAATTTAAGAACTGAAATTGACTCTTTTCAGGAGAAGGGCTATTAGAGTGTTTCATTCGGAATATGATTGTTATTTCAATAACAAAAAGTTATTGCGAGGAGTGTGCTCACTAAAAGATTCTTATTAAAGTTGTTTACCTATAATTTACTAATTTTAGTTTATTTTTGTATAATAATTTTATTATTAATATGAATATTTTTTTATTTAATATTACATTATATAATATTTGTTCACATTTAATTATACTAAGACGTAAATGAACAGCCCGTTTTTCTTTTGTTTTTAAGCGCTAACCACGAAAACTACAGAACCAATCTTTACCAAGATTTAACTATATCATCTTAATGGTTTCTAGATGGTTTTGCAATAATAAAATATACCGATATCGACATAGCGGCTGCGCAGGAGAACCTGATAAACTGCTCTTCCCTAAAGTGTAGTGCCAAAAGGCTCAGATTTAAATGAAATTTGCCCAAAGTCTTCTACTGAAAGCCCTTTAACTATCTATAAACGTCCCCTAGAAAATTAAGAAAAAAATTATGACGGAAAGAAAAAAAGACGGGAGTTATTCGAGCATAATTCGAAAAGTAAATATTTATACATTTTTCACTGATTATATAAATGATCATTTCAAAGATAACGAAATTCCATATAAACCAAACAAAATAAAAACGAAAATTAATCTAATGTGGGCCTTAGGAGTTGAGAAAAAAAATCGGACGGATTAGCGAAGATACGGCCCACTGAACATTGTAGCCATGTTTTTACTGTCCTACCTCTGCAAGTCCTACCGCGCAAGCGCCATAAGGAAAGTATTGAAATAAGGTCAAATTTTCGATATGCAGTTTTCAACGATTCTTCGCGTTGCTGAGCCTCCTACAGTTATACTTTCGCTGATACTGCCCGCGGTTGCGACTGGCGGAGCTTGCCAATCGTATTACGTCATATCTAGACTGCTGGGCAGTACCAGCGAAATATGTCCCTACCTATTCAGTCAAAGCAGTAATAAACTGTCCGCAAACTTTGCCGGCCGCTACCGCGGGCATTAGCAGCGGAAGTCTACCTCAAGTAAAAAAAAAAAAAAAAAAACGTATTTTTGGCCATTGGCCTGTCTGCGTCACTATTATATTTTGAACGGGTGAACTAATTCTATTTTTAACTTCGTTTAATTCGATTTTTTAATACTACATTTATACATAAAATAATTTTTATCAAACTTTCAGTTGTGTTCATATAATGTATCATACGTATTGACGTCGTTTTTTGGAAAAGGCTTAAGCATCATTTAGCAAACTTTACAGGAAACACATGGAACGTTTTTCTCCAAATAACAATATATTTTCATAATCAACAACAATATTACTATTGTTCATTTTTCTTAATATATATATATTTTTTTAAATTTATTCTTAGTATATATCATAGTTTATTAAGATGGCAAAATCTTTATCATTAGGTACAATACATTTTTAAGATTTCAGGCACTGGCCAAGGCCAGAGTGACGACGAGGGTAGTCAGTATTTGGCGCTTTCGTCATTAACAGTCGATTTTTAAATCATTTCAATTTTTTTTTCTCAGTTTAACGTGAGGGGGAATTGATTTTTTATGCCCCATACTAAATTGAAACCTAAATTTCAAATTTTGGGCGCTCTTTTTAAAAAAAAACCGACGTCGATATATGCTCAAATCATTGCCAGGTCAGCTAGTGAATGAATGAAGACTATATTTGTATTTATTTAAAGTAAGTTTATTACGGTCTTGTTCTATCTATTGTATCTCGTCGATTATATTTAGTAGATACGAAGAGGCTTGAAAATGCTATAAGCCAATGAAAAAACACTTTTCTATATATAACCTTTACAACCCCTCCTATCTACGGATTAATGTTTCAATCATTTTTATAGTATTTTAATGATAGGACATTAGAGACAGTCCTTAGGATAGGGGTTGGGGGGAAGGGTGTGGGGGTGGTTAGCCTTTTTCCGGGCCGTTCTGCTCAGGAGGCTATAAGATAAGAAGGGTGAGCCAGCAGTTTAGATAGAGTCTGTCCGGGCCTTTGGGGAGCTTTCTTCCCTCCTATCCGCCCCTTAATCCTCAGTCGTTTATGCTCTCGGGGTCTTTCGGGAATTAATGCTGTCGTATCTGTGTGATTCTAGGACCTTTAGTAAAGTACATTTTAATGCTAATGACTAAAAAAAAATATAAAAAATATCGTGTTGACCAGAATTAAATCTGAGTATTTGAAGAGTTATATTTTCTACCATGCGCTTCGTTTAGGTATATTTCTTTTCATGCCCTGCATATAAAGACTGGCATAATACATATTCAAGAATATGAAGTTCCCAATCTTTTTTTTTTCTATATTATTAATTTATGATCAAAGAACTAAAATTTTAATTTTTTAATGAAAAAAATTGTTGTCACAAAGTATGTTCTAATCAATTTGTATCTTATTGATTTTGTAATACATTATAAATTTAAAAACATCATTTATTGTCCAGTGCATTTAGGTTTATATCTAGGAACCCAATTAAAATTGATGGATTTCAATTTTTTATTATTTTTTAAAATGAGTCTCTTACATTGGAAAATATCGCTTTTCTTTTCTTTTCTTTTTTTAAAATCTTTTTTTAATACTAAAAGAGCTCTATTAGGGCTTAAAGTATAGCAAATTTACTATACTTTGAAAAGGTATCTTTAAAGCTTTTCGCGCGGTTGGTAGTTTTTAAGATATTGATTGAAATCTATTCATTGTAATGGGATTTATACATTTTTAAATTTTCATTCTTTAATGTACTGGACTATTATTTTTATGTCTAATGCTCTTATCCTCATTTTTTACAATCTCCAGTATGACAACTTCAAACAATTTATTTTCTTAAAACCATACATACATTATTGGTTACACTTTTCTTGTATCTCTTATCTTTTCTTGTATTTATTTTTTTTACGTAACGAATCTCAATTGTTAAAAAAAAAGTTTAAAAATTGAAGTGTAATTAAATTAAGAAGTAAGAAAATATTGTTTTGACTCATTTAAAATAATAATTTTAGTTCTGAAGTTGGGAGCAATGCCCAGAAAAGTTATATGATCTAATAAATTATATAGACAAATCATTTTAAGAGCTTATTTTGCTACTAAACTATCAATTCGATGGTATACAGTGAAATTAATTAGAAGATGTAATAACAATAAATATTAATTCAACTAGTAATTAAAACACTTAATTAATATTATGATCAAAGTTTTTACTAAGCTATCGTATCAAAGCAGCAACTATTTCATCTGTATTTATACAAAAACAAGTCCGATTAAACCGTTTAAAACAACCTTTTTTCTTGAATTTAAATTGAACTAAATAATAATTAATTTTAATTTTGTTTGAGGTACTGCCATCATTATTTTCTCTTTCCTTAATGAAAAAAAAAAATTGAATTACACTTTCTAATATTTAATCAACATTTTTTAGCCCACTGGAAATTGTATTATCTATAAAAAATATTATGTTGGATGAAACTAAGGTTGGTACACGAGAGAAACAAATTGAGCCCAATAGGTTTAAATAATAATACTGAATATCTTAGCGAAACCAAGAATTCGAAGTGACCTTGGCTTGCATACATTGGTATATATTATTTCCAACAATTAAAATTAAGAATTACTTTGTGAACAGTTATAAGGACATTGAAGAATTCTTAACCTCAGAGTTATTCACTCAAGCTATTTTTCAAACCTTTATTAGTTTTTTTTCCCTATAAACCATGCCAGATTTAATATAAAAACTAAATTCAAGAATTCAATCGATAAATTCCTCCCCATCCCATGCCATCCTTTGGATGGAAAAGGTCACTCAAAAAACATCTTTAAACAAGGATTATTAGAAATTAATAATTTATTTGGGATTAAGGTGTACATATTTCTAGTTTTGTTAGAGAGGGTAATTTTTAATTTGATCGAATTTCAAAGAAAATATTTCAATTAGAAAATTTAAAGAAATAGTATTAATTACTTCCTATGCTTGAATCGATCCATATGAATCATGAGATCATAAGTACCTATATCATTATTTATCAAACAAATTTCTGAAGAAAATAATTGCAGGATTACTGAACACTACCACCTCCCTTGTTTATTCCATTTCAGGCAGCACTAAAAATCTAAAATTTGCCTAAAAGAAAGGCTCCTGTTATGATTTAATAACTGCCGATTCACTCTAGCAGATACCCAGAAAAGATTTAGTGTTTCTAACGACAATTTACAACTGTATACTAAGGACATCTATATATGGAAATATTCGCTCAATAAAATGATCCACAAACCAGGTGAAGACAAATATAGGTACTACCCGTCCTTCGATCTTTCCCCTTCGACGGATTCTTCTCAGTCCGGCAGTGCTTACAAATTTCTTCGATTCGTCTAGTATTGATGAGAGTACCCTAAGGGTCAAGTACTGGTTCCTCTACTATACATTATATATACTCACGATATATCTGTTAACAATGAAACATTTACTGCCACTTACGCTGACGATACGACAATACTTACATCAAGATCATACACAGGCATCACTAACTTTACAAAATCACTTATGTAAATTACACGTCAGGTTCAAACAACGGAAAATTCGACCCAATCATGAAAAATCGATCGCATAACATTTACTCTCAAAAGGAATACATGCCCTCCAGATTATCTGGAAAACGGCCAATTTCCTCAGGCGGACACCGTACTCTTGAACGAACCTTCGACAGAAAGACAGAAACTAAATACATACACACACTTACTTAAACCCATATGGATATACTCACAGATATTCGGTATAGCCAAAAAGACTCACTTGCCAAAACTCCAAGCTTTCCAATCCTAAATATTTCGACTCATTACAAATGCACCATGGTACGTTACTAACAAAACCTTAAATATTAGCTTTCACTTACCTCCAGTCGATGAATATATAAGGACTATATATCAACGATATATTATAATATCTTACATGGACATATGAACTTACTGATTAGAGATATGGCTACAGCCGACATGCCTACGACTACGACTAGGAAACTAAAAAAGGTGCTGGATGAGAGATATGCCAACAAACAGTCATTTCATGATTGATTATTTTAGTTCATAATTAATTTCGGTTGCCGGCCATCAGTAATTACAAATTTTACGCCGACGGCACTAATATTGTTTGGCATCCGCTAACAAATCTGTCTGAACCTCTGATCCACTAAGCCGGAAAGTTAATCAAAAAAGTTCTGATATTAGGCGGTGGTAACCAGGTAATAATTCGGGAAAGAGATAAAAAATTACGCTTTTATTAAAATCAAACCGGAGACGAAAAGAGGGAGGGGAGGTAATTAAACCATTTTTTATACCAAGTTGCTTACTATACTTTTCTTTATGAGGAGGTTTCTATAATTTTTTACATTAATCATTTGTATTAAAATTAAGGAACAATAATAATATCTTAATACTAATAGGTAATAATGTTCTTTTTTTCAATTTGTATTAGTTACATTAATTATTAAATTTGGTCATCATGTTTCGTGGGAATTCGGATGGTTTTAACGTTTAGAACTATAGGATATTGAAAAATCATTTTTTTATTATTAATTGTTCAGTTTTACCACTAAAATGCAACTAAAATTTCCAGATTGGAATATTTAGGATTTTCTCAATGGATTATGTGTGGCCATAATATCATTCGATCTTGTTAATTTCATTATTAATTATGAGAAAAATTCTGTTACTAACAGTCCTTTTTATTTGTATTCCTGTAAAATTATAATTGTATTCGTACTTACAGCCCTTTTACTGCAAAAATATATTTTAATGTGCTAATTGATCTTACTCGAATTTTGTGAAATTGATTTCCTGAGGAATTTTAAATATTGGGGCTTACCTTTGAGTTATATTTATCTTAGGCTCTCTAACATTTATAATTATAAACTTCATATAATTTCTGCCATCGTTGTGAGACTTCTGCTGGCGTTGGGATGTTGAAAGATGGATTAGCCAACTGTTAATAACTTTTTATATTTTATGTATTTCTGTTTATACTCTTAAATCACCCCTAAACCCAAATCGTCTTTGAAAAATATATTCTTTTGATTTAAGAGGATATGTGCAACAGCAACTTATTTTTTGTTTAAGTTATACTTGATTTAATTTCTGTGCATTTGAAAATTCATATAAATGAAACCAAGTTTTTTAACCAAATTTACGATATTTTTTAATTTGTTATATGGATGGAGTTATATGGCTTGAAATAAATAAAATAAAATACCAAGTTCAGGCTGTTAATACACAGTATTTTTTAGTTGTGTAATTTTTTTTCTTAACTTTTATTGGCATAAGATTTTTTCAAATATTTTTTAAATATTAGAAACGAAACTTATTGGCGAATATTGATATTAACAGGACTTTCCTCTATAAAGTTATATGCTTCATCGTTCTGATAGTTTTTGACTGAGAATAATGAATAGTATTTTCTTGCCAAGTTTGATTATGCAGTAACAGTAATTCTATCTGCCCTTGTCTTGAAGGAGCACGTAAGAAAAGTAAAACCAGTACTCTTAAACGCTCCCCGTACTAGTTACTTAAAGTTATTTATTAAGTAATCAGCATGTTTTTAAAATATTGAATTATCTGCAATTAAAAAATCCGAAATCTATTTTATATTAATCCACTCATGTTTTTATCGGCACTACACTCCTGTGTTTTTTAAGCCTTCCGATATAATAATTTAGGAATCATTTAAATGTATAAACATTTTTTCGGAGGAAAACTGTTTGGTGGTTAGTATCAAATGAAAACAGGATGTTGAGGGGTCAGATGAGTGCGAGAAAAATATTTCAGTAGAATAATATACGAAAAAAATCACTGAAAGCAAATGAGATCCAACGAAAATCCCTAAAAAAGTTCTGTTTTTTTCAGTATTTTCCTTTGAAAATAAGAAAAAAAAATGATACCAGAACAAGCGGGAAAATCCCTTAGGAAAAGCGATGGTTCGTGCCCCCGGTGAAGCCTCGGGATTTTGTGGATTACACGCCTCTGCTGGACTGTCTATGGATTAAAATCAACCTGGAATATAAACAGGGCCTTACTGGCCAAAGCACGTACGGCGTGTGTGTCAGGCTGTGTTTGCGACCAGTATCTGAGGCCCATAGCTTGTTATTTTATATCATTGCCAGTATTCGATACATCTCAGTACGTGTTGCATATCTTTAGCGCAATACCCGCAGTACAAAGTTATGGGCAACATTGTTTTCAGCAATCTTAAGGTGGGTAAATTTTGTAATGTAGGCATGATGATTTAAAATCCATGTAACTCTCTTCCTCTTTAAGTTTTGAAAGTAACCCTGTGTAAGAGGAGCTTATTTATAAAGTGTACATATTCCATGTGAGACCGCGTTATATATGTATAGGAAGTTCAATTCACATATTTTTAGTCATTGTAAAGCATTGTACTAGAGTACAATTTAGATAAAGCTATTTATAAAAAATAAATATTTAGAATAAATCATTTAATGTCAAAAAAAGAACCATTGAGTACAAATAAATATATAACAAAAGAAAATAATAAAAACTTCGGACAGTAAAGAAAATATAATATATATTATTTATTTTATATATATGTATATACATGCATGTATAGTGCCGGTAGCTTTCATCTGCAGCATTATGGAATTCACTTGAGATCGTATTTTTCAATTGTTTTTAGAATTTTCGTGCATAATATTGAATTAATTCTTTCTTAATGAAAAAGAAAATAAATGAATTTAAAATAACCAGAATAATATATTTTATATATATATATATATATATATATATATATATATATATATATATATATATATATATAATCCTGTCAAATTTATAAGACTAGATTAATAATTACTTTTATTTTTTTTTTCAGCTGATGAAAACTGCGATGTTTCATTTCCCAACGGCATCTACAAGCGGTAAGGTTCTCTCATTTACATTAAACCAGTCTATTTGCTGTAATTTCCGGTATAAAAAACTAAATTGATTAATGAATATAAAGTTAAAATTCAACTTTATTTTTAAACACTTAAACAAATATCAAGTGTACGAAGCAGAGGGAATGATTAGGAAGGCCGATCAGGAATTTAACATTTCTGTATTTATCTTAAAGAAATTTAACACAAAATTTTTATTTGTACCTTATATAAACATAAATAGCTTTGCCGAAACTCTTGCTTATTCAAAAAATAATAAACAAAATGACATTACGAAATAATGAAAAAAATTTAAAAAACGGTTATTTTGCAAATAAGAGCCATAACTGCTACTACACTCATATTAGTTTTTATTAGTCACATACTCCCAATTTTTATCGCAAATGGGTTATGGATAGATTCATCATTTTTTATTAACCTAATTTGCTTTTACGTACGAAATCCGATACAAATCTGTTTTGTTTGAACACATTCTGCAAGAACATTTCACTAAGCTAAGTTTATTTATTTTTAATGCAGACATCAAGTAGTTTCTCTCGTTTTTCTTAAATTTTGAAAAAAATTGAGAATATGATGTTTGCAGTTAGAGCCCTCAAATAAAGAATACTTAACGCAAAGTAATGCCCTTATAGCATGCGTAAGATTATTGGCATTTGCTTTATTAATGTTCGATAGTAAGAGCAGCGGGTACATGCAAGTTACAACTTCTTCTATCTCTATATCAATTATTTTACTGTAGGCTTTATAAACATCTGAAGAAGACTGAAATGGATTTAGAATGAAACAGAATATCATTAATATGTTTTAAAAATTTAAATTAACATCACACCAGTATATAATTACATGAATTACGAGTATATTGCCTATATCAGGCTTTTATTGTGACAGGCTGAGCGACGGCTGTTGATCTAGCATTAAAGTTTTTTTTCTTTTTAGTTCAAACCTCAATTCGCACTTGTCTCAAATATGGTGGCAATCAACAAATCATATTATAAAGAAAAAAAAAAAGTTTGTCATATTAATACGGGGCCAATATCATACTATACCGCACGACCGGAAGGCTTTCAGGGTTCGAGGTGCTCCTTTTAAGTTGACAGTAATCAGCTGAAATTTCGGTTTGGAATCTTTGAAATATATTTAATCATTATAATAGAAATAAGGCTTAAAAAAACCTATGGTTCGTTGCCGAAACTACTGAATAACATTTTTACAGTTGATATAATATTGATGTTTCTTTTAATTAACTTATATTAATTAAAAAGTAAACTATTTATTTTATTTTTTTCAGTGAATAATATTTATCTTCTTTACCAAATTTTGTTTACACAATTATAAAAGCTTTATTTTCCATTAATATATTTTAAAATGTAAAAAGTAGATATGATGATAAATCAGACCCACTTTATTTATTCATTTTTTTAATTTGATTTATGTCACGTTTAGTGAAGGACTCGAGTGGTCTAATTTATTACTGCCCTTACTTCTTAGTTTTTTTTTTCAAATAATGACAAATTAAAACCGAGATTACGTAAATTATATTGTGTTGCATGAATGTAATTATTTATTTAATGCTTATTGACCATTGCTATAAATTCCAGTTTATTTACGATAGGTCTAAGAAACTGAAAATTTAAATAATGTTTTGATTTCACGTTTTAAATTATATAACGATGGATTTATATGATATTGTCAAAGGTGATAAATGGTGGAAGGTATTATATAATAGAGATTGAAAAGAATATGCCGTGATTCCACTAAAGAAAGCGAGAAGTAGATGGAAAGAAAAGAAAAAATAGAGAGAGAAAGGATATACGAGCGTGGAGAATGCTCGGCACGACAACGGTTAAGGTAACACTTGACCCATTGATTTGGCAACTAGACCGAGATTTACTTGAAGAGTTCTTGCTTGGGAAATCCAGTTCATGTAGAACATTTTATTTCTTCACTACTTCCAAATTTATTTGTTATCCTATTGGGAATTACTTTATTTAACAAATATATTTTTAATTTATTTTTATTAAATTTGTATAATAATCAATAATATAATAATCAATGGAAGACTTATAAAACTCTATCTAATAAACTATTTAGTCGCCTTGCTTCGAACGGAGATCTCTCCTCTAATATCTTTTTATCTTTCCACGTATTCATGGGCATGTTAATTGTAGCCATTTCTCTTATCTGTACGTTGGTATGTCCGTGTAAGTCATTATTTATCTTTTATATAGATTCCTTATGTTTTAGTCAACCGATGTTTGGTGATTATGATAATAATTAGTTCATAAAATTGTTAATACATTATTTGTAACCCATCTATGCCTATCAGCGGTTAGGAGATAATGAAAGAAAAACAAATATATGAATCGATAGTTTAGGTAAATTCATTTCTTACTTGTTTTTACTGAGCAGTGACGTGGCCTGGTGCGTAATCCCACCGCCCGTGATCTCACACTGCACCGTAGCGTAACCGGCACCTGTCAGTTTTTTCTAATGTAATAACTTTACTGCGTAAAATGTCAAAACTATCAGAAGCTGATTTGTGGATGATTGCTCTTGTTTGGATGAATAGGAGGAGTAACAAGAACGAAAACGGAAGTGGGTTCACCAGGCCTGGAAATTAAGTTAAATTACAATGGACGTTGTAGCAAACTTTTACGAATACTTCACAATACCACAACATGCAGTGAACTTAAAAAAAACGAGACACAAAGTTGAGAAAACTCGTATAATTTAAATAATAACTTACACGGTTATAACTTTGAATTTTTATTTTGAAAAAAAAAAAAATTGTTCCAACTTAAAGTAACGTTGACAAATATTTTCAAATTTGATATAATATTAAATAAATTATTTTAAAATTAAATTAAAGTGTTAATTTACAAATATTGAGGAACATAAATTACTATATTTAAAATATTACTAAAAATATTTTTATAATTTTTTTTTTTAATTTGTCTATTATTTATTCGCACCTGTCTAACAGAAGAGTGACAATAAGCAAATGTTATGGATATGAAAGATATAGCTGGCATGATAGGAATGAGGAAGGAACTATCCTTCTATAGGAACTATCCGGGTAGTAACCCAGCAGCATTTTTTCCCGGTCTTGAATTAGTCCTTTAATTCAGGAAAGGAGATCTCTCATCCAGCTCCTTTTTAGACTTTCCTTAATGGTAATGTCAGCCGTAGCCAGTCTATTGTGATGTCCGTGAAGGTTATTATGAAAACGGGAATAAAGAGTTGGTATGTCTTGGTCGATAGTTGGTTGAAGTAAGTCGGCATGTAGAGTCTTGTTGTTTACGTTCCAAGGAGCTTCTGTTATCAGTCTTAAAATTTTTGATCAAAAAGATTGCAGTTTTTGTAAGCTAATCTATTTTTCTGTATAAATACGTATTTAGTTTCTGTCTAATTTTAAATATTGACGATTTGGAAAAAAGAGAGTACAGTCATTTCAGTCGCTTGTTTAGAGTCTTTCTTTTTATTTTGACGTGTGGGCTCCCGTACTGCACTGAGAAACTTGGTGGTCACCGATGTAAACTGGTTGGCATATGTCTTGTCGAAATGTGAAAGTTATTTATTGTGATTTTTCATGACTAAACCGGATTTTCCAAAGCAAGTACCAATTTTTTAAATAAAATCATTGATTTTGTTTTTAAAAAAAACAATAAGAAACTTACCTTTGAAAAAAGAGTTTTGGTTCGATTTTGATTCCTATTTATTTCTGTCCGAAATTTCTAAATATTGTTGTACTGAAAAGTTTAGGGATGTTGGCCGCTGACAACAAATGATAAATTAACATTGAAAATGAATTTATATGAGTTTAATTGAATTATGCACCAATCAGTATAATTCAAACTATACAGTTTTAGCCTGCTTTATAAAGAGTATACTGCTGGTATTCACTTGCTCAAACAGTGACATCAACAAAGCGTCTAAATATAATATACGATCTGGTTCAGGTACGCACTTCTAAGCGGAGAACATTTCTAGAATGAATACTTCCATTCGAGCGTGACGATGTGGTCCCAGGAAGGTATATAAATATCAATAGGGGGCGAATACCGAAATTGGGGCCCTTCTCCAATACCAGGATTAGGGAAAATGGCTCGGTTACCTGAAGACCCTCCCCCTAATGGTTTGTCCTCAGCGCTATACATAAGATTCGAAACATCATCATCATGAAGGGAGGACGACCGTCCTTGTTTTATTGCTCTCTCAATTGTCAACAATCAAACCGGTTAATCAACTGAAAACAGGTTAATATGAGGTGGCAATTCATGCTCATACCACAATAATATCTACACAACATCGTTTTTTTTTTTTTTTGTGTGTTCGGTCTTCTATGAATAAGCCAAACAAACCGAATAATTGAAAATATTTTTACGAACATGCATGCAATATGTAACGGACTCATGGAGTGTTTTGGCAACTACCGACAGACAATCAATGGCCAAGTAGTTCCTTAATTGGAGGAATCATAAACGCGCGGTGGGAGACAAACAACAGAGCTGTAATTTTCCAATGGATTCCAGCCTATTGCGGAGTCTTTGGCAGTGACAAAGCTGACAAAGCAGACTGTTTTGACAGAAAAGAAGAAGTGACAGGGGTAGCTGAGCTGCAAGATGTTACCTTGGAAGATTGGGTGCGCCAATTAAAGAAAAGGTTACTTGTAGGTTGGGAGAAGAATTGGCAAGGAAAAAGAGTCCAAGCTACTAGAACTAAAACCCAAGCTCCACAGTGTCAAAAAAGGAAGAAATAGTACTGTGCCAAATTAGGATTGGACACTGTCAGTTTATTCATACCTTCCTTCTAAGACGTCTCCCATATGAAGCACCCAAAAGTGTAACAATCAGTTAACACTGTACCCAGTAACAGTGTACCTAATTTGAAAGAATCATAAAAAAACTTGGACTATCGAAAACATTAAGAGAAGTGCTGATAGATAAGAAAGAACAAATCACGAAAAGCACTGGATACTACAACAGGATATTAATTATCCCTAGACGGCAACGACTCATTAGGATAGAGGCGTAGAACCAAATTAAAAATAAAAAAAAATATTAAGTTTACAAAAAAATATACATCTATGATATTTACATTTAGAAGAGACAAAAGAAGATAAAACGCTGGATTTTATTATTAACAAACGTTTTCTAATCAACGGGTAAAACTTAAATAATTTATTAAAATGATTGCCGACGACCTTGACAATAACGCTCAATTTCCAGAGACATTATAATAAATAGCCAATCTAGTATATTTTTTAAATAAAAAAATAATAATAGTATTTGGGTTCTTGCTAGTTTTAAATCAAATAATTTAAGAGGTAATGCACTTTTAATGATATTTAATATCAAAAAAATAAACAGAAGAATTGACTATATAGCGCAATTGGATTAGGACCAAGTTGAGAAACAAGTGACTCGGAAAAAGACTTAAATTATATTGCGATCACGAGACATACGCTTGGAAGTTTTTAAATAACAGAAATTTTGGCATGATTTATGTTATGACTTTTATATAGACTAGTTGTTAGAAACGGACTTTGCAAAAAAAAAGGATTGTAACTAATGTACAATTTACTAAAAGTAATAGACTTTCTAATATTCACTAATGATATGAGCTAAGTTACCTGCATCAGCTATTACTGTTTCTGAGCACCATTTTACTCCTTTCGGTATACATTTTAAACCTGACTTCAGTCATCAGTTTTTTATTCTAAATTATTTATTATTCATTATAATTTCAAAATTATCATTTTATAGCAATACGTAATTATATTCTTAGATAAGTGCACAGGCCTACAAAAATAGTTATTTATTTTTTTGGTGGCCAGGATATTGAACTGATTTATAATCTATTTGTGAAATCAGTTTTTCTCTATCGTCTCTACTTTTTTAGATAGATTCACTCATCTATCAATGTGTTTTTCAATTCAATACATTCAATGGGTAATTTAAGTATGTAGTCATAACATTTACATAGCTTAATTTTCATATTGGCAGATGAAATAAAACTAATGTACATTTAAAACCACTGAACGTTAGTTGGTTGATTAATTCATTCTCTGAATCAAAACATTGCGTTCATCAGTGTCATGTTCATTTATAAAATAAATTTAACCATTATAGTAAAAAAAAAATAATAATAATAAATATAAAATTTTAAACATCTTTAAAAGAAAAAAAATGTAAACATATTTTAAATGAAATGGATCGTGGTAACGGTTCATCAGATCTGTTTGTTAACATAGAACTCAATAAGACATTACTGCAACTCTTTTACTAAAACCAAAGGAGTAAAAAATACATTATTAATGAAAACTGGCCCTTAAGTTGAGAGTGAAGCGCTAGAATCTCCTGGGTCCTGCTTTCTCCTCCACAAGTGAGGGAACAAACCACCTTCGGAGTTCTCCTGGCTGATTGCAAATAGTGTATATAAGTATGTCTGCTTTTAAGATTTCATTTTAACTTTAATTTAATTTAATCTGTTTTCCGTTTATTGCTTAGATATTATTTTATTTTTGTTTTCTATAAATATGGTGTCAATGAAGTCTCTTTTTATTATTACCATTTACCTTAATTGAGACAGAATGTTATATTACACAATAAAAACAGTTTAAAAACCCTTAAAATTAATGAAAATATATATATATATATATATATATATATATATATATATATATATATATATATATATATATATATATAATCAAACTTAATCATTATTTAAGATCTCAGTAGAAAGTTGATAAAATCATAAATAATTATACGAACAAAAAGGAAGTGTAAGTAATATATATATATATATATATATATATATATATATATATATATATATATATATATATATATATATATATATACATATAATACTAACAAATTTTATTAATAAATTTTTTTTTGGGATTTATAGTGGCACTTTTTAAATCTAGCTATTTCTTGAAATTACATTTTGAAATATTATCTAGTTATTAGGGAAATAAAACAATATGGTTAGAAGTCAATTTATAATTCATTTTGCTTAGAATTAAAGGCAGAAAACAAAATAAAATGTTCAAAATTTTATATTTAAAAATAGTTTTTCCCGCACTTTTGCTATACTTGATTGAATATTCTATTTTTTTATATAGCATTAGACATGACAATTTAAATGATAATAATTTAATTTGGCTAATTATTATTTTAATATGTTCTAATTATATCTAAAGATACAATTACTATTTGTAATGGCTCTATTAAATACAAATACATGCTTTAAAAACATACATACAGATATATATAATTTTACCGGAGTATTAATAAATTGATAAATTTACTGGGATGTTGGAATGTGCTGAGCGTGTGAATGGTTTTCACCTGCTACATCGTTAGCTTAATTAGAGCCACTCTAGTTTACATCGCCCACTCAACATGGTTTGACCTCTACCACTCTCAGTTAAATGTTATCAGTGATCCGTTGAATAACCGAAATTTACTAAAACATATTATTATCTAGTTAAATAATTAATTTTCTGTACTGTTTTGATTAACAAATATGTTTGTACGAAGGCAAATTTAATATTATTCATTAAGTTAAATTAGCTTATACATGATTAAGCTGTAAGATTTTATTATTATCAGTATGGAACTAATTCTAAGATAATTTTTAATCTAATGCATTGGCAAAAGGAGGAACATCGATTAAAATATAATTTTTAAAGTTACTTCACTATACTATCGAGAATAACTATATCCAGTTAAAATTATATATGTTTATAATAAGTAAAATATATTATTTATAATAAGTAAAAATAATCATTGAAGCGAAAAATTTAAATCCCAAACTTATTTTTTAAATAATCTTATTAGTAACTTTTCGGCTTATCGGTGGTAATTATAAAACTTTTTGTTTATAACTTGAAGCTAATCGATTTATCTTTAGACATTTCTTTTGACTTTGTCCTGTTTCATGTGATAATGATAAAAATTTGTGATGCAATGTCATCTGTTTCTAGAAATATTCAATTTGAATTATTGAATTTTTACAAAAACATAGTTGCAGTAATTAAATTAATCTAAAAAATATACTATTAAAAATATTAAAGAAATAATAACTTCACAGTTGTTAACTTCGAGTTGATTAATTGAACCCGCGGTTAAAAGTACGAGAGACAGACCGAGACGTAGGATAAGATGCCTATAACGTTTTTGATTTTAATAGGGTCGGTGGACGGATGTATGTGGACCGCTATTGTTTTTGATGTCGGCATCGAAACCATCGGGTTCGCTAAGTCATTTCTTATTATTATTTATTATAATTTCAAAATTATAATTTTATAGTAATAGGTAATTATATTCCCCTCGCGCGGATCTCATTACCGCGTAGGGGAGCGTCCCACGGGTGGCGGATGTGGGGATGGTCGGTGGAAATTCCTTGGAAGTTCCTCCCGGCTAAGTCCGATGGACTCGCTGACCAACAATGAGAGCGCCCCTCCAGGCTTGCTGGAGGGTGTGACGTAGGTTTGAACGCCCTACTCACATATTTTTAGTTCACAAAATACCACAAAAAGTCATGGATCTCTCTGAGGTAAAACGCCCATTATCCGGAAGTAAACTAGTCCCCCGTTCGGGTCTCCGGGTGGGGACTGCTTCAGGGGATTCATGGCGCAAGTTGAAAATTAGAGATTTAGGTATAGGGACGTGGAACGTAAGAAGTTTGAATACAGCGGGTGGGTTAAAATCGGTGGCAAACGAGGTTAAGAGATACAATGTAGATATCGTGGCAATGCAAGAGATTCGGTGGCCAGGGGAGGGTTCATTAACAGAAGGGAACTATTCTATTTGGTACGGTGGGAGCGGTAATTATTGTTTAGGTACTGGATTTCTAATAAGGAATAGATTGCTTGACGTATTGAGGGACGTAAAATTTTTTAGTGATAGGATATCTGTGGCCATATTTCAGGGGCGGTGGTTTAAAATCGCGCTGATAAACATACATTCCCCTACCGAAGACAGTGATGATGAAGTTAAATGCGAATTTTATGATAAACCAGAGTGGGTATATGATAAACTACCTCGAAACTGCATGAAAATAATAGTAGGGGACGCAAACGCAAAGGTGGGAAGGGAAGAAGTATACTACCCGACGATCGGTAAAGAAAGTTTGCACGAACATAGCAATGATAATGGGATCCGTCTAATAAACTTTGCTATCTCGAAAAACCTAACAATCAAAAGTACTACGTTTAAACATAGGGATATTCATAAGTA
This sequence comes from Rhaphigaster nebulosa, assembly GCA_948150685.1. Lineage (NCBI taxonomy): Eukaryota > Metazoa > Arthropoda > Insecta > Hemiptera > Pentatomidae > Rhaphigaster > Rhaphigaster nebulosa. The sequence goes on along the minus strand of OX411308.1, from coordinate 38,077,641 downwards.
TACGTGGACATCGCCGGATTCACAAACACGCAATCAAATTGATCATGTTTTGATACAACAAAGATGGCAAAATAGTATAATTAACGTGAGGTCTTATCGTGGGGCAGAATGTGGGTCAGATCATGAATTAGTAATCGCGAAACTTCGACAAAAACTTAATATAAAAAAAAGGAAAGAAAGCCGTATTTGTTCCGAAAATTTTGATCTAGATAAATTGAAAAACCCTTCAATTAGAAATCAATTCGCGGTAGAAATCAAGAATAGGTTTGAAGCCTTGGAATCTTTAGATGAGGATCGCGAAGATGTAGACAAGCTATGGATCGGAATTAGGGATAATATTAAAGAGTTAAGTAATCTGTGTCTTGGAAAAAGGGACAATAAAAAGAATAAACCGTGGTTCGATAATGATTGTCTAAACTTGTGCGAAAAAAGAAGAGCCGCGAAACTAAAAGCTTTGAATAATCCAAGCGATAACAATGTTGCTAATTTCCGGGCCTTGATGAATGAAACGTCCAAATTCCTCAAAAATAAAAAACGAGAATATCTTAAAAACAAAATAATAGAGATAGAAACTAATAGAATTGAAAACAACGTAAGAGACATGTACAAGGGTATAAACAGATCGCGTAAACAGTTTGAACCAGCAATGAATGGAATTAGAGATGAAAATAACAATATCTTGGCCGATCCGGGGGACATTGTGAATAAATTTAAAAAACACTTTGAAAGTATTTTGAATTCGGGAAATAATAATCAATCTCCTCCTTCTGAATATCAGAGTGCTGAACCGTTAATTGAAGAACCGAGTAAGGAGGAAGTCGAAATAGCCATCGGAAAATTAAAATCTCATAAAGCAGCGGGAATCGACAACATTTCCAGTGAAATAATAAAAGCGTGCGGTGAAGCTGGAGTTTCTAAAATACATTTTTTGGTTAAAAAGATCTGGGAAAATGAAAAAATGCCCGAAGAATGGAAAGAATCTATACTTATTCCGATTCACAAAAAAGGTCCGAGGACGGAGTGTAATAACTATCGCGGAATATCACTCCTCCCGGTATGTTATAAAATATTCTCGTTGATCCTAACTAGTCGAATCACGGAATATGCCGAGGAAATTATCGGAGACTACCAATGTGGTTTTAGACGGAACCGATCAACTATCGATCAAATATTTTCCTTACGGCAAATATTAGAAAAAAAATTAGAATTCAACGGTGTAGTTCATCAGCTTTTTGTGGATTTCAAAAAGGCTTATGATTCCATTGATCGCCGGAGACTGTATAACATTTTGATTGAGCAGGGAATACCGAAGAAGTTAGTAAATCTAGTAGGGATGTGCATGACCGAAACATTCAATAAAGTTAGAATAGGTAATTATTTTTCGGAGAAATTTGAAGTTCGCTCGGGGTTAAAACAAGGCGATTCCCTTTCACCTGTCCTATTTAATTTAGCATTAGAGTATGTCATTAGAAAGGTAATGCTTACCGAAAGGGGTTTAGATCTGGGTGGTAGAATATCCGTGCTGGGGTTTGCGGATGATTTGGTATTATTAAGTGAGGACGCGGAAACTATAAAACTGAATACAGCAACGTTGATGACAGCTGGGAAAGAGGTTGGCCTCAAAATAAATACGGATAAGACGAAATATATGGTTAGCAATAGAAACAGAGACGATTTTGAGGATATAGATATAGGAGAAAATAGGTTTGAACACGTTGAGAAATTTAAGTATTTGGGGTCTGTGATTACTAGAAAAAACGAAATTCAAGAGGAAATAAAGGCGCGGTTAAAGGCGGGAAATGCTTGTTATTTTTCGGTGTCAACATTACTTAGGTCGCGCATTTTGTCCAGAAACTTAAAACTTAGAATATACAAAACTATTATCTTGCCTACAGTTCTGTATGGGTGTGAAACGTGGCCGCTAACCTTGAAGGACGAACAACGCCTTAAGGTATTCGAGAATAAGGTACTGCGTAAAATATTTGGTCCGAAAAAGGATGAGTCAACTGGAGAGTTTAGGAGATTACACAACGCGGAATTGCGGAGCATGCACGCTGTTAATATAATCGAAGTGATATCATCGCGGCGGTTGAAATGGGCTTGCAAAGTTGTTGGGCTCAGTAACGAACGAATTCCTAAAAAGTTAATAAACGCTGAGCTGACTGGTAAACGTCCGAGGGGTAGACCGAAACGTAGGTGGAAGGATAGTATTAAGAGTGATCTAATGAATTTGGGTTTGGAAGGTAGTCGGTGGACCGAGATTTGTAGACAGCGATTGGTATCGGCATCGAACCTCCGGGTTCGCTAAGCCTTTTATTATTATTATAGGTAATTATATTCTAAGATAATTTCACAGGCCTACAAAAATATTTTTTTTTTTTTTGGTGTTCAGGATATTGAACTGATTTATAATCTATTTGTGAAATCAGTTTTTTTCTATCGCCTCTACTTTTTTAGATAGATCCATCATCTATCAGTGTGTTTTTCAATTCAATACATTCAAGTATAGGTAATTTAATTTAACTTAGGATTAGGGAATTTTAATTAGGAAAAATTCGCTAGAATAAATAAGTATTGCCTGTCCTGTAAGTGACCAACGTTCAACTAGAGATGACCTTAGTTTGTGAGCTCATCGTAATTGCGAAAGGGATTACTTTTTAACAGAAAAATAGCAACACTATTCTGACTTAAGCATGCAGTCATTAAGGTTCTGCAATGTTTACTTTCCGTCCTTTATTGAATTCAAATGAAAAAAAATAACAGCTTTTCTTTTTTAATGAAATTGATCATTACAGCTATAAAATTATAAACCTCTTAAATGTAAAATTAGAAAGCAATAGTTATCATACTATAAGAACCTTGACTAAATAAAAGTTCTGTAAAAATAAAATAAAAATATAGAAAACAGAAGAATGATGATTTAAAAAGAAAAGGACAATTAAGAGGAAAACACTAAGAGGATGAAGCTAAGGTACAAAAAACAAATGGTTAAACATTTATTTTTTCGAATATATTAATAGAGATATGAAAGAAAAACAAATGAATCTGTCCAATAAAAACATTTACTTTCTAGAAGTGAAATATAGATGTTGTGTTCATAATATTTTATTTTAACTTTGATTTCAATTTTTTTTTAAATTAATTAAATTTGCTATTTTTTTTATTTTCTGTAAATCATACTATTATATAAACAGACAGCCCATTTTTGTAACCAATGACCGGGGTAACTACTGAACCCATATTAACCGAATTTGAACTACATTATCTTCATTATTTAATATTTTTCTAAGAGAAAAAATGTCTCAGCATGCATAGGTGACGTAGTCATGACAACTTCATACCCATGGAAACCAGTGCACTAAATTTTTTATAAATAAATATGAAATCATTGGGTGAAAACGTTATTTCAATGAATCCATAAGAGTGAGAGTGGGGGAAACAAAATAGTGTGAAAATGTGAAACTCTTTTCAGTGAACCTTTATTTCTGTTCGGATAAATTTATTGTTCTGACCTTGTCCCTCGAAAATGTTTGCAAGAAATGAGATTGGACAACGTTTTATAGGTTATTTTTTTATTTTAAATACGGGGTATTATAGCCAGTATTGTCATTGTTTTTAATTATGTTTGTGCAGCTATGGTTTGCTGGAATCTGTTTACCATGATTACTGAAATTAAGTGGAATAAGTATTATTTTTTGTATTTGGACTGGCAAAAACTCCGAAGCAAAGATTAATAGAAAATAGCATTGTTGAGCGAAAGTCCGTCTATTAAAACAATATAAATAATGGGTTAAGGCAAGGAAGTTTCTACAGATGAAGAGCTACGAAAGGCTGCGCAAATAAAATACTGAGCCAATGTGTACAAAATACAAATCTTATGTTGCTGGGCATGAAAATTATGTTTTTCTTACATTCCTGGAAGCGAGGAGGGGAGGAGAGGATATATCCTACTGACCCTCCTCCCCTCCCCCTTCTGCATACGGCACTGTCAATCGCCAATCGTGTGTGGAGTTTTCAGGACTGGAAATCCAAACAATCGAATCATTTTGATTTCAAAGAGAGGAAAAACTCGAAATATACTCTCAAAATGTACTTTCTCTTTTATTGTAACTTATATTATTTAACATTCATTTTTTCTTTTTCTTGTTTTATATGACCTAATTTAATCATGTTGATAAAATGTAGAATGTAACTTTACTAGGTAATATAAAAATGTATTATTTATTACGTGCAGTGTGTCTAATTTAATAGGCATGGAATATATAACATAGTTATCAATAAACTCTCCTTTTTTGGGGTAAATATAGAAGGAAAATAATAATTTAAAAAAATTATATATATATATATATATATATATATATATATATATATATATATATATATATATAAAATTTGGCAATAGCGAAGCATTGCTGAGTCAGCTAGTGTAACATAAATGTATAGGTACTTATCCCTATTACTTGTTACCTTGGAATGAAGCAGATTTTAATACTACAAAATAAATACAACTTAAATAGAAAAAGAACTTTATCCGCTAGGAATCATCCTCCATCCATTAGTCAAGCAATTTTTGTTTGAGAATGTTCCAAACTGTTCTGAACGATTAGGTCTCTGTAATTAGCACGCCGTGCAATCGATTTCATTTACCTAAATATTATTCTGTTTGAGAGCATATACGTGCAAATATTGTATTGAGCCCGTTTACATAATTTAGATATTGTGGACAGAGATGAAAGTCTTCTAACCGATGATGTTGGTTGAACTTGGAGCAGAAACTTGCTGTTGGAAGTTGGATTCCTCAGTGAATCTGTCCTAATGAAGTTGCCTGGGTACGTCCTGAGGGAGTACAGTCACCGGCACAACCGGGAGATCAAGGTGTAGTTGAGGATGGAAACTTCTACCAAACCAGTTTTCAAGAACTAATGGATTATAGGTGTACTAGTCTTTCTTGCTCCATATTACAGTGTTTGCGCTTTAAATTAATTCAAAATTATGCACGAAAATTCTAAAAACAATTGAAAAATACGATCTCAAGTGAGTTCCATAATGCTGCAGATGAAAGCTACTGGCACTGCAATAAAAGGTGGTAACTATATATATATATATATATATATATATATATATATATATATATATATATATATATATATATATATATACATCTTATCAATAACATGTTAAAAAGAAAAAAAATGTGCCCGCCTGCATTAATTTTATTTTTAAAAAATAAACATCGCCACAGAGTACCTTAACCATTATGTGCTGTTTGGATCACGGTTTCGAATGTGATTTATATTAGGTATCCCTTCAATTTTCGCAACGAAACATCACCAAAAAATAACTTTCTCTTTACGAGAGTTTTCTTATAAAGATAAACCTTTGATTTATCATGAGATGTTCTCTGTTTTGAACTCTCTTTCCTATTTGTTCAAATTTGTATTTTAAGTTAAAAGGGTCCTCAAGGAGGGGGTAATGTTGAGTAAACGGTCATATTTTGAAATCTATTGAAACTATATTATTAATTGATCAGCGGATTTATGTAACTCCCGTAATAATAATTGTAACTTCTATGGAGAAGAATAGCCGTGCGAGTTATCTTTTCTGATACGAATCTCACACTCACCTAGTCTCTTAATTATTTTTTATGAAGGTCTGTATACGCTTTAATGCCAGGGAATTTTGAATGTCCAAAAAAAGAAAACTTGCGTTTTCAATGGGAACTGAGAGGACGTGTGAGGACGAGGGAAGGTCTACCAGATCGAGTAATGTTGACCCAACGTTGGTGTTCACATCCTCACGAAGTTTCTTTCACTTACTCATCTATCACGTACTTCCGAAATCGGCCTTGGAGGTTATATCAAAATTCTGGGGCAAGAATAAAACCAATGCCGTCACTTTGTGTACTTTTTTTTTCTACCTAGATTCAACTCTCAGAAGAAAAAGTTGTCTGCATTTTTGGCTTTCTCGTTTATTTCTATCATATTGAAAAACTGAAAGTAGGACAGTAACGGACTTTACAATATTCAAGTTTGACTAGTTTTTTTTTTCAGTGAAAAACAAACTAAAACCTTCAGTTTTTCAAGATAGTCTAATGCAGAACACAACTGGTAATATAATTTGAAATATATATATATATATATAAAAGGAACTGAAAGACAATATTTTGAAGTTACATGTCAGGCACAGCAAACTTGCCCGTAGTTTCAGAATCGTCCATTTGTGTTTAGCGTTTACCTTATTTTGGTTAGTCTAAGTATTTCTGAAGCTTATAAAAATGTTGATAAGAAGATTTCTCATTCTGCATGAATAAATAAACTGAAGAAAACAAGTCGGCACACAGCCATGAAGCAGATTAACACTAAACACCAATAATTCAAAATGCAGCTGCACACGACTTGGTTAGACTATCTTGCCACAAAGACGGCTTAGAAACTGGAAGGGTATAAAGTTGGAAGGGACTGAATATGTATGACCTGTAATTGCCTGGGCTGACTTGGTAGACGCAATTTCCCCTTGGCTGACTTGAATAGATTCACTGGGTTCATGGCTTTGGTGCTTGAGGGTGCATCAAAGTTCCGTTGGAATCTATTATATTTAAAAAAAAAACGATAGTTTTATCATTCTATTATTATTATTATTTTTCTTAGGTTGTAATTGGAAGATGCCGAACACAAAGCCAAGAATCTCTAAAATACCGGTAAACAGCTGATCAGGCTTCCGTACAAAATATATATATATATATATCATAAATGCAGACAAAATTAAGTACATCTCACATAGACTGTATAAAAAGACTAATCAACTAGAGACTGTAAAACACTCCAAAATATCGGAGTGTATGTAAATACACTATCTAAATACATACTCAAGGAATAAAAATCTCAAACAGGTGGAGAGATATGTTTACATACAAATACTTTGCAGGTTACAAGTAATCTCTACTAAGGATATACTAAAGGCTAGATATTTAGTTGGGGATAAGACAATGAAAAAAAAAAATAATATGGCCGAGCGTAAGCAATGCTCTATTTAAACTAGACCGTTGGGTATTTCATTTGTCTGTCTGCTTGTTGCGCGATATCGACCAAACGCGTCGTTTTATTTTACTTCAAATTTGGCACAAGTGTTTCTTGCTGGCAGGAAAAATAACGTATATGTAGAGATTTTTATTGTTTAATTCCGATCCGAAATGGAAGCCCTTTTAATGACCCCGCATCATCAAAAATGTGTTTGTTTCGCAGTAACGACTAAATGCGTTGTTCGATTTTATTTAAATTTAGCATGAATATTCCTTGAAGGCACTAGCGGAAGGGTGTGGCTTTTCGGTTAATTATTCCATTCGTTCTACCGATCGGAAACACGAAAGTTAGAATTTATATAATTACTATACTACATTATAGTACGTCAAGTTTACGAATGTGAAATTAGACCCATTTCGCCAACATCATTTATTTTTTTTACATCGGTCCATTTATATTTCTTCTTTTGAAACACATTATTGAATTAAAATGTGTTCTGTGATGGCTACTTTATTCAACTGTTTCTTCACAATACCTTGCTAAAAGTTATATAAATATTGCAAAGAATAAAAAAATACAATTGCGGGGATTGGGTCTATCTGAATGATAGGTTAACGATTTCAGCTTCTAAATGTAATTATGTGTAGTACAAAAAAAATATTAAAAAAATTTCTCAATGAAAAAAATATTGTTCCTGAAATTACCGTACTAATTAAAAAAGCAAATAAAAACTTAATTTCTAAAGATTCAAGTTCATTGCTTTAAATGATGTAATAGGCGCAGTTTTAATCAGTCATCTTCAAAAATTTTACCGAGGAAGGACCTCTTGTTGCTGTGAGGTGTCTCTATTTCCATATCCCCTCCCCCGCCGTGTTAGCCTCCAAAATTAAATCCTGGATTGGCTACTGCTTAAAGGCATTTAAAACGGTGAGTAAGAATTTTTATTCATTGATTTTTTTTTTTTTTTTTTTACACTGTAGAAGGAAAACAAAATCAGATAATTACTATAGTTCTGAGGAGATTACGTTATGTTTTGAATGAAACAGCATAATCAATTGTATAATGATTGTTTTTAAATTTTTTTTTATATATCTAGCTCGAACCTTGACGATTTACGACATTGTGATTTGTAATTATAGGTATTAATTATGCCGTCGATAATGAAAGAACAATGCGAACTGAGGCGAAATTGGTTTATGCAAAGTCACATTCGCATTCATTAGATTTGCGAAGTTATTGGAATAAACGGAGGAAAAATAAAACAAAAATCTCTGAATTGCTAGGCTGGGTCTACTGTTAACAGAACTGCTAGTCATTTTTTTTTTGTTTTGTATTTTTTTGTCATCAGACCTGTCCTGGTCTCTCACAAGAATGGAAGAGAAGGATATCCTCGTTTTTGAACGAAAGATCCTTCGTCGCATATTTGGACCAGTGAAGGTCGGCTAAAATTGGAGGAGGAAGATCTATGATCTGTATGGAAATATTGATGTGATGTGGAATATCAAGTACGGAAGACTGAGTTGGGCTAGACACGTTGCCAGAATGGTTGAAGAAGAGATTCCAAAAAAGATGCTGGACGGAAGGCTCTATCCGACAAGAGGGAGAAGCTGACTACGGCTAAGATGGGAGCATGTCTTCCGAGACGTTTTGAAGCAACTGGCAAGCGACAGCACATGATAGAGCTAACTGGCGAAATCTTATGAGGACGCTAAGGAGGCCGACATCAGTCTGCAGCGCCACGGAGTGAATGAGTGTATTTTTTGTTGTTATTATTATTTTTTTTTATGTTGCATTGACTGATCCCAACTAACTAATCCTAACATACAATATAATTTACCACCCATCACTTTTGAAGGATACATTAAATTGTATACGACTTCAGCCTGTCGAGATGTCTGTGATATGCTACCTACATTATAAAAATAAAATAGCATTAATGGCTTATTATTTACAATTCTAATCTTTTGGAAATATTTATAATAATTAGAAAATTTTTAAATAATTTATATAAAGATATCGTAGGCTTATAACAAAAAAAAAGTAAAAAAATTAGTCCCAGTATTTTACATTCAAACGTCATGCAAAATCATCTCATTATTTTTAATAAAAATCTCCACATTAATAATCTTTCAAGAAATTTTGAGCTTAATTTATTGAGATTTCATACTATCTGTTCAATGCCTAGTTTATATCTAGAGGCCGCAATGCATAGGACGGGACCCAGGGCATCAACAGATCTGGCTTCAATGGTTCCAAATGATCTGGGTTCGATTCCCAGCAGGATCAGTTGTTATTCATTTCGTGGTAATCCTGCGAAATGAATCTTGGCACCACTCAGGTTAGGACCTCCTGGATTGGTAAAATGATTTATAGGCTCACTTGACAGAGTAGCTCCCTCACCTTGAAGGAATTTAGGTGTGGAACTTGAACATAATTTAGACACTTAAACTGTTGTAAAAAAATTCTTAATTGTAGGAACATACATTTTTTTTTAATTTATTGATTATTTAACTGAGATCCGTGAATTGTGGGCATTATGAATGCTTAGTAATATATAATTAGAGAATTGGAATATTTCAGTTTTAATAATCTGACTAATGTCTATTTTCGTTATTGAATAATAAGCCTAAATTCTGTATAATTATATATTTATCTAAACTTGTGGCAAAAGATGTTTGGAATAGCCCAATAATAATTCGTCACTGTCATTCGATAAAAATTTTCAACAGAGAATTATTGAGTTGGATATCCTATTGTAAGTGGAAGTGAGGCGATCGAAGAAACGTTGTAAAAATAGGCGGGAAGACAAATAAAATGTGAGAGATGGCAGTTTGAGGGCAAACAGCATCTGTCCGGTCTCTCATGCGCTAATTGTGACCGCTTCAATGGGAGAGGGAGAAGAGGAAGGGAGAGCTCCCCCGTTGTCGATAAAAAAATCTAGCCCTCGTCCCGAAAAATAAACGGAAAAATCCGCGATTGGTCTCTCAACGGGGCTGGTTCGGCTGGAAATTGGATATGGTCCCTTATTGGTCGGATTTGTCTCAATGGCACCTACACCACGATTTTTCACTCCTCTCCCGGTTTGATAATGAAATGCGATCCCCAATCTTTACCCCAACTCCTGCCTGATAATATTTCAATAAGGGGCCCCCTCCCTTTGTTTGTGAGACCAGCTGTTTACCTACTGACTAAAAACTCGAAGTTGTGATGACTTGTTCGATATGCAGAAGCAGATGTTTTATTTTAATCTATATAATGTGGATTTCTTGTATTTAAAACTAGTTTGCATAATTTAGCTCTCATATCTATATAAATAATAACGGGACTGAAGTTTATGACTGGAATATCCAGACAATAAATAAATCTTTGATTGAAATAAATCTTTCAATAAAAAAAAATAAATAGCAATAATGATGAGATGAATCTCTGAACTTCTGAACGTAGGATAACCTTGTGGAACGCGGTACAACACTGTCAGTAATTAATTAGAAATATAAGCGCGTTTCTTTGAAAATAATTATATATTTATATCATACCATATTAACGACATCGTTAACCAGGGTAGAAAACCCTTTAAGCCCCGGCTGACTGCCTGTATGGCTGAGGATGGGTCACTCCTGAATGATGAGAGGAGTATTCAGGGCCGATGGCATCGGTACTTGAAGGAGCTTCTGAAAGGACAGCAGTATGTGGGACACACATTAGAGAGGCCACTCCCAATTGAGGATCTTCAACCCCCAGATGAAGATGAGATGGTATTAGCGATATACAAATTGAAAAACAACAAAGCACCTGGCATGGATGGATTAGCATCTGAACTGTTCAAGCATGGTGGACCGGAACTTTTTAAGGCTTTGCGGGACCTTTTAATAGAAATATGGTCTAGACAGGCTATTCCGGCGTACTGTTATAAGACCATGATATGTCCTGCCCACAAGAAGGGGGACCAGCTAGAATGCCCAAATTACGGCAGTTTATCGCTGGAATCATTGAACCTTTCACATCTAGTAAATGTCTGCGGCAGGGTGTTGCTCTTGCCTTCCTCCTCTTCAATATAGCCCTTGAGAAGGCAGTAAGGGACAACTCCATACAAATTTCTGGCATTATATTTAATCGTTATGTACAGCTGCTCCGTTATGCTGACTATCTGGACGTTGTTGGAAAGGCATTCCATGCTGTTAGAGATTCTTTTCTTGCCTTAGAGAGAGCTGCAAAACGAATGGGAGCTGTTAATGCCTCCAAAACGAAGTACATGACCATGGAGCAGGAGGTAGAACCTGGATAAGTGCAGATTGGAGAGTATAAGTTCGAGAGGATAAACGAATTTACTTACCTGGGATGTCAATTTAATAACCTGTCCGAAGAAATTAAATGCCGCATCTCAAAATCAAACCGAGCGTTCTTCGGACTGCGGCACCATTTCAGGAGCAAATTTTTATCTCGAGCAACAAAGGTCCAATTATATAAAACCTTAATCTAAGGTAAGTGTCTAAGGCTGATAAATACAATGGCACTGCTAATACAAGAGAGAAGGATACTCCGATGCATCTATGATGGAATCTTACATAGTCAGGAATGGCGCAGCAGAACAAATGCAGAGGTCTACGCCTTGTATCTGGAGGCAGAAATTGTGAAGTATGTTCGTCTGGGAAGACTGAGATGGGCTGGACACCTAGCCAGGATGGAAGATGGTGCTATTCCCCTTAAAACTCTCTCTGAGGTCATACACATAGTCAGACGCACAGGACGACCAAGATTGCGCTGGCTGGACTGGGTTGCGTATGTCACACGTGAACTTATCGAAGTCCAGAACTGGAGGGAGGTTGGCGGCGCTGGACCGGAGCACATGGCGAAGACTGATCCGGGAGCCCTAGACTCAGAAATGAGTTATTGAGCCGTTGAATGAATGACTTTTAACAACATTATTCTGTCAATTCTTGTTTTCTATCCTTTATATGTTTGATTGGTAATTTATATATTTCAAATTATACCCTTTTTTTTTGTTTTATATTATGTGTATAACAACAATTTCTAACTGCTTTTTTTATTTTGAAGAAATAATTGCAACTAACCTTTAAAGGATATTTCTGACGTAACGGGTCAGGTTTCGGATTCGTATATAACCGGATGAAGTATAGTAGTTTAGTAAATTCTAACTTTCGAACGGTAGAAATGAACCGACTAAATTCATAACGAAAAAGTGTATGATGCTTCTACTTCAAACTGTTTTACTCATTACTGATTTTTTTTTATTTTTAGATACATTGATCCTAGATATTTAAACTTGTTTTTCCGAATTCTCTTCCTTTACCAATCATTTGTAAGCGTTGTTTTATTCAATCCATTAGTTACCGCATCTTTCTTAATCATACCAAGCTCTACTTGAAGTCTCAATTGTGAATATGTGTGTATATATATATATATATATATATATATATATATATATATATATATATATATATTATATACATTATTATGTATGGATTGTATTATCCACAGCCATTATTCTGGCCAAAGTGTTAAAAACAATATTGCTTGAAAATAACATGAGAAAGAAATTGATTTCACATTTACCATGTTTGTCACCGAAATTACAGACTCTATGTTTATAAAACCAGCTTCATTTCCGCTATTTTTTATCAATAAAAATTAACAATGAAATATTTTGTTGAAAATTGACAACATCCCTGTCACTGGGCATAAAATCGAAAATTGATATGCTTGCACATGTTACCTTATTAGTCATTCACCGGTCCTAAAAAAAACCATTCATGCTGGAATGTTAGCTCTAACCACGAGTTTTATGCTTCGGAGAACATAAGGGCTTTATAGCGCTTAAAATCATTCATCCCATAAAAGTATAGCTTCTGAACTCACAATCTCTTCCCATTTTATTAGTTCCGTTTTTGAACTTTTTTTTGGAGTTAGGAATGCAGTTAAGAAAGAAATCTGCAACATAATCAGTTGAGGTAGAAATTTTTGTATAAAGTTAGGATTTTTCTAATCAATAATAATTAATAAAATCTTATTTCTGTCAATAGGTTGGGATATAATTCACATAAGGCATCATTATTTAATCTTTTAGTGATAATGATACGATTGGATTGATATTCTTTTGCATGTTTAAGTTTCACTCCGATAGCATTGGGTGGCATTATTCCTTATACTCTAGTAGAGAGATGAGGGGCCAAATAAAAAAAATAAGAAGGCAAAGCGAACTCCAAGATTCGATACCGTCACCAACAAAAATTGTTGCCTACCAACCTCTTTTATGCGAGGGTCATATAACAAATTAAAAAGCGGACATAGTTAATGGCAGCGACACTTGATAATGCAGGGAATCAAAACTATTGTAAGTATTAGCTGTCATCCTTGCAAGAGTGTCTTTCGGATGTTGGAAAGCATAATGTATAGTTGAAAACAATATCAAGCAAGCCCTGGTGAGGATGTGTTCAAGGTGTGCTTCTTTTTCAAGCCAACGCTACAGCTCAAGATAACTACTGGCACTGGAAACTATTGGCAAAGTGGTTTGTGAACTTCAATATTTACCTTCCACCCCTGAGCTCGCCCTTTCGGATTTTTATCTATTTGGTTCGATGAAAGGTGCTTTATGTGGCATCAATTTCAACAGCAACGAAAAAGTGAAGAAAAATTACGAAACTGGCCTCCATATCGAAGTAATGTACTCTTCGAGGATAAGAAGACTCGGGAGCAGATACGTCAAATGCGTTGAGGTTGGTGGAAATCACGTAGACAAATAAACTAATAACTTTATTGATCTAATGAATCATTTTTAAAATGTATAATGTACCGATATTTATCTGTTTAATTATTGAATGTTCCTTGTACATATAACAAAAGGTGTTCCGGTGTATCTGGGTCCAAGGGGTAATTGGGTCATTGGCTATTCAGCACCATATTTATGGGAATTATAATGTTATTTAGTTGTCGCACCTTCATCCTCTTTCTTGCTCTCTAAAACAGCAAGTATTACATTATTTGAAGCCATTTTGTTGTTGTGGGAGGTTCAATAATTTTAAAGAAGAGATTTTTTCAAACGACGTTATGGTGTTCAAATGTTTAACGTGCTTCCACTATTTCTCGATAAGTACCTGTTTCCTTATCATTAGTTAGGCATAAGCATAATGAATGATTTTATCTATTAACACTATACCATTATTGCTAATTACCACTTTGAGGTTTATTGCTGTTTTTTTCTGGTAGGGGTTGTCCAGTTACCCTAAAAAATTTCAAGACGGAGATCTTGGATCTGGACCCTATCAATGGGGTCCCTGGATCCAGAATGTCCAGTTACTCCAATAATATATAAAAATTAAAAATAAACTACCATTTAGCCTAAAATATTTTTTTTTCGTTTGCTTTGGCGATACCTTGTTACATCAAGACTAGTCATGCACTTAATACTTCTTTTTCTGTACAATATATATCTTTACGTAAAATCAATTTAAAAAAAAAATGTTACAATTAAGCACACCTTGCAAATACTAAAATTAACTTACGTAAATTTAACTTTAACTCGTACAGTTAAAGCAATTATTGTAATTATAATATTTAAGAAATACAGTTAAAAAAATACTTGGAATTGCAAGAATTGATCGTAGTTTCCTCCAATTTTATTGTAATTAGATGGTAAGAAACCGGTTTCATAAGGCAAATATATTACTTTTTCTTATTACATGGATTTTATCTTTACTCTTTTTCCAAACGCTCTTATTGGGGGGTTCCGATTTAACAACCGCAATATATACTTAAATTAAAAAATTTATTATAATAATTTTGTTTCTAAATCAATTGAATGTACAATAGGTACCATTATTGTAGGTACCAGACATTTGGTACAGTGATCTTATAGAATATATCCTGGGATGGTCCAATTGCCCCAAATTCACGAGGCAACTGGGCCAATAGGACAAGATAAATTATATATTCATATAAAAATATATAAAGTTAAAAACATAACTTAAATGATAATTATTATGTAGGTGTGTTAATTGCCAAATAATTATGCAATATTTTTCAGTCACAGATTCCTTTTTTCTAGTCCAAAATTGCAGTTTTATGATGGTAACTGGAAGTCATGTTGTAAAATCATACCTATAGAATATTCAATGTAATATAGATATTTCCAGCGATATCTGGCTCTTGAATATCACAAAAAATAAACTTCCAATCAGCATAGGATGACATTTCCTAAAATAAGCTTGCTTAAAATTAGAAAAAAAAATCTTTTTTTGTATACATCTTTATTTTTTTTGAACAATTCAAACACATTCTTCGATGTACACTCCAGAGATATTTCTATCCCTTAATTTAATTCCTAATCTTGTTCCTTGTTCAAGATGTGTACGCCTTGCCGTATATAAATGGTAAATTTAACTGCATAAGTTTGGTATCCGGGCTCCCTATAAATCATGTATATCTTCTCCACCAGCTCTGTGTATCTACTCTTTGATATAAAGCTTCTGTTTACGTTTCATTCGCGTCTTGAACTCTTCTGTTCAGTCAATTGTTGTATTCTAGCACGATCTGTAATCGTCAGCGTATTCTTGTTCCGGTGTTATTTTATTTGTCGTCCGATACATTATATTGACTTCATTTTTGGTCCATAAGCCATCAAAATTTTCTATCCGGAGCAGTGTCTAATAAGTTGTGTTTGTTCGTTATCTCCTCAAAGAGGTTTTTTTTAAATATAAATTTTTCAATTTATCAATTCGATATTTGTCGAGAATTGTGGTGACCATTGGTGGCGGAGCGATAAGTATTCTTGTTTTCACGTAAATAAAACCCTAACTTTTTACTTGTTGTTAGTTTTATCCCCCACACCTACCGAGCACAACCATAAGTACACTGTTTTACTGGATATGCGCTTTTTGCTTGAGAGGGCGTAGATGTAGTCGATAGTTATGATCAGCCTAAAGCTGTTATAACCCCTAAAAGATTTTTCTTTTTATTAAATCTTTTGGAAGACGTAGATGCCGACTTCCACTTGCTACTTGCTCAGGAAAGAGCCTAACACTGCGTTACTATAAGAGTTTTGATAAGGTTAGAGTGATTCTGAAGGAGGGTAATAGCTCTAAGAGAAAGCTATTTTAAGCAATGCACACTGCACAGAAATTTGAATAAATTTTACTCTGAAACCTTTAAGTATTTTAGATAAGTCTAATAAATCTAATTTCTTTTTTTCTTCTGCGTTTACTGTGTCTTTCATATTTATTAATTTTTTATGGCATTTTTAAATATTTTTTGGTTGCTTTTTACGTATATTTTCTGCTGATTATCTGTTTGGATATAACCTTATCAGCTGCTTCAGCATGTGACTGGATTGGTGTGCTCTCTGGTTGTTGCGTCTTTTTAGACTGTTGATTTGAGATGTGCTGTATCTGCAATTAATTTAGGTTTTTTTTTTTAATTTTTATGAGCATCCAAACAAATAACCGCAGCGAATCACATGTACAATTCGCCTTGTTACACTTTATATCACTTCTTATTTAATTTTTTTTCAGATTTGTTCTGTTTTTATCAGAAAACATTTCCTTATTTACATAATTAAAATTTAATATTTAAACGTTAAAAGTATCTATTCTGTTTGATTTAGATCGCATTAACATTGAGTGAGCGTTTCAAATAGAAATGGCTGTGTCCCGTACTTACTTATTATCCAAAAAACATAACAGGCTTTTCAAATTTCTTCCTCATATGCAAATTCATTCTAAGAATTTACTTCAAAGCTAAAATAAAACTTTTTTTTTCGTCCGTTTCACAAGGCTTTCCCTTCACTTGAAACCTCTTTCTTCAAAATACTTGGCACTGTAACTAAAAATTTTAATTTCCGGTAGCATAACATTTCCGAGTCGGTTTTTCCCCCATACAACTATATTTCATGTTGTGTTTTTACAGTATGAAGAAGAGAAGGGCAACGCCCAGACAGTGGCCAGTTTTTGTCCAGTCTATGTGATTGATGTTCTGTCATCAGGAATGGGGGACCTAACCTCCTCCCCCATAACCCACCCTCTCTGAATATTAATTTTTTGTACACCGTCAGTACCTCAAATTTACGGTGGCGATGGTGTATACTGAAAACGATCGGGCCTTTGGGAAAGAGGGAACTGTATAAATAGTATTATTTCTGGTTATTCCTGCTACTTGAAGTACTTTCAAACTTGATATCCTTTCGTTATCAAAAGAGTTCAATAAATACGGTATTGTTATAACTTCGTTCAGAAAACTTCTTTTTTTTCCGGAAAATGGGTTATTTTTTGTACAATAATGGTTATACGAATAAAGGTAAATATTTTATCGTAAACATCTAATTTTACAGTTTGTAGTAAAAACTAACATGGGGTATTATCATTCCGATTGGATCTTCGGGCATCCTAAATCTTGACAGCAGAATATTTTTTTATTTAGAATTTTCGCCGTCATAATTTTTTTTTTCATTTTTCTGATGTACTGATTTAATGAACTGTAAAATATTAAGAAAGTTTGCTGTGTGTTATTATGTTTTAAATGTTGAAACTATGTGTGTGGTGTCCATTCTGTTACGCTAATAGTATTATTGATATACTTTATTTTTTTAAGGTTTGCTGTTTTTTTCTGTAGTTTTTCCTACGTTCAGCAGCAATCAACGCCTTGAAAAAAATAAAAACTATAAATTTGAAAAATTTGTTATGATGTCCCCTCCGTTACAACAGTGCCTATTCCGTTACGTTTCTTCTTTTTGTGATGGAGAAGACATTTCATCTTCAAATGCAAACATTTAGTTACTAACTACAAAAAAATAAAAAAGAAGAGAAAAGCTGATGCTTCAATTTGTTTCACTATTGAATAATAACTTACACATTTTATTTTATAAGAATACGTAATCTGATTTTCACAAACATGTGCAACAGAGGAATCGGTAAATAAAAATATTCACCTTGTTCTTAGAAGAAAATATTGACTGACATTAACTGTGCAGTGGCACTGAGACATGTCGGGACAAGCACATTAAAAAAAATTTATTTTATTTGAATTATTTTAGATGAAGTAAAATTATTTTTTTAAAGACCTTTTTAACTTATCCAGATTAATATAAACAAAAACTATGTAAAAATTAAATGATCCAAATTTATGACATGTCGTTTTTAGATAATTCATTCAAAACTATTATATTTAAGCTGTTTGATTGGCAAGAAGAAGAATATAATGTAAAAAAAGAAAACTAATACAATTTTTTGATATTTCCAAGAAAATCTTCAAAAGGGTCAAGAATATATATATATATATATATATATATATATATATATATATATATATATATTTGAAAAATTTTACTTTTGGTTTCCTTTTATCTTCGATTAATTTAATTTGTTTAGACTTGGTTTAGAACTTCTAGTTATAGGCGTCTTTAACTAACCACCTGACACCTTCTAATTTTCTAATTTTCCCGCTTCCAAAACTCAATACCTTCAACCCAACTTTACAGTTCACAAAGATGGTCGTATTACCGAAAATTATAAGTCCGTCTTAGCAGTCTGTTGTGTTCGTAATCACGGTCTGCTTCATTTAATGCATTCTCATTTCTTGTGATCCTATTAATGAGTTGAAGTTATTAAAACATTTGATCAAAAACAAGAAAAAAAAAACGGTATTGAGTACTAGTAGTTTGTATGTTAAATTAATGAACTTTCATCTTAGTAGTCATCAGACGTGCAACATAAGCCACGAGCATGTGTACCAGACATGCATGACGGAGTAAAGAGAAAAATCTTATCAAAACTTTTTTCTTGATTTTTCGTCTGAAAATTGAAGGTTTTTGGCAGATAATAATGGTTTGCTTTCATTGATTGAATAAGAAATGTGTAAAAACTATTATTTTTTTTTTTTTTTAAATAAATTTTCTCACCAGCTTTGCCTCGATTATTCCATTCATTTAACATTCTTTCCGAGTTTCAAGTTAAACAAAACAAAACACTTTGAGTAATAAATTACAGTTAGTGCAAAATTAAGTTGGAATCAATAAGATCCATAATAAATTAATTTATGTATTTTTATAATTTTCCATTGCGTTTTTATAAACAATTATGGATGATTTATCATATGGTTCCGTTTTTGAAGAATTTTGCTGTGGATATGAAATATTTCCATTTCATTACACAGACACACACACACACACATTTATATAAAATCCGACTCCGAAAACACAATGTACGCACATTTCACTAGAGCTACCAACAGTTGATATAATTTACAGTGCCGAAATTAAGCAGACATTTTCTTTTGTTTGCACTTTTTCCGTATTGATGGAAACTGCTTTCCGTTTTCAGTGGCCAACAATAGTCTTCCATTATGTTAATAGTCCAATCACCATGGGGTACCTTCTTTCAAATATTGGCGGAAATGTTCACCGTGTTCTTCGTTGTGAAATCCTAGACAGCAATCTGGAAAATAGTCAAAGAGAGCATGGAGAAAGTTTTCTCAACTTCTCCAACGTAATGTTCACAACGGTTTTGTTTCCTAGTAAGTTGTTTACATGTTTGTAACTACACCATGCATTATTTTCTGTTTAGAGGTCCAGTGAAAGCCATTCTGTGATGAACACTACATATCTGCTTGAAACACCCTTTGTTCTTGTCTAGGGCACATACTAAGCGGCTCATGATATGCAATTTGATATGGAGGAGGGAGAAGGATAGATACTGCAGACTTTCATATGAATTTTTCAAATTAACAGAATAAGCAATTGGTGCAGATCCACCGACATTGCCATTGTGGACTAAAACTTCTTTCAGGCTGATTGATTGAAGAATCTATGAAAAAACTATGTTTATTTATTATAAACGGTTCCAAGAATTTTATAAATAACAACTTACGTTTCTTCGTAATTAATTCCTAGCCAACCTGTCAAATGAATTAAAAATGAGACGTGGTAGCCTTACTCGTAATAGCACAACCGTGTTTCGCTCATGACAGAAGCCTAGGATCGAATCCTGCCTCAGGCGCTGACTTCATCATTGATGATAATGATACTTTATAATATAAAATTTAATTTGATATTAACTAGCAGCGTTCATCTTCTTTTGAGTCATGTCTACTAGGAAAGTAAGTAGCATTAAGTAGGTAATTAAATGCACTTGCATCCATTTTTTTTTTACTCCTAGCTTGTAAAAAATATTTATAAACAGTCCCAATGTGATACAGCCTACTAATTACGATTGCTATAAAATAAGGAAATATACAGTGATTACATTGGTTTGATGTAGTAAATATATAGTGATTATATTGGTATGATATGGTAAATTATTATTCTAATTATTAAGTCCTAAATAATAATTTCCTCGTGTTTATCATATCACGCTATCGGTCTTTTAACGGACAGCTTGTTAGCGAAAAGTTGTTTGCAATTACTCATCACCAGCATGTAAACGTTTAAAGCCCTCAAAGTTAATAAGCCATCGGGTAGGCCCGATAACTACGCGGGGAGGTTTGCTTAGGCAACATGCAGATGATGCATTCTCATGCAGCGTATAATTACGCCAGAACTGAAAATGTATAGAGCTAGAATAAATTATTGACTTACTAGGAGTGGAGCGGTTTAATTTTCCATTCGTGTGTATATTAAGCCAGTGTAAACAGGGATCCTGATTTATAATGGAGGGGAGATCAGTCTACTGGGATTTTATCAGCGCAACTCCTCTCTTCTCTTTATATATCTTTTACGTCCATCGCCCCCGAACTAATACATACATTATAATCGATCTCTAACTTTTTATATGTAAAAAATCTCAATGTCTCCGATCTTTGTCTTGTTCCTATACATTACATTATCTTGTTACATCCCATTATTGAAAAAATCCATATTTCCATTCCATATATGTATTTATTTTATAGCTATAAAAAAATTATTTTTATAAGATATATTTTTTGAAGCTATTTTCCTTTAATATATTAAACCTTTGAGTCTCATGAAACGCTAAGATCTTTTGGGACCCCAAACTATTTTTCCTACTTTCAACCTCGCATAGAATATGCAATTAAAAATTTGATAATTCCACTTCTTATTGGGTGCTGATTTCGAAATTCACCTTGAAGTTTGGTTTTATTTTTTCTGACGTCCAATAAAAAATAAAAATTACATCTTGTTGCTTCTTCGTAGATTGTGAGTTCTTTGATAAAATATAATTTATTTTTTTGCCTATTTTTTACTTAAAATACGAATATCAAATATTTCTTAAATCTAGCTACAAGTAAATAAAATGGGAATGGATATTAAACAGAAAAATAAATATAAATTTACCAAAAGTTTTATTGTAGAATGAAACAGACAATTTTTTTTTTGAAAAATTAAACTAAAAAAAATAATTACTCGCACTTCACACATATTATTTAATTAGACCATTGCATCTTACATATAATGTTTTTACAGTTATTGCACTTCTGCTAGAAACATTTCGATTAATTAATTAGCAATTTTTACTTCTAGATTTGTTAACTAGTTTAATTATGGCTGTCGTTTGTTATATGATAATATAAAATTAAATAATTAAAAATGTTGTCCTTTTGGAAAATAGTTGCTTGATGTAATATTCCTTATATACTTTGAGTGCTTCCTTTTTTTATCTAGTTGTTACTAAAACATAATTATGAAAAATATATTTTATACAAGAATTTTTTTGTTACTTTATTATAAAGTATTTTCCAAAAAATAAATAAACAAATAAAAACAGCCACGCCTAACAGCACGGGGGTCCGAAAGAACCCCAGCCAATGAAATGAGTTAAATTGATTTTTTTTTTTTTTTAATATGTTTTTATGGTTCTTCCAGTGTCAACTTTTTCATTTCATATCAGAGCAAGTCACATCTCATAATCGTAAGGTATTGTGATCAACGCGAAACCTACTGAAAATCATCAAAAATTTAAATATATGATCGTACCCTCCTAAAATAGATACCAAGAGGTTTCTTTTGAAAAAATACGTGGCACATTATAATGTTACAGAAAATTGGTTTTCAAGGCGCAAACACTTTAGTTTGCTACAAATAACTTCTATTAATTTGTGTTTAACAGCCAAGAACCTGGCGTAGTTAATTCAAAACATTCAATAAATGAGTAAAGAACGTTTTTCACTGTTCAAATAATTGCCAGGAGATTATCCCTTCTTCACCCTTCCTACCGAGTAGTCTTGGGAATTATTGTAAAGGGCCAACAAAAAAAAGAAAGAAAAGAAAATGGACATTACAAAAATTACATCAAGACAGAAGTTCATCAGAAATTCTGTGGACTATTGCTGGGCTCAAAAGTTGAAAATCAAACTTACATGACGGGAGACCATTCTGTTGCTGACGACCCGACTCAAAGCATTAGAGTGAACAGATTAACAATTAGAGCAAATAAAAAAAAATATTAGAAGAACCCCTAACCAATCATCAGGTTCTCCAAGAAAATTAATGTAATGACTGTAAAAGTAGGTTACTTTTATTCTTGGACATATTGTCTCTTAAGAATAACATATTTGCAAAGATTATACGAACATTTGTCTTGTTATATTTACAAATATATATCTGACACTTGAAGATTTATTATTGGCTAAGGCGGGTCCCGAAAGGATGGTTCTAATCACTGGAAAAATTAAAATAATTATTTATTTATTTAATTGATTTAAGATTTACTTAGCCTTATTAATTTATAAACCCATTTTAGACGAAGAAGATCAAAACAGTAACTCTAACGACAGTACAACGTTTTAAACATGGGACAATACCTGCAATACTGCATGGTTGTGATAAGATAAGAGCATTGAGATAGACTATTTAAACACCCAATTATAAATCGTATTCCTGAAAATGTTGGAGATACCAGAGAGGAACAAGCTGAAATATTTCACCAGGATATTAAAACCATAAAGGACCGTAACTGAGGAAAATGGGATAAGCACATAATGGCAGATTACTGCCGAAAGTTAAAATGGGACGGTTCCAAAACACATTCAAGAGTACCAGTGAAAAGAAGCTTCCGACGTAAACAGTGACTAGTTGGACTCAATCTTTGCTCTTTGTAATTAGATACGTAGGAATAAACGTTTAAATAAAGCTGTATAAAAGCATTTATATATAGAAATACGAAAAGGATTATTGAAATAGGTAGTAGGATTAATAAATAATTTATTAAAAGTAGAAGCTGTGGTGCAACAACCGATAGCTTCAAAGAGTAATTATTGATCCAAGATAATTTGAATATAATAATTTTTAAATATACTCTATGGACTTAATTTAAGATTGAACCTTGCCAATTAACATTAGTTGAATATTAATAATATAAATACATTGTTTATTGCTGAAAAAACTATTGATTTCGAAGAAATAGATGGTGAGTTTAGGTTCTGAATATTGTAATTCTTATAAAAATTGTTTATTTTAAAAAATATGTTTGGATATTATTTTTATTTTATATCACTATTGATCAAATTCATGATTTCTAAGCACTTAATGAACTATTCCTCGTTATAAAGTCATCCACTCCCGTTTATATGATATATTAATTTGTTTATTAGCCCAAAAGATTCTAATTGTTTACTTCCCGTAAAAATTATCTTAACCAAGTTATCTTAACAACTGCTTTAAAACAAGGATAAGCCGAAAAATGTAAATTTCCAAACCAGTTCCTCTTAGCAGTTTCCTTTCGCTAGACTGTTTAACTTCGCCTAGGGGGACAATTAGTATAAATTCGGATTAGCTTCTACTAGGTATGCAGATGAGAGGCTCCTAGGTACCCGCGTGGAATATTAAAGAAGGGAAAAAGGCCATTAAGTTACTAGGATTTGCATACTGCAGGTGCACTGCTACCAACTGCAATACTTTTTTATTTATTTTTTTTTAGCAACGAATATAGGCAAGGAAGGGGAGAATAATGGTAGGAAAGAGAAGAAACGCTGGAAAAATCTTCAGTATAGATCGTTTGTATGGATGAAGGAAAAGCTCGTAGAGGAAAAGAAATTATAGCCGAGGATCAGCAAGGAAGGCGCTAGCTTACATATTTAACAGGGCTTCAATGCTCCTTTCCCACATGTCTCTCCCTTCTCCCCCCCCCCTCTCCTAACCTACCTTCTGCCTCAGAATATCTACCTAATATAAAGGTTTCCTGAATAATGTTCATAAAAATAAGCACTTCACTCGTCTTGTGGGACTATAATCGCTTTTAGAGGGTGAGCGCGTGAGAGCTACAGTAGCGGGAGCACAATTGTGTACAACAAGAATATGTTAGAGTTAGAAAATAATTATTACTACAGGTAACTGTATTGATGCTGTTGCGTTCAGAAATAAAACTCACATTTATGAAATATACTTTTTAATGTCTGCCTACATTTAGGCCTAAGTCTTTTGTCTTCATTGGGGTTAAGAAAAACAAGATACGAGAATAATAGGAATGAAAAGAATAAATTTGGTGAGATTACAAGGGGGATATGAAAAAAAAAATATGATACTTCATAATACATGCATAAAGTATAAAAGTTATTCAAGAAAAAATAATATAAATGTGAAATAATAAATAATTTTATAATGCGTAAGGAATTGGAAGGGGCGGTAAAGATGTATAAGAGAAGAAAACCGAAAATTATAATCGAGTAAAAAGGAAGAAATAACGACAGGAACATTAAAAAAGTTCCAAAAAGAAGAGGACGAATGAGAGATGATTCAAAAGAAAAATTGAAGAAGCTTACTTTGATTTTTAGTAACTTGACATTAGAATGACGAATTAACGTACTTTTTGAGGTAAGCCATTCATCGAAAGGTTAAATAAATATAAACCTACAAGTAGTGCGTTCTAGTGTAGCAAAGAGAAAACATGAAAATGCGTAAAAAAGACAATAATCGATTTAACATTTATTATTTTTAAATATTCTTAAAAAATTTAATGATTAGAATGAACTATTGCAATTATATTAACTATATAAAAAATAGCTTGCATGCCTGCGTACGTTGTTGTCCATTACCTTTGTCATGACAATTTCATACCTCTGTAAGCAATTTCACTACACAACCTCTATTAGATTAATTATAGTTTAACATTGATAAATTCTCGCTACTTATTTCTCCTTTTAGGGGATTAGAAAAAGGGAAAAACACCTTTATTTGTTTAAATCGGAGAGTAAGAGGGAAAAAATTAGTAAATAAAAAAAAGCTTTATTTATTAGGTTATTTTGTATTAATAGCGTTTAAATTGTGGGTTATTACTAGTTAATATTTCTTATTTCTATTTGTACAATATTTAATCATATTTGTGCATCAATCGTTTGCTCTGCAATCTGCTGTTTTTTATTAAATCGGTGAAGAATAAATAAATAAATAAATATTATATTTTGTATTTTTTTCTCAGTGATTAAAATCGCCCTTGGGATGATCCTCTCATTTGTATTTATAAAAGTACTCTTATAACAGTAATTAACAATAAAAAAAAAGATTATAGATAAACTACATTTATTGTGAAGTAACCCATTTGCTTTAAAATTGTTGTAATGGATAATAAGTTAAGATCCGTTTTTTTAAAAAAGATCCTTTTAGTTCTCGGTGTATACCGGTTGCTTTTACAGCAATCAGTCACCTGAAGGAAGTTTATCATTTTAGAAATCAGTTTATCGGATAGCATAAGATTACGGTAAACAAAATAAAATAAATAAAACTAGAAAATAGCTATCTATCTCTATTCGATAAAAATAGAGAATTTGCTTTGAGACGATATTTCATCAAATTCTGCTACTTCCTTATTCTACTTATTTTAAAGCTGTTCTTATTAATATATAATAATGACATGTTCAAAAGCGTATTACGTTCCGGAAAAGCTCAGACGATTAATGATAGAGCTATTGTTTTCATTTTTCCTTAAGTTAATTAGTAAGTTAAGACTGCTTACGCTCAATCAGATTTAATATAATTATTGGTTTTCCTTTAATTTTATAATGAAAAATTACGGAAATTTTAAATGCTTTGCCTGGTTCCCAAAAGAAACTGAACACTTAACAATGTGTTGTTACCCATTTGGTTTAACGTTCTTAAGGGCGCCCTGCAATTTTAAGAATTATCCTCTAGTTTACCGACCATTTTTAAGGCTGAATAAAAAAGTCGAGATTTAGGAATCTCTTAAAAACGAAAATAGATGCTCAGAGGCCAGAATTGAAACATCAACTTTCGACTCGAGTGAACGGAAATTCTGCTACTTAGGTAAAGATTTTAGCGTAGAATGGTGATTCAAAAATATTCCAATAGAATGTATGTATCCACGTGCCAAATTTCCGTAAAGTCGTGAAAGGGTATAGAAAAGTTCGTTAAATATTTGAAGTGTTCTAGTAAAAGAGTCTCTGGCTTAGTGGTTATTATAGTTTATTTGAAAAAAAACTGAATCTTCAGCATGAATTATCACTATCACTATTTTGAAAGATTTAAAGTACAAGAATGGATGCATCTGTTCAGAGGTTGGCTTGTTCCCTCAGATTCCCTGAACAAGCCAACCTCTGAACATAGGCAGGAAAGGGAAAATATCAGGACCTTAAATCGGACAAAAATGTCTTACGTTTTTTATCAGAAAGTATCCTCCTTATTCAGCACTATGAATTACACGATAGTTAACACAACAATCCTAAGTAACCACTTTATTAATAAAGTCTTCATTACCAAAGCCTCTACTGCGCAGAGAATTTCTCAATAACACCCAGTATAATGGCAGCCTTAATGGGGACAGTTCCTGGAACAGAAGGAAGTTATCTTCGTCACAGATGTACTTCCACTCGAACTGTCACATTCCGTTCTTAACAGAGAAGTTGAGTCACCTGGAAGTGAAGTGGTCAACCCCATTCGGACCGTCAAAGCGCCAGCCAGGTCTTTGGTCTCGGACAAAGCCAAGATAGGCTCAACCCTCCTTTCTCAATCTATCTTGTCTGGAATCTCAGCTCTAAAACTGTCTTCCTTACCGCTCTATCCAAGTAGTGAATTACTGTCCATGACAAAGACTTTTATACTGTAGATGGAGAAGGTTTCATATTATATAATGATTAATATTTCTTCTCAGATTCCTTAAATCCCGAATATATATACATATATATATATATATATATATATATATATATATATATATATATATATATCCTGCATCTAGCTATTATCGAAAAATTTTATACCAGGTCTAGAATCTTTGAAATAGCTGTAAATAACTAACCTTTCATACATAAATAACTAACTTACCTTAATACGGTTTAATTATTTTAAGTTTACAACTTATACAGAATGAGAAGTGTGCGAACCGATTGGTCGACAGAGACGGAGATCGAGAGTTGATATGAAATGATCCAATGATATATTTGGTCAAATGATATATGTAGCCAAAGCTTTTTGGGGGTACAGGTATTGATTGTTAGTCATACAAGGCTTAGTACTGGACATGGAGGAAAATTGTCGAAAATAACATTTTCAAAATTTTGAACATCAGATCGCACTGTATTGCTTGCTATGGATAAAGATCAATCTTTATATTTTCAGTTTTGCATATTACATTAACCTGTTAGCTCATTTACGATACATACTTTTATCAATGGAAATGGATTTTTAGAGACGTAGTTGTATTCCACAAATACAAAATATTCATCTAGACTACAATACGTTCCAAATAATGCCATCAGTGAAAAAGTAAAAGAACCCCTTAACATCTTATACTACATTGAGACAAAAAAGCTGAGTTATTTTGGGCACATCTTGAGAATGTAGGACGACCGATGGCCAAAAAGGATGCTTAATCATGTACCATGGGAAAGGAGGGAGAGAGGTCGACCGGACATGAGATGGAAAGAAGGTATAATTGAGGCGATGGTAGCAAGAGGACTCCGAGAGAATGATTCCTACGGCAAAAAGAAATGGCGGCTGGGTTTATTAGGAAACGGCATATGACATTCTGTTGTAATAAAGTCGTTTATATATATATATATATATATATATATATATATATATATATATATATATATATATATATATATATATATATATATATATATATATTACATATAATAAAAATATATGACCAGAATAATGTATATATGATAGTAAAATCAAATTCAGAAAAATTGGAATTACGACTGTTTACCTCTCTTATACAGAATTATTATTAGGCTTCAACTTAACTCGCATAATTGTGTTGTTTTTGTTTTGTTTTGTAATCGCCTTCAAAAAATGGTGATGGGTGAAATCAATTGAAAAACAGGCTAATTTTCAGTTGTAAATTGCTACAGGGCAGCACTTGGGGCAATATCACTTAGGCAATGCTTCCCCACTCCCTCCACTTTTTCCTCTCGCAGAAGTTGGAAGAGTAAGAGATGGAATGTAACAGTGAAGAAATAACAAGGGAATTAAAAGAAATGACTGGCTCTCAGGCTGAGTGGTGGAGAGATACATTAGAGGTTATGGATAGGAGTGGAAGAGATAAGGAGGGATGAAGAAAAAAAGAAGGGAGGAGGGAGAAGCAGGTACTATGACATCAGGCCAACAAAGAACAAGCCTCAAAGTGCCCACCCTTCTTTTACCCCGCCTAACTTCTTTCTATTCTTTATTCGCCATTTTTCTCTTTCTCTATATTCCTTTACAACTTCTTGTTTAAGGAATTGAGAGAACTGAGTTTCCTTCGTCCATATCAACCGCTGTAGTATCTTTCTCGGACTTTTAAATTATTTTTTGCATTTTTTTAAATTTATTTTTTATTTTTATGCCTACGAATTTATGATATAATTTTCAGAAGAAGGTATTTTGTAGAAGCTCGGTACTTGAAGTTAACCCATTGACTGAAGCTAAATTTTTGTAGTTACACTTGTTGCTATAATTGCTACGCTTACAGTTAAATGTCCTTTTTATTTACTTATGAATACCAAATTAATTCAACCTCTTCATACTTTACAACAATTGCCGTATCTGTTAATTGAAACTGTAAACAGTGACTTATTGGACCGGATTTTAAAATTTGATTGATTTAAGAGAAGAATCAGAGTGTATTTTTTTTTCTAATTGTGGGTTGATATGCATATATACATATATATATTTATTTTTTATTATTATTACTGTTTATTATTATTATTATTATTATTATTGTTATTATTATTATTATTATTGTTTATTGTAATCACTGGAAATATCAATTAATATTTTGGCATTAGTAAATACTAATGACAATATTTTAATTAATTATTAATGTAGAAAATTAATTATGAAGTACAAAATTTGCATTGGCCAATTATCTCACAAGATTAATAATTATCTGTTTCGAATTACCCTGGTAAAACCCTAAGGCCATAGGCATTCACATTCTTTAATTAGCCATTAATAAATGAGCATCCGATTATTTCTTTTCTAAACCGGGTACCATCGTCTCAAAAGCTCCTTGCTTAAAAGTGGTGAGAAGGTACGAATTTCGTTCTAGAATTTATTTTCTTTCGCCATCCGTTCTTTTATGAAGGAGGGATAAAACCATTTGGCAATTAGAGTTATTTTATATGCATGCTTTTGATTAATTCATAAAATTAGATTACCTACATCCATTTCTGTATTGTAAACGAAATTTCTTGTGACACATCTAGATATTTTTCATATTTGCTATCCTCTTATTTTTACCAGTTTCCCTTCCACATGTCTTATTTAATATAGCATTAGAGGGTGCCATTAGAAAGGTGATGCTAAGCGAAAATGGTTTAAATCTGGGTGGCAAAATATTCGTTCTCGGGTACGCAGATGATTTATTATATACCAATCATTTATATTAAAAAAAGGACACCAATTAGGTTTATATCTTGACAAACGAATTCAGTTGAATCCACATAAAAGTGAAATGGCGAAAAACTGTCCCTGTATTCCGACTACTTCAGCATTCACTCGACAAAAGCTTTAAGCTTTCAATTTATCTACGAAATAACTTATCCATTTACTGTAATCAGGTTTGTTATTAAGATTGCTTTTGGTTGGACTATGCCATAAAATTCTCCTAGTAGACAATTCCTGCTAACTTTCGTATTCAAAGATCCTTTGCAAAATGCTCAGCGCATCTTATTATACTAAAAATAAAATTATTTATTAAGACTTTAATAGCTACTATACTTCAGATTAGTTTTGAAATTGTGAAGTTTGCATTCATTGCAAACAGCATATCCCTACAAACTATTTTACTCTTCAATCAGTAGCCTAATACACTGCAGGAAAGCCATCATTTTGGAAGTCCTTAAAGCACTCGTAAAAAAAAAAAAAAATCCTTGATTCTTTCTTTTCGTTTTTTGCTCCTGTCAAGAACAATTACTCTACTCTTGTTTACTTCAGCAATAAATTGTGTCTCTTTTAGTCCTTTTTGACTCATTTTAGGTTTAAAAGGAAATTTCTGTCTTGTTGAAAAGAGAAAATTGAAAAAAGTGAATTTACTATTTAAGTTGCAAAATAGTGACATGCATAAACGAATATGTCATCTTTATTTATTAGTTCATTATAAAGTTTTCATAAGCCAGAATCTTAATTAAGATGTTTTTGAATTCCGATAAATCTCATTGAATCACTACCTCGGTAATCCTAGTAAACTTCGGTAATCCTGTTCTTTCTGTACCAGTATAGTCCAGCAATGGTCTTGGGTTCAGTACAGGGTACGTACTATTTCTTGACCAACGGTTATACTAGGAGGTGATTTGGTCAGCCTTCCCGCTCAGTCGTCTGGATTATTTATTCCCCACCCTAATTAAAAGCAATTGCAGTATAGAAGATGTATGTGCCCCAGGACATCCGATCACGGTTGATATAATAGAATAAATAAATTATCTCTCCCACCCGCACTCCAATCCATGGCTGCATAATCCAACTCCGGTCCCGCATGCTGAATAATCCGTCCAAAAACAGACTAAAATTTATTTATATCGATCGAAAAATATCAATTGTCTCTTGTGCAAGTTTGTTTGCGATCAGAAGTTGCGAGGAAAAACATTCTGTCGGACAAGACGCTCATCTTCGGCCGACTTTGGAATTAAATTTTCGCATGGCTACAGTTCAATTTTTGCTTTCTAATCAGGTAACTTAAATTATCATATAATTTTTTATTCTACTAAAGGAATTATAAAGAATAAAAAAAAAAATGTTTTACCGCTCAATTTACGTGTTTCCCGAAATTAACCTGTAATGCGGAATATTTCGTTAACCGGCATACCTCAATTCCCGATCGTGCCGGATTAGAGGAAGTGTACTGTTAGTAAATTTTTATAAACATATCTCGATAATCAGCAAATGGCCTATCCTTGCTAGAAACATTTAACGAACAAATTTCAATAAATATATCCTGTGAAATATTATGTCGTAAATGATAGTTAACGATAATTTATAATTTTTATGAAAAAAAAGTTATCACGTAGTTTATAAGCTTGACTGACAATCTATTGCTGTGGAGATTAAAACGAGAACGTGACAGGAGTATTCTAAACAGCGATTCAACGAACAAAAAAGTTATGAATGCTAGGCTAATGGGCAAGCGTGGTTGAGACCGAACCTTCACTGGGAGATTAATGCGAACCAATGAACCGTTCCTTCGATTAAGTGCTCTATAAAACTTCTTGGGAAAAAGAAACTTCTTTAGTGACATCGGCGGTCTTTCTCTTGAACACGATTTTTTGTTCAATACATGCTCACATAAAAACGTTTTATTCCTGTAATATAAAATGTAGTAATTATCATTTTTATTAGTAACACATTTAAAAGCATATTTATTAGAATTCTAGCAAGTAATAAAGTTATATAGCCTCAACCCTCTTTCTAGAAAATTAAAAGTCGGAATTTAAAAAACTAAGATACTTCCTATTGTTTATAACCTATGTGGAACGTGACCGACTACATTAAGGAAAAAATAATGACAACATTTTCAAAAATGGTAACATCTGCCGGATAATTAAGGAGGCTATATAACGCCGAATGACCTTCTTCAGACAAATATAAGTACAGCATCACGATGGATCAAATGGACTTGAAAAGCTTTTGGAATGGATAATGAACAAACCACAAGGATATTCCGCATTAATCCGAAAGGCAGGCGTCATAGGGGTAGACCGAATCGTAGATGAGAGGATTGTGTTAGGTCCCTTCTTGAGGATTTGTGCCTCCGTGGAATTCAATGGATTTAACGGTTTGTATGCATGTACTGTCGCTGTAATATACATGGAATGTCCGTGTTTTTTAAGCCATTATTTATTTAGTAATAAATACCTAATAAAAAAAATAAATCTGCAATACCATTGGTGCAGTAGGAGGCACTGATTTAGGTGTCTTTCTATCTTTTGACAGTCTTGGGAGACAGTGTGGTATGCGTTATAATCGCCTTATTTATTCCATCACCGAATTTCTATTTTTTTTTTTTTATCACATCAAATTTCTATTAAACCATGGTTACCACAAAGTCAAACCCATTAGTTTTCTATCGATAGAAAACTTGGGATGTCCCAAGTCAAATTTTTAAACACGCTCATTTATTGCCTGATCAAAAAGCTAATCCTCAATACAAAAAAAAAATAATGCTTCAAGAATAAACTGCAGTTAGTAATTAGCAATAGGTTTTATTGTTGACGTTTTAATAATAACTTAAACTTTCCAAATTGATTACTATATCATATTAACTTCGCTTGAAATTTAAATGTTTTATGTTTTAAGTTTTATAACATTTTATCTTTGAGTTAACATTTCCATCAGTTCGGTATACTCATCGTGCCATATTATCCGTACTATAACATCAAATAAATTAAAACGATCTCTATATAATCGCTCAAGAAGCGATTTGAGGGAACATAAATTATCTTACGCTATCAATGCATTATTAATTTCGTATCAAAGATAAGGTCCTATAACAAAGTTTAAGTATTGATTTCGTTTGGAATCATTCACTCGACAGCATGTCATATTGTGCCTTTAGCTACGATATCTTGTTTCAACGAGTAGCTCATCAGTAAAATGTTCATATTTCATTTAAATTTTAATTTTATTTAACATGCATATTGGTTTAAATCACCAACCTTTATGTGCATTTTTATAATTATTAATTCGTCTTAGGAAATCATCACAATTTTATTAAAAAATAAAAATTTGTAGATTAATTTAGAAAACTTTCTGTTATAAGGTATTGATCGATGTATTCAGTATGATATTTATTTTAAAAAAAAGGTAGACAGTTGTAAGGAGGGGTGTTGTCAGACAATCGTAACTTCGTTTGGGACCCTTCTCCAATGGGGTGGGGGAAGAAAGTTGTTTTAAATGGAAACAGGGCCATTAGGCTGCCGAATAGAAAAGTTCCTAGTCTCACTAAACTGCTTTAGGCTCGTCCCATTTCTTTGCCACAACACTCGAGATCCTATATTTTCCAAAACCTCATCAAGTATTTTCCCTTTAGTAAAATCGTTATAACTAATAGCTTTAAAATTAATTTATGTCAATGGCCGCTTAATAATAGATGCGTAATAGAATTTACCTCGATCAATTTTCATCTACTTCATTGAAAAGCGGTCGTGGAAAAGATAGACAGTTGCTGTGACGGCCAGGGAAACTTGAAATTTCAAAGTTTATTTAATAAGAGGGATTTTAATAAATGAAGGGGGAGATTTATAAAATTAAAAATGGTGACTAAAATTTTAAAACTCACTGCCAAGGTGTTACAGGAGTCGTTGATGTCAGATTCAAAAACGCTACAATAATTATACACTGATTTATCATTGATTGTTACAATTTATAATTAATTATTAATAGCATTAACGTCAATGACTAATAATTATTAAGAACATTAAAAGTTTTTCGGTATCATTATCCAAGAATTAAAAAAATAATAATAATTTGTTTATTTTTTTAGGCTTTGGTATAATGGTTCAAGCACTTTATATTTTTTTTCTATCTTCATAAGTTGCTAGAATATGACTGTATGAAACCTCTAGCCTGATGCAATTTATAAAAAAGTCGACCCAGTATTCTGGGTGAAAAGCCGCGAACGGCGGATTGATGGATCCGACGATGAATTTGATTTTTGGATTCTATGTATCTTTAAGCGTAAAACCTCAAATTTTGAGGGAGGGAGATTATTTTTTTATCTTAGTAGATTACTAAAGGTTCTTCTTAAGAAGAAATAAATCCAGATTTTCAGTCACTTGTATTTTTACTTCCTTGCACGAAGTAAAAGCATATAATAACGGAATGAGACCCCCCAGTAACAAGAGTGTGTGTTTTTGTGTGTGTGTTAATAGATGGATGTCGGGACGCCGAGTGTCAATCTTCGGAAACTAGTAACCAAATTCAGTATCACTTTTTGAGCCACGGATTTATAATTTAATATGCGTACAAGGAAGTCATGTGTTGCCCACATCAGATATTTTATTTCGTAATTTTCGGTTGCGTAATTTATTTTATTTTATATTAATTTTAGATGTTTCGTTAATCCAGAATTATAAAGATACTTTATCTGTGCTAAATTCTCATGAATAACAAATACGAAAAAGGAAAATAAAATGGCTGAAAAAGTTCGAAACTCTCTGACGAGAAAATAGCTCCCTGAGAGAGAAGAGTGATAACTGAAACCGATGTCTGTCAAAGTCAACGGAGTTTGTTCTCTCACTAAAGTGCTGCTTCTGCTCATTTGTAGTTCTTCAAGTAAATGTGCTGGGCGGAGATGAAAAGAAGTTCTTAATCTTAATTAATCTAGAAAATTGTACTACAGTTATCATCCCAACATGACACATATGCTCATTTCTTGTTTTTGTGTGTGTGTATAATATAATTAGCAAATTGGCGCACAACCGTTTCATATCTATTTGTTATTATTGAAATGGTTTATCCTTTAATACATTAATACCGCTGTTTTACATTTCTTTCTTTTCCAGTTCAGATAAAACATTAAACAGTTATAACTTGAAAGTGTAATGGTTTTGTTTAACCATTTTCAGTAATAGATTTTATAATCGATCTAGAAAACAAATAAAATACCTCCCCTCAAAATTTAAGGTTTTACGTTTCAAGATAGGTAGAATCCAAAAATCAAATACAGAATAATTCGTCCGTATACGAATTTAGCAACCTATGCTTAATAGCCGAAACCGAGGTTTTCTGTAGACTGTAGCACGAGAATACCTCTAACGATTTTGAAGAAACTTGTCTAAAATATTCTCCTTAGTGCCATTTTAATTTAAGAGCTTTAAGAACATTCCTAAGAAAAATTAGAAAAAATGTAGAAGCAAATAAAATTTGATTTGCGCATTACTCAAGAAGTATTGTAAGGCAATTAAAATCCTCTCTCCCCCTCCCAAAATTAAATATTGAAATTGGAGTTGAAAATATTATTAGCAAAGATACAGCGCATTGAACTTTCTACTTAATTTTAAGTATTCTGCTCATGTTCCCATGGAATCCCGTCCACCTTCGTTTAGTATTTTGATAATTCGAAAACTATGCTCAACTATGCTCGAGATACTCTTTTGAAAGACATTTTAATATAATTCTAATCATATATTTCTAGTCAATTATTGTCTAGAAAGCTAAACATAAAAAAAGAAAACAATTTTTGGATCGAACTTTCATCCAAAGCTGTTTCCTTTACCGCTAAGCGGATTAAAACATGGGAACATCGGTTCGCGAACAATGGTTCGTGGCTCTCTATACACTATACGAACAAAGGAACCGTTGTTAGTCAGTTCTACACACATGAGAATTTGGTTCGCCGAACCGTTGGTGGCGAACGATGTTCCCATGTGTGTAGGCCGCTTTAGGGTTAAAGTCGTGTGAGGGTTTCACACCAGATACTTTTGATATATATGTCTATTTGGAAATTTAAACCGTTGTGTAATAATTTGCAGCGTTTTTAACATATAGTTATGATTGTTAAATAAGCAGCCCTCGACGGAGAAGATACGCTGGTTAGCAACTCTTAGTTCTCTTAACTGCAACTCCATATTACAAAGTAAGGTATGGAATAAGAAAGTATCAGTTCATAACGATAATAAATTATGTATTCTGAAAACGATAAATATGACATTTTTTTTCAACTTAATTTATCTGTTATTTTGAATCGTTGAATCGACCTCGGGTAGTTTTGTTAAATTAACCAGTTTTGTTTGAAATAAACAATTTGCTCCATTTCTTCAAGAAACAGGTATAAAATATAACTTTATAGAATTCTTAGTCATTTTTTTTTATCGGTAGGCTACCAAGAGCCTCATGAGAGGCTACTCAGAGCCCGCTCAAAAAAGGGAGGAAGGGAGAAATTTTAGCTGTTCTCTAGCTGGAGGTAAGAAGTGAGGGAAGATGTATGCATCACGATGTGATAAACCTTTTCTTGAAATTTCATTTTATTTATTTCCTTAATCATAAATTATAAATAGTTATCTAAAATGTGTGATTTTCTTCGTAAACATGAATATTGCCATACATCTGCCCGGAGTAAAAGGAGTGGCAAGGAGGAGCAGTTTTTTTTTTTTTTTTTTTTTTTTGTAACATTTTAATTTATCATGAGATTTTTTTTACTTTATATCGTTTTTTTATTTATTCCTTTATCCTTAAAAAAACGTTATTTAAATTTTATTTAATATTTAAAAATTTACGTATTTTTGCAAAAAGTATTAACTTCGGCTATGAGTGAAAATCTCACGCGCTAGTTCTTGTGTCATAATTTTTCTAGCGAGTTAATTATAAACAATTATAAATAATTTAATTAGGTTTGAAGATTGAAAAAATAAATATGGCTCACTCTGATGAAAAACTATTGTATATCTTGAAGTTAAATCTCGCCCTGTAAAACGTAATTTTCCTTAACTGTAAAAAAAAATATTAACGAAGTCGAATAACAAAAAAAAAAAAAAAAAAAAAAAAAAAAGCAGAATTAAAACAAAACGCTTGTCCTTGTTTTAATTTTTTTCCCTCTCATTTCCCTTAGTCATGTAAGAAATCTTTATGGAAGTGCATTAGTGTTGAAGAATACAAATGTCGGGCTAGGGATCTCATGATACTTCCCCTCGGCAGAGGTCTACAAAGTGGTTTTACGGGGTAATGCTGTTTCCTTTGTTTGTGTGGGTCCGTGGGAATTTAATCAACTACTTTGTAAGAAAGACTTCAAAGAACTTACATTTTGAAGTTACATCAAAGAGTTCTAATGATTAAATGAATAAATATAATAGAAAAGAAAATAACTAGATTACGAAAATAATTTGAAATAAAAACCGAGAAAAAAGGATCATTGTATTATGTAAAAAATAAAAAAAAAAAAAACAAAGATGGAGTTTGCAGTATGTTTATTAAAGCGTATCTGTAATAATTTCTTATAATATTTTATGGATCTATTTTCATAAAGCATACGAAATTTAATTAATTAATTAAAATAGTTGGCATAGGCGTTTAAACAATTTTTCCAATGAAAACTTACTTACTTTTCTACTGCTACTTGGTGTGGAGAACAGTGTAATCGGCTCAAATGTTTTATGTAAAGTTTCCAACGGATCATTGGAGTCCAAAATAAACATATCTGATGAGTACTCCACATGACTTTCTTGTATGCTTATTAAACTATAAACAAGTTTGTAGTTTATTAGGTTATTTACGCCAATTTAATATTAAAATGTAGTTTGGAGTTTCAAATAAAGTATCACTTCCGGTTACTGAATATTATTCTCAATGATAGTGAAGTCTCTAATACTGATAATATTATAATAAAATTTAATAATTAATTGGGTGCGAAAGGTAAAGTATAACTTCCGATTGGTATTTAGCAGCCGAAAATTAATACTTTATTTGCAAGGGTTAATACTTATATTAACAAAATTTTATCAAAAATTTTTACTGATATAAGTTGTTAAGGAACTTTTTGTCAGAAGGTTCTTTGGCGCAGAACTTTTATGTTTATATTTTAATTGTAAAAATTCTTTTACAAGAATTACAAGAAAGTTAAACTGAAACTATTTGAAAAAGTTCAATAACTGTTTCGTGCCCTGGTTTATTTGAAATAATTAACCACCACCTTTCATTGTTAGCAGTAATAAAAATGGATGTATGTAAACTATGAAAGAATTTGATAATTAACTAAAGGAGAAATATTTTCCGAGGTTGAAAATAAATTTTCGAAAATAAGAGTCGTAGTAATATTGATGCAATATACTATCGTTGGAAAGCTAATGATTTTAGAAAAAAAAATATCTAGCATATAATGTCGTAGTAGGTAATGGAGAGTGAAGAATACCGTGTAAACTTAGCGGATGGGACGGGTGGGAAAACATATTGTGATTAATTGCTTAAAAAGAATATATTGTACCATATATGCTTTTTACTTTCTCTTACCTACATTTGGAAATATAGTTAGGCGAAGTATTGACATCGTAAATAATTATGAAGTAGATTTTTTATAAATTTAATCCCGAATTTTTACGTTTAATGTTAATTATTAAATATTTAAAAAAATTTAAAATAAAGTTTAGAAAAATATTCAAAATTTTAATCCTTATTAATTAATTCCTACAGATTAAATTTCTACTGTGAATGCATAGAAAATTTCAATCAATCTTGATATATCGAATTCAGTATTTTTTTTTTAATTAGTATAAGATATATTTTCAGATTTTTTTATAAAAAAAACTCCTATTATGGTAGATATTTGTCGGTTCCATTCTATGTTTACTAAAATTTAAGTCATACACTGAGTAGTTTATGTATTAGTTCAGTGGCATATATTTACGAAGAAACTGCCACATAATCGTACTTCCCTATCGGTTGAATGTAAAAATTAATTTATCATCAGTATCTTGTTGAAATCATAAAAATGGATAACTACAGCTTACCAAACTAAGGAACAATCTTTTAGTGCGCCTGCGTCTAACAATAATAATCTTAGTGCAAAATTCCAGGTGGTATATTTAACAAATTAGCTGTCTGAAGTTATGCTGAAGGAGAAGGTTTCCCCCTCCTTGAGCGTAACCACCCGGTCTATGCTCCGTTTACAGGGTTCTTACTTTAGTTGTTTACGTTATTTTGTTAAAATATGGAGCGTTTATCTTATTCCATAGTTTTTTAACTATGTTATATTATTTTCTATTTGATTGTTTTTAAATGTCTTCGTTATTTAGTCATTTGATTTTTTACGTAATGATGGTGTTTTCAATAACAAATGACGAAGTACCGTCTAAGTTAAACAAGTGTACATCGTCCCTCGATCGTCAAGTTGCAGACGCTAACCTGTCATAGGCAACAAGGAACTATAAACTTTACGGCTCTTCAGACAATCAGACTAATGGTTGGCCGGCTTAATCCTCAAGTGCCCCGCGTGGCTCCTTAATCAGAACGGCTAAGTCCCCGGGGGGCCATGACCCCTACTTAGGAGATAAGTCCTCCAGTCCCGCTCATTATCTAATGCTTCGATCTCTTCCGCTCCCGTCCGTTTGCCTTGTAGTGCGCTAGATATACTTTTTCCAAGAGAATACTTTCAAAAAATATATATAGCATATCTACAAATATCGTAAATTATATATTTTTTTTTCATTACTACTTATACGATTGTCGTAAAAAAACTATTTTCGCATTTCCTTAATTAAATAAGTAAATTTAAAAACATAAAATGGATTAGAAAAAAAAAAAGATCAGTGAATAATTCAGATTGTGCAAAATCGTGCAGTATGTAAAATGTATAAAACATCTTAAACATGCAAAAATCGTATATTTTTTTTAAATTTATAATATGAATACAGAGAAAGCTTATCAAATCTTGTGTTAGAGTTACAGCCACTGAATTTCCTGTAACGTGTAGTAACATGAGAAAAAGCCTTACTATAATATAAAAATAAATTAGGATTAACCTAAATCTAGACGAAAGAGAAACTTAAACTATAAATTTAGTATTCGATTTTGTAAGGATAAAATAATAAAATAAAATTTTAAAAAATAAATATTTACATACATACTTATTTGTAATATGGGAAATTTTATGCTTTTAAAATCTAAATCATCTAGTTTAGCCCAAAAGGAGGAAAACATGCAATTATATGAAATATTAAACTTGAATATTTAACTTAAAAATTTCTATGTGTTACTTTTCAAAGTGAATTGTCGATCTGCAGACGACGCTGCAATTAAGATTTTTTTTTTCTCATTTATTAAAATCTACGCAAGTAAATCTCTTTCAAGCATTAGGCGACGTTCCAAATCTTTGAAGGTCATATTTATCCTTTATGGTCAACATTATTTTAACCTTGGTTGCAATATTTTAGAATGTTAGGAATTTCACATCCTTGGATAGTTAGTTAATTATGATTTGGAACGGTACATCCAATATGTTACACAATGCTTTTGTCTGGAATGGCTGTATTCATTCCGTAGATGTTTGAATATTTTGGGGAACTCTTTAGATTTAATCGATAAGACCAGAAAGATTTTCTAATAATCCAGTGTAGAGATTAGGTTTGTTCTTTTAAGATAGTTTTGAATGTATGTCAAGTATAAAGCATGAAACATTATGATCATGCATTTGGAAATCTTCAAAAAATCACAATATATACATTATAAAATATACTATTTATAAATTTATTTTTAAATATTCTGGTCTCAATGAAATGCTTACGTTTCAATAAAGTGGTTTCTGCTACGCTTTATACTTCGATGATTTAAACAAGTGGAGTTCATCTCTCGTTTCAGTAGCCACTATAATCCTCTCAGATTAATTTGACTTATCAATTTAGAAGACGGATGCACAGTTCGATAAACTCTGGGTGAAATTTATGTGAACAGATAACGTGTAAATCCTTACTGAATTTGAAAGATTTATGGGAATATAGACTGGGTTAGGACCCAGTCTATATTCCCATA
The DNA here is from genome assembly GCA_948150685.1 of Rhaphigaster nebulosa. Classification (NCBI taxonomy): domain Eukaryota; kingdom Metazoa; phylum Arthropoda; class Insecta; order Hemiptera; family Pentatomidae; genus Rhaphigaster; species Rhaphigaster nebulosa. The sequence goes on along the minus strand of OX411308.1, from coordinate 38,036,772 downwards.
AATTAATAGAAGAGCATAGGTGCTCTTCTATTAATCGGAAGGAAATCATTAGAAGTAATTCATTACTTAATAGATAAATTCTAACCATAACAGCGTTAGTAAAATACATTACTAAGTACCTGCGCTTCAGCTTTACTTAATGCGAGAATCAATGACGCTGTCTGTAACATCGGATTTGAGGCCCATTGTTATTTTTTTTTTAATTTGTAACTAATACGATTGTAAGTTGGGAATATCGAACTATGCATTAGGATAAATTCAAATGAAGTATTTCCAGTCGTTAATGAAGTCTACGTCGTCCGTTAAGGACTAATTTTATGGGTCATAAACTGTTAATTAGAATTCCAAGTACGGTATTGTGATTAAATGGTCAGTATATTATGACATGCAATTTACTACCAATTATCAATATTGAACTGCCATTCTATCAATCATAAATTAAGATATAAAACCATTTCGATTTATAAATAAATTCATATATATATGTGTGTGTGTGTGTTTATATATTTCTATAGCCATAAGACTACAAAATAAAAATCAATTAATGTTTACAATATTTTTAATCAAATAAATAAGCAAACAATATAAATTCTTGTCTTGAAAAACATAATTAATGTAAACAAAAAACAAAACTTTTTTACTTGAAGGTCATAATAAACTTACATCAAAAGGTATATTGGATGTATCAATTGGTATATTGGATTACATTTAATACAGAGATCAAATGGCTCCGTGTTAAAGGTTAAAAACGCGATTTTTCTCCACTCTAATTAAACAATTTTATTTCTTGTTTTAAATTATTATACTAAGTGTAAAATTCTTTGTTTTTCTCCATATTTGAATAAGATATAAGTTAAGCGGGTTCTTCCGCTTAAAATGTTGAAACCTTCGATTTCCAATGCTTTATCTAGTGACATAGGCGACCAGTTCTAATCTTGTCACGAAACACGAAGAAATCTCTTGTGGATTCGTTAACAACTGAAAGAAAACGATATGTAATAACGGAATGAGACCTCCAGAAACATGAGCATATGTCAACAGATGGACGTCGGGACGCTGAATGTCGTTTTTGAGATACTGCTATCTTCGAAATCTAGTAACCAAATTAAGAGTCACTTTTTGAGCCTCCGATTTAAAATTTTATAGGCATAAAAGGAAGTCATGGGGTGTCCATATCAGATATTTTTTATTTTTATTTCTGATTGGTTTTCATAGAACATTTTTACATTATCACAAACAAAACATTGAAATAATGAATATTTATTTAAATGATTTGTCCGATCTTCTTGTTTATAACAAAACAATTAGACTTTTATATTTGAGATAAAAGATTTAAGTGAATACCTTAAAAGGTATCTGCGATACAGTATGGTGAAATCTATTCAAGAAATAATTATATTCCAGTTTCCATAAAAATTAAAAAAAAAAATCCATTAGTTGGTTGTGGTTGAGAACTGCCAACCATTAGTGTTTATAAAAATATTTCAATGTAATAGTAGCTCCTGAAATAAATATTGCTGGACTACGTAAAAGCAGCAATAGCAATCTAAAGATTTTTGTTGGTATAGAAAAAAGGTTTCAAGGACCTACAAACAAGAGGTTATTCAAAAAAAAAAATTCTCCTAACTCTAAGACAAACATAAGGAAAATGTCTGGAAGAACACTCGATTTGCTACAAAAAGAAGGGACATACCACCTGGCTCAAAGAGGGGAGATGTAGAGGATCGTCCACTCACCACCCATTACTTTCACCCCTGGAGTATTTCGAAAATCCTCCTTCCCCGAACGTTACGTTGTTTCAATCGATTGACCACACAGAGCCCTAGAGGGCTCGAAGACGTAGGGTCATAGCTGTAGCTGATGTCCCGAACCAAGGAGGCGGAAAGTATCCTAAGCTTCAACAGTGAGGCCTTCAGAACGCGGCAGATATTGTTATATCTCTATAAAGGACACCCCTTCGACCTCATTGCCACCGATGGTTACGGTTGGGGTGGTGCGTTGGTCAGTCGTATCACCATATTACCCCATGCTTGAAGAAAACGGCTCTTTGAGGTTCGCTCCCCCTTAGTGCAGATAAACCATTGAGGAGTAGCTATTCAACGAATCATCTTTTCTTTTGATACTGACCAAATGAAGGATACAAAGGGTCATTTTATAAAACTCTAATGTTACTCTGTACTGATACTTGTTTTTCGTAATACTTTTTATAAATTATTAAGGTGATAGTGAATTACTTCGTTTGTTACATAATAAGAAGCATTAGAAATTAATAGAAATTTATTGAAAGGTTTTGGATTAGTGGGATTGGACGCGAGATGACTCCAGATGGCCTCATCAAAATACAATTTTGCATATTGTGCTTCTACTCCCACATACTTCTAATGTTCAAGTGTCAAACAGGCGGTTCATTATTACAGCGAATACGCCAATTAATAGCAAAATTCTACACATACACAATATTGTCAATACTATAACCAGTAACAGATAATGAAATTCTGCGTTATGGATCCGTCGATTTTTAATAACGAGTATACGTCGTTTTTATTAGATGCATGTTTTGCATCACTAAATGATTATAATAATAATAAATTAGTCACTAGCATAACATTGATATTTATATAAATTTAAATATTAAATAAAAGAAATGTTGGCATTATTCTTGTGAAAAATAACGCCAGATAAAACAATGATTAAGTAGATATAGATATTAATTTTAATATTGATTAATTTTTATTAAAAAAGTTTTCGAAGTCGGTAGAATCGGTGTCTTTTATAGAAGTTACTTTAATGAATTTGGCTAAGTTCGCAATACTTTTATTGTTGACGTTAACTCCGCATATATCCAAAGTTTTATTTTAACACTACATTTTTACTCTTGTATAGATTAATTATGGTTTATCGTTATTTACTATTATCTTTACTAGTTACATATTCTCAACTTTTATTGAAAAATGTCCTGTTTTGATTGATAAATTTAAACTTTCAATTCATTTAGATCGTCCTGAAAAGTCATATTTTTTATATCTTCCCCCTTTTGCAGGAAAATGAAATATCAAACATTTAGGAAGATTCAAAACAATTTACTTAAATCCCTCAAGTCTAATCTAATCTATTCTATAATATAATAATACAATCTTATCAACGAATTCACTAATAATTATAATTTAATATAAGTCCATTTTGTAATTTTGCACCCATTTTAAAAATTATTTATAATACTTATTATATTAAGGATGAGGAAAGGAATTCCTTGACAGATATCTTCTCAACAGAATTTTGCTTTGGAATTTCTTCAGCATAATTTTATTATTATAATAATAATTTTAAAAACAATCATTTAACTGAATGACTTCCTCAATAATTCTTATCTTAAACAGATAAGAATCAAATGGTGGATTATTCCACGAATCTCTCATCGTCTATGAATGACATTTATATTAATAGATTTCTTGATCATTTAGCATAAGCGTAATCGTGTTAACAAGACCGTTATTTGTGGATTTCAATATTAACAATAACGGTTGGATTTTTATAAACCCAAACCATGTGAACTGGTATATAGCGAATGGCACATTCCTACATGTTTCATTACAACATTCCGACGAAATCCAAAAAATAAATGGAGGAATCAATAACAATTATTATGATACATGAAAATAAATTTATGGACATTACTGATAAAATAAATAAATTTATTTTATCAGCTAAGACCATCAACAATTAATATATTTTTAATATGATGTAGAGAAATCGGCCGAGAAATGGCTATATTGATTCGGAGGTGACTGAGCGAATTGCAGCAGCGGGTAGGATGTTTGAAGCAGTTAAGAGAAGTTTCTTAAACAGGCGAGAGGTGGAAAAGAAAACAAAAGTGGCTGTAATCAGATCAACATTTCTCCCCATCCTGAAGTACGCTTCGGAATCATGGACGCTGACAAAGAAGCATCGATCGAGAATACAGACGCCAGATATGAGATTTCTCCGAAAGATCGAGGGAAAAACACGAAGAGACAGAACCCGAAACACCACCATCAGGTCGAACCTTAAGGTTAAGCCTGCCAACGATGTAATAGAAGAAAATCGACTGAGATGGCTAGACCACCTTCTACGAATGGAACCGAGCGGAATTGCTAGTGAAGCCTATCGAACCAAAGTAGAGGGGAAGCGGGGAAGAGGCAGATCAAATGGGAAGACGAATTAAAAAAGGACTTCCAGAGTAGAGGACTTCAATGGAATAATAGAAGGCAACTTGTGGAAGACCGACAGAGCTGGAGAGGATTCTACAAACATCCTCCTCACACCGGTTCATAGAGGAATTAATCTTATGATGATATAGGTATTAAAAAGACGTATTAATTCCTCAGGAAAAGGGGGACTGAATATGACGGTAAATTTTAGAACATTTTTCAGTGTGATTTTTTTTATTGTAGTCATTCGGCCTTTGAATCATATTGTTATAACATTTCATTTCGGACAGCTGCAGAAACGAGGTAATACAGTACAGATTTTGGCCATTTTAAAACAGCTTTCGATTATTTTTATCTACCAGAACTATAAATCATATTTAAATATTTTTCATTTGAAAATGTCATTTGATTTAAGTTTTTATTGAGAAATAATACAATCTGCCACACTCAAGGGCAATATGTATTTGTGCTGTAAGAATCCATTCATACCATATATACAAGTGAAAAATAAAATAAAATAACCAATAAATAAATAAAATACGACATAAAAAAAAAATTATGGTAATTAAAAAATATAGGAGGGCAATGTTTTTACCTTGACTGTTAGTAGGTATCTAACGATTTTTTGAGCGAACGACTCAACCGATTTTCAAGTTTGATGGCTCAAATTATTCGTTGTGATCCCTTGATTTTTTTGAAATATTTTGGGATCAAAATATTAAAGTAACAAAAATGTAAAAAAATGATATTTCACTAATATCATTTCCATTTCCTTCTCATATTGTTTATCTTCTTTTTTTTTTTACGTTTTATGATGCATGCTTAATTATGCCCTTGATTATGCATGGTAATACTGCTGATTAATGGATGAAACAACAGTTTAAAATTTACAATTATCAAAACAAAATAGTACTAATGTGTTGCTAACAATCGAACTCGTGATGATTAACAAATTCATCCCCAGATTGCAGTAAGAGTCATAGAGTGCGAAACAGTTTATCCAAGCCAATGAGTAGGAGCGTTGCTACATCAGCAGACTTGTGAAACTGATGAGGATCAGGGCATCCACCAACTTTGGCGTGTTCAAGTGATCATGTAATAGGATTGGATGTATTACACCCCAGCTTTGCAAAACTTGACAATTAGCCACTCTGCTCTTCCTCCTTTGTTTAGAGCTGCCTTTTCATGTCTGTTATAATTTTGATATTCGCTTTAATACGTATATTATTAAATCCTTGGTTCATAATTTATTCTATTGAAATTAAGGCGCTTTCTGAATCGGTTATGGGTCTAATAAGTCAATATATAGCAATCCATTCGGGAACTATTCATACTCAGTTATTCTAAACGATGCATAGTTATCCCTAACAGCCTCCTGTACCTTGTCCCTGATTAAATGAGATAAATGAGGTTTTATAAGAATGCCTCCATTATTATGATTAGTAACAATAGGTATAATATTATCGTGAGACAGAACTATTAAGTATAGAGTAGTGAGCAGTAGTATGGAAGAGTGCAAAATGTTGACTTCTAAAAGTGCAGTTGTAAATGTGAGTGGTCGAAAATTTTTTGTCGAGAAGTCTCAGGATGATATAACAACTGACAGTAATAAAAAATAAGAAATAACAGACATATTTTGAAGAGCTGTAAAAAACAAATCAATGTCTCTAGAAAATACCGATTTTATTTTCAAAAAATACATTAAGAATAGTTTTGTTTCAGAGGGTTTTAAAAATTACATCATACGAATTTTGACCGTTATTGACGTTCCAAGATATTTTCTATAACCCTTCTTGTTGTTTCTTGTAGAATGATATTTATTTCTTGCCTGATCCTCTCCTCTAAATCGTTCAGAGAATGAGTTCGGTGTTAAAACATTTTGTCCTTGAGCTATCCCCTGAAAACCGCCTGGAGTTATTCCAAGCCAGCTCGGTCATCTCTCAAAGAGATCATTCTGAACAGTTCCCTCAAAACTCCAAACGAACGTCGAGATTTTTCAGCCACAAATCCTCTGCGCCAATTTTCTTCAACATAGGAGTCTCTAGAACGTTCGATCTCTACGGAGTAGGATAGTTTCCAACATGTGCACCTAACGGTCGGAGTCCACAGTTCGTTACATGCCATTCCTCAAAAAATACGGTCGGATAAGGCCGAATCCACCAAAAGCCGGCCCCATTGGCTTCCTAAAATGCTTCATTAATTCCAACTAAAATCACTCGAATGGTGATGGACAATTTCCAGGAAAGTCGTCGGCAATGCATAGTCAATAACTATTTTTAAATTTTTAAAACCCACCAAAATAAAACTATTTTCAATACTCTTTCTGAAAATGAAACCATTTTTTTCTGGAGATATTGATTAGTTTTTTAAAGCCCTATTAAATCGGTAATTATTTCTGCCCCCTCCTGTATTTGTATGAAAAAATTAGCGTAACGCCTATTTTGCGATCAAAAGAAGACATTAATGCAATATTAAAAATTTTAGGTTGATATTGATAGTATACAATATACACTCCGGGCCATCTAAGATGGATTTTCGGTAATGAAATTAGCCGGTTAATAAATGTACTAACACTATTAGATCACACGTCACTGTAATTTGTTAATGGTTTTAACTTGAACAAATTACCTGCTATCAAACAGCTCTGTCTATCCCTATCGTGGCTTGGCATTTATTTCAAGAGACAAAACCACCTGGATTAGTAATGTAATGAGGCCGGTTATGTAGTTGGAAAAAATAAGCTTTATGTCATTATCTGGCCGTATCGTATGAAGTGTAAACTTTTGGGATTGACGTCTGTAAAATACGAATTAATAAGTATATATTGATGTAGATATTAGTTATAAATTATTAATTTGAGCTGAGTTTTAATTGTGCTGAGAAAGCATGGTTGTGACTTCTCCTATTGAACCATATGCAAACTATTGGGTCGTCACGCATGAAATGTCCGTTTTTAGAAACAGGAAGTAAATAAAAAATGTACAAAGAAATCAAATATATGTTATTCAGAATATTTACCATCTTTTTCAACACACTTTTGCCAACGACTAACCAAGTTTTCTATCCCAGATTTTAAAAAAGTTTGAGTCACGTGTTGGAACAATGTCAGAAAACGCATTTTTCATGTCTGAATCAATTTTAAACAATTTTCCACGCATAAAGTTATCCAAGCTTCGAGAAAAGTGTTTATCTGTATGTAATAGATGAAGAGAATATGGTTCATTTTCTTGACGTGCAAGCAGGGAAACCCAAACTCCATGACGTTTCAACTGCTGGCGTTCGTTCAGCTCGTGCGGGATCCAAGAATCGAAGACTTGTGCGGTGATCTGACGCAAGTTCTCTGACATTTTATGAGGGTCTTTTTTAGTTGACATCCGCATGATTGTATAGAAGGATCAATCCCTAATTAGGGTCTTTTTTCACAGCTTCCTTAAGATATTCGTCCTCGATTGATGTTGGCGTCCACGGGTTAGATTTTTTAAGGACATTTCATGCGTGACAACTCAATAAATCTTAGAACATATCAAAGGTCAGTTCCTAGGGTATGAGGCAAATTAAATAAAAACAAACATTGGAAAATTGATGCTAACAGAATTTATATTTATTAAAAATAATATCGTTTAAAAGTTTTTTTTTATTTTCCTCATATTCCTAGGAAATGATATTTCAAATGTTCCGATCCTTTAAAAGGTAAGCCTTAACACGATCCTTCAACCTATGCCTTAGTCTCTACCACTGTTTGAACATTCGCACGTTCAGCGCTGTTTACCCTACAATTTTGCGTGAATGTATTATACAATATGAACAATATCATTTTACATTTTATGGCATGTGTTGACATTGGGTCTGGTACTGTGAGAGTGGCGCTAAAGAGCATTTATTCTATGTTTCTGTGCGGAGATAGAATGCGGTGACTGACTACGTGCTCTGTCCGCATTAGTCCCGTCACAAGGGGGTTTTAACGTCAGTCCTGGGCACACTAACGAGGATCCAGACTATCTAATTTACTTTAATGGTTCCATGTCCTAGCCATTCCTATCCCTGATTAGGATATCCAGCTTTATAACGTAACGATTATGTTATGAAGAAGACTATACTTATATTATTATTATTATTATATTAGAATATACTTATTTTTTGGGTAATTTTTTTTTAACTATCACTCTAACATTATTTAAATATTGAATACTCCAATAATCAGGTATTATTTCAAATATTATTTTTTAAATTTTGTTTTTTTCATTTTCTTATTTTCATTATTCTTATTTCGTTATTTTTATTTATCATTTTGATCATTCCATTCAAATCATTAATTCAGGACAGCAGACGACAAGATGCTCTCACAAGCCTGCGAATATGACACACATCAAATCAATATTTGCTGACTAGTAAACCTGAACCAATCTTAGTGGTACCTATGACATTTAAAACTGTTAATAAGTGCTGACATTTTATACCACATTGTTTAAAAACTTTATTAAACAATTGCCCATAAATTTCAGTAATGTTTAATTAAATAAAATAAATCATCTTATATTTTATTTTTTGCGTACTAAAAAAAAACATTATATTTTTATTATTTATATTAAAAATTATTGTATATTGGATTTAACTTTATTTTTAAAAGCTTAACAACTTTGAAAAACGACAACAGCCCATAATTTTCAAAAATATTTAATAAAACAGCTTATATTTATTTTATATTCTATTACATTGCGATCGTGAAAAATTTCAAATTCGAATTTTCAACGGAAATACTAGTTTTAAGATTCCTGAATCTCGCAAACTGGTCTGTGTGTGTGTATGTGTGCGTAAGTGATAAGTAACTCAAAAATGAAAAGTTGTACGAAACGATATTTACTTAAGGTAGGCATATGCCTGCGATATTACAGCAGTTTATTGATTTTTAACGTTTTTACCTTTTTCTTGAAAACGCTCTAAATATTTTGATGAAACTCCTTTTATCAATGTACAATTAAATGATCTTTAATATCAGAATATCTCATTGATATTGTCTGACAGGCCTTAATTGCCGAATTTTCAAAATTGCTTCCTTTAAAGTACCTTCAATTTTGTTTATTTGAAATAATTAACCTTCACTCATTATTACTAGTAATGAAAAATGGATAAATTTATGTTATGAAACAATTTTATCATTGACTAAAGGAGAACATTTTTCGTAGGCTGAAAACAAATTTGCGGAAATAAGGGGTAGCAATATAGATGCATAATTACCGTTGGAAAGCTAAAGATTTTAGAAAAATTATTATCTAATATATAATGTCGTAGATGGTAATGAAGAATGACGAGCGTGAGGTATAAAATTGATTGTTGTAGATAAAAATTTCTACTTTCAAATTATTTAATGAAAACTAAATTTAATGAAGCTGTTAAAATTAAATTCAAATAAGGTAGTAAGTGAAAGTTGTGTGATGCTCTCACTAGATTTTTTTTTCTTGAAATTAAATTTTATTTTATTTTTTAACATATGCTAATTTGTTTTCTATAGTTAAATATAAAAAAATAGCATATATGAATTGAGTTAAAGATAAATCATTTTAAATTCTTTTTATAGCTATGTAATTTTTTCCTCTCTATGCTATCTATAATTTTTTTTTCTTTCTTATTTTTCTTTAAATATATTTTTGTTAAATTATTTTTTATACATATCTACTATTATTTAAGACGAAATATATGGTTAGCAATAGAAACAGAGACGATTTTGAGGATACAGATATAGGAGAAAATAGGTTTGAACATGTTGAGAAATTTAAGTATTTGGGGTTTGTGATTACTAGAAAAAACGAAATTCAAGAGGAAATAAAGGCGCGGTTAAAGGTGGGAAATGCTTATTTTTCGGTATCAACATTACTTAGGTCGCGCATTTTGTCCAGAAACTTAAAACTTAGAATATACAAAACTATTATCTTGCCTACAGTTGTTTACGGATTTGAAACGTGGTCGCTAACCTTGAAGGACGAACAACGCCTTAAGGTCTTCGAGAATAAGGTACTGAGTAAAATATTTGGTCCGAAAAAGGATGAGTCAACTGGAGAATTTAGGAGATTACACAACGCGGAATTGCGAAGCATGCACCCTGTTGATATAATCGAAGTGATATCATCGCGACGGTTGAAATGGGCTTGCAAAGTTGACGAAAGAATTCCTAAAAAGTTAATAAACGCTGAGCCGACTGGTAAACATCCGCGGGGTTGACGGAAACGTAGGTGGGAGGATTGTATTAAGAGTGATCTAATGAATTTGGGTTTGGACGGTAGTCGGTGGACCGAGATTTGTAGGCAGCGATTAGTGGTATCGGCATCGAACCTTTGGGTTCGCTAAGCCTTTTATTATTATTATTATTATTTACTATAATTAGTTTGTATTATTTTTATTTCAATATTTGTATAACCCATGTCTGTACCTTAATACTCATGTTCATGCCCTTCCACACTTCCGACTACATCAAAAATAGACTATGAAATGCACATACAACTGTTATTAGTGATATATTAAGTGTCATTATTATTGTACATCAGACAGCATTATCTTAGAAGTTTACTGCCAGTAATTATAAATAATGTTCTTGTGTTTTTTTACGGCCTATTTTAAAATTTACGGAAAGAAAGAGACATAATGCTAATAATCGATCTTAGACGAATGCTTTATTCGGATCATACGATTTTTATTGCTTGTCCCGCTAATTTATGTTAACAGATTCATAAAGTAGTGGCGCTGAGTTGTATTTGCCTCATCTGCCTCAAGTACAGTCAGGAACAACTACAGCCTACTTGAGTCTGGCCAGAATTAGTTGTAGCCAAATCCATACGGTTAGCAAGTTTAATATATTACATTATATGATATTGAGAGAACTATAGCATTGACTAACACATTAACTTTTTTATTATAAACTAGTAGTTAGTGTACTTACGTTTTTTACTATCAAAGTGTATTTGAAAGGCCTAGGTTTAAAAGTTTTAGTTTATGTTTATAATTAAAACACAAATAACATCCCATTTTTCTTTCTTCTCTTTTTAAGCCTAACTTGGTGAAACAAGTGAAATCAAACTCGTGAAGAAATCCTAAAATCAACAGGAAATGAACTTATTATTATGTTGATTTATTATATTTTTATTACAGTTGTACATTTTATAAAAATTTCTGAGACTGTAAAAGAGATAACACAAAGGGACTGTATTGTAATTCATTGGGTGATAGAAAAGTAAATATGATTTAATCCGGAATTCCAAACCGCATAACCTCTTGTATTGGGTTATCCATGAGACAGTGTTATAAAACCTTAATGAAATTTATACAGGGCTTTTCATGGCTTTTCCTTTGTGTAGGGATGACGGGTATTGACTTTTTTTTTTTTTTTTGACGAGGTGTTAGGAGGGATTTATAGGATGTCAGTCAGTCGATCCCTTTCAAAAAAAATTATAAAAAAAAAATGATAACACCTCCCCGACACCTTTTGAAACATTCTCCGTCAACTTGAGCTCTTCTGTGCCAATTGACTTGCCCACCCGTGATGTTTAGACAAAGCTGTTTCATCGTCGTGTTATTTGAGAATGGTTTAGACAATTTTCATTGACTTACATTTAGGATATTACAGTATATATTTAAAAAAAATATTAATCTACAATAAATTATATTGTAACTAATGATATTATTTATTCAAATAATTTATAGACCATTCATTGAAATTTGATATGTAATAATATATTTGTTACTTACGCCTATTTTATTAATATTGCAGTTGTTGAGTGAATGATAAACAATCAAAACCAAAGAAATAAATCACCTTCCGGATTCTACTGCTGAAATTTATGTGAGTACAGTTTTACTATTTTAAGACATCAATCATATATATATATATATATATATATATATATATATATATATATATATATATATATATATATATATATATCTTGATATAATTTATACTTTTATAACTTGAAAATAATATGTCTGACTGTTTTGCTAAATTAATGCCCGTAATTTGAATTATGTGAATATCGTTCTAAAGACAGTAAATGTTAATTATTGCTTAATTAACATCAAATTAATTAATTGATTACTTATATATTACCGACTTAGGCATAGAAGTAAAATAATAGGTTATTGACCATCTCTGGTATTTTTTAGTTGAGATCTTAAAGGCGATATTATTACCAAAATAAATAAATTAATAATTCGACCATAATATAGTGAATCAATTTAGAAAAATATAAAATCCACCATAAATGGCTTTCTATATCAGCAGACCTAGGAATTATTCGAATAAATATTTAATATTTAATTACGTCAACTATATGATGCAATTGTTATTCGTTTCACTCAGTTCTTATTCAACAATCTTCAATTCAGATGTTCGTAAATATAGCACCCTTCGATAATATAGTGAAATATTTAATTTAATACTGATGACAGTATAATATTTAATTTAAACATGAAATATATAAGGTTTTAGTTTATCCATTTATTATTCTCGAATAAGGAATCTATTCGATCATTTTTATTCAAAATATATTTTTTATTCAAGAATATATTTTTATTCGCGAATAAAAATTTTGAAACAAATTAATTATTCGTTTTCTTTTCTGTAGTTGTGGGTACTTAAAAAGTGCCTCTCTGTGAACTCTCGAACCTTTAAGCAGGTCCAACGTTTTATTAACTATTTTTGCAACACGTGAACGAGAATTTTTCTATCGAGTATTGGTGAAATTTTAATCAAGCTTAATCCGTCTACATTAAACAAATTACTCCAACATGGCGACATTGGGTTTTCTTGGGCTTTTTTCCATGTATTCAATTAAATATGGGGAAAATTCATATTAATAAGTACCTATGTACTGGTCTCGTTTGAAAAGGTTACCATGATCGTACTGAATAGATATCACAAACTAGAACTGTTCGTAAAAAATATCAAAAAACCTTCACTCATTCTTGGTTGGTCAAAAACAGGTGAAATAGACACAATATTATTTTTACCGTTTTTATAGTTTGGAGAAAATGTTCTTACTAAAGCACATTTCTCCTGCAAAATTACTATTTGTATTATACAAAGTGTATGGTAAAGGATAAGGACCAGGAAACTTCAGAGGCCGGTTCTACATCTCAAATACAACGTAAACGTTCATATGGACTATAGTCCAATTCCACGAAGAAAAAGAGGAAATGTAAGTTATGTGTTCATTTTTTTTAAGTGAATAGGAAGCGTTCACTCAAAAACTATTCGAGGTAATTACCTTCTAATTGTACCATCGTAAAGATGAAATTAGCAGTATGAAATAAAGTTTGACTTAACTGAATCTATTGTTAGGAGGCTTTCAGATGGATCAATAGTAAAACCTTTTATTTTATTTTCAAAATCACACTTTACTAGGGAATGTTTTTCTCAGCCCCCTGCTGGACTACAGGTAATCACTTTCATAAAACATTATCCTTTTATTAATATTTAATTTCGTATGAATTAAGTTGAGGTTTCTTTTGAGATTGGTCTAGGATTGGCACAGGATTTCCTCAAAAGTGGGTTGTGGAATTTGGTTTCCAGACAAAGTAGTATTTTTACAATGAAATTTATTACATTTCCTTTTTTTCTAATCAATAAAATATGATATAAGAAATAAAAATAAAAATTATGATGAAAGAAAAAACTTCACCTAAAAAAAATCTAGAAATTAGCCAAAACAATTTTGAAACTATGTGTGTGTATATATATATATATATGGAGGTCGGGGTGGCCGAGCGGGTTAGCGCGCTTGCAAAAGTGCACCTACTCATAAACCCAAAGGTTGTGAGTTCGAATCCCGGCGTCGGCAATACTTTAATTTAATTAAAGTAATAATTAAAGAAATTTATCACCCCCTCTCTCCTCTCCGGGTAGGTGAGGCCCGTCAGCCTACTGCAGGCTACTCACACAGACCGGGCGTAGGAGTGATGACCCTACCCCGTGTACCTTAATTGTGAATCGCATTGTGGTTTTCCAGGGCATAAAATAGCCGCCCGGAGGTTTGGTCCATGGACGGTCTGCTTCGGGAAAAGAAATATAGGTCCTCGTGCGTCTGCTGACTCCGAACAGCCAGCCATAATCCGTGGATCTAGACCGATTTAGAACTGTCCTTGAGTCGGTAGGAAGGACACTGCCGAATTGGCCCCAAAGGGACCAGTTATGGAGCAATGGGCAGCCTACCGCATCATGGTTCGCAGCATCGTGAGGTTGGGTGACCCCCTCCAGGCTGTCTGTGCTCCCGCAAGCAATAAATGTCGATAAGAACATCACATCGCGCGGCAAAAGATCTACAAGGTCTATAGAGACAACCGAAAAAAAAAAATATATATATATATATATATATATATATATATATATATATATATATATATATATATATCATGAGCAAGAGTATAAAGCAATGAAAGACGTTGTTTTTAAGAGAACAAGAGCGGGTAGAATCTTTTTGAAAATTTATTTTTATAAGGATGTTTTGTATTTTTATTTTCAGTGCTATGGTAAAATCATTTCCTTCCTATTATATAAATATTTAGATATTATTCATTGTGATTTGTCAATGTTTATTTAAGTTTTGTTTTATTTCACAACGAAGCTTTTTTATTCTGTATTTCTGTGTTATTTTATTGACAAGAAACAAAGTGAATTTAATAAATTTCATTCTCAAAACACTTCTTTGTCAGGGAGACCTAATTCCACACAATTTTTATTTTGGCAAATCAGGTGCCAATTGTAGACCAATTCCTAAGTAAACCTCAACTTCATTTATACGAAATTAGTTAGTTCCCATTTACGGGAATACGTATTGATTTATAAATAAAGTAATTTACACCACTACCCTTTCCGCAAATAACGGTTACAATCTTTTCAGAGGCGATCGTCATTCTCTTTTGAACATTTGTTTTTTTCAACATATTCAAAGTAGTTCGTCACCAGCTGAGTGGTTCTTCTAAGTCGTGATTTAGTTTCCATTCGATAAGCCCCTGATTCTGACGAGAGGCCATTGTGAGCCTCATTTTTTCAGAAGAGGGGAGGAAGCCATTGGATAGATAATTAGGTGTCCTTTGTGGCTTGCCATGAGGGACCTGCACAAGATGGGTAGCTGTAATAAAACAACCCTTGTGCTGGGCTAAATGACCCACTGATGGGAATTTTTTGTCATTTCCATTCCGCTCTCGGCCATCTTTCCGTTTACATGGCCATGGCAAACACCGCTAGTGAGGGAAAAATCGAAAAAAAAAAATTTCCCATCGGTCCGGAAAAATTGACAGATGGTCCATTCTGTCTAATTGCTTCCTGCCTAACCAGTTTTATAGCCCAAATACAAATATGAATATAAAACGTCAATTTTTTATTTGTTTCGTGTGATAGTGTTTTTTTAAACCCCAACAAATATTTATAAATCTTGATCACCTAAGTTTTTAGTAGATTCGGTTTCCCGTTTTGATTTGCCTAATTTTTGTAGTTAGAAATTTTTTAAGACTATAAAATGAGCTCAATAGATACACATCTGGGCGAGGAATCACTCAAAATATCACTTTTCCCTCTTCCATACAGGTATTAATGACATAATATAGTGTGATGCAAGTTGGCAGTATGACAATTACGTGTATTGCTAAACCATCGTCGAATCGATGATGCATGTTTAGACATTCCTAGTTATAATAGGGATGACACAAGGACTCTTTCTTTTGAGTGGTTCAAGAGGGTACAGAGTTCGGAGAAGCACTGTAAGGAGTTGAGCCTTCTTATGGTTCCAATATCGGTTGATTCAAGAATTGTTCAATCGGTGGAAGATCAGTATTTATCAATAAAATAACACTTTTTCTCTCTCGAAAATATTGAGATAAAATAGGTTTTTTTTAAACCATATATATATATATATATATATATATATATATATATATATATATATATATATATATATATATAAGATCTAGAACATAATATCTTCTAAACGCTCCAGATGATTCTGATGACAACATTGCCGCCGCGAAAACTCTCAAGTTACCGAAATTCAATTGATTTTATGTGATTTTGATTTTATCAGAAACAATAATTTAACTCCTATGTACCGGAAAACCACACATGTGCTACAAATCGTTACATGAATTAAATTTATCCAAAAGATTGTTATTGTTTATCGCATTCACAATTAGTTTGCGCTAGAAATCAATCATGAGACACTTCCATGAGTCTTGAGATACCATGAGAAGTCTTTACATAGTATAATTAGTTTATAAAATTATATTGCATACCATTCCATATAAACTAGTCTGTCGTTTGTTCTGTAAAATCATGTCTTTGGCCCATAGAAGGTTTCACGGTGGCAATGACGAAACATTTATTTGTTTTCGTTGACTTTTCGACACCTTTTAGTGATTTTTTTAATTTGATTTGATGTTTGGTTAAAACTTTCTACTACTTCGTAGTGAGTCAGATTTTTAATAGCATTTTTATCGTTAAAAATAATGTCCAAAAAAAGGCGACATGTTACAATTTCATAAAATATAAATCTAATAACGAACACATTCTCAAACCTCTTACATCCAAACAGGCTAAATAATATAATGGTTTCTTCAGTATGAAGAAAGAATTTGTCTGAAATTTGGCGCAAATAAATAGATTAGATAAATGTCTTAACAATATAACTTTTATTTAAAAAAAAAAAAAGTCAATAAGCACTGAACAAAGATTATCAAAAAAAAAAAAGGATTACGGCAAGGAAAGATGTGCCAAAGTTCGATTTAAAATGACAGTAATTATTTGAAGAATGTATACATTAAACAGAATTCGTTTATACATTGACAGCTTTAAGCATAAAATAAAAATTTACAAAAAAACAACAAGAAAAACAGAAAATGAACTGATAAACTAAATAATGATTAAATATGTACACAAATAAGTGTGAATATAAGTATACAAGTAATTTATTTATCCTGTAAAATCATGTGTTTGATTTTACTCACAACTTAGGTTAGACGGCATTGCCGCCGCAAGTATTTACGTTGGAATCTAGATTATTTTCCGTAGTTTTTAAAATTGATTAAAACATTGTATTAGATATTAGCTTGTAGTAATTCATATTTATAATTTCATATATATATATATATATATATATATATATATATATATATATATATATATATATGTATAAACTATAAATAGTTTTGCTTATATAGTCATCACAAAGTAGAGCCAGTGAATTTTATTTCAGGTGGACAAGCTGAATGTTCCTAAATTAGAATAATTACTCAAAGTAAAGTTGTGTGCTGATAAAGACGCCTTGTAAACAGCTAAGCATATGTATGTATGTGAATATGTATATATATATATATATATATATATATATATATATATATATATATATATATATATTTAGAAAAATCTTTTTTCAAATATTTATACATACATACACATATATATATATGATATATATATGGCTCTAATTTGTGATGGCTCTACTGTAAACTTGTGAGTATAATCTATAAGTAGAAAATAAAATTACGGTGCCAAACACAATGCAGACATACATTGACATCAAATTATTAAACATAAACTAATTATTAAAAGCAGATTGAACTTAGTTCTGTTATCTTCTAAAATCTATCTTTGAGCTCCTCATAATTTTATCAATGGATATCAGGTCAGTGTTTTTTGTTCTTGTTTTTTTTCAGATTTTAAATTCGAGAGAATTTCGCTTATTTGCTGAATTTCTTTAAATAATAAAACTAAAAATTACCAAACTTCACAAAAACGTCCTTATTAATCGGTTTATCTCGAATAGTTACTTTATTCTGGATTGAATGCTCTTGACATTGAAGGCTACTGCCATATTCTTGACAGCGTGCGAAAGTTTACTCACGAAATAAAACACCCAACAAGGCCCTATATAAACTTACACGCGGCACCTCTTATTTAAGAAGCGTTTATTAGTAAAGTATTTTTTGTAACGATTCACATTGATACATTATATTTTGCATTATGTGTGTGTAAAATGGGATTATTAGAGATATAAAAATTCCAGTCGCGATGTTATATACAATTTCAAATCTATACATAATTTATACCCAGTAAATGCAGGCTAAATGTTTGACCAGATTTCCCGATAACACCCTGAGCCGTGTAAATATTTAATGGATATGTGGCAAAACGCAAATCCTTGTTTAGCAATGAAATTGAGGCTGTTTTTTTGTCGTCGAATCGATTATATTATTCAAATACTGGCCAGAGATTGAATAATTAAACGTGCTGTCCTCACTGACAGGGACTAATCGTTTGTCCGAGGTAAATGTTTGCCACACAATCGAATCATCATTGTTGTTCAACAGATTGTAAATGACAATTTTTATGTAAATGACATGTTCCACTTAGACCAAAAGAATTTTATAGCTTTGATAAGTTTTTGTATTTCATGTTTTTGTGGGTACATAATATTGTTTGAAGACTAAAAGTTGAATTTTAAATAAAGTAAATAAACTTTAGGGTACATAGAAGAATTATTTTAAAATTATTAAGAAAAATAAAGTAAGATATCACGGTATCTTTTAATTTTTGATTTACATTTTTTATATACGTTGTTAATATCTTATATTCAAGAAAAAAGAACTGTTGTGACGAGTTTGAAATAAGTTATCTTTTAATTAAAGACTTACACTGTAAACATTTTTATTTTTCATAAGTAACTTATAAAATATGTCAAAACAAAGCCTTCAGTTCCTCAAACAGCAGTAAATAACTATCAATTTCTAACTGTTCTAACCTTAATTTAAAAAAAAAATGAGTTTGAAAATTTTGTGATCAATAAAATTAATCAGTTTTATTCTCATTATTTTACATGGTTTTAATTGAACTTTTGAAGTAGGTTTAAGAAAGAAATATTATTTTATATACAAATTCTCTTAAAAAACTAACTTTTAGTAAATTTCTAATTTTTAGTTTACTTTAATATAGTACCGTTATCTTTATATATTAAGGACTCTTAATCTAGTCTTAAAAAAAAGATAAATTAATAATTGCAATTTTTTTTCTGAAATAATAGTAATTATTTTTTTATTATGATTTTTACTTTGCAATTAATTAGTTTGTGAAAGAAAAAACATTTTTGTTTAAATGACTATTTATCATTTCCTAAGTAGAAAAGATCCTAATAGAGTTCGTCTTCTGACCAATTGCACTTTTTTATTTTCCTCTTGATCTTAAGATACAGTTATAAATTCAAGCTACATGGGGTATCACTACCCTACGCGCTACTGAAAATTTTAAATTCCTCACGACAAAAACACTTTTGATCTGGGCTATTTTTTAACGTTAGCTCCATTTTAATTAATTATTAATAGAGTGAAAATTATTACAAATTTTATTTTGATAATTACCCATAATCTGAGAATCTTACCTGCGCTCAGGAACTTTCCGGGGTATCATAACCAATTTTTCATCTGCTAGTTGCCCGACAATGAATGGTATAATTTTTACTATGCATTTATAATTTTTATTAGGCAAAGTCTAAATTACGATCACGTTTTTGGTACTCAACCTATCGCAAGTCGTTTTCTTGAAAAAAATATGTCGGCAAATTGGAACCTGCTAGAATGGAGAGTTAATATTTTCCTTATTTTCGCAATCAGTATTTTCCTTCTGATAAGGCTGTATAGGTGCCATTCGGTTTAATTTCCATTTTTGCTAAGCCATTGACGACCGTTGCGGAGGGTCATTAAATTACTAAAAGGACGTGAAAAGGAGTTAATGAAGCCGGTCTGGACTTGACGTGGGGCTAATCAAGAAAGTTCACACCCTCACCCCTCGCCCCCTTCCATCTTCCGAATTAAAAAGAAATATGAATTCTCGCTCCTTTGTCTTCTCCCTTCTATGAATGTTTGTAATTAATTTTTCTTTTTTCAAAGATATTTCGAGTCCGATTACTATTTATTTATTAACGAGCATCAGTATTGGAATTTCTAAAGCTTTTTAAGGATTTTTTCTGTGAAATAAAATGGTTAAATGTAAATTATACTCATATTGTACTTGAATAAATTTTAATTTTTTAATCAGTTGAAAAAATCTTCCAATATTTTATTTTTTGATTTATTTTAAAATTGAATTTTTTAAAATCCAATCATGGAATAATTCTTGGTTTTTACATAACGGTAACGTTGTAATGAAATAAAATATTAGCATCAATATAAGGTTTATACACATTTTACAAATAATTTGTGTTCAGCTAACAAAATAAGAAGAACAAAACGAATTACATGCGTAACATAATAAACGTAGAACAAAGAATATATAGAGATAGAGAGATAAAGACAGAAAAAAATCAGTTGTAATTAATAACATATGTAAAATTTAAAGCCTACGACAGCATATTCAACACACAATACAAAATATACACACACACACATATATATATATATATATATATATATATATATATATATATATATATATATAAAATAATAACCATTGAAAACTCAAATGAATCATGATCTGAAGTCCTGCAGAGCTTCCTCATTGATAATTAATATTTATAAATTGAAATGAAAGAAAATTTATTTATTAAAATTAAAATAACTTCTCAAATGTACAATAATATTTACACTAAGGCTAGGAAATTCCGAATTAAGTATGTTCTCCTCTCATTACTCAAGGAAATCCTCTTAACCAAATCACTCGTAGTGAAAATCATTGCAGGCTAAGTAAGTGGAGAAGCTGGCCAATGCCAGTACTCCAGGACTTGCAAAAGGTCTCGGGGCCATTGTCGATCCCTGCATACAAAGAGAATTTTTGGGATGAGTATATCTAGGAAGGAATTGAACATAAGGATGATGAGTAACGTTCTGATGAATTGTGGAGAATGGAGATGGAATAAAGACAATGCATATTAAGCGTTAATACTAAAAGTGAATCAGTAATCCTTCGGAAATTCAACTAAAAATACCTTTCGCTTTTGGAAAGATAAAAATCGGATAGGCAACGATTAAAGCGGTCGACAAAGTATTCAATAAAGAAAAACAAGGCTGTTTATTCCGTGAGGAAGGTAAAACGGCGAGTGGTTAGGGCCATGGAGATAGCATACACTCAACTACCAGGGAACTGGTTCTATTGACAGACTTTTAGGGTAGGACTCTGAGGTGGCTGCTAAAACGGACCCCAACCCCTCAGCCAGCAATACAAACACGGCTTGGCAACAAGAACCTCTAAAGAAAACAACAGGAAATAGTCCCCAGCTCCTATTTTACCCCATTAGTTATTTTGACTTCTTCTACAACGTTTATATTGTCTTGCGTTTCTTTCCCTTCCTAGCTCACTTAGAAGGTGACCATGATGATTTTTCAGCAGCATTCTTTAGAACTCTTATTCTTGTTAATTTTCTGTTTACATTATTAAGTTTGACGTGCTTCCCTTTTAAGTGTGATTCCCTCTCTCTTGTTGTATTTACTACATCACTAGGAAATACACCCAAATATGTAATTTTTACTTTTACATTTCAATTTAATGCAGTTACATTTTACATTTTAATCTAAACCATATAATGTATTATATTCAATGCAGCAATAGTATTATATAACAATAATATAATATAAATTGTTGTCTCAAATTTAATACACATAGAATAAAATATATGACAATATGTTTATTTTTAAATCGGGAAGTTTGTCGTCCATTTAGGCATAAAACTAGCCGATTCCTTTCCAAAGTTTTATTTAATTTAGGCCTCAAGAAGGCATTTCATTCAGGAAAGGTTCAATTCGGATTGGCAAAATACACTTACTAAGTTATGCTAATGCTAATAAATTAAATATTATAACGTTAATAGATGCAAGTGCAGTAATAAATACAGAGGAAACAATATATCAGGCTTACTAATAAATACGAGGGGAATCGTTGGTACAAATAAAAGGGGAAGTACTTTTGAATATGTAAAGAAATCTGAAAAAAATCCACAGAAAAAGAAATAATTGTTAAATGCGATTAATGCTTGTTATTTTCCTTTTGTGATTTACTCATATCGTGTTCCGAATTTAGAAGACTATAGGTCCTACTGTTCTTTACCAGAAAAATAAATTGGTTATCATTAATTTTTTTTGTTATTATTTTTATTAATGAACTATAGCAGTCGACCAAAAAAAAAATATTAATCCCTACACACAATTTGATGTTTTAAGTTTCAAGATATGTACAATCCGAATACCAAATAAAAACAAATCCGTCCGTTCTCCGTCCGTCTACTGACAATCATCAGTAATCATCTACCACTCGCTCGTCGGTAATCACTGGACTGATTTTCTCATCACCTAAGTCACAGCTCGCTCCAGGATGATCCTCTGAACTCAACATTATTTTTTTAATTTTAAAGACACTATAATCATAATATCATCTATATATATATATATATATATATATATATATATATATATATATATATATATATATATATATATATATATATATACTTCAGCGATTTCAACAAACTTATTCCTTAATGTTAAGTTCTAACTAAAATTTTATTTATAAACTTAGAAAATTAAAAATATAAACTTGTTTAATTGTGTAAATAAAAGTAGCAAATTAATTATGAAAGCAGTGTACAATGCCAGATCCCCAAACATCAACATTGACAATGTTGAGAGGGACCTAGAACCCTCAGGGTCCAACGGTATGCAAATAAAGCTCCTTTTGTTCCATTTAATGAGAAGTTATAAAAGTAAAAAATTTAGACATTTTCTGCCTTTACATTCTTAATGTAAATTATGCAAATAATAAAATATAACATGTTTTTTTCTCCGTACCTCCTTTTAAAATCTCATCAATAATTTTCGTTTTATTGTCCCTTTTATCAAATTTATTTCTTTTAGGAGAGCACTCGCTTTATAGTACAATTTTATGACGGAGGTTGAAATCAATTTTATTTGTTTCATCTCGATCAAACACAATCAAAAACAGTAACTAATATTTTTACTTCCTTGTACGAAGTAAAGGAAGTATTGTAATCACGAAAATTTTCAGTTTTCAGATATCGACGGAAATGTCCATTTTGACCATCCCTGAATCCATTTTGACTAGTTTCGTCGTGGCGTCTGTGCGTACGTACGTTCGTATCTCGCATAACTAAAAAACGGTTAGCTGTAGAAAGTTGTAATATTGTATTTAAGATTGTTTTAAAATCTAGTTGTGAACCTCCCTTTTTGGTCACTTCTTGATTACCGGAAGTAGTACTTTACTTGAAGGTTATAATTGATTTCCATAAAAAATTATATAAAATACTATGCAAAACTTCTCAAATTTAGTATTTATTATTTACATATTGATTTAAATTACATACTAGATTTTGGTCTAAATTGGAAAACCGGAAGCGGTACTTTACCTGAAGGTCATATTAGACTTTCATCAAAAATTATATTAAAATATAATGTAAATTATCTAAAATTTGGTAAATAGGACTTTTATATCGATATGAAAGTATTTACTATATTTTGGTTAAAATTGGTGAGCCGAAAAGGGTACTTTACTTGAAGGTCATAATAAGCTTACATCAAAAATTATATTTAAATTAAATACATAAATCATATGTTTCGGTAATGAATGTTACAAACGCAATTTGGTTTCGACTCCAATTAAAAATTCTTATTACTTGTTTTAAGTGTTAAAATTGAGTGTAAAATACTGGTTTTCCTCGCCATTTGTGAGGAGAACAAGTCAGCAGGAGGAGAACAAGGTACAAGTTATGTGGGTTCTTCCGCCTAAAATGTCGAAACTTTCAATTTCCAATGCTTTATCTAGTGATATTGGCAGTTTTGACTTTTTACTTACTGAATAAATCGTAATATAATAACGGGATGAGACCTCCAGAAACAAGAGCTTGTGTGTGAGTGTCTCAAGAGATGGATGTCGCGATTCGGACAACTAGTAATCGAATTCAGGATCACTTATTGAGCCAGCGATTTATAGTTTATTAGGCGTGCAATTAAGTCATGTGTTGTCCACATCAGATATTTTTAAATAAAATATATGCGTGTGTGTGCCGCCTAGTTGTAAAGCAAGATCATAAATAAAAAATAATAAAAATCAATTATAATAATAAAAATCTGTCGAACGGAATTAGGATTTATGATCCATCATATCCTTAAAAGAACCTTAGTTTTTATATATTGAACCATCGCTAAAATAAATCGCTAAATACATCTATTTAGTGCATTTTACAAGTTCTTATGCCCTAATTTATAATTATATTACTCAAAAATATTATTAAAAAAACCCCAAACGATTCAAAGATTTTATTAAATATTTAATAAAACAAAAGGTCATAAAAATAGTGTAAGCTAAAGTATGTATATATGAAACGATAAGAAATTATTAAAATATAAGACTTCAAAAATCTATTATATTGAACAGTTGAGTAAGAGAAACTATACCATTAGATTAATCATTCATAGATATTTCAATTAAAGTTTTATTTCAAATCAAAAGAGACAGAATGCCAGAATGAAGTCACGTTGTACGATTGATATATACAACTTTCATTGACTTGTTACTTTTTTAATATTACCAAAACAAATTAAATTACTCCCAGGATGCTGTCTTTTATCTTAACGTGGTGATTCACTTAACTGTCTAAAGTGTATCCTCTGGCCGAGCGATTTATATCACCATGAAGATCTCGCATGAATAAATCGTGCAATGTCAAATATCCAACTTTAAAGCGATTGGCTACCTTTTCAAATAATCTCAAGATCTCTCAGACCATATTTGGTATAAGAGATAAGCGTGCTGATGTTGCCAACCAGGGAATTAAACTCTTTCGAAGATAATGGAAGCAAATATAAACCGAGATGAAACCTTCTGTAGATAACATAGAGCGTCTCTTGGTATACTATACACAAAACTTGGATTTTGTATAATGTAAACTAGTATTCAAGTTAATTTTGTAGCTCTCCTAATATAATTCGTGTTCATTCAATTATCTTTAGATTGGATATACTCTGCTCATTTTCATTAGCATACGTTTACTTCATTGTTTTCATTGAATACACTAACCCTCTCCAAAAGTTTTACCTAAAAATTTTACGGTAAATACTGTGATACTTTCCTCCCTAAATATATTTATGAAATATATTGTAAAAAAGAAGTATTGTGATCGCGAACATTTCCGAATCGGATTTTTTCAAAGGAAATACACTTTTGAGGTCCAATGCGTTCAAATAACTAAGCCTCGCCAAATGTTCTGTGTACGTGAACAGCATTGCTCAAAAAAGAAAAGTTGCGCGAAACTGAAATTACGTATTTAACATAGGTATATTCCTGGGTTGTTACAGCCACTTTTTCGCTAAAATCGACTTACCGGAAGTGCCACCTTTTCTTTTTTTTTTTTTTTTTTTTTTTTTTACAATTTTCTCGAAATCAGCTATAACAATTTTGATCAAATTCGGTAAATCAATGTACAATTAATTTTTATTTTTATTTTAACTTCGTCATAACCTTATTGTAAATTGTCTGTCTGACAGGACTTAAATGCTGAATTTCCAAAATGGCTTCCTAAATACTTTTAATATTTTTTTTTAAAATAATTAATCACCTCTGATTGCTAATAGTAATAAAATCAATAAATAAAAACTAGATAAGAATTTGATAATTAACTAAAGGGGAAAAAATAAGAAATATTTTCTCAGGTCCGGGATAAACAAATTTCCGGAATAATAATATAATTTAATGTAATAATGAAATAAAACCCCAAAGATTTTAGATAAAATAATATCGAACGTTTGAAGCGGTAATAGGTAATTGGGAGTAACGAAAACCCGTTAAACTTAAGTGATTGTTGTAGATAATAATTTCTGCTTCTATATTATCAAATAGAAAATGTATGTTTCCATAGAAACTAAATGGAACGTCTGATGCGCAACGGATTTTTTTTTTATTTGAATCAAAGTAAGTAAAAATATACTTGAGTCAATTTTGATTTCTTTACAGTCGGGATATCCCTAAAAAAAAAGTACCTGTTTCAAGATCACTCACTTATCAGGGAGAGAAAGACGAGCACCAAGGCTGGAAAGCAGCGCCGCAGTGCCGCAATCCTTGCCAATTTATTATCCCTTATCTCTGCTCTCTGTTTGATAGAACCCTTTTTATTTTTTACATTCCGTACGTGCTAAAGGCCTGCCTCTTCTAAATTAGCTACGACTTTGTACTATGTCTATCGGGGCGTAAAAAACTGTCCCTCTCCTCTACAAAAGGTCTTGTTAATTAATTCAGTTCCACTCGTCCGTTCTTACAAAAGTACCTACGTTAAATATGATTTATTTTTCTTCTTTGTTTAAAATGTTTCCTTTATATCATTCACATTTAACGATACCAGTAAATCTATTAAATGTAATTATAATAAAAGTAATTAAGCTGTATTAGGTATGAGTTTCTCTGACTAATAAATCCAGAAATGATTTTTTTTTTTTTTTTTTAGTTTCATTTATCAATTAATTATTGTTCAACAAATAAGGAAGATCCTATTTTTTTAATTATTTTTTCTAAAGAACTAAAGTTTCGTCGTTTTTTTCATTTCGATACCTGAATTTATGATAATTCGGTCATTTAATTAGAACCTGATTTCAAGACTTTCGTGTATATTCTAATTTTAAAAAAATAAAGTACTTTGTTCGAAGGCTTATATCACGGCTGCTTCAACAATGTAATTCTATGCATTTTATTTATCGTTCCTGTTGACGTTTGCTCTCAGGTGAATTTTATATTCTCATTGTTTTTATTCTGTTTATTTAATTTTAAACGAAAGCAAATTTATTCTAAATTAAAAAAAAAAAATTCCCCAACAAATTACCAGAAACAACTACACTTTGCTTATATGCAAACTTCTGCTGAATGCTACCTAGTATCTTCATTACGAACAATCGGTAGGAGGAGCAAATTTCGTCAATTTCTCTATGAATATACGTCATAGATATAGTTGGTCATTTGGGTGACGCTAATGAAGCCATTCACAAAGGTAGGCATTAGTAAATGTAAACCCTTCTGGAAAAAATCCAATGGAACAAGGTCTCTGCAACAATTTATATTACAAAGATATTTTCAGCATCATGCATATAAATATTAATTCATATATGTTGAGATGTTAAATTTATTTTATAATTACTTACAGTTTCTTATAATTTAATCGAAAATTCATTACGATTTCGTTATACAAGCATCACTTGGTTATTAAGCTGTCTCGTATTTTATTTTAAGCATTACTTATCTGGAATAAATACCACATTGCAGTTACAGACTGTTCCGTTTGAAACTTGGGTCTTTTTTGTATGCGACTTGTGTATCTGAACTCCCTGCCTGTGACAACGATGAATAAAGAAAAGTTTATTCGCAGCATAGATACAACATTTTACTAATATAAGTACAAAAGTGAACCGAATATTAAATTTTCGGCTGGTCATGTAGTACAGCTCAATTTTATTTTTTATTAGAAGTTTTACCATTATAATTATACTTATTTGTACATGTATAAATATACTTTTTATCATATTCAATTACTAGAATACATTAAGGTTGCGTACAATTTTATATATTATTGAGAATAATATTAGTTTTTCTTTGAAACAAGATATATTATATATTAGCAAAATATTTGATTTAAATATTGGCATTGATTAAAAGGTCTATAAAAATATTCCAATTTTTAATTAAATTATAATAAGCCAAATTATATCAAGATTTTTATTCACACAGATTTATGCTTCAAAATTTACAAGTCGAAGATTTCGCGAACATTTTCAATCAAGAAAATATAATTTTAACAATAAAATTTAAATTTAATAAAATAAACTCAAACTGTAGTATTTAAGCTAGTGAGCTATATTTAAATGAAAATATAAAAAAAGAGTTGGCAATTACAGACTTCAATAGATATAAAAAGAATCCCGACTTCAATGTTTTAGAAATACAAAATTGACAAAAGTACATTACAATTTTAAAAAGTTGAACAGGCAAAGAATGTATATTTTGAATGCGGCAAACATCCTCTAAAATGTGAATACCAAAATAAACTCCAATAATATCACTTCATTGGAAAATTTCGTGCTTAAAATTAATTCTCTTTTAATGGCTACATATTTGATAGCGTGGAGAACGAATGGATCTGATGGATTGGTCAATGTTTTTTTGGCATTTTGAAAGTGAAATGTGTCTATCATAAAAAATTAAAGTCGTCAAGTATGATATTTCATCGTTTCTCTGTTTCTTTAGAATAAAAATTTGATCATAAAAATCAACTTGATAAATGAATCCGAATGTTCAAAGTACGTAAATTCTGCTTGATCACCCTTGTTAATGTCTACATTTGTGGGGAAAGATTTAAAGATGCTTTATTACAAGCTTCAATATAACGCAATCTTGTTGGTGAGATCTATTCTTGTGTATGTGCGTCTATTTCTTCGAAATTTTACTGAAATTTTGAAGAAGCAAGGCAAGAAATTGCGACAGATTTCCCTCTTAAACCTTCCTAACTTAATAACTTAACAAAAATAGTCCGAAGTGAAGGTTCTTTGTAATTTTGGATCTGATGCTAGGAACTAGCTTTGGATAGGTTTTTGGGCACAGAACAGTACAAGAACACAAAAATCTATCTTGAGCCTCTTTATTTTTGAGATCTCATGAATCATAAAATAATGAATACTCTTCACGAGTTACCTTTTCATAATTTTTCTTGCAGTACTCCTTGAAAACACTTAAAGTCTTCTCAGGAACTTCCTTTCCTGAGCGAGAGGTGTAAATGATTTTGTTAGATATATTTCTAAACAGTTCTCACTGTCTTGAACTTTTCTCTCTGCTCTTTTTGATTTTGATATCGTTATTTAAACCTGTTCGCCAACTTGTCAACATTATTAAATTATTAACTTTAAAAAAACTACGAGAAAAGCAGAAGAACTATCTACAAATTAGTTTTAGTTATTTACATTTTCCCGAAGAAGAGCCCATTAAGGCAATTGTTACAAGTGTAAAAGTAAGTAAAATATACAAGTGTTATAACAATAGAATGGCTCAGAATAATTCAGTGAAATGTTTACACGATTATCTTGTGACCGACCATAAAGAAGAGATTAAGACATTTTCCTGAAAATGGGACCTATAGATCTAAGGTCCTCTTTCCCAGCCTTTTATTTTTAACTTAAACCTTTTAATCAGATTAATAGATCATTATTCTTTTGTAAAATGGTAGTACATTTACTACTCAATTATTGAGACTTCCGTCCAACAAACTATCTTGTGAAAATATTGACCTTTGATGAAACAATATTTTCATATGTTTAAATTATTTAAAAGAAAATGGTTTAAGGTTCAGGGCTAAATATATTTATTGTTCTTCATTTTCTTTTTTAATAGCATTTATTATTTTTTTTTCAACCCATTCAATACCAAAAAAGAAATCCCAGCAATACCTCAAGATTTATTTCTTTAACTCTTACGACGGCTATTCCTTCCTGACGGTCTACAGTCGCCTATAAAGCACCGGGATGTTTTTTCCAATGATTGCAGGCCAGTGGGGAGGGAGTTGTTTTTTTTCCAGCATCCATGATAAATTTTATTGATTCCTTTTCCTTGGTCATTTCCTATCGCTCTGGGACAAGGTCGTCCTAAGAAAGAAACTTTCACCGGCAATAAAAAAAAAATAAGCTTGTTCATACTCCTAACATACAGTTAAAGTTTACAGTTTTTAAAGTATATATTTAAATATAACGAAATTCAAATAAAACATTGAAAAGCCGATTCGAGAAACCACTTATGGGTATGGAAATTATTCTTGAAATTTTAATACTTTAATGCCTACTAAAACAAAATAATTGTTTGCTTATTTATTTTTTTACTAAAAAAAAACAGTTATTGACCATCTTTAAAGAACGCTAATTTTAATTAAATTTAAATGTATATAGATATGAGCAAGGAGAGTGGTGTAAATTATTACAAGTATCCGTCTACAAAGAGACTCTGACTAACCCCCAACCACGGAAGTGGTTGTAACAAAACCACAATCATTCCAACAATTTCCTCTTACTTCAATCATTGCACCCAACCTGGTTCTTTGATGCGTAATATTCATATTAAGATCCATGGTGAATGAACTATGTGAAACACTTTAAAATTGTATTTACACCTTTCACCTATACTATTTTATAAAGCTGGAGAGTTCATTTGTTTCAACTCCTGAAAGCAAGGCGACTACACAAACATTGTGATAAGTTTGAGATTGTTGTGTGAAAGCGTTATTTTGTAAATAAAATGGGACCGAAAAGGGGGGAGAGGGGGGAAGTGTGAAAACTTGATATTTTATAAGCGTTTAAAAAAATGTATTGTCGTTTTGTCTCCTTTCCTTGAAAAAGTCTGAAACAAATGAGACTGAACAACATATTATAAGTTAGTACTTTAAAGGTTATTTTGTATTTTAGGGGCCAGTCCAAATTTAACGCGTGTGAAACCGCGGGGTACAAGTCGTTTTTCAATAAAACAGCAAGAAATTGAGTAAGCATTTACATTTTTCTGTCTATACTCATACTTCCCTTAGAATACGGCCTATATTAGCAATTTTTTTTTCTAATCAGTTTAGACCACTTTATTCTATCCCCTCTAGACTGTATCCCATACTCTAAGGAAAGCAATTACAGACTATCAGCCTGCAAAAAGAATTTCGAAATCCCGCTGAAGGATTTCGCCTAAGCATTTAGAATAAGACTTTCTCTGTTATTATTCCCTCGGAAATAAATTAGTGTAGTCCTTATCCTAGAATAACTCATCTTTAGCTAAAAAATGCAAATCGTGAAAAAAATGTATGCATTTTCATCCAACAAAATAGGCATATTAAGCATGTGTACGTATGTTCTGATTAACATTACAAATATTTATCTTCATGTCACTGAATCTTGCCCACAGTTAAATGGCATTCTGAAGGCGAACTCATGCGGCACTAGTTGGAACTAATTTTTTTTCTTTGCCCACAGATTTTATTTACAAAAAAAAAATTACAAATATATTACAAGATGATTTTGCTATCTTGTAATATGTGTATATATTTTTAAATATGTTGTAAATAAATTCCGAAGCTAATTTAGTGCCGCATGAGTTCGCCCTTGGAATGCCCACTAACTGTGGGCGAGCTATAGTTTGGAAGAAGACCGTCACAAAACAAAGAAAAAAAACGGGAGCAGTAGAGCTCTGTCTGTAAGGTCGTATTTTCAGTAAAATTTAAAATTTAAAATATCGAAATGGCGGCGGTATGGGAAAAAAGTTGAGATCCCCAGAAGGTGCTTTTCTAAAGCCAACTCAATTCACATTCAAATGTTCAACCCTCTAACTCAATTTGGAGGGGCTGTAGAGATACGCAAAACCTTAAAATCCGTGAGGGGGGATGGATGAAAAAAGTTTAAACCCCCAAAAGGGTTAACACCTCTTTAACACCAAATCAATTCATATACAAATTTTCTACGCTCTTACTCAATCTCCAGGTACTTTTAATCTTTAAAACCTCGAAAAAAAGAGATAACCAGAAATTTGGACTGAAATTTACCCCCACTTCTATGTTTCTGCCTAGAAATCAACTATACCTTACGGATTTTAGCTCATTTGACCCAAAAGGGAATAATGTAAGTGCCTTTCGACATAGTGCAAAAGTCTATTGCATTAGGGTAAAATATGACTAATTAACTATTGGTATTAAGAAAAAATGTCAATGTTCGTAATTTGTTACCTCGTGCCTTCATCTGCTCATTTCTTCGATTACCTGTTGTGTAATAAACATTTAAAATTAAAGCCGCTTATTTTTTTAAAATTTATTCATTACCTCGTTTCGAAATTGTAGAAAGGCATTTGCATTACTCTCTCAGGTATCTTTTAAACCATAATTGATTTAGAGATGCAATAAAATTCTGTCATAATAATAAATATAATATTGATTGCAGACTGCTGACTGGACTGAGGGCGAGGTACGATCATTGAACTTGCAGCTCTAAGTTCAAAGTAGTGGGGGATATCTTATATCTAGATATCTTATATCTTTTACTTTATTACGAGCAATTATTTTCTGCCTGTCAGGAAAATTGATCTAGAAATCCGCGAAAGCATTGTGCTAAAACTTTAATAATGAGGTTCTGCCTTATATTGACAATTTCAACCTGGAACGTTCACAAATCACATAATTCCTTTTACAAATTTCCACTCGCTTACGTTATTGATCGGGCCTTGGGTTAATATATTGATTCATATTTCTGAGTAAGCCTGTCAACATTTTATGATCAAATGCTTTCTGCCAAAACAAACATATTTCCTTGTTATAGTTAAGTTTTATTTATTTTTTTTATTTGTATAATCTTCAAACGAATATTTTGTAATCAGATTTGAGTACATCTTTTTCGAAAGAAACCGAAGGTTATGATCCAATGTTTAAGCTGTATAATGATATCGATTAAAGGACGTTTTAACGAGGGAGAATATCGGGAATCAAACAGGGCTCCACATTGAGGACTAGATTGAAAGCGGATAGCCAATAGCGATCGACTAATGGGGCTGCTAATCCGATGAGGATAATTCTCCACGGTGGCCGCTCCCATTCACTGCATGGTCCTTGTTAGCATCCTCTGCCAATATCGTTGGCCAATTGTTCTCCAGTAATGTGTGCACCACTTCCACTCATGATATCTCCATCAGTAAAACAATATGGCTTTTCCCGCGTCTTCTAGTCCTCGCCACGCCCAGCGAAACTATTCAACGAGAACGGTTGTAAAAGCGTCCAACAACGGATAAATGACTTGCATTCGGGGAACTTTGCGCTCTGGATATGGTGATGTTAAGTTAATCACTGTGAATTTTCGACCATCTATGAGCAGTATTCGCTTTCATTAAAGCAGATTTTTTAAATATAATAACGTATGCTCACGTTCAGTATTGAGAGGATCAGGAGCCAAGGGATCCCAATAATGAAAATTTCATATTGACATACTCGTATGTTCATTTAAATTACTTTACTTTCCTTACCGCAAAGGTAATATTTCAATGGATTTATGCATTCCAGACCCCACCGAGTCCAAATACCCTATTTTCAACCTATCGGCCTGTCTATGAGATAAGTTTGGCACAGACTCACTTGCCACGATTATCTCTGAGCGGATGGACCGATTTTGTTTCTTTTCTATTTTGTCAATCGATCCCTGTGTACCAAATCGGGTACCCATGCGCGATAGAGACTGCGGAATGGCCGAAAACCTATTTTTCTATTAAATGTAGCACCAAATCAAGTTATGAAGAAAACAAAATTATTTGCATTTTATATTTTATATTTATATTTATTTTTAT
Source organism: Rhaphigaster nebulosa (assembly GCA_948150685.1). NCBI lineage: Eukaryota > Metazoa > Arthropoda > Insecta > Hemiptera > Pentatomidae > Rhaphigaster > Rhaphigaster nebulosa. Next base: position 38,003,235 of record OX411308.1, on the reverse strand, counting down.
TTTATATTTTAATTGTCATAGTGTCAATTAACCTAATAGGTAATTTATGTACCTGAAAGGAAATTTAATTCTTTATAAAACAAAACAAAAATCTTCGAAATCTGACAATTATTGGCAAACATAATACGTATTTAATCTTTTATTACTTTTTGGGTTTTTTTATTTAGGATTTAACATCCTTATCGACTCGAGTTAAGGTAGATAATATACCAACAGGATATCCTGCTGGTTTCCAACCTATTTCTGCCAAAGGGGAATGATAGATATCCATTCCGTGCGTCCTCAACGAAATAAATTTCAACATGCCCAGGAACCGAACCGACGCCGATTCAGAGAAAAAAATAATAAAGTCTGGCCAATATTAAAAGATAAACCAGATAGCATTTATAAACGACTTTCTACTCAAATGTGGCAAGGAAAGTCAATGTGAATAGACATACACCAGATATTTTTTATCCTTTAAGTTGAATTTAGAAGTTTCTAATAATTATTTTTATTAGCATATTTGGCACAGGAACTGTTGAGATTATTTTGAAATTTACTATATAATTACTATGGAAAGTTATAAATTATTTTATACTTGGATCTCTTGGCCATTAGGTACATTTAAATATATAGTGTTGATTCCTGCACTTAATCCAATTTTGAAAAAATCTCGACTTGGCTTCTGATTCTCTCGTTTTATATAATATATATATATATATATATATATATATATATATATATATATATATATATATATATATATAGATGAATATGTATGATATAAATTTTAATCTGTTGCTTGTAGGGCTATAAGTAATATAAATGGGCACAAATGTAAAAACAAAGTATTATAATAAATTCACTGATCCGGCTTCTTTTAAGAACAAATGAAAAATCGTTAATAGCCTGCCCATCCAAAATTTTAAACTTATTAACAGCTCTTGAAGGTGTTTCTCATCTCTATTCACATGAAGAATGGATTTATAGTTGATTATTCCTTTCCAGGCTCCGGAAAAACTTACTATTAGGTTACTATTCCAAGGACAAAATTTAATTATTACATGATTAATTTATAATACCAAAAAGATAAAAAAATAAAATAGACTAAAATCACTGTTAGGATATAAATGAAAACAATAAAGTAACTAATAATTTTCAGTTACCTCCAGTATTTTTTTGAATTTGTAATAATCATACTTAAAATATATTGCTTGAGATGATATTATTAAAAATCAGAGGTAATATAATTCATTTGAATAATTATTTTCGGACTCATTAAACGTTAAAGTGTTGACATGTATTAAAAATCAGCATGAGTGGGTTTGATTATCCTCGGAGACTATATTCCCTTGATTTCAGTAATCAACAGTTAATGATTCTCTTGGTCAATGAGCTGTGAGTTGTTGAGTCATTGAACTTAAGTGCTCCGCCGGGTCCCCGCTGCTTGTGAGTAGTGTGCCCCTTTATCTCAATTTCCGAGCAAGGATCTTAAATTGTTAGTTATTATTGATTGTTAACTCACATGCATTAGATTTTTTAGTTATTTTTGTTGTTGAAGTTCGATTAATTTAAAAGCATAAATTAGTTTGATTATTTCGATTTATTATTTTCAGTAACGAACTTTTTTAAAAGACCAAGAAAAAAAAATGTTTGAGGTTTCATGATACGTGGAAGCCAAAAATCGGATTATGAAAAATTCTGTCCGTCCGCGGCTTTTCTCAGAGACTACTGGGCCGATTTTTCTATCATATTTTTCGAAAGCGATAAAAAAAAAAAAAAAATGAAAAATAGCAATGGATAAACAACTATTTGGAAATCATTAACAATGATTTATAGTGTAATAATTTGATTTTTTTTTATAGTTTACTTCGATAATAACTATTAATATAAATTTTGTCTACAATATAGCATAATGTTATCTGCTAATGTAGATTAAAGCTGATTAGATATTAATTTTGAATTCGAAATCAAGGCCTATGCGATTTTTTGAAATAGGTGTATGCAGGATATACATTCCTACTTTTTTCTTTGTCTAAATTAAAAAACAAAAAAAAAATGGTAAACATGCTAAGATATTCTAATGAAAAATGCATTCAAAATTGGTAAGTAGAAACGCCTTTTTTTAATTCAAAATGAATGAATGGCTGTAAAAAGAAATCACAATTTATCCTAAATGAATTTTTTGAAATATAAAAAAGTAGTTGTAGCGTTACATGCAATGTCGATATTCCAATCTTTGTTAAAGATTCCAAAAATTTTTAAAGAACATTGAAAAACCAAACGTTTCATTCCTGAAGTACACAGTTTATTCTCTGACATAGACATCCAATTGTTTTCTCAATTTTATGCAATAATGTTTTCAAAATTAATTATGTTACAGTTAAATAATTCTTTAGCAGTATTTACCTTATTATTTATTTACCAAAAAAACTGGAAAAACTATACCATCCTAGTTTCTTTATTTAATTATAACTAATAAACCAGTTGGAAAATATCGAGAAAAGTTAGAACTACAAATCTTTATTAGGAAAAATTGCTTGGAATCATGTCTTTTTAGGAATGAGCGGTTTGAGGTCAAGCAAGGGAAAACGAATGTGTGCTGTTGAGGGTCCTCCTTCAAGTGGGTTCATTTGTACCCGCCAAGATTTCAATCACGGAGCCCCTACTAGGTGTCACACGGCCTCTCTTACGTCACACACCCCACCAATATCCCAGGGGATTTCTTCCTCTTAGATTAATCGTCTTAGAGGAGGAAGTTAACAGAAATAAAGTCTCCGATATCCCTGGGCTAAGTCCGCCGGCTTATCAAGGCAGAAGCTGGGAGGTTATTAAATCGATAAGCGGAGAGAAGGTTCTCATAAGCCCATCCTGTGTTCTCTGTAGTGGCACAAGAGGGTATATTGTTTGGAGGGAAGGTTGGCTAACCCTTTCTTCACAATGGCCTCCTATACAATACCTGCCCTCTAGGGCTCTAAGTAAATGGAAACATTGACTCTCATAAACAAAACTATTGTATTTGACCTCAGTTTATAGGAAATTGATACGCGATTGTCTTTTTCTCTTTCTGCTATTTTATCATTGCCCTTAATAACTTCGTATTAGTTACGAACACAATTACGGAACTCACCAATTTCAAATGACTTAAATCATAACTTTCACTTATATTTAAATTTATCTTTTACTAAGTATATAAATTAACTATGAAAGCAACCAAAGTGACCAAAATAATAAAGTTTAATTAACTGATCGAAAGTCTTTTTCGCACAAAATGCTATTGTGCGCGCATCACACAACTTTCAATTACCACTCCATAATAATTATCCATTTTTAAAAATAATTTTAAAGAATTCATATAAACATCAAATGAAATATTTTTGCACTTCTTCATGTCTTCTCTCACAAAAGTACAAGAAAATAGTTTTTTTTTTAAATTTTTGCAGCTCCACAATTCGGTGAACAATGTATTTTTTGATTGTCATTTAGTTTCCACAGAAACACTTAGTTTCCGTGAAATACCATAAAAGTAGAAATTATTACCTACACCAGTCACTTAAGTTCATGCGTTTTGTTGCACTTTGCACAACCTATAACATATTTAACTACATAGATCTTATATTTGATGCCAATATACTTGTCATCTTAAATATATACCTACATTTTATTAAATTTACGTTGTGGTTAATTCTAACTCTCTGTTAGCCACTTGTTAAACCTCAGGTGATATTATAAAACCTTTTTTGAGAGCTTCATAACACGTCTTACTACAATAAACAGTAAGAGAAACTGTGGGTTTAAAATACTTTTGAAATCGTGATTTAAAAAGTAAAAACTGACTTATTATTGACAACTTTTTATCGCAATCTTTTAGATGTAATTATATTATTCATATAGCAGCAGTCTTTTTCACTGCCCGATTCTGCAAGAACATAATGTCTAACCAAGTCAATGGTGCTAAAATACGCCCCGAAGGTATTCATCCATTTCTTATAATATAGTTCATATAGAGTAGTGGATTCTCAACTTTGGGTTTCTGAATTTAAATCGCAAAGTTAGCAATTTCTGCTGAAGTTGCTATTGTTATTATTTTCGATAAATTTTACCGCATTTGCTGATTATGAATAAAAATAGCGGACGAGTCGGGTAATTATTTTTGAGGTACTTGAAAATCTTCAGCCAATCCTTGTAGTGCTTGGGCGAACTGCTTGTTGAGTCTCTCTTAGAACACTTTGAAATTATTCCAAGAAAATCGTGTTGCTGTTATAATTGTAATCATTACAAGACGATCGCAAGCTATTCTTGATTTACTCAAGCATTGATCACGAAGCGCATTTGAATTAGATGTCACCATCTTATTGTCAAACTTTTCTGGCGTCAGTTGCGACACGATCTGACCAATTTCTATTAGGTATTAATGTTTCCAAAATCGAAATTAATTTGGTTGGTTTTGGTTAAGTAAATTTTAAAAAATAATTAAACGAATGCAAATTTTTGACTTTCTACAAAATTAATATTTCCTTTCCACTAATCCTTGCTGTCGGTTCTAATCCTAGTGACCGAGCTCACTAAGCCGATGTGATGTAGATCTAAGAAGAGACATGGAGATGGCCTCTTTTTAATTTAGCCTCGTCCTCTTTGTCACGTGGTAAATTTATAAAACACCCCCCAACACGCTCCTTCTCCCTCCCCCTCCCCCACCGCAGCTATCACCGCTCGGCCTTAATGAAAACAGAAAACATTTAATCAACGGCCCTTTTTCTCTCCGTCTCCGTGGTGTAAAATGAACCCGATTTGCATCTACCCTTTTGGCGAACCCGTATTGTTTATTTATTTAAACAAAGACATGCAGAAAGAGGAATCAAATTCATATTAGATGACAGAAATATAGAATAATATTATGAATAATTAATTCTGATTTGTCACACATGAATATATGGCCATTTCAGATTGTCCCTGCCATCTCCAACTATGGAAGATGCAAAAATGCGATTTTTATATTAGTCACTTTAAATCGTCCTAGTTGAGGCTCACATTGTGGTGTAGTCTTGAATTACTAACCGCAACCGGTTGACGTCTTGGGTCTTTCGGGGGTTAGGAATTCAAGACTTTGCCACAATTCGTGCCCCAACTGTTCGCGTGTCGAATAGGAAAATCGCACTTTTGCATATTCGATAATTGGGTATGTAAAAAAATCTTAAGTTAACCGAAACAATAAAATTTACCCTTACAACAAATGTGAAGTTGGCCATCGATATGTATCCATAAATTTTGTTCACTGTAACTTTGCTTTCGATGGTTTACCAAGCGGTAATATTATATAGTTTACCATTTTTATATTATAGTTTACCATACGACATATTATAAACATATTCGACAAAGCATGTATTTTGGTGAAATAAATTTCTTGAATCAGACAAACGCATTAGATTCACCAATGTAACCATCATCAATTGAAGAGATAAGTGGATAACATGTTTTCTTTCAAAAATTTGAATCTGAGAAAAATTTAAATTGAAGATTTGTCATTCCTACTATATTATACTCAATTTTCAACATCTGAAAACTAACAAGGCTTATAAAAATTAAACAAGATTCTATGTAGAAAGGAGTATTTTAATTATCCTTCCAAACAAAAATCCATATTTTTCCTAAAATTCCGCATAACATGTTTCCACACTGGACTCTTTAATAATCTAGAGAGTTCATACAACAAGAACATAGCTCACCACACCTCCTTAGTCTTTTCGTGCTTGAACTTTTCAAAGGGCTTGTTTATTGTTCGTCTTATTATCTTGCATTTTTTTTGTTCTTGAATTAAACTTGAGCAATGACTACCTATTTCGGTGGTAGGCCTTACTTCTAATTGGTGCAAAAAACGTCTAATACTAGATTTTTTAATAATAATATTAAGTGCATCCCATAAGATAGTCCTATTATCTGACGGAATGTACCCAAACTAGCATACTAAATACTAGCATACTATTAGTCTCCTAATATACTAAAGTCTATATAGGAATCATATTCACTTTTTAGTTCTTTCGAAAATTCCTTTTTTCCACATAAATTGCAGCATACCATTTAAAGAGAAGGTGTATTATGACTGTTTGTTAGTATTATATTAACTTGTTCATTAATGCTGTGTTTAATTAATAATTGGGTAATGGGGCTACTTTTGATGCATTTAGCTGAAGATATGATAAAATTGGTATTAATTCAGTGAATAAAAAATACACTTTTTTTTTCATAGCCAGTTATTTTCTCTTATGAAATATGGGGCTCACTAGCATATATTAAACTTACACACAAATAAAGATGTACATTACTATATAAATTACAGACATTTCTATATAACATTAAACATTACTATATAAATAGTCCTGTACCGGATAATCTAAAATAACCCAAATAATATATTTTTTTTAAATTGTTGGGTGTAAAAGATAAATTCTTTTTGTTAAGAAAACTAGAAGGTCCCAGTGCTATTTTATGAGAATGGGCTAACAAAGATCACCGAAAAAAAACATGTCTTACTTATGTCAAAATATTGTAGGAAAAATTGCATCCCTGTGTTGATATTATACTTATTAGCATCCTTTGTATTTTTAAATAAAGATTTGTTTTTATTCAGATATTGTACTGTTTTTACGATTAAATGAATTAAAACAATAAAAGCCTTTGAAAAAAATGAAAAGTATAAAAGAAGAATGTTTTGTAAAGAATTATCCTTGTACCGAATTAATAAATGTTAGTTAAAATTCTCGGCAATTTCTGGTGAAATTTGTTTTCATTGAGTTAGCGAAATGAAACATTTTTTTCATGTCAACATGTTGGAGAGGAGAGGGTAAAAAACAACCCCCTCTGCCCTCACTTTGAGATATTCGCTTGGTATTTAACATTCATTACGTGTCAAAGTGGGCGCCGAAGCACAGAGGAGGAAAAAATTAAGCATCCCCTGGGACATGAATTAAATTTACATTTTATAAAGTCTCTTTATTATAATATGAATTATTCAAATTGTGTTGGGGGACTCACTTAGCCCGGCTCCAGTATGGGCTGATTAAGCTGTATTGAATACATTACCCCAACGGCTACTTGTCCCTTTCAGTTTTCTTTCAGAATTTTCAAAGAAAAATAGGGAAATTGAAACTGAATAGAAAATCGGACATAAAAATCATTTTAATTTCTTAACTGGGATTGGGGCTTTGAAATTTAAATATAGTCAAATGAAGTGGTGACTGTTGTATAAATGAGAAGTGTATCCACTATTTCGATGCTCGTGGACGACGCAATCATTGAAGAGCCGTATTTTGTTTTGTTTTTTAACGTCTTCTACAACCGAATTCTCAGTCTAGATCAGTTGACATCCGCATGATGGTATAGAAGGATCAATCTAATTAGGGATTGATAAATTATTTGCTACTTCAATAAATTTGTTTTATTGAAAACTAGTTTCGAATGTTATACATTCTTCCTCAGTTCTAATAACACACAAAAAATTCAAAAATAAAGCAATTCAAAATATAGTTTGGTATTATTATAAATATTAAATTAGATTAATATAAATCAGTATTATAAAAAATTTATGAATCATGAGTTTAATTAAGACAAGAAATCAAATACATGTTGGAAAGATTTTATTATTTCAAGTGCTTCATATGTACAATATTTAATTTGAGGCTGTTTTCAACATGATGTATTAATTAACTCCTGAGTCTTTGATGAGTTTATGATTATTTTCATTTAAATAATCTCAGTCTAGAGATTATTTTCATTATTATTATATGTTCCAACCAATATTCAAACCACGTTTAAATACCCACACTCTATCCAAGTTGAGGGACTTGAAAGAATATTGTGATTTCGGAATAATCCTGATTATAGTTATATTGATGACCTTTTCTTAATGAATTAGTAGTTAAGATCTTGTGTGGAGTAAGTTTTGAAGTAGTTATCGAGCTGTGAGCTGTTTTATTGTGATTTCGGAATAATCCTGATTATAGTTATATTGATGACCTTTTCTTAATGAATTAGTAGTTAAGATCTTGTGTGGAGTAAGTTTTGAAGTAGTTATCGAGCTGTGAGCTGTTTCATAATGTTTAAATATTTTATGAGGACTTCATACCAGTTACTTATCCTGATAGTTTCTTTCGTTCTGAAAGGACTTCATTAAAAGAGCTGAAATCGCAGTTTCATTTGTACGGTAAACTGAAAGTTTGAAGCTTCCATGTTTTAAAGTAACGAATATGCGTATTATTTTAAAGGTAAAACAATAAACACATATGAATCTATGAGATATTCGAAAAACAACACCAACAGCAAAATTTAAAATAATCGAAATCGGCCCTTATACAAAGAAGAATGTAACACTATTTTTGCTCTTATGAAAAGTAGTGTAGAGATTTTCACATTCGAAAGTTTTCTATGGGAACGACGATATGTTTTTTTTATTATTATTTTAATTTTTTCTTCATTACCTTCTAACCATACCATACCATTCCTTACCTTTCCTTTTTCTTCTTGTGTTTCTATCCGTATTTATTTTCCTTAGATTTATCTTTCCCTTTAATAAAAGTCAACATTTCCATCACATTATTTTAGTTAATATTTATTTTGTAATAAATATCTTAATATTGTAATATTAACTCATTTTTTTTTTTTTTTTTTTGCTGAATTAAGCTTAAAACAAAAACAAGCAGTAGACAATTTTTCTGCTCGAAATTTGCCGTCCACTAAATTTTGGCGCCCGGTAAACGTGATCTCTTTCTTTTCCTTCCTAGTTCCGGCTCTGAATGATCCTCTGTGGATAGATGCATGTATATAAATAAATGAAGACATGGCTGAAGAAGCATGTGGAGCAAAGGGGGATAACACACGTAAATGTAAAATCTGACCGCGACTTCTATTGCAATAGGATTTGCCTGTTCAGTATATTAAGAATGTTTGAATTATTATGGATTTCATAATATGGTTTTTAGAAATTAAGTGATAATTATAACCATTAGTGATAATTAATTATAATTAATATGAAGGGTCAGAGGGGAAAAAAAGGTTAGTTACTTTTTTTTTTTTTTTGGTTATTGGTAAGAGTTTTAATGGATTCAGAATGAAAAGCTGTATTCCTCCAGAGAGTCAGGATGCGAAAAAAACCCAACAGATTTAATTCATTGAATGTATTATTTCGCATTCTAACTCTCTGGGAGAATGCAGTTATTCATTATAAATCCATTGATACTCATTAATCAATTTAAAAAAAAAAACGGTCATATTTGTTTTTTCCTCTGATCCTTCATATAAGTTCAGTAATTATCACTAATAGTCATAATTAATTTCCAATGATCACACTACGAAATGCATAATCATTCATATATTCACGACATACATCAATTCTTGGCACGATATACCATTAAATTAAAAAGTTACAAATTGGCCAATTTATAAAGTTGGTTACCAGAAGGTTGATTGTTGATGTATGTATGTGCGATATGATAACGTATTTTGTATAATTTCGGACTCAAAGAAAGATGATAAAATTGGAGAATTTAGGGAGTTATACAATTCGGAATCGTGGAGCCTGCACACGATGAATATATTCGAAGTTGTTTAAAACGGATTGTAAAATTGTTGGGATAGATAAATAAAGATAATATATCGAAAGATTAATATCCGTTGAGTGGACCCAGACGCAGGTGGAAAGATTGTTTTAGGTGTAACATCCTTGATTTTGGTAACGAAAAAGTTCTGTGGAGGAAGATAAGTTGGTGGAGATGGATGATGGTATCTTCTTCAAACGTCTTTGTTATTTAGCCATTATTATTAGTATTATTATTATAATGTTCATTACTAACTTATAAAAAAAAATTAAAAATAATTTATGATATTTTCATTCTCTGAGTTTCGTCATTACTTTGGAGACCAGACCACTTCTTACTTTATTATTCATTTTTATTTTACCCCTGAAACAGGAGTGAGCCATTTAAGACAGCCGATGAGACAGGAATACACTTGGAACTTGGGCCGCTAAATATTAATTTACTTTCCTTTACAACCAACACACCCCTAATAAAGTCGTTTCCGCTAAATTATCCAGTTGGGTCACGGTAAAAGTCTTGACATAACTTCATTCACCGCTAGGGACAACTTCACGCTCCAACTTTCAACTCATTCAACCTCTCAACTCTTTTTTATGCATTAAACGATGTTCTTCAAACTTTTTATGTCAATTCAAGGGGCAAATATACTACGGCATTCGCTATTATATATCGTAAAATTTCATTATTTTTTGTGCCAACTTCATTTCATTCATTATTAATTTCTTTAATATACTTTTAAAGTATAATGAAATTTCGGACTTTGATTTATTCACTACTTATTTATATCCTTAAGAATGTTCAACTAATAAGTCGTTCATTTGGATGAAGAGTGCAACGATACGAAAAAGTGGATTTTAGTTTTATCGCTGTCCCTCAATTCACCCAATAAAATTCACCAGCAACTTTTGTTTTTAAAAAAAGTAAATCTTCATATTTTGATCATTTAATACTGAATCAAATTGGACCTTTTTTTTCATTTAAAAAAAACAGAACAAACTCCTTTAGGATTTGTTTCATGAAATAATTGTCATTAATTTGGTTTAGTCTTATTTTTTAATTAGTTATTTTCTATACTGAGCCCTGGTAATCGACCAAGAAGTTGAGGTTTTAGGTTTCCAGATACGTAAAACCTTCATTTTTCAGACTATTAGTAACTGAGATATAGCGTATAGAACTTTGTTCACTAACTCCCCGGCGCTTCAGTTCAGCGGAACTCTTGCCTCCTTTATCAATTGCAGACTCAGTGCATTCTCGCATCTCTCTCCAATTCATCCTTCCTTGGATCCATCCTTCACTTCCACCAGCTTCTTGGTCTTCCCCTCTATCTTTTCCGACTGAAGTGTGGCTCCAAGATTTTCCGCCGTACCATTTCACCCTGCATTCTGATTACATATTCTGCTCATCTTAGATTATTTGCTTTCATAGAGCTTGTTTCGAAAACTCTCAATATGGCAGTCATCTTGGAACAAACACCAAGTTTCCCCTCCATAAGTGACCACTGGTCTTATAGGATATTTTATATTTTAATTTTGTTTGCTCTATTACAAGACATTATTCTGTGATCTTTTTTTGCTGAACATGGTAGATATGTTTTATAAAATATTGTGTGCATGTTTCTATGGAAACCGGTTCACACGTGTTCATTTATTTGATAACTCGAAAACGTCACAGAATAGCCCAGATGCTCGTTTGAAAGATAATAAAATAGTCTGGACTCTAAATCAAAGCGAGAAGGAAAGTCTTGTGAATTGGCACACCAGGTATTTTTGAAATATAACTATTTGGAAATAATAAACCATTGTGTGATAATTCGCAGCATTTTTATTACTATGTCAACAGGTATTCTGATTTTAATTATATAGCTGAAGAAGTTAATATTTGAAGGTAGAAAGTATTAGCTATATCTATTTTCAGATAACAAGGGAATTAAGAAAATACATTACTTTCTTTGCTAGAAACTTATTAATCTATATCTTCTCTTATGAATTAATCCAACTGGAAGATATTCTGTTTCTTCCCCTACTACAACTTCTGACATGGGGAATCACAGCACCATGAGAGATGGATTGAAACAAGCAGATGGTGGTAAGAAAGTTTTTCCTTACTAGAAACTCCACTCCTCGCTTGCAATATGGTCCATTTCATTTGCTACTTTAATAACTTATATCTTTCCAACCCACATCTGTATAAGTTTCTAATAATATATATATATATATATATATATATATATATATATATATATATATATATATATATATATATATATATATATATATATATATATTAAGGAAATCATTTCAACATATATAGTGGGAAAGTAATCTCTTGTGCTATCATCTAAAATAACAATTATTCAATATATTTAGTTTTTCCTTCTTTCCTATTTTTTGGTTCCTCATATATGAAAACCTATGTCAATCCAAATGAGGTTTGCAGACCAAAATTATTGGAAAAAAAACTTATTTTTTATATTTAAACATCTATGAAGTGAAAAATCTATTTAAACGAAATTTATTATCAAATTAACTTGGTAAATTGATTAGATGACAATATTTTCAATTGCGAATGTTGTTGAAAGGAATACCTTGATTTGGTGTTGTGGTAGCTTTCGGTCTCAAAGCTGCTCTGAGTTTTACCGACCTCCTAATAACAAGTTTCTACCGTCGAATTTCAAACAGATTTTCGAGAGAAGGGGTTAGTAACTAATTTTTTTTTTTTTTTATAATTAAGTAAACAATTTAACCATATTTATAAAATAACCTAAAAACTAGGTATTGGATAATTTTTTACTTTCATTTACCTATATATGAAATATATGGATATCAATCAACTCATACACATATAAAGGCTGATAATATTTCGCTAACTGTATATTTTATTTTATAAGCTAACTTCCGGCTTCTCAATGAATAATAGGTCTTTTCAGATATGCTTGATGGTGGTTTGAGAACCTGATACGTAGCATATAAAATAAAATAAATAGTTGGTGAAATTTGTTCAGCCTTTATAAAATATATTTATGTGAATCTCATTTCACCTAAAATCAACAAATTGTCAATTCAGTTTTTGCATAAATATATAATAAATCAAAAGTTTAATATACTATTTGAAGTTTTAGCCTGTAACTATATTTAAAAAAAAAAATAAGTTGACGCATACAGAAAATGATATTAATACAGTTTGATTTTCATTCATTTGCTTCGTATCTTTAGGTACTTTCATTTCATATGTTCTGACCAAATACCTCCACAAGGTTTCCAAAACCTTTTTTTTAATTTACGATTCGTAATTTATTTAACCAAGTCGATAGCAGGGTTTCATGGCTCTCATTTTTAACGATTTGTAATGCCGTTTTTAACCATCACTACTACAATAGGTACTATGAAGGTTCTACAGCTAAAATAAAACCTCGATCCGTTTTAAATCATGATCCAGCTCATTATCATGAAGAACCTTGCTCGTATAGGCTTGCCGTGGAGGAAGAAAGGGCCTCTTAATTTTTTTAGAGAGTTAATTAAGCTACGCATGGTTTTAGGGAATTTTATGATGGATAATGCTAGATTTATTACTGAATAATCGTGAAGGGATCCCATTCGTTAATGATTGATGAAAATTATCCCAAATTTATTTATGTTAATGAATTAAAAAAAATAACCTCCTGAGCCCTAAAAATTGAATACTTCTCCAATGGCCTGTTTTGTGTTTACCATTATTTACTAATTGATAAATATAAATACGTAGACTTACAACAATAATTGGATTATTATAGTTTATAGTGGCTTTGGGTAAGATTACATTCTTAATAAATTACCTTTTATTAGATGAATATTTTATATATATACATATGTAGCGCCTACTCCTCCGAAGTTTGCCTCTTTTTAAGTTTCTGTCTCCCTTTACCTTTTTCGGGGGTTATATTCTCTCATCTTCATCTCTACCTCTTATATTAGTGGAGGCATCAGTTCCCTATGATAGGCTACCAAATTTTTGTAGACAGTCCTCGTTGTCCAAAAGGGTAGTCATTGGGTACAAGATTGTCAGAGCCGGCTAACATTATTGGTAAGTTCCGGCGCAAGCTCCTCCCCTCTGCTTTAGACCCTTCAGGAGTGTTTCCGAAAACCAATTTAAACCTTCTTTCTGCATCTAAGATGTTTTATATGCCCAGCTCCGCGCTGCACTTCAGAGTGGCCCGCTTCTGAAAACGAATTAGCTTATTTTATTTTTAGCGAGTTATTTCTTCTTTCTATTCTCTGATCTACCAAATGGTTTTTCTTGAAGCCTTTTGGTTTTTTTACGGCATTATTAACCCAAGTAGACAGACTTGTAACAATGTCACTGTAAGACTCTTTTTTAGATTTATTTTATAATTCAGTTATGAGACCAATTCGCCTTATGTCAGCTCTACCTAACCACTTATATATATTTAATTATTACATTTCATACATTTTCCCTCTGCCTTATGTGGTACATATCAGGGCCTTTCTGAAATCATTTTCTTAAATAATTTCGATTAGATCCTAAAGTAGATATCCGCCAAAAATCTAAGCAGGTATATGAATTACGATAATAAGGCCATTATTATGGTCGTTTTTTGTTTATTCTGTGCGCGTTTAAAAGAAAAATTCTTGAAACCAGTAGTTTTTAATGAAAAATAATTATTGTTTATATTATAATGCTACCAATGGAAATATTTTAACGATAAGATCTGTTCTTGAAAGAATATTATTAGCAAGGTCCATAATTAAGAATAAGAAAATCTAAAAAGACCGAGATACAGGGGCTATTTATTGGCTAAGGATGAAGAAGTGCGAATGGAGGGAGGGAGGTCGCTGGGTTCGGGCCAACCTTCCATTCTGGGCCACTGCCAGATCCAATTGATTTTATATTATAAATCCTCGATTTACAGCCGAATTCTTTGAGCAAATCGATATGATTTGCTGTGCATAGGCTTTGAAAAAAATGTATTTACGCATGATCAAAAAGATAGTAATCATCATCTGAATTTTTGACTTTTAAAGGATCGAATTGAATATCACTAGAACTTTCACTACCTTATAGAATAAGTCATTTAGAATTGTTCAAGTTGTCTTTAATTACTTACTTAATTAAATATTAATTAATTACCGAAATAAAACGCCCAAATTCCATCCTAGACTTCTCCCAGTTTTCACTTTTATTTCTATCAAAACAGCGATCTGAACTGCCTAACAATGGTTGAATGACTTACGGATTGATTTAATTTGCCAATTGTCAATGCTAAAATATCATTTAATTATTTCCTCCCGGCGTAAACTTATAACTTTCTGTTCATCAGGATCATTTAATAATAATTCCACTTATCCCTGTTGGACAGATCCCTTTCCTAGAACTTCATCTTAACAATCGCCTAGCATGGAATGGCAAGAAACTGATCCACGCTTCCGGCTGCTTCAACCCTATAATTTTCCAATTAATTACACAAGCCTCATTTACATGACTATAATAAGGCCAATTTGGACATGGGCTTTGAGGCTCTACTAACCCATTGAATTCCTCTCATATCCTTACAATGCATCATCCAATCCTTACAATCCAAAACCCTTCGTAAAGTCCTCAATTCTCTTTACTTTGTTACCAATAAAATCATCCATAGTGATCTTAATGTTCCATATTTTGCCGGTTTGGCTCGAATCAGATATTTACCCTTCCATAACAAACTCCACACCCACTCCTCATAAACTCAATAATCCTCCTCGGCACCTGAAAAGAAGATGGACTCTATTTTAGAACTTATTGGAGTGCTACCAATGGGTAGTTTGTTTACAATTCTGTGTCAGTATTAGTTTTAAAACAGTGGTAAATTTCAAAAAATTATATATATATATATATATATATATATATATATATATATATATATAAATTACTATTATTATATTATAATGCATATTTATATAAATTATATTTATGTGTCATAATTATAATTATATATGATTTACTTTATATAGGTGAAATGCCGTGCCTTCATTTTCTTCTGCAATCGAGTCCACTGTTGCACTTAAGAAAATTAAATTTAGAAAAACAAGAGACCGTTGAAACAAACAGCATTCAGAAGGATAGTTCAAAAGGAAGAAGGGAATTCTAATAATCAGACCAAAAAAATCCTTAAAATATCAAACCACTCAGCAAGAAAAGTGATCGGATTTTGTTATTGTTCATAAGAATCATAATAACTTCAATCGTATTGTTCCAGGCCTGAATAAATTATTCAGAAACGAATATTTAAGAAGAAAATTATAAGAATAATATTATAAGGCACGATTTTTTGTTTACTCCTTCGAATGTTTTTTAAAAATTAAACATTAACAATTAAATATTAAAATTAACAATC
Source organism: Rhaphigaster nebulosa (assembly GCA_948150685.1). NCBI lineage: Eukaryota > Metazoa > Arthropoda > Insecta > Hemiptera > Pentatomidae > Rhaphigaster > Rhaphigaster nebulosa. The sequence goes on along the minus strand of OX411308.1, from coordinate 37,987,296 downwards.
TGATATTAAATTTAAACCGACAATTGGCATAGAAAATTTCATTGTAGTTCTTGGGATATGGAGCATGCCGTTAACAAGGTTTTTTTTTTATTTGTTTAAAATGTCGAATTTGGTCATTTTTATATTTTTAAGTTCCTACTGGAACGTAAGTTTATCGTAGTCCCTTCCCTCCCCCCCCCCCCCCCCCAACTATATCCATGACTACTAGTACCAGTAGATAAAAGTCCAATATTTTTAATGAACATTTTGGTATGTATTTAGTTTCTTTTTTAATTTTCAGTTTTGATGATTTATATTAACATTCATCCATTAACATGGGGCTCTGCACGTCCAAATGAAGAGAAATACTCAAATCAAACGACTGAAATTACTGTACTTTCCTTTTCTTCACATCGTCAGCAGCATTGGTACTCAGATTTTTCTGAATATATATCTTAAGCACGCAATAATATTAATCTTATGCATACAAGAATATTAAATTCATTATAAAACATAAATAATGCAATTCTTAGAGAAAAGCTTGAGGCCGTGACGTTGGAACGGGGCAGAAAGGCACATATTTTGTTGATTCAGGAGGCCAAATCTATTTATTTGGTTTCATTGTTCGAAATTTCTTTTCCTATATAGATCTGTTGTACATAGAAGTGATCGGCGTTTAAAGCTCCATTTATTTAGCTAAATAAATAAATTAAGTGTGCAAATGTGCACAATCGCCATAAACTTTGCTAATTCAAATGGATCCCCCATTTTTATCCCATAATCGGATTCTAAGTTAAATTTCATGAAGATGTTAATTTGTTTATTTTTTGCACTCCTTCCTCTATTTTTGGTTGTTTAGTTAACAGTAGATGATAAGGCACACGTTTTGGTAGTTAATAAACTATATTTTTCTTTCTATTACAAAAACTCATAAATAAATTATGTTTTCTCGTAAATAATTAGGAATACCTAAATATTGATTTTTCAGAATTTCTTCACAGACCGACTGTTTATCGAAAAACATTGATATGAGCCTGAAAGAAATATCTTCAAGATTAGTGGTTAATTTTTTCAGAGTAGATATTAACTAGATACTTTGAACACATACGTGGTAAAAAAGAGACTAACCTATAATATAGTCAATGCTTTATCGAATATTGAAATTAACAATATTAATTGGCAAAAAATAAACAATATTTTTCCTTTCGCCCTACATCATATTTTAAATATGCTATTTCATGTTATTACGAACCTACATATCAGACCTTTTACAATCCATAACTATTAAATATCAGAAAAAAAATGAAATGTGCACTCACAAAGTCAATGTCTCTATCAAGGAAAACCAATTTACTACTTTCAGCAAGTATACAGAGGTTCACCCAGGATCACATTATACGGCCATATCTTATCTCAGCCACTGTTCGACTTCAGTTTAGCTACTTTTTTCCCACCTCCACTTTGTTTGAGAAACCCTACTTTTGTCCAGCCAGATCGAAGGAATACCCTTACTACATTCGAGGATACCAGAGTGCCCAGTTCGAAATAGTATGAATTCGATTTCGACATGGGCGAGTTTATGTCACCTCTCCCCAACTATACTCCTACCATTACCAGTAGATAAAAATACAATATTTTTAATAAACATTTTGGTACAGGTTTCGAAAAAATTATAGGTCACAATTAAATGGAATTTTCAAAAATATGTTTGTACAGTTACATAAATCTCGCAAATTAGGGCCATTACAATTGACGGTATAAATGGTTAATATATTAACATTTTTTTAGAGATTTACATTGTAAATTGTATACATCATGTATTATGAAACATTATCGAGAACATACAAATGTATATATGCTAATTGATCTTAAATACTTACTAAAGAGGGATAGATTGTTATTAATCGCAATCGATTATAAGTACAAACCAGGGCGATATCATAAAAATTGTAAAGCCGTTACTGAATACTCTCAGCGACTGACTGGTCGGTATGAAATGAAATAGTGCATTCAAGTACGCTACGTTGAACCTCGACAGCCTCAATTTCCCGTCAGTAGTAAACCCCCAATTTCCGTGAATAGAAACCATTTTCAATGGTCCGTAATTTCCATCTCCTTTTTGGTTAAATATCTGTGATATTATATTTATACTGAACTTTTAGATGAGGGATACGGTTCTCTCTCTCTATCTCTCTCTCTCTCTCTCTCTCTCTCTCTCTCTCTCTCTATATATATATATATATATATATATATATATATATATATATATATATATATATATATATATATATATATATATATATATATCGTTGGCGTTCGAACTAAGCATTCAGTTCAGTTAGTTTTTATTTACCAAATTATAGCCAGATAAGGCATTGTCTGACAAGTGATGTTTGTCTGTGGAAAATATATGCTTTAAAGAAATGAAGTGTGAATTTTTTACAATTTTGGACTTGGTGGCTTTCTTTTGAACGCCGGTTATATATCCAATAAGAGAATCCTAATGTGGGATTACCATTTAACTATTAAACAATTTTATATATATATATATTAAAATCACATTATAATTATAAGATTTAAAACCAAAGTCTAGTTTCTCATGTGGCAGTCGAAGTTACATCTTTTTGTATATCTTACCCCGAAATGGATATTATACCCTTTGTAGTAACAAGCAAATCTTTAATGATTTCGTCCGTTGCTTGAGGGTCACAAAGATATTTCATATCTCAAAGGTATTTCGATAGTTTTTACCTTCTAGTTCTTGCCCAGCTAATAATTTTCTAATTTTGTTTTCATCTCTATCACTACACCTATAATTATGGCATATTTAAGTTTGGTATACCAGTAGACCTCAAGCCATCTGTAATCGTCCTTACGGTCTTGCTGTCCTGGACTGACAATAAGGGATTAAACTTGTTTTTTTTTCATTAGTGAGTTTCGCAATCTCGACCTGTGATTCGAATATTATATATTATACTAGAAAAGCCAACTTTAACAATCTAAAACTTCATACCCGCTGATTTTGCCCCGAAAGCCTAATTTTTCTGAAGTCAACAATGTCGGCGTCCGATCTTTAAAATGGGAGTAATTTAACACCAACATGGCTTATTAGGGTCTTCTGTACCTCCGGTGGCGTCTTCAGAACTTTTAAGGACGCTTTCAGTTGAGTAATATTTTAATGTCGTTCGCCCATCATGCCGGCTCAACACTTAGGGTAATAATTACTATGAAAATAATAGAGACACAAAGTTCAAGCAAAAATAAATTATATTTAGAACAGTTGATAACATTACCAATGAATATGAAATACATAATTTTAATTTTATCGTTTTAAATTTTTTCGCTCTAATTATTCTTATATGTTATTTATAAAACTACCTAGCTGTTCCATGAAAAATATTCATCAACAATTTAGCTATGTTATTTTTTATTTGGTAGTTCACATTTAGTCTGCACACTTTTTTTGGTCTTCTTCAATCACATACTTATGAGGTGTAAAATACCTACCTCATCAGGGAGTGCAATTAATGTTGGCTGTTTATCAACCATCCCTTCCACTAATGGAATATGACATATTAACCCTAAGTCAACAAAGTGGTTTGTTTATGATCTATAATGGCCTGTTGTATATTCAGGTTGCTATAAACTTCAGAGGGAGTTTGGGCAACTTTTTATCCAGCTGTTTACCAAGGCGGACCTGCTATTTCCCACATAATTGATAGAAAGAAATCAGAAGATTCAATTAACCGTAGTTTTTCGGACAATTCTCATTAGTAAACGTGCTTAGTTTTGTAATAAAATGATAATGTTTCCACTGACAAATTCAAAGAAAATGAGCTGTTAGTGTAACAAGATTTTATCGGACTATGTGGAGAAATAGCTGTGTTACAAGCAGGCAGTATCTGATACCAATTTTTTGTATTTTTTAACGGCTGTTTGTTACAAAGCAATTTTACAAAGAATGAGGTACGGAGAAGGTAGACATTGTATTACAATGTTTTTGTAAATGTTCTTTACAGTTCATTGTGGCAAGCATCTACTAGTACCACATCAAAAAATCACTACTGTAGGTGGAGAGATAACTGAATAATAAGCTGATGAAACTTTGGCATACATTTACTCGAAACATATGAAATGCTAGATGGAACCTAGTATTTAATATGTGATGCACCAAACCATAAATGTATAAATACTTGAAAATGATTTCATTTTGTGCTGAAAAGTAAACTATAAATACACCCTGAACATTACATTTTTTTTTTTCCAGGTCACTATAGGGATAAAAAAAAAAGTTTCTTCTTTTATGATAATAAACATATTTAAAATCTATACTAATATATAAAGCTGAAGAATTTGTGTGTTATGTGTGAACTAATTTCAGAAACTATCAGTCTGATTGAAAAAAATCATTCAAATTTTTTTTTTTATATAACTTACTAAAGTAGGCTACCGACGTGGCATTACTGATTTCAATGAAACTTTTTTTAGTGGTACTAGGTCGAAAAATATTTTCTGTAAGATCCCTTACAGAAAACAAATATTTTATATAAATTCAAAAAAAATTGTATATGATTGTTTTCTGCCTTTGCTCTTGATTGTTTTCTGCCTTTGCTCTGCATCGATTATAAGTTCTCATATTCAAATAAATTTGTTGTTTTTTTTGTGTAAAATAAGAAAAAAAATATTGTCGATTGTATTAATTGAGTTTAAATGTACAAAAACCAAAATATTTTTTTAATAAAGTTGGCCAAATAAAATATTATAGGAAAAAGCTAGTCATATTCGTTCTTAGCGTTCTTTAAAAACCTTGAATAAGAGTTTTCATGGAAACAAAAAATAAAAATTGGATTTTATTGAAGATTTTTTTTTTCCAGTCGATGTCGGCCGTTTACTTAGGCATTCATAACTCTTCAGGATTTTATTCAGTTTCAACGTTACAACAACCGTTGGAAAGCTGAGTATCCGATCTCTAATCTTTACCAATAACTATTAGCTTTAGGATTCTGTTAACTACATGAAATTCGACAAACCCGACCTCCGTAAACAAATTAGAATCGGAGGTGTGAAATAAAAGATTTGAGGAGTTTTTATTTTACACTAATTTTATCTCTTATAAAGGTAAAAAATCCTTATAAACAAAATGCATAAAAATCCTCCAGCAAAATTAAGCCTAAAAATTTCTGTTTTTTAATTTCAAAGAAAATTCTTAAATAAGGGTTTTGAAGGCTTTTTTTCTAAAATATTTTTTTTGGTCAACTTTACTGCTAGCGTCTTTTGGTTTTTATATATTTTTTTTTAATTTAAACTCATTTAATACAATTGGGAATATTTTGTCTTATTAAAAATAAAATAAAAAATCGATTTATTTATGAGAAGTTTGAAATTCATGCAGAATAAGCGCAGAAAACAATCGTTTAAAAAATTGTAGAAATTACATAAAATAATTTTTGTATTAGATTCCTAGGCCGGATTGGAAAAAATCCTAGGGCATGTATTTAGTATTTTTCAGCCTAGTATCACTAAAAAATGTTTCATTGAAATCGGTGATGCCACGTTAGAAATAGACAAGGGGTAGGCTATACAGCACTGCAATGCTTAACGTTTGTGAGGGTTAAGCGATTACGTTAAATCTCTTTCTAAATGCTTCTGGAAACGCTGTAATTCTGGCGGAAAAAATTTTCACCGAACGCTTTGAATCTTTTCAGTTTAATCTTAAATATCAATGCCATGTCGCCTACAATATAAACTTTCGATTATCTGAAGATAACACGTATTTATGACTTTTTCCACACTCATATCTCCTTTCTATTTCCGAGAGAAAGACTGATACGATCCGATTTTCTGAAAATCCCGTTCTTATCAAACAGATTATTTAGCCTATCTAGCATTTCAGAAGCAAAAACTCTGTCAAACACACATCGAGTAGCCAATATAAATGATAAATGGCAGTTGCACTAACGTTCAATTTGTGTCTCATACAATATAATATTTGGATTTTCGCTAGAGTTAGTAGTAGTGCGGAAGATAAAATTTGTTAATTATTTTTTCTATTTTAACAAAAATAGATAATATTTATAATAATAATTATTGAAATAATGTTTCTGTTAATATTTTTTTATTTTATTTTTCCTATTTTAACACTGATTATTTTGGAACAGAAATGTTTTCTCCGAAAAAAAATATCACCATACGATCCAGCGTTAAAAAATACATAAAAGTCATGAATCGCATGTTGTATTTGAGAAGCTGAGCAATATTGTACTTTACGCATGCTGCTTAATTAGGCTCAACGTTATAACTCAAACGAGACGTTAATTCTATATGAAATTTGATGTAGACTCCAAATATGAAATAAAAATGGGGATTACAATTTTAAAAACAAATTTGATGACGTTTGCACTCATATGCGCATCGCCTGGTCATTATTTTTTAAAATTTTCAGTGGCAGAGGTGTTAAGTAGGAGGTACTTGAATGTTGTTAGGATTTATATTACCGAATTTAATTTTGGCTGCACTAGCAAAGAATAATGTTTCATCATTCACTTTAGTCAATCTCAATTGATTATTATTACTAAAAGTATATTTAGTTATATTTATATATAAACCATATATATATATATATATATATATATATATATATATATATATATATATATATATATATATATATATATACCTATAAACCATAGGTTATAGGTCGTTGCTTCCGGTAAATAATTAAAGATATTCCTGTATTATTCCAATATTAACTATATAGGATTATCTATTGAACATTTTACCAACAGACTTGATCCACACTAAGCTTTATAAAACTTCAAACCTTTAATTATGGACCAAAATATTTATTATGATATAGCACATGCTTCTAAAAAAGCATATATTAAATAATATAAAACCGATGTCGATGAATTCAAATCTATTAGTAATATGAAGATTTTTTCTATGTTAAAAATAAATCTAATAGCTCCGCATCGTGTATTCCTGAATTATATGGTCAGTCGAACTTTTAATAGCGAACCATAACTGACCTAAAGATGACTTGAAAATCCAATAGGTTAAATAACGTGAAATAATTTATACCAAAATTAACACTTCTTTATTTTTCACATAAATTTTGTAACAAATTAGTCCAACTTGTCCAGGGAGTGAAACGAAAACACAGCCAGCACAATAACTCTTGGAAACAATACTACTCCTCTACCTTAGACGCTGACGCCCCTCGGAAGCTGGGATTGTCTGCCTGAGACAGGAGGCAGTATCGGAAGACCAGGCACAATGTGGCCTATCACAATGCAGCTTGCATAATGCACTAGCCACTGCACCAGCACCCAGCATCGTCGCAATTTCCTACTAGCCATAAACCCGGCTCCATAACGACCGAATATCCAATGAACAGCTTCCAAACACATCCCGTTCGGTTACTGCTGCCAAGATAAGATGATGCTTCAAAATTTAATCTTAAATGTTTATCTTTGTCTAGATTATTTCACGGATATTAGCAGTATATGCGGATTTAATTTGAGTTACCAAAGTTCGAAGCAGGACGATGTATATATTTCTCTTGCCACCTCGAAATTTATTTGTCAAACACATAATTTTGCAAGACAAACGAAAGACTGGTTTATAAGCAATGTTAAAATATATAATTTCATAAAAATATTATTTGCAGGCTGTCTTGAAAGTATCAATTGGATGCTTTCTCGTTATAACTGTTGCGTATGCGAAAAAAACTAATTATAGTAAAGTTATATACGATTTTTTAACACATGAGTGCTTTTTATCTGCACTTAAGACCTGAAAATCGTGATTCTAATAACATAAAAATAACATGATTGATTTTCATAATCAAATTATAACTTGATCCAAGTTTTATTTGACTTCATTCTTTAGTCATATATGTCTGTAGGTTCAGTTTGAAATATAATATTAGTATATGTAATATAAATATATATACATATATATATATATATATATATATATATATATATATATATATATATATATATATAAAGTGATTCTCGATTGACAACTTACTGCATTTAATTAACTCTATGATTGAAGGAAACTCTTATTTTGCCTATCCCAATAACCAGCTTTTAATAATGATTTAGACATTAGAAATCAAATTTCGATAATTGGGTTTCTAGAGAATCATCATGGCTAGAAATGTTGATTAAAAAAATAAGGCACTCAGAAGATTCAAGCTTGTTTCTATTCCCAGAATATAGAAAGCTTAAAATGATTGAATTCAACATAGAGGTTGATTGATTTCAATTGATTGATTGAATATATTAATTTCAAAATAGAGTTGCAACTGCAGTACCTTTGTTGCGAAGAATGACCAATGAAAAGATTTATTCGAAAATCAAGTCTAGTGAAACTGCGGAGGAATAAATCTTGCATAAAATTCGGAGCCGCTTTTTGTTATTCTCGCTACGAAAAGCCGCTGTTTTTAACAATCTCCGAGTTCGTACCCGTTGAAGCTATTAGGTCCGAAAAGACTACTAGGAATCGTGTAAGGAAGGGTGGGTCGGGTAAGGGGGAGGAAGAGGGGGTAATTTATACATATATTGTAACGCTCTACAAATAATACTACTTTTGGCGAGGATAGAGGTCCTTCGAGAGGTCCTTATAACAAAAATAGCCGGTTTTTACATTGATACAGGCTCCGATAGATCCTGCCTTGTTATTAAATCGGAACGGACTATATTAGCGAGTAGAGGGACATTATAACAAAAAGCAAGCAATTTCATTTTTTCCTAACGAACGCCGCATAAAACTATTTACTGAGGCACCTCAAAAAGTCGTCAATCCAAACCCAAAACTTGTTTTTATTAACTCTTCTTTAAAGGTCATCTATGCCATATTTTTTGAGTATTTATTTTTTCAAATTACCAAAAGACCCTAAGAACAAGTAAAAAATGTACAATGTAAAAATGTGTAAAACTATGTAAATTTTTTCTTAAAGTTTAGAAGCATTGTGTTGCTATGCAAATCCTCTGGGGTTTGAAACTTTTTTTTCTGCATACAGTTTACTTTTCTACCGCAATGGCAAGTTTTCTGCGGTACAGCGTTACGAAAAAAAATAAATTTTTATTTTGGACTCTAATACATATTATTAACCTTTGTTTAAAGTTTCCCTTCCATTTAAGAGGAATTTAAATCAATAGGGATGAATGTGAATTAATCTTTTTAATGCATCAAAAAAAAAAAATCGTATGGCCCCTCAAAATTCGAGGTTTTACGTTTTAAGATACATTAAATCCAAAAGTTTCTTGAATTTTCTCAGAGACTACTCCGCCGATTTTTTTTAATATTTGGCACCAGTCACTAAGATCACCGCAGAATGATCATTGGAACTCGACATTATTATACGCTTTTTCTTTTTAAAAAGGCGGCTCATTAAAGTCTTCATATGGCCATATCTCAAATATTTATGAAGATAGAGAATAAATATATATGTTCCACAGTTCAATAGCTTGCGCCATTTTTTTGCAGTTAGTAATGATGACGGGAATGACAAAAAAAGTCACTAATGATGAAAATTAAACTGTTAAATTTAGGAATACGATTTAGATTAACATATTATTATACATTTTTCTAATTTTTTCTAAACACTCATTGGCTGATTTTATGGGTTTAAAGATTTTGGAGAATCGTTGGAAAGGTATGCTAGCAACTTGTATTGGCAAAATTTCAAATGCATGCCTTTTAATGGTGTACGGAACAAAAATGACGAATGAGGGTACTATTAATATTAAAATAAATGACCCAACACTTTTCAACCATTTAGAATTTAATATCGTTTTTAAAAAAACTGTACACTAATGTTGCATAAGTTATTGAATGTAGCACTATAACATTAATTAAGTAGGAAATTAGTCACTGATTAAGCCACAATTAATGAATAATTCATTATTCGGGTTCGTAATTAAAGCTTGGTGCTTAATAATTCAGCGGGTGATTAAGTGAACACCTGAATTGGAATTAGAAACGTGTCAACGCAGAAAGTTAATTTTATTATAAACAAATTCAAAGCTCATTACTTATTTACCTTGGATCAATCCTCGATCTAAACACTCCGGAATTATAATTATTATTTAAAATTATTCAGGTCTATCGACTATCATCAGCTAACAGGAATTTATCTCACGAGTAAGGCTCTACGAGGTGCGGTAATATTCCCAGTTTAGTTTTCTATTTAGACATACAGAATTGCAAAAGTAACATTTTTTGGCGGACATTAACTTCGACGAAAAATTATCACTATGAAATGCATTCCCAAATTTCTGATGCAAGGTATTTACAAGTACTTGAAGCCCTCCTTTCAAAATGGTCCTCATTTTATCACAGCACCATATTATAAAAAATCAAAGATAAAATCTGACAAATATTTCATTGAAAAAAAAAAGATAACTCTCAATAAAAAAATATCTCAAGATAAGAACATGATTCTGAAAATAATTATCGAAGAACTAGGAAAATGTGGGATTATCTTTAGATATATATATATATATATATATATATATATATATATATATATATATATATTTTCGGTTGGCACTGTAAACCGTGGAGATCCTTGACCGCACGATGTGGTTTTTACATGGAAGACCACACCGCGATTCTCAATTTAGGTACACGGGGCAGGGTCATCATTCCTACGCCCGGCCTTTGTGAGCTGCCTCCAACTAGGCTGACGGGTCTCACATACCCGGGGGGGGGGAGGGGGGTGGAACAAATTGCTTGAATTATTTAATTTAATTAAATTAAATTAATGCCGGTACAGGGATTCGAACTCACAACCTTTGGGTTTGTGAGTAGGTGAGTTAAACCGCTCGGCTATCCCGACCCCCTATATATATATATATATATATATATATATATATATATATATATATATATATATATATATATATATATATATATTTATTTATTTGGAAGCATTTATTTAATTTGATTTTGAGAATTATTTAAAATTAATTTTCTTCTTCTTATTTCCTGTTTTATTTAAAAACTTTTTCACATATTTTTCGACGTTTTGGGGAATTTCTCCATCTTCAGGACAACACTCTGACGCATTATTCCCTAATGTCATAATTTTCATTTCTTCTCCCTTTTTGCTATTACTTAATATCCACAAATTTCGCCTTATTTGCATTTGTCACTATTATTTAAAAAAAAAAGTAATAAGAAGAGTTACTTTAAGAAGTAACACATACATCCATAATATAATAATATTCATCCTCACGTTTGATATGATTGTGACAATGTGACTAATACCAGTAAGACGAAATAAATTTTATGGATGTTAAGAAACGACAAAGAGAGTGGATAAATCAAACTGATGATAATAGGAAATAATGCATAAGGGTGTTGTCCTGAAGATGGGGAAATTCACCAAAACACCTAATAATATGTAAATAAAATATGGGATTAAACAAATCAGAAAATTAGAGGAAGAAAATATCTTCGTAAAATACTCCCCAAAACATAAAATAATAAAAATAGGATTTTCCGTTTATTTCAAATACACATTTTGCCTTTTGATTATAAAACCAGGATGGTTAACTTTATATCCTTCTTTTAATTTAAGATTCATGATTTATTTTATTTTATTTTTTTTTTCAAGGCAATAGAATAAAAATGTTGAGTTGAATGAATCAAATTAAATATTTTTTTAATTCATATCACCTTATTATAGTTGTTTATAAAAATATTGTGAAATTGATATAAAAAGGATTAATATATTAGTTGAATGATTAAAGGATTAATAATTTATAAAATGTCATATAATTTTGTTTTGTTTTAAAACTTTTGATTGTTGAAAAGACTACAAGCAAGCTGTCAACAGTCATTCATAAAGTATGATGCAATTAAGTGATACAAATGATGTCAAAAACTTTTGCTGACACACCCTTCAGTTTCACTCTTACCCTGTTTTGATGGAAACAGGGTTATCTCATATCATATTTTTAACGAACTAGGCCCTTGTAAACTTAGTGCACTCAAGTTTTCACAACTTTCATGTAGACAGAGAAAGCACTACTGTGTGCAACACAATTGTTCGTTGCACCAGATAGCATAACAATCCTACACTTCTTTAAATTAAATTGGTTCAATTGTAAATTAAATCGATGCAATAGTTGCATCCTTTTAAAAAATTGTTTTTGGATGAAATATGAATCTATTTGAGACTTTTAACGCCTACACAACGCCGAATCGCCCATTAAATATGATTGAATTGTAAAATTTTTTGGGATTAGGAATGAATGCTTAATATGATAATAAGCACTATGCCGATGAGTCTACATCTGAAGCGTTGACCGAAACTTGGCAGAAAACTGTAAGTTATTATCTTCTTGATTTGCCCTTAGTGGAATACGTTACCTTAACTTAATTATTATTATTCCTAATTTACTAATTTCTTATTTTTATAAATAGCACAGGGCAACAGTGATTTTGCTGTAGATGGTTCAAGAATCAGATCTGGATAATTTCGGTCTTCTAAATACGAGAAAAATATCAGATTTTCCGGATTGACTCCAGTTTTTGGAATAACGGCGATTCATACTCTAACATTGAAAGGAAAACGAACGTTTTATTTTTTTTTTTTATTTCATTTTAAAGAGAGTGAAATATTTTAAACTAAGAGACTGTCATTATTTGTGTATTTAGAGCCTGGTGAGAAAAAAATGTGCGCGTTTCGAAACGCGTAGCAAGTTTTATTATTAATACAAATATATAGGTTGGAAATATCAAAATTTGTTATTCATTTATGAAAATATATAACCATTTATATTTTACCATAGGAACAGAATTATGAATGAAAATTAAATAGAATTAGAGGTTATAGAGTGTTAAAGTGAGAAAAAAAACATTTTTTTTAGCTTTTGCAAATGTTTTTCTTTCGACTTAGTGACATCATATAATAATAATAAAGGCTTAGCGAACCCGAAGGTTTGATGCTGATACCACCAATTGCTGTTTATAAACCTCCGTCCACCGACTACCGTCCAAACCCAAATCCATAAGATCACCCTTAACGCAATCTTCCCATTTACGTTTCGGTCTACCCCTCGGACGTCAACCATCCGGCTCAGTATGTATTAATTTGTAGGCTCTCGTTCGTTACTAAGCCCAACAACTTAACAACATCATTTCAACCATCGCGATGATATCACTCCGATTATATAAACAGGGTGTTAATATATATTCAAATTTTCTACGTAATGCCTTATTCTGACGTTAAATTCATCCTTTCTTCCTTCAAAGTTAGCGGTCACGTTTCACACCCGTACAGAACATTATTCTGTATTTTCGTGTTATTTTATTGATTACAAAATAAAAGCACAACTAAAGGAGAAGTTTTATGAAATTAACTGTAGCGCAGCAAGGAAGTGAGAAAAATTCACAAGTAGTGTCATTTTAAAAATAAAATAAAACTTTGCGCTATTGGTCTTCCGAAAGCTCCCATACAATGGATATAGTAAAGCTAAATCATGATTTTTAAAGAGGATTTTAACTTCTTAACGATAGTGCTATTGGATCTTAATTACCTTGAATAGTTTTTGAGCGATCGGATCTCATACAACCAAAAACGTGACTTACCTAAAATAACACAAAACATAAATTTGCTGTTTTTCTGTGGGAAATCGAACCATAGCTCATATGAACTTTCTTGTTGCTCTTGAGGTGTAAATTCAGCCTCTGTAGCTTCCTGGTTCTTATGCTATACACTTTGTATAGTTGGGATACAATCTATTCTCTTTTATTGAATCTCTGATTTCTCTTTAATGCAGGATTGTGCACTAATTATTTTTATAAATATTTTGGAAAAATTTCTTCTATTTCTTTTGTCCAAAATCAATTTTCGTTTAATAATTTGAATAATTTATATAATTTAATTTTTTTGAATAATATTCACTTAAATATCATACTTAAACAACTTTGTCATTAAAAAAATTATGATTTTTCACATTGATTTTAAAATGCCCTTTATTACCTAAATTTAATTCAATAATTAATCATTTAATGATTAGCGGTTTTATCTCTATCAGTTCGAACTATATTTTATAGTCATGTATTTAACTTTCTATGTATTCGTTTATACCTAACAAAGATATTTCTTAGTCAGGTATAAAAGAATTATTATTTTTTATAATCAAGAGAAAAGAGATTTAAAAATGGTTTTTATTTTGTGTGACACACTTGTACCCCACGCATCTACTTCAGGGTTCAAATATGAGCAAATATTTTTAAAAAATCCGTCTGGGTAATGCTCAAATGAGGGCAGCCAGGCTAAGTTTGAAGTTAAAAATATAATGCAATATGGTTTATGATTAATACAAGCTTAAAAAGACAAGCCACTGATGATACCATTAATACAAATTAATAAGAAGAGATTTTCTGATTAATTTGACTTTGAGAGTAAGAGAAGGTATTAAAGGAGCGACTCATAGCGGACCGTAAGGAGCTCTTTCCGCTGTTACTTTGTTTGAGGAAGGCGTGAGGTTAATTTTCATAACGGCTATTAATCTTACCCAGCCTCTCCTTTATCCTCCAGTAAAACTCCCTGATTAGATTCGCTTTAGACTATTAAGAAGTAATAAAAGATATGAATTTTTCTCGTTAAAAGTTGATAACTGAAGTTTCAGAACTACTACCGACTAAGACTCAACGGATAGAGTTTCTTTTAACATTTGAAGATCTTAATCTGACTATTTAGAATGAATGTATAGTGAATTAATGATTTTTAGTGCCATGATGCTAATTACCGCATGTCGAGCCTTAGACAATTGTTATAATTAGATGAGAAAAATATGCCTGGAACATAGTTTCTCATGAATGTAAATGGGTAGGTTATAAACGGTATAGCTCGGCTAACATTATAGATTAACTACACTGGGATACAAAACATACTTCTTTTTTTTCAGCACAGGTATCAGAGTGCATTTAGGTACATTTACATACTAAGATGCATTTATTAATATATATAAAAAAAAAAGATCTCATTATAACGCGATCTATCGAAAATAAAAAATGTTTTTGGTTATCTCTTGTCGTGTTTATTCAAGAATACTAATCCTTATAATAACTTGTTTATTTATGTTGTATTGTTAGGTGAAGACGCGGGAACCACAAAACTAAATACAACGTTGGTGAAATCTGGTAAAGAAGTAGTGCGCGAAATAAATATGGATAAGAAGAAATATATGTTTAGCGGGAGAAATCATAGCGATTTTGGTGATATAGATATAACAAGGAATACGCTGAGAAATTTTAGTATTTTGATTCTTTGATTACTAGAAAAAACTTATTTCAAGAGGAAATGAAGACGAGAAATGCTTGTCATTTTTAGGTTACGACATTACACATCTCGCTCCTTATGTCCAGAAACTGAAAATTTAGAATTTAGTTAAAAGAAAGTTAGAATTTACAAAATTATTATCCTGCCTACTGTTCTGTACGGGTGTGTAACATGACCACTAACTTTGAAGGAAGAAAGGGTGAATTTAACGTCAGAATAAGGCATTACGTAGAAAATTTGAATATATATTAACACCCTTTATATAATCGGAGTGATATCATCGCGACGGTTGAAATGATGTTGTTAAGTTGTTGGGCTTAGTAACGAACGAAAGCCTACAAATTAATACACAATGAGCCGGATGGTTGACGTCCGAGGGGTAGACCGAAACGTAAATGGGAAGATTGCGTTAAGGGTGATCTTATGGATTTGGATTGGGACGGTAGTCGGTGGACGGAGGTTTAAACAGCAAACAGCAATTGGTGGTATCAGCATCAAACCTTCGAGTTCGCTAAGCCTTGGATTATTATTATATGATGTCAGTAAGTCGAAAGAAAAACATTTGTAAAAGCTAAAAAAAATGTTATTTTTCTCACTTTAACACTCTATAACCTCTAATTCTATTTAATTTTCATCCATAATTCTGTTCCTATGGTAAAATATAAATGGTTATATATTTTCATAAATGAATAACAAATTTTGAGATTTCCAACCTATATATTTGTATTAATAATAAAACTTGCTACGCGTTTCGAAACACTCACATTTTTTTTTCACCAGGTTCTAAATAAACAAATAATCACAGTCTCTTAGTTTAAACTATTTCACTCCCTTCAAAATAAAAAAGACGTTCGTTTTCCTTTCAATGTTAGAGTATGAATCGCCGTTATTTCAAAAACTGGAGTCAATCCGGGAAATCTGATATTTTTCTCATTTTAGAAGACCAAAATTATCCAGATCTGATTCTTGAACCAACCTGTGCTATTTATAAAAATAAGAAATTAGTAAATTAGGAATAATAATAATTAAGTTAAGGTAACGTGTTCCACTAAGGGCAAATCAAGAAGATAATACCTTACAGTTTTCTGCCAAGTTTCGGTCAACGCTTCAGATGTAGACTCATCGGTATAGTGCTTATTATCATATTAAGCATTCATTCCTAATCCCAAAAAATTTTACAGGATTTAAAAAGTCACAGGTCATCTCAAGATGATCCTCGGAACTCAGCATTAACATCCGCTACTTCTATTCAAAATAGCGGTCGATCGCATATAACGTATTTTGGAATCATTATACTCATACCTTTTATAATTATATTCAATCCAAATTAATTTTTTTTGGATGTAGACCTATTTGGAAAAAATTGAACCACATTGTAATACATTGCAGAGTTTATAGATATCGACAGGATGTATATTGACAGAATTCGTTGGTAATAGATATATAGGCATCGCTTATTATTGGTGATGATTGGTGACATCGAACCTTCAGGTATGCTAAAACTTATTATTATTTATTAACCTTTTAAGAATTACCAATTCTTATTGATTTTTGATCTAATTTTTTTTTTTTTTTAACAAGTATTTAGTTCTAAAATTTAGAAATAATTTTTCTTGAGATTTTTTTTAATAATGTTTTAGAGGGCATAAATAAAGGGAGCGGTGCCATTCGCAAATGTCCGGTAATGCTGCAGCTGAAACGGGAAGCAGCGGAGCTAACTTAATTAAGGGAAGAGGTATAAATTCCGTCCCTGCAGGGGAAAGGCAAAATGTGATCCTGGTAGGGAATTTGTAGTTATATTCTGGAATGAAAATGTGTCACTTCCGAAAGCCTAATCATAATTTAAAATTTTTTTTTCAACGATTCTCATTATTGAAGAAATAATTTTTAGATTTTTCCACTCTTGTATAACGAATACACTCTAGTCCTTATCTGCGACAAGTAGTAGTTACCTAATTGGCTCGTATGAGGTCAATAACTACTCAAAATTTGCAATGTAAATGAGCTAATTTGCGGAGATTCCTTAGTCAGCTCTTTTTGAGCCTTCCTTGGTTGGTTTCTTACACACGTGTCGTAGTCATGTTGTGGATACATTTTTATGAATGTCTATGGAGTACCTGAAGTCGTTGATATGCAGTACGAATATTTGGAACAAACATATTTTTAATATTATTACATCTTGTTAGATGGAAAAAGCAATAACAAAATAAAATAAAAAAAATTACTTGAATTTAATCAATATTCTTCGGAAGCTATTATTATTTTTTTTAATGATGGAGATATTGTTGACCGTAGTTATTATTCGTATCAAGAAATGGGTTGATGGGGTCGGTCGTGGGCAAGGAAGGAAACATACAGTAATTGTAAACTTATTATTATGTATTCCGATCTTTCGTCCTAAATTTTAGCCCTTTACCTGGGCCTAATAGAAAAATTTAATAGAATAATGCTAGCAACTTTTATAGTACATATAAGCAAAATAAGAATTATAAAATTAAAATTATAGTAAAACATAATATAATGTAGATGTGATTATAATTGTAAGTCAATACGATGTACTAAAAAAAATTAGTAACATAAGAAAAACGAAAAGAGTGGTATGGTAAGAAGGACAAGAAGAAAAAAATGCAAATTATGAGATACGCGTAGCTACTAATGCGTCCAGAGATTAGAAACAGATGGCGATTAATAAGATATCTTCCGTGAAAATCCAAAATTTTGGTCGAAACGTCAGCCCACATTAAAATACCTTTACACTTACTGTGTATGTTCTTCCTTGACTGCATCCTCTAACCAACTTATCCTCTATTTTTTTTTTTTTTTTTTTTTTTTTTTTACTGTATCGTACAGTTTGATTAAGGCCTTTCGGTTTTGGAGCATATTTGTAGTTTATCTATATAGAGGTCAGTTATTGATAGCTTTTGTGCACAAATTTTGTTTACAAGTTTTCTGTAATTAGGTAGCTTTTCAAGCCTAACTCCGGAATAGCAAGACATATCTAACTTGAGCTCAAATTGCTGATTTATAAAGAATAAGTTTGTTTGTTAGTTAATCATAGAATTTCGGTTATACGACGGGATAAAAATTGAAAAATAGTGGGTCGATATTTTTTTCTTTAGATGTCCGAATTTCAAATATCTGTCCTGAATCATACCCAGAATTAGTAGTTGTTCAGGCTAAGGCTGTGCACTTAATTAATAAAAAACTGGTGATTTATATGTGGTCATTATATAAATTTTGTTTTTGACTTAATCGGTCGATTTTTTTAGTTCAAGATTCAGTAATTCTTTTTTTTTTTTTTTTTTTGTACTTTTCTTCGAATGAGTTCGAAAGTCGGATGCTAAGAGATCAAATAGAGTTAGGGATAAACAGGAACCTTATTTTTCTTCTGCCACCTTACAGGAAATATCTATAGATCAAAAATTTAAGAAATTTGCACAGGATATATTACCAATCAATGAATGTTAAATTAAACTGAAGTAGTTAGGCAGATCATACATCTTTTTTATTGTGTCTTACTTATTTTATGACTTTATTATGTATCCTATAAGAAGTTTATGTTGATAGTAAAGCAGAGGATAGTTTAGCCATGATTAGATATAACAGGAATGGTTCATGTTCTTCAGTTGCTATTACCTTCAATCAGGAGTCGTTTAATCTTTATAGTGTAATGTAGTTATTTCATGGCTAGAAGCCATTAGAGAAATGAACAACTTGAAAATTTGAGGAAGGCAATTTAATCTACTTAGCGTAAATCTAGATTGATTTATCTATTTATTAGGCAATCATTAAGGCAACCGACCAATTTAAAATCAGATATCTAAATTTCATGTTAAATATTTCATTCATTATAATGTTAATAAATAGGATTTTCTTTGATATTACATTATTATTGAGACGTAATAAAGCTTTCTATTTTAAATGATTTTTATTATTAGTAATAAAAAATGGAAGAATTATTTGAATCATTCTATTTAAAAGTAACTGAACAAAATATCAATCGCTGAGTTAAATATTTTTTCAATATAATGAAAAATTTATATGATAGAAATGGACAAGGACACTATTTAACCACTAATATCTCTTTTATGGTTTGATTATGCCATATTTAGATCACGAAGGAAGATCTCTCATCCAACTCTTGAGTATTCACTTTTGATTGTTGGATATATCAACTATAGTACTGCCCTGATGAGCTAAAAGGTCATTGCTCCAAATCCTTTTTTTCAAATACATCTTTGTATTGTACCCGAATTTCTCTAAAAACTACACCTTTTTATAACATTAAAAAGAACTAAAACCAATGTTTAGATCCTGTCATAAATGTCATAAAAACCAATGTCATAAAAAGGCTGGGTTTTCGAAGTATGCGGGTGCAATATAAAAATGTATTTTAAAAATATGATTTGGAGTTAAGTCCTTTTAGCTTATGACGGCGGAACAGTCTACGATAAGATAAATTCTCGAGCCTATAAAAATAAAGACAAAACACTGCACATCTCGCACCAACAGTTTAAAAAAGGGACATCAACTAGCTACAGTGCATCACTCCATGATAAACTTAAGTGAGTCACAAAATTATCCGTAATTTGCTTTAACTTCTTCATATTATAAAAAATTTATCGTTTTATCAAAGTATTTTCCTGAAATATATAAAAGAAAAACTATTGATAAAACGATATTTTTTTTATAATTCGAAGAAGTAACACGAGTAATTTTGTGAGTTTTGCATGTTAATATGTACTTGTAGGGCTACAAATTCGAATGTCAAGATTTAAAAATTTACAAAAATGAAATTAGCTAATTTAGGAGAAACAATTACAAAAATGGTAGAAACCATAACCATTGCAGGAAATTTTATCATTGCTATAATTTTTAAAACAGCTTATACGGAGAACTATTAAATCAACCTAAATAAATTATTTTCCATTTCAAATTGTAAATCTAATATTTTAAAAGGTTTTCCTTCATAGAATGCGCTTAAGTAGCCTTATTTTCAATGTTGAAATACCATTACAGTAAAGTAGATGTTTGATTGAAAATGAATAATGCTTAATGAAAGTAATAAATAAGGTAATTCATTTGAATTATAACTTATATTCACCGAGCTAGTCATATACATATATGCGTTTTTTTTTTCGGTTAGCACATGGAGATCTTTGGCTGCGGGATGTGGTATTCATTCACACATGTATTGTTTACGGGAGTGGGTCATCCAGTCAACAGACAGCCCTAAGGGGGTCACCCAACCTCACGTTGCTACGAAACATGGTTTCCATGGTGCAGCGGCAGGCTATCCATAGCTCCATAACCGGTCTGTTTGGGGTCCAATTCGGCAGTGCCCTTCCCAACGACTCACTCGGGTTTAAGGACGATGCCAAACCGGTCAAGAGCCACGGATTATGGCTGTTCGGAGTCAGCAGGCGAACGAGGACCTATATTTCTTTCTTCGAAGCAGACCGTCCATGGACCAAACCTTCGGGTCGCTATTTTATGTCCTGGAAAACCACACTGCGATTCGCAATTTAGGTGTACGGTCATCATATATATATATATATATATATATATATATATATATATATATATATTATAAATATTAATAACAAATATATTGTTTTAATCTTATTTTTATTTTATCTTAATATTTAATTCTAAATAAATATAATAGTTCTTAATTCTAATTTAATAAATATTTGTATGAATGCCTTTCACTAATTTGACAATACTAGTAAAAAAATAACAGATTGAGAAAAATTTGTTAACAAATACTTCGAAAAGTTTTATAATGCTCTTTTTTAAGAGTTTATTGTTAACACATAATTTAAGAAATATTTTTATAATTTATACTAATAAATTGTGGTATTTTTTATAATCAATGATTGATTAATTATTGTAATTTATTTTTTTTAATGAAAATGATACCGGCACTATTCTTTTATCTGTTTGTTGGGGTGGGTGTTGTTGATAATAGGCTTTCTAAAGATACGGCATAGCGTAGCTTTGCTCAAATAAAACTTTGTTACAGTTGTTTCGTAGGAATTATACAACCCTTTCATGCCGAACCCTCAGTCCTACAAATCAACAAATGTTCTGGAAAGGGACAATGAAGACAGAGGAATCCCTACGATAGAGGATTGCCCTGAGGTTGCAGGACATGTCCGCCCGGAACAATTAGCAGCCGCCTCCTTGAGAATTGCCAATTTCCGATCTAATCGCTTTGGGAGGGAAAGAGAGAGGAGGGTAGAGAGGGCTTTTTGTTTCCAGTCGGCCGGCGAGGTCCCCTCAATTATAGAGAACCTCACCCGCCTCTTTAATGAGTCTTTTCAATGATCCTTTTCCCGCCTGAAAACATAATGATTTATTGGGCAAATCACCTCCCTTCGCCCTTCGGCGATTTTAATTCACGCTCATTTGGATCGGGAAAATTAAGCTCTACCTACTGAGAAGAAAATAAAAATCAATAAAATTGCTTCGGGTGGATAGTTGCTGTTTGGAATGTGGACAAAATGCCCCGTACTGTCAGTATTGCTGGTTAATGGATTTAGATAGAATTCGTTTTTTAAAAGTAGCTGATCAATAATAGTAGAACATCCAGTAGAACATAAATTAATCAGCTAGCTTTTCAATAATTTTGAGGATATGAAGACCAAATATGGCATCTTTGCCCTAAATAATGCCCAAAGATCATTATTATTTATCGAAAATGTAGTAAATACTAAAACGAGGTTCCATATATACCTATATATGTAAGATGTCCTATAATAAACTATATTACAGAACTTTTCATGTACAAACTGTAATAAACTTTTCCTGTATATCGTCTTTCTATTGCAAATATTGTCTTGAGAGAGAGAGAGAGGGAGAGAGTGATATTCTAAACTTTATTGAGCTCTACATTATTATTGACTTTAACAGTTAACCTTTTGCCCATGTTAAGTGCTAAGTAAACATTTCAAGCATTCATTTTGAACAACGTATATAAAAAACATCGTAATCAGACAGTGGAATAAATTACTAATAAGTGAAAAAGAGAATCTTTTCTTGAACCATCAATCTAGGCTTTCCGTGTGCCGAATGCCTAGAATGCCTATTGCCGGGTGAGTCCTCTATTTCCCCCCTAAAACTTTCTAAATTTTCCACTAAATTCACCAACTTTAACTCTAAACCTATCTAAATTTTCCTCTAAATCCACCAACTTTAACCCTAGATGTTTAACTCATATTTTTCTATTAATATACCCAAAATTTACCCCTATTATTAGATAAGAATAAATTATTAGAAAAGTAAAAAATACCCCATGGGGTGAATCAAACCCTAAATCTAGGGGAAAATACTCCAATGTGGCCAATATCATTAGAAAATGCCTTTTTTGTACTCGAAAATCTCTTATTATCTGTCAAGACAAGGTTTATTGATATTAAATGCTTAGTACTATTCCCAGAACGATATTTCATTTATTATTGATTTAAAAATAAGTAGGGATAATAATTAAGTTACATTCTTAAATGTTTCTTAAATATTGTTTACATTTAGTTTATAACATAATTGCATAAACCAAACTTAATACAAAATGTAAAAAAAAAAAAAATTATACGCGTAGTATTATGTTATCACTTGGTAAATTTGGTAAAATAATATACAATTTCGTAGACTTTATAATATTTTATTTATAATATTAATTTATAAACTCATTGTGCGTGCGAACAATATTTAAGAATTGAAACTGATAAATAACATTTAAGACTGTTAACCTAGTAATTATATAATTACATACCTTCCTATTTTTATAGGTAATAAATAAATAATGTATCGTTTTGGGAATAATATTATTTAGTATTTAAATTTAATATAACCTATGTTGATGTACGTACGTACGCAAGTGCCTGGTTAAAAAATTTAAGCTTTAATTTGATGAAAGAGTTTATATTTTTTTAAAACTACTCGATTTAAATTTTCTTACAAAACATTAATTCGAAAGGGGGTACGTGTTGAAATGCATTTACATGTAACAAAGATAAATTTCCGCTCTTCCATTGCGTTCGTTAATGACTAGTACTTTTTACGAACAATTTTCACTTCATTTTCATTTAAATCTTTAATTTTGCAAAATGACTTCTCGTTATGCGTGCACGATATTAAGATATCGTAAATAAATAGAACTTTAAGAAGTTAGTACTATCATGTTTTTATTTTATTTTTTTTAGTCTTTTCTGCTTTTTCACATTGTTTTTCTCCCCTCCCCCAGTTGGACGGATCAGACAATCTTTTCCTTCCCTTATTTGGAGGGATTTATATGATTCCATTATTCTATTATAATATGAGTTTCTGAAAAATTTAAAACCAACTGTATGCGGTTGCAAGCAGAAATTTTATATAAAAAAAAATAATTTTAGAGATTATTATCACTTATCACAATCAGCGGTAATTCAAGCAATATCAAGTAAACCAATGAAAAGTCAAAAAATGGAGAAAAACAATGAAATAGTGCTGGAACAAGGAAATTGGGATCTTCTTCTGTCAAATAAGAAATAGTATATTTCTAGTAAATAAATATAGTAACCTGGTACCATTTGTAAGAAACTAAAAGAAAGGTTAGAGTTTCACAAATGATACAGTACATTTTGGAACGAAATGGCTTTAGTATGTTTTGTAATGAAATAATATACTTCTTATATATTCTCTATATATTGGAATGAAAGATGTATTAAGAATCTTTGGGAAAGAATTACAATTTCCAAACGTGATTATAAAGAACTTCTCTGTTAATTTGATATAATCGGATGACTGATTTTAGTATGCAATACAAATACCATAAGAATACAAATATCTGTCGATTTCGCAAAAATTGTCTGTAGAACCTTTTGGAAATCATCATCTCAATCATTATGATATGTTTTTATTTATATTATATTTGTAATTACAATAAACATAAAAATAAAAACAATGAAGGATAATAAAAAAAAATTAATAACAGTCCCATCGAATCTTTTTGGTCTTTAAGACCTGAAATTTACTTTTTACAACACCTATAAAATTGGAGGTCGGATTTTAAATAAAACCGGTTTCCCGCCGGAAATACCCTGCAAGGAATACCCTGATTTCGGTTTTTTACGATGCACTAGTCGTTCCATGGATTTTATGCTGGGGTCGGTCCTTAAAAGCTGTAAACGAAACTCCCATTCCGTATTGAAGGCTAAGCCATGAAGGAAGTATTAAGTTGCTGCGACAAATATTATGCTTCGGAGCCATTGGAATATTTTTTTAGGTTTTTTTTTTATAATTTACCATGTAGCGGAGAGGGGGAGGGGAAGGAGGCTCTGCTATGTATTATGTTCTCGTTTAGCTTTTTTTAAACGGACTAAATGTTTAGAAAGTAATACAATTAAATAAATAAGTTCAACGCTGATACAGCACCAATTGCTGCCTTGCGTTCATACCTTCAAAATCCAAATCCATCGAAGGCTTAGCTCAAATCTCCCACCTACGTCTTTGTCTAGCCCTCGGACGTTTAGCCGCTTATTTTTCAGGGATTTGTTCATTATTAAGCCCATGTTTACATGCCCTTTTCAATTAAATATTCAAGGGAATATACTGCGCAATACCACATTGCGTATCCTCTTAAATCCTCCACTGGATTCATCTATCTTCGGCCAAATATTTGACAACAATAATACATTTTTAAGCCGTTGTCCTTCCTCCCAAAGTAAGCGACCACGAACGAACAAGAGGAAGGATAATAGGAATAATAGTATTTTTTTCATGTTTCTGGAACGTGTAAGTTATTACCCTCCTTTAATCTTTCGTTTATTTCTTCCTTCTTTTAGTTATTGTTGATCCCGAATACTAAAATTTCTTCACATATTTTCTTTTCTGTATCGCTGAAATCATTGCCGTTTTTGCTGCTAACTTTATGTGTATATTTTGTTTTATTCGTATTTATTTAGAGACCAGAGCTACCGTTAACTGAACCCTGGCCAGAAACAAAATAATACACCTCTCCAACTCAATATTTAATGTATTTTATCTCTGTCAATACAATTAATATAGGGATTAAGTTATTATGAAAACGAAACTTACTACTTTGTAGTAACAAGAGTTTATTGTTTTACACGACATACGACACAATTTTTCTTATTATAATCTAATAATAATTACCTATTTAAGTAGAGTGTTCATGCTTGTAGCGATTGCACTATGTTCTTTCCTTAAAACAACGATTATTCACAAAACTCTTTTTGTCTTGTCTTCTTTTCTGCGAAAGTTAAAATAAACATGTCAAAATAATTTCTTCTTGCCAACCTAAACTCAATAGACAAACTCCTTCTTTTCTATTTAAAGTCTGAACAGCATGTACGAGTATATTTATAAATTATGCTATACTGTCAGAGCATAATTAAAGTACGTGATACTATTTATTATAGATTGTGGTGATCTTTTTTTCATGTATTTTGTTTTCATCTTCACCTAACATTATCAAATCTTTAGAATATTATAAATTAAATTATATAAAAAAATGAAAGTTATTGGACAAATTTGGAGTTGGATTTATGAAAATCTATTTACAGAGAATTCAATGGTAATTTTCATTTTTGTGTCACTTCCTGAACCTACCCGAGGTATTGTTCTCCCTTTTATAAATCTGTCCTCATCTTGATTAACCTGAATTTACAATTATTATGACCAGTTAGTGTTGATCCTATAACCAGACCCTTAACCTTAATAAATTACTTTTATTTATTACACTTTTTATGATTAAAAAAATAAACCTTTGCCAATATTATTTCGCCTTTTTCTTAGCAGTTTTTTAGGCTTTCTTGCCTTTAGCGGAACTTGAGAATTTAAAGTGAAATTTGAATTTTAGTTTATTAATTTATTAATAATTTATTATTATAGGAAATTCTTAATTAGAGACTAGGATTAGATACCCTATTATTTTGAATGTAAATTTCTCTTAGTATTATAAGTTAAGATCTTTAAATTGAAAGAATTTGACGGTAATTTTAATCATTTTAGAGGAGCCTGTTCTGTAATTCATAATCCACGATAAATTTTACCTTAATTTTTGTTTGTATATCTCTGTCTGAATTGAATGTTTTATGAGAAATATTTTCTTAAATTTTTATAGAAATTTATGTCAGGTTAAGGTGTAGCCATACCCATAAAATAGTTTTGTAGGATTCATTATTTAATTTTATTCATAAACATTATTTGCAAATTAGAGGATCGATTTCGATGAAATTACATTTCATCTTGTTATATATTGGCATAATAATTTTGATGCATATAACAATCAATACTTCATTTTTTAACGGATTTTGAAAAGACTAAAACAAGTTCAGTATGATCCGTTGGCGATACCGGCAAGTTTAACTAAAATTGTTTAACTAAGGATGGAATTTATCCCAAAAGTAATTCAAACATTATAATGGCGCAACTTAACCTGAAATTTGCTAAGTGGAGAGTAATGTGCAAAAATTGAAACTATTACTTTTAATAGCCTTCGAATCTCGTTTTCACAATTTTCATTTAAATCTTGAATATAGTGTTTGATAATCTGTTAAAACAAGAAGGAACAGGGTGTGTTTCAATTAAATTGAGAGATCTGAACCGAGGAGTGGGTTCAAAGCTCATCCTTGTTGATTAAAAAGTTTCCCATATTTTATCCTTCCTCCCTTCGACCTCTAATCCGTCGTGTGTTGTTTGCCATGACAGATAGTGCAAAACCCCTGCTTTTTTTTGTTTTCTTTTAAGTATTAAAAAAGCAGTTTATTCTTTACATTTAATTAAATGTCCTTATGGAATCATATTCTGATGGTTTATAGATTTCGCATTGAAGTCTTATCATAGAGATAAAATTGCAGTTTGTTAGAAATATTTAATGTACCAGATACTTTATTAAGAAAAAATAAAATAAAATCGAAGAATTGGGGTAACCCGGCATATTAGAAATTTATTAAGTGTTTTTAATTCAGGTCGTTCGTTATATTACATGAAAAAAAAAAAATTAAAAATTGGTCATTGGTAGGGGTGAACGCTGTATGTAAGGACAGTCAGATAAGAGTATGTACTGTAAATACATTAAGAACTGTCATTTGTTTCATTTTAAAATTTGGAGACTGGAGGGAAAGCAGGGTGGCGGTTTCTAGTGAGTGTAAACTGGTGATACCCAGTTTCTCATTAGAACTGGCTCTTAAATGGCTACGTGATATATTTACTATTTTCTGAAAGTAATAGTAAACAAAAAATGCTTCATCTTTACTTTCTTATGATTATTTGTCACAGTCCTGGTTTAATATCAAGGTTTCTTGATTTTTGATTTTTAACTCCTCGACATTATTAACTCCTTGTTGATATCTCTCTTGGGAAAAAAAAATGGCTTGTGTTTTACGTTCGAACGCTGTAATGTGATGTACCTAAGTCCCAATTTGTTTAGCAATTGATTTTTTTTTTACATTTTCCGTTTTTTTGCAAGCTTTAATTTGGGTTAGTGAGTGCAGTAAATTAATTTGATTTATATTTTAAGTTCAAATGTTGTTCCTCCTCGGCATCATTACCTACCTGTTGATATCTCTCTTGAGAAAAAAAAATGGCTTGTGTTTTACGTTCGAACGCTGTAAGGTGATTTACCTAAGTCCCAACTTGTTTGGCAATCTATTTTTTTTTTACATTTTCCGTTTTTTGCAAGCTTTAACTTGGATTAGTGAGTGCAGTAAATTAATTTCATTTATATTTTAAGTTCAAATGTTGTTCCTCCTCGACATCATTACCTACCTGTTGATATCTTTCTTGAGAAAAAAAAATGGCTTGTGTTTTACGTTCGATCATTGTTAGGTGATTTACCTAAGTCCCAACTTGTTTGGCAATCGATTTTTTTTTACAATTTCCGTTTTTTTGCAAGCTTCAATTTGGGTTAGTGAGTGCAATAAATTAATTTTATTTATATTTTAAGTTCAAATGTTTATTTTTGTTTATCAAATTCATTTTACTATTATTTTATATGTTTGCTTATATCTAAAACATTTATAAATCAACAAACTGTTTTTTTCTTACTGCCCTTGTTTTTTTATTCATGAAAACTGCACTTTCTATCTTATGCCTGCAGGTACATTCAAGTATGTCCATAGGCATATATGCTATTTGTAACTAAGGACTTCAATTACATCTCCGAATTTTGTATGTATATGTATATATACATATATACACACAAGGTTACAGAGCATAATATGAGAATTTTTTTAAGTGAAAATATGTTTCCCACCGGCTGATAAAAATAAATCTACAAATTTTGTCCTTAGATACAGCGGTCTCCCTTACTTCAACTTCAAGACCTTACGTTGCAACAGTTGTCAACTCTCTTATTTATTCTATGTTTTGGTCCTTTTTCAGCCAAATACGCTCGCTGGTTGCCAACATATTGGTTTTATTAGTGAAGGAAATTATGTTGATAAAAATAAATTAATTTCCTCATATTTTTAGTTGTGCTATTTAAGTTCAAATATATTTTGTTCTTATGATTTACTCTATGTACTTTTTGAACATGAATTTCTCATAGCAGATTCAACGTTTTTCATAAGTTTGATATAAACATTATTTTGGACACTAAAGCTGATGATAAGATGCAACGAAGATAGTAATTAAAATATAATTACAAATAAATTTTTAGAATATTGTAGATTATTGCGATGAGGGCACTCACTTATTAGAAAATCAATATCACAAGATGAGAGCGCTTTCACTTAATTACGATTCTCTGGTAATCTTCAACTTTATCTTCATCCTGCTTTGCATCTCTACTTAATCAAGTCCAAGCACTTGAGTTGATTATAAAACAATGACTGAAATGAGAATTAACTAATCAAGAGGTTTATAATTATTTTTAATTAGTAAAAAAAAAAGTATGAAATAAATATGGTCGAAAATTGTAAATAGTTTACCTTTTTTTTTTTTTATTGTTGACGCGTTTCTTCTTACATATGCAAATCTAAACGAATAGCTTTTGGCTGCTCTATGTTCCGTCAAAAAAAGGATCTAAAAGATAACTTTTTAAGTTTTGCTCTTTCGTCTATTGTTTAACGTACTCATAAGTATGTCTGCCTTTTGTTGATGTCGCCCATTTTTGATTCCAGGTCTGTCTTGTTTTAAATATCAGTGAATGTTTTGTTGCACTAATCGATGCCTTTTTGAAAACTATCGGAAGAGCAGCGTTTTTTTCCACAGCCGTTGCCACTTCATCCGTCAGCTAATGCAAAACGTGGAACAAATTTAGTACATCGGGACTGAGTAGTAATCTTCCAAAGAGCATGTCGCCAAATACCTCTAATCGGTGGTCTTCAGTCGTCGTTTTAATTTTTGTTCGATATAACAGTTCTCAACTTTACATCTTTATTTTGCAATCGATTATTGGAACTATTTCTTCTTTCCTTTGGTCTTTTGGAATGTTTTTATTACCTATAACTGTCGATTGATTTTTCTTTAGTACTTAAACTGGGTCCATGTTTGCTGCCGATTTCTTCTGTAATTAGTTCAGATCGTTTAGATCGGCCTCAGATTCTGAAGCGACAATTAAGCCTCCACTCTTTGTTCCTCTTAAATGTTTTTATTCCGACTTCTAGTTTTCTATAGTTGATTACATGTTTTAACAGAGTCTTCCTATCGTCTGTACAATCTGGATTAGCTTTCTCTATAATAGCTTCATGTTCTTTTGTTTTTTCGCCTGCAATTTGATCATTTCGCTCTGAAATGAGATGTTGAAGTTAGGCTCAGTATTCCCTGGATTTCTTTCTTAGTATTCTGTACGAAGATTTCCGAATGTTAATTTCAAGGAGTAAATCCGTCGAAAGATGTCTTATTTTACTGAATCTTTAATCTTCAGCTGTTTTAGATTTCTTTAAAAATTAATTCCAAATATAAAGGCTGCCTCGCCCGACGTCATGGCAGATTCTTATTCAATAGTTAAATCATTAAAATATTGAGAGCAATAAAAATACTGGAACTTAAAATTGCATCAGACTGGCATATAACTATTTTATTGCTTATAAATAAAATTCAGCATGATCAGTGTATTCAAAAAAATGTCTATGAGTCATATAATTCTTAATAATATACGATTACATATGTATTAATAGTATTATTAAAATAATCATAATTTATCAGATTTTTGTTATAATTTTTAAAAAATTTCTTGTTTTTCTGTTACAGCAGTCATGAAGATGATTGGTTGAAAAAACAACAAAGTCCCAACCCGGTAAGCATTTTTTAGTATATCATTTCTAAAAATTATAGAGTTTTCTTTAACTATCATTTATAACAATCCTTAGATTAAATATTTTATACTTCCGTTAGCAGGAATTTTTTAAAACTAAATTTAGTAATAATTTAAAACTGAAGCAATTAAATCAAATTCGTTTTGGTTTTTCAATGTGAAGACAGTTTATTCGTTTATTACATACCACATTACCTAACGAATGTATTTTATGGAGTGTTTCAGAATGATTTATCTTTTATTAAAATATCGAGCTTCATAGAACTTTGCATTGATTGGCCTATAAAACAAATGGGAATTCACTGCCTTATCAGATTCCGAAAAACAGCCCGTCCTTTCTCTCCGCTAAAGCGATAAGGGGTAATTCTTGATGAATTTAGTAGATTTGATGTTAAGAATATGATAGAAGCTGCTGTTGATTTCAAACGTAAAATTCAGTATAATTTATGTGTGGCCAGAGAAATGAGAAAAGACAACGCCGTGTGCTTAAGCTAATTATTCAGTACAATAACATTTTTAAATATAATTTATATAATTTTTACAACCTAATATCGACAATATTTTTTTTCCTGGTTGGCACTACAGACCATGAACATCATTCGCCTTGGAGATATTTATTTATTCGTCTTCTTACAGACATTTATTTATTTATGACATAATAATAATAATAATAAAAGGCTTAGCGAATCCGGAGGTTCGATGCCGATACCACTAATCGCTGTCTACAAATCTCGGTCCACCGACTACCTTCCAAACCCAAATTCATTAGATCACTCTTAATACTATCCTCCCACCTACGTTTCGGTCTACCCCTCGGACGTTTACCAGTCAGCTCAGCGTTTATTAACTTTTTAGGAATTCGTTCGTTACTGAGCCCAACCACTTTGCAAGCCCATTTCACTGCCAATTCACTGCCTTATCAGATTCCGAAAAACAGCCCGTCCTTTCTCTCCGCTAAAGCGATAAGGAGTAATTCTTGATGAATTTAGTAGATTTGATGTTAAGAATATGATAGAAGCTGCTGTTGATTTCTGCTGTTGATTTCTGCTGTTGATTTATGACATAATAATTTACATTATTTTAAAAATATAGCATTATTTATAAAAGAGTATAAATGTATAATATATATTATATTATTTATAATATATAAGTTAATAATTTATTTAATTGTTTTTAATCATTATAATCCATACAGAAAGTATTGGGATAATGTTTTCAATACATTTATTTATTAAATGGCATTGTCCTAAACCACCGAATAAAGATTAAACCAAAATAACCTCTGAAGATACGCCAGATTGGCTAAGCCAATTCTTTTCTAATCAAGAAAAATAAATTAAAAAAAAAGAGCAGGGTAATTGTAAGAAAGGATAGGAAATATTTGATAGGAAATAGGAGAGGAAGTGCAACCGTTGATTCTACAATTTCAATATTTAAATTTTATTTTTTAGCGTAACTTTAATTTATACATGATATAAATTATTACGTTATATGACGAAAAGGCTACGAAGTAAGGCGATGCGTGCTAAAATGGAGTTCTTATAGAGCGCAGAGTGGAAATCAAGGAGGAGCTGATGAGAAACAAGCCCTGACATGGTTTGTCTAGAAGACTCTAGATAAGAAACTTCTTGGTCGGTTTGGACAGGATTAATGAGCATAAATAAAACGATGGAAGTGTAAAAAATAGATAAGAGGCTATAGAATTTTATACATCGGTCATAAACAAGGAATTATCGTGGAAGAACAATAGGCAAGGAATAGGCTCTAGAGGAGGAGGCTCTAGAGAGGCATCTGGTGCGGACGGCTTGAAGAAATAGTTGAAAGGGTGGAAAAGAATACGGATAATAATTTTTATTATTAAAAATGGAGATCTTGGGTCTCCTCGGTGAAATCCTTCTGTCGATAAACAACGATCGGCTTATAGTTAACCTTTCCCGAAGTCTGAGTCTTCTACTCGTTCTTCTTCCTAGTATTTTAGCTTTGTAAATTGATTTTATACATTTGTATTGCCAAACTGGCTTAAAGGCAAGGGTATTGGAAACTTGTATATATCCAGTAATTCTATAATGCTGTAATGTAATGCTGGAACGCAATTCAAATTTTCTATAAGCATCTTAAGAATAAATAAAATACCGTATCAGCAAATAAAGAGTAAAGAGGCTTATAGTTCTTTAAAGAATGAAAATAAAGCTATTATTATTATTACCAAACATGGCTGGTACAAACGTGAGGTTGGGTGACCGCTACAGACTATCTCTGCTCCCGCTAGCAATAATTGTCTGTAAATGAGTGCCAACCAGGAAAGAAAATATGTTATCGACATAAGGTAACTATTTCTCTTTGAAGTTAAGTAAAAAGATAAAAATAGCTTCGGTAACGAATGTCACTTCAGTTTAAGAGGTCACTATTAAGTGAGAAAGTTCCTGAAAAAATAATATAATAAATAAATTAACAGACATCAATAGGATGATAGAGGAACATGCGATCCAATCCTGGCCAATTTGAAAAAGTTGTATTGCCCGTATTTACATTCTATTATGTGTCAGCTGAAATAAATTTTAATTCGGCGTCCTAGAAACTTTTAACTTTTAAAGAAGCAATCAAGTTCATTTATTTACCAGAAGTTACCTCTTCTTGTTGTTAACGGCTATACACATTATTGACAGGCTGAGATAGCCAATCCTCAAACCAGTGTTTGACTTTCAGGCGATAGAGCGTAGGAAAAAGGCGGTGGATCTAAACTGGCCCTTTAATTATCCAAAGGGTGGTAGGAGGGATGGGAGGGAGAGAGTAGGAGTCAACAGGGCCCGATGGCTTCTTGTTTGCCTTTAATTCCCCGCCGGAGCCAACACCTGAGCCTTCAATATTACCTCTCTTGGTTAATTATTTCCAAGGTAAATGGCTCGCCTATTAAGCTACATCCTCTGCCCGGTGGTCAGCGGGGCCAGATGTCAACTCAATCTACATTAGGTGAAGTGAATAAAACTGAACACTTGCATGAGGAATGATCCTCAAAAACGTGATCAGATGCTCCGATTGGATGCAAATAAAGAGAAGTTACTCAATAAAATACTTGCTAAGTGTATGGGGCATGTCCTCCAAACATGGATTGATTATTGATTCGGAGTACCTGCTCACTTTTCTAAGTTAATGAAACTGAGAACGTGCTCCGCTGTGTGAGTGGGTACTCAGTAAAATGCTGGGTCTACTAAGAGTAGACTAATACCCGCTGATAACTGCAGGCTATATCTTAATTGAGTGATATAGAAAAGGGGAGCTATTGGTTTGTCCCTATGAATCATTTTATTCTAATGACAATATAATAGTTTATATCATAATAAAAATCACAATAGAAGCACCACAGAATAAAAAACAACAGGATGCGTCAAAAGCAACTGACACATTTCAAGGCTAGCTAAAATCCAAACTAAGTAATTTTTTTTAAACTCACATTTGAAAGTACAGAAAATTCCATTTGAGTTACTGTAGTTAAAAGTTATGAATAAGTTCTTAAAATGGGATTTGCAAATCAAAAACGTCAACAGCAAATAATTAATAAATGATTTAAAAGACCTCTGGATTTCTTTTATACCTAGTTATATCAATATAATATATATATATATATATATATATATATATATATATATATATATATATATATATATATATATTGTCGGTTTGGACGAACTGCATTTTTGAGATAATAAATGTTTGTTGCTAAATAATTAACTTTACGCTTCATTATTAACAAAATTGTGAAATTATCAATAATTATTAGTTAATTAATGATGATTTTGCAATATTGTCAATAATTAAAGAGTAAATTTAGTTCAGGAACAGGTAAAATTGCTACATCTTTTAAAAAAAAAAAAATGCTGTTGATCACTTTTATTACTAAACGGACGATATTATACCTATATATTTTTAAGCTGTGATTATTCGTATTTGAAGATATTTATTTAGTAAATATCGTTATATTTTCACATTTTTAACTATTTCTTATTTCCAAGCTATGTTTAGTATAGAGAATTTTATTAAATTGATTGATAATTTTCTTCCTGAAAGATTGGGGAACATATTTACACCTATAGTTAACCTATGTTTTATCAGTATCTGAGGATAATGTAATATATTTTAAATAACTTCAGCAGACGTAAGTAAAACGATATGTAATTTTTTTATTTGAGTGGTTTGATTTTTCTGTATGTAATTTTATTTGTATAAGAAGTGATTTATTGATAAAGTAATCCAGAAGACTGTGGAGCAATTAGGTTTAGGAAACGTATTTAGGAGAAAATCCCAGAAAAAAATAGTGATCTCATTTTTATTAGAAGTAATGTTAGTTATTTCAAAATACCACTATTGCCCATATTTGCTTTCTTTTTCGTTTTTTTCAATTTTATTTGTTCTTTTATTATTTTTCTGAAATTATTTCTGTTGATGTTGTATATTAAAATTGTGAGTCCAAGTCTAACTTTTTATAGAGAAATTCATAAACCAAATAAATATCTAAAAAAAAAAAAAATATGGTACGGTGTAAGCATCACTTTCACTCCCTGTGAAAAATTGTGTGATGAAATGTGTTTCGCAACCTCTAATAATTATCAATTTTTAAAATAATTTTAAAGAATTCTCATAAACATTACTTGAAATATTTTCAGCATACGGCTGCACTTCTTCACGTCCTATCACAAAAGTACAATCAAGTAGATTTTTAAACAATTGCAGTACGACGATTTCATGACATATTTTTAGCTCGTCAAGTTGAAAATAGATTTAAAATTTGTTCATTTAGTTTCCATTAAATGATATAAAAGAAGAAGTTATTAACTGCAACAATCTCTAAAGTTTATCATACACAACTTTTTGCCGAAATAATTGCTCTGACATCCCAGACATATACCTAACTTAAATACGAAATTTCATTTTCGTACAACTTTTCGTTTTTTAGCTATACCTACCAAATACACTCACACAGATCATTTTGCGAGACTTGTTTATTTAAGCTCGTAGGACCTCAAAACACGTATTTTCATTGAAAACTCGGATTCGAATTTTTTCTATATCGTAAATTTCATATATAAATGAGTGAAAGTAAAAATGAGTAATTTAGTAAAATAAATTAGCCATTAGAACTCCAAGATTTAATTTTTTAATTTAGTTCGACATAATGGCTATTTTATTTTACTAAATTATCTAGATAACACTTAAAGCAAAAAACACAACTAGAAGAAAAATAAGTACTGTGCCGAAAAAAATATTTACCTAATTCTCAGCAGCGAGATGCATATTTAAAAATTCTTAAATTCGAATTATACAAATATAAGTTAATTAATATTTATTTTTAAAAAAATCATTAGTGTAGGAGTTTCTATAAAATTCAATAATTGTTTAAATGAAATGAGTAACAATTTTAACGAATCTGTCACTAAATGTTTGTCCGAAAACACTTAACATTGAAGCAGCTGTGAATAGATAAACAATCTTCAAAGCGCTTCAAAGACTCTTTTAAGTCTTACTCCGCAGTACTTACGCCTCGCTCTTCATAAACAGAAGACCATTCATAAAATAATAAAAAAACTTATTGTTAATCTTGGTCTGGAAAAGATTAATAAGACCTGCCTAACAACATTAACGATCATGAATAATTGATCCAAGGAGTACAATTAATTAATTAGCTATTAAGCCATTAAAATTTTTCTCGCAATTTCAGAGGTTTTTTTTAGACAATTCATTTTAGTTTAATTTTTAATTAACTTTCAGCTAACTCATTTTTATTACATTCTTCTAATTATTTATACTACTAGAATATTTAATTTTATTTTATGATTTACTGTTATGATTTTTATTTTAATGTTTCATTTAACTAATATTGTATTAGTTAATCATGTTACAAAATCAGGTAAACTATGCCTACGTGAAATTTTCTTGAGAATAAATCGTAATTAAATAAAATTTAAAAAAATAAATTAACAAACAGCAACATTTTTATGTATCATTTGTAATGTTGAACTTTAAAAATATGTATAATAAGAATACTTTGAAGTTAAGAAATGTATAATATTCAAAACTACTAGCAATAATCTAATGCCAACTAATTATAAAATTTTACGTGTAGACTGTTATAAATGTAATTTACTGGGAAGCCGCAAATAATTTTGTCATCACCACAATAGCCTGTTATATTTATTATCACATTTAAATATAATTGTTGTACGTAAATAATAAGTTATAAGATGTTAAAATGAAATGGAATGCTGGATTTTTGTCCTGAATCGCAGATTTCAATATTTCCTGTTTTGAGATATTTGGGATATTTTCATGTCAAATAATTATCACTGAGGCATATTATCTTTTTATAATTTTATTGCTATTAAAAATTCGTTAACGTTTTAAACTTTATTCTGCCATAACGTTTTTTATTTTTATGGTTCAATAGTTTCTATTTCTGCACCCTGGTCTTTATTTTACTACAGTCATCAATTCAATATACAATATGAAAAAACTGAAATTTCCCAATATATAATATATATATATATATATATATATATATATATATATATATATATATATATATATATATATATATATATACATAAATAAATATTTATATATTTTTTCTTTTTCTTTTATGGTAATCCCATAAAAGAAGAATTTATTTATTGAATAAATGTTTCATTCCTTTTAGAGGCAAACTACAAATATTGTTGGTTTTATGCCTATAATTTAAATAATACAAAATAATTTATGTTAAAAGTTGAATGTAAAATATGTTAACTTAAGAAAAATTACAAAATAAATAAAAAATAACAAAATAATATATAAATAATATAATAAATAACAAAATAGAACAAAACAATAAAATAATATTAGAACAAATAATAAAATTAAATTTAAAAATATATATAAAATAAATAAATAAAATTTAAACGTTTGAAAAACAAAAGAAGCGACGATACAGATTTAAAACTTTCATTTTTTCTTTCTTTAAACCTTACAAAATGTTTTTAAAACCTAACAAAAAAAAATTTAACTTTTAAATAGCTAAAGAAAAAATAATAAAACTTCAAACCTCGCAAAAATAAAAATTTAAACGTTACACTTATTTAAACCTTAGTAAAAAAGAAAAAGAAGAGAAATTTAGGTAGCTCTTCTAGTCGGTCAGTTGTTCAATGTCAACTTGTTTATAAATATATATGTGTGTGTACGTGTCTGTCTGTCTTTGTGTGTGTGTTTATATAAATTATATGTGCATGTATAATTTTTTAGGTAAAATAATTTTTGTCTCGATCGGCTGTAAAAATAAAGCGGTTTTCGAAATTATATGTTCACAGCACTTAAACGAAATGGGTTTTAATAATTTTTAAGAGTGAATTTTTATACGTTATAAAGCCACCTATGGCTTTATCTCTTTACGAGCCAGGGTAAACGAGCAGTGCTGGCCGCTGCAGCGCAATATATTTCTAAAACCACTGGACCAAACCTTTTGCAAGAGTATTTTAGCAAAAAAAAAAAAAAAAATCACTGTGTTGGTAGCGTAGGAGGTGAGGAGGCTAAGTCGGGAATTGTATAAAGTTTGAGAAGCTGTTCTGATTCACCACTTTATTTCTCACTCTCAGCACTAAACTTTCCTGCACTTTCTTCATACCCGCAGTTCCTTTTATTGGAGGGACTCGGATCGGATTCAGATTTACTCCTTATTTATGGAAACCCATCGCTCCATCATCCCCGAACCGGTAGATTGAGTAAGTTTAAACATGGAAACTTATACTTGATTGTAAGTATGAGTTAATAGTTCAACCAGAAGTTAGAATCTAATGATAAATGTTCAATAATTGTTTTATAATTATTATAATTATAATTATAATTATAATTG
This sequence comes from Rhaphigaster nebulosa, assembly GCA_948150685.1. Classification (NCBI taxonomy): domain Eukaryota; kingdom Metazoa; phylum Arthropoda; class Insecta; order Hemiptera; family Pentatomidae; genus Rhaphigaster; species Rhaphigaster nebulosa. Next base: position 37,948,869 of record OX411308.1, on the reverse strand, counting down.
TTATATTAATTCATGTGGAAGTAATAAGAGCGACAAATTTAAAAATTAAATTTACCCTATGAAGAAATAAAAAGAAAACATTGTAAAATAACTTTTTAGTTTAACCAACCAAGGACGTAGATATGATAAAATATTTAAAATAACTTATTAATTTATTTAGAATTTTTCAAAATCGGCTGGAGGCTTACGTGATATTTTAATACGAGGAAGTAAACGGTGCGATTGTTCAAGGAGTGTATTTTAAATACCTGAAGAACAGAATTGAGAATAAACAGAATAATATAGATTGTTGCACAATAGTATAAGTTGTTAGTTCGAATTAGCTCGTGCCTATAATTTTTATTTAAACTTAAATATGTGTGATTTAACGTATGGCAATTGGTCTTCCACTAGATAGAACTTTTCCTTAACAAACTGTTTACCATTGAAATTTTGTTTTCGAAAATTCGGTCTGGCATTGTATATTATTTGATGAAATAAATTAAAGTATACTGTAATGCCATTATGCTGTTGTATAACGATTCTTGCTGTATTTGCGTCCAATATTTATGTAATGTATAGCAGTTTGAAATATAATAACTTAAACAAATTATTTTTATTTCTAGACCATCATAAAATGTTTTGTTGACCCGGTGATATATGCTACATGCGTTGTCTTAAAAATTTAAGTCAACTAAATGATCCTCCTTATTTTTTTTTCAGTATCCTGATGGCGCTTTTTTGCTACTTAAATTACGCTGTTGGTTTTCAGATTATTTTGGATAATAGTGATGTATTAATCGAATCGTATAACCCTGGACTCAGGTTAGCTTTTAAGAAGAAACCGAAAAAACATACCCAGTAGAAAATAAAAGGAATAAATAATGCATATAAAGCTGGGTGTATCTTTTCCCCAAGTCAGGTGTGGTGAGGGCTTCTGTTTTGTATTCCGTGCTTTCCTCGATTTTCCCTTACAATGGCCGGAGCTGGCAACTTCATCTTCACAGGCTTCTGCTAGGGTAATATTCAGCAATCATTTCTCCCTTCACTCCCTCTTTCCTTCCATCGTAAATATATCTGAGATCCATAAAAATTTATATATCGGGGAATAGAAAGGAGAAGAAAAAAATGCTTTGGAGAAGGACATAGATCTAGGCACTAAGAGATGGTTATATTCGGGATTTGTTGTGTCAGGGACATAAAGAAGGGACCATTCTCGTGGCTGAGTCGATCTATATTTTTATTGAGATTTTTCTTATTTGCTTTCAAGGTTCCACTAAGGAGTTTGTGTGGAGTGTGACATTGATAATTAGGGAATTTCCTAACTTAGCGTGATTCTTATTCGTTTTGAAGTCTGCCGATGGGCAAATATCTTAACAATCGATTCTTGTGCAAGTTATATATAGCTGCCCGTTAAATTTCATCAAATCAATCAAATCATGACAAGGAAATCTTGCATTTATATATATCATGCTCTTTAAGGCAAGTCCACTGTAAGAAAATCGCGTGATAGGAGAAAATTATAGTTGACATTTACCCTGATAAACTAAATAATAGACCTTCCAAAATAGGTTTTTAATTGTTAAACAATATATAAAATGAACAGTGAACTGCATATAGAGAATTGAGAAGAGAATTTTTAAATAAATTGAAAATATTGCTTATTGATCATTAAATGTTGTTGGACTCTGAGGATATGGTAATAGCCAAAAAAACGTTGGTCCTGATGTGAGAATGATTAATAAAATTATAAGGAAGATATATAGGTCACATTTACCCTGATGAACTGTATAACATTGAAATTTAAAACATTTTCTTTTTTTTAGCAATGTTAAATATTATTTATGCCATTGGTAAACTCTTACCCTTTTTCTCTACCTCTTCTAGGTAAGCATCACGAAAACATCAAAAGGTCCCTATTTAGTTCTCACTAGTCTTGAATTGTGCCTTTTATATTTTTAATACTCTCCAGAATCCTGTTTTATATACTCATGCCAAGATCCTTTTTATATCTGCTCAGCTTATAGCAATCTTTTTTTTTTCATATGTCAATTGTATATTTTAACATCCCTTTATACTAAACCGCAAGAAAGGAACTCTATCCAAAAGAGCCAACCTTCCTAGAATCAGTCCTTCAAACTCTCTTCGGTCCTACATTAAAGTTCCCCAAATTCATCCTCTCCCCAATCTGTGGGCTTATTTAGGTTCTCACCATTTACAGATTCATTCCAGATAATTCCACAGTGATGATTTAACAGAAATATAATAAAATGTCTGAGTAACAGTTCTTGATAATAAAAGTTAATCCTTAGAATATCTACTGCTGTGATTTATTTTATCCGCGTTACATCAGTCTATGAATAAAGATCTATGTTTACCGTTTGGAATTCAGTTGTTTTGAAACTCTGTGTACATAAACCGCTTATTTCTGGTGCTCACCTATTTCAACTCTTTGTCCTAAGATGAATCTTAGAGGCTTCAGATTGTCAAGCGTAGTCGTATCTTCCTTCAGATCTGCCTTATTTCTATAACTTTCATTATTTTTACAAAGTGAACCCTGCAGATTTCATATGATGTTTCCATGTATATGGGGCAAGTCTTGGACTTTTGAAAATTGAGCATACCGCAAGCCGACACCGACATGAAATATATTTTAATTTCCACTCCAGTTTTTCCAAAAAATACAAAAGTTAAAACAGAAAAAAAAGGACCTAATTGTAATAAATCCGACACTTTTAGCGGTTAACATGTTAATTATGATTTGAAACATTTAATTGGTATGGACACGTAACAAGGACTAAGAAATATTTCAAAACTTGTCCCTGATAGTCTATAGGTTTGGATCTCTTGCATAGACCTCTGGCAACATATTTATATATAATTACTATAAACAAATGGAAGATTCCAAAACACAAAGCCTTAAGTCTCTAAAATACCGGCAACCAACTAACCGGTCAACGTTTCGCCAATTCAGGCATCAGCACATTCATCAACAATCACATCAACCGTCTAGAAACACGCAGCAAACAGAGACATCACATCACTCCAAGACATCCAATCAGATACTGAAGGCAAAGGGAGGTAACATAACAACAGCTGAGAAGGTTATATTCAAACAGCTGATACACATAGAAAACAACTAAAAAATGTTTTCTCTTTATCGTTATTAATGTACTGAGGCTCCAAAAATTGGAAGATTTTTCGTCATGTTTTCTGCTTTTATATTCTACCATGAATTGGCCATAATATATACGTTTATGAGCTTCTATTAGTCTTTTATGCCCATTTAACTAGTAAAATCGTTTGTAGTACTTGTGTATGTCTATTAACAATCAATATGAAGTTATTGTCTAAACATTTTTTATGAATAAATATTTATAAATTTAGCGTACTATTAATAATAAATTAGTCTCAAAATAGCCCATGTAATGAAATAATGAAAAATCTATGTATAATATTAATGAATAGCTAAATGTATATACGGATATGGTCATAACTACAAAAATAGGATGCATATAGTATTTAAATAATGAAATGACTTTTAGAGCTCATTAAAATTATGATTACATAGAGCACCTAAGCATTAAAATACTTTCTGTAAATAACAACTTCTTTAGGGGTAGTGAGTGTTTTTCACAAGCGGGAGTCGTAACCCACCACCTGACCTAGAAATGATAGATGGGGTGTCCTCTCTCAACCTAAGAGCCTTTTAAGGCATCCTCCAAGAAGGATGATTCGAGAAATCTGTGCAATGGGCTGTAAGTTTTGTTTCGATTGAATTCCTGCCGAGGTCTATCAGTCTAAATCTTCGTAACATCCTCATCTCCAATGCCGAAATGGTATTTCAGCCATAATCGCCCTGTAAATTATTCGAATTTATTTCTTTTTAAATAGCTGTTTCCTTATAGAAGGCGTTATTCAAATAACTATACAATTTTTATAACAATTAGTAACTTTTACGGAATGTTCATACTTATGAATATGTTATAATATTTTTTCATGATTTAGTCTTCATCATTTAATAAAAAAAAAAAGTTTTATTTTAAATTTTTCTGTAAGATTATATCTATAATCTTCATTCTGATAAGATTTAATCAATATTATGTATATTATCGGTATGTTTATTTAGCTTTAGATTAATGTTAATTATTATAATTAATTTATTATTATTATTAATTATTATTATTAGATTAGTTTTAAATTTGGTTTATATAAATTGGGAAGAGAAAATTTCGGATTAAATATCATTAAAATTTGATAATTTACCGACAGTATTTTCTAGTAGTTTTAATGTATATTTTAACAGGTTCATTTTTTGGATTGTATTAAGTAATTTTTTCCTTTGTATGCCTAAAAATGGTTTTAATTTCAACATTTAAATATCTACCAGTTCTAAAATTATTTATCAATTTGTATATCATTTGATCGTTAGCCGAAAGTAGAATTTTTCAAACAGATAAACATTAATTAGAAAATCGAACTCAAAGATGCTTATCAAAAAGTTATGCGTTGTTCTGTAAACTATCTCTTCTGGATTAGCTGATTTTGTAGCGTTTCGCTTATAATATTGTATATATCAAGGAAACAGCAAGTGTGCATCGCCTCTTATTTCTTGATTAAGATAGCATAAAAGCTCAACCAAGGAAAAACAATTTTTAACTCACTCTCCTCAAAATTTGAGGTTTTACGTTTCAAGATACGTAAAATCCAAATATTGAATAAGAAATAATTCGTCCTTCCGCCGTACGCCGTCCGCAGCTCTTCTCTGAGACGACTGGACCAATTATCTGGTGATTTGACAACAAAGTCATTGAGTATCCCAAGTTGGTTCTCGGAAGTCGAGATTAATATCCGTCAATTTGTTTCTAAATGGCAGCCGATTAGAGATTATATGGGACTCGGTCATTTATGAAGATAGAGAAAAAATGTTATATGTTTTTGAATAAATATAACAAGCCATTAAAAAAAAAATGTATATATATATATATATATATATATATATAAAAGTTTTTGTTTTTTATTTATTATAACATAATAATAAATAATCGACCAAAAAAAAAATGTAGCTCCCCTCAAAATTTGAGGTTTTACGTCTCAAGATTTGTAGAATCAAATTATCGAATAAAAAAAAATCATCATTGAAATCGAACCAGTATTAGTATAGATAAAGCGTATTGAACTTTGTAGACTAATTCCCCGGCGCTCGTGACGCATGACTTCCTGACTTACCCTTTTCCATTTCTTCCTGTCCTACGCCTCTCTCTTCCAATCGCGGACTTCCAGCTTCCTCACATGTCTCTCCACTTCATACTTTCTTGGATCCTTCCTCTACTTCCACAAGCTTCTTGGTCGTTCCTTTTTCTTTTTCCCACAGATGTGCGCCTCAAACATTTACCTCTTTATCTTTTCACTTTCTATTCTGACCACATAATCTGCCCAGCTACTTGCTTTAAGGAAAGTCGTATAAATGGGCACACCATATATTTTTTGAAATATAACCATTTGGAAATAATAAATCGTTGTGTTAAAATTTTCAGCGTTTTTTAAATAACAATACTAACTAAATGTGTAAACATTTACTGGTAAAAATTAGTTAAATAAATATTAATTTCGTATTTCATTAACATATTTTTAACCTTTCCTTCTTGCTAATCAACCCCGCCTCCTTCCTTCTATACTTAATGGTTCAAATAATTCCCTAATTCCTATATAATATTCAATATACTGTTCAAATAATTCCCTAATGCTTCAAATAGTTCTCCCAATTCCCCCAGTTTTTCCAACTCTATTCCCTTTCTGGACTTTTCTGTTCCAGGATGCGCCAACTCTAACGGCCTCTTCGGTTCACATAATTAATATAATTTATAGCCATCGAAATATCAAGTAAAACATATCTCCAATGTTTATTCATAAAGTGGTTGTTATTATTCTCCATCAAAATTAATTCCCTATTTTAGATTATAACAAAATATTAATTTATTCAAATAACTGAAATACTCTTTGATTGTATTACTACCGTACTAATTGAATATAACAATATTCTCTTCTTCTATCCAGACGTTGAGATACCGCCCTTTGAGGGTACCATAATGGACTGACTGGGTTGTGGTTCAGCCGTTGGTAAGCTAACTTGTACTGGACTCCGTGACTAATCCCATCATTGCCATCAGGAGCTTCCACAACCCCTTCCCTTCCCCCTCCCACTGTTCAATATATCGTTAATTACCCCACTAGAGCAGGTTACATTGTGCAGAAGGTAATTTAATTAAGGGTATAAGTTTATTATACGAATCTGTTAAGAATCTATGGAGTTGATCCTTTACTACCATCCTTGACTTCAATCTATTTCATAATAAGTACTGGGTTTATTTTCTAGAAACATTATCATAAAGAAAATTTCAATATTATATGAAATAAATTTTAATTACATCTAGTATCTCAGTAAATAAATTTTTAAGCATTCTTCAATTAAGAAGAAATTTAAATAAACACAATTAAATGTTTTTGAAGAATTTCCTTTTCATCATCATCATCATTGTCTATCCTCTATGAACCGCATTAAGCAGTGTGAGGAGGAAGTCTACAGAGCCCTCTCCAGCTCTGCCGGTCCTCTACAAGGCGCCTTCTGTCATTCCATTGTAGTCCTCTTCTCTGGAAGTGGCTCTTTACCTCATCTTCCCATTTTCTTCTTGGCCGCCCTTTTCCTCGCTTGCCCTCAACTTTAACTCGATAGGTTTCGCTAGCGATTCTGCTTGGTTCCATCCTCAGGAGGTGCCCTAGCCATCTTAGTTGACTTTCCTCTATTATATCGTTTGCCGACTTAACATTGAGGTTCAACCTGATGGTGTTGTTGCGTATTCTATCTCTTCTTGTTTTTCCTTCGATCTTTCGAAGAAATCTCATTTCCGATGCCTGTATTCTCGATCGATGTTTCTTTGTCAGCGTCCATGATTCTGACGAGTACGTTAAAATGGGCAGAAATGTCGATCGGAATACAGCCACTTTTGTTTTCTTTTCCACCTCTCGCCTGCTTAGAAAACCTCTCTTCACTGTTTCAAACATCCTGCCCGCAGCTGCGATTCGTTCAGTCACTTCCGAATCGATATATCCATATTCATTAAGGTGCGCACCCAGGTATTTGATGTTTTCTACCTGTTCGAGGATTTCGTCTTCGACTCTGATGACGCGCATGTTTCTCCTGGGTTTCTTCCCAACCCTCATTAGTTTTGTTTTCGCAGGGTTCATAATCATGTTAATCTTCAGCAGTTCTTCTTTCAATTTATTAATATTGTACTGAAGATTCCTATCAGTGTCGGAGAAAATGACAATGTCATCGGCGAATGCAAGTAATGAGAGGCTAACTGGTCTCAGATTGGCGTATCCTAGGTGATATTTCCGCATTTTTTCTTTAGCCCTCCGAATAGCTGAGTCCATAACTAAGATAAACAAAAGTGGGCTGAGACTACAACCTTGCCGGATTCCTATGGTAGTTTCGATTTCCTTAGAGGTGCAGTTGGCAAATCTTACCACGTTTCGTGTTTTCTTATAGAGACTCTCAACCGCCAGGATATGACCATGATCGATCCCTTTTTCTCTTAAGGCCTCTAAGATATCTGACTTTCTTACTCGATCAAAGGCTTTTGTAAGGTCAACAAAGCACACGGACATTTCCCTTTCTTTTTCAAGTACTTTTTCGAAGACCTGTCTCATAGCAAAGATAAGGTCTTGGGTGCTACGATTTTCACGAAAGCCGTACTGTTCCTCTTCAAGCAATCCTTCGATTCTTCTTCTTATTCTCTTTTCTAGAATCTTAGAGTAAATTTTACTTGGTACGCTTAAGAGAGATATACCTCGGTGGTTGTTACAATCTCTGTTATCTCCTTTCTTAAAGATAGGGACAATGACGGCTACTTCCCAATCTTTCGGTATTTTCTTTTGCTTCCACACTAAGTTTAACAGATGCAGCAAAATTTCTTTTCCTTTGGCCCCCATGTATTTTAGCATTTCAGGAGTTACTCCGTCACTTCCTGCTGTTTTCCCGAGTTTCATACTACAGAGTGCTTCTTCCAGTTCGTCATCATCAATAAAATCATCCTCTTCCCAGGGTCCTATCTCTCTTTTCTCTTCATCTATGGAGGGCGTTTGTCCATTCTCATTCAACAGATCTTGGAAGTACTCCCTCCACCTTTCCATTATATCATCCTTCTGCCTGAGAATGTTTCCTTCCTTATCTTTGACGAATTTCAGGATTGGTGCTCTTTCCTTTCTTAATCCCTTGAGGACTCGATAAAATAACTTTTGATTTTGGTAGAAATCGGATTCTAATTTTCGACCAAACTCTGTCCAGGTAATCCTCTTGGCTTCTATAACTTTATTTTTTCCTTTTATTGTATTTAATCGTTTATGTTTCATTCAGCTGGATATAAAAAAAATAATTAATCTGGAATGAGCACTAATTCGAATAATTTTCTTTAAGGGATCCTCAATTATACGGTGTATGGTTCATTCTTCGAAAGAAGAGAAATTCGCTAGTAATTTTCTTATTACTACAGATAGTACCAGGTTTTCATTATTAAATCTTTTTATTGATTTTATTTGCATCTCAGTTAATGTTTTAAAAATATACCTTCGTAATTGTTTCCAGAACGGAAGAAAACTCAAAATATTCCGATTTTTAAAAGTAAGGGAGTGAGGATTTGTGGGAGGGCGTGAGTATATTAGAGTGGGGGAGTGAGGTTTAGAAAATATTACTAGGAAAATGTAGCAATAGAATTTTTAAAAATGATTCTTTTATTGAAATATCTTGAGTTTTAATAACATTTAGTTATATTTTATTACATTTGATTAAAATATAACTAAAGCGTGAAAAAGTGAGATTTGTGTTTAATCATTGTTTATTGATTAGGTCTTAACTTTAGAGCCTCCTTATTTTTACTGACCGACTGTTTTCCGATAAATTAGATTCCATCTATTGTAAATACCTAAAGATAAAAGGAATTGAGTACCTATGACTTATTTGAGATCAAATCACGATACATATGACTTATGTCTTCTTTTTTTTTATCTCTACATTTCAGGTGCGATATTTAGAGCCGTCGAAACTCTGAATAAGGGAGGAAACAAGGACTTCCTAAGCCGAAAAGAATACATCCAAATCCTAGAATTCATCTTGCTCTCATCCAAAAACGACAGTATGGCCTACTATAATGGAGTTTTCTCTCAACATCGGTTACCATTTGGTTTGGAAGGGAACTGATAAGACTTGCCAAGTGTTTTCCTCATCAGCAGAATTCTGTGAGTTAACTTTCCTCACGGTTTTGAAAAAAGTGAGGGAGTGAGGTACATGGCCAAACGGCAGGCAATTAGTTTAATTGATTGTCGACGAAATTATTCTATGACGACTTTGTTTTGTTTTTTTGTTTTCTGAGAATACTGAGCTTGTTTGCACACCTTATTTATTTTGATTGTGATGGGCTATGTTTTCTGGCAGCCAAACAAAGCCAATGTAGTAAATTCAACAAATAGGGCATGTGAGGGAATAAAGATTTTAATGTTTGAAACATGTTTATGTAGGCAAAATTATTGTTAACTTGACAGCTAACTCCTGATAAAACAATCTAAGACCAGACTTTATCAAAATCAATGAAAAAATTTCGGCCATATGTATCAAAAAACCTCTGTTTTTAATATGATATAATATGTTAATAAAATGTGTGTTTTAGAGCCTTATGTGCAAAAACAGTACAATTTTTTAATTTAAAAAATAACAATAATAAAGAAGTTTACCTATATAAAATCTAAAAAAATAAAAGAAATACTGCAAAGGATGTACATGGTGTAAAGGGTGTTCATTTTCACAAGTAATGAATAAAGATTTTCAATGCTTGGGGAGGGTCCATGGGTAGGAGATAATTGAATACATGGGATTTAAAAGTGGCATGGGAAATGGAGCGACTTATGGAGGAAAAAATAGAATTCCAAAGGGATGAGGATCGGATAAGGAAAGATCTATCGAATGATGCGGCACCATGAGCCGTTGTTTGCGAATCTGAGGAGCTCTAGAGTGTGTATTGAGAAAATGGACAGACAGTGTGAACTAAACACTATCAGAGATTAAAAATTTATGAATAAATTATATGTACACGTTTCTACATTCTCTATATTAAAATGTATAAAAATGATTTTTTCTATAAATGATGGAAATCTATGTACTCATAATAATAAATAATTTTCTAACCGACATCTCGGGCATCAAATCGGCCTGAGCTTAAGAAAACTCAGAAAGTATAAAGCTATACAGACAAAAAAAAATTATAAGCCCTGCAGCTACGTGTTATCCCGTATGTACGTGTTCCTGGCAAACTCAAGTATTGACAGAGAAGACAAAAATCACGTTTCACACGTAGAGGCAAAATGCTACCTGCTGCAATTGGTTAGGTCTGAAATGTGACAGCAACAAAAGCCCTTGTCCATTTCGTTTATAAACTATAAAAGTATTTTTACGTCCTCTATGCAATACCGCACTCTGCGTTTTCCTCCCAATTCTGATTCCATAGGAATGGAGGAAAATAAGATGAGATAAAATTCCAAAGTTGTCAGTATGTCCATATTTTTTTTAAGTTGCACACTATTTGCCATTTTCAGCTTATAATAATTTTTAAATATACCTACCCAACCTCAAATCATTTCAATTTCAGCTCCTCGTATTATAAAATATTTAAATTTTATAACACAATTCTTCTTTAATTCAGAATACTTTCTAATTATTTTATAGTAAATTTGTTTTTATTTCGATCATATATTATATATACGATGCAATAATCTCTTTCATCTGGTAAGTTGACCTCGGATTTTACAAAAGAATTGTATTTGAACATTTTTTGACAAATAGTGTTGTTAAAACGTTTGTATGAATACTATCCATCAAGTATCACACCAAATTAGCCCTATTTTAGAGAATATTGCTAAATGTTAAGTAGGAAAATAAGGAAAACTTATTTTATCAGAGGTACTAAATTTTATTTTTAATTACTTTATTATCCAATTCAGAGAGGTCAGCTGTTAACCATATTGAACTACAGGTACCTGGCTTACTGTTTCTTATTTCAGTAATGGATATTTGCGTTTTTATCAATAAGGAAATCAACACTACATTACTCGCGTCATTCACAATTACACTGGTGCTCGCCTCGTATCTGTGAGATACACGAACAATTTTCATAATTAGATTCAAGATTTTATTACAAACATTTATTTAAAAAACGATGCCCGTAAGATTTATTAACCATTAAAAAAAAAAACACAATTTTTTTTACTACAAACCCGGAATCGCTAACTTCGCTCCGATTTCTTAAAAATGTAAGAAAGGGTCACTTTATTTCTTAAATTATTCTTAAAATTACACAATTCAGAACTAAATGGAACCTAGAACTGATTTATTCCCAATCTCTGTCATATCCATGAAATAAATTTTTGTGGATTTTTTAAAAATATTTTTAGGGTTGCTGATTTCAAATATTTGTTTTCCATCATATTCAATCTGTAATAACGAAATAAGACCACATTATTAAAAAGAAATATATATAACATAGATGTGAACATATCAGTAATAACATAAATACTCCCGTGAGAATCTGTCAGATACATTTACGTCATATTGATTATTATTGATAATATTCGGAAGTACCTAAAACTACACACACTAATTAATAAAAAATGAAAAAAGCTCAATCAAACACTACATGAATGAAGCAGTTAAACAGAAAAATAGAAATTTTTCAAATACTTACGGGCTAAATTGCTTGGTATCTGCCGATGTAATTGGGACTAGAATGTACCAGAGAGGAAGAACAAGGTCAACAACTATTGGCGTATGCACTTCAATCAACTGCAGGAATAAAAAGAGAGAGGGCGAAAGACGAGCAAGTGAGGTTCCTCTCGAAAATTAGTAAGTGTGTATCTGCCGAATATGACTCGAGTATGGTATGTTAAATAGATAGATATAACTAAAAAAACACAACTGAAAAAACACAAAACTGAAGTTTTTAGCATTTCTGGGTTCTATTGACTGTATAACGACGTTTTAAAGTTAATTTACTGCTCCAGTTGCAGAACGTAATTTACAGTCAAGCCATAAACAAGTTTTGGAATTGGTATTAAATATTTTGTAAGGCTTTGCTATTGGTACTACGAATATAATAATTTTTATTAGTAGCTTGGTCCACAATTCACTATTTTGAAGCACAATAAATAAAAAAGGTGCTAATTTTTAATTCTAGCTCAAATCAAAAATGAAAATATATGATTTTTTTTTTTTTTTTTTTTTTAGCCTGACATTGTTGCCTCAAGTTCCCCGGCCGGAAAACAACTCCAAGTAATCTGCCATTAAAATTGTCGCCTTGACAAGTACAAGAGCTGCCAATATCAAGGAAAATCCCAACTGTCTGAAAATTAATCATTGGCCTTCATTACGTGTTGATAATTAGTTTCTTGAGTGGTTCGTAGCCTTTTTCTTGTTACCAACTGTTCCCAAGGGGCGAGAAATTAATTTTCCTGCCATATTATAAAATTTAATTACCAACCGACTCCAGGCACTTGTCAATCGTCGCACGCTTTCAATGTCCGCGACACCCTCTCGCCTGCTCACTTCCAGTTCACTCACGCAAGATGGAAAAGTTTTGATGGTTACTGCTACGCACCTTGTAAAATAACATTACAAAAAATGTTTATATTAGTTTATTATTAATTTGTTATCCTATTGTAAGTTCCTTTTTCTTAAAAGTTTTTTTTTTTTTTTTAATCATGAATGTTTAAGCATTTTAATACGCTTGAATGTTTCATATTGGTTTTCTGTTAGAATTGAAAGTCAGCAAAGCACATCAAAATCAACTCGATTATACTACATTAGTATATCCGTTTATTTACTTAAATATTTATTTTATTTTTATAAAATAATAGTTTATTATATAATTTAATTTATAATAATATTTTTTTAATTTACATTAAATTGTAACTATTTTTTCTTCCTTGTACGCGGTAAAGGGAGTATTGTAATCGCGAAAATTTTCGGTTTTCAGATTTCAACGGAAATACCCATTTTGACCAACCCTGAATCCATTTTGATTAGTTTCGAACGTACGTTCATACGTGCGTATCTCGCATAACTCAAAAACGGTTAGCCGTAGGAAGTTAAAATTTTGTATTTAGGATTCCTGTAAAATGTAGTTGTGAACCCTCCCTTTTTGGTCACTGCATAATCACCGGAAATGGTACTTTAGTTGGAGGTCATAATTGATTTCTATAAAAAATTACATTAAAATATAACGCCATAACTTCTCAAATTTAATATTTGTAACTTATATATTGATTTAAATAACATACTAGATTTTGGTCTAAATTGAGAAACCGCAAGTGGTACTTTACCTGAAGTTCAATATAAACTTTCATCAAAAATTATATTAAAATATAATGTAAGACACCTTAAATTTGGTAAATAGGACTTCTATATAAATATAAATAATATAATAGATTTGGGTTAAAATTGGTGAGCCGAAAGGGGTACTTTACTTGAAGGTCATAATAAACACATCAAAAATTATATTAAAATTAAATACAGAGATCATATGGTTCAGCAATAAAGGTTACAAACGCGTTTTTTTTCTTTTTCCACTCTAATTAATCATTTTTATTACTTGTTTTAGGTGTTGAAATTGAGTGTAAAATAATTGTTTTCCTTACCATTCGCGAGGTGAACAAGTCTGCAACAGGAGAAGAAGATATAAGTTAAGTAGGTTCTTCCGCTTAAAATGTCGAAACCGTCGATTTCCAATGCTTTATCTAGTGATGTTTATGGTTCTAATGTTGTTAAGGAACACGGAAAAATCTCTTGAGAACTTGTTACCAGCCGAACGAAAATGACTTATAATAACGGAATAAGAACTCCAGAAATAAGAGATTGTGTGTGTCAATAGCTTGATGTCGCGATGCCGAGTGTCGTTTTTGAGATTCTGCAATCTTCGGAATCTAGTAACCAAATTCAGGATCACTTTTTGGGCCACCGATTTATAGTTTAATATGCGTACAATTATTAATAATTTTATCTCGTAAGTATTTAGTACATATTTTTTAATCGTTTTTCTATACAATTTATGAAAATAAAAATATAATTAGCATAAAAAAGTCACTATAGAGATCTGCTTTAAATATAAATAAAACAGAGATATGTATTTACATTGCAATACTGAATAGTAACAGAATGCATCCAACAGAAATAAAAAAATAAAATGAAAAAGTACAAAATAAAAACGCAATACTTCAGGGTTGCTGTGTCGAATTTCATAAATAAAAAATACTACTGTCTGATTGTTCTACTTAGTTCATTTTATTGCATAGCAAGAAGTTACTGGGAAAGTCATTCAACGATTAATTTATTGAAAATCTGATAAACTTTTTAAACGCAAATAAAGCTAAATTATCTTTCTTATAGCTGTTTATGAAAACTATATGCAGATTTATATCTTATTTTTTTTTGACATTCCTTTTACAAAAAAGTGTTACATTCTAAAGTGTAACATTCGAAACTAGTTTTCAATAAATAAAATTTATAGAAGTGGCAAATAATTTATCAATCCCTAATTAGATTGATCCTTCTGTACCATCATGAGGATGTCAACTTGTCAATATAAAATTTTTGTAAATCGATAATATTTTATTTTCGTTTATTCAATTATGTATTAGATATAAGGTATGTATTAGATATAAGGTTTTGGATGTTCATACATTTCATAATTATTGTTAAATCCACTTTTCTATTTTTTTGTCTAAAAAAAATATATCTATTAAATTTTCAATGCATAATAATTTTGTTATTTGTATTAAACATTTCTGTAGTCAATTGTAAGTCGAACCTGGAAGTTTTTATTTCCACTCACAATGCTTAATTATTAAGATAATTCTTCTTAATTATTAATAAGATAATTATTGCATTCTTCAATTCATCTATGTATTTGTGTGTGTGTGTGTAGATAAATAGTGTCTATTTCGAGATTATTGTCCCCTTTATCTTCGATAATTAACTGACGAAGGGAAGGAGTTTACGAGTGTTGAAGTGTTGATGTGGATAGCTGCTCTGGGACATGTCAGCAACAAATTTACAGCTGACTGAGCTCTGGCGTGGTATATTCCTCTGTCAACTACCCACACTTCGCGCCATCAGCCTCCTCAGAAACTGATCATATCCAGCCATTTTGTATCAACTGTAAGTCAGGAGAAATTTGTTATTAGTAGCTGGAGAAACAGTTTTTGCATATTTTTAACATTTAAATTTAAAAACCTTGTTTAAGTGTTACTTTTATGGTGCATTTATAAACAACTATTTTAACAGCATTTTTAATTTTTTTTAATACGTTTTATATTAATTAAGTCGTAATTAGTGATAATTATAAAGTTTTCCCCTATTTTATTAGCTATATTCCTAGCTATTTATCCTAGTTGATATTGAATATTTGCATAAAATTCATTTATAAATTTATTTTTATACATAACTCAACAGAGTTAGTATAACAATAGTAGTATAACAATACAGAATAATTCTTGATATGTTTACATCACTAATAACGAACTCATTTGAGTAGTTGGATCATTTATGCATTTCTTCTAACATTAAATAAGTTTGTAATAATTCGTTGGATACTTTTTTTTTGTCTGTATATTTTAAGAATAATTTTAATAATAACAAATAATTAACTAAGACTCTTTGGTAAATATATCTCATAATGTAAAATTACCTAACAACTGAAAGTCCTTATCTTAACGCCAAATAATAACGTGATAGCGTTACTAATTACTGAGTACATGGTGAGTAAATAATAAAATTCAGTTCAAAACACCTAACTCTTTATTATTTTCAAAACTGACAAAATCAATAGAAAAAAGTCAAGCAAAAAATACGTCATGAGCAAAAGATATAAAAAATGAACAATCGACTGATTCGAGAAAATAAACTGAGCATAGTAATGAAGAAAATTAATTAAAGACTAAAATGGGTTTTTAAATAAATATAAGAATATAGTCGAAAATAATTGCGGACAAATTCTTTTCACATGATCTCTCTGTCAGGCCATCTTATTGATCATAATCTATATTTATACCTCTCTCACAACTACACACTCTTAAGAAATTCATAATCCTCAAATATTTATCTGTGCTAACAAGGTTTAAATACGTTAAAATATGTTAGGTCAAAAATTTACTAAGAATTTAAAATTAATTCTAAAGATGCCATCCTTGAGCTGTAGCAACGACTAATTAGTTTATCTTGATTAAGAGGCAAATTAATTTAAAGAGGCTTTGCCCAAGAGGCCAGAGGTCAGAGTCCCCAAGGAGTCCGGGACAGATGTGACCAATCCCAGGCCAGTTTCCCGGCCACCACCTCTGGGAATACATTAGCAACACGCGCTTCCTAGCTCTTGTTTCATCAAGCAAAGTATCTTATCCAGAAATTATAATCGGCATCGTTATTATTTAGAGTTAAAAGGTTTCAATACCATGTAGAAAGCTACATGAGAAAATTTTATATCTCGCCTCCATATATGTATCGTAGTTTCTGAGAAAATAAATATGTAACTATGATACAGCAGTTTCTTATGAATGAGAAAAGACCATAACAAGATATGAATAATTTTTTGAGATTTTAGGAAATTATGTATTGCTGATTTGGTTTTGTAACAGGAAGGCTAAATTATTTCTAAAGAGATTATTGAAGAGAAATGATCCAATTTTAAATTTCTTAGTTAAAATTGCAGTTGTAGCTGGCCGCGTTTCGGGGTGTTTCCGGTCTTCAGCATTGGCATAGTCAGGAGGAAGAATAGTCCGAGAGGTCCGGACCTCTTTCGAAATTACAAAATACATTGCCTTATTCTTATCTCTAAATAAACATTGCATAAACCTACTTTAATGTTATTTATTTAGTAATGTGCGTTGGAATATAAAATATTATGTCATACGAACCTAACGGACATACCCGTTTGGGATGGTTTTCTGAAAAGCGAAATCCTGACTACGCCAACGATCTTCAGATCTCTTCTGCAATGCATCATTACATACTTAATAAATTAATGATTATATTCAAACTTACTATTACTAAGTTACTTAATTATAATTAAAAATTTATTAATGACCATAATAATTACCATGCATACTATGTCATAATAAGATTTCACCGTCAACCTTCTCCTGCTTATTATGATATCCATATGTAAAATTTCGTCTATTACTTATATATATTTTTTTTAAATACCCTCATTAGCAAGGAAATCCTATTCATCTGCACTGTCCCATTGAACTTTGAAGGATTAACCTTGTGTATTCAGCAATATGCATTATAATATGTATTACCTTCCTAATATCTCTTATTACTTTAAAATCTTCTATTTAAATTTAAATTATCTGTTATTTTTTTAAGTAACATGGTTTTGACATGTATATCAAAACCACTATATATATCTCTCACCGAATACAGTAATACACCATGTTGTGCATTGATAAAAACCGTTAAAGCCTTTTTCGAGAAAATTAATAATGTAATAATGTGTAAAATCGATGATAAAAAGTTGCACTTCTCGTAAGTCGATTTTGGTCAAAAAGTTGCTGTGACACCACAGGATTTCAACCAACTCTTTTGGACTAAGCAGAACTTTATACTTGCAAATTAAGTAAGATCTCGATAACTTTTTACTAATCTATTTCCACACTACTCAATCTTCTTAGCATTATTCTTTCGTAAAATTAAGGTAGTAAAGTAAGGTAGTAAAATTATGATGAATTTCGGTAATTATCAAAAAACGAATTTAGGCGGTAATGTCATGGTAATATTAGAACACTGAATTATTCGATATTATTCTCAATGAACGAATGTTTCTTGGCTGTGCTGCTAATGTTCTTTAAAATTGAAACGGTTGGATGAATTCCATACGATTTTGTTCATCTTCATTCAGTTTATTGTACTATTAATTATTTATTATAGATTGTAATCGAAGCCTAAAATGAGACTGCAAATTGGCAGTCCCCATCAAAGCTGTGATGGGATAATGGCTTCTCCCTTAAGATGGTGGATAGGTAGCCCTTCTACAATGGTATCATGTCACCGGCCCTTGAGCGACCAACAGAAGCCGATATTTGAAACCACCGCGTCTAATGAACCTTTGTTATGAAGCTCTTCATTGGAACGAAATATTACTTCGTAATGGAAAAGTTCCTTTGTTCTTGTTAGAACCTTTTAAGGATGGATGCAGGACCTTGTAACTCTTGTAACAAAATCCTTTGCAGGATAATATAAATATATATATATATATATATATATATATATATATATATATATATATATATATATTACCTCTCTCAGAGTAAGTAATTTTATTCAATACTTGGGTATTGCCGTATACTTATCGACGTTGTTATTTGATAATATAATATATTTTTTTAAAGTCTTTTTCTGAAGAGATTCGTCAGTATTTGGTGCTTACGTATATTTTTAGACTATTTCCAATTTTTTTCCTCGATATATCGTGAGCGGGAATCGATAAAGGCTATGTTTATGTCCCATAACAAAATTGAAACCTTAATTTCGAATTTTTGGCGCTTAATCCTTTCAAAAAACGACGTTGATATATAGCTCGGTATCTTGATTTTCTCCTAGACGATAGAATTAATGGAGCACCAAGCTTAAACGAAAAAAAAAGACAGTTGAGGATAACAGCACCTAGATTAATTAACTAGTATGCGCGATTTGTCATCCAAATTGAAGCTCATGCAGAAATCGATGGGGGACGGTCAAACAAACATTGTTTTAATACATAATTTAATAAATCTTTAGCGGTTGATAAAGATTTCATAAGGAATGAAATGATGTATTTTGACAAATTTGTTATTTAATAAATGGTAGATATTTAATAGATGGCGGTCATTTGTACTTCACAACTTGGATTTCTCCAATTGACAAAAGATTGTTTGAGGTTTTCACTATTTATAGAAATATGAGGAACGTTTTAAGGCTAAAAATACTTTCACGTCTCAATTAACATTTATTAATTATTATAAATATTTAGAACATTTTCTTCTGCATCCTTGAAGACTGGACGTCAAACAATGTCATTTACATCAAAGTTAACTCTTTAACAACGATCATCCCTGAACTTGCCTGAATCTATATCTATCACAATTTTAAATATTCCTTCCTTTAATAATAAGCCTAATAGAGATTCTGATTCTCAATGGAGTATTAACATTTTACAACTGTATGTCTTCATTCAACACTAGGAGAACGGGAGGATTTACCAACCTAGAAAGACGAAACCGGGTTTTATATAGCCAACAGACGTTAAACTACCTACTTTCCTAATTGCTGTTTCTGAGGCCTATCTAAATATGGAAAAGCATTCAAACAATTCTTGGATTTTACCTCGTCCAGAATACATCTTTGTCTGGTTTGTTTGGCATGCATAGTAAAAATGGATGACATGTCATTGTTCCTCAGTTCTCACAAATTTGCAAGGATTATAAATTCGCTTACAGTTATGTATACTCGTAAAAGGGTCCCATTTTTTCCGAAGACAAAGCAAACTTGTCAAATTGCAGATTTTCCTTCTATTGTTCGGATTTGCAAAACGAAAATGTTTCGTTATACTCCAAAATCTATCTGTTGACATAGCATTCTTAAATATATCAGATCTCCTAATTCTATCCCAGTAGCCGTTGCTTATAGAATAACCATTTCCGCCTATAGTACCTTTTGCGTAAGCAAGAGAAATAAATATCAGAATTTCTTCATCGTGGAGATTCCAATTTTCATTTTCATTTTGGGGGATAGATCACAGAACATAAATCACATTTGTACTTTCTGGATTACCGGAATCCATAAAAAGGAGGTGGATTATTGTTTTGAAAGGAATAATGTTATCTAAAGTAGAACTAAACACTATTTGAAAGAAATAGAAAGAGCTATTATTTAGAGGATAGTCAAAATACTACATCAGTAATATGAAATCGGTATAACAGCGGTATATATATATCGGTATAAATATATATATATATATATATATATATATATATATATATATATATATATATATACATGTAGTATTTTGACTATCCTCTAAATAATAGCTCTTTCTATTTCTTTTGAATAGTGTTTAGTTCTACTTTAGATAACATTATTCCTAGAAAGAAAGTCAAGAAGTTAAATTGGAAAATAATAAGAGGTACTGAAAAATCAGATAAAATTCTCAAAATGGGTCATTTGACTCCGCCCGTCCTTCAAGTGTTAAGAATTTTTTTCCTATAAGGAGTTCAAATGTATGTTTTAAAAATATTCATTTCAAAAATGTTTGCTAAGAAATTTTCAATTCTAATGAAACGATCCTTGACTTTGACAAATCTTTCTAGGAAGTTTGGGTTGTGGTAGAAAAAAAAAATAACTTCAGATGTCAGTGCCCTCCGCTGATGAGTCCTGTCAACAGGAAGTATAAAAATTGGAGCGACTAGAGGCTTCAGAAAGAGGATTATTTCCAGGCAATTGGGAGCGACCTCAACTTCGTCATTCCAACTCGACCAAGGCACGCCGGATTCCGAGGGCAAACTTTAAATTAAGGCTCCGTCCCTGAAATCGCATTTTTATTGAAAAATTAAACTCCTCAAGGCGGGGACAGCCTCGAGTCGGGATTTACGGTTTTCATTTCGGAACCGGCCAAACATAATCTAGAAAGTACTTCAGATGGATCTATACTCGTCCAACATTTATCCTGCATAACTGATTTCTCGAAAGCCAATGAATTTTATATCCATAATCACCATCCTTCTCCAGGTCTTACAATGGTTATTTGAAATTCACAATAGTCGTCTTTATCTTTATTGTTTCTAACTAGTTATTGGGTAGGTTAGAGAACGACTTCAACTTCTATTGTCAATAAATGCATTATTTGTTAAGAAAGAAAAAAAATTATGATAAAAAAGAAATATTTTGTTTAACAAAATATTCATCTATCCATCGACTGATAATCATTTTAAAAGGCATATTTTAGAAGAATATAAATAATTAGAAATAAATTCATCTAATATTTTCGTTAAACGAAACTGCTGCTGGAGAATAGCAAGCCATATCGGAAATATTAAAATGATTTTTATAAAAAAGATATGACATTTGGAAGCCTCCAAAAAAGAAAAATTAATATTTATCTCGTATAAATAAGATTATTTATGGTGCGAATGCCATTCATGTTAAAATTCAATTTTCTCCAGGAGTGCTGAAGAGGCTCCAAAACGTCTAATACAATTGAGAAAGGTAGTCACTTTCCGCATGGGAATAAATTAAAATACTGCGATTGGAAAATAATCAATCCAATAAAATAGAAATGTGATCTATAGCATTCAAAAGAAGTATATTAATGAGTTATTAAAATGTATCAAGGTAGGGAGATTGATCATTTGCCTTCAAACTTCTAACATCTTTATACATACGAGTAGATGGACATTTCGGACATTCGTCCCTTATAAAAATTCATTTTTCTTTATAAATCATTTTTCCTTTCTTCATATATTATTGTCCACTTGACTGCCCATTTTTTATCCTTAGACTTTAAATTTAATTCATCCTTATAAACAACAACTGGCCTATCTTACATCTAATTACCAACTAATAAAAATCAAATACTAGTGTTTCAACGATTTACTTCTTGTTTCATTTACTTCTTGTGGCTTAAGAGAAATTCAATCTATCCTCTCAGAACAAATTAAAATATCGGTATGTTTATGTCACAATACTATTGATGTATTATTGAAGTTTAAATGGGGTTTCGTCCTGATATAGACTACTAAAGGGTATAAAAGGGGTGTTATATAAAAAAGAAAAAAAAAGAAAAATTCCCATCATCTCGTTAAACGAGGTGTGATGTAACTTTATTACATCAACTTTTCACTCATTTCATTCTTTGCACATTCTGCCGCCATCGCTTTGATTAACGGACTTGTGGGGAGTGGAGCGGGGATGAAGCAATTTCGTTTCTCTTGCCGAACAAGCTCGAAATTTCTAATACAATCTTTCCATATTTCTGTCTGTTGAAGCGTCAATTATTGCCGATAATATATTTTCCTCCCTGGCAATACCTCCATCCCGTGAATAAAGAGATTTTAAAGCAATATTTGTTGAAAATTAATTTTCGAAGGAGGTAAAGCAGGGTAAACAACGTTATCACTAAAGCAACACCTTTATGAGACCCATTTTAAATCACTATCTCAAAGTTTCAATTCCATCCAGGTTTATTAGTTTATCTGATTTAAGGGTCTTACTCCTACCACGAAGAGCTTTTTAACACAGGTTACCGCTTATTCTCACGAATCCCTGAAATGTTTATAAACCCTGAGCCGTAAACGAACCCGGTAAGCATCCGAGGGTAGAAGGATCCGTTGGGGTGATCTTGGGAATTCTGCGGGTTTGGACGGTGGTCGGTGAACGGAGGTTTGCAAACAGCGATTGGTGGTATCGGAATCGAACCTTCAAATTCGCTATGCCTTTTATTATTATTACCGACCTATTCTACCAGGGTGTGGATGTAGAATTAAAGTCAACCCATCTAGATCTGATTCGAGCACGTTCTACAGATTAAATTAATCCACTCCGTATTATGTTTAAATAAAAATCATTTATCATTATTATATTTCTCTGTTTCTAGATAACCAGAAAAGAAAGAAATGTGTCCCCCGTTTGCAATAAATTAAGTACTAATTCTTCATATCGTCGCCACTATCTACCGACGAATGTGAAAAATCGCTTTTTTGGAATTGCTTAGTTTTATTAATTTACCCTCAAGCATATTTGCAAAATAAAATCTAATAAATACAAAAATAGGGCTCAGAGAAGTAAAAAGGTCAAGAGATTTAAAAAATTATTCGCAGTGTGGAAGTTCAAAGTAAAACTTACAGCTCTTTTTGGTCTCCTCAAAAAAGGAGCTATTTATACATTCGTTAATTATACATGGTGAAGAAGATATTAGTACTTATTAATTCCTGTACATGCCTTTGGTGAAATGAAATGAAAATAAGTTTATTTACAGAATATTGTATTTTTTATTTAATTCAGTACATTTTTATAACAAGCTTATATTCAATCTATTTAACTCTCTAACATAATTAAATAGAAAATGTTCACGTAACATTTTTTTTTCTTTTCTCAGTTTAGACATTGTAGAATACTATGTTAACATTGTGAAATTAATTGGAAGTGATGAATGCTCAACTGTTATCATAATTCCAAATATTAAATTATCAAGTATCAGTTAGGTGAAATTGGTTTTTGAAATTGGTTTTTTGAAATTGGTGAAATTGGTTTTCTTTAAAAGAAAACCAAACAAAGCAAATTAAGGCACTAACCTTCCTTTCACTGCACTAACCCTGAATATGGGCGGCCGTAACATTGACTATTATCATAAATAAAAGTAACTTTTCTTTTTTTTTATCAACATCTAACCTTACTGATCTCTTGCTAAAATAAATTGAACCAAAGAAAGAAAAAAAAAATATTTGTTTTAATTATTGATAAAACATGATTATGGTGTTATTTCAGACAAAGTACCTGAACATATACTTTAGTTCAAAAAAGTGGTCATCAAAAGAACATAAATTTAGAGAAAAGTTACACATTTCTCATAGCGCACTTGTAATAATAACTTGTAAAATAAATGGTATGGATCTTAATGTGTAAGGTTCCTTCTTTTTCTTTATCCAGAAACACTACTTAGAATTCATCTTAGCAAATGAGAGCGTATGGAGCACTTTGTAAGAAGATAGATCCAAAGAGTAGGAATTATAGGCTGAAAGTAAGTTCTCATGTTCTGAACTTGGTGAGCTCCTCGCGTACGTGTACAGGATGTTATGTATTTCTGAAACTTAGTTTAACTTTTCCTTCACAACTTTTCATTGTTCTGAAACATTCCCCAACATCTTCGGACCTGGAACACATGTCACATCCAGAAAGTTTTCACCGGTATCTCTTATCATTGTCATTAATTTTTTCAGAACTGAGGGCCCCGACATGGAGCTATTTACGAGAGAAACATTATAGAGAGTTTGTTGTTAATACAAGCCTGTCACAAGTTGGTATTAACCCTGTTACAACTAGATATAGAGATATAAGTTTTATAAATACTTCATGAGTATATAAATAAATTGATAGGAGGTCGGTTATCAATATTTAATAATAAGTATTAATTCCTAATAATATTTGTAATGCTCTACTCATTTTACATATTTTTATTTATTTAATAACCAACAAAATACAACTTTGTCGTGGCAAGAAAGAAAATTTTCCCATTTCCTTTCTCTATTTGTTTCTCAACCATGCCTTAATTCATATCTTCTGGCCTATTTTCTTCGAGTGACTTTTTATAAAATAAAAAATTATCTACCAAACTCGTTACTTGTCCAACATAATCTACCTTGCCTGATGGTTTCAGGTGTTTTGTTTGTTTTCTTAGATTGGTATTAGGAACTTTCTGCAGCCATGAACCAAGCGTTCGTCTAATAAGTTACTTACTATATATCTAATAAGATACTTATATCTCGAATTTTTAAAAATTGTTTTGCTTGATTGCTCACGATTCGTTTAAGTAAAGAGTGACGTTCTCCAGAAGCGTTTTATGTGTCATCGTTTTTGTTTTTAAAGATCCTGGCTGACTCCAAAACACAGAATTTAAGAAAATGATAATGACTTTGCCTTCAAGTAATTCCTGTCCATTCCATTTATTCAGCTTCCTAAATTATTAAATTTAATTACCTTTTATATTTAGGATGTCATATCGTACATTACAGGTCATGTGCACTGCTCCTTACTTACTTCAAGCCCCATGTTGCGTATCCTGTAGAATTTCCTCCAATCTTGTATTCTGCATTCTCATCCTCTGAAGCATTATCAAACTGAAAATTGAAAAGAAAGTTTCTGCCAAAGTTTAATTCTGAACAGTTACATTTTCTCTTTCATTGAATTAGGGTTCTTTCCTCGTATGTGTTATAGAGAAGAGGAGAGAAAGTATCGTTGTTTTAGACATCGTTTTGTTGATAAACTATTGCTAATCGAGATTTAATAGTATGGTATTGTCCTCGTTTTTATAGCTGATTTAAGGTAGAGACAAAAACTTTGCTCAGTGCTACATATAACCTTTTTAATATCGCGGAGTCATACTTCTTTTTTTAAACCACAAATGTAAGATTAACTACTGCAATGTATGCCATAGCCTTCTCACTGTTTGATTTCTTTTAAACACCACTTCAGGTATTGAATTGCCAGACACTTCATCTACTTTCTGTTCGATTGTCCTACCATATAGCCTATACACTGTCATATATAGCCTATACATATATAGCCTATATCTATATAGCCTATACATTGTCCTACTATATAGCCTATACACATGCCAATTATCCTTACAGCTAAGCAAAATAAAATATTTGATCCCTTATTTTATACGCATAAAATATAAAAAAGTTCGTATAAAGAAGACAACGCTGTATGGCCCGACCAAGCTGGATACAGCGTAGTCTCACATAAACTCTACAACTAGAATTTTGTTGAGTGCTATTGACTCGGATGTTTATGTAGTTGAACACCCAGTTAAAAAGGAATTAGTTTGACTCTCTTTGTAAAACTTTGAAACTCTTTATAATACTTCGTAAGACGTGTGTGTTTCGTATATGTTAGAACACCAGATTAATTATCAGCTTTCCACAGTTAACTTTTGAAAGGGGACTTTGCACTTTAATTATCGTTACATAACACTTCAAGTAAATGTGATTACCAGGAAGAAGGGGAAGTAAAACGTTACTCTCAAATAATTACATTTAATTGAGAACAGAAAGATACAAGTTGAAGATGACGATATTGAATAACACAAGGCCTATGTGATTTATGTAAGGCGGAGGGGAGCTCTATTAATCAGGAAAAGACAGCCGTCGCGATTAGCTAATGCAATCACAGCCTGGAGTCGACCGCCAATCAACGGCTTCCTGTGAATAGTATCTTACTCTAATGGCTTCCAGTGGTTCCACCTTCCAATTCCAGCACTTGTGCGGCTTGCAAAGTATGGGGCCTATGTTGAGCTCATATACAGTAGGGCCGTCATCAGTTGTATTGCCAATTCAAAGATTCTTAAGATAGGATGAATGCAAAAGCTTAACAACAAGCCAAGATTGATTCCTTGTCACCTTATATTCCTTATAAGACATTTCTCAATGATTACATGAAGGCTTTTAGAAATATGTACATAGTAACATCTTCCCTACTGAACAGAGCTGGCGATTTGACTAAAGTTCACTTAAGGTGCTTTTCAAAATATTGTTTCAGTTCTATCTCAAGCTATACGTCATAATTTTTTTAAAGGTCGTTTGTTTTAAATAATCTGCGATGATTAACTAACTCTCAAAGCTAAAACAACTAATGTTATTATTGCATATGAAAAATCATGGAAGTAATATTCTATAAAATATTAAATATAAATAATACAAATTATAAAGTATAAATTAATGGTTATTAGTAAATTTTCGAACTTTAAAGTTTATTTATTTTTTTAAATTAGTGTAAATGAATGACACTCATTGTAAAGAATAAAAGAAACTACTTCCCTGTTATCTGAATTTCTCTTTATAATGTTTTTTCTTTATTTTTTTGTTTAGTGTCGTCTTTATAAACTTTTTTAGTGTCTGTATTTCTTTATAAAAGCAGGGGTTTTTCAATATCACTTGCTATATAGTTAATAGTAAAATTTGAATAATGTGTTGTGACTCTTTTAGTTCAAGGTCAATTACAGCAGGTGTTTCCCAAGGTTCAGTTCGGGGACCAATGTTTTTCAATCTGTCTAATAATAATTTATTGAGAATTAAAGTGATTGTAGTTGTTTTTATAACTCCTTTCAGAAAGAACCGACGAAGTTACACTGAATAAAGAATATTTATTCACAAACCGCTAAGGGTTTCTAGCATGTTAATTAACAAATATGTACTGCTACTTTAATATAATAATTATAAAGTCTTTATTTATTCCGGAAGAAGTCCCTTTAGAATAACAATTACAGGCAGAGATAGGTGGGCTTCATAGCCTTAGAGTAGATGGAATAGGAAAGCATGAGTTAACAGATAACAAAAATAAAAAAGTCAATAAATAAATAGAAGTGAAGATTACAAGCCATAAATGGAGTAACATTTAACACATGAAATTGGTATTGTTGACCTGAGTCCTTTAAATAAAAAACATACAACCTTCTAATAGTAATGAAACATAATACAAATTAATAATGAGATAAGAATAATTAACAATGTGCAAAATCTATTATTGCACATTTACAAATTTTGATTGAAGTGAAAAAAAATATAAAGTCAAGTAAATCGAAGTGATACATTTAAATATAATTTTACCAAATATATTAACTTTTGTTAATGTGTAATATATTAACTTTTGTGATATGTTGTTATACCTTATTAGTAATATCTTTGATCTGCTTAATAAGTACTCGGGCTGTATGAGATATTCACATACAATTTAAATGTCCAATGAAAATGTCTGCCAAATGTGGTGCTATGTTGTAAAAGTTTAAGTACCAGCTTTTTTATTTTTAGCATATCTATTTGTTGCATACCATAAATCACAAGTATTTCTTTCGAAGCAATTTAAGGCTGAATACCCCAAACGTCGTTACCTTTCCCTGTCCCAAGCCTTAAAATTGTCTGTTCAAAGTATTATCATTCTTTATAGCTAGTGTACACTATTCAAAACATAACAAAACAGCGTTACTAAATGATAACATGATATTTTTCAATTTTTTTTTACAAAAATATAAACAAAGATGGCTCACTTATGGTCCTCAAAATACTCTTCCCAAGGTTTGGCCATCGCTTTTATTTTATTTTTTCTTGCCGCCACAAAAATTAAAAGCATCAGAGAATCACTCGTGTAGGTTATAATGAAAATATTTAACAGATCGTTGCCTTGGTTTGGCAAGGTTCTAACTGGTCTAAAACTAATTTGAAAATTTAAAGTGGGAAAACATTTTTCTTTATTAATATCCTCATCGTTACTTAAATGGTATTAATTTAACTTTGAAGTTAGTTTATTAAAAAAAAATACCCTACCTCTGTTTTATATAGATTTTTTTTTTAGCTCCTGTCCCACATGGACTATATCAGGAAGGTGTGACGAGTTCTGAAACGGTAAGTAGGACTTGGAATAATATTTTGTATGTATGCATAAATTTAAATGTGAAAGCTGGTGCCTAAACCCCACCATTTCCAATATTTAGAAAATATTTCAATGTTGATTAGTCGTAATGAAATGTTAAGCTTAGTAGCAGGGTAACTAACATGTATTTATGCAATTGTTCCCCATGTTTCTGTAACTTCATTAGTCATGGTTCTGCTTATCCCCAAATATTTGTTTTCTCTTGCTCTCTCTTTTTTTTATTTATATTCTGTCTATGTTTTGTAAATAAATTCTAACTATAATGTTCATTTCAGTCCAAATCTGCAACCGAAGTTTGTTTTTCGGGAAGTCATGCCATAATATACCTGTATGTTAAATATCTACCAATCCGTGGAAGAGTCTGTTTGGAAAACCCTCTAATCTTGAATTAAAAGAGAAAATCTGAAACAAAAATAATTAGTATTGAGTAATATTGGTAAAACAAATATAAAATAAACGAAATAAAGGAATAAGAGGCTTAAAAAGTAGGCATTTAGCAACTTAATTACCAATACTTATCCCTATAAGCCGTACAATCTACAATTAAAATCTTTAAATGGTTCTCTCTAACGCAGCAAAGCAATTCCAGTCTTGGTTCAGAAATTATCATTTTCACCCCTCGCTTACAACCATTCGGCGAGGTTTCCTGCTACATTTTGAATTTTCATTTTTCCAATGGAACTATTGGATTAATAGAACACCGTGGATCTCTAAAGAAGAGGAATATATAACTTTTAAACACTTGATGCATTTCTCATTGATATGTTTTTGAACTACCAAATCATTTGAATAGCCATCTTTGATTTTTTTAAAATGCTAAATTAAAAAAAGTATTAATGAACTGATTGAAAGATAAATTATTTGAAGTCCCTTATGTATGTCCAATTTTTCTTTATTTTTTAGAATTTCTTCTTCTTTTTTTTTTTTGTGGGTGTTATTTCAATTTAAGAATTTATTTTTGTTCATTTATAGTAATCGAAATATTTATTAATATTATTTTTATTATAATTTTTAAATCTTTTAGTGATGCACAAAACCAAAACATTCAATAAAGTTTGAATTGGCAATTATTTCGGGGAGAAATTGAGGAGAAATAAGGTTCGTTCGGGTTTATAACAAGGTGATTCTCTGTCACCTGTCCTATTTAATTCAACATAAGAATTGGTCCTGAGAAAGGTGATACGTTCCGAGAAAGGTTGAAATATGGGTGTTAAAATGATTTGGTATTGTTAAGTGAAGACGCGGAAACTGTAAAAACTAGCTATAGTCGAACTACTGTCTATCGAACTTCCTTCCATATATCGAAAATCTCGTTATATCATAAATTTTTATTAGACAAAAAATTTTCTGTATATCGAATACAATTTTTATATACCGATCAAAAAATTCCAATTTAAAAAAATATAAAAAATGTGATTGTCATCAAAAAGCGCCCTTTGTTTAAGTATATAAGAATGGGAAATAATTAAATAAGAAAAACAAATGTTCCACTGGTTTTGAAAGCAATAGAAATTCATACATCTTGTTTCAGAAGAAGCACAGGAGTACCTTAATTCTCCGAATCGTTTCCTAACATAGAATGGAAAAGAATAAAGAATAGCTAAAAAATAGCTGTAATTGTTTTCAGCCTGAAAAGGGTGAAAAATTGCATTATATATCGAAATTTCCGTATATCGAACTTTTTTCAAAAAGCCTTCATGTTCGATACAAGGTATGAAGTATTCATACGAAATAAATGGGTAGAAGCAGAAACTTTTTTGGTGATATAGATATAAGAGGCAATAAACGATGAGGAATTTAAATATTTGGGGTCTATGATAACTAGAAAAAACGAAAATCTAAGTCACTAAGCCTTTTAATTATTTTTTAAATTTGTTTCTTCATTTACTAAAATATATTGTTTTGTTTTTTCAAACATATCAGAATATATTTTTCTCTCTGTACATGCCTTAAATGTAAATATTTGCATATGTCAGCACCACTAGTCGGAGAGATCGAAAAGAGGGAGATTTAGCCTCAGCAGCAAATCCAAGGCTGAGGTTTTTATCTTGTTCCCTAGCGAGCTCCGTCCTTCCCCTGATATGTACATATAAGAGATAGCGAAGGCAAACTGATATACAATTCTGTTGGCTGGCCACCGTCCCCAAACAGAACTGGATTTCCCTCAAAACGAATTTCCTTCTAAACGATAAGGATTTGGGGCCAATATTGGGGGAGAAATAGATATGGATCCAACCAGATATAGAAATACGGGGCATAAGTTTTTTCTGGGCCTTATATAAGAAGTAAAAAAAAAGTTTCTCTATAGTTCATTGCATATCTCTACGTCACGCAGTGGTCCAAATCGCGAATTTAGAACGAAAAAATTCAAATCACGTTATCTGTTAATTTTTTTCCTTTACCACGAAGTTATAAAGTATGTAATTATGAAAAGAAAGAACCAAATATGAATGGAAAAAAATAATAAAATAAAATAATATTAAGATTTAAAAGTTTAGAAGCGACAAATGGTTATATTTATAAAAAAAAAATTAAAAAGTACACTTACATTATATATTAGCACACAA
Source organism: Rhaphigaster nebulosa (assembly GCA_948150685.1). Classification (NCBI taxonomy): domain Eukaryota; kingdom Metazoa; phylum Arthropoda; class Insecta; order Hemiptera; family Pentatomidae; genus Rhaphigaster; species Rhaphigaster nebulosa. The sequence continues at coordinate 37,918,053 of OX411308.1, read as the reverse complement.
TATCGTCTTTATCTATCTCTTGCATCAGAGTCTGAACATGGTAATTCAAGTTACTTAAATTTTAAATACTATACATAATATGTTAATGAATAATAAATGACTCGATAACTCAAAAAATATTAAATAAAAAAATAAAGAAGTTGAAAAAAAAATGTACAATAAAATAACATTTTAATGAAAGAAATAATAATATAAGATGATAGCAGACAAAACATTAATCAGTCAAAATTATAGAAGTTGGAAACATAAGATAACAAAATTAAATTAACACACAGCATCTTATCCATTTTTCCTAATGTCAGAAAATCAATTTAGACGATTCTCCACACACTTCGACCGATTTTATGGGGCGTGCCAAATTCACCAGCCATCACTTTTGGAATTTCAAAAGCATTAATAAGCCATTCTCGATTGTGGAGTTGGAAATATTTCAATTGCGAAAGTAAAAAGATGGCAAACAAATCTTTTCACACTAATCATTACAACATCAAGTAACATTTTCTATGGTAACCTGACACGAACTTAGCTTAGATAACGCAGTTGGCATTTGTTCGTCTATATTCTCTTTCCTGATTCATTGTTCAGAAACTTACCTACTTATCTCTTTCATTAGTCGTCCGATTTTGCGAAGTATTATGATGACAAATCCGATCCATTTGTAATTTCTTTCATTCGGAAATTGAAATTCTGTCCATGTTTTTGACAGATGAAAATGAAATTCTGTGCGATTATTCACTGAAATCGTATGTCAGACGCACGTCATGAAATTTAGACGGATGCTGGGACAACTCTCGTAACTATGGCAGAACTATGTTTCGCATTCATTTAATAATATGGATGCGCCCACTCATTTCTCCTCTTTCTTCTTCTCTTCAATTACCGATAGCTCACAACAGTTGACACGAAACTTCTCTTGCTATATATTATCGCTTGCTCCGGTCTTATCTCGCGTGAATCCCGCCTTCAGGTGTAAAAAATCGAGGCTAACCTCTCTGGTTCGATGCCGCTAACTAGTCCAGTTTGGACGTAAATAAGTTTTATTCCAATATTAAATATTCAAAATAGGAATGTTTTCGTCCTAAATTCGCTGTTTGACATATTCTGCGTCAGAAGTATTTGAATATTATCATCGTATTTGTATTATTCTGGCCATATTTTCCCATGTTGATCATCATTAAAAATGTTAAAATATGAGAGAAATATAACATACATTGTTTAAAAGATGTATGTCTCTGTATATTTTTGGAATATTCAAACACAAAACCTCGAGTCTCCCAAACAGCAGTTAATAACTAAACAGTAAAACAGAAAAAAATAAGATGACATAATTGCAGACCAAATATCCATCTCACACAAACAGAAAAAAAAAATACTGACTAAATAGAGATAATTCATCACTCCATAATTCAATATGTCCCAGATCCAGAATAAAAGAGGCACAATTCAAAATTTCTTACATCAGAACTTTTAATAGTTGAACCCCATATCATCCCAAAGAACAGTCAGTCCTCAAATATCAGGCAAAAACAATAGACACGAAAGATGGTCTACCAGTAACATGTGTAAACGATTGAAACGTATTGTAAGGATTGAAACGATTGGTTTGTTAGGGATTGGTTTGTTTGTTTATTTGAGATTTAACTTCGACGTACACCAATTAGGGCAGAAAGGTCGGATTATTTTACAGGTAACCAGCCTATTTCAGCCAAAGTAAGTAGGTCTAGAAAGTTTGGTAATCTAGTATTACATCTTCCCAGCCTTAGTTGGAATACTTAAAGACGTCAAATCAAGTAAATAAACAAAGTTTTCATGCTAGATTTAGAATAACTGTTAAAAGGTCTCCTATATTTCAATGGAAGTGCTAGGTTTTATGAAATGTTATTTCTTGTTGTCTTACCAAATTTCGAATTCCATTGATCACCCATCAAAAATCATCCTATAGCAGCGTTTACCATCTGAGAAGAGGTCCTAAATGGAAGATAGAAAGATGCTGCCAAAGTGGACCTGCTCAACGCCAAAAAGGCCATAAAACAAGGCTGACAGTTCCAAATTAATTGAGCTCTGTATTACACTCCAGCTTGAGGGATGACGCCGCCTGATTACGCCTCTTTCGCTTCCCTGACAGATTTATGTGGTCACTAGACCCTTCTCCCGCCCTAGCCATTGCTCTATGTAGTCTGCCGAATTGTTTCTCAACTTTGATCAATGTTGATTATTTTTTTTTTTCAGAATGACCATCGTTTTTATAATTTTGGTTTTCGACAGATTTTTTTCCTATATTTTATTTATTTATTTATTTTTTTCCTATATTTATTTTCTATATTTCGAAAGTTATCAGAGACGAGTACGGAGGCGCTTTTTTTCATTACGATATTCCTGTTAACAATTTTTAGGAGAGTTTCATAGTCTTCTTCTGTCGAGCCTTGATTTTTTCGTTGTGTTAAAAAAAATTAAACAAACATATTGCTATATTTGCGTTATCAATTCCGAGAGTGAAGTGAGTATTTTGGTTACCTATTACTGCAAGGTGCAAACGTTTTTGAATGTCCTAACGGTTATTTTCAAGTGCTTTTAATAAATAAATTTATGAGTATAGAAATATTGTCCAAAATCCTCTGGTCAAATTCAAAAGCATTGAAATAATGGTTAAATATTAATCTAATGCTGTGCTGTTATGCCAGAAGTATTTCCATCCTTGTTCCCAACACAAAATCGAGAATTATATTGCCAAATAATAATTATTTGAATAAGATAAATGTTTGTTTAAGTTTTGGTAGTTTGATTACCATTGGCACACATTATTATTATTTTTTTTATTGATTTTCTAAAACCAGCAACCTCCAAACACGAAATTATTCCAAAATTAATAAATAATAATGTCTCTCCCAAGTGGTATATATCGATTGTAGAAAAGAAGCTAAGGCTATTAATTGAGGAAAATTTGGAAGATGAACAAGCAGTATGCCGCCCAGGACGCCAAACCCACAATATGTTCGCTTTAAGAATGATGATTGAGAAAGCCTGGGAAATCAATAAAAGCTTATACTATACCTTGCTTTTCTGGATATGAAAGCTACTTTTGACTCAGTACCAAAAGAAGAAATATGGAAAGACCTGAGAGCAAAGAAAATTTGCTTATGGTTTGTTACTCGCAATAAAATCAACATACCAGTCATCAAAAGGCATTGTGAGAATTAATGGTCAGGAGTCAAAGAGCTTCCCGATGGAAAAAGGAATAAATCAGGAAGCTTGCCTGATGTTCCCCATGCCCCTGCTGTTCCTCATATTTGTGGATGAAATAATAATTATGGAGTAGTTATTATTAGTGATTGGTCACTGGAATATGAGCATTATACTGGCACAAGTAATGGTATATGCCGATGACATAGTCCTCATTGCTGACTCTACACATAACCTCGAACAAGTCCTTGTAGGGTAGGAAGCATAACTCTGAAGGAAGGAATGTATATGAACGGAAAAAGCAAACTCCCACAAGTAGGACGAGAGCCTAGACAAATAGATCGCTTGGAGTAGGGAATGAGCTTTCCTGCCTGGGAACTATGATCAGCGGAAATGAAAATGTACAACCAGAAATATCCAATAGGATAGGAAAAGTTAATTTTATATATTATTCCATTAGGAACACAATCGTGGGAAAGAGATCGGTCAATAAAGATGTCAAGCTTCACATTTTCAAGGTCTGTTCCATATGCCGCTTCTGCTATATGAAGCAGAGAGTTGGGTCCTCCCAGACAACAAATGGAGCCGAATAACTGCAGCAGAGATGAACTACTTGCGCAGAGTTGCTTCAAATCACGCCGGGATAGGATCAGGAATGAAACCATAAGAAAAGAATTAAATATTCCTGCAATAAAGGTGGCCCTGGAGAAGAAACAGTTGGGATGGCAAGGGCAGGTGTGCAGAATGAGCCCTGATCGAGATCCATGCAAATTTATTTCGGCGAGACCAGGAGGCACAATACCTATGAGAAGACCTAGGCTTAGTTATAATAGCTATGTTGCCAAGTTGGGTTAAGCCAGAGGAAAGACATTGCAGGAGATGACAATTCTTGCAAGAGACAGAGATAGGTGGAGATCCTGGGTTGGATTAATTTAACGCTGAAAGGCACTATGAGGAAGTTAAAGAAGAAGATTAAATAATATTATTGATCAATAAATGGTGTTATTTTTCTGGCATTAATTTTACCACCAGTTTTTTTAACATTTTTAACAGCAGTTTCCAACGTATAGGCACTGTTGTAGCATTTTTCCATCTTAAATATTTTTTAAATATGATTGGAGAAATTTAAAACTTGATGACATAATTTCATTAAACCATTTAAAATTCAATTAATTCAATGCATTTGTGTTACAGATATTTATCATAATAATAAATATATAGTAACTGTTGGATAGAGAGAACTGATTCTGCCCAATAAGAATATTTGAATCCATGAGGATGTTTTGAATTTCGAACTTAGTCCTAGTCCACGTCACCCTAGAACTAAGATGGGGTCCACTCAGTCTCGTAAACTTAGCTGAGAAGCTTCTTGGCTAACCGAAATTTAACTAAAAACAAATTGTCTTAGACTTACCTACTTCAAAATACATCCAAACGCCAACCATGGAAACCGATTTATTTAGACTATTCTCTAAATGAAATGCTGAGTCTTTTTTTTTCTTTCTTTTTTTTCTTCCTCCGGCTCAAAGAAACCAAATTTCCATTCAGTGCCATAGTGCCATTTAAGACTCACTAACTTCAAGTCCATCGGGATTTCGAATTTGTATTTTTGAAGCAGGCTGCCTTTTGTTTATTTTTCGATTTTAGTTTGTCTGCATCCAAAGGCGTTAACCATGAGCCCCCTTATAATGTTGAAATTTGAAATCCAGATTGACTAAAAGTTTCCCTAATTTTCGATATAATTCTAAAGCAGGCATTCTCCATCCTCAAAAACTGTCTTAAATCCGGAATACAAGCAACAATATTTCCAGTATTGCCTTCTTGGAAGAAATATTTGGACTGCCTGTTATACAGAAATTATTTTTTTTTATACTGCTTAATACATACCATAGCACACGCATGGAATTACATTACACAATAACATTCGAAGAAAACGTTTGAGCCTATATTAATAAGCGTTTGTCAAAGACCCAGCTAAAGCGCAGTCTACCAAAATGACCTTTTGCAAAAGTGCAAAATTAAGGAACGAATAGAGAAGCTAACGTTGTAAAAGGGAAGAGAGTTCCATCTGTAAAAGATCCTCTGGGGCAATGATAGGAAAGAAGAGGTTGTTGGGATCTGGTCTAAATGCAAAAGGGTATTTAGGGAGGTCGTTTAGGGAAAGGCATTAGGAATCATGGCTCCTACTTTACAGCCCGAGAGATAGAGTGAGAAATATACAAATCCCTTCTTCAGATTTTTACTTTCTAAACTTCGCTGCTACTTAGTCTCTTATCTATATAATCATGTGGCTAATAATATATCTTTAGTAATGCCAGCACTTTTTATTTTTTTCATAACTAACCAACAAAGATATTATTACAAATCTAATTGATATTTAAGGCCTAATTTAGGTTATTTTTGTTTTATTTCCTCTCCATGTGCTAATGAAAGTGAATACTACATTAAAATATTGAAATATTTTAGGGAAAAATATTTCATATGAAAGAAATTTCATAATTTAAATAAAATCGGACACTTTGTGGTTTTTTTTGAACTAGAAATATATTATCTGAAAAAAAAAATGTTAACTAAGAAAAAAGAACTCTTTAAAAATAATAATTATAATAATTAATCAATCATAGATTAAAACAGAATCACTATAAATCCCTCCCTCTCTCCTCCCTCAAAAAATTGTACTATAAAATTCCAACGAATTTTGTTAAATTGCATTATAAAAAACAATTGTCGTTTCAGCCTTTTGATATTTGCCCCTTTTTCAAACATATGTAGTTTATTTATATAGATAATTTGAATACCACAATCTACAAAATTAATTAATAAGTACGATTCTTGAAAGTATCTCTTGAACATTTTATTTTTTATTTAATTTTCTTCTAAAAGCCATTATTATTTCACCAGTATTATTAAAGGAAATGGCCGATTTAATAGCAATAGGTATTTAGTTAAAACTCATCAACTATGAACGAAACATTCACCGGCAAATATTTGAGTACAATCGTCGCTTCAGAGCCGAAGGAGCTTAACTCCGAAAAGTAAATTTTACAGGAGTGACTTTTTTTACTGTTTGTTTTATCGTATAATGTTATGAATATATATATATATATATATATATATATATATATATATATATATATATATATATATATATATATACCATTTTTTTACTCTCTAGTTTAGCCCTAAACTACGTAGAACATTTTTGTGATCTTTTTTTAAATATTTCTAAAATATATTCTTAATATTTTTTTTTTAATTTAATACTTTTTGCTAAAAATTATGAAAAATATATATCCCCAAACTAAATATTGTAAATTAAGTTGTAAATTTAGATACAAATAATAATAAGCAACGATGCTTTTTTAATCCGTTGGAAGATGCCCCATTTTTCACTTATTTATTAAGTATTCGCTCGGTCAATTAATAACCCAACTATTTTAAATACTTTGCTTACTTTTAATTACTTTGCTTTCATTTTCTCAGCCATATAGGGCAAAAGTAAAAGGTAAAAGGTAAAATTAGAATTGCGTTAAAGGAATAGCATTTTTAAGGGAGACGATTACAATAAAGTTTTAATGCTGGAGAGGGGAGACCCAAGGATCAAGTTACTTAGAAACAGAATGAAAAGCCCCAAATTATTCTGCTTCCTCTCATTATAAGTTGCCAAACCAAAAGTGGTCCGAATCAAGTAAAAGCCGAAGCACATCTGTTTTCTGTTTGTTATTCAACTTCGTTGTACATATTGCTGTACATATCCTTCTTTTCCATTATCCCTCAAGTTCGGTTATTTGCATTTGTTCTGGATAATGCATTTGTGGGCCCTCCTTCTGAGGGAATGTTTTTTTTCCCGAGAAACTTCTTTGAACGTAAATAATCCTCAAAGAGGCTCAGAGGAAAGTTATAATGTCGTTTCCTTCATACCACTCCGTACCTTATATCCGTGGTCTTTATCTTTCATATAGAACATGATGATTTGTTGTTTGTTAATACATATGAATCTACAGTGGAAACTGGATATGAATGCTAACTACATGATTCCTTTTCACTCATTTTATTTTATTCTTACTTGATATTATTTTTATTTTTACCTACTTATATATGTTTATTTAACTTTTCTACTAAACAAATCTGTATCCTTATCTATAAAAGTTTTATCGCTGCAAAATTAGATATCAATCAAACAAGAGAATTTCAATCGCTGAATTATTGACGAATATCAAACCTGAAATAGTAAAGTAGTGAACATCCTCTCTCTTGTAAATATATAAGGGTTATTCTCATTGTCACAGTTAAAAAAAATAATATTATTTTTTTAAAGTTGATTTAACCTTTATTATATTAGAGCTTTCTTTCCATATATAGTTTCTGTTTATTAGATTTACAAGTGGGGCCAGTTAATTTGTGACTATTTTCAACTTTTTAATGTATTTTTTTGGGTTGGTCATAAAAATAATCACTCTTTCTTTAAACATTGTTTTTTCCTATTTGAAAATTAGTAATGTCTTTAAATGAAGAAAACTCAATATAAATGTATATATATATATATATATATATATATATATATATATATATATATATATATATATATATATATAATTTTTTTAAAATTATTAACCATTATGTAAAGTATTATGTTGAGTGCAGAACACAAATTAACAATTATATATTATATATATATATATATATATATATATATATATATATATATATATATATATATATATACATATATTTTTTTCCTGTTGGCACTCGACCGTGGAGATCTTTGGCCGCGCGATGTGGAGAGACCACACCGCGATTCTCAATTTTAGGTACACAGGGTAGGGTCATCACTCCTACACCCAGCCTTTTGTAAGTTGCCTCCAATAGGCTGACGGGCCTCACATACCCGAGGGGGCGGGATAAATTGCTTGAATTATTTAATTTAATTAAATTAAATTCATGCCGGTGCCGGGATTCGAAACCTAAAGGTTGTGAGTGAGTGTGTTACCTCGCACTCCGAAGTTTCATCTTCCTTGTCATCCGACTTTACTGCATGAAAATCAATTTATTTCGACGACCGAGTTTATTTTCTGTTCCTAAAATACGTAAAATTTAGGTTAAGAAATAACATTAAAAAAATGTTTTGAAAAACAAATGATATTAACTGTGAACATATTAACAGTTATTTGATTTTCATGAGAGTTTTTATTGTTGATAGAAAATTGTGGACTTCATTCTTGAGATCAAATCTTCCCATTTTTTTTTTCGGTTTTGGGTTAGTTAAAACTACAAATTGGCTATTAATTTTCGTTTGAGTTTAATTCTGTTTCCAAAACTCAATTTATGCAATTGTTTGAAAAATGGCATATTTCTGTGATACAATAACCATATATATATATATATATATATATATATATATATATATATATATATATATATATATATATATATATATATATATATATATATATATATAAATATACTTTTATATATTTATATATATTTTATATATATATATATATATATATATATATATATATATATATATATATATATATATATATATATACTTATTTTATTCTAAAATAAAAATAAATGTGTACTACTTCTCCTCCAATATACTAAGCAGTATAATAATATTATCGACGCATGCTATATGAAACAGCATCCTATATTGTCAATGAAAATAGCAACCTTCTCATTAGCTCTGGCTTTCATAACAGTTAAACATACCATTTCATTGGAAAGGGAAAACAGAGTGTCATTAACCTAAACATTGCACATAATTTAACCAACGTTAACCAGGAAATTAACAGGATTGGTATATCGGTAAACTGGTAGATCCCCGCTTTTAATTTATAATAACCTTTAAAATACTAAATAACATTTAAAACAATAGTCTATAATATGTTTCTCAGTCATATTATAGTTATTTTTAAGGAATCGGCTCAAAACGACAGTAAATATTTCTAGACGATATTAAGGTTTTACTAATATAAGTTTTAAGTGTTCACATTTTTTTATCCTTACCCTCCGATTTTATTTACAATATAACGTTTTCATAAAATAATTTCACACTTATTAAAAAATCTGTGCAGTCAAGTTACTTCTGCGGGTATGGTGTTGTCATGACAACTACACGAACGCAATTTAGACAATTTGTCTGTTAGCAATTTATTTATTTCTGCTCCGTTCCTATGTTTCGTATAATGTGATGTTATAAAGCTTTATAACCTTCCTTAATAAATGGTCTATCTAACGCAATTTTTCTCTTTTTTTCATATCGGAATAGTGGTTCATGAATTTGCGTTTTCAAACAAATCTTCAGCTTTATATATTAGTATCTATATTATTTTGAGCGATAAAAAAATTCAGAATAACTCTAAAATATATTTTGTTTCAGAAAACAAACATTAAAAACGATTCCGGAGCATCAGGATGTTTAGGCACAGGCAGAAAAGAGAGACGCAAAGAATAGCTGATGATGGCATCAATACATTGTCTGGACTTATGTGTACACCTCCTTCCTCATTCCTTTAGTAAGTAATACGACCAACGTTTCGAGGTGTTTGCCTCATCCTCAGGTTTCAACCTCATTAGTAAAAAAACATTTATTATATCAAATATATATTTTGGGGTTTTTAAAATCAAATTCATGTTTAGTTTCAATGCTATGCTGTGTCACTGCGTTTACATTGATATTTTTAATATTTTTACAATTGTCTTTGTGTTGTGTAATTGTTGTGCTTGATTTTTTTATGGTTCTTATATGTACAACTGATCACAATTTCTACATTTTATCTTGTAAATCACGTTTTGCTTGCCAATTATTTCAATATTATCTTTCCTATGAGCCAAATATGAATTTAATTTATTATTATTGTACATACCGATCATATTCATCAATGGCTTTGTTGATTTTATCAGTGAGTTCTGATACTTAATTCACTTTATGTAATTCATATTCAAATTATGTAATTTTAATTATAATTTCTTTTTTATTTTTAAAAAATGAAATATCCAAATTCTGAATGCTATTCCGTTATACGCACATATAGGTTCTCTTTGTCCTTACCTCCAATTTTTTTTTTTTTTAATTATTAAAATGGTCCTATAAAAGGTCTAACAAAGGACGGCCGTTGGAAGACAGAAGCGACTGCCGGTTTATCTGAGGAGGGCAGGCGAGCGAGTCTTGGTTTTATTGTTCTATTTAATTGTTCATTCATTGTGATTTATGAGAGAAGGGCGGCTGGGCCGGGCGATAGGAGAGCCTCTGGCAAATCTAGCGGAAGATATCTCCACCATTCTCGTTCCAGTATGTTCTCCGCCATCAGCTCAAGATAGTATCCGTCTGTATTTCCTTCCCTTCTTTGTCTTTCGCCTAGTAGCCTCTGAGCATAACCGAAATCGTTTAAAAATCCCAGACCATTATTTTTAAAAAATAATAAAGTTTTACAAACGACAAATCTATTTTATCTTAGGGTACAGGAGGTACTGATTGATTTCTTATGAATTTAGTTAAATCGGCCTAAGTATAGTTTACTGTTGATGTAGGAATGCTAGGAAACGGGTTAAAAAAAACTGGAGATGGTAAAAAAAAAAAAAAATAATAAAATAAAATAAAATGTCAGATCCAAGAACTAGAGGATTCCAGACTAGAAAGTTTTTACAGAAAATACGAAGTATCCCGAGGAAAGGGACAAATCCATCTATAGAAGTAGGAGATGAAGATGGGAATATAAAGATCCTACCGGCTGATATGCAAAATATATGGAAAGCTTACTTTTGTAATCTTTTAAATCCAGAAACTGAAGAAGGTCCTACATGTGTGTCTGTGTGTCATGGAATTGCCAGGCAAGATCTTTACGATGCTCAGATTCTGGGAGAATTCTGCAGAAGAAATCGAACAAATCATGACCAAACTAAAAAACTGGAAATCACTTGGAGTAGGTGGTCTACCAGTGGAACTGTTCAAGAATTCCAGAAGTTAGCTATGAAATGAACTGCAAGAGCTCATAGAGCATATGGGCGTAGGCACTTGCTTGCGTTGGCGCTTGTCTTTAGGCCTCTCTGTCCACATGATGGGCTAAAAGTTAGGCCGAAACGTCGGCATGCAGTAAAAATAAGTTCAGCTTATTAGTGTGTTCTTTATTGAACTTACCCTCTGAACAACTTATTAAAATTTAATTGTATCATTTTCTCGATAATGAAATCTTATTTCTCAAAATAAAGACGGGCTATAGAAAATACTTCTAATTTTAGTGACGCAGCACACCTGAAGCTATCCTTGGTTCGCTCAATCTCCAAGTCCCATCTATTCCGGTCCTTCTGCATGTGTAACGCTTATTCGTAGTTTATTATAAATGATAAATTATTGCACTAAAAGTAAATTTAAATTAGATGTGAACTTATTTTTTTTAATTATTAGTTTTTATTATATTTTTATTAATACTATCCTTAGCATTGACCTATTGTATAATAGTTCCAAAGCAGTATTTAAAATATAATGTTAGTAAAAACTTTTGCAAACTAAAACTTTAATTTGCTTCGAAAAATGCAAATATAAAAAATAAGAAAATAAATCAGTTAATTTTAAAAATCACAATTTTTAATTATAGATAGTTTCCCAGTTACAATTGAACTTGGTTGTAAATTGTTTTATTTCTAAAAAAAACTTAGATTCAGTTTTAGGAAGATATTTCGGCCCGTTTGAACATTTCAATATTAATGTTAGTTCATGAAATGGGATGCTGTTGCTCAAACGTGGAAGTATTTACCCTCAGAGTACGGAAGGGTGAGCTGTGTCAACTTTCCTACACATTGGTAAATGTCTTAAGCAAATTTGCATTGATATAATTTACATGTACATATTTCTGAAATTCTCGAGCTCCTGGTAAAATGATGACTTGCCTCAAAGTTCTCCATCAGTTTTTGATGCCTTGTCTCTGACTATGCTTTTCGTATACACCGTTCTAATGTATATGCGGGTGTGTGTGTGTGTGTGCGTGTGTGAGTGTGAGTACGGCGGAGTCTCGCTTAATTCTTCGTATAAGTGAATAGAGGTAGTTTTTGTTTTGTTTTTTAATAAAGAAAAATTCTTTGCAAAAAAAAAAAGGCATCAATTTTACACCAATCAATTTAATATCTTACAAAAAATAATTGAAAAATAATATGCAGGTATATATATATGCCTATTAAAATACACACACACACACACACACACACACACACACATATATATATATATATATATATATATATATATATATATATATATATATATATATATATATATATATATATATATATTTGGTCAACTTCAAATATTTAGCAAAGCTTTGCAAATTTGAACTTTATAACGATTCTAATTCGAAAAAAAATTCCTTAAAAGTATATGTTAGTATATATAGATATATAAATTTATTTAGGTTCAAAAAATTGTATATTAGTATTCTCAAAAAAGAAAATGTTATCGAGAACGTCTCAGAATGCCTAAGGAATGAAGATTTAAATGTGAATAATAGTAATAGGGCATTATGAACCCAAAGGTTCGATGCCGACACCAGCATCACAGCAGCAGAAAAGAGTTCCCAGCTATGATTGTCCAAACGCAATTCTTGTGAATTTTATCAAGGAGTGTGTCTGGACATCAACGCTTGGTACCGTATCACGTTCCAGGATATCAAGACACATTTAATGTATATGAAGATTAATTTATTTGTTGTTTTATCAAACACCTACTGATATTTTTGTAAATCGTCAGCTAACAGGTGAAACTGATGGTGGTACTTTTTCAACGATCTTTTAATTTCCCCATGTGATCAGTTAATTTTTTTTTCACCTGTAAGCGCGCGATAAATAATAGTTTATGTCATATATAATTGAAATGTATGTTATTATTATTTGTTCGGCGTTACAACTCTGCGACGAGTCCAAACCTGCTTAAACTGCTTCATCCAAACTTCTCTGTGGCTCTGGCAACCACCATCCAACAAATGTATGTAATTGGATGTAAGGTAACCAATTTTATTAATAAGTTGTTACGAAAGTTCATAAGGTTTTAAACAATGCTGATTCAGAAACATACGAGTATGCTACGTAAATATCTACGGAAGCTTTTTATTATATAGAAATAGAAATTTGAATATTATTCCTCAAAATATTTTCTGCTACTTCTACTCTATATGAATTACGTTTTGATAAAATAGCTTCTGTTCTTTCCAGTGTGTTAATAAATGAGTAACTGCATGGAAAATACAGTATCTTTTTTTTTTTTTTTTTTTGTATTTCATTGATTTAATTTAAATTAATTCACACAATTACAAGTATAAAGTACAAATTAGTTTTGGAAAACTGTCAACCGCGCTCTCGGCACAAATTCAAGTAAAATAATAAAATGAATATAGATAACGATTGTTTACATTGAAAAATAAAGCTTCATCTCCAAATGATAATTTCAAGTATTAATAATTAATCATTATAATTATTAATAATTACTGAATTAAATAAAAAGCAGATAATAATAATACTAATCCGACCAATATCATCCACCAAGCACTGGCCTTATTATATAACATGATAGCTGAACAGGTTCCTTATTATTGGTAAGGGCCGAAACGGATACTATCTGGTGATAGAACAATAGATTGGAATCATTCTATCATAACAGATCATGGAATAGTAAATAATAAACCGGACGTGGTCTTCATAGATCAAAATTCCATCGATATTGCTGTCCCAACCAATGATAATATCGACAAAACAGTATCGGAAAAGTTATGAAAATATCAAGATTTGTGCTATGAGCTTTGGCAACTATATAAACTAGAGCATTTAAAGATTTATCCCGTTATAATATCCAACAATGGCCTCCTCCCACACGATGCCATCCGCTCTGTTGAGAATTGGAAGCTGCCAGAATAAGTAATAGAAAAAGTGTAGAAACCAGTTCTCCTCAATACAGCAAGCATCGTACAGAAGTTTTTAAATATAGTTTAAAATATGAGCCTAAACCCCATTTTGGTCCGGCTTTATGAATATTTCTGGCAATAGCCAAGAGAGTGTGAAATAAAAAATAATACTAACAATAATAATAAAACAAAATAAATAAATCTACCTGATAAAACTAAATAAAGAACTGATAATTATCTAATCACACAAAAGAAACAACGCCGTTAAATTATTGAGTAAGTTTTTCAAAACTTGATTTCAAAGTAACCAAGCACTAATTGTAAAACTTATTACCCCTCGACACTGAGAAGGGCTGCCGAGAAGAGACACAAGAGGAGGTGCCCCAAAAGAATTTTCATAAGTTTGGGGCAGATCGCCAAGAGATAAAACAAAGCAATTTTGGCATTATACGATAGGAAAAAATTATCTGCACTATCCATCCAAGTTGTATGACTTAAAGGCAACAATTTACTTCTTAATTAAAAATTCATCTGATATGATTTAAAGATAGTCCTTATATGATGAGCATATAATGAAAAACGAAAAACGAAGTGGTTCAGTTCTTCCTGAGTAGCCAAAGATATTTTCAGAAATAAGGTGTCGAGTTGCTCCATTCATAATGTAGTTTCTAACTAAGAAAAAGGACAATCGCATTCTTGGAAAATATGTAAATACTTTTTTTTTTCCTTAACCTGTTATTACGCTTACTTGATTGTATGTATGCAAATATGCATTTAATGGAGGTCTAAAATAACATCTTTAATTTGTATTAATATTTTATAATTTCTAATTAATACTTAGATGATAGGACTCACCTTTCATTTTGATTTTTGATTTTCATTTTCATTTTGAGATGGAGAACTTATCATCTAGAACTTAATTTTAAGTGTCGATTTTTTTTCCCATAGTATTTTTTTTCGGGGGTAATGATAGTGTTAATGCATAGAACAGGGGGTTCATAAGGACCTTCAGTGAATCCAAGAATTTAATATGCCTTCGCTTGATGCATTCAGGGACTGTTGGAAGTTCTAGAAGGGCGTGGAGGGATGGTGGCTCTTTCTTCAGCGATATTGTTCGGATAATCTTCCTTAACATGGTGTCTTGGAAGCGCTGTAGATGTACCATGTAGCAGTGTACCATCAGTAAGATGGGTAAACAGCGGAGTCCCGTACAGAAGTGTTCTGGCCTTATAATAATAGGCTTGTAAATGGTCATTTTTAACCCGAGGAATCCGAGAGCATGCGAGAGAAGATGATGTAAAAGGTAGGACTTTCTCGTTACCGTGCGTGTTTTATGGTAGACCTAGGTTGAAAGTTTGTAGTGCCTATCGAGTCTAATATCCAGGAAAACTAAGGAGTTAGTGGGAGAGAGGGTGGAGTTGTCCTCTCGGAGAGTCTTCGTCAGTCTCGATTTCTTAGCCCGTTGGTGCGCGAACACCACGCAATCGGTTTTAGTCAATTAGTGCCGAATTGTTGTTAAGAATTCTAACTAAGCTAGGAAGCTTTTTTATTTATAATTTGTAAAGCAATAAATAGACGAGAAGAGAGAAGATTTATTCCTTTAGGCAATATTTAGTGTGTAGCTTGAGAGTAAACATAACCATTACATCAAATCCAGTTTCTAAGTGAAGCGAGTAATTAATTAGGCCTGATCACAGGTAAACTAAAAAGTATTTTAATGAATTTGTTTTGAAATATTTCTAAGATTTCATAATTTCCTACAGATCTAGGCAGGATAACAAACAATGGATCTGGATGTTGAGTTACAAAGTTGAAATTTGAAGGGAAGAAGCAGTTTTCTAAATTCTGATTTAGAAGGCAACTTTATAATAAGAAAACCTTTCGGCTCAATGCTGAGTAAATGAGAGGCGAGGAGAACTCTAAGTTAAAATACAATAATCAAGTAGATAAATTATAGCCATAGTGAGACAAGACTCCATTCGGACCAAATCCAAATGATGTGCACAGGCGTTATTTTGTCGAGTCTCTCTGTTCCGTTTCGTCAATATTTGCTTTCTAAAAACTTATGTACACTATCGAGCTGCTGTGAATAAAGCTCAGTCAATTGCTCTGCCATCTGGAACAAGTTCAAAGAGCCAAACCCCATCGTAATTCAACCAAACGAAATCATAGCCTTTTTTGAAATATTCATAACCCACGAAGCGTTTGATCTCGATTGCTGCCTTATAACTATGTAACACCCCTCTACCTTCCGCTGCGTAGACTTCTTCGTTTGCGGTATTTGCATGTAGGTAATTTTACAAATAATGTCATACAAGATAGCTAATTACTTCAAATCAATTAACTATAGTAAATCTTGTAATTATCATTAGCTAGGCATTTAGTCAATGCAACTAGTATAGTCAGTTGGCATCCGCATGATGGTAGAGAAGGCTCAATCTAATTAGAGATTGATAAGTTATTTGCCACTTCTATAATTTTGTTTTATTGAAAACTAGTTTCGAATGTTATACATTCATCTTCGGTTCTAAAAACACATAAACAATTCAAAAATAAGCAATTCAAAATATAGTTTGGTATTATTATACGTATTAAATTAGATGTAATATAAATCAGTATTATAAAACATTTATGAATAATGAATTTAATTAAGACATGAAATGAGGCTATTCTTAGGCAGTTCGTATAGGCTAGAATAAAAGTTAGATTCATTTCAATTCAAAATATTATTCTAACAATGTTGCGAATCTCTTATCATCTATTAAGTGGATATCTGGCCCGTCATTAGGTTGGGCGATAAACCTAGTTGATTATAAGTGAAGACCACATCAGTTCCTAGTATAACTATCATGGAACAGTCCCTAATAGGGTTGTAATATCGACACGCGAAAAACCGATATATTATATCAGTATCTTAACATCCAATATATCGATATTTTACGACGATATATCGATCACACAATATGCTAAAATATATTACAGTAGAATCTCAGCAGTTCATATCCCAGTACTTCGTATAGATTTTCTAGTCTCTTGAAAATCTCTCTTTATTTCGTTTAAAACACTGCAATCCGGTTCCCCCTGTAATCCGTATTTATTTTCGTCTTCCAAGTAATGTAAAAGCCTTATAATTCGAATTTCCAAATAAAACATCTGATTAACTCTTAATCTTTTCAAAAGGAGAAGTGAGTGAGTGAGAGAGGAATCGTTTCTATGAATTTCAGTCGGTATCCCCTTTTTTTTTTTTTCTATTCAGTCTTCTTTAAATAAAATTGTAAAAAAAAACTGTACTGTTAGCCGACAACATAGATTGATCTGAAAAATTAAGTTCGCTCATGGTAAATCCGCGAATGCAAGGTGCTTTATAAACAAAAACTTTACCGAACGCCTAATGTGCAAACACATAAGTGAAATTTTCATAGAATGGGTACAGATATGGAATAAAAAACAGCGAAAATTGTCGACTGTTTATTGATAATTGTACGGCCCACAACAGTACCACATCACTCAGCGACGTTTATCTTCTGTTTTTGCCTCCCAGCACAACCTCTAAACTTGGCCATAATTAAACGATTTTAGACATTTAACGCAAGGAAGTAATGATGCAACTCTTAGAAAGCATCAAGGATGGGAATCACCTACCTCAAAATTAAGAACTCCCATGCCTTTTCGAGATTTCGCCTATTTTGACCAATGCTTAGCGGTAGCTTGGATCCTAACTGACGAGGAAATTTTGAATCCGTAAAAAAAGGAGATGAAGAAAAAATTGATGTACGACGATTAGTTCTAAAATGGCGAAATAATGCAACTACAACGTGTGCCATTTCTTAGCCAAATCGGGTGTTTGTGTAAACGTAGTTTCTGCTCAGAACATGCTTAACGAAGCCATCGATCAGATCCGTCTTAAAGGATTGCACCAGAAGAAAATAACCGAATTTTTTTGTTGATCTAACTATATCGTTTGTATTTCCATTCATATTAATACAATTTTGTATTAATTTTGTTATTTCCTATTTTTTACCGCCGATTATTGGAAATCTCGATAATTTGGATATCTCGATAATTCATATTTACCTTTCGAACCCTTGACCATACGGATTATCGAGATTCTACTTTCATTTTAACAATTTCCTTTATTCGGTAAAACTCCAGAATCGTAACCCCAAAATGGAGGAGGTCTAGATTTTAAGAACAGCCAGGTCCTAAAAAATCTAGATGTCCTCCAAGTTGAGGTTACTATTGTGGAGTTTTACGAGTAAATATAACAATAAATAATATTTAATTACCAAACAATAATTAATAGATAAGATTTACATACAAATAATGTTGATCAATCCTGTATAAAGAAAAATTGACGGTTTATGCAAATGATGATGGTACTGAGATGCATATCAAATAAATTACATGCTTTTAGATGAATGTTTTGAGAATGCACAATATATTCGAAAGAGTTATAAGATAAATAAAAATTTGTGAAGTTTGAAGGTTTTATTATTGAAAAACTTCGAGAAGACTATAATATGTCAAATATGGCTAAAAAGACTTCAAAAGAAAAATATGTCATAACATTTTTTTTCTTTGATGTATAATTCTTTTTTTTATAATTATTCATGCCTAATAAAATATTGTTTTATAAATGATAATCATTATATCATATCATAAACTTCTTCACAGTTTAACATTGTACTCATTTTATGCACTTTCTTTGCTTTTTCATCCATTTCCTTTCGATATATCGATATTTTTCTTGCGATTATCGGTGGATATCGATATTTGGTTTTGCGATATATCAAAATATCGAATATCGATATTTTCCTTTCGATGTTCCAACCCTAGTCCCTAAGTCCTTCCCAATTATCTTATGATACACGAGACCTTTTCTTCATCGGGTACAGTTTGATTATATTTGTTCTACGGTGAGCATGTAGCTTATGTAGTATTTTGTATTTTGTATTCTTTGAGTATTTTGTATTCTATGTATTTAAGGGATGGTAGACACTGTAAAGTATTTTAACGGAAAGTTCAATATGGGCAAATTTTGATTTTAGAGCAGAGAGGTTGAACTAGGTGACGTTCGATCCTCTAAACAGATTATATATTATATAAATGCCTAAATAAATGCAATTGTATAGCATTATTATAAATTACACGAGGCAGGGAGAAAGGTGAGCCCGTCCCATGGATAATTAGAACCACTGGGAGAAAATACTAATATAACATTTATTTAATCAGCCTTAATTTATTTATTTAGTCTTATTTATTTATGCCCCTCCAAAATAATGTTGTCTACGTGTATTCACTATATTCATTATCAGATATTCAAATATTTTCTATTGGCTAAACGGTGCAATGGTAAAATATGGCAATGGTCGGACGCACCTAAGGGTTTTATTAAATATATTACAGTATTCAATACTTTAATTGTCTTATCCATATTCCTGAATCATCACTTCAAAGAAAATCTGTAAATGTGTTGTGGCTCGCATAAATCTTACCAATTGCATTAAAAGATCCGTGTTTTAATTGAGATTGACACTCCTGATCTAGTAAAATAACACTATCACTCCTGGTTTTCATGATATTTATTTTATATAATACTTAGATTTACCAGTGACGGCAACTTAGAATTTTAACTTTAAAAAAGAATACTTAATTCATATCTAGTATTTCAGTGTAAAATCCTATTCAAATATTAGAATTTAAAAAAATGAAAATTATCAATTAATGAAAGAAGTGGAAACTTTTTTTTTTTTTTTTTTTTTTTTTTTTTTTCCAATCCCTCAAACAAAAAAGAACATTAATAAAACAAATAATTAGATAAATTATAAACTTGATGTACTTTACCTTTTACTACCTGTTGGTATTTGAAGGTCTGATGACTATTTACAATTTGAATGATATTTCCCAGTCAGGGAATTTTCTCGTTATTTAGAGGTGAGGGTCCTCTTCTAGTTGTTTGTTAATAAAATACCTACTACTAAGAACTATATACAAGATTAATAATGATAATATTTACAATATTTACATGGTTATATTTACAAAGGATGAATATAAGAGAGTGGTGCTGGGGTGGGACTAGGGAGTAGGCAGGCCGGGGCGATGGGATAGGATACTGGGAGTGGGGGTGCTTTAGAAGCGGATTAAAGTATAGTGTTGACCGGGTTGAGTGGTCCCTTTCGGCCCTGCCATCTGGCAGGAAGGGAGGATGGGGTGATGGCCCGGAAGAGTGGGTTAAATGAGGCAGGGATGTTGTCAAAGAACTTTATATGTCTCCTTGTGATGTGCTGTTGAACCGTGTCGAGTTGTAATTCATTGTGAATGTGTGCCATGTTCCGTCTTTCGAGAGATGTTCGTTTTGTGATTTTTTGTAGGACGCTATTTTGGTATGTTTGGAGAGACTTCAGGGCTGAGGGGTATAGCTAGTGCAGGATGGGGGCACCGTGAAGCAATGTAGGCCTAAGGATGGCTTTGTAAATCAGGATCTTAAGTCTGAGTGACAGCCCTGGTGAATAGAGTAAGTGATTTAGTTGGTGTGTAGTGGCTTTGGCTATCTGTATCCTGTGTTTTGTGTGAGCTGTAAATGATAGGTGTGATTCCAATTTCATACCGAGGTATGTTAGCTGTATTTTATTCTGTATGGTTTGTCCATTCAGTTTTGGCTGTTGTTTGAGTGTTTTCTTGTATGAAAATGTGATTGCATCAGTTTTGTGTGTGTTTATGTGGATATTAATGTTTTTAAGTTGGTCTGTGATTTTTTGGGCTACTGTTTCGGCCTTGCGCATGGCGTGATCTGCATTCATGCTTGCTGTATATATAGCAATGTCGTCAGCATATGCAGCGATTTGTACATCATCAATCTTTTGCCCTACTATATGGGCTGTGTATATGTTGAAAAGGACTGGCGCAAGGACCGAGCCCTGGGGAACACCACAGGTAACTGGGCGCGGGGTGGAGATCTCAGTTTTGACACGGACAGAAAATGTCCGGCCACTGAGGTAGGAGCCAATAATGTCGACCAGTTGGTCCGGGAATGGGTGAAGCCGGAGTTGATCAATTAAGGTGGAGTGGGATACAGAATCAAATGCCTGTGTGCAATCTAATGAGATCATTGCTGTAGCAAGATTTTTATTGAGGTTTTTAGCTGTATCATACTGTAGTTTTGCTACGTGATGATAGCAGCTAACGCCGCGAGAGAACCCGGTTTGTTCCGGGATGTGGATAAGAATAAGTTTCTCATATATTTTTGAGATGTGGTTGAGGAGACTGATGGGCCGGTATTCTTCCGGTGCCGCTCCTCGTTTTTTGGGTTTGAGAAGTGGAACAACTATACCATGTTTCCACTGAATAGGGTAGTATCTCAGGCGTGAGCATGAGTTGAAAATGTTGAGGAGAAACATATGGGCTTTCCTGGGGAGTTGTTTGAGTAGGACATAGGGTATACTGTCCTCTCCTGTTGATTTGTTTCCCCTCGTGTTTCTCAGAGTTGCAGTCAGTTCTTTATAGGAGGAAAAAATAGTTTGGGTTGTATCAGTCAGTGGACTGTGGTTGTAAATGGTAGTGGTACGTGCTGAGTCTCTATCGACGTAGTAATCAGCAAGTATGGTAGCCTGATCTGCGGGAATGAGAAGCTCATCGCCTCGTTGTATTCTTACCGATTTTGATTTGGTGTTATGGCTTCTGACTAGTTTCCAGAAGTTTTTGGGGTCGTAATGGGTAAGAAGTGGAAACAAGAAAGTACCACTAATAAATATAAAATAAGGCAAGGAAAAAAAATCGAAAATTTAAGCCAGTACTCTGAGCTGAAAAGTACCAAGAATACAAAAATTCTTTTATATGTTCCATTTTTGGCACTTTAAAAATAAATGTTTAAAATACGAATTTACAGTGAGAAATGGATTAATTAATTAATTAAATGCATATTTTACGGTTATTATACTGATTTTGCATTGATATATATATATATATATATATATATATATATATATATATATATATATATTTTTAATATTCCTTAGCCCCTTCGCTCTCCCCATTTAACGACTTGCGACTTATGTTTATGTTAGGTAACGACGCGAGTTACCTAAGTATTTGAGACCGATTCATCCAGAACAATCCAATCCCCCAAACAACGCATTCGGGACGAGAATTTAGGATTACCAACCAATATGCGCAAGAGGTCATGCAAAACATTCAGGTACGAATAAAATGCAAAAATACCAATGGAGGATATTCGGACCCCGCAGTGTTGAGGAAATATGTATATATTTTTTTTATTGTGCATCAAATGTCAATTCTTATACTATATACTTTATATACGTGAAAAATTAATACTTTAATGAATAAATGAATTTTGAAATCATCCCGTTTCACGGCCGGACCCTGTGTAAACATTGTACAGATTTCATTTGAATATCACCATTTAAAAATATCTGATGTGGACAACACATGACTTCCTTGTATGCCCATTAAATTATAAATCGGTGGTTCAAAAAGTGGTCCTCAATTTGGTTACTAGTTTCCGAAGATTGCAGTATCTCAAAAATGACACTCGGCATGGCGATATCCATCTGTTGACACACACACACACAGGTACACTCTTGTTTCTGGAGGTCTCATTCCGTTATTGTATGTCGTTTTCCTTCAGTAGATAACTAGTTTCCAAGAGATTTCTTCATGTTCCGTGGCAACATTAAAACTGTCAATATCACTAGATAAAGCATTGGAAGTCGACGGCTTCAATATTTTAAGCGAAAGAACCCGCTTAACTTACATCTTATTCTCCTGCTGTAGACTTGTTGTTCTCAGAAATGGGCAGGAAAACCAGTATTTTACACTAAATTTTAACACTTAAAACAAGTAGTAAAAATGTTTAATTGGATTGGAAACTAAATTGCGTTTGTAACCTTTATTACGGATTTCTGTATTTAATTTAAATATAATTTTTGATGTAAGCTTATTATGACCTTCAAGTAAAGTACCCTTTTCGGCTCACAAATTTTAACCCAAATCTATTAAATACATTCATATCGATATAAAAGTCCTATTTACCAAATCTGAGATGTTTTGTATTATATTTTAAATTAATTTTTGATGAAAGTCTATTATGTCCTTCAAGTAAAGTATCACTTCCGGTTTTTCAATTTAGACCAAAACCTAGTATGTTATTTAAATCAATATATAATTCATAAATACTAAATTTGAGAAGTTTTGCATAATTATTGATGGAAATCAATTATGACCTTCAAGTACAGTACTAGTTCCGGTGATCAAGCAGTGACCAAAAAGAGAGGTTCAGAATTAGATTTTACAACTATCCTAAATACAAAATTTCAACTTTCTACGGCTAACCATTTTTGAGTTATGCGAGATACGAACGTACGTACGTACAGACGCCACGACGAAACTAGTCAAAATGCATTCAGGGATGTTCAAAATAGATATATCCGTTGAAATCTGAAAACCGAAAATTTTCAAGATTGCAATACTTCCTTTACTTCGTACAAGGAAATAAAAAGAAAATGAAAATCTAAATATTACTGTGATTTGTTTTCTTGCCCTCCATGAAAGTGTCTGTTACTAGGATTTAAAGCCTTTCATGTTTCAACGATAAGTACATTTTGAATCCTTTAATTTTTTTTCTATTAATTTTATAGTTAGATTTTTATTCCTTTAAAGTATGAAAATGTTAAAATATATATATATATATATATATATATATATATATATATATATATATATATATATATATATATATATATATATATATATTGCCACATAACTTGCGTTTCTTTGAGATGTTCTAAATAGTATAAGTTTAAAAATATTTATGTTTTATTGTCCATGATTGGTGCGTGCCATCAGAAAAATATGTGCTGATGATAATGAATAAGTCAAATCATGTTCTGATATAACGAAAATGATAACATAACATAGGCTATTTATTTTTTTCTTCTACCATATCACATGAGAATGGTGATTACAATTAATTGAAAAAAAAAAAAAACACATAGGAAGAAAAAAACCACTCGAGCTGAGAGGCCGGTAAAGATGGAGCGTGATTAATGCCCGATAATTAGCGATGGGTTGGTCCCAGGAGTAGGGAGTGACTTTTCGCCAAGTTGGTACCATAAGAAACCGCGATCCCAGGAGCCTGTTTTTTCTCCAGAGCAAGTCAATCTTCATCAATCACTGAGTTCTTCATCCTCCAGCTCCAGCCGACGGAGGTGCAAACAACCATTCCGCCCCTTTTAGCATTTTCTTATACATTAAACACGATCCTGTTCAATCCAAACATCCTTGGACCGGCGCCAATCCACTACGTCATTTGTTAAATCAATTGAGGTTAAATATGTCCGCATTTTTCTTTATCTGACAAGAGCAAGAGTTCAAATAGTAATGAGAGCATTATCAAATTTATGAAGAGCATTGTGGAAAATATTTAAAAGTGCATCGTGGAAACCAACGTTTCATCTTTTTTTAACGAACGTTTTAAACGTTAGGATATTTGATCTTATTAATAATCAAGATGAAGCTGGTCTTGGTGGTGGTCGCGATTAACACCATAACCGGTACAAAGCTCTCTAAATCGGAGATTTGAGAAACCCCATAAGTCATAGACCAAATTTGTTTATTGTTTTTCCAAAGTTTTTCCAAATTCCAATGAAATAATAAAAAATCAGTCTAGAACAAAGGCCATGGGTTCGTAAAACTTCTGAACGTGTTTGTCATTTTGGGGATTTTTTTTCCTATTGACAGACATTTAGGAGATTTAATTTATTAGGATTGGCGGACTATAGGCCAGGAAGTAATTACACACCTCATTCCAATTCCGAATAAGGAACGAGTAAATTTTGTGTTATTTTAAGGTTGCCATATTTTTTGTTAAATATAAAGCGATAACTAAAAAAATATTTAAGTTAGATAATTCCTAATTGCAGCTTCCTAAACTAGACAAAATATCCTTTAAAAATAAGTAAAATTTAGTTTTGTTAAAACTATTTAAAGGGGACTTTCGAAAGGCTAAAGTACACTAAGTTCGATTCTTCGTAATGCCTATCATTATTCGCGAATTTTTTATCAGCCTCAAGTAAATAAGGTAAATAAGCTTTAAGTAAATGTTAATGGAGCTGATTAAAAAATGTAATGAAATGAGAATCAACAAGGCTGAGAGAGGTCCTTGTAGCAACCGGTGCGTTGTTCGAAAGGAAGAGGGATTGTCGTGCCCAGGGTGGAGGGATCATTGAAAATTTTCATTAAAATACATTTAATATTATCAGAGATATTAGAATATTATTAAATTTTAATAAAAATATAAAAATATTAGTCATATCCACGTTTAATATTTCATTTTATATATTTTTATAAATAAACTTGTATATTAATAATTAATTTATTACAATACATTCCATATAACAGAAAAAAAAAATACATACTTTCTTATAATTTATATTTACTGAAAACACTGGTGTTTCGAATAATGAGAATTTCACGTCTCGTGATTTCTTTACAAAACTGAAGGTGAATTCCATCTTATTCCGTAAGATTAGCACTCAGTTTCATTAAAATTTATTTAAAGCTTATTAAACAAGAAATCTTTTCTAAAAGTGGGATTCAGTAGTCCAGTGTGGAGGCTAATAAAAAAATTGCCAATAATCCATGGTATTACGATGAACTTAACTTTGCGTATTTAGGCTTTCGAAAGTCCCCTTTAAATGGTTTTAACAAAAATAAATTTTACTTATTTTTAAAGAATATTTTGTCTAGTTTAGGATGGTGTAATTGGCAATTACCTGACTTAAATATTTTATTATTTATCGTTTTCTGTTCAACAAAAAACATGAAAACCTTAAAATAACACTATACTTAAATTTACTCCTTCTGTGTTCGGAATTGGATCATAGCTCAAATGCATATTTTGGTTGCAATTAATGTGTAGAAAGAAATCTCCTTGCCAATCCTGATGCACCGTGTATTTGCATGTATATACTGAAATATGACAAAAGAAACCTCTATCCGAAAAAGAAACCGATATCCGATTTACGGATCCTGTGGTGCTCATTCGCTATACAAGTTGAAAGAGAAACCCCTAGAGTGATAAAGCTCTTCTTTACGTTTTAGCGGATGAATTGATTAATATTAAAGATTGCAAGAACCATACGCCTTTCATTAAAAACTTAAATCCATAAATCGAAAAAATGGCTTTTGATCTGACATCCTTATTTTAATTTTCATTATATTATGCGCAACATAAAATTAATTCATGATAACAAACTTTTTTTTTACTTTATATATTTTTTTCATAATATCATTGTTAAAAATAATTTCCATTTAAATAACTTTATTTAATAACTCAAATTATTTTTGAGGACAATCTCCCCATACTCAGACATTATATTATCTAAAATGACATAATAAAATCAAAAATTTTACAATAGTTAAACAACCTTATTAAGTAATTTTTTTTATAAAACTTAGTTTACCTTTGAATATTCATTATAACATAAAAGTTCGTATAATTCACGACTGTAAAAATAAATATTAAAACCAGCGAATGAGATGTACTACGAAAAATAACTCGTGATGGCATTCAGGTAAAGATCATCCAACGATACCTCTCCATAAAAATTCAAATTTGATAGTTAGTTTCGGAGATCCCTATTCCAGCCAGCTGCTTCGTAAACGTCCTATTGTGTCAGGTAAGTCTGGTGTTGATGGATCTGACGGACAGTCTTTGATAGACTTGAGTGTAATAAAAAATTTATAAAGAAAATAAATTTATTCATAATCATGTGTGCGCTTCCCCGTGCGTGCGTGTATTTGTATGAGTTGATTGTGACACTCAGATTTTACGTTCATATGTTTGTTACATATGATACATACAATACATTTATTAAGAGTCACTCTTTGCAAAATTGGTTAACACACTAAAATGATTGTTTGATACCTATAATTTTTTTGATGTTTCAATGCTGTTTTCTAACCAATGAAAGATTATTAACGACTACTGAGATATTCTGTAATGATATTAATGTACATCATGACTCAAATAATTTACGCTAATAAATTATTACAGCTGCCTTATCAATTTTAAAAATGAAAATTTAAAGGAATGATTTTGACGTATGACTTAGTATCAACCGGTTATAAGTTGAGGATAATGACTGTGATATAGAGTAGGCCGAGCATAGAGCTCATCTGCAATGGTCAAATGGACTGGTTGCCCGTTTAATGAGAAGGGTCCTCCAGGTAGCCTGTGGCTTGGAGTTGGCTTCGGGTCCGCTACAGCCAGTTTAACTTACGCAAATGATAGCAATAGGCTTTGATAAGGAAACTCTGTAGAAAGATTGAATACAAGTTTGAAATACCTTTAAGAATTCATAAAATATTTACGATTTTTTTTTTTTTTTTACTAGATGCAGTAAAATAATAATTCTTTCCTAAACCAATATTATATGCTTAGTAATAATTACAGTAAGTCGGATTGAAACGCAAATATCCGAATGATGTTAAAAGACAAAATGAAATAAAAACAATTTAATTTTTAAAAAACGACGAAATAATCCTTTGTCTTAAAACTCTATCCGAATACACTGCATATCTAGATAAACTAAATGGTGGGTTGTATGTGAAATTTGCGTCAATGAATATTGAGACCTGGTTTATTAGTCAGATCCCTTCTACACCGGAACGAACCTAAAGAATCTTCTGACAATGCATTAATTTACAAGTGTATATTTACTCGAACATATGTAGGAAGATTTTGGAGGTTAGTAAGCACAGATAAATGGGACGGAATGTACTTGCATGAATTCATTTCGTGTAGTGGAAGGCTCCCAACTTCTACATCCAAGTTTTGATATTTACAGAGTTGTTTCTTCAGTCGTTTTATTGAATTAAATTATTTAATCACATAATTTATGTATTTTACATGTTATGTAATAAAGTTACGTATTACTACTATAAAAGGTATAGTCATGCTAACTCTTCAGTTTCAATTTTGCTTATATGTAGATCTAGATAATTGAACATGAAGATATTAATAGGGGGTATAAAAAATAATGATCGTTTTTCAACAAAAATTTTATATTTTTATTTCCTTAACATAAAAAAGAATTAATATTCAAAATATAGCCTATTATGATCCACTGTTGTTAACCATTTTTCAACCAATTGCTCGATGTCATGCTTCTACCTAGCCTAAGGACGGCTGTCGAAAAGCTCTTGAACTACAGTTTCAACCTCTATAAAATTATCATTTTTTGGTCTTGAAGAAAGTGGGCATGGGTGGAAATAAGTGATAATCTGATGGAACGATGTCTGGGCTGTATGGTGGTTATGGGAGAAGTTCGATCCTCTGAAGATATTTCAACTTTTTCTACGTGTATGCCCTAGCGTTATCCTACTGTTACTTAGAACACCTTAACGGTTTAGCAAAGATGGGTAACACTATGATAATGTCGCATGTTTCCTATCTAACTGTTCATAGTGAAGTCGGAGTAAGTAGACATCTGTCAGAACCTCATGGAATATCATCAAGATCCACTAATGATCAACTTGAGCCCATCTTCCGTTCCAAGGACGTATCTCCTCTGCTGATTTTTTTAAACCAACGCCGCGTTGTAAGATGGTCAAAGACACCTTTACCTTAAGTTTGAATAATTTTATGTATTGCTTCAGCGGCTGTAGTTTTTTTACGATTTTTTTTTAATGTTACGAGTTGTTCGTTAAAACTATCTTTCTTGTCGGCTGGAGCTGATGAACTAAGACTTTATTGCACGGGTCAAATGTTTAAAAACAAGCTTGCTTAATTCTTTACGCGAGAGTATTAGTTATTGATACAAATTTAATAGGTTTAAAAAGGGTATTTACATCCTTTGATAAAAATTTGATAAAACGGTCATTATTTTTATAAATCCCATTATTAATGCATAATATCTTTCAGAAACGGTATTGGTGCGATATTTGATCGAGATTTTATTCATTCGTCGATGACAATACAACACTATTTACAAAGGCAACAGGAGTGGAAATAAAAGACAATTACGTTATCTCACAAAATTTTCATACCCGATCAATAAAGTGATTATACGAAGTCCAATCGTTGAAAAACATCAATCAACACTGTAATTGCTTTCTACAGGATAAGCTTAATTGAACCTGAGAGAATTTGGCTTGTATTTACTCACAGATATTTGGTATATAAAAAAGGTAGATGAGAAATATTGTTAAATATTGCGAAATTCAGTTTTTATTTAAAAATAAATGCCTATATTTCACACATCCATGAAAGGGATACGATTAAAAAAATATGCTTTTATTAGAGTGAACATAGAATCAGGTGTTTTATTATGTCTTTTATTAGAGGCATAGAAGCCCCCAGAATGTTTCCTTTAGCACATGTTGGTAGATCATCTTTTGGTTTGGTCTGATACTTGATGGCTGGCTCCTCTTTGGGATAATAAGTGTACTATTAAAATTTCTGACTTTGAAAATTCTGAGTTGTGCCTCTTTCATTCTAGGTGCGCGATTTGTGAATCATTTAATCAATTCAGACTACTTTAGAAAAAAGGTGTGATGAGCGTCCAGCTTTCTCCACGAGTTTTTAACGTCATAATTGATTCATTTTAATCTTATTTTGTAAGAGACAATAACTAGACACATAGTAGACAATAAATAGAGCTCACAGTTAAACTTCTATAAAGAGGGAATTTTAACCTCTAATGGATTGGAGGAAAAACTTGGCGGTTGAATGTGATCTTGGCCATATGTGCTTCTTTTATTACCCTTAGTCACGATACAATACATTCTATCAAGTACCTAAAACCTAAAGTACCTTCATGAACTGTAAAATTAGTTTGTTTTTTTTTAATTTAAACTGCACTTCTATAATTTGATTTTCCTGTTTTATTGACGATGCTTTTATGCCAATTTATGCATCATTATTAATTTAGTTGAGTAGTTTGAGGAATTTTAAGTCGATTGTCAGAAAAAAAAATTCTTCCCAAAAAAAATCGCAATGAAACAGATACTCCGATTTTTCTAAAAACACCTCAAACATGAAGGAACATTATTTCATATCCATTTTCAAATTGTATCTAAAACTGAGAAACGATTTAAGGTGAAATTTAGATGAAAGAAATTATGATAATGTTTGATTGTCAAAAATATTGAAAAATCGTATTTTTTTTTTTAAATATTGTATATCTGTCAGGATTCGTCCAATTCTAACAAATACCAAAAGTCAAATACTTATCAAGTTACCATGAAAAAAAATATACTGAGATTATGTGATTAAGATTTACCTGAGTTCTCGTGGCTTTGGTTTATGACTGGCAATCATTAACTACACAATATAATTTCTTGCAAATCGAATTTCCTCATAACTACACATTACTAAACATTTGTTTAAAAAGGTTCAAAGCTCAGAATAACGATAGTTGCAATTACATAGGTTACAACAACGACAGAACCGTATTGTTCTGATTATTTTTTTGGACTCCAGAAAACTTAGCTGGTATAGATTAAGGGAACCCAAAATTAATAAAATCTTAACCGATTACCATATTTAGCTCATGTAGTAAAGCAAAACGGGTCGTTCAGATTCGTCGAATAACTTAATGCAGCCGCGGCGTTATGCTTTTGAGCTGAATACGACATCCAGGAACTGGGCAATAGAAAAGAAGATAGGAATAGCTGCGCTCCGACCCGATGCCATTCACTGCCAGGCATGGGAGCGACTACTCCAGCTGTAATTTACCGCTTCTCATGTAAGTCTTTTCAAAGAAGTCTTAATTGCAAACGGTTCGGTCGCTATTTCAGATCTTGAAAGGGACTCGCTCTCCTTGTTCCAATAAAGTCTGGCTTCTTTGAAATTGAATCTCTTCAAAGCATTTTATTCCTTACTCCTTTTTTTTTTTATTCTTTTTATCTCATTTCTTTTAACCGGGAGTCACTTTGCCCTGGTCGATTTCATCTGCTCAGTGCTACGTCAGGTTTTCATTAAACGGTCGGCTATTGTTTCAGAGCGAAGGACTTATAGAGTTTCTCCTATTATAACATAAACAAGATATAGCTTATAGCGCTTTTGTGTTGAGTCTTGATACTGTAATGTCTAAAGACTGGCGAAGAGAACAACGTATTCATTGATTTTAGCGCAAATCTGCACATGGGACCGCACCCAATCTCAATTCAACGAGTCAGTGATTACATTATCTTTTCATTTCCATTCCATTATTTCAGAGGCTCTCTTCGTCTGTATGAATTTGTGTACATGTGGATGAATATCTTTTTATTTTATTAAACACTGTCCTGTCAGAGGTCAAAAAAAAAAAAATTGTATTTAATCTTTTCTGAAAATGAAACCTTTATTCTGGAACAGCAATTTAAGCAATTCACAATTTTGCTGTCATACTAAATTCTATGTCCACATTCATCAGGTTTAATTCTGAAAAAATAAAAAAATTTTAATTTCATTTAAAGTCAATGTTTGCAGCAACATTTTTTCGATAAATTTTTCCAGTGAGGAAATTATATCAAATAATTTTTTTCCATCATTATTGAATTAACAATGTAAGACTGGTTCTAGAGACGATAGTGGGTCTCTTTGATTTTTTAGAACGTGAAATTTATGCTCATAAATTTAGTTTTTCTTAAAAGTTTGGGCCATGCTAGGACTACTTCTAGCCCTTTGATTTGAACAATGGCGGATCTACGAAGAGGCAGATACTTGTCTCGGAAGGCAAATTTTGGGAAGCAGAAAAATTTAAGTGAAATTATATTATGAGTTTCAAATGAATCAGTAAGCATAAAAAACGGATCAATTAAACACACATAAATATAAAAATTATCTCCACTAATTTTATAACAAACTCGGTCAACAGGTAAAAGACCCAGAGGCAGGCCAAGAATTCAAGAGAATGAATATATCGCCAGCCTCGGCATGAAAAAAGGAAATCAAACTCTCGGAGAAATGAAGTTATTGGCACTGGATCGAGAGGACTGCCTCCGGTGGATAGAGGCTCCTCTACGCTGAAGGGCACTAAAAGGAAGGAAGAGAAGAAGTTGAAGTTTTTAATAGCATTTATATAAATTATGGAAAATGAGAGCGGATATACTGGATGAGGCGCCATTATCTGCTATGTCCGCGGGCCACAAAACAATAAAATCCCCCCTGGATATGAATCACGTTAAAATCATTTATGTTTTTCAGTGTATATGTTTGCTGAATTAGGTCAATTCAGACAACCTAGAGATTAAATAAAAGTGTATTTTATACTAGCAGACCCAGCAATGCTACGCCATTGCTAAATTGAATGAACACAATTGTAAGTTTGGTATCAATTGTTGTATTTAGTTAAAATTAGATATTTACGTGTGCATTAAATTTTTTATGTTTTGGACCACATAAAGTGTAATTATTGTTTTTTATTCAGTATTAAGTTCTTTGCAATGATCTTCGATGTACAATGTTTTTGGTGAATTCATTTGGCATATGCACAAACAACTCTCTTGGTTTCCCTACACGGGAGCATGCAACGTATACTTGTCTATGAGAGCAACATGGATTCTCCAAATTCAATCCACATACTTGCAATGATTGACATTTATTAACTATACCATTATTAATTTATTTTTGGAGAAAAATAAATTTATAGGACTTCTGAATGAGTTATATTTCAAATTGTGTCTTCCGTTGGTATCAAAATGATTTGATTGTTAGGATTTCCAGTTCTGGAAAACCCTACCATTTGGTTTCGGGAGAAACATATATAAAGATCTACTCCAACATGTTTGGTCTTGGTATTGTTGTAATATTTTTTTATATTTTTATAAACAGCAATAAATTTCCATACTAATTTTTTCCTTACCCTCCAATTTTATTTAAAAAATAACATTCATCCAATAATTTTACACTTATTAAAAAACTGTTGTAGTCCACTTACTTCCACGGGCATGAAGTTATCATGGCTGTCACGCAGGAAAGTTTGACACTTTTTCTTTAGCGATTTATTAATTACTTTTTAGATACAACTTTAATGAAAAAAACGGTAGATTTTATTATTTATAATTCTAACATGAAGGGACCAGTAGTTAAAACTTGGTAAAGATTGGTTCAGTTGTTTTCACCGTTAGTGGTTACAGACGAAAAACGGGCTAAACTTTTATATCTAGTTAATATCTTAGCAATTCCACTGCAATATTTAGTATTGCTAGAAAGTGATTTTTAATTTTAATTCCTTTGCTGCTCATCGTTGACAATTTTTTAAAGTAACAAGTAGCTGAAAAAAACAACAACACTTTGACAGCTTTTATCGATGATCTAATAAATATTTCAACAACTAGGAGTATTTTCCATTTTATGAGCTGTCAGTGAAAGGTTGATAGTAGGTGCTAATTGGATGGTGACTCTGACTGACAACACGTCAAGCATGTCCCCGTCAGGCAAACCTCTATCGATCCTCTAGTCGTTTGCTGCTTTTCCTCTAAAGATGTCCCACCTACCGTATCTGGACCCTTATATTAAAAATAATTGAAATATTACTCATGAAAACAATATCTCAACATCCGTTTAATAATCATTATGATTTTTAATTCCCTAAAATCAAATTTATTTATAAAGAAAAAATGTACAGTTCTCAAATAAAAAAATATTCTTATATTCCTAACATTACCATTTCATCATCATTCGCTTTAGGCTAGTAAAATTAGGAAACCCTTCAACGTTAGTGGAAATATACGTTGGAAAGGAGATCGTTTTGATCGCTTTATTTGATGTCAAATAATTAGAAGTATGTTGGAGTAGTGTGGGTTTCGAGCAATCGGTCGATTTGAAAATAGGTTAAAGCATAAAAAAGAACATACGTAATTTTCTTAATTTTTAAATCATTTATTTATCACAGAACTTCAACACGGTGCTCTCTTACGAAACTTTTTTATTTGAAGAATCAAAGAACATTAAATTTTGCTTTGAATGATTACCTATATATATATATATATATATATATATATATATATATATATATATATATATATATATATATATATATTATATATTCGATTCAGGAATATATCAGGCCATCCCAAAAGTAATGTCGGTTTTTAAAAACCTATCTGTTTATGTTGATATTACTAATCCCTCCTTTACAATTGAATTGTGTTTACATATTTTGTTTAATATAGCATTATGTACTTTTCAATTTATCATGTTGGAGAAAGTTAGTCTGTGATGAAATTTCAATTAAAATGGATTTGAATTACGGTGGACAGCATAATGTCCACCCAAGTGTTTCTTGGGTGTGTGTCGACCCAAGTGTTTCTGCTAATTCTTCAACTGTTACAACCGGATTTTCTTCAATAGTAGCAGTGGTTTTTGGGGAGATCCATTTTAATTGAAATTTCAGCACAGACTAACTAACTTTCTCCAACAAAAACATGTTACAGGGAAGAGTACGTAATGCTATAATTAGCAAAATATGTAAACACAATCCAATTGCATAGGAGGGATTACTAATATCAACATAGACAGATTTTTAAAAACAGATGGGATGACCTGATATATTCCTGAACCAAATATATAATGTTAGATAATCATTCAAATCAGAATTTAATGTTCCTTTGATTCTTGAAATAGAAAAGTTTCGTAAGGAAACACCGTTTTGGAGTTCTTTGATAAATAAATTATCAGCAAGTACTTCATATTTCAAATTCGGTCAAAATTAATACATAATAAATCAATAAATTCACAAAATTTTAACATTTCAATATTTATTTTTTAATTTTTATAAGTTAATTTGTAAAATATTTTTAAATTATATTTACTAGTTTCTGAGTTAATCATTTGAGAGGTACGATTGTAATAAAGAGACAAGCATTTTCGCTTAAGGTTGAGTGTATCGCGATAAATAAAACATTTTGATTTTTTTCGGAGATCAAACATTAAAAATTTAGGAAATTTTCCGGTTAGACGTTAAATGCTACAAGTTTGTCAATTTTCAAGTTTATTGCTCATCTAGTTAGTAGTTTAAAATCTGTACAGATAAGTGACCGAGGAAGACAATCTGACTCACTGACTAAGTCATACAGGAGGTTGTTTAGTATTTATATTCGAAATATATGGTACTCTCTAAACACGAAATTCGATGCTCAACAAGTTTAATTCGAAAGATTTTTACTTTATATTACTCGTTTCCATGAAACAGGCGTTAAAAAGTCACTACATTGAATTTCTCGACAAAGTTGATAAAAATTGTTTTTCGAACGTCGGTCTCGAATTTAATGTTATTTGATCCTTACAAAAAAGTTTTCTAGTGCTAGGAAGCACCGTTTTGGATATATAAATCAATCACTTAAAAAAGGCCTAAAATTTCGTGTTTTTTATTATGCTATTACTTAAGCTCAAGTCGTGGGACTGTGCAAACTTCCCTCAATGCAATACAAAGTTGCTCTTAAAACAAAATTAAGCATCACCTTAATTACGTGATTTCAGTTTTGTACAACTTTTCGTTTTTGAGGTAAATTGTTCACGAACACACATACCCGTTCCACATTCTTCATACTTCTATTTAATATCAAATGAAGCGGTCGAAACAATCTCCTACAACGTTTATTTACACAAAAAAATCCTTATTTTACTGTCTTATAATGATTTGATACCTGGATATGAAGCTTGAGATTTATAGATTGAGATATAGCAGTTGAACTACAGTGGACAGAGGAGGCCCACCCCCTTCTTGGGCACACACAGCTTCTATAAATTACGCCACTGATCATTCAACGGGTTAGAAGGAGCGTTTATGCTGACCATGTCATCTTCCTGGATAGCCTTTGGTTATGAAACAGAACTTCACTTATCAAGTACCAAACCTGAGCCACTAAATAGGTAGTAAAAGTACTGCCTTTTATTTATTTATTTATTAACTTAAAATAAGTAAATAAAAAGACAGTGAACACGAGGCTCAGAAGCTTAACAAAATAATTTTAGATTATTTTACTTATTTTTTTTTTTAATTTAGGAGACCCTAAAATATGTAAATTTGGTAACGTCTCAAAAATATTTGTTTTTAGAATGATTACCTTCATGTCAGGTACATGAGGCAGTAATTGATAACTGTTAGGCCATTCTAACAATTGTCGAATTTCTTGGGGTTTTTTTAAATATAAATTTAACATCCAGGCTATAAGTTCTGAGAAGCGTTCCCTGATAAAACGGAGATTTAATTTTCAATATTGCACACAACCCGGGTTAATAAAACGATATTCTTTAATATCTAGAAGGATATTTCAGCTCAGAGGCTGGCGACCCTGCGTCGTAAACCTTACCGTAGAGACCTGCTTGGATGTCTGACATCTTTTATAATTTGTAATATCTTTTACGACCTATTTGATGCTTTCCATTAATCTTAAATAATTTTTTTTTTAATAATATACCAATTACTAAATTTCTAGTCATTCGATATCTTCACGGAAAGCTGTGTGCTTCGAACACATGGAAATCGTGTGTTTGCAAGATTATTGTATATGAAAAACTTTAAAACAGAATCCGACATAAACTCTTGGGATAGTTTTTAATAAAACAAGAACGTAAAAATTACAGAACTTCAAAGAAATCCATTTTGAATTTCGACGTTTAAGCCTTTTTTAGATTATTTCAATAAGGATACGGCCTAGGATGTTAAATTATATTCAATAATACATCAGTATAACGAGTTTAATCAAAATCGTTAAAGCCGTTTTCGAAAAAAGTAAAAAATTAATAATATAAAGTGTCGCTTTTACCCAAAAAGTTGCTGTAAAAAAAAAACAGGCGTACTTTAAATACGTAATTTCAGTTTCGTAGAAATTTTCGATTTTAAGATAAGCTATTCACATATACGCACACACACTCTTACCCCTCCCCTCCCCCCCACACACACACACATACGCGCGCGCGTTGGATTCAGGAAACCTGAAAAGTATATTTCCGATGGAACTTTGGATTCCAAATTTTTTATGATCGCAATATTGTCCCTTTCTGTATACTTCATATGTAGATAATATAAATTTAAATTAAATACTTAAAATAAATTATTAATGATCACATAATACCTAATATTAGTATAATATAATATTTTGAGCCATAAAAAGTTTGTATATTGGAGCGGAATCAAGGGTAAAGATAGGAGGAAAAGTCTCAGAGTCTTTCAGAATTACGAAAGGATTAAAACAGGGATACAGCATGTCCCCAACACTTTTCAATATATATGTATATTGAACAGGCACTAAAATCATGGAAACAAAGATGCCGAGGGATGGGAATTGAGGTCGGAAATAATATATTGTTTGTCCTACAGTTTGCAGACGATCAGGTTGTCATAGCAACAGATGAATATGATATTGAATTTATTATGAGAAGACTCCTTGAGGAGTACACCGAGTGGGGCCTGCAGATAAATACTGAAAAAACGGAATACATACATGCAACTCCCCTATCTCATCTCTATGCATAGAAGGATGGATGATCCCTCAAAGTACTGCTTTCAAGTATCTTGGAGTGACGATGGACAGTTTGGGCACAGTTCAAAAGGATATTCAAAACAAAATTACTCATGGTAAAAAAATAATAGTTCTCTTAAACGGTATATTATGGAGTAAAAAGGTCTCTCTCGAAACCAAAAAGAAGATATACCACTCCTTCTTGGTTGGTACAACGTTATATGGGTCAGAATCATGGACAGTGACAAAGCAATATGCGAATAAATTACTGGCCCTAGAAATGGATTAATGGAAAAGAAGTTGTGCCATATCCAGATTGCAGAAGGTCTCCAATGAGATTATAAGAAATAAGGTGGGGGCTAAACTCAACATTCTCAATGACATCAGTGAAAGAAAACTGCTGTGGTTTGGACACGTCATGAGAATGGACAATACACGATGGCCCCTTCGAGCACTTAAATATTGCCCTGAGAAAAGAAGAAGACGTGGAAGACCTCGCAGTGGAAAGAACAGCAGTGGATGGAAGGGGTCAGAGAAGAAAAGGCTGCTAGAGGTCTGACGGAAGAAGACTGTTTTGACAGAAGATATTGGAGGGAAGGCGTATTGGGGACCGGGATGTAAAATCGCAAAACCCGATAAAAAAAAAAATAAATAAATAAAAAATAATAATAATATTTTGATTCTATGCGTTTTATATGAACATGTTTATAATTTAAAACTACATGAATTAGTTATAGATGAGTTGTTTATTTCCAAAATGAATCCTAATCATCATTGACAAATTTTCAGGTACCACAAAAAAACATACTTTCTTTTCCAATTACGATATCAAAATCTATTAAAAAAATATATATTTACATTAGAAAAGTCTTCATTCTAGCAGATATTTCCAAAATCGTTAATTAAATTAATATTGATTAAACGGCATTTAAATTTTAAATAGGCTGATCTAAAAACATCGTTTAGGATTCATTATGGAAATAAACGACACAGATGATCAACATTATTCGAAAATTAAATAATATTCTCCAGTCCTAGAAGGAAATGTCAGTAATTGAAGTAGAGATATTTTATCAAAAATGTAGTTCAGTGCCGCCAACCGCACCTCCTTGTCCTATTCCGTTTTTGTTAAATTCAAGAAAACCACGTTGTTGTTTTTTTCCTATAGGTAAAGTTCCAAATTTCTCTATTGTAACTGGGCATTTCTCAACGTTTTGAGATCTAAGAAGAATTTCATATGAGATAGCAACTAAT
Source organism: Rhaphigaster nebulosa (assembly GCA_948150685.1). NCBI lineage: Eukaryota > Metazoa > Arthropoda > Insecta > Hemiptera > Pentatomidae > Rhaphigaster > Rhaphigaster nebulosa. The sequence continues at coordinate 37,879,258 of OX411308.1, read as the reverse complement.
TTGTAGAAAAATATTGCTTTGTCGGGCGATCATAGTAGCCAAAGCAAAGTAAACAAGCAAAAACGAATAATTTTCAGAAATACTCGATTGAATCTCAGAAATGAATTTTCTAGCTACGACATCGGGGAATTAAAAGAAATTGCTTCATACGATATACCCATCTTTGCCAAGCTAGTATAATTTCGAAGAATAATAATTATTGCCACTGGCCTCACTTAAAACGAATGAATATTTCGTCTTTTGCAAAAAAAATAATACAAGCAACTCTATTCTATATCGATAGATGATGTCGTAATTGGGAAGGACTGCATAATCTTACCTCTGAGTAAACCAAAACAATATTACTTAAGCGTTAGGATTTTAAAAGAACGATCCTAATTTCGTTCCCCGATTCACAATCTACTATTCATTTGAAATCAGGGACATTTAAATAAGGACAAATAAACTCTCTTAAAAGAAATTTATTTACGTTAAAATACTTTAAAAATTTAGTGATTGATTATTTTAGTAAAAAATAAACATTTCATTGTAGAATTAATTAGCATTCAGTTTTTAATTGAAAATATGGAGAGAAGATAACATAAAGAAGTTTCCTTCCCTCATAAACCTTTTAATCTTTCAACAAAAGGTTGAAAAACCTTGAGTGGGCGAATTTAGGACTCGACCTATGGTAACAGTGGCAGCATTCTCTTCCTTAATAAGTAAACACACGGGTCTCGGGCAATCTGAAAATGAAAAAAAAAAAATTAAGCTACGAATAATAATGATAAAATAAAAAATAGCTTGATACATAGATTAATGCACAAACCGCCGAAACTATTTTACTAATAACAATCTGAGGGGTAGTACTGAATTATTTCAAGAGTTTTTCAGCTGGTAGCAGTAACATCTACTCTAGTTAACTGGAGGGAGGAGACGAATTTAGGAAACGGGGCGGATTACGGGAACTTTACACTAACAGACTCAAAGCATCTTTGACATCGGTACAGAGTACTCAAATTTTCTCATCACTGCAGCTTATGATAGATTTTTATATATTTTTTTTTTCAAGTGAAAAATATCTATTTATAATAAAACTTAGATATTTGATGATACAATATTTAAAAAAAAAAATATTAAACCGATAATACCGTGGTTATGTATGTTTGTTTTCGTTGAAAGGAGAATCCGTAGATAGATCTTTCATGGGTTGGGAGCAGCGGCGTGAGCTATGAAGGGAGCGGGAGCTATTTGTATATTCATCAGATAATACATTATACATGTCAACAGCTCTAATCACCATACGTCGATGTTTCTATCCGGCTCCGATTTAGAGGAACAACAATTCCTGTCAACCGTTTCTAAATAGTCCATGTTTACATGGTTTACATAAACCATCTTATGTTTATTTTTTATTTTAAAATTACAATAATGAATCATTCATTTTTATTTCGGTTGGAGTTTCGGTGCTAGTTGTTATTCTTTATTTGATAAATGTTTTCATTGAAAAATAATACAAGCTACCACACTCAAGGCCCATACGTATTACGACTGTAAGAATTCATTCATACCATATGTAATAAGTGAAACGAATAAAATAACAATAAAAGTAAAATGAAATAAAAAATTAAAATAAATAAAAAATATGTACACCATATAATAAATAAATAAAAATAATCATATTAAATAATAGCAAAATATGTAAACAATCAAGATAAATTAGGGATTGATATATGATTTGCCACTTCTATAATTTTGTTTTTATTGAAAACTATTTTCGAATGTTATGCGTTCATCTTCAGTTCTAAAAACACACAAAAATTCAAATTACTGAATTACTGGAAAAGCCCCGACCCTTAAACCGTTTACCTATAATCGCCCCATCTTTCTTTCATTGTTAGTTCAGTGCGAGAGCAAACCAGTGCAAACTTCCATTTAAACCTTGGTGAGCACCAACATGCATTTGATTTCTTGTCTTGATTAAATTAATAATTCATAAATGTTTTATAATACTGATTTATATTATATCTAATTTAATATGTATAATAATACCAAACTGTATTTATTATTGCTTATTTTTGAATTTTTGTGTGTTTTTAGAACTGAAGATGAATGTATAGCATTCGAAACTAGTTTTCAATAAAAGCAAGATTATAGAAGTAGCAATTATCAAACCCTAACTACATTGATCCTTCTATACCATCATGCGGATGTCAACTAATCAAGATGAAAACAATTTAAGTTAAGAAAAAATTAAATAAATCTGATGTCTATTACTTTGAGTAATTTATTTGCTTTCTTCATCTATCATTACAGTATTTAGATAGGTGTATGATTAATTTTATTTTAATATCACTACATATTCTTTGATGTTTGGAATATTAGTACCTACAATAAAAAATAAAAAAAATATATATATATATATATATATATATATATATATATATATATATATATATATATATATATATATATATATATATGAGCCATTTATTTTGAAAGTGGGACAAGATTTTCTGTTATTGCGAGATATTTAAAGGCATTGTAATAAATTTAAAATTATTGTAAGCACTAATAGATATAATTTTTTTGTATTTCATGGTATTTAGTATGGTATTATTGTAATCGTTAATTAAAGGGATAGTATTTCAGTATTAGCCATATTTTTAATAACAAAAACAAAATACAATTTAATTTTATATAAATATTTATTCATTTCATAAAACGTAAAATTAAACAACGAAAAATGGTCTTAAATATTACAATAGAAAATATAACATAACAAAAACCAAATAATATGAATTAATAATTTCAATGAAATAATACATAATCCTTAATCATTTACTTCATAAGTAGGATTTAACATTTTAAAATATTCATGATAATCGGAATGTATATTTGGTAATAAATCCATCATGTCGTTATTCTTGTCAGATGTAATAGATCTACTTTTTTATATAAAGAACGTTATTTTGTATTTCCGAAATTAGTTGGTCTTTCTCGTTGTGGTGATAAATCGATAATTTTAAATTCAGCACGTCGTACCATCGAAGTTTTGGATAATATTTGGTATGGTGCATTCCTTGTAAATCTGAATCATCATATATTTAACCAATTCTCAGTTTTTCCATCGGAATTTTTCTTGATTTTTAAAACCGCTCCCTTTAAAGGTTGTGTTGAAAAAAAAATTCGCGTTTCATTTCATTTACTAAAAATTTGTTATGTTTCCGACAATGTCGTATTATTTCTGGAGGATGCATTACTGCCACTACAAAATCGCAATGTTTAGGTAAGAATTTTATGTCCTAACAATAAAAGTTTGTGATCGATGATATTTATTTCATTTTCACTTGACTGAACGATTTCATCCACATTAAGGTCTTCTTTATTATTCTATTTTGGCCAGTACGCACACATATGACCATAAGCTGAAATGTGCTATTGGGTTGTCACATTCTGAGAGTGCTTCAAACAGCAAGATGCTACTTCTTGTGGTTCTCTGGATGCTATAGTTTCATCCCAAACATACCTACATATTAACTTGATCATTATGAAAATGGTGGAATACTTGATCCAATACAATTCCGCTTATATAATGCAATTAATACTGTTAGCTTAGTTTGGTAAATCAAAGGAGAATGCAAAATATTTTTCTGGATCATTCACAGCCAAATCTCAGAAGAAAGAATTTCAAATCAAAGAATTTCTAACAATTTCGGCATTTATCAAGTGAATTTCGTGTTGTTCTGTCAGATTCTTTTGCTTTTAGGTATTACAAATTTTAATTTTAATACTGTGCATATGTTTGGCAGGTGCCTTTGCGTGGATGGCGGAAATGCAATTTGAACTGTGTATTTTAAATATTCCTATAAATCCACTCATTTAAATAAGATCTATTGCTTAGTGTACATTAATCCATTTATAAGTGTTACATTTTTCTTATATTTAGTTCAGGGTTTAAAAATTGTCTCTCTGGATTGTGATTCCTTGTATAATGGCTTACAAACTAAGAAAATCGAGAGGAAGGGGAAGACCAAGGCTGAGATGGGAAGACGCTGTCGCCAGGTATGTCCAGACTCTTTCAAACGTAAAAAATCGGAAAGCGTCTGCAAAAGACGGAGCCACCTTGCGAAGGCTCATTGAGGACGCCAAGGTCCACTTCAGAGTGTAGCGCCATTGAAAGTAAAGTAAACTAAGAAAAACGTTGAATGTGTTCCTTTATATCATTTATCTTATTTTATCTGTTTTTTTGAAAAGATCCTTCCTCTGGCCACGTAATCTTTTCCCAAAATTTCTACATCCAGAGCACGATCAAATCGTCCTTTAGATATGATAAAAGAGTGTAGAAAGAATTTTTTACATACTAAAATATCTCCAAGATTTGTACTCAAATAATATTTTAAAATATAATTCTGCATCGCTCCTCTGAAAGTTCTTGAGCGCTTACTTACCGTAGCCAGTTTGCGAGTATTTGCATGCAAATATAAATTTTGCTTATTGAAATCTGCAAGGCTCCAAAATTTATAAAACATTTAATTCCGTTCTACCTCACTAATATGTTTTACACATGCGCTTGAGCATTGACAGTTTTTATTCGCGAATTTTTTCTCTAAAAGTATTTTACCTAATTTTGTGTGATATTCTTTTCACTATTTATATTGTATTTTCTTAGTTTTTGGACATCGGTATACTTGTTTATTTCGTAGTGTTCCTCTGTAGCATCATCCTCATCTGATTCTTCTTTCTTTCTGATTTTTTAAAAATCATTTTGCTACGAATTGTCTTCATATTCAGATTCTGATTCTAAGATTCTCCTTTTATTACCGATTCTCATGTGTCTTATATCTGCAAAATGAAAATAATAAAATTACTTGTGTTGAATATATGTTTTATATATAATAATAATAATCCTTAACTTGCAGTTATCTTGAAAAAAAAGTATTTTCATTTCATTTTTGTTACCTACCAACCTTCAAATACATCAGAGTTATAATTCCCGTTTAAATCGTTCTGAGCCATTTTTTTGTTCTGTTTATTAAATAAACCACAATCCATTATTAATTTTCAAATAAGAGTGAAACTGTTAACGGGTTTTGTACACCTAGCCTAAAACAACACAACGTCGAATTTCTCTAGTATTTATTAGAAACTGAATTGCAACTTACTTGGCAGCAGATAATAGAAGTCGAAAGTATACAATGTGCAGTTTTTCGCTGTGTTGCCAGTATTACTAGAGTTTACCAGTGTTGCAAGTAAGTATATTATTATCGAAAATCATTATATTATTATTCTAAATTATTTTGTAATATATTCGGTTAAAAATAATTTCAACTTAGATGGACTTGCACCATTTTCAAAATAAACATATTTACAAATAATGTTAATAACTAGAACTTCCATATCCCAAATATTAGAGAATCTGATTTTTTTTTTACTATATATTGCTTACAGATGAAATGATCACATCCTGATGATGTTTTATATATAATTATCATTATCTTAATGTCAGAATCAGCGACTATTTATATATATATATATATATATATATATATATATATATATATATATATATATATATATATATATATATATATATATAAATATATCATTAGTTTTTAAGAAGAGTGTGACAATACGATGATATTTGTTTTTCCTTTTTATTTTTTTGGCTTTGAAAGCCTTCATTGACGTACATTTCTTTGAGACAAAATGTCTGATTTTTAGTTTTAATATTGACCATAAAAACAATGTATTGTTATTTTCTAATGGTGAGTGTATGGTTGACCGTGGAAAATATATGTGGGAGTACTTTGGTTGGGGATGTGGCCGATGAATTGACATACAAATAAGAAAAATTTATTATATGTTGTGTGCCGACATTTCAGCCTAAGTTTTAGGTCATCATAAAAATAATTAAAAACAGAAAAATATAACAAATAAACAAAAAAAATGAAAGTGTAAATGCGCAGGAGAGAAAGGTCTCTATCAAGAAAACAGTGGATGCATGGCTATTCCATAAAATATATCAAGCTGAAGCTTAAAAAGAGACATAAAGTTTTGTTCTTTATATATATATATATATATATATATATATATATATATATATATATATATATATATATATGTTTTTTTGGGTTTTTCTCCCTCTTCTTCTGTCTTGATGACCCCTTGATTGTCTAAAAATCGCCATTATTTTTGAGGCTTCGAGTTTGGAACTTTCCATTTATATCCTAATAATTATTTTATTTATCTTTTAACCTTTTGCTCTTCTGTATCAATGGTAATATATCCCGCTCCACTATCCTCAGGAATTCCCTTCCTTCTAGTATCCGTCATGCTTCTTATCTATCCTCATTCAAATTCCAACTTTTCCAACATCTTCTCACTTCCCGACAACATGCTGTATAAGCAAAAAAAGGTAAACAATTTGATCAAAAGTTTATGAGGATTTAGTGTAAATTTATTTATAATTTTCATTTTCTCTCCTTTTTACTTTTTTTCTTTTCGTTTTTATTCAATACAAGTACATCTTTGTTAAGATAAGATTTCTGTGTTTGTTTATTTATTTTTATTATTATTGATGTAAAAATTATGCACTTTTATGATTGTAATTTTTGGCCAGATGTGGTTTACTTTTTATTTGTTTCATTTTCAAAATAAAGTTAGTTTTTTATTTCTATTTCTGTTTCTAATAATGATATTTAAAGTAATATATAATAAGTTGAATGAAACGATGCAAAAACATAAAATAAAATGCCTAATCATATTGTATTTAAACAATTTCACCAAAGGGAAATAAATTTTCGTTTATTTATGGAATATAAGAATCATGATCTACTTGAGCTGGAGTTAAATTGTTTGAAATATATCAAGTAAAATGCGAAACCAATCAATAATTTATTATGAAGTGTAGAAAAACTATTAGATCTTAAATTTAATGGGTGTTACGATTGGAATAATTGAAGAATAAAAACGTATTTTTAAACGTAGATTTTAAGAATGTGGAAAGTATATTTGTATACTAAATGGGAAATAGAAATAAGAAATTTAAATTCAATAATATTATGATTTGTAAATGACTGAAAACAAAATAAATAATCATTATAAATGTAGTCATTTCTTCAAGACAAGACGTTTGTGGTATTAGATTATATTTAAGAAATTCTAATCATTTGACAACCGACAGCGTGTTATTGGCTGGGAAGGGGTAGGACCGCATCGATCAATTCAGTTTGCCTCGTTAGCCGGGATCAGAAGATCTCCGTTAACTTCTAACGATGACCTCATAAACCGGTTTACAGCCCAATCAGTACGGTTATTCCCACTAGCAACAGGTGGTTTCTAAGGGATGGAAACCCCACCCTGTCTCATCAATATTTCAATAAACCCTGATAATTCTCGGCCGGGTTTATATTCATGGCGATCCATCAAAGCGACCACGGGCCGATGAGTGGCAACATAAACTTCTTTGGTACCCAGAAGATGGTCGAGAAAATGAAGCTGTAATTAGATTATTGTTTTATTACATAAGTAGTCCGGTCACGAGAGAGATTGGGCCTACAGAAGAGCAAAGTTGGAAGAAGAAGTTAACATCGATCCTGGGACAACTTTGCAAAACTCGACGTGGAACGGAGTACTTACGATCTTGGTTTTATTTAATAACTTCCCAAGTGATTACAAATATCTTCTTCTGGTCCAAGTTTACTACTGCCAAATAAAAATGGGGTTTTTCTTACTCTTCTACTTTTTCAGTTGCTATGTTACTCTGTTATTACTTTCGAACTTTAGTTTTTTTTTCTTAAATTTAAGTATAAATAATTAGAACTACACGTAGAAAATAATTAATAAAACCACCAATTATTAAACCAGTGACTATTATACGTACATATTAGTAAAAAGAACAATAAAATCCTAAATTATCTACTTTTAATTATTATTGAAATATTTACCTAGTAAAGATGACACATACTACTCCTATTATATCCGAAAATACGTACTCATAAGATACAAACATTTTCTATACAGTTTTAACCTTATTCCCAGGGTTGTTATATAATTTTTTTAATATTCATCTATCCATAATTGTATTATTTATCAATTTTCCCTTCAAAATGTCTGATGTGCTCATGAAATACGTGACTAAACCGTTATAACTGTATTGAACTTTGTAGCCATGTTTCCCACTAAATTATTGCGATCGGGTCATATTTTCGATGAGAAAATTTTCCAATGGATCTATGCGTTTCAGAGCACATTAACAAAGGGAATGCATGGTGTGCACTTCGCCGATTGTGACCAAAATATTTTTGGGGATTCTACACTGGAGTTAAACCCCAAATTGAAGAGAAAAAATTGGCCGTTATGGATAGTTAAAATAAATAAACAAAATCATAATAATGTTTTCTGCCTATTTTAATTGTAAAAATAAATCATAAAACTGAAATAATATTAATTTTCTTGTCGAATTTCGACCATTGAGCGGTCCTAGTAATAATAAATCGACAGGCAGTTCTCTTGGACACAGCACGATTATTCAGAAAAACCTTAAATGTTTGAAAAGATTAATATCTGAAGGTGGTTTGACTAGTCCCCCACCTCAGTTCTGAACCCGCGGGAAAAATCAGGAAATAATAATAAGATTGATGTCAACACCGTCACTAACGATAACGCAAAAATCTACAAGATCAGCACTAACGTAATTTACTTCTCGGTGTTCACCTCGGATGTTTTATTTTATTTACTTTTTATTTTATTTTGATGAAGTTTTCCACATTTGATTTTTGACCGAAACAAGAGTAAAATCTCAGTCATCTGATATAAAACTAACCTGTCAATATATTTAAAACTAATAGTTTTTGAAACATTGATAAACGTTTTGTTGAAAGGAGAACTTTCTACAGGAACTCCTTTGTGCCTTATTTTAGCATTTGCTTTGTCGTTGGGTTGTCTTATTACCTTTAACATATGGAAATTCAAACATGCTTTTGGATTACTTGCAGTGTCTCCCCTTTGCTTTTATAATGAAAGTTGAAACTTTCCCATTAATTTTTAAGGTTCATCTTTCGCCATGACATTTTCAGATTACCTATGTAATTCAACTTACGATTACTAAAATCAATATAATATATTAAATGAATAAAATATATTATATATTAAATAAACGAATATATTGTGATCAGACTATTTGATTATGATAATGAACCAACAAAACTATTACGGCTAGTTTTTGCGAATTAAATGCTTAGTGTGGAATAGTTCATTGTAAACTGACCACTTTTATATTATTGCTAAATAATGATATCTACTCCAAGAAAAAGCTGGTGATAAGACTAGTCCTGAACGCTCGAAAGGCCTTTTGGACTATTGCAAGGTGTCTCATGTCGAACTCCAACACAATTGTCAATAAAGAAAGCCGAAAAATGACCACTCTTAGAGAAAAATTTCATTTGGTGTCGAAACTCGGTGAATTTCTTAAAGATGATGAGAAAGGAGTTTATAATATAATCTCATTCATACAGGCCACAAAATTAAATAATAGTAGCCAAATTTTCTTTTGGATTCTGGCCTCCTCAACCAGCTTCCCCCAAATGTCTCTGATGCTGAGCATAATTCGAGCACCTTTTACCACTCAATCAGACCCTCGATATTTAGGCCTTCGTCTAATTTACGTCCTCGCTCTAAGAGCTAGCCTGTCAGGGGCTTCCAGGTAAGCTGCCATTGCATCTTCTTGCCTCCTTGCGTACCCTTTCTGCGCGTAGAATGTGTGAAATATTAGGCTCTCTATAGACATCTTGGTTGCTCCTTCTCTTCCATTCATATCTTAATTATATCTCTCATCGTATTATTTTTCCTCTTAGTATCCTACACAGGACTATTTCAAATATCTCCAGTATTCTTCAAATATAGATGTTAGAACCACAAAAGAGTATTGAGCTTATGCTGGTCTTCTTGAGTTTGTGCCTATGAAGTCCAAAATAACTAGTTAGCCAATGCTATCCTTTTCTTGACCTCCTGTTAAATTGCAGAATCCCGTGTTACAATTGAGCTGTGACTAGCCTACTTTTTTAAAGTTATATGAACCGATTGTCACCAGACACAATGAACTTAGTTTTCGAACTATTTACTTCAAGACAGTCAATTTTGATTATTACTAATATTGATTAATACATTATATTATTACAGCAGTAATGTCAATCATATCTCGATTTTACAACTATCAAACAGTGATTTTACAACTATCAAACAGATATTTTATATGCCCCTTCAATGTCATTCATTAATTGCGCATAATAGTCATGATAAGTTAGATTCATTGTTGAATAATATTTGTTTTTCTAAAATTATGCATCAATCATCAATTTCGATTGAGTAGAGATTACCGAAGAAGTCAGTAAATTTAGTAGGGACGTGCATGACCGAAGCATTCAATAAAGTTAGAATCGGTAATAATTTTTCGAAAAAAGTTTAAGTTTCGCTCGGATTTAAAATAAGGTGATACTCTTTCATTTAACTTCCTATTTAACTTAGCGCCTAATGTAATACAAGCGTCAGTCAACTGAATACAACAATTTAGTCCGAAATGTCCGCATACATTATAATAAGTTTATTCTTATTTGTGTGTTTATTTATTGACCACACCCCCAACCAAGGTTCTCCTACCAGCATTTTCCACGGTCAACCATACTCTCACCACTATTAATACAACGCTAATAAAAGCACCCGTGCCCGCTAACCTTGAAGGACGAACAGCGCCTTAAGTTCTTCGAGAATAAGCTATTGCGTAAAATATTTTGTCCGAATAAGGATAGGTCTACAGGTGAATTTAGGATGTTACACAACGCGGAATTGCACTCTGTTAACATAATCGAAGTAATATCTGGGCTTATAAACTTGTTGGGCTCTGTAACAAACAATTCCGAAAAATTCAATAAAAGCTGAGCCGACTGGTTAACGTTGGTGGGTTAGGCCTAAGCGTGGTCTGATTGCATAAGGGTGATCATACGAATTTGGATTAGGATGGTAGTCGGTGTACCGAGGTTTGTAGATAGCGATTGGTAGTATCGGCATCGAACCTTTGAGTTCGTTAAGCCTTTTATTATTATTATCACTATTAATATGCATCAATCATTTATTCAACGGAGATTGAATTATTGAATAGAAAAAGTATTATTATGATAATTACTTATATTTTTTATATTGGAAAAAATCATTGTGTGGTGCGCGTATCTCACAACTTTCACTTACCATCCGTTTTTTTTTTTTTAGTAGAAATTAATTTCTTCCCAGGTAGGAAATTTTTTGCTAGTGAAATTTTAAAAGTTTTCATTTAGTTTCCATTGAACCCTGTCAGACAACTTCAATGGGGCTAAGACCTAGCTTATATTTAAGACCATATAATTGTACATTGATATAACTAGATTAATCAAAAGTCGTTTAAGAGAAAATTGTAAAATCGATGATATAAAGTGGCATTTCCAGGAAGTCGGTTTTAGCGACGAAGTTGCTATAACTGGAATATTTTCTTCAATACGTAATTTCAGTTTTGTAAAACGTTTCATTTTATAGTTTCATCACATGCATACAAAAACACACCTCATTTTGCTAGACTTGGTTTTTTGGACTAAGGGAGCCTTATGAAAGCATGTATTTCCGTTAAAATCTCGGAATCAAAATTTTTAACGATCATCATACTTTCCCTTGCTATATATTTCATATATAAATAAGTGAAAGCAAAAAACTTATGATACATTTCATATTCAGATTGAGCCGCACATGTGGAAGCCATTAAAATGAATTAAACAATGGATGTTTTAAGGTAGTGGGATTAATAAGTCTCCTTCTTAAAGGAGTTGGTTAAACTGCTCCTGCTTATCCTGTTTAAGGATTTCTCCCGGGGGAGGAGAAGTAGCAGAGATCCCTTAATTGAAGACGTTTAGACAACTAATGTTTCCTGAAACTAATTTTCCACTCCTGCTGCAGTGGAAAATAAACCAACAAGAAATCGCCAAACTCGAGCGGTTTGGCGCAGCAATTGAAGCAAGGTTTTATTATTTCTTATTATTCCGAAATATACTCACTATTCGAGTATAGGGCCAGGTTAAAACATATTATTTGAGGAAAGCAAAAAAATATCATAGGAAACTCAACAGAAACTCAACTGACGACAATTGATTCTTTTCCAGAAATCTATAAATTATTTTTAATAAGTAAAATATGAAATTTGGATGGTGTTCATTGGATTCAGTAGCTGTTAGACAAGGCGCATTCTAGACGCTTGCCAAGTTTACAGTGGTCTCGTTTCCGTAAAGAATCGACGAACAAGGTTGGCTTTCTATTTATAATTAATTTGTGGAATCAGAAATCAAAGCCACGAACCGTTCTCAGAAGTAGTTTTAAGTAGATTTTTTTAAATAGCTAGAAAGAATTTGTTCTTAAATTTAAAAAAATAGTATAAATTTTCTTCTCCGCCTCCCGTCTTACACTCCCCACCCTTCCTTATGCGATTCCTAATAGGCTTTCGGGGCCAACTCGCTTCTACGGGTATGAACTTGGAGATTGTTAAAACATTGGCTTTTCCCAGCGGGACCCCTCCTCCCTCCGTAATCTAGCACACTTACCTAAATAATTTTCTGATCCATTCTCTTATACGGGAAGAAGTAGTCTACTATTAAAATATCCTATTTCAGCGTTTATTCTAATGTCTCTCTAATGTAGTCCGTACCGATTTAATAATTAGCCAGGATCTATCGAAGCCTGTATCAGTATTAAAAGCGATTATTTTTAAAATAAGGACCTTTGAAGGAACTCTATCCTCATCAAAGCTAGTAAGTATTATTTCAAGAACGTTACAGTATATGTATAAATTTTATAGCGTGCTGTCTGGCATGCCAAGCTGCTTAGGTATACCGCTTATTTTCTTATTACCGATGTTTACGGCCTCTATAACTTAATCAACTTCTTGTTCATATGAGAATGCTTTACATTTTACCATTGCACAGAATAAAATACACTCGAATGGTTGACAAACACAACCAAAGTCAAAAACTAAGTGTCTCACAGTCATACTTTTCTGTTACAATCTTTATCCGAACTAACTCATGACAATAATAAACACTAAATTGAAAACAAAAATGATCTAACGGTTGCGGTTACAGATTCTTTCTTTCGTTCAATTCAAATAACGAATTCCAATTGATTTAAAAAACACAAAAAAACTTCGATATGTAAAAGTTTTCCTTCGATATGCAGAGGTAATAATAACATGGGAGTGATATGAAGGTTTAGGGAGATGGAAGAATTTCGATTTATCAACGGATTCGATATATGGAGGTTCTACAGTACTTATTTACATTGTCTTCTAAAATAATATAAAGCAAAAAAGGACTATTTATCTAACCAAAAATCATACACAAATAATCCGGTACGTCGGATATGCACTATTATACTTTAGATGCTACCTTACCCTTATGAACCGAAAATGAACTAATACCAGTCAATCACGATGAAAATATAAATTAAAATCAAAATAACAGATCAAAAAATGGTTATGACCCACTTCTCAGACAATTAAAAAAAAAACTGTTCTTTCATATAATTCTTGTATTATATTTTCTGAACTTTATTTTCTATACACACAAAAATCACTGTCAGAAAAGCTATCAAATTTGTATAGCATTGCATGTGGTTTCGCACATGTTTACTTTAAAAGTACTATTTCTTTATAAAAAATTATAAATTGAAAATTTAATTAATATGAACCGCTTCTTCAAAGAGGACGTTGGTTGGCACTAGTTTACCCGCAGGCATCAGACAACCAAAAAATAATTTAACATGATCAAATTGATCATTTGTTATTTTTAGGAGTCCAGAGATGTATTGTTCAACGCTCATACAATAGGGTGGAATAAAAATGTTTTCGGTGGTCAACAAAGAGACACCACAAGTGATGTAGTTACAGGGCTTCAGAAGTGTAAAGAAGCATCGTTCTTCTCCCCCAACCCTTCCTGAGAACCACTTGACTTGAAGAGTAGGAATAAATTGAAAGGGGTTGGGGGTATTTTAAAGGCTTCATAACCAGACGTCTTCCAATTGGGGAGGGTCTGAATAGAAGGATATTATGAAGTATTCCTACTTCTCAAAAGTGTTTTTCGAATTCAAGAGGTTTGAAGACTTAAAATGTGTGAGCATTGTAGATAATTTAGCTGAATATTAAGAACATTTCTTTACCATCATATCTTTCTGACATGTAGAATTATTTCATTAATTATTTCATCATATAATTGCTTATAAATATCATTATTTTAAGTTTTTGGTAAACATTATTGCCGCTCTATATAATTTAATAATTTGGTATCAGTAGCTAACAAACTATAATTGATAAGAACACATTATATTCAGCATAGTAAAAATTGTATTTTGACTTTTTTTATTACACTTTTTTATTGTTTCGAAGATTTTTTTATGGATATCACATATTATTTACTGAAGGAAATATAATAATAAAAAACCTTCCAACTTTTGACAATCTTTTTTATAATCAGTTCGACGTTTCGAACTTCAATTCCATTTTGAAGTCACTTCATCTAAAAACACACAGCTAATCGAATATTAATATCTGTAAATCTATTTTTATATTAATCTACATTTCTTTCCTATGATTAGTTACCACTATGACAAATTATACTTAATTATTATACATTATTCTTACTCAGCATTTTTATTCTCTCCATTTATAACTCCTATTCCTATTCATATATATAAATTTGCATATTTATTTATGTTATAGACAATTAGCTAAAATTTATAAAATTTATTATTATTCTTTTATCTACATGGTGCATCCATAAGTAATTTGCCCAATTTTTATCTGACTCGACTATACATCACAGCGCTTTCTATTCTCTTTATGAGGCTATGCATGGCGCAAACGATAGTTCTGTGGAGCAACGATACATCATATTTAGTGCTATGCCACAGCAGTCCGTCTTCGAAACTTTTTTTTTAACTAAGCAACATCAAACTGGCAATGTATAATGAGAATAAAATGAATATCTATTTAACTAATATGTAGGATAAACTATACAGAACAGAAAAACAATATTTGATATATGATAGAATGCAAAAATTGCAATAAGGCATGCACCTATTGGGGAAACTTCAACGAAGAACAAAAAAAAACATCAATATTACCACGTTAATCATACAATCATAATTTTGATTAACTAAATAGTAAAATATTGGATAGAGTTAAGTTGCCAAAAATAGAAATACAAGTGAAGCATTACCTATGAATGCTGTAAATTTTCGAACAGGCCTAAATCTTCAAAATTTTCAAAAAAATCTAAATCGTCATTATGCAGATATAATAAATAGGCTTATTAGTATATAAATCGAATACATAAATGATACAAGAAATAACTTTTAATTAATAAAAAATCCAATATAAAAATCGGCAGTTTTGAGTAATTTACACTTTGAGACATATAGGAGATGGGATCAAATAGATAAATAACTGGCCTGGTCATATTGTAAGGATGACACCAGAGCAGGACGAAAGAATACGTGCCATCAGAAGAGTGGGAAGACCCCGATTGCGATGGATGGATAGCAGCCAGCAGAGATGACTGGCGGTTAGAACATTTGTGTGTGCTTAATTGAGCTGTCTTACAAATCTGTTTGCTTAAAAATATGATTTCACTCAAATTTTTCAGCTCCCCAAAAATAGCCGTTCAAGGCTATTTATTAAGTTACCAGTCTGCATATGTGTAAATCCATCACTTCGAACTCCTATATACATGAAATTAATTTTTTAAAAATGTATGGGACAAGGGGAAGACAGAATGTGACCCGCTACACTGAACGGGCTAGCTGAACTGGTATCCAAGGTTTATAAGGCGCGCCGTTTAAACTTGGGATGGCAGTCTCATAAGGATGCCAGCAGATCTAATATAAATTTATTATATAAATTACTCAGAGAATATTTTACTATCAAAAAAGTCTTTACATTTCCATTTACAGTTTTAATGCATTTTATTGTTATTAGTTTGTAATTAGATATTTTTCTATTTCTTCTTAAACAAGTGCAACAATTTTAGTCACTTTACGTTTCATATAAGTAGTTTGACTTACAGGTAAGTGAAAGCAGAAATAAATAAATATTAATAATAGGTGAAGTTTATATTATAAAGACGTTAAAGTAACTCCTTCGATTTTGAACTACTTATCCTGAGAAAAATATTTTGGTTCTTTTCACAATAATGGCGTATGGAGGATCCGAACCAACACAGAGTTGAACTGATTTTATTGTTATGAGGGTTGGTCGGCTCCGTCGGCCTGGTCATATTGTAAGGATGACACCAGAGCAGGACGAAAGAATGCATGCCACCAGAAGTGTGGGAAGACCCCGATTGCGATGGATGGATAGTATATCAACCGATGTACGATACCATTCTGGGTATTCATAACTGGAGGGGAGCAGCACCCAGCAGAGATGACAGGCGGACCAAATTGTGGGAGGTCCGGACTGTCCAAGGGTAGTAGCGCCACGAAAGGAGAAGAATAAAATAACTCGGAAACATAAAAAAAGCTTCTTTAACAAATTTTAAAAAAAATTACCAAAAAAATATCTGTTAATTGATCAAAAAATATTGAAATTAAATAAGAAATGAAAATGTTTCTGAAAATAAAAATTAAATAATATTGAGAAATATAAATTGATAATGCTGAAATATTTAAAAGAACAAAATAATTTACCGCAACTCTTACAATATATATATATAGTTATAGTTTATATATATATATATATATATATATATATATATATATATATATATAAATATAATAATATAATATAATATAATTATAATATAATAATATAATTATAATATAATAATATAATTATATATATATATATATATATATATATATATATATATATATATATATATATATATAAATATATATATAATACATACACATAAAAATTACTTAAAATAAAAATATTCTTATTGAAATAAATTTCCAAAAAAGCCAGAGAGGACACGTTATTGTCCTTATTAAAACAACGTCTGCCGTTGCATTATTCTCTAACTCTTGATATTTTTATATAATTTGATATTTCTTTTTGTTAGTGCTGTGGTCAAATAATTTTCTTCTTTTAAATATTTCAGCATTGTTCATTTTAACTTGTCAATGTTTGTTTTATTTTGATTTTTAGGGACTTTAATTTCACTTTGTTTTTTGTTAGTTAATAGATTTCAGGTTTAAAATAAAGTGATTCCCTTTGTCCAACTTAATTTAACGAAGCACTGCAATATGCCAAGAAGAGTAAGTTGTAACAGAAAAGATTTAAATCAATTTGGTTAAATATCCGTGCTTGAACATGTTGTTGTTCATCTTCACTAATATTGGTCCGATAATGAATTTTTTAATGATTTCAAGATCGAGATTTTTTTAAAGATCTTTCAAATGTGCATCTGGAATGTTACGGGAGATGTATAGTTCCCAGTTATTCGAAAACTATAAAAATATGAACTATGGGAGCATAGGCAGAATACTACTATACTTAATAGAATTACCTTAAAGTAGGGTTAATGTATAATGAGTTACCTTAAAGACGTTAATGATTAACGTCAAAGAAAAACAAAGCCTTAAGGATTTTGAAATATTTCAAATATTCTTTCTTGACGGCAACAAAAAATAAAAACTCACAATTGTTACTGTACCAGACCATTTACCAACTTTCAGCCATTTTGAATATTAGAAAAAAAAATTATCGACTTTGAAAATTGGTATAACTTGTTCAAAAACTCTCAAGCTCATTAAGAACGGCAATTTAGACTTAAAATTCACATTGAAAAATGTGCACAATATTTTAAGAGAAATCTCCCATAATCCTCACAACAGTTACCTCACGAGTGTAACCGTCGTGTTTAGGGACACTCTTAAAGTGAGAGAGCCCATGGACTGACACTAATTTTATTTAATTTTGAATTAGTTTTGGGCATACTCCAATACAGAGATACACGGTTGGTATATCCAAAATACTCACTTAAAAAAAAATGAAAATTATCCATTCTTAAATATTACGGCTTATATCAAAAGAATCTTGTTACGTGACTAATAAAAAAAATCTACGTACTTACATACACCTACCAACACCTAAGGAATTTTATCGATGCTTTTATGATGCCCTGCATGTACATCCCATCAAACTAATTCAGGAAATGACAAGGGTCCTATTTAGCAGGAAGATACTGAAAAGGTGCTTGATGAGAGTTCTCCTTACATGATCAAAGTATCACTTTTATCACAAATATAAAAGTATCACTTGTATCACGAAATAAAAAAAATTGATTCACTATCAATTAATAAGAGATGCTGTTGGGGTAGTGTCCTTACCCACTTCTCACATTCTATTATTTTTCATGTAAACGGACAATTTTCTGGTTTTAACTGATATTCTTTTACACGTGTACTTAAGTAGTTGAACCAAGTATTGAAGTCAGACAAAAAAATCTTGTAAATTATAGTTTATTGTACCTTAATTTTAATCAGGTATTATTATTATATCTTTAATTTCAATATTGTAAAATCTTGTTTTATTTAACACGATTGATAATTTTTTTAAGACAGCTATATCAATATCAGAACAAACATCTCAGAAACTTAACGATTTACCAAAAACGAGACATAGGGACAGCTAGTGTTGATTATAATAGAGAAATATGGCGAGATGAAGTTCTCTACCGTAGCAGGTAATACACCTGAAGGAAGGCGGAGGCATTGTGGTCGTATGACCCCCTCTTGGTGGCACCCCATTTGGGGTTGAAGGGGCGGTCGGACCATTTGTCGCTCCTCAAACACAGGCCGGCTCCTGGCGGAACCAGGTTGACAACTTGATAAAGATAATAAATGATGAGATGATCCACAGAGAGAGAGAGAGGATAAAAAGCTCCAAGACAATAAGTGTGTCGTCATTAATCAGGCCCTCACCCTTAGCCTATCATATTTCCCCAAGCGGGCCCGCAGCGCTGACATATAGCCACCAGGTCGGTCGACAACATTTATCTCGTACCCGCTTCCTCAAAGCCTATTTAAACTCCTCACTTATATAAATATATTCTTTGAAATAGCTAAATAATTTATATTAATAATTGACCATATTTTTCAAAACACTTTTGAGAAACAGAATAAAAATCGATGGTCGTTATATGCGAAGCATGGTGCATTCAATTCAGTATTTAAATAAAAATTACCGACTGGTTAAAATTGGTTTCCAGTTTTTTTTTAATTCTAAATATGAATATTATAAGGAATAATGTTTGTGATTGTGGATGACACGTGTCAAGTTCAAAACCTTTAAAGGAATCGTGTCAATAATGAAATATATTGCAACTGTATCTAAGTGTGAATCAGAAAGAAGAATTTAGCTGCAAGAAGAGTCTAGCTTTGCTGACTATTTTCCCATAAACATATTTTTGTGAGACATTGTTATTAGCATTAATTGTATTAACATAAATAAAATAAATCAACTGACAGATGAAGTTAGTAACGTTTACTTGTTACTGAAGTGCACCATACATGAACCTTCAATAGAAGAGTTAAACTTCCTTAAGAAAAAAGTCACTAGTTTAAGATTTAATGTGTTTTGCTTTTTCGTAAAATATAGAGATATCTACTTTTTACTATTACCGGTAATATGTTCTTATACCATTTCATTATTGGTGTTTTTATTATGTGTTATTCAATGTCAATACATATGTATTATATGTATAGTAAAAATACATATATATTTGTTATTAATGTTGCAAATATCAATAATTAATAATTATTTCTATGTGTGACACGGCGCCCGAGTTAAGCCAAGGTTTCCTCAGAATTATGCATGTCGAAGTCAAAAGGTTTGCCATCACTGATTATTTAGGGGCTACTCTAAGAAAGTTCTTTATCTCCATCGAATTGCTACTAGAAGTGATATGGATCCTCCTGGACTACGTCTCACATCTGGCGGGACGCAAAAGTTTCGGAAAACTCATTGAACACAGTAAGACCGCGGAATCCTTATCCACCAATTGATAGATATCGGACAACTTCGAGCACATCGAAGTAGTCTACTAACCACAGGCAATCCAAGCTGCTAAAACAGAGCTCTGTTAGCTGAAGGAGTCCTAGTTCTCTCATGACTAATTGTCATGGAGAACTACGCGAGCTACAAGCCCATTGTGTAAGGACAAAACAAAATCTCAGGTCCATCCCACTTTTCCTGGGACGGAAAGAAAAAGCTGTTCCTAGGAAAAGATCAGAGTAGCCGCCTAATTGGATCTTGGCGATTATGGTCATTTGATCGGACGATTGAATTTGATATTTAAAACAAGAATAAGAATATACAGAAGAGTTTAAATGAAAAAAGTTTTGTTGATTTACAATAGTGGAACATGCATACTCTCCGTTATGCTAAGACTGTTACAACTGCTGCTAAGACAAGTAAGGTAGGGTAAAAAATATAGTAAATATAAAATGTTTTCTTCTTTCTAAAACAGAACGGCGGAAAATAAATGTGCTTTTAGAGGGGATGGATACTTTTTAAAGATGTATTTCAAAATAGACCAATAATAACTGAGGTGGTAGCCAATGATTGACTCAACACTCATACCATAGGGGTCCTTAAAATTGAAGAGTGTTTGTTCTGAGCAATTGCTACCATACAGTGTGGTAGTACAGTGCTGTACGGTACAGTGGTGATTGTACAGTGATGAGTCATAGATATTGGTTATAGATGAATGTAGTAATGTCAGGTAGGGGTTTACAGTTAGCCTTTGCTATCCCAATCTTTTTTCATAGGTTGGGATAAAATTATTTTGAAACTATTTTTAAACTATGTTTTAGGAAACAAAAAAAATTTAAAGATGCAGAAAAATACTGGACAAGAAATATTGATTTATGTTAATGTTAAAGAAAAAAAAATTACTAATAAATGTTGGTGTACAATCAAAATTCAAATTTATGTTTTTGTTGGGGAATTTGGCTTCTTCCATTTCTTATTTTGTTGGTCTTGAGAAAAATTAATTGAACTTAACTAATAAACAAAGGAAAATATTTTTTATCTCTCGCCTGTTACTTATGACTATTTAGTGCGTACTCAAGTGAATGTTAAATATAAGTGTTAGAAACTAATAATAATAAAATAATAGTTCTTAAAAAACAAAAAATGGTTTGTCACAAACATTTTCATATTAATTATTTGCGAATTGATAGCTTTTTGTTGAATCTAGCTTATTTTTAATTTGTTTCTGATAAGGCCGTGGATTTGTGTAGACAACATTGAATAATGAATAGTGCTTGTGAATGCCGCAAAATTATTCGATTCGTCCCGATCTCTTTTTTCTCCATCTGGATTCTTCTTTATCGCTTTCCTGTTCTTTTCATCTCTTGGTCCTTCCTCTAGTTTCCATCCGAAAGATGCACTTCTCTTGTCTAGCTTTTTCCATCATCTCTCAGCACATCCAACTTCTTTTTGTTTGCGTTTGTATCATCGTCATTCGGCACAGTATTCTTCATTTTCCTTAAGCTCCCTTTACCATGTGCCAGAGATCCCAAGCCTATGAAGCTTGAAATTTAATTAAACAAAGATTTGAGATAGTGTAGAAATGATAGCAATTAAGGAGTGGTTATAATTTTGGTTATTTTTCTCCATTCTTAATTTTTTCTATCCTTATTCTTCATTCATTATTTCTTTTTTTTATTCTCATTCTTATTAATTTTCCTTTATTATTATTTTTCTTTATTATTATTTTTATTTATTATCATTTCTATTTATTTTTCATTAGATTTATTTTCATATGATGGGTGATTAAATCGTCAAAAAAACAATGCTTCCTTATTATTTTACTTCATTCCTTTTATTTACCTTTATTCTTATTTTTTCTTTATTCTGTACATATGGTGTGAATGGATGCCTATGCCCATAATACCCATTGCCCTCGAGTTTGGTAGTTTGTTTTATATTTCAATAAAAATCATTTTAAAAATAATAAATATTATTTTTGAGAAAGGGGCTCAGTAAGAAAAACTTCTTGAGAATATTGGTTAATTTTCCAGTCAATCTTACGATTCAACTTGAATCCAATGAGGGGCTACATGGAATGTAATGCAAATTCATTAAATTGGCTTGATGCGAAGCTTTTTTTAAAACAATTTATGACTTATATGACTTTAAAATAAAATAAATTTCCTTGATGAATTTAAAAATAAGTCCGACCCTATTGCGCACCATTGTTTTCACTCGTTTCAAAGTCAACAGAAGAGCGTTTGCAATTAAACAGAGTATCGAGAATGATAGAAAAAAGAACTTTATTGCAAAGGATTTTGAAACATCAAGGCTCCTTGAGGAATTAAATATGCCAAAAGTTGCGGATTTCCTAACTGGTAGGAATAACAAATTAAATGCCTTAGGGAATAACCAAGCGTTGGCAAAAAAAAAATATTTTTATTTATAATAATAATAATTCGAAAATTAAATTTTATTTTTAGTTTGAAAATTCAATACAAATTAATTGTGAGCCCCATCAACTAAATATTAATTAGAAATGATGACAGATTAACAGAATTAATGAAGATGTATTATATATCTCCTTTAAATCTTTTGAAAAGGTAGAATCTCCAGGCAGTCAAGTTATCAGGAGAGTATTTAATGGGTTATGAAAAAAAAAATCCATTTTTAAATAAGAAGAAAGACGTATAATGTCATGCCTGAATATTAAAGAGTTGAATAAAGCGAATGCAATCACATAAATCTTGAAAACTGGTGAGTTTAACTAATTATATCTATTAGCCATGAGCTGCAAATAGACGTAAGATAGATATCACATAAGAGAAATCATCCCTAGGGTAACATGTACAGAGAACCCCAAAACCAGTTTGTCCCTGCAACAGGAATTACCCCAGTTAATTACGTAAATGAATCCGAACATTGGGTCCCGCTGCGGAAAACAAACGGCTAAATGTCCCGGCCAACTGTTCCACGGTTATGTTGCAAATATTAGCATCGTTGCCGCCTGCCTGCCCTTTGGTGTATTTTTATTTGTATGGTACACTGTATTTACGGGGTGGTGAAATCTGTGAAACCTCCAATCTCAATGTCAATGTTTGTCCTTAACAAATCCGTTTTGTTGTTTGGTGTCGATCCGACTCAGTTTCATGTACAAATCGAAGTATTATACCTTTCATAACAAAATTGGTTACTACGCTTAGTTCAATAAAGCAGTTTATTTAAACGAACCGGCCCTCAATAGTTATCTAAACCTCAGAGTTATTGGTGAAGTACTTAATCCAATGCCCCTTTATTATACTAGAAAATGGTTTTAAATACCGAATATTAACCCAAAATAGCAGATATTCAACCAAATCATTTTAAACCCCTCACGATAGCCCAGTGTTCTAAATCAGGGGAAATCCAAAGTACGGACCTTGGGCCACATCGGTACCCCCAATCCGTCTAGCCATAACTCGTTTTGATTAAAAACTTCTAATTTATAGCAAATAAATCACACAAAATATTAATAATATATTTTTATTTAACGAACGATTGAGAAACACAATAACTGATACCTATGCAGTATGAAAATGAACATTTTTGCCCTTTGTGGCCTCAGATTCCGGCAAAGGAGGAGTGCATGATATTCTGAGGTATGCGTTCCCCATTTGGAACCGTAATCTCTCAAAAAAGAAAAGAGCAGATTGGCAAAGGTATTGAGAACGGCTCTGCGGCGGTGTAGGTCAAAAGGGGAGGATGCCTCCCGACCACATCCTCCTGTACAGTTACATGAACAGTGTACAGTTACATTAGAGAAGGCTCGACATCAGTTTTGGGGACTCTCCGGATGAGTCCCCATAAACAAATCATCTCATAAACAAATGAATTTTCTGCTTCCATATGTTGGTTTTATACGGGAACATACCATCGAGGAATGGAATTGACAGTGGTTCACAAGCCCGAAAGGGGGTACCAACAGAACATTCTTTCCAACCGTCCAGTCCCGATTAGTGGCCAAGTGGGTAGTCACAGACTACTAGGTCTCGCAAGTCCAGAGAGCATAGAGGCTTTTGAGCCAAAGTGCATAACATTGGCAAGGCATCGATCCCTCAATGCGTGGCGTGGCGTTCCGAAAAATGCTGCGTTCCCGACGCAGGTACGACCTGTACCTCGTTTAAGATACGAAGGAATATGCTCCGAAGGAAGAAGGGGATCTGTGTCCTCACTGAGATCTACCTACTCCTCCTCACGATAGAAGGAAACTACAGAACTTTAAATCGTTCGAGTACGGATGGAAAGTTGCAGTGGGACCTGAGCACTTCAACCTCGCTGCCTCAAGAAGGAGGTGGAAGCCGACCGAAGAATGAATCCACGATTGGCTGAGGCGGGGAAGACACTGAAGCGTTCATTTCATTGTTTTGTTATTTTTTACTGCCCGAAGTAGCATGATATATATATATATATATATATATATATATATATATATATATATATATATATATATAGCTGTTTAGTGTTGTAAATTCAAAAATACGGAGTAAATGGAAGCGAAATCATTATTTTAAAAATATATATTTTTAAAATAATATTCATAAACAAACTATAAATTATTTGTTAAAATAAATTGTTTATCATTTAGGCATCATATTTTTATTAAAGCTATGATGGTTACACTGCCATTGATAACACGTTTTTTATTTGCTATGTAGGCAATATAAGACCGGACTGCAATCACTGCTGACGTAGAAAAACGGAAAATGTACAGGATAGAGTTATATTTATTTCAGTGATTTTAGTGTGTGGAATAGAAATAAGGATTGTTTGAAAGTAGCCTAAGGTAATTCGAGGAGATGTGAAGACGTTCTGGGGATGTTCTTTAGGAAGAGAGGAGTGATTACTCAGGGAAAGGAGGGGGTTCCCCAGGGGTGGGGGAGGAGAATGAGATTTAAGCTGGAAGCCTGTTTGAATAAATAGGGGTTCACTCCCGTGGGAAATATCTGAAGCGGTTAGTTCTGGTCAGGATCTGCGTCGACAGTAGTATGCTAGTCCCAAAAGGAATGCATCTCATAACTCAGTAACATAAATAGAAATTCTTCTTATTGTAAAAAATACGGCAGAAATCAATTTAAATTTTTAGGCGAACCTGCCAGTGTCGGATTTCAGCACTGGCAGACTAGGCACTTGTCTGGGAGGTAATTTTCTGGCCTCTCTCAGTAATAATTAACATAGCACCTGGGAGGGAAAACTATTTAACGAATGACAAATGAAAAAAAAAGGTAACGAGCTCTTTATTCTGTTACCACCAATAATCATCGCTCACTACGTACACCATTTCACTGAACCAAAATCTAAATTCACAAGATCCGGCCTAAAGAAATTATTCCATCTACGCCTCGGTCTACTCGTTCAGCCCTGATTATCTCCCACATTTATTATATTTACCTCCCACAAAATCTATGCGTCCTATTCAGTCGCCGCGAAGCTAGTACGTAAATAAATTATTTACTCGAACAATTTTTTCAATTGAATACCTGACTAGCATACGTGTGCGAGTACTCTCACATTAGATATCGATCCTTATTTTACCTAATAAATTCGAAGTATGAGCGATATTGGAAAACATGTTTATTCGTATATTTTATTTAACACATTTGGTGCAGCTACAATTAACTAATAATGACAAAGTTGAAGCAACTGTATACTTGATTAGTAATTTGCTTGCCCCACTGGAAGATATCTCTTCAGTTTAAGAGTTAAACAATAAGACTCAGCTATCCCATTTTCTGTGTGTAGTATTCATATTTTACAGTGATTTAGAGTAGACATGGGAAAGCATATTCTCTATCATTCATAGAAACCTAAAAACCTTATAGCAGAAATTTTCAAGAAACAGATTCAAAACTATAATAACTTTTTATAAACGGCATTAAGGTTTCACTTAGATAAGTTTCAAGCTCTACTCCTCCCATCTTACCATCAAACTTTATTTACAAAATAACGTTTTTTTCACAATAATTTCATACTTATTAAAAAGTTTGTTTTTTCAACTTACTTCCGCAGGTATGAATTTTGTCATGACGACAATTACGTAGGGCTGAAAGACACTAACACCAAATCTTTTTTCTAATGTATCTTTGTCTTGTACCCTAATTCCTCTAAAAACATGATTTTAGAAAGGCCTAAATCTAAAAGTTAGATCCTAATCATTGGGAGCGGGTAGCTCAGTAGGAAAGGTACTGCACTACTAATCTCAAGGTCCAGGGTTCGAGACCGACTGAGGCAGATAATTATTTATTCTGTATTCAGCTGTGGAACGATCGGCAGATCCTCCTGGGGCTCACCCAGCCTCCTCTATAAAGTGGGTACCCTTAATTGGGGAGAAAAATCTGGTGGTTGAGCGTGATCTTGGCTGAATCATCTCCGTGCAGAACCGTTGGCCTAGATACAGTGTACGGTGCTTACCAAGTACTGAACCCAAGACCCTTCAAGGGTTGTAGTGGTACAGAAAAAAAAAAGATCTAAATCATTGGTTTCAGAGATTTCTAATGTCATAATGTTTTTAGAGGAATTAGGGTACAATGCAAAAATGTGTTTAAAAAAATGATTTGGAGTTAAAATCTTTTAATTTATGACGGCAGTATATCGTGCGTTATCTGGAAAAAATTAATATTTTAGGGCTTTTACATATTTTCAGGCAGTAACGTAGGGCCCGACACGCTCCGTAAAACTTCTTTTGGATCTGGATTCTGCTTCGAAAAACTTAAATTTGTCCCGTTTCCATCCGCCTACTTACGATCTTCGGCGTTTTGAAACATCCTAGATTATTCAATCCCAATTATTAAAGTTGTGATAAGAATTGAGAATCCTAATTGGAATTCTCTTTCTTTTGACTCCTAGTCAGTTAAAATCTATCGCTCCTGAGAGCCGGTTGAAGGATTTATATTACAATAGTGATAAGGTAGTTTATCAGCTAAAACTGTCTCCTGGGTATCCCCCAGCTCAGTATCAGCTGGGTATCTCCAGCTGGGTATGTCACATATCATCACTTACCATGCCTTTATATATTACTGCTGCCCACCATGCTGGTTAGTGCGTTGGTATATTGGAAAGCTCTTTAAGTTTGCAAAAAAAAAAAATAAAAAACCTCTAGGTACAGAACTGTAAATATAGTAAAGATCCCCACATGAGGATAAATTTTTGTGCAACGATGAGCTATCAGATCCCTGGGAGTTTAGTAGCCTCTATAATTCGCTGTAAGCTCTCTTCTACGTCTTGTAGCTACCACCCAGTGTGACCGTTTAGCTATTATTGACAGAATTGCGAGATGTTTTATTTTTTTATAACTAAGGATAATAACCTTAGTTTTATACATTTGTTTAATAATGAACTGCCATTGATTGGCAAATCTAAAAAAATAGCTATATTATGAAATACACACACAATTTGAAGTTTATCATAGTTGTTGCTTATTGTATATAACATTCTTATGTACGAGTTTGTAATACTCTCGAACTCCAAATAGGACAGAAAACATTGGTTAATTTTAATTATTAATTTGTTAACTAACGTTATTTATTGTTTCTTACAGTTACTAGAACATCAATATCATCGAAAACCTTTTATCAGAGATTGTCAAAATGTAGAGGAACAATTAACAGTAATTGTACGGTTTTCTTCGAGTTTCCAACAGAATTCCTTTTGAATTCGATACCAGCATCTGTTAACATTGCATTTAATTTAATTAAACTTTACCAATTGTTATTCTTTACAGAAAATAAAATATGGCCTTTTTATATGTATATGATTGATTATTCACTGTATATTGATGATATGTGATATATGATGATATAAGGTCTATATAGGCTGTTGTGTTTGTTTTTGTTCTAATTATATCTGAATGAAAATGATTAAAGGAAGGATGGTATTACATGAAGTTCTCCAATTGTGTGTTGACATGTCAAGCAAGAGTTTCAAGGGCCATTCAACGGGAGTAGCTTTTAGCCTTGTCCGTATTTGTGAGGCATGAGACAAAACCATTCCATGAGAAAGCTTTCTATTCGCTGTTTTAGAGGGTCTCTGTCACGCTCCGGGTTGTGCACATTTTAGTGGCTCCTATACGGGACAATTGGTCAAACGATCACAGCAATGGATGATAAAAACTGGTTAGAATGAGGTCAAACAATATGTAGGAAAAAGGCTTTCCTTAAGTTGAATAAAATGAGAAATATCTTCGATTTCCAATAAATACCATATCAATGATTAAAAGAACTGAAATTATATGTTGCGATGTAATTTGATAATACAGATCATAAAAAAGTGTAGCTTAAGATCTATCTGGTACCACGCACTTGAACTGAGCGGGACAACAAAACAAAATGAAATGTATCCAATCCTTCTATTCAACATTCATCACATGCCGTCACCCCAATTATAAGACCTCGTAACTCCACTTTTTTTTAGTTGTTAATTACTTGGTTGGATGCACGGTTTAATCGTGAAAGAATGTCAAATAAACACCCCAGAATAAAAAAAGCAATAATTACGCTGAAAAAACAAACTTTGTAACAAATTGGTTTTGTTTATTTGTCTCTTCTTTACAATTTTATATACTTGGAGTTACGAGGTTTATAATTAGGATATCAATATTACGTCTCCAACAACTTTCTATATCATGACCGTCATATTCCTTATGCCCTTGACCTTAAACCAGCAAAATTATCGAACATTCATCCAGACCTTTCCAATCATTCAAAACTACTACTACCTCACTTGGGCATATCCTTTTTCCTTTCTTGATTATCTGTCGAGCATTAGCAACCGTACCTTTTAGAGGATGGCCTGGGTTTTGGCAGTAGCCATTCTCATAATCTCTGACACCATTCAGCTACGAGGTTTGTGCATCTTTCTCCTTCTTCTTTCAAGTTGGCTCTGCTGCTGAAGCTACTACTGCGCCACTGTTCCTTCGACAGAGGCCATGGCAAGGAACCGCTCCTCTTCGAGTACTCTCTGCAATTCGTGTAAGACTAACTTTCAGAGGGCAGGACCATGTACAGAGTTCTGTGGACATCTCCTCCCACTAATCTTCTCAATTTCGTAGACGTTATCACGTATCCTCACTCTTCGATTCCCTAGGTAACTTCTTTTTAGAGCATTCAAGTTGCTGGGAGCCTTCCGCAGTTGTTGGAGCACATTCGGCCGCCATACGCTATCGAAGGCGGAATATGTGTCGAAAAAAAGTAACATTACATAATGCTCCGCCTTCTCCTCAGCGTCAAGGCATACTTGGAGCAAAGCATCGGCCCAAAGTGGGAAAAATTGTCGATTTAGTGGCCAAAATCAATATAACACTGATTGATCGCATTTGATCGATCAAATTGTATCATCATATCTTAGTTAACAATATACTATTTTTTTTATTTATTCTAAATTCATCGTGTGTACAAAAATTATAAATGATAAATAAGATAACTTATACCTAAATTAATGGCCTAAAAATATATGTTTTTATCTTGTTATCATTGTCAGTATAGTATTCGGTAATAGTTTTCTGTTTTGTTTTCTTTAATTTTTTCTCTTTATTGCCTATATGTTAAATGTTTTTGGTTTTTGATCTGATATCATTAATGGGAAGTATACTTTTCAAAAATTAATTTATTATAGAAAACATTATTATTCCTGATAAAGGTTCGCCTTTAAACCTGTAGTGATTATGATATTAACTTCAACTTATCAGTCATATAACGAAGTGTTAGTATATATATATATATATATATATATATATATATATATATATATATATATATATATATATATATATATATATATATATATATATATATTAAATAAGCTACTATCTTAACAGCGAATTCACTTGTTTTTTAATAATGTTGTAATTTATTTATATCTATTTATTATATCTTAAATTTATTATATCTTTAATTAATATCTTAAATTTATAAATTAGTCCTCAGAAAGTTTATACATACATATGAGAAGGGGTGGGGATGGAGTTGTACAAGCTGTTGAGTGTAGAGCATCAGTATCGTATTGAGCTGGCTGGTCAGCTCTAGCTGCAGTGAGCATCTCTCCTTGTCTTCTTAGCCCAGTCCTGTTTGCAAACATTATTTTTATTACCAAATTAATAATTAAAGTTACATAGTAATAATATGTCATATAATTAGTTAAAATGCTTAATACTGCTAAATAGAATTCGTCAAACTTAGAAAGACACTCTTCGAAAATGCTTTTAGCAAAGTAGTGAGACATCCTTCGCTCAATCCAAGTAAAAGCAATGTGTATTTTTAATAAAATTAATATTGCGAAAATCGTTTGTATAACATAATTATGTTATAACCTATGAAACTTATTTGCATTCGCCTCCACGTAACCAATGTATTTTTTTTTTACATCAATAACGATTATTTACCAAGAAACGAAGCGATTCTTCTTCAGCTGCGAACGAACAGCATTTAGCTCCACGATGCCATAAACATAATGACTTCTACATTTGAAGTTTAGATTTAGACCTTCCATTTGTATTCTGCGAAAATTGGACGAAACAATAAAATTACTGGGATACCTCTTGCTGTAGTCCAGGTGCGATGGCGAAAAAAAGAATTGTTTGAAACAAACCTGAATAGATTTTCTAAACGTGATAGTAGAAAAATAGTTGAAAACAATTGTATGTATTAGAAAAAAATCAGTAAGGCAATGTGGGGTAATTGCGTTTTTGACGTAAATAAGTTATTGCGTCCTTAAATCCAAACCCTTTTTACGGAATATGAAGTCTTAACACTCGTGTATTAGAAATAAGCCACAAAAGTTCGATAAGGTGAAATATAACGAGTTGTAAAGATATTAGATCCAACCTGTTGATAAAAAACAGATCTTTTAACTTTTAAAGTACAGCTGTATCGGGGTATATCTACCAAAAGACATTTTTTTTCTGTTTTTGCCGTATGCGAAACCTACAGACGCTCTTCTTCATTCTCTTTTTCGGTGATGGCATCGGTATAATAACCTTCCGGAAACAGATATATTTTGCACTTGCCCCAAAGCCTCTCCTACTTAAATAATGAATTTTCCAGATACATCACACACACTTACCCCTTAAGGCAATGGCAAATGTGTATTAGGTACTATTAAATTAAATTATCAATCTCATACAAATTGACGAGATTAAAATATGAGGTTGAATGTAATATTTAAAAATAATCATCTTAAGGAACCTTTTTATAATAATAATAAAAGGCTCAAAACCCGAAGGTTTGATGCCGATACCATCAATCGCTGTGTACATACCTCGGTCCACCGACTACCATTCATATCCAAATCCGTAAAATCATCCTTAAGGCAATCCTCCCACCGTATGTTTCGGTCTAGCCCTTGGACGTTAACCAGATGGTTTATTAACTTTTTTAGGAATACGTTCGTTATTGAGCCCAAATGCACGACCTAAGTTATGTTGTAATGTAATGATACGGAAAAATAAAATGAATTTACCACCTTTAACCACGCCTTTATTTCCTTTTGTTTTTTCTAGTTATCATAGACCCCAAATACTTAAATGTCTCAGCATGTTCAAACCTATACCCTCCTATATCTATATCATCAAAATCGCCACCGTTTCTGTTGTTAACCATATATTTTGTCTTATCCGTATTTATTTCGGTGCCAACCTCTTTGACGGCTTTCATCTACGTTGCTGTATACCAAATACAATACCAAATCATCCGTTAACCCAAGCACGGGTATTTTACCACCCAGATCTAAACCCCTTTTGGTACGCATCGCCTTTCTAATTACATGCTTTAGTGCTAAATTAAGTAGAACAAGTAAAAGGGAATCACCTTGTTTAAATCTGAGTGAACCTTTAACTTCTCCGTAAAATTATTACCGATTCTAACTTTATTGAATATTTCGGTCATGGACACCCATACTAGATTTACTAACCTCGGAAAAATCTAGCTTCAATAATTATGATTTTACAATCTGTTAAAGTCTAACTTATAATTCTAGTGCGCACTTACCCCACACTGCCTTATATTGTGGCCTGAAGAGAAAAAAATCATTAAATGTGCCATAAAGTGTTTTTTCCAAAAAAAAAATTTTGGAAGTGTTATTTTTATTGTAGTAGGTAGCAGTAAAGCCACAATTTAAACTCCAAAACATGTTCCTACGTCAATTACAAGTCCTGTAAATGTCAATAAACGGCCATATTTCGCCGGTTTTAATTTATAATTTTTTTTATTATAATTTCTTTTGCGAAAAGTTATTGAATGATTTTAATTGTAATATTTTTCTTTACTACTGCGTTAAAATTTTTATTTTTCCAAGAAAAAAAAAAGTTCACATATTAAACGTGAAAAAACACTTTTCTCATGTAATTAATTTTTTTTTTCAAAAGCTTGCTACATACCGATTTTTTGTAGAACAAATACAATTTGTTTTTAATATTTTTCTTCTAATTATCACGTTAAGAAAGTCCATTCAGTAAATATTTCAAAAAATAAACTATCGCACCTGGACCAGTGGTTATCATAGCTGAAGAATATCTCAATTTTCTTGTTATGTTGGTTCCTCAGCTCCACAAAAAACGTTCAACTCCACAAACACGTTGGATTTATTTATTTTGTGCGAATTCTGAACTTCAATGCCTATTTCTAAAAATGTATCATCGATTTCTCCCTTGTTTTAGTTGTTCATAAGTTATTAATAACTCCTACGCAAGCTTTTTCGCATAGATAGACTACTGCGCCCACGAAGAGAAACATGAGAAGAAGTACAAACATACCTTCATTGGAAAGCATAGTAACATACAAACTGAACTCATATGAAAGTTAATATAGGAAGCGGACTGGGCAGAATATATTAAAAAAGTTGAAGCCTTGATTCAAACACTGTCCCGATGATGATTACAGAGAATAATAATATCTCATTCTAACAGAAGCAACCCACGTATGTTAAATCACGATAAACGTACTTAAACAACTTCAATATATGATATGACGATGTTTTGAAATTTGCCAAAATGGGTTATTATAAAATAAGTTGTATAATTATTATATTCGCGTTTATATTTAGATATAATGATGAATAAAGTTTGTTAAATATTTGATTTTTTACTAGGACTCACTGACGATTACGTACCATAACGTATATTTGAGAAAAAACGAGAAGCATGTGTCGACCCACGGTTCCCGTCCGACTGAGCATTTTCTGTTACGTGAAAAATACATTGTTCCAAGCCACATTTGAACCAGGTTTGTTTATAATAAAGATAGATATAATAAAGATCTCAGGTTTTTTAATATACATCTATATTATAAAAAACTTGCATACATAGGTTGGTAGATGTCCGTCACCATTGACATGACATCTTCATACCCGTGGAAGCAAGTTCACAACACTCACTTTATTATGTTAGCTTTAGCTTAGTGTTTATAGAGCTTCTATCTTCATCTTCTTCATCGACGTGGATCTTACCATTTTCCGCAGTACGGTATTCTGAAACTGTTGAAGATGGCGCTGCGTTCCGTCTCGGAGGTGCGTGAACAGCGGAGCTCCGACACTTTTGTACGGAGCTCCGCTGTTCACGCACCTTCGAGACGGAACGCAGCGCCATCTTCAACAGTTTCAGAATACCGGACTGGGGAAAATGGTAAGATCCACGTCGATGAAGAAGATGACGGTAGAAGCTCTTCACGAACACTTCGAATTGCCCACCATTCCAGAGTTCATAAAAAGAAGACACATAAAATTCTTTGACTCCCTAAAATCCTCGGTGAATCCATTATTCAAGACCATGACACCAGCAACAGCTCCAGTGCGCTGGCAGCGGACGGCAGAATAAGATTAGGTTAAGTATATGAATTGAGAAACAAAACAAAAATGAAGTGTGCCCCAATACGATTCACAATCTCCAGAAATACAATTTCAGAACTCAATAGTAAAAATAAAAACTGCTTAAAATGTAGCAAAGCTACAGCAAAAGTATAATTCATGAAAAGAAAATGATGTAAACATTTTTGAAATAAAGTCTGTATATAAGTATAGGAGTTAGAAAAAAAAAAAAAAAGTGTTTATTAAATGAGCGTTATAAAATAATCATAACAAAAGAAGAGACGAAGAGAGTTTAGACAACAAAAAATTATAAATCCATTTATTAGGTAAAAAATATGGGTTATTATTGTCTTTATATTCATTATATTTAATAATGTTTTTGCAGCTATTGTTTGATGCTATCTCTTTTCCATGTTCTTTATTGAAACCAATGCAATTGAGCTAAAAGCCTCATCAGCAAAATGACTCCGTACTTCAATAGACATTCTAAACTGTCACAAAAAAACAGATTGATCCTATACAAAACTGTCATAGGCCCAATAAGAACATATTCGGGGTACACCTGCGACTCTAATTACAGGAAGCTAGAGGACGTGCAAAACATAAGTTTGAGGATAGTAAACAACAATTCTCGGTATTATAAAATTTCAGTTATGTAATCTGATTTACACCTCCCGACTATTAAACAATACACCTACATACTGACACAAAATTTCTTTTTTCTAAAGCCCATTTCTGACAATCCGATCGTGAAGAAAACAGGAGTCTATGACAATACAACACTAAAAAGATATACTCACAAACGTACAAAACAAATACTAATAGACAAAATGTGGGTATTATTCTTGACTTGTAAGCTTTTTTTACAGTGAATATGATTTATCTTAATCAAATCTATTAATTAAGTATCTGTTCATTAATATCAATGAGCAGTGATTTATTTATCTTATCTTTGTTTTTATTATCTTATTTATTTGTATATTTATTTGCTTATTTATTTCTTGTTTATTTATTTATTTAGATGAATTGTGTGTTCTTACTTCATTGGTTTTTTTTATATATTCTTTTTTGATTAGTTTTTCTTTTCATTGTGAAGATTTTTTTTTTAAATTTTCCAACTGTTTAAAACTGCATATAGGTTAAATATTATTAAAATCATATATCTCATTGTAACATACAAAAGGTACTTGAACCATAGCATGTAAATAAATGCATTGTAGCCTTGTGGAAACTTGTAAATTTTATTTAATAAAAATGCTCTAAAAAAATATATATATGGAATGTTTTGTATTTCTAAAATATGATACTGATAAATAAATGATAAATGAAACACAAAATAAAATAACGGAAATTTCGAATTTCCTGTTATAATACTGTGAAGTTTATGATAATTAGTATACTCTTGGTGGTCAGAACTAAAAGAAAGTCCGCATTTGTAAGAAAATAAAGATATAAATATATTAAACAAACAATTTAACTATTGTGAGACTTTTTAATGAATTTGAGTCAAACAAATGGTCGAATATTGGAAACATTATTTATAAATTTTATTATCTTAAGAGCATTATTTGGCAATGCAATGTACGCCTTTGTAAATTTTAGTCGGGACGTGAGGATTAAAATATTTAGCAATAAATAATCTTCTTCCTTCCCTATGAGAATATTCTTTAAGAATTATGTTTATTTAAGTTTAAATTACTTTGTAACATTGTCTAATGTGTTTTGAAATAAGGACACCATGCAGAGAACATATTTTTTTTTTTTATAATTATGCTTAGTGCCCGGAAAAGCCCACCATGGTACATGTTCTAGATGCATTATGGAAGCATATAGCTGCAATTATTAGTGTCTTATGGTCTGAAGTGTTAATTGTTAAAATATGATTATAAAAATACATCATAAAATTCCAATAAACTATAAAAAGTTCCCTTAGGTATTCTCACTATAAAATTCGTTAAATGATAAATATAATTACAACCGAAACATATTAATATTATTACATTTTTTTTTGTCTTTTCTATAGTTAAAAAAAGAAAAAAGATTGAGTAAGGTAGGGAAACAGAAATATTATTCAAATATATATCAACCCATATTTTCTTTTTTAACCCATACTTTTTGTAACACATACAAACAACCAACCTGCCAACAACAATCAACATGTCCCAAGTAAAATATCCCACTTCTTAAAAAAAATAATAATGCAAATAACTGAAATATTATATTTTAAATCCTATAAATATACATTTAATTTATATGCACCCTTGATAAAACATAGTAGCAAAAATATTTCAAAATTGAGATGACTAAACTCAAAAACGCAAAATATTCATTGAAATAAAGAGTATGGGTGTTGTATTCAAATCAAAAACCTCTAATGAGTAAATTAAAGTACTAACAACCTAACTAAGTAGGTAAATGGGAAAAAATGACTGTGATTTGTAACTTTCGAGGTGGTAACAAGGAACAGCAGGAATTACACGCTGTAACAGTTAACCCAAATAGTGACAGAAAGTACTTGATACTTCATGTCAGTAACGTTTCAGTGTACCTTTTCGTTCACGTTAAATCTACTATAAGTACCTTTATGTCTATACGTTTCAAAAAATCATCAAACTTTCTTAGTGGTGAAATTGATAATTATCAATATGGCCATTCATCCCTAATTATATCTCAAGTCATCAAGTTGACATCCGCATAGAAGGATCAATCTAATTAGGGATTGATAAATTATTTGCCACTTCTATAAATTTGTTTTATTGAAAACTAGTTTCGAATGTTATACATTCATCCTCAGTTCTAAAAACACACAAAAATTCAAAATATAGTTTAAAAAAAAGCTTTTATCAAAAATCAAAAATTAGCTTTTATCCTCCACCCACTTGAATTTGACTCTCTCGATAAACAAATTAGAATCCGGCTCCAAAACCTCATGTTGAAAAAACATGAAACTCTAGAAAAGAAACTTACAAAATTAGGTTAAACTATGTCAATTTAAATATCAGTTCTTCTGGTTCGTCAAACGATTCCCAAAGTTAAAACCAATTTTCCCAACGTGTTCTCAATCTTTCTAGCACCACCTTATTGGAAACTGAAAACTACCTTCTTAATAAAGGTCTAAAATACTCCATAAATTCACCTGTAAACTCAAAAATGTTTGAAAATCTTGCGGTTCACATCGAAACCGGTCTAGTAAAATATAATAACGACTCTATTTCCAAATCCGTATGCGCCTATGTACTAAAAACCGAAATAGAAAAAATCAATAGGTCCTATAAAAATATATCAGCAGAACATACAACAGCACGTGTATTGTCAGAAAAAGTACGCGAAAATAATCTCGTAATCATAAAAGCAGATAAAGGAAATACGACAGTATTTCTAGAAAGAGATAACTATAGAAAGAAAGTTTATGATTTCATAAACAAAAACGGTTTTCTCAATGTCAAAAATCTCGTGAATAAATTTGCCACCGAAGTCCGAGAGTTAATAAAAAACAGCATATTGATACCAGATAATAAAAAATACACTCTCATTGAGATGAATCCGCTACCTCCCCGACTATATAGCCTACCAAAAATACACAAACCGGAAATCCCCATGAGACCAGTCGTTACTTACATCAATAGCCCGAT
Source organism: Rhaphigaster nebulosa (assembly GCA_948150685.1). Lineage (NCBI taxonomy): Eukaryota > Metazoa > Arthropoda > Insecta > Hemiptera > Pentatomidae > Rhaphigaster > Rhaphigaster nebulosa. Next base: position 37,841,773 of record OX411308.1, on the reverse strand, counting down.
TTATAAACTTGCCCATTTACTTGAACAATTTGTTCAGAACTAGCTTCTCATTTTCACCAAAACACACAGTAAGAAACTCTATAGCGTTAGTCAACAAAATTAAGAACATAGTAATTCCGGATAACGCGAAATTAATATCATTCGACGTCACAAATCTGTTCACAAGTATCCCACCACTAGAAACAATAGAAATTTTAGAACAGTTAATCTTCCGATCGAATCTAGCACCGCTAGAAAAACTAGATCTTTACAATTTGATGTCTATTTGTATAAAACATAATTATTTTCAATTTTATGGAAAATTTTCCAAACAGGAAGAAGGCTTACCGATGGGCTCCTCTCTCTCACCCCTTCTGGCAGATTTTTTTTATGGACAAATTAGAACAAAAAATTCTTGACCCAAATAATTCTCAACTAGCTCAGCATGTCATATACTGGTATCGGTATATAGATGACATTATATGCCTATGGTCTGGTACGACAAGACAAATAAATAATTTTTTAAAGGAAATAAACGAAATTCATCCCTCAATTAAATTCAAAGTAGAACTGGAAAAAACAAAACCATAAACTTTTTAGATTTAGAAATCTCAGTAAAAAACAAACATCATGAATTTGGAATTTACCGGAAACCCACCCACACGGATGTCGTTATAAACAATGGTACTAGGAGACCGATAGCACATAAACTCGCAGCCTTTAATAGCATGATTTACCGCCTTTTGAACATACCATTAAATACAAAGAACCATAATAAAGAAATTTAAATAATATATTCCATAGCAAAAAATAACAGGTATAATAAAACCACTATCATTATCATATTTTTAAAAAACAATTACAAAAAAAGACAATTAATGATATCTATTCAACAATCCCCGAAGATAGGCCCATCCCGAAACATTATGTTTTGATTCCATATTACGGCCTTATATACACCAAAGTCGGAAATGAATTGAAAAAACTAGGATTAAACCCTGCATTTAAAATATAAAAAACCCTATCCTCATATTTCTCTTCTCCTACAGACAAAATTTTCTCAGATAAAATATTTCTCTTCTACCTTTTCCAAAAAATCGGAGTATATGAACTAAATTGTAATGATTGTGCAGCCAAATACACTGGAAAAACTGAAAGATCGCTAAATCAGAGATTAAAGGAATATATATGTGCATATAATCATAAGACAGATAATTCCAACTTCGCAATTCATTTAAATGAAAATAATCATAAATTCATCAAAGACTCAGGAGTTAAATTAATACATCACATTGAAAACAGCCTCAAATTAAATATATATGAAGCACTTTAAATAATAAAATCCTTCAAATCCAATCCAGATTTTTGCTTAAATGACCAAATAAATATCTCCAACAGTCCAATCTTAAGTTTATTCCCATCTATACCAGAAAAAACAATTACTGGGAAAACCCTGACCCTTAAACCGTTTATCTAAAAACATCCTACCTATTTCTCGTTCATGGTTGGTACAATGCGAGAAGGAACCAGTACAAACTTTTCTGTTTGATATAATCCATTCAAACCTTGGTGAGTACCAGCATGTATTTGATTTCTTGTCTTAATTAAATTCATAATTCATAAATGTTTTATAATACTGATTTATATAATTTAATATGTATAATAATACCAACTAAATTGAATTGCTTATTTTTGATTTTTTTGAACTGCGGATGAATGTATAACATTCGAAACTAGTTTTCAATAAAACAAATTTATAGAAGTGGCAAATAATTTATCAATCCCTAATCAATTCATCAATTTTTATATCGGTACCATTTAGATATTTGGACCACCTTCTCCATAAATTTCAATCCTTTGACATCTTTCTCATTCCCGCTATACTACACAATCTTCTTCCTATTTTCGATATTTACTCATCAGATGTATTTTATAAATCCGAGCAAAAATGTTCTCATTTTTATAAGGACAGTAAGGAATCAATTTGAAACATTCTCTGTTCAAACGAATATGCACCCCTTATTCAAGGGGTGATTTATTTAGGCGCATGCGTGCTGACTAAATATGTTATGAATAGAGTAGTGTGCGGAAGTGGTAAGCCGAGGAGTATTAGAGAGTGATCTATAATGTGACGTATGAGGCTGTGACAGAGCGCATTGTGCCGAGGTGCATAATGGTTCTATACCGAAGCTTGGGGCTCTGGATACGGGTTTCCATAATTTTTTGTGATACCATAAACAAATCAATATGTGGTCCGACCTTTATTTAATATTATTAAATAATATATTTAATATAATTATAATATAATATAAAATATTTAATATTTAATATAATAAGGCATTTATTTCGTTGGTCCGCTCTGAAATAAATGCCCACCTTTAAAGTCTGGAACAGAATCTGAGCGGCAAAGTACTAATTTGTAAATATGCGGTCCCTGATCGATAAGATATTTATCACAAATAATTATATTTATAGCTTGTAATTATAATTATCGCTTAAAGCTATGATATAATAATTATATAAAAACGAAATCAATTTTCGAAGCAACATGGCAAACAAAATCAGCAGAAAAGACAGAAAAAATCGTTTATATAAATTGAATTATTTAAAAAATGATAGTCTATGCTTAAAAAAAAAAGTATATTATAAGAAATTCCAAAACCAGCCAAGTCCATATATGTAAATTTTTTACAGCCACCCGATAAAGGTCATACCATGGATTAATGTTTTAATTCACAGCTGATGTTATCTTGTATTTTTTGTCACTGTCATTAATATACCTTTCCATACATATTAATAAAAAAAAATCAAGAAAACATATTTCGTGGAAGATAGGTATCAAAATACATTAATAAATCAAGCAATAGCATTTTTATTAATTTAAGATATAATAGAAAACTATTTTAATTGTTCACAGTTTCAACATCGCTTTTTGTTTACAATACAATAGTAAGCTATGTTACACCATTTTACTTTATAAGGAAAGTTAATACAATATCTCATAATGGTAAATATTAAAAACTAATATGGTCAAATTGTAAACACTTAATAACCTAATACAGCCGAGAAATCTTGCTCCGTCCGCTCTAGCAGAGCAGTCTATAGAGCGTTCCATATGTGTTTAGGAACATTTTCTTTGTGATTTATCTGTTTTTGAAAGATATCCTTTCTCCGCATGATAATCTAGTATAAAAATTGTCTAAAAAAAAATAGAAAATGGATTTTATAAAATTAGATAATGGTATTACAATTCAACGCTTCATATCATAAATGTAATAAAGTAATACTATGTATGTAGTAAAATAACATTACATATGTAATAAAAGATACATAAAAAGTATTTGGAAACTGATAAAGGAAATTATGTACTAATTACACATAAAACAAACAGTTTCCAACAATACTAAAGAGTCTAGATGGAATAACAAGCTAGACAAAATATATTTTCGGTTTGAGTCTTACAACATATAAAATAAATATATCTGAATCATATCAAACATTGTAGATTGATTATTGAACTATAAAAATATATTCTCTGATAAATAGTTTAAATTAATGAGAAATTAAACTAATAAGCTGAATCAGTCTAAAATTAAACTCCACACAAGATGGAGCTATATTCAGTAAAGTAGTAATTAAAGTAATTGTATAATAAAATAGGAAAATTATGAATTCAAAAAATTGACCTCAAAGCATCCCCCGAAAAAGATAAATAAAAAAGAAGAAAATACCGTTTTTTTATCTTATATTAACAATTCTCTAACAAGAAAAAGAATAAATATTAATGTACCTCATACATAATTAAAATTTTATATATATATACTTCTATGCTTTGTTTTTTTTTTAAACTCAGTCAATTATCCATCTTGAATTTTGCAGAAAATCAAATATTTTGCTGCTTGGCCAAGTTGAAGATAAATATTTAACTTCGACTTAAACTTAAATATTAATAATATTAATTAAAAGTATTACTGAAGTTAAAAAAGGGATTTTCATTTAACCGCGTACCGAAATAAAGGTATAGAAAAGGTCTCGCCTTAAATCCTTGGAAGTAAGTTTAATAAAAGATTTAAAATTTAAAAAAAAATGTATTGGCATTATTAATCAATACAATAACAGTTTACCGGCGAGTAAATTTAGTGAATAGTAATTAGAACAGCACTTTAATTTTGAGGTGTAAGCATGGGATAATTCTCCAACACGATTAAGGAAGATTTACAAAAAAAAAAGTCCACTTCTTACCATCCTTTCTCTATTGTAGACAAGTATAACTTAAAAATATTATAAATTGGAACTGGTATTGAAATATATTAAAGTAACCAACAAAGTTAAAATCGTAAAATTATATAATTTAATTAAATTTTGCTTAAACAAAAACAATTAATAATTGTATTATACGTGCTCTTAAATTGTCAGAAAGATAAAATAAGAATACAATAAAAAATTTAACATTTTTTTTAATTGTTTGATGTTTAGCCAGTGAATAAAAATCTTACCCTAACGTTACTGCATTAAAGAATGTGTAATGATTTAGAAAGGGATTTTAATTTAAACAACCGGGTCTTAGAAATAAATAATAATGATGCTTAGAAAATCAGAGATATGATGCCGAAACAACCTTCTCTGGTTTAAACAAACATCCTTCAATTGTAACTGATATAACTGGACAAAGCCAAATATAAAAGATCAGCTCTTTGACATGTTCCGCTAAATTAGAAAAATCAATATATGTATATATATATATATATATATATATATATATATATATATATATATATATATATACATGGAATGTAATGACATTAAACCATTTGTACACTATTCTTCTAACTTGTCTCCATCATAGGGCCAAATCGAAGGAGTCGTTTTTGAAATATTGGCGTGCATTTTCATTGGAAAATATTTTTATATTATGTCATAATCATCATCATCATGAGTGGCACGACTTCCTGTTACGGAGACTGGGCCTCCTCCAAAAGTTTCCGCCAGTTTGTACGGTCCTTTGCTGCAGCTCTCAAGAGGTGTCCGCGTGTCCGCAGAGACCGAGTCCATCCATCGCACGTCCGTCCATCCATCGGTCACCCACCTCTGCATTTTCCATAGAGCTCTTCTGTAAGACTCATTTTCGAGATCACGTTGGCAGTGATCCTTTCCACGCGTCCCGCCCATCGAAGTCTTCCGAGCTTCACGAACTTAAATATGTCAACATCATTGTATAGTCTGGTTAGTTCAGCATTTTTCCTTCTTCTCCAGACGTCATTCTGACTAAGAGGACCGAAAATTCGTCTGAGAATGCTCCTTTCGAATCCAAGAAGCCTAGACTCTTTCGCTCACGTGAACGGCCAGGCTCCTGAGCCATAAGTAACAACTGGGCGGACTAGTATCTTATGGAGAGAGCTTGGTCTAGGTCCGGTTAGAGAGAAGTAATTTTTGGTCTAACGCGAGCAAACGCGGCACACAACGTGCGGACAGCTTTCTCATATCTAAATGTTGATTTTATATGTAACAAACACGTTTTTTTGACACGGTCATAACCTCTGCTATCTCTCTTACTTTACTTCGGCGGTCGTCTAGCACCATTTGGTGAACTTTGGCGATGTTTTCGTCGGTAGTTGTAATTTTCGGACGTCCCGAACGTTCATCGTTTCCCAAGCTCTTACGGCCACGTTTAAATTCAGCTGCCCAAAATTTCACTGTGGTAAATGATGGTGCAGAGTCCCCATACACAGAATCCAACTCGTCTATGATTTGCGTAGGCGTATTGCCTTTTAAAAATAAATATTTAATGACAGCTCGATACTCGATTTTGTCCATTTTCACAAAAACACTCATATCAACTCACTCAAACGACTGTTACATAAAAACTGCGCGTCCAAAATGGCTGAAACTTTGGTGAGTAACTGTCAACAGATGAACAACGAAATTCACTTGCTTTTATTTACGAGTGCTGCCATCTTCACGTAGCGGTCGGAAACTTTTCAGACCACCCACGTACTTATAAAATGCTTGGCAAGGCCAAAGCAGCAACGGTTAGCCGCTGCGGTCCTCCTGTTTATCTCATGAGATATGTCATTTTGAGAGTTGATTTCCGAACCCAAATAGATGAAGTTGCTTACTCTCTAAAAACGATATTCTCCTGCATCAAAATATCAGGCTCCTGGTTTGGCTCCTGCAATCCGCATGTCTTGGCCTCATTAATAACTAGGCAAGACCCTTGGCAGCATCTTCCAGAACCAGGAATGATTCTCGCAGGGCCTGTTCCGATCTAGCAGCAATGTCAAAACCATCAGCATACCCCAGCAGTAGGACTGTGCTGAAGTAGTGTGCGAAAGTAGTCAATGGAATTTAATAAAATTGATACTGGACCATTTTTCCATTAATCCCCAACTTTTCTCCAACTTCAGGCCTAATTGAATGAGGGAGTTTTGAATATTTTTGCTATGTTAGACGTGCCAAGGAAAATACGCTTACGCATGAATGAGCGAAAGTAGTGGAGAGAATATGGTACTAAACCATTTAAGTACCAACCTGCTCGATTTTTTATAATTTTATCATATTCGAATTAACGGTATCAGGTATCTGCCCTTCACGCGGATTTTACTACTGATAGGTAGATAGACAGAACGACAGACACTATACCTAATTTGTTCCTTGATGTCAAAAACGTAAAATACGAGTGAAAATTTTCGATTCTGAGGACAAAAAATTTGTTCACTTCCTGTATGAATACAAAGTTTCCCTATCTTCGTTATAGAGAAAGCAGAATATTACTATTCAAACTATATGGAGAATAATGATTAGTAATTAATTAGTGATTCTACCTTCTCTTTAAATTTATTGTGAAGTCGATATTCTTTGATTAAATATTGAGTAAAGAAAGAATATTGATTTTATTCTCACCATTATATAACAAAATTAAAGTATCGGGGAGGTACCCTCATCCTCAAACCTTTTCTCTGAATTAAATATATTGATGTACCTTACAATCAAGACCCACATTTTCACAGATTAAAATTTACTATACAAATGTCTGAATACCTAAAATACAAATACTTCATTAACATTCTTGTTGTCAAATAATATTTAGTCACATAGTTAAAAATTTCCAGAAGCCTCCGGCTATCGATTCAACTTGTCTAACGCAAACTAGTCCAAAGCATTTTATTGAATATCCTGTGAAATTCTTATTTTCGGTTTTCAGAAAGTTTCGCCTGTGTAGATATTATCACAATTATTCCATTTAATTTTGTATAAATTATAAAATTGTAACTCATAGTTCATTATCAAAATAATAAAAAAAATATACTAAACCACTTAGACAAACTGCAATTTATAACATAACGAAAAAATAATCATAATTCACTACTACTTTATTATTACTAAGTTAATGAAAACATTTCAGCAGACACATGCTTAATGTTAGTATTATAATATAATTATACTGAAAACTTGAATAGTTCTAATACTAAATTTTATACGATGTAACTACCGAGCTCTGTCTGTGTAAGTTATAACCCTGCTCTTCCCAGAGTTAATTTCAGTTTATGTACCGAGGTGAATATCTTAGTTATTCTGATTAACTGTTAAAATAAAGAGTATGAGAAATATTTTACTTTTTTTTCCTTCATAATATGTCACAACATTTGACTAAATTAGTCTCTTTTCCTAATTGTGACACTTTTCGGGTGGCCTGTGTACACACAAGGAGAAACTAATGATGTGGCCGTATGTGAGGCTGAGGCACAGCTGTCGAGGGAGCCGGAAAATATTCTGTATTCAGGAACGAGGAGGTTGGGACGTGACAGCGGACTTCTCCTTCGGAAATCGATCATGGTGGGGGAGTTCCTCGGAAATCAGTCCCTGATTCGAATTAGAGCCTTCCCCCTCCCTCAGCCGCTACTAATACACATGCACACACACACACACACTGAGTACTTCCGCGGGAACAGCGCTTCCAAAGGTCCCTGATCGAGTTTTACACTTTTTCGGCATTTTTCCCCTCTGTCGATATAATCCTGTGAGGAACTGAAGGAGCAGAATTAAAATTGGACTGTAGTACATAACGAGTTCATCTGAGAGAAGCAATGCTCATATGGAAGAGTGATAATTTAAAAAAAAAACATCATAAGAAGGAAATGAATTTGTAAAACTAAAAATATCTATAAAGAGAAATTTGATTCTTCAAAACTCGAACGAAATCCGTATTAAACAGTCGTCTGGGATATCGCCGTATATCGTCTGGGAGGATGTGGATTTCATTGATTTGGTGATTGTCCATCAGGTTTTCGAAGTTACCGATGTCGAATTTACCATCGAAATTTTCTTTGGCAACGAGCATTCTAATTAGTTATCAGTTTCCGAAATTCGGTATTGGTAATGTTTATTACGTTTTAGTTAGGAGAGTTCTTAAGATAACAAATCTGCATCCTAATACAACCTTACCTTTGTACGCTGGAAATTGATTGACTTCCTTCGAATGAACCCAATAATTTTTTGTTACAGAAAATTAATTGTGGACGATAATACCTTTGTAGGAATACCTTACGATAATACCTTTGTAACTAAAATAAAAATTAAAGAAAAGATGGAGTGTAACACCAGATGCCTTTTCAATAATTTATTGATACTTTATGGTACAACAGTTATTGAACTGTTGAATAATTGTTATTCTGAGACACCTCAAGAAAAAAACTTTATATTCTAAAACAGAAACAAATAAAAGCCTTAGTATTGAAATTAAGAAAAAATTATATAATTATTTTCATCGATGATACAATTAGTATACATAAAAAAAAACAATATTGAGAAAAATTATTAACGTCATAAGAAAAATTATAAGAAAAAATGTCATTATGAATAAACCAAATTAAAAGAACGTCTACTTAAAATGAGGTCATAAATTAATGCGCAATTAAAGTATATCAATCGATGTAAGTCGGCGATCGTATCATAAAAGTCGGGCGTAAGTGCCTTTGATCCAGCTGTTAGTATGCGAACAGACAGTCTCGTTAGTAGATGTTTGAAGCCGAAATTCAATTCCGTTTCAGTTGGAAATGGTTGTAAATCAAAGTCAGATTGATGAACGAACAGTCTCCAAATTGCTGATAACCGATCATTTGATCGGAAAAATAATCGTATAAATATAACGATTAATGAGAAAGAATGATTGAAGTCATAGTAAAAAAAACTTCATCAATGTTTGACTATAATGGAACAAAAATGAACCCACTTAAAAACTACCAAGTTCCACATTAACATACTCGCACATTAGGAATAAGATCTTCACAACTTAATGTAATAAGATTCTCAATCAAACTCAATAAACTGAATAACAAAACACAATCAGCTGTTTTTCCATTTAGTGATTGAACTTCACAATATTAAAATCAAAATTACAATTTATATTACATCTAATTAAATTAAAGAATTTATCGTTTATCTCCTATTTTTTTCTGTTAACAATAGATTATTCCGAATTTTTAAAAACAATTTTAGTTTTCAAGTAATGATAAATTATACCATATTTTTATTTGTCAGCTCTATTACAACAAGAAATTTCGTATGACAAATGATTGGCCTTAACAGGTTTTCAAGGACGATATTTTAGAACTTACTATATAATTTTCTATTGTGCAAGCGCATTCCGCTTTTCCATTACTGTTGAAGTTTACTTTGATGCAGAGATCGTTTATTACGTTTTCGAGGATGCCGATTCTATTTTTTTAATTGAACTTTTTATTGAGCATTTTAATCGAATTACCATTACATTTAACTTTTGTATTTGTATCTTTTATTAGGTTTTTAGGGATGATATACGCAAAGAAATGTCAACTGCAATGGTAATTCGAAATGTCCATGCTCAATAAAAAATCATGTTCAAAAAACAGAACTCTCGAAAATCTAAAGGACGATCCCGAAAATCTAATGAACGATTATAAAAAAAAAATTAAACAGTAACGAAAAATCAAAATGCGCATGCGCAATAAAAAATCCTAGGTATATTCGGAAATTATCTATTTTAAAACCTATTGAACGATGCCAAGTCCGAAGAATTTTGCAAACTAATAATTTATAAGAAATGTTCGTTGGCGAACAAAATTTCAGTAATAAATTCAGCATTGGCAACTTCGAAAAATCATCAAACCGATTGAATCCACGTCCTCCTCTAAAAAATATAATAAACATTTTAAAATAAATCTAATGAACGATTATAAAAAAAAAAATTAAACAGTAACGAAAAATCAAAATGCGCATGCGCAATCAAAAATCCTAGGGTATATTCGGAAATAACCTATTTGAAAACCTATTGAACGACGCCAAGTCCGAAGAATTTTGCGAACTAATAATTAATAAGAAATTTTCGTTGGCGAACAAAATTTCAGTAATAAATTCAGCAGTGGCAACTTCTGAAAAATAACCAAACCGATTGAACCCACGTCCTCCTCTAAAAAAAATAATAAACATTTTAAAATAAATTAACAATTTTTTTTTTAATTTCAAGTAGTTGAATTTAACACTTAATATCAATTATCTAATAAACGAAAAAATGTTGGAAGAATATGCCGAAATTATTTCAAATCATTATTATTCCCGAATTTCGCACACCTCAGGCTATACTGGGAATATTCACCGGACTCAAGTTAGTCAAGGGTTAGGCTCGGCTTATGAAATATTTAAAAACTTTTCTCACAATGCTGGCTGTCCCTAGTAACACGGCCCTCTGTCCTTCCAGGATATAATCAGCAAGTCCCAGTTCTTTGCAGCTTCTAATCGTCTCTTCTAGGACCAACCCGTTACTGGAAATGATAAAGGGCATCACTTTGCCTTCTTTTAGGCGGTATAGCTGCTTCAGTTCTTCACAGAGATGTTGATACTTTCGTATTTTCTCTCCAACCACCTTATGTATCTTGTCGTCACTGGGAACTCCTATTTCAATTATTGTAGCCGTCTTTTCCACGTTTCGTAGAACCTGAATATCCGGTTTATTATATGGCACTGTATGGTCTGTGATCATAGGTTGATCCCAATAAATAGTGGTGGCTTTATCAGTGAGAATAGACTGCGGTGTATAAAGATAGTAAGTCTTTGATACCTCTATAAAGTTGTAACTTTTGACAAGACTTTGGTGAATTACTTTTGCTTGTGAATTTGTTATGCCTTTCTAGATATTCCTTTCCTGCCAATAGCGTTTGTTATATGCTGAATGGACTCTGTCCCAACTTTATCATTTATATTTTGTATAAATATGTGCTTGCGGTATGAGTTAGTTGCCACTACTTGGTCCAGTATAGCAAACAGAAAACCCTCTGTTTTCTGACTAAAAACTGGGAACAGTTTTCCTTTTTTAAGCCATTCAACAGAGGCAGAAGGATTAATTCCAGTTGAAATCAAGGCATTGCAAAACCTACCCGTGTAGCTGCTTACTGCTCCAGTCGTTCATCAGTTCCTCACTGGTTATCGCTTTTTTTGGTCCAGCTGCAAGATTTAACGCAATCAGATTTTTATCCATTGTCCTAATGGTAGCCATTACTCGCGAATCGCTGTTGACAATATAGTTTCTCAACTGCATCTCCTGATCTCGACAGCTTTTGAAAAGGCTTATGAGTCCTCTTCCGCCTTTTTTTCTTGGGAGATATAGCCTAGAAACTGAGGATTTTGGATGCCTTTTCCTGGTCACAGTCATCATAACACTAACTCTATGATCCAGTGCTTGTAAGTTAGTGTCCGTCCACTTCCACACTCCAAACGTGTACGCTAATCCAGGAATAGCCCACGTGTTTATTGCTCTTATAATATTACCCGATGAAAGATAGGTTTTGAGTAGAATTTTGACAAGCTTTTCAAACTCCTTCACAAACTTCTCACGAGTGTCATACTTAAATTTCAACAGCTCATTTACACCTTGATATTTATAGGAGTCAGATTCCTTGAGCTTCTTTATTATATCCTTGTTTGATAGTTCAATGTTTTCAACTTCTTTCAGTTTGCCTTTATGTATATCGACAATAGCACATTTTTCTAACCCTAGGATCATATTTATGTCTCTGTTGAATCCTCCTACCAGCTCTAATAAATTTCTCAGGTCTTTCTCATTTCTTGCATATAACTTTATATCATCATTGCATATAACTTTATCAACTTTATATCATATAAATAAAAGGCCTGAGTAGCTTGCACTCCATCTTTTAGAGAATATCCTTTGCCCGAATCAGCTAATAGTTGATTCAGAGGATTCAATGCTAGGCAAAGCCATAAAGGGCTCAATGAATCACCTTGAAATATTCCTCTCCCTATTGCTATTGCTGGTCCACTGGGTTTGTTCTCTGGTATATCTTCCATCTCTCCATTAACCTCTTCATCAGATCGATGATCTTATGGTTGATCTTGTAAATTCCAAGAATATCGATCAGCCAGTTATGTAGCACAGAGTCATAAGCTTTTTAGAAGTCAATCCAAGCAACATTGAGTTTCCTTTTATTTTTATAAACCTGCACACCTATGAAAGAGTCAATTATCAAGAGTTCCTTTCAGCCTTTGGAATTAGTTTTACATACCAGTTGTTGATCTGCCATGATCTTGTTTTCGGTGATATGATCTTTCATTTTTTTTGCGATAATTGATGTAAGGATTTTATAGACATTGTTTAAGCACGAAATTGTTCTAAAGTCCAATTTGTTTATTTCCTTTTGGGATCATGTGAGTGATTCTTAGGCAGAAATCATCTGGAGGCATTTGGACATTATTGAGTATTTTACAGTAACATGTAGCAAGGGCCTTATGCACACTGCTAAAACTCTTGATCCAATAATTACAGATCTTATCAGGGCCTGGTGCTTTCCAATTGTTTATCCTTTTTACCGTGAAAACTACATCTTTCTCAGTAAAATCGGAAATATTCAAAGTATGTATACTTTCAGCTTTTCTTCTGATGTTCTCAAGCCAAAATGCTCCATCATTGTAATTTTTTGGTTGCTCCCACATATCTGTCCAAAGTGCTGTTATATCTTCCTGGTTAATTTTATTATTGCCTGGAGCACTTTAGTATTATTCTAAATACTAATAGCATAGAATCAATAACATAGAATTTATTGATGTCCGGTTAGCTTGACTTACCTTCAGCATTTTTAAGCAACCCATTCATGGTCTTACTTTTTAGGACTACAAAGTCCTACAATCTGTAGGATAACAGATCCGATCAGCTAACCTGTACTGATTGCTTATAGCTATTTTAAAAAATAGGAAAATTTCGACAATTTGTCTTGATATGGCATTATTGGAAAAAAAGGAAAAGAAAGTTTGAGAGAAAACAAATTTTACTAACCGAACAAATTACAGTGATTTGAAAATGCTAAATGAAATAGATAGAAAGAATCATACAAATTATTTAAGATTCATACAAAATCGGGTCAAATTAATGATTAAAAGAAAACTTAAAAGAATACAAAACAAGATAAATTAGAGGTGAAGATTTAACTATCAAAAATAAAATTATTAATTCAAAATTATCGCCATTCAGGTTTAATCACATTATTTATTTAATATTTTAATTCAGTCCCAACAATAGAACGTCATAGTGACGTTATAATAAGGGATATTTGGCCATGAGAACATCTTTTTATTAGCTTATTCATTGCATGTTTGGGAAATGCATGTAAACGAAGTAATATAAATTTTGTATATAATTTTTTTTCTAATCATTGTAGTTTTTAGTTTCTAATTAGGTAAAAATTATTAACGCATTTAGTAGTGTGTATAAAAAAAAATAAGCTTTCTAACCATATCAAAAAGTAAACAAAAATTAATAACTATTAATAACGTAATGATGACGTAGTAGCAAACAAGTGTAGTTCGTGTTTTTTTTTGTAGGACGATAACTCTACTCACAATCCAACGTGGTAGGATGTTAGAAGAGGGGGGATGCTTGAAGGACGATCGGAAATGCCTTCAAACATCCTACACGCTCTATGTAGTACTACATCATCATTAACAGTCCAACGGTAGTCCGATAAATTTTGTACTCCTACAAGTCCTATACGTTGGTTAGTGAATGGTTGACTTAACATTGTCTTGGAGTGACATAATGTTTGGTGAATCTTGTTTAGACCGTAGATTCTTGCATGCAAATCTGGCTTTATGTGGCGCTATATAACTCATAATATTGTGATTATAAATTACCCTTGTTTGCTAGAGTTCTTATAACTTGGCTTCTTTCTATTTACAATAGCATATATGCCTTCGGAAAACACTTAAAGACTCGTGATAAATCGGTAAGATGAGTGGTCAACGACTTCCTGAGTCACCCGCCCCCAATGCAAAGAATCATAAAAAGTTAATTTCCATAGAGAGCGAACGAGAAGAGGGGGAATCGGCTCAGTCCAAGGAAGTAGAGTCCATATTTCACTTTTTTCTTCCTCCCCCGCCTTAATGTAACCCAGTATTCCTCTGGTTCTTTCACACAATTCCCAAAGGAAGAAGGTTCAATACGTACGATTGAAAAAGGTAGCTATGCATCCCATTCGGAGAAGTGGTTATGTTTTTCTCAGCTGGGATTTACTTGTGGGCGTAATGCTGTAAACTAGTCTGATTTGTAAGACTAGGTAATACAATATGGTATTACAGTTATTATGGCACAGATAGCATAAGAAAAATAATATTACTATATGTCAAAATACTAAATTATCATGTTTAAAAATATAAGTTTTTCGAGATTTACATCTAGAATATAATCTTAATCTCAATAATCTTCAATATAACTTGATCGACATAACTTGAAAATTACTTGTTATGGAACAGTTAAATCAATGCAACAAAAACCAGTATATTGTTGTTATTGATTTTAACGCCCTTACGTACTCCAACTAGCGAATGAAGGGAGGCTTTTGAATATGGCTATCTTTAATAACTTGATTAATATGGCTTAGCAATTACCTGTAATAGAACAGATAAATCAATGACCAGTATTTTGTATTTTGGTTTTAACTCCTTTACGAACGAATGAAGGGAGGGTTTTCTTTAAGATTACACAAAAGGATATAAACTATAGGCAAATAGTTATACCCTAACATTACCTTGTAAGTTTCTCTAACCTTTTCTAACAAAGATGGATATCAGAGACGGGAAAAACTCTTAATTTCAATTAACAGTTCAAATTGTAACTGTAATCTAATAATTAATGTATTTAAATATAAACTGATTAATAAACTTATTACCTTGTGGATTTATACTTTATAATTTCAAAAGGACCGGACTCTCTTCTACGAATTAATTTTATTTTACATTGTAAATTATACTGAATATGAAACTAAAAGACGGACACAACTGCAATATGAGTTAAACTCATTTAGGTTTCATTACCAGACTATTTCAATAGTATTATCTTTCAATAAAAATTTGCGAATTTCATTTTGTTTAAAAATATTTAAATTAATACATTTCAGAGTTAATCATTATTAAGTAACTAATAAGTAACGTTTTATTCGTTATTTGTTATTCCTAATTCTTCAATTTTATTATTTCTTTATCTGTTATTCATTATTCGTTATATAACAAACAATTTTAGGAGAGAGAGAACCAATGCTTTACTCAAAATAACGGATAAACGATATTTTATATAAAACAAATTTTATTAATTTTGCAATCTGATATCTTGAAATTGATAAAAAATAAAAAAAATCAACATATAATAATCATGATGGAACCACTTAAGATGTGGACAATTATTCATCCCGTGCTTGCGTATTTATGCATAACAAATTTTGTGGTATTCAGAAGAAGCTATATAAAAACATATACAAAAATTATTTATTTCTAAATTTAAACATAAAATAAACAAAGAAATAAATAATATCGTAAATGGTTATTTCAAGCTTGTAAAACATAATTTTTCTTTTAGCATATGAATTCCACATTACTTTATTCTACTTTGTTCGTTATTTAATATTTTTAATATTAATTCAAATAATTTTAATAATTATTTATATTTATTTCATTTTTCTAATAGCCATTACTCATTGACTGTACAGCACATAACAATTATTGCTTCCGAATAAAGTATTAGTTATTCTAATATTTCGAATGACAATGATTTAATAATACGGTCATCGAAATTAGTTATTAATTTTGAATAACAAATAAAAATTTGATTCGTTAATTGCGAATAACAAATTCTTATATATATATATATTATATCAGACATTGCTGTATGTATATTCAGCTCATTTGATCCAATGTGGAAGTGCTGCAAGTTCCCAAAAGTAGCTAAATATATATATGTATAAGTATGAAATGAGGGCGTATTAATTAAATAACTCATTATTAATACAAAAAGTATACTTTTTGTAATACACATACAGTAATATACTTTTTGTATTAATAATGAGTTATTTAATTAATACGCCCTCATTTCATAGTTGCATTTTTACAAGGTAGGTATTATAATCACTGTCGTTAATACTGTACTAATTTACTAATAACTTAATAACATGGTAATATACCATAATATTGTAATGTTAGTAAAAAATGTGTATCAGGAAGGGTTGCCTTATATCTGATTTTGTATATTTGGGATATAACGAGGTTTATTGGAAGTAACGATTTTAGTTGGCAACGGCATCGAATCTCCGGATTCACTATTCCTTATTGTTATTGCTAGCTATATTATAAAGTATATATTATTATATTATGTATAATGAGGGCTTTTCAAGCTCTGTATTTACAAATATTTGGTTAATTAATCATTGATACTTTGTGAATATTAGGGCATTAGTATGAATATGGTCTAATTACGTAATATTTATCTGAGGTTTGTCATGTCTTTTGCACAATAATGGGTATATAAAGGTAATTATAAATTACTTTTCACGGTGACGATGCAGATATTTTTTTATAATATGTATTTTTGTTTTTATCAATCGTTTTATCTTTTTCGCTGAATCACTGAGTTAGTGATTCAGCTACAAATAGATCTGACCTTCTCTGCAAAATTTTTATCGGTACCAACAATAATTGTTCCATACAAACCTCTCTTCTTCAAATCTCAAGATAACCTAAATCAACGTCTTCCCTTCGGACGTTTGCTAGTCGGTTTATCCAATTTTAAATTTTTATCAAATTGTTCTTTAACCTGATTGTCTCTATTACTTTACACACCCATTTAAAACGCTCTTCTTCAATTACCTCAATTCTTTCTTTACAGGCGCATCTATCGCGTTTCCGCGTTGGATAGCTAAGATACGTTAAATAACAAATTCATCATGCTTATCTATTATCATTCCAAATCTATTTATTTTTTTCATTCGTTTCGAGTGAAACTATTAATGTCCTTCGCAAAAGAAATATAAAGTAAACTAAGCAGCATTATTAGTATAAAAGAATGAAATGAAGTAATATTAAGAATTAATAAAAAAATAAAATAAATATCAATGGGACGAAAAA
Source organism: Rhaphigaster nebulosa (assembly GCA_948150685.1). Lineage (NCBI taxonomy): Eukaryota > Metazoa > Arthropoda > Insecta > Hemiptera > Pentatomidae > Rhaphigaster > Rhaphigaster nebulosa. The sequence goes on along the minus strand of OX411308.1, from coordinate 37,824,361 downwards.
ATAGGAATTAAATACTGCATCGGAATGAATTAAGGCAAAGAAATTTTATATGACTAATATCATTATTAAAAAATAAATAATATCTAACAAGATAAAATTAAATGTTAAGATATTTGCAATGTTTGTTATTTGTTCTCGATTTTTTATGCTATTTTGGCATTTTATGACGCCCACAAGATCAAGATATCTACGGCTATTTTTGTAAAGTCTACCATAGCAATTAATGATTGTCATGTAATTTTTTTTTAATTTTTAAATTTTTGTTGTATCCATTCAGAATCAACATGAAAAAATTCGGACAGAAGCTCGGGGTTTCAAAGGCATAGAATTACTAACAGTGCAAATTTCATTTTTCATATAAAAATTCAGGTTACTGTTTAAAAACATTTTATTCATTGAAAGTTAGCTTATGTACAACAGGTCGATGTTAGGAGAAGTAACTGATGATAGTGATTCTGGCGAGATGTTTTTCGTAAAAGTAAGATCTATAAATGAATTGATTCATGTTCTAACTAGAATGGTTATTAGGTGTCTTGTTCAGATTAAAATTATGTTTATAAATGTATAGAACAATGGTTCTCAAACTTTTATGTCTGGCCTTTTTGAATTTTATGCCATTCTGAAATTATTAAACATAATTCATAGGACTTGTAATTATTATTTTTTTTATACTTTTTTACAGTTAGAATAGATATTAAGTGCATGTCCAAATCACACAAAATTATCAAGTCTACAAACCTTGGCGACGTAGTAAAATCACAAGATATAAGATTGATGAATGAAATTATAAATCATAGAACTAAATAATATGGAAACAGAATCGTAACAAAAAAAAAACATTATTTTTTAATAATTGTTTACCTTACTTATTTTAATTAATTTAATACTTTGATATTATTATTTATAAAATAAGGTGCCGCGCCATCCACTTAGAGAACTACTGATATAGAGAATGAATGATTTCTCTTATCACCACTTGGTGCGCTGTGAGCGGTGCCATCTACAACTCAGACCCAAAATTGGTTGTTTCCTCGCTTACTGTACTTCCACCTTAAGTCCAAATCCAAAAATTCTTTTTTCGATATCTAAGTTAGCATTTTCTCTGTTAAATGATACTAATTCTTGCACTGTAGCATTTATAGAAGCGGCGAGGAGTTTATAAATGATACTAAAAGCGTCTGAAATGTTTCCTGACTAAACGCCCCAAATGAACGTTATTCTACCTTAAATCTTTGAATCAGTATAAAATTTGATTCTATTTCATTTTTATTTTGTTACGAGCTTAACAAACTAAAACTGAAATTAAAATTTTACTTTCAAATATTTGTTGCCAACTCTGGGTACAAGAAGGTATGAATGAGCTCACTGAATGTTGGGTTAGTTATTTTTTTTACTGATTCCAGAAAAAAATTGTATTTCTATCGGTTAGAAAATTCGCAGCTCTTGGCATTTTCTATTCCTCAAGAAGCCTCGGTTGTTTTAACTCTTTGCAATGAAATTCCTTTCACTATTCTTCGCAATACTCCATTTTGAAATGATTGCAAACGCTTTTCTCTCGATTTTATTACGTGTGAAAACAACGGTGCCCCATATAATAGGGTCGGTGCCCCATAAATAGTTTTATATAGTTTTAATATAAATAGTTTTATATTGAAACTTTTAAACAAGAAGATTGGATTGAGGCAGATAATGAATGATTAAGCCGGTATGTTTTACTGATATTAATTTTTTAATAAAAGTGTACCGAAAACCTTAATTGTTTGTCAAACGTAATTCCGAAATAAATGATATTTTTAGATGGGTTGTTTCCGCAGTTATTTATTTAAAACGTTAATGAGAAGAAGGAAAATTACAAGAAATATTTTTTTCTCCAAATAGCCTGGAAACTGAATGTTTTACCACAAAAGAATTATCATTATTATTGGATATGATATAATATAATTATCATTAGATAAAAGTATAAGTTAAATTCATTACTTTATGTCCCAAAAAAAAAATATCAACAAAATTTTATCATTAACATATATTTAACAATTTTAAATTAATAATTACAGGAGTTTACATGTAGGTCATGAACCTAGGTATATTTTTTTCCGGTTTCTACCTTGGCATCGTATTCGTCGGCTATCTTTGGCGTATGATTCTTTTGGGATTTTCAATTCTCATGTATCTGTTTCATTTATGACTATGCTGTAGGCGCAGATACATTGTCATTTAATTTTTAATCTGTCTCAATACAAACATTAGCCCTAAAACTGGTGACATAAATCACTTGCAATTCCCTATACAAACGATTTGGCTTTTCTACAAATAGAAAAGAACTGAGAGCTGTAAGGAGTTGAGCTATATGAAACCATAAATCAGGACTACTAGGAAGTAGACGACTGTTTGAATGGACCAGCGCACTTGTGGGCGACCAACTGTCCCCAGAGCCCTCGCCTAAGCTATCTCCACTAACTAACAAACAGTCGCTCTCTTCTATTTCTAACATTTCACTGATTGCCTCTTGGCATTTAGAGAATTTTAGTTGAAAATTTTAATAATGAACGTTTTCTATAATTTGGTATTCAAAGCGTTTCAATTAACTCTGCAATTAATAATTAGAATTTAGTACAGAACATCGTGCCGAAGTGGAAAATGGATTTTTTTTTTTAAATAATATTTCAATTAAAAAGTATATTTACTCATTTCTGAAAGTTCATGAAATTAAATAACACCTTATGTTCTATGTATCTTAGGATTTTTCTTATCTTAATCTAAATAGTGATTTGAGCTGAGATTTCGGAAAGAAAAAGTGTCTCAATTTACAAACAAAAATTCTTTTTTATAAATTCACTACAAGGATTCAACCAAAAGCAAAATAAAACATAGTTTATCCACCGATTACAACAAAAAAAAATCCAAATCCGAAAAATGTCGGAGATTGACCTTGAATAAAATGTGAACCTAAAATACTGTCTATCTTTAAATTTAGCCCCTTTCTCTATTATTTTTGTTGGCATAAATTTAAGGATGGGTTATAGGTAGATTAATTTTTAAGAAATTAAAATATAAGTCTACAATAAAAACATCCTTTGGTAGCTCTTGTGCATATCCAGTATTCCTGTAATTATAATCATGAAGACTAAAAGAAAGTAATCGCGAAGATGGAGAAACAACCCCGAAACGTCGATACAGTCAGAAAAATGAAGTGTATGTAAAAAAAGAAGAAAAAAATGTATGGAATATTCACCATTGCTAAGTGTTAATAAATAATTGTTTAGACATCCTAAATGCTGTAACAGAAAAATAATAAAAACATCATTCTATTGAAAATTCAATTTATAATAGCAAAGAAAAATATAAAAATACTTTTAAAAATGAATTTTAAATAAATTAAATTTTATGTTTTTAGTTTCCTTATCTAGAAATAATTAAAAAATAAAATAAAATAAGGATAAATAAATAAAACAAAAACACTCACCAAGGTAAAGGTGGTTAAGCGTCACTGATTATGGGCGGAGGCAGCATCCTTTATTCGAGAGTGCACGAACCGTAGTACTCAAGGGTCCTTCCATATTCCCCAGTTTGGCGAGAGGTTTGGGGATATTCATTGCTCTCATGAAAAATTGTTTAAAGAATATGCAATCTACAACATATTTTGTAAATTGTTATGATAAAATTAAAACCAACTATTTAACAGTCTTCGGCAACAAAAGACACAAGACTGGCTTTTTAGTAGGTTATTAATAAAATCCCTTACCAAGTGAAGATTAATAAACCATAAGGATTGATGGTCAGTTTCATAACACGTAAAGAAAACAAACGTCGTATTCACGTTCAACCGTCAAATTCAATTCTAAAATATGTATGACAGCTCATAGTTTCTCTATTCCCATCCTATATCACAGTTCCGTCACCACTACTTCCATGAATCCTTTTTTGACAATCGATTAAAAAAATGTCGCTTTTAAAGTAAGGTATCCTAAATTTTTAAGTTGTCCTTTTGAGTTTTAACCTTAATAAAATGAAGTTGGATGATTTTTAAAAATATTTTCTAATTGCCGAAGATCCGGAGAAAAGCTTGAGGGCTTTGAAAATGCCTGAGATCCCGAGGAAATCCAGAAACATGGGCAACACTGCTTACATGTTCCTCTAAAAAAATGTATCCCAAAATCCCCAAATTAGTGAAATCTTTAAGTTTATTTTTGACCAATTAGCGTACTCAAACTATCTAAGTTAGTTAAGGAAATAATAGGAATCAGAGCTAAACCAAGTAAGCAAACGCTAGAAGGCTATAGCACAGACGTTGATGGGAAGATTGTCTGAACATTTTACGGCTTTACTAATTTATTAAGCAAAACATACATACAGCTTGAACATTGTGAAAATAATTTAAATAACAATTTATCTAATTATAAATTATTTTTAATTCAAAAATTTTTGCTAGATCTGTTACTATTCTATTAAGAGTTCTAAAATAATTCACATACGATTATTCAAGTTAATTCACTAAAGGACCATTTTGAAAATAAAGGCGATATGAGAGATCAAATAGCCTAATTTGTTAACTGGATATGAATAATAGGATTTGTGATAAGAACACCTATTGATAAGAACACAGTGTTAAATCCTATCTCATACACATACAGGAGCTTATCGTTTATAAGATTTAAAATATCCGGACTGCTTAACCTTATTAGCCTTCTAGGCAGTGTTATTGTCTGAATATTCAAGATTATTATATAATTCACATTCCTCATTTTATCGCTCCCTTTGATTACTTTCCTTATATTTTTTATATAATTTTTTTCAAAGCTACATCATAAATATGCAACTTTCAAGGTTCAAAGAAATGATATGTATAAATAGTAGCTGGAATGAAAACGGATAACTTTGGTAGGGTAATAAAACAAGACATAACAGTCGGCAACGCCATCGAAATGAATGTTACGGCGGCAATTGACAAATGGGTTATAGCGCCCTTCTTCCATTATATTTGCATATAATACTTACTGAAAATGATGAAATATGTTACTATATAACTTCGTTTAAAAAATGTTTTTATTTCTTTTTATAGATAATATCCCTCACATTTCTCAATAAAATGACAATTCAAAGCCTAAGATAACCTGGCATGTTTAACTTAAAATCTACAGGCATTCAGGAAGAATTAATGGTGATAACTTACAGAAGCTAAAAGCATCTCGTTAGTAAGATTGAAGAAGCGACACAAGATGTAGCGAAATAAAACGAATAATGTTTATTGAGGACAAATCTTGTTGTAATAATAATACAATAGCAAACAAAATGGATTTTTTTTTAGTCTGGCTTTATTTATACAAATTATTATTTAGTTTAAGAAAATAAATAATAATATCAAATATCAGGGATTTTAATACTGTAAAGTTACAAATTAAATAACATAGCCTAACTACTATATCAAATGTGTCGTCCTAATGTAATAACTAAAACATCATAAACAAAACTGATGCCGTACACTTAGAACCCTTTTTTGATTAGACTAATTTTTGCTCAACTAGGGCTAGCTATTTCAAAACAGCCATTTATTTATTATTTACGCTGGGAATACTCTCCATTACTATATACGAGTATTTCTTATACAGGCAAGAGAAAGTAAAAGTTTCCATTTTGTTTATATGGAAATTCAATTTAGTTTCCATTAAATAATATAAAAAATAATTTAATTAAAAAGAAAAACCTCAACTACGAAAAAAACCTGTTTTATTACCCTATCCATCATAAGTGACATAATGTACTTGAAAATCTATTTAAGCACATTGGTGGGTTGTCAGTGAAGTCGACGTCTATGAATATTGAAACTTCGTGTTGTAGTCGGGTGCTTTTCACACCCGAATGAAACTCAGGACTCTTACTCAGGACGGTACAATACACGAACGGATGCAAGGAACTTAATTTATGCTGACATGAACAGATGCATGGAACGGAATATACTTGCAAGGAGTCGTAATGTGTAATGGAAGATACCAGACTACAACACCAAGTTTAAATATTCATTGACGTCAAGTTCACTAACAATCCGCTAATGTGCTTATGTATATTTTCAACTAAATCCTGTCCCTTAGGATGGATATGGTAATAAGAAAGAGTTATTTTCGTATTAGAGTTTTTCGTTTAAATTATTTTTTATTTTAACGTTGTAAGTTTTTCCTAGTACGGACATGTGAAAAGAATGTCGGACAAATGTTGTCCTGGATTGGGTTCCGCCAGGGAGGAGAGGACGCGGACGGCCCAGAAACAGGTGGATGGAAGGAATCCAGAAGGAAATGGCTGACCGGGTTCTGCAGGAGGAGGATTGGTTGGATCGTAACACTTGGAGTGCTGCGCTGACTTGTTGAGGCAACACTTGTTGGAACGCCTATGAAAAACAAAAAAAGTATTTCCAGTGCCTATTAGCAATTTATATTTTGTTGTATCTGATCATGAACTTACACATGATATGATATCAAATATTAACAGAAAGTGGAGAATACTTAAAATATTTTTTTCAGTATTTTGAACTGAAATTGTTTCAAAACAATCGTGGGATCAGAACGAGCAATTTGAGCCATCAAACTTGAAAAACGGTTGATCCGTTCGCTCAAAACATCGTTACATAGCTACAAACGGCCAAGCTAAACACATTACTCTCCTTGTGGCTACAAGAACAAGAGCGGAAAAAAACTCCAAAAATTTATTTTTGTCGTGTTTAACAGGCTATTGTTTTCATTATTAGTTAGAGAAAACAGTTCTAGTTCGTTTTTTTTTTTTACTTCCTTGTACGAAGTAAAGGAAGTATTGTAATCGCGAAAATTTTCGGTTTTCAGATTTCAACGGAAATATCCATTTTGACCATATCTGAATCCATTTTGACTAGTTTCGTCGTGGCCTCTGTACGTACGTTCGTACGTTCGTATGTATCTCGCATAACACAAAAACGGTTAGCCGTAGAAAGTTCAAATTTCGTATTTAGGATTATTATATAATCAGTTGTGAACCTCCCTTTTTGGTCACTGCATGATTACCGGAAGTTGTACCTTACTTGAAGGTCATATAAAACTTTCATCAAAAATTATATTAAAATATTATGCAAAACTTCTCAAATTTGGTAAATTAGACTCTTATATCAATATAAGTAATTTAATAGATTTTGCCTGAAATTGAAGATCCGAAAGGGACACTTTTCTTGAAAGTCATAAGAAACTTACGTCAAAAGGTATATTGAAATTTATTACAGAGATCATATGTTTCGATGATAAAGGTTATAAACGCAATTTTTTTTCCACTCTAATATTATTACATTATATACTCTATATTATTACTTGTTTTAAGTGTTAAAAGTTATTGTAAAATACTGGTGAACCTCCTTTTTTGGTCACTGCATGATTACCGGAAGTGGTACTTAACTTGAAGGTCATTACTGATTTTCATCAAAAATTATATTAAAGATCACTTTTAACTATATTGAAATTTATTACAGAGATCATATGTTTCGGTGATAATGGTTATAAACGCAATTTTTTCCACTCTAATAAAATTATTTTATTACTTGTTTTAAGTGTTAAAATTGATTGTAAAATACTGGTTTTACATCCCATTTGTGAGATGAATAAGTCTGCAGCAGGAGAACAAGATATAAGTTAAGTGGGTTAATATGTATTGATATTGGACAATATTATCGTTATTTAATTTAACCAGACCAGGTGCGAACAAAAGAAATAAGGGACGAGCAGGTAGAGAAGGGTAACTGACAGGCGATGACAGATAATGGATATAACTAAGATATAATGGCCACCACATAAGAGATAAGGGATAAGTTAATTTAAAAACCCTACCCAGAAGTTAACATTGTAACAATGCCAAAAGCTGGAACACCTAATCAATTTTAAGAACTGGTCCCCTTAGGCTCGGCTGACCTCGAGGAAAAAGTGGAGACCGCCTGGAAAAGGTATGATTAAATTATACTAGTTGGATAATGGTTAATACCGGCTGTCAGGACAAGGGGTGGAGCCATCCGATGAAATCCAAGAATTTCATCCCTCTATAAAACTAGTGGGCCAATGAACATCGTTTTCGACTCCCTCTTAGGCAGAATAAAAGAGAACGGGGGATAGAAGCAATGAGGTGGAAAGGAGAGACTTCTAAACTGACCGAGGCTGAGGGAGGACTTGGAGACTGAGACCAGCTGACACGAGACTGCTCCTCTGAACCCTGACCTTGCCTGATGCAAGCCTACAACCATCGCCTTCAAGCCTTCGCCTGAGGAACCATCAACACCAATTAGTACAGATAAGAGATTTATGTTAAAACAATTAATGGCTAAGTCTAGGCTGAATCATTCCATGGTTAACCTTTTATTGTAATAGTTTGTTGTTTTAATTTTGAGGAATAAAGATAAATGTTAGCAAGGAGGTTGTTCTTTAGTAACCATGCCCATATTTAATTTGAATATATTTCATTAAGATAGGAGTAACTTTGATTAACATTAGTATTAAAATTAAAAGTAGGAGCATTATCTTGGTTAATTATTAAATAATGGTAACCACAAAGCAGGCCCTTGGAAAGGTATCCAATTTAAAGGACAAGGTAAGAAATTCAAAAGTATTCATAAGCTTACTTAATTTTGGGATAATCATCCTCAATAATTGCCCAATGGCATCCCTATATATATAGACTAATGTATGAGCAGCTAGATAGATATCAAGCTCAACTCAAGTTAGAGAAAACATAGCAGGGTTTTGGAAATGTGGAAACTGTCGATTTCCAATGGTTTATCTAATGATATTGAAAGTTTGAATGTTGTCACGGAACACGAAGAAATCTCTTAGAAATTTCAGTTGTCATGAGACCTCCATAAACAAGAGTATGTCTGTTTGTTTTTTTGTTTTGTTTTTTATATTGCGTAGCGGAAAAATCTTTCATAAGACGATGTGTGACTAAACGTCCACAACAATGTGAGATTCCTACTAACTAAAAAAACACCTCCCTATTCATCATTGCCACCCCGCGGAACTGCTGTCAAGCATGTGTGTGTTTGTGTGTGTGTGTGTGTGTGTGTGTGTGTGTGTGTGTGTGTGTGAGTGTGTGTGTGAGTGTGTGTGTGAGTGTGTGTGTGTGTGTGTCAATACATGGATGTCGCGACGCCGAATATCGTTTTTGAGATACTGCAATCTTCAGAAACTAGTAACCAAATTCAGGATTACTTTTTGAACCTCCGATTTATAGTTTAATAGGCGTACAAGGAAGTCATGTGTTGTGCACATCAGATATTTTTTCTCATTTACTTAATTATCAAATGCCTTCATATTTTATATGTATCCATTTTTTATGACTACGAACAACACGAGACTCTTAATTATTTCAAATAAACCAAATTAAAGGCACTTTAGAGAAAGCCATTTCATAAATTCTGCATTAAGTCCTTTTAAACTATTTCAATCAGGAAAAGACCTAGCTAACATTAAAGCTCATCTGACTGTACATTGATGTAACGAATTTAATAAGCGGGTTTGGTGAAATAAATGTAAGATTGAATACGTCGAGAAATGTAAGTAATTGGGGTCTATGATAACTAGAAAAAAAAATTCAAGAGGAAATATAGGCGCGGTTAAAGGCTGAAAATGCCTGTTATTTTTTCGTTTTTACATTACTTACCTCGTGCCTTTTGTCCAGAAACTTAAAAGTAAGAATTTACAAAATTATTATGCTTCCATTGTTCTATACGGGTGTGAAACGTGGCCGCTAACCTTGAAGGAAGAACGACGCCTTTAGGTCTTCGAAGGAATTGCGTAGAATATTTGGTCTGTAAAGAGATGAGTCCACGGGAGAATTTAAGGAAGTTACACAACGTGGAATTGCGAAGCATGCACCTTGTTAATACAATCGAAGTGATTGATTGAAATTTGCTTGTATAGTTTTTGGGCTTACTAACGATCGAACCCCGAAAAAAGTTATTAAATGTTGAACCGACTGATAAATGTCCGAGGAGTAGACCTAAACGTAGGTGTGAGGATTGTGTTAAGGATTTGGGTTTGGACGGTAGTCAATGGACCGAAGTTTGTAAACTGCGATTGATGGTATCAGCATTGAATCTTTCAAGCATTTCATCAACCTTTCTGAGCCTTTCAATATTATTATCTAAGTAAAGTGTTCTGTAAATGTAAATAAACAATGCCAGTTTCACTTATTTTTTTATTACGAGTACGTGAACCCTCAACTTGTTAAAATGTTTGTATTCTTTAATCTTTCATTCAAAATCTCGCTTTCTTATGAAAATGAAATAATTAGATATGCCTTCTATCTTCAGAAAAAAACGTTTACAATAAAGGTAACGCAATATATATATATATATATATTACATTTAAATTCTTGAAATCATCAACATTTTACAGTGAAACTTAACACAACGATGTTGCAAATGACCCTTCCGGATAGAGCAACTAAACAAATTAATAAATTCTATACTTAGCTAACAGTTTTTTTTTAAATCATGAATGCCATAACGTGAAACACGAATAGCAACTTTGTTTTAGCAAAATTATGAAAATTCACTGGTGAAGCTCCCGGTGATTACTCAAGAAGATGAAATTTATTCCGTAAAAATTTGCCGAAATGGGAAGCACTCTTGTGGCAGGGCTAATGCTAAAAAGCTCACTGAGCGCCCATATTTTTTCCTGATGACCTAGACCGGAGATGGGATACATTTCTTTTCCGGAGCCCTGTTCGCGAGGTCTTCTTGTTCACGAGTGTCTGATTTATTAAGGTTGTGTCGTAGAGATGTTCAAGTCACTTTCTCGCAACCACTCTCGTCCATTCATTTCAAAAGTTTCGGTGAATTTATTTTCAAAAATTTCTACATCTTAGAACTTTTAAAGCCTGACTTGAAAAGATAACAAATAATTAGATGTGATTTATTTTTAGTAGAATGCGATTATCCTTTATCTCCTAGTTATATAAGTGTATATTATTTGAAAGATAAAAACATTCAACGAACTGAACATGAATCTAACGAAAGTTGGCACAAATATCAAGATTTTATTATCGAGTGATTGCCCGCAATAATTAATCATTAATAATAATTAATGATAAGAAGGTAAGGGTGGTGGCGAAGGTTAGTAAAAATCATTTAATGAATGCGGGCGTTTCGTTCAGTGCGCAGGAAGTGTCGGAAGGTGTTATTGCAGACTCAAGCAATAATGACCATTGAATGAATTGATGCTAGATTGACATTAATTAAATCGTTTTTTACTATATTTTGTATTAATCTTGACCACAACGCTTACCACAGAGAACATTAGTATACCAGAGATATGACTAGATTTTTTCACAGAAAATCTGTGTGATTTTTTGTCATTCTTCGATTCAGATTCTACAAACGAAGTTTCACGAACCAACAGAACACGTTTGTCTCAAAATTAATAATTAAAATCAACAAATTATTTATACTGAATGCACAACGATAGCGTTTATAGAATTAAGCTAAATACTTCTCAAATAAATAATGAAGTGAGCACAGTCTGATTTAAAACAAAATAAGATAACTACAAAAATAAGCAAGTAATGTTTTTTTTATTAAAATGAGCTGCAATATACATTCTGTTATAATATGATATCATAATAACGCATAATATTATTGATGATGTTACAAAAATATCAATGTGACAACAAAAATATCTGATGTGACACCACATGTCTTCCTTGTACGGCTATTAAACTATAAATGGGTGGTTCAAAGAAAAGGCGGGAAGTAAAAAAAACGGTTTGAGGTAAAGTACCACCACTTCTGGCAGGCTGATTTTAACTAAAATTTAGTATGTTATTTATATTGACACAAAAATCTTATATACCAAATTTTATATGGTTTGCTTTATACTTTAATATAGCTTTTGATAAAGGTTCATATGACCCTCATGTAAAATACCACTTCCGGCAAGCCAATTTTAACCAAAATCAAGCATATTATTTCTATTGATATAAAAGTCTTACATAGTAGATTTGAGATGTTTTGCATTACATTTTAATATAATTATTGATGAAAGTTTATTATGACGTTTAAGTAAAGTAACACATTCGGCTTTCTAATTTTAACCAAAATAAAGTATGTTATTTATCTTAACATGTAAGTCTTATGTATTAAATTTGAAAAGTTTTCGTTATGTTTTTATCTCATTTTTTATGAAAATCTAGTCTGGCCTTCAAGTAAACTATCTCTTCTGGTTATTAGGTAGCAACCGAAATGAGAGATTCAAAACTAGATCATACAAAAATCCCAAATACAAAATTTTAACTCTTTGCGGCAAACCCTTTTTGAATTATGTGAGATACACCGAACCGTTGTTCGCGAACCGATGTTCGCATGAGTGTAGACTTGGGATAGAACTTATCATCTCCTCAATCATTAATAGAAACCTAAAAAAACAACAGACAATTTTAAGGGACTGGACCAAATCGACTATACACTTTAATAAATGGTAATAAAGTTTTAATAAGTTTCACACTTTTTTTTCCTTACCCTCACATTTTATCAGCAAAATATCGTTTTCACACTCAAATATAATTCACACTAATTTAAAAGTTTGTGAGTCAACTTGCTTGCATGGGTATGGAATTAGCCGCAGACTTACTTAGGCGTCGGGATTTTGAAACATTTTGCATGTTTCTATCATTTTTATTAAATTTGTAGTAAAAATTAAAGAATCGGAATTGGAATTCGTCAGTTCTCCATGAAGTTCTCTTTCTTTTCGCGCTTTGTTTGTCAAAATCCATCGCTCCTGAGAGCCGGAAAAGGGATCTATAGTACCGTATTAATATATAGTACGATTTTGCATATTTTTTAGCAGTTTCTGCAGCGAATTTTTCAAACGACGTTTTCACAAATTCGAAGGCAGTAAAACAGAGTTCGTTTAGTAATTTTCTTTCAAGAAGAAATCAGCTATTTTAATGAACTCGCTTCGAAACTTTTTACCGGACGCCGCGTTGATGAAGGCGAAGCGAACATCCTCAAAGGATATTGAAATAATACAGTATAACCAGAGTTTATGTTCATTATGTAATCTTGTCAGTGACTTATTGCAGAGATTCCATTACTTTTTAACGGGGACCACAAAAAGACGTAACGGAGATTCTAAATTTTCTCTCAAAAGATTGACAGATTGTTATATTTTTGTTTTATGAACTTAATAAAGAACATTTTTTCTTCTAGAGAATCCTTTAAACTGCTTCAAATGGCTACCTAGCCTCCATACATCAATTAATTCTAGTTCTAAAACCACGAGTTTTCCTCCTGTAACATTATTCTGATTTCTACTTATAAACGGGCGATAAAGTTTCACATGTTGTCTAACTTTACATGTTTCTAGACACAACGAATCAAAATTTAAGTCGAACATAAAAAGTGTATATAAAAATTTACAGACTAAAACGTGGAAGAGTATTCGGTTTAGGTGAGCATTGTTGATTGACTTAGATTCTAAGTGTCCAAAATAGCCGACGATTGAAGAAAAACAGAATTATTTATTACTGTATTCCATCGTGTGTTACTAAACAAAATTACTACAAGTTCCATATAATTTTCACTACTATGAGAGTGAACAAACTTAATTTATCTCCTAACTATGAGTGAGTTGAAAAGGTCTTAGATTCTTATTTGCCCAAGTGCTGTATTGACATTGAACTGGGATTATTCACGTTTTTCTCATTAACATCCTGTCTAATGGAACGCCTCATCATAATCTTAAACTTCATTTTGGACTTTTGTCCCGCTAGATTCCCTATCGGTCACACTGTGCGACAAAACTAGTCAAAATGGATTCAGAGATGGTCAGAATTGATATTTCCGTTGAAATCTTAAAACCAAAAATTTTCGCGATCTCAATATTTCCTTTACTTCAAGGAAGTAAAACTAATAATTAACAATAATAATAATAAAAAGGCTTAGCGAACCCGGAGGTTCGATGCCGATACCACTAATCGCTGTCTACAAATCTCGGTCCACCGACTACCTTCCAAACCCAAATTCATTAGATCACTCTTAATACTATCCTCCCACCTACGTTTCGGTCTACCCCTCGGACGTTTACCAGTCAGCTCAGCGTTTATTAACTTTTTAGGAATTCGTTCGTTACTGAGCCCAACAACTTTGCAAGCCCATTTCAACCGTCGCGATGATATCACTTCGATTATATTAACAGGGTGCATGCTCCGCAATTCCGCGTTGTGTAATCTCCTAAACTCTCCAGTTGACTCATCCTTTTTCGGACCAAATATTTTACGCAGTACCTTATTCTCGAATACCTTAAGGCGTTGTTCGTCCTTCAAGGTTAGCGGCCACGTTTCACACCCATACAGAACTGTAGGCAAGATAATAGTTTTGTATATTCTAAGTTTTAAGTTTCTGGACAAAATGCGCGACCTAAGTAATGTTGACACCGAAAAATAACAAGCATTTCCCGCCTTTAACCGCGCCTTTATTTCCTCTTGAATTTCGTTTTTTCTAGTAATCACAGACCCCAAATACTTAATTTCTCAATGGGTTCAAACCTATTTTCTCCTATATCTATATCCTCAAGCTTCACCGCACGCTTTTGTTATTTCACTGGAAATGTTGTCGATTCCCGCTGGTTTATGAGATTTTAATTTTCCGATGGCTATTTCGACTTCCTCCTTACTCGGTTCTTCAATTAACGGTTCAGCACTCTGATATTCAGAAGGAGGAGATTGATTATTATTTCCCGAATTCAAAATACTTTCAAAGTGTTTTTTAAATTTATTCACAATGTCCCCCGGATCGGCCAAGATATTGTTATTTTCATCTCTAATTCCATTCATTGCTGGTTCAAACTGTTTACGCGATCTGTTTATACCCTTGTACATGTCTCTTACGTTGTTTTCAATTCTATTAGTTTCTATCTCTATTATTTTGTTTTTAAGATATTCTCGTTTATTTTTGAGGAATTTGGACGTTTCATTCATCAAGGCCCGGAAATTAGCAACATTGTTATCGCTTGGATTATTCAAAGCTTTTAGTTTTGCGGCTCTTCTTTTTTCGCACAAGTTTAGACAATCATTATCGAACCACGGTTTATTCTTTTTATTGTCCCTTTTTCCAAGACACAGATTACTTACCTCTTTAATATTATCCCTAATTCCGATCCATAGCTTGTCTACATCTTCGCGATCCTCATCTAAAGATTCCAAGGCTTCAAACCTATTCTTGATTTCTACCGCGAATTGATTTCTAATTGAAGGGTTTTTCAATTTATCTAGATCAAAATTTTCGGAACAAATACGGCTTTCATTCCTTTTTTTTATATTAAGTTTTTGTCGAAGTTTCGCGATTACTAATTCATGATCTGACCCACATTCTGCCCCACGATAAGACCTCACGTTAATTATACTATTTTGCCATCTTTGTTGTATCAAAACATGATCAATTTGATTGCGTGTTTGTGAATCCGGCGATGTCCACGTATACTTATGAATATCCCTATGTTTAAACGTAGTACTTTTGATTGTTAGGTTTTTCGAGATAGCAAAGTTTATTAGACGGATCCCATTACCATTGCTATGTTCGTGCAAACTTTCTTTACCGATCGTCGGACAGTATACTTCTTCCCTTCCCACCTTTGCGTTTGCGTCCCCTAATATTATTTTCATGCAGTTTCGAGGTAGTTTATCATATACCCACTCTAGTTTATCATAAAATTCGCATTTAACTTCATCATCACTGTCTTCGGTAGGGGAATGTATGTTTATCAGCGCGATTTTAAACCACCGCCCCTGAAATATGGCCACAGATATCCTATCACTAAAAAATTTTACGTCCCTCAATGCGGAGAGCAATCTATTCCTTATTAGAAATCCAGTACCTAAACAATAATTACCGCTCCCACCGTACCAAATAGAATAGTTCCCTTCTGTTAACGAACCCTCCCCTGGCCACCGAATCTCTTGCAGTGCCACGATATCTACATTGTATCTCTTAACCTCGTTTGCCACCGATTTTAACCCACCTGCTGTATTCAAACTTCTTACGTTCCACGTCCCTATACCTAAATCTCTAATTTTCAACTTGCGCCATGAATCCCCTGAAGCAGTCCCCACCCGGAGACCCGAACGGGGGACTAGTTTACTTCCGGATAATGAGCGTTTTACCTCAGAGAGATCCATGACTTTTTGTGGTATTTTGTGAACTAAAAATATGTGAGTAGGGCGTTCAAACCTACGTCACACCCTCCAGCAAGCCTGGAGGGGCGCTCTCAATGTTGGTCAGCGAGTCCATCGGAGCCGGGAGGAACTTCCAAGGAATTTCCACCGACCATCCCCACATCCGCCACCCGTGGGACGCTCCCCTACGCGGTAATGAGATCCGCGCGAGGGATAATTAACAATAGCATTGAAAAGGGATAATTAACAATAGCATGGAAAAAGAACACTCTATAAATTATATATATATATATATATATATATATATATATATATATTTTAATAATGAAAAAAATCTTAGAAAGGAGATGGATATACAGCATCATCGTCATTTTGATATTTCCATTAATATAAAATGAAGGTTTTGCAAATTTTGTTTAGTTCATAAGTGATCATAAAATGGTCAGTTTTGACAGTTCTATAACCGGGATGTCAATGCAGAGCGAACAAAATGGTGTGCAATCCTCCCCGAGCAACATTTTTATCAATATTTAAAAATCATATTTACATAGCAGCAGTTCGAAACAGATGAAGTTGTGAATATTACAGACCGTACTTATGCTTGCAATTGTGATACAGCCCTCCATACTATATCGTCGTGGTATTCTAGATATAGTCACATATTGTCGAGGTGAGGGTGATAAATGGTATCAGCCCTCGAACAATGCCTATCCAAAGAGTGGTGTGCAGAGGCCGACAGGAAGATCGGACATGGAGAGCCAACCAACGAACCACGTATGATCAGCGAGCGAAAGATGATACCTTTGAAGCATCACAAACGGGATTCACCTCCAGACTTTCCTTGAGAAGCCGAGGTGAATGATCCCACATATGCTGTACACTGGAAGCCACAAACGATGGGTATTCGCCATCTGAATTTGTGGAGAAAACAGATACAGCCAACCAAACAAATACAGGAGGTATTATTCCACGAGTCTAAATGTTGGATTGTTCAGGATAAGGAAATTACTAGGAAGGTATAAGAATTGAGAAAATAAGTGAAGAACCAAAATAGTAGACAGAATTACTGATCTACTAATAGGGACATCTCGGGAATCACTGGGAGGGAAACTTCCGTTTAGACGGTACAACTCTGATGTGTTCATACCATTGTGCCAAACGTGGAAGAAATTGAGAAATAGAGAAATGTTTCAATTAACTGTTATTTTTTACTTAGATCATTAGATAATTGTTGATTTATTAGATCACCTCTATACCATATCTTTATTATAAGAAAAGATAATATAGGCACATATTTAAATGTTATTAAACAATGTTACTATACAATGTTATTAAACCAAAAATAACAATATTTTCTTTTATATTATGAGTGACTGCATGGTTATGACTATGCGCTATCTGATAGTAGACGTGTGACCAGCTGAAGGGACAGTTGCCTTCAATGTCCTCTACAATATCATCAGCAAGTCAGACCATGCGTTCATCTTAAACTGAGGAAAACTCAGAAAGTCCAATGCACTTCATCTGAATCCCAAAATTTCAGGAGGAAAATGCCCAGTTAAAAAGATCAAATTGGTCGAAGCGTCAATAATCTTAATTATAATGGCAATAACATTACCGCAGTATCCAATCCTGGTATACAGTGAAAGTCATTGAGGCATAAACAGATAATATATTCTCAGCTAGGTAATGACCTTAGACGAAAGAATGGAAGATAATACTTTTTCTAAAGCATGAGTAAGGTGATACTTAATTAAACGTGGAAATTCACTTATCAATATAGTTTCATCGTATGTTCCGAAACCGCAGTAATTTTTTTTTTTTATTTTTAGAAAAATGCTACTCCTTCTAGGTAACGATCCCTTTCCTTTCTATTTAACCATTAGTCCATTCTAGTAGTTTTGATTCCCAATCTTGCATTTATCAAGCCACAATAAATGATCTCCCTTTTCAGTTTCGAAGAAAGTCAAACGAAAAGTCGAACAGTGTGGACATAATACAACTTAGTTTATATTGGCTATTTGATAGATTCACTGTGTTCAATTTTTTTTTCCCCAAGTATAGAACAGTTTCTTCACTAGGAGAACATTTGTTTATTTCAATATTAGTCATACAGAGTCCAGCACAAGATATTCTGTTATAAACCAGATATTTTTCATCTAACTGTCTTAAATCGCCACTGACTTGTTGTTACACTCTTGTGATGAAGTTCTAAATTTAATGAGTCTCGAATTTAACTTTTTAATTAATAATATTCCAAATTTAGCAAAAAGGATGCGTAATAGAAGGTTCCGTAGATATCGTGGGATGTAGATATAACACGAAGCATTTGAGGCTGCTAGCTCCCGACGCCATTTACATATTCATGCTCATGAGGCAGGAGATAACATCTGTGTTTACAGAAGGGAGGGGGAGCAATTAAAGGTGAACTACACCCTTCTCCACCGCACGGAATTGTTCTTCCGCTCGGGATATTAAATAATGACCAGTTGGGGGGTGCGTGTACCGCCTGTTAGCTGTCTCAAACAATGCCCTCGGTCTTATCTTTGTAATAATACTGTTGTTTTTATACAACTGAGTAGCTTATGCTCTCTAGCATTCATTGACATATTTCGAAGAAATCGTTAATCCACAAGATCAGTTGAGTTAAGCGTGATTTTTATGAATAAAGGTTTTGAGGGGGCTCGTAGAGAACTAATGGGTGGTGTCGGCATCAAATGAAACTATTATCGACCTTATTCGCGTGAAGGGCACTTTCTAGAGCCTCGGAAATTCAGCTACAAGAGCCATGTTTAAGAAGAGGAATATTCAAAGAATATTATCTGATGTCATTCACTTAGAATCTAATCCAATTAAATCTAATTCCCAAATAGGTCTGTGTTCCACAATATAGAGTAAATATCTGCGATTACTGCAAGGAAACCCAATTTCAATTTTTGACGTAATAGTAATCGTAAGTAAATATTTAAATACAAGGTCTGGTAGAAATAAAAATAGTTTTATTTCAGAGGATTTTAAATATTTCATCTTTGAAATGTCGGTCATTATTAGCTTTCCAGAAATTTGACATCACACTTCTAATCATTGCTGGTAGAATGACACTGATTTCTTGCCAAACCGTCTCCTTAAAATCATCCAGAGAACGATGTCAGTGTTAACTCCTTCAAGTTTATTGGGTGACCGACACGGTGCTGGCACAGCAACCCCACATCATCTCTCAAAAAGATCAATCTGTCAGGGAACATTTCTCTCATAACTCCAAGCGAATGTGAGCAGTAGAACCACACATCCTCTGCGTCTATTCTACCCAATTTAAGATAGTCCCCAGAATTTAGAATCTCAAGAAAAGGCGTAGGATAGTCTTCAATATGTGCATGGTCAGAATTCATAACTACTGATAAACCCCCCTTTCAAAAATAGTACCGAAGTCACCAAACACCTTTCACAGTGCACTCCGGAATTTTTTCTGTTATTCTCCTCCAGCAGTGACCCGAAGGCTTATGAAAAATGTTTGTGAACGTCTTCGGAAATGAGTAGTCACTAACGACCGACATTTGAAAGACGTAATTTTTAAGACCCAGTGGAATGAAACTATTTCCAATGCACTTTTTGAAAACGACACCAGTTTTTCCTTAGAGACGTTGGTTTGTTTTTTGCAGCTCTTCTAAATTATTTCTGCCCCACCACGTACAACTACGAACTGAGTCTAGCAATAGAACTAAATGACATTTATAGTATAAAACTAAAAATAAGAAATTTAACCGCTAACCGTTCTTTCGTGAAATTATAACTATACTCGGGTGTTAATAAAGTGAGTATTTCTACCTTTGGATACCTAAAATTACTTTGTAAATTAGCAAAACAATTAAATCATTTTTATTCCCTATTCTTTATTTCTGAAGTCCATTTTAAATTTAGTTATGCATACCTCATAATCACCAAATGATTTAAGTCTAAGTGGCTTTCGAAAAAATGTGCTTGCTTTATTTGAAACGAAAGTCGTGCATTCTTTACGGCATAATTATATTAAAAAGCTACAACACCAAAAAAGTTGTTCGGAGTAATGATGAAGTGGAAGTAGAAGGCTAAATGGACTTTACAATTTTGGATATAAAACTGGAAAACGGATCCTCAATCGTTAAATAGAGAAATGGCAACGAATTTTCGGCTCAGAAATGGTTTCAATTTTAAGGAAATTATGACCTCTATTATAATTATTAAGGTTAATAAGTGAGTTAATTGTCAATTTTCCAATTTAAATAGAAACTAGGGTCGTCCAGTGATCGAAACTCGACCAAAAATAAACACTATTTTCCAGTTTTGTGATACATTATATTGTTTTGTTTTATCTTAATTAAAAATTGAATTGATTAAAGTTCAAAATGGAAACAATATAAAACAAAATTTAATTATCCACAACAGCCTACAAATCTGCCAAATAGTTATAAAAAATATTGGTCAGGATTTACTTTTGTTAACGATAAATACTCTACCGTGATTAACTAAATACCTTTGTTCACTATGTTCAGAAATATAAAATCGCAAGCCATTAAAAGAACGAACCCTACTTGGTATGGTATATAATTGGTCATAACTTTTTTAGTCAATTTTTCTTGGGCATGTACTATATAAATGGATATAGTTAAAAGGCATTAAGGAGAAGTCTTTAGGAAAATTTTATCAAAATCGTTAAAGCTCTTTTGAGGATGTTTTCTGTAAAAATCAGAACTATGGCCAAATAGAGTTAGTTGGGCACAGGAGGCTCTGAATCTCATTGATTGAAACCCCAACATCAAATATTTGATCTGATTGCAATGCTTTCTTTACCTAGTAGAGATTTTTAAATAAACGGAGAATAAGAAAAAAAAATCCTTACCTAGTAGCGGTAGGAAAGTAAAACTATAGCTACAAACTTTGATACGATGTACCTTAGCTAATAATGGTCCGATTTTTATGATATTTTTTCACGACTACGGCGAAGCCACAAAGAGGGTAATATAATATATAGGTTGGTCGTTAGTAGGTATCTAACGATTTTTTGAGCGAATTCTGAATAAACTAAATTTTTATATAATTAAAATTTTCAAGTAAAATGGTTATAATCATACGATGTGATCCCTAAATGTTTAGAAACATTTTGAGTTCAAAGTACTGATGAAATATGTTAAATCTGTCCATTTGAGGGTATTAAACGATTATTTGAGAGAATGGTTTTTTCAGGTTTGAAGGATCTTACTCGTTGTGGTCCCATTAATGTTTTGAGCTCAAAATAGTAAAGAAATGTATTAAATCTTAAGCGTAATGGTGGATCGTTAGTGAAGTTGATGCCCATGAATATTGAATGTTGGTGTAGTAGTCGGGTGTCTTCCACTACACGTTACGAACCCTTGTAAGTGCATTTTGTCCCATTCATCTGTATATGCCAAAATACAGAAAGTAAATTAATGTATTGAGTAAGGAAGAATCTTCATTTTCGTTTGGGTGTGGAATACACCCAACTACAACAAGTTTCAATATTCAAGAGC